>JAYKKO010000008.1:15031666-16289583 GCA_037074685.1 Glyphodes pyloalis | reverse complement strand
AATTAAGATAAACGGAAAATGTTTCAATAAATTCTTTATACGATTAGAGACACAATAATTCAATTTAATCGGTAAAATAATCATTGTTTCGCCACATTAAAATAAATAATTTTCGCCGACAGCTGTCATTTCCGAATTGCAATGGTGGTTTCCGTTTCGGTTATTTTGTTCCACAGATAAAAAAACTAAAATTTATTTTCTAAAAATAAAATACTAACTATTCTTTTAATTAAAAAGTAAAAATGTAAAATGATTACTTAACTAATAAGCTAACATATCTAACACTTTTCATATTTTATTGTTAACACTTGTCAAGTAGCCAATTGACTTTCTCGATTTTTTCCATTTTCGATTAATCGATTAAGTTACAAAAATCTCAATTGCGATCGATTGATTAATCAAATCGAAATCGAGCATCCCTACGTACCTACGGGAATAGTGTTTTTTAGTTGCTCGTATTCGTTCTCGTTGGGCAGTCGCTATCTAAACTTTCAAAATCTCATTCTTCGTCACTATGTCTCGCGAAGATCATTCTTTGTATTCAAACAGTGAATAGTATGAAATGATTTTACGTCGGGGTGCTTCATCCGGGAGCATCAATGGTGCTCGTGAACTGTATCGCCGGCGATTCATCGATGGCAGACCCTTTGCGGAGCAGCGGCTTTTAAGGTCGTACACCTGCTTCAGGAACCTGTGTCTCCGACTGCAGAGCACTGGCTCTTTCCGACCGCCCACAAGTGAAGGTCGTCCTAGCACACGGGAGAATCCAGAGCTCGAGACCCCGATCCAGATCAGTTTAGGCGAGTTCAAGTACGCGAGTTCAAGAATTGATTCCTACGGACTTTGGTCCAAGGGTCACCTTTTGTGAGTGGTATCGAGCCGAATGAAAGAAGAAAACAGTGTCAGTGAAAATGTTCTTTGGTTTTAAGTGTATCCTTGTGCGCACAAGTGTTGGTGATAAGAAACTTAACAGGTAACACATACATAAATTAACATTTTCCAAGAAACTAATTTGTTTATTACACAAAAAATAGTAATTGGCAAATCGCGTCAGTTAAGCATATCAAAAAAATAAGGTTAGTAAATGACTGCCATTTCCGATAATTATTTGATACCTACATGTTAATTAAATTGTAAGTAGAAAAATTGTTATTGTAAATTGTAATAGGGACTATTATGTCTTAATTATTTACTGACTCAAATTACGGGGTGCTGACAATTAATGAGAGGTTTTTTCAATTGTAAAGTCATGTAGTTCAGTGGGTAAAGTCATATTTGGGGTATTGTCCTAAAAACTAGACATTAACTTTTACGTGTACCTACTTAAGTAGTTATAAAAAGAAATGTACCTAACAGATTATTTCTATGTACTGTTTCTAAATAGTATTTTAATAAATGCATTTCGGTAACTAAGGTTTGATTATTCAGTCCTATTCCAAGTAAAATTTAGTAATAGTAGTTTCTAGTAGGCGGGTGGGCTGCGCGGGCGCGTAGCGGGGCGGCCGCGCATCAGCTGATCGCGCGTCTGTGGTTGAGCGCGAATGACCTCAATCAGGGTTGTCAACATTTTCAGTAAAAAAACCATTTATTTAGTTAGTATGGAAGAAAAAACTTGTTTGTAATTAGCTGATATTAATACAACTGAATGTATACCTGCTATAGATACATACCCTAAAATATTATTTCGCCTTTTTGTTACACCCTGTATATATATATATATATATATATATATATATTATTACTTAAATTTTTGTCGTTTTTTTTTATCTAGACATTCCACGTGCGAGCAGCGGCTGGTATTTGGTGTACAATTTGCTTTTTGCAGCAAATTTTTTTCATCGGCAGCCCTACGTGAGGGCATTTCAGGGATTACTGGTTTCTCACCGGAGGGAATAGATATGTGCCATTTTATAGTCCTGCCACTTTATGTGCCGATCGCAAGGTGTGAGATTCGGCCCTAATAAAACATTTTCTGGAACGGAAAACGCATTGTGGTCACGCTCTTTTATTGAGGCTTTCTTCGCAGATCCGTAAACGGAATGATGATAGAGTTTTTTTTGTAAGTGACATTTTATAAAAGGAAATTTCACAATTCGACCGTTTGTACGTTTTTTTTATTTCATTGATGATGAACCGATCTATTGATTTTTATTTCGCGGGAAAGGAATTATTATAATGAGTGATATAATGAGTACCTATACCTAACTACGTCAGAAATTATGAGGAATATAAAATTTATATTTTTTTATCTAAAAACTTGTAGTTTAATTTATTTTGCTTCTAGACATCATGACAAATGGTTTTTTTTTTTTGTTTTCATTATTTTTTATTTAAATGTGTATGAAATAGAGTTACCCAACTATCGATATTCGGATTTGGATTTAGGAAAGATCCGAGTTGATTGGTGTTCGATTTTTGATAAGAATTTTTTTAAAAATTGCACTTCAAGATTGACCTCATCCCACCTGATGTTAAGTGGTAATGAGAGCCACAAGTACAGCATAATAATAACTGTAACTGTACTTGTCACCCTTACCTTGAAGACTTAACCCCTGCTATTAATGAAGCAAAAAAACGAGGATAGGTACACGTACCGCTGATGGCAGCTAGTACTTATATGAAATTAAATTACATTGCTACTAATATTATAAATGCGAAAGTAACTCTGTCTGTCTGTTACGCTTTCCTGCTTAAACTTCTCAACCGATTTTGATGAAATTTGGTGTAAGTATACGTTGAACCTCAAGAACGGACATAGGCTACTTTTTTTTAGAAAATAAGGGGGGGGGGTAATACCATCTTTGAAAGTTTAAATGGGAAAATGTTTATTTTTTAAGTTAGAGATATGAAATTTGGCACAAATATAGCTCCAAACTTGGATTAAAATATATACTATTTTTTTTTCGAATATAAGGGGAGATAGGGGTAAATACGACCATGAAAGGATGTAGTCCACGCGAACGAAGTCGCGGGCACAGCTTGAATATATAATTATTTTACCTTAGCTTACTTGTTTAGTCGGCGGTAAATGCAATGTAAATTTAGTTGTCAAAGTCAAAACGGGTCGCGCATAACTCAACGCGTTGGGTTCCGTGTTAAATTATTTGCAGCGGAGGTGCAGCGCCGGATATTATTGCACTCGGATTTGCATTCGCGCTTGCTGTGTTTTATTGCATACGAAACTCCTGTTCGGACTGCATTTAAACCAAATACATGGAGATGTTTTAAGCAGCCGTTGTAAACAAACGAGACTTTCGCGTCAGAATTGAAGATTGGACATCACATACATTGCTCTGATTCTGTGGTTAGTAGCTAAAGCACTTGTGTTACAGAAATCAGAAACAACGGCGGTACCACAACACCCAGACCCATGATGATCCGAACTGATCGAACCCGGGACCTCAGAGAGGGCGCGACGCCAAAGTCCGGCCCGCTCGCCTCTAAAAAAGTGTTAAAAATTCACTTTAAAAAAAACCTTTCCTGACAATTACGAACATAAAAACAAAATACGAGTAATTACCCAATTTGGTTCAGTATTTCTGAATTAATACGCGTACATACTTCGTCGATAATTTTTTTATTCTGCATTTTATTATTTTTTTATTTAAATAGGACAATAACAAATCCCACACTAATAAATTACATTACGTACAAACTTTAAATAAAATCTAAGTGCATTTAAAGGCCACCACGGCTTGAAAATTTGTGGTAATTTATAGATATTGTGATAATATTTAAATAAAATATAAATAAAAACAAAAGTTTAAAAAATAAATAAAGCACGTTTATAGAACGCACTAAAAATGACAAAATAATTTTGGATAGTTAGTTAAATGACTCAAAAGTTTTCCCTTTTCCCAATCATCATTTGATCGCAGGTAAACATCAACAATTTTAGTTCGTGATTAATGATAAATAATTACCTAGGTCGGGTTATACGTAGGTAATCATCTTTATTAAATATTTACTATGATTTATTAAGCGTGGAGCGTTTTGACCAAAAAGGCTAAAGATTACATAAACACTCCACCAAAGGTTACACGGCCGGTCTATAGAGAAACTGAATTGCACTGAAAAAAGAATTTTATCAATTACAGTGTTATATTCATTTTTGTTCATAAGTGTATTTTGTTTCGCTAACATTCACTAAGCTTTCGGCCAAAGAGTTCTCATAAGAGCTTATTGGTCGCACCTACCGGGGAGAGTGCAAAAAGCTTCCGACGAGCTTTTTGCGAACGACACCCGCGCGTGTACCTTTGTTTCATTTCCTGGTACCAGCTTTTTTCCGAAAGCTAAGTCGATTACACGGCAAGGGTGGAAAGAGACTATTTTCTAAATAATTCTTTTTTATATGATGTTTTATATTTTTTCTTATAATATTATGTAATGAACCTGTTAATCTATTATATAAAAATGAATCCCAAAATGTGTTGGTAAGCGCATAACTTGACAACGCTCGGACCGATTTTGAAAATTCTTTTTTTAATATGTTCGTTGAAGTCCAAGGATGGTTTTTACGGCAAGAAAAATTCGGATAGTTGCCCGGAAAACTCTAAAGATAGTCTTTTCTTTTTCCAGTACAAACGTTTTTTACCTAAAATTTAAATTCAAGCCACACTGCAAGTCTTCTTGACAGGACGAAGTCTGTCGGGTCCGCTAGTTTATTTTAAATACCAGATCGTGATCTAGGAGTCCTCTTCGTGGATTTGAATCCCAGGTTAGTCAATGTGTATTTCGGATTTACAAGCACAAGAACTTTATTATTTTCCCCATTTTTTATATTGCACTTCAAGATTGACCTCATCCTACCTGATGAGAAGTGGTAATGAGTTCCTAGTTTAAGGGTGACACGTACAGCATAATAATAGTTGTTACTGGACTTGTCGCCTTTACCTTGAAGGCTTGACCCTTGCTGCTAATGTAGCACCACTCCAGGAGCTCTGGAAACCTTAATAATACGCAGGAACACAACGACACCGAAGTGATTATTATTAAAAAGATTTTTGCTCTCTTCCCCATAGGTGCGACCAACCGGCACTTACGATAAGTCTTTGGCCGAAAGCTTAGTGAATATAAGCGAACCTATACACTTTAAAAAAAAAGTTTATATTATAGTCATTGAGTGAATAAGTTTTTGAGAGCAATTGGTGAATCGTCTATAGAAATAAAAATTACCAAAATTACACGTATAAGGGCGTCTACTCTTGAAAACGAAATATGTCGGATCCGATGACGTTTAGTATTTTTTTTTTGCTCATTATCGCAACTAACACACTTCGAATGCGAATAAAGCGTTATCAAAAAACAAAATATTATTTATACAAATCAAAAATCACGTTTTAATTCCCTAACTTTTGATCAATCTTCAAAAACGAAACCTTTCGTTTGTTCGTTTCGTTTTCAAGAGTAGACGCCAAGTTCAGAAATACTGAACCAAATTCAATTATTATTTAATTGGTTTGTTTTTTTGTCAGGACAGGTTTTTTTTTAAACTTTTCAAGGTTAGTAGGGAAGTTTGACATAAAAAACTTATAATTTGATAACCCCCGTAGCCGAGAGGCAAACGGGCCAGACTTAAGCATCCACACAATGTCGGGTATTGTGTTGTGGTACCTTTGTTTTTTCTGACTTTTGTTATACAGGGCCTTTAGCTATTTACCAAAGAACCAAGATAATGTATGTGATGTGGTCCAATATCTATTTATTTAACTATTAAGACAAAAGCCGGCTCCTTACTGGCGACGAGATCGCGTTATTAGGTATGATGGTGAGCGCCGAACTACGGATTTCAATAAAGCCATCGACCTTTTGTTACGTGTGCTCCAATATTTGAGCGCGGCTTACCCCGATATTAAAACATTCATTTCAGATGAGCATTCCTTCATCATCGGAGCACTTTTAACGTTTGCTTTGGCAAACAGCACGAGTTTGTCCGCTTCGCACTGTGAACTTGTTACCTTTCGATAAAAGTGGTATTGGAGTTCATTTATCTGAAGTTTTTTATACTTTTTCATTATATTTTATTTATTTATGTAAACTAAATCGCTATTTAAGAGTAGAGAATTATAATCAAAGGCTTTAAACCCTAGCGCCTACAATTTCTGAAAGGCAAACAAACGTTTGTGAGTTTTGCGGCTTCCTTAGTTATATTATCACGTTAAACAACAGTTAATTAAATTCAAACGTAGGTATCGCAGAGGGGGGAGGGCAGGTGGCCAATATGGTTTAGAGCACACGTAGTGGGATTTGAAATATAAATAGCGGACATTCAAATAAATCTTGCCAATAGTGTCCTGTCAGGGGCCCTGAAGTCAGCGTCCGTGTAATGGGATCCCTACCTTTTCTCACTAAAGTCTTAAACCCCCAATATCTTTGAAAACAATCATATTATCCATTAATTGTTTCTAAAACTATAACGACCACACTCCCATCTATACCTACTTAGGACATTTTCAGATTGATCACCTAAAAATGATTCACGCTGTTCCGCCATTGTCACCTCTCTCCACTTTCTCCAGTCTGACGTTCCATCGGGTTATAAGAGTGAAAGAAACGTTAGGCCACTATGAACCAAGCCCTGAGCAGGTAATTGATTGATCTCAAAGAAATTGGCCAAAATTGGCATAAAGACATTTTACCCCATTTTGGGTCGTTAGTCGTTTCGCACGACGTACGATTAAGATTGTGGGGCAAATCACCCAAATAGTACTGTTTTTGAAGGGGCCTGATCTGAAACATCTGGGCTCGATAATTATGTTCGACCCATTCAGAGACAGTACCTACCTAGTACATGAGGCGACAATTTCATCTTAACTAGATCTTTTGCTATGTTTTAAAATGAAACAAAGGTTTCGAAATAATTCAAAATAACACAGCACCGAGAGCGAATCCATAATTTGAAGCAAGAAGGTAAAAAAACCTTTCAAACTCCAGTGAATCTTGAAACTTCTTCCGCCGTAAAATTAAATAAATACAGAGACAATGCATAGGTAATGCGGGGGTTTAAAAATGATGGCGAACAGACAACTTTGCCGATCGAATAAAGTATTCATTAAAACTGGCGACTTGGGCCAGGTGGGGCTTTCTTATTGAGATCTTTTTTGTGTCTCCTTCGATGGCGTTTGTAAGCATTGTTTAAGAACAAAATTATGCTTCATGTTGGTACAGTAACACATCTATCTATAAACCTAGCGGTTATACTGCAAGAAGTGGCGATTTTGTCTGTTTATATACGGGTAAATAAACGTTTTTATTGTATTAAGCATATATTCGATGACTTGATATAAATCTTAGGTATTTAATCAGACTCAATAACCTATAGGAATGACTCAGGCTGTCTAAGAAATAACAGAAATCATTTACTTTCTTTTAATTGGAAGAGGGGTTGGCAAAGGGTTAAAAACGGAGAAAAGTACGTTTGCCGAATTTACCTAACCAAGAATCAAATCGGGACGTATCGCGATATGTCCACGATATCGGCTATAATGAATTATGCTCCGTAAAAACCGAAATTCTGGAATCCATCTTAACTAAAACGTCGAACTCATAAATCTCAAAGATCAGGGACTCGCAGGCAGGTCACACGGAATAATTCAGGGCGCACGCTCGACGGAGGCACGTCCCGAAATCTGGGCGGCATCAAATATTCAGCCGCCTGACGTTCAGGTGGTGATGCGCTCTGCGGCCAGTTTCTTTATGCATGAGTGCTTGTGTGAGGAACGCACGTCGCTGGGCAAAGAGTAGAAGGTACGCAGAGGCGCCTTTTCTTTCAAAGTATACAAACTTAACAAGCGATTAGATACTTTTAAACGTGTCGAGAAATAATTTAAATATATTTCACTGCAAGACTGATTGACTGACTCACGGCCTTGATAGATCAGTCTGAACTACAATGGTAAGAAACTTGAAATTTTGCACAGGTTTTCGTTATATAGCGTAGGGAGCACTACGAAAGATTTTTTGTTAATTCACGCCTATAGGGTAAATTAGTGTTCAAAGTTAGGATGAAACTTTGCTGTTCTATGAAGTTATCGAATAAAATTGAGTATGGAAATTCTTTATCAAATATCTTGACAGATACGTGAAATTTTTTTTTCGAAAAACAACACCTAATGGAGAAAACGGGTTTTGGAAGTATGTGCGAGTCCTATTTTTGGAGTAAGAGACGTGTGTATAATAACTAATAGTTTTTGATACGATATACACTGGTAGATTTTAACGTTTACCAATGTCAGACATTTACAACTGCATTCTTTTTTCACTCTTATATATTTAAATATATAAAAAAGATTTGACAGGTAAATAATAATCTTAGTATTAATTCATCCATCTGTTGTATTTCTTGGGCAATAACGTTTTAAATAAATAAATACAATTACTCTGCATTGGAGTATAGATCTACAACGGGTAAGGTACCGACGAGTATTGTACCTACTCGCTAATCTTTGCCACATCTTGGCCAATGTTACCTCGAGTACATTTACATTTATATTGGCAGCCGAACTGCCAACTGTCCGACCCGACGCGATCAATTCAATTACAATACTTCGTTTAATCTTACGTTAGATTTTCAATGACTTTTTCATAGAAACTCTCTATCAGGTATCTTTTAAGTATATGTATTTAAGAGTTCAAGTTTAGGGGAAGCCTTTATTGTAGATCACCCTTCAACCAAATGCTAAAAAATGTCTGTTTGGTCCAATAGTAGATTACCAACAAGTATAAGGCACATATTTCTTCCCTGAACATGTAAACAAATAAGTATGGAACAATTTTACATACATTACCCTTATTTAATGGTAAGCAGCTCAAGCATTTGTGTTCAGAAGCAGAAATCAGAAACAACGACGGTACCACCTCCAATAGAGAAAAGTTCGTTTTCCATATTGACCCGACCGGGAATCTGTTTATTATTTATACCGCCGCATTTTGACTCCAACAAAATTCAATCCTCTTACACAATTTGCTTCTAAACTCCGTCAGAACAAAATGTAAATACCTTGAAAGGCGTCTTGTAATCGCTTAAACAAACTGCAGATGCAACTCACCTGCCAAGTAACTCTTATCAAGCGCCTGAATTATTCATAGCACAGGCGGACCATTGAGCAAATGTGCCATTGGAGAGACAAAAGGAAGTATATAATATTGTAGTACTTCACGCTGCACTAACAAACTTTGCCACACCGCAAAGGGAGATAAATAAATGCGTCAAACAACCACACCACATCTGGTCTCAAATTAAGGTTTTTCCCTTGTACTATGAGCACCAGACGACGGATACTAACTGGGGGCGTCATGCCAGCACATCCAGACCCAAGTCAATTTAGAAAAGTTCGTTTTCCAAATTGACCTGACCGGGAATCGAACCCGGTACATTTCGCACTGCGGCCACCTTCCTTAACCATAGCACCATAGAGGGCATCAAATGAAATGAAAAAATAAAATGTTTCTGTCTGTTCAAAATATTAAAAGCAATATATTACCACAATTAAATTTCCGAACTTGTACCTATTGTCTTGAAACATTAGAAATCAAAGGAAATTAAAAAAAAATCTTTGATTTCCAATGTTTCCATTTTTTTTTCAATCAACAGCCTTAGTAGGTACGTCCACTGCTGATCATATCTCTGATATATGAAGGCTTAGGAGCCTCCTTTAATTCGCACCACATTTATCTATGCCGGGCTTACCTTATCCATTATCTTAAATATACCAAGTTTTGTAAAATGTCTAATAATATTCCGTGCAGCTAAGTATGTCTATCCCTCAAAAAATTACTTACATTGTATGTGAACTTGAATAAAGTGAGCTCATTCACATTTCAGATCAAACACAGATTTAAGGATTTAATTTTAGATTAAAATTTGACAGAAAATGAACAAAAACGGCGTCATGCCCCATCCAGTTGAGAATTCTCTAAGGGCGGAACAAATAGAGCTGGTTCCTACAGGAAGAACACTTGGGAACACTCCCTTAGCTAATCTTATTAATGCGGGAAGGGTTGATACAATGCGGAATTAGAGCCGCGAGTTTTGGTTAAGTTTTTGAAGGTAGTCAAATTGACGCGGGACCCGTGCCAAATAATTTAACGATTTGTTGTTTTTGTCAAGTTGTGTCTCGCTTGATTCGTATACATAAAATTAACGAAACGATCGTAATTTTAGGCTATATATATTGACCTGTCTTTGTAAATGTTATTTATTATCCTTGATGCCTCTCTAATAAGGTCGTTAAAGATAGCCGCATACAACTTTAAGATGCAAGTCTTTAGATGCAGTATATGAATGCTTTGCACGATTTGATTCGCATTGATGAAAAATATAACGAGATGAAACATGAGTTTTCATCAAAAGTTCCTTTCCTGAATCGGGCTGACTGAGATTTTAACGGGGCGTTTCGCACTACTATGCACTTGAACATATCAATGTAACGAAATACGACAAACTTACTGACTAAAACTAAAACTTACAGTTAAGCATTTAGGTTTTTTTATAGGGTGTAGTTTTCGTAACTCCCCATCAAAGGGGGTAAAACGGGGTTTGGAAGTTTCTATGAAAGTCCTATGGTATCAAAGTAAGAGACTTGAAATTTAAATGTATGAACTATAGATGGTGTAGAAGTGTAATAAAAGTATTTAGAAGTCGATACCCTTTCAGGGTTAAACATTCTAACGCCACGTGTATGAAGTCCTTGGTATCTAAACTATAATATAAAAACATCTGAAAAGTTCGTTTGTTTATTTAAACGCTCTAATCTCAGCTCAAAACTACTGCTTCGAATTGAAAAATTATGTTTGTGTTGTATGGACTATCCATTTATTGGAAAGTTTTAAGCTATATAACGCCACGCTGCATAAAAAAGGGGCGAATAGTCAGTAAAAAGTGTAAAAAAACGGAGAGCTGAGCCGCTACCGACTGCTAGTTATTTATATTTCGACGACCTCCGTGGCCAAGAGGCAAGCGTGCCGGACTTTGGCGACGCGCTATCTCTGAGGTTCCGGGTTTGATCCCCGGTCGGGTCAATATGGGAAACGAACTTTTCTATATTGTCTCGAGTCTGGGTGTTGTGGTACCGTCGTTGTTTCTGATTTCTGTAACACAAGTGCTTTAGTTACTTACTACAGAATCAGAGCAATGTATGTGATGTTGTCGAATATTTATTTATATTTCAACGGGTGTTAGTCTTCTAAATCGGACCTCCAAATCAATGAAACTATTGATACTAATAATGCTCGTTTATCTTCCTAAAGGAGGCTTAATTACATTTCAGCAGACGCTTTAAACACAATGAGGACACCTCTAAGGTGCGGGATTATCCGGGATCCGGGATGAGGGATAGGGGATAGAGTGATGCCGGGACATTGATTGATTCACCTTTTCCATTCGGATTGCACTGACGACTTGCGCTTGAGAAATGGACTGTTTTCAATGAGGTATGTAATTTGAGTTTAATATTTATAACTGAGTGGTTTTCGTAACATAATTTGAGGGAAGAAATATTCTAGTGATAAACTGGAAACGCATACAAATAAGAGTAAAGTATGTTATGTTTTTAGTAGGTTACTTTAGAATATCAACTGTACCTAAGTTTTAAGGATGCCTATTTTCCGCATTAAACCTTTTGATATATAGGGCTCGGTGATTTAAGTAAAATAATATAAAAATGAAAAGAAAAAGCATGAAGAAAGTAAGATCAATTGTAATCACAATTGCAAAAAAGCAACATTTAGCCATTGCTATAGTCTGCAATACCAGAAGCATATATTTCACAGTGACATCCCTTTATAATCCAAGAAACCTCTCTAGACGGACCACATCCTAAGGTTCCCAGATTAAAATTACCGAAAGTGAATATGAGTTAGTATGAAAAATATACCTTAAAATATTATCCATTTGTGTTTTTATATAATAAAAAAACTCGAGCTCCAAGCTTACACGTCTTTTAAATTCATCCACAGTACAAAGTACCCACTTCAACGATATTTCCCCATGGGGGGTGTCGATCGAGTAATAGTCTCGACATAGTGTTTACCTGCTTGGGGGAATCGGAAACAAATCACATAGCTCGCGCGACCATATGCTAAGGGTGGAGATACACAAGATTTTGTTTACTTTTTATCAGACTTTTTTTAACCTTACCTTATCTTTGATAGTTTTTCTATTATTAGAACGCTAACAATTTTTTTGAAAATTAGATATATTTTTATTTTTTAATGCTCTGAACTTCAGGTAATACGAATGAAACTACAATTTTAGCGGGTAGCTTAACACAGTCAAAGGTTAATATACAAAGGTTACTAACAACAAATATTTTTAACGACCTCTTGTCACGCTATACCCCTTTATAATATACCTACTATCACGCATATCTCTTTATACAAGTTTTATTTCTGAAACACAAGTGGTTAAGATACAGAATAAGAGCAATGCATTGCAATGTTAATCACTATAAGCGACACCTTTGTGATAAAATCAAGATAAAGAAAGCTAAAGCGTGCAAAATGGGGCTTGACTTGTTTTGCATGTCAGTATTGATAGTTTTACTAAGCTTTATCCTAAACCGAAGAAAGAAAATAAAATTTGCAGCTTGAAAAACATTATTTAAATGTTTTAATGTTAAGTTTTAAATATGTATTAACCCCTAGATGCTTAGTATGATGGTTGTGGATTTGAATCAGAACTGATGAAAGAAAAGAGGCTTGAACTTTAATTCCTTTAATTTTCTAATTTTTTTTTTATGTTAACCTAAATTCTTAATCACTTTATTAGCGCAACTGTGCGTCCAGCATAATATTGTACCACCGCTGCAAGACAAGCTCAGCTTAGTGCAGTAACCGTTTGATAATTTATCATATTGTTATATTAACTGTAATTAAAGATATTATTATTAAAATGATTTTTTATCTTTGTAAAACATAAATTGAACGTTTAAAAATTTTATTAACCCCTTGTGTGCCCCAACCTTCGAATAGCCACAGTCCGGTCACGTGCGGCACGACCGAAGGTGGAAGCGGCCAATAAAAATGTATAGAGGGATTTACGGGCCCTAGGAGCCCGGACGCGGCCACAATTAGTCCATTTTGCGCTATTTGTCCAGTATTTTTTTTTATATTGCACTTCAAGATTGACCTCATCCCACCTGATGTTAAGTGGTAATGAGGTCCTAGCTTAAAGGCGACATCAGAGTAATGTATTTGATGTTGTTTAATATTTATTGATTTATTTAATTACCTATTCTTATTTCATTGATTTATAAGTGTTGTGCCAAACGTTGATTCAACAATATAATTGTACATTACTGATTAAGAGGGGGTATGGTGCCGGAGTAATGTCGAATTTTACCCGCGCACCTCACACGCCCCGCACTTGTCCCACGCATCGAAATCATCACCGCGTCATGTTTTGCACTGGCACAGTATACGCAATAAATTTAGATAAATTTGATAAGGATTGGCTAAGTGCGAGTCAGATTAACCAAAGTTTGCACACAAAATAAATATATTAATCATAATAATTTTGATAGTGGTAAATAACTCGAAAAGGTAAGAAAGTTTATAATGCTATTACGTGACTCTAATTATTTATTCTACCACTTATTTTTAATACTTACTAATAATAAAATATAACTGAGATAAAATTTGGCAAGACCAATCAAGATAGCGGACATGATTTTTATTACAAAAATAATAATAATAATCATTTAACTTTTCATCTGTATCCATATTAGGCATATTGCATTTATATTTAACAAATATAGTGGTTACAAGTAATACTTATGCATCGTTAAAATAAATACAATACAAAATGAAGTTACCACCAGTTTCTTATTGGTAAGTAGTTATTCCATTATTTACAATTTAGTACTATAGAAATCTTATAAATATAGTGTGTGAGCAGACCGTATGGATATCAGTCATGTCTATATATTTTAAAATTCATTTATCAGTTTGTAGTCACCTAGTTTTAAATAACCATAATTTATTTTTATACTTAACCCAACATACATAAATATATTTTTCTGAAATTTGTTTAAAAACGTAATAACATATTATGAATTCAAAGATGAGTGATGAAGTAACGAATAAAAAGTCGACTTTGTTAAATAATTATTTCAGTGAATTACACGGTCTAAGGTCATCACGAGATCTAAGGCTATAATATACATATAGCTCTCTCTCTTCTGTAATACAAAACTATTTTGTATTTAATCTAATCTAATTATTTTTCCTACTGCAAATACAGCCAAACTAAGTCTTGCTTGAGGCGCACTGATATGAGGACCCATTGTTAGTTTATAGTTTAAAGTGATTCCTAAAAAAAAATTAAATAAATGAGTTTAATCTGTTTATATTAATTACAATATTATCATCTTTACCCTAATGCATAATTTGTGAGAAAGAATTATTTACATTGTCATACAATTGTTGACGTCAGCTTTAATAATCAGAGATTTGCAAGCAAGTAATATAGTCTCACATAGACTTTCGGTGAAGTAAGGGATATTATTAATAAGATCAAGGTTTTAATACACAGCCGTGGAATGTTCCCATAACTAGTGCTGCGCCAGAAGAATTGGCTCCATTAACATTAATTTTTGTTGTCTGCCAGTTGAATTTTTAATTGAATTGAATTTTACCTACTTGTGAGTATTTGTCAATTTAAAGAAATGTGTAAAAATAGAAATATGTAAAAAATTTACGTGAGGGGAACATGCCTACTCTTTAGTGATCCACACAACTTTGTCATTAATATAGTCTTCAACTTTGTAAAATATATTTTAAAAGACAACTTTTAACAAGTGTCTTAAATTTGTCCCCAGTTAAATCAACAATAATTTGAGGCTATTTATTTAAAAAAGTTATTCTTAAACCAACAAATAAATTACCAATCTTAAAAGTCTATGCTTAAGGACCACAAGCTTGTGTTTATTTCTAGTGTTAATGCTAGGAGAGTCTGATTTTTTTAGGGAAAATATGCAATTTTTTTTGTATACGTACATTAAACAGTTGAAAACGTATTGAGATAAAACTTTTAGGATTTCGAATTCCTTAAATAATTATCTCAACGAGTCACGTGGTCTTAGCTTGTAAATGGCTCAGATGGCTCTTTTATGTCACACAAAGATACTACTGGATGTCGGCCACAGATCCCCATAAAATCAGACTATACGACATGACGCTGTGAAAATAGGCAAAATGTACCAATCTTGCCGTCTACAAATCAGTCAGTTACAGCATATGCCGCCCAACTCAGCGTAACACATAGTCAGATAATGCTTGCCTTGGGTCTATTTATTGGGTAAGGCATGTTTCTTATTGTACGAGTAACCTTTCAAAGTGGAATTTATAATTTTTTAATGACTCGAAAGCTATCATACTTTGTAAGACTAGAAATTTATTTTTTTATCTAGAAAAATAATGACATAGCTCTGTTTACTTCTATTCGTTCACGCTTGAAATCCCTACTAATATTATAAATGCAAAAGTAACTCTGTCTGTCTGTCTGTCTGTTACGCTTTCCTACAAACTTCTCAACCGATTTTGATGAAATTTGGTATAGGTATACCTACGTTGAATCTCAAGAACGGACATAGGTTACTTTTTATTAGAAAATAAGGGGGAGATGGGGGTAATACTACCTTTGAAAGTTTATATGGAAAAATGTTTATTTTTGAAGTTAGAGATATGAAATTTGGTACAAATATAGCTCGAAACTTGGATTAAAATTTGGACTACTTTTTGTTTCGAATATAAGGGGAGATAGGGGTAAAACCGACCATCAGGCCTAGCATATGCAACGCGACTAAGTTTTATCGCGCTCTTAACAAACGTCAAAATCAATTGAAGTCAATGCGTCAGCTGTTGATTGACTGAAAATACGAGTGTGGTGTGCTATTACCCAACCAACAGTATCGAAACTTTTGTCATCTCGTGCGATAAATGTGACATATTGCGTATGCTAGGCCTGCATGAGAGTATGTAGTCCACGCGAACGAAGTCGCGTACACAACCAGTAGGCAAATATTTTTACTTTACAATATTCATTAAACCGTCATGTCAAACAAGATTCCCGTCAGATTAACGGTTCCCGCTCATTATTCTGGAGCCAGGAGCTCTTCCCCCAGGAGCGGTCAGGTGGGGCGAGCCCAATTTAAGAGATTACTCCCATAATCCCGGGATGTGTTTATTTTTTCGGGATTTTTCGGCGATTGCCCTTTTGAGTTGGCGGATTGTTTACTTATTTAGGCTTAAAATGGAGTGCGTAAGGTTTCAGGATTGATTCCCGGTTAAGTAAATTACACATAATTACTATAAAATGTCAGTGTTTTATATAACCTAACCTTTATTAGAGTATATGTATATTTTATTATTTTATAGTACTTTACGCCGTACTAGCGAACTTTAAATATTAGAAACAGAAAAAATAAGTATCTACACACTTAATTTGTCTGTTTCTAAACAGGCAGAGGGCACTTACCGGGGGCTAACGGTTGATACAGCAGAAAAATTTCATCACCTACGATAACTTGCGGTTAGCTCAGTTGGTAAGAGCAGCACGCGCGATACGTGAAGGTCGTGGGTTCGATTCCCGCACCGCAAGGGGAGATGAAATTTTTCTCTTTCTAATATTATATGTATATTCTTTAAATTAAATGATCCATTACTATAGTTACACATAATGTTAGATACATTCCAACTTAATTTTGCATACTTACTCCTTCAAACAGTAAAATCTTTACATGCGATTGCAAGATGAACGCTCGTCAGTCAAAAAAGAAGTGTTGAAATTAAATTTTAATAATAAACAAAGGAGAAATTTAGATTTTGATAATGCATAAACATGAATTAAATATTAATTATGATGATTACATTAGAGTATTTTTTCATGTATTAATCCGACCGGAAATGATCTGTAAAACCTATGCAATAAAGTGTATTTATCTATCTATCACCTGTCAGTCAATATCCTATTGAATGCGTCTCAAACATAGTGCTTAAGCAATGTAATATCTTCATGAGCACAAACGCGGCAATTTTTAATCAATTCCATTACATAAATCTGCTAGTTTCCCGGGAAGGTGAATCTTGGCAAGTTGGGAACGGGTAATAGCTCGAGCGAGGTTTAATTAAAATTTTATCCTTTGAGTTGAGCGCTCAATCCGCAGCCAGCGACTTCTGCAGACCTGGTACTTCCAGTTTCATTATAAGTGCCTAGATCAGATGAAACTGGGGTAGAATTTGCGTAATCGTTCACTAGGTATATAGTAAAAGTATATGTAGGTACTTGAATAAAGATTTGATGGATTTGATAATGAGAAAATATAATTAGGACTGGGTCAGAAGCACAAGATTGTTTTTAATTTACTAAATTGTTGTAATATAATATAAGGCACGTAATTTTCATTTGCTTAATTAATAAAAATATTGAGATGCTAATTGAGAGAGGTAGGGCACAGTGATTTATCGTTCGAACTGGAGCAGCCCGACCGGTGAAATACCTCCGTATTTCACCGGTCGGGCTGCAAGCTCCAGGTCTTCTATAAGGTGGAGCACCTTATAGAAGACCGCAGCCAAATAACAATCACTTCTGTGTTGTTGTGTTCCTGCGTGTGTGTTAGGTTTCCAGAGCTCCTAGGGGGTGCTAGATTAGTAGCAGAGGTCAAGTCTTCAAGGTAAAGGCGACAACTACAGTAACAACTTTATTATGTATGCTGTACTTTTTTCCCTTAAGCTAGGACCTCATTACCACTTGATATCAGGTGGGATCCTCATCCCACTCTTCAAAACATTGGTAAATCTTGAAGTGCAATATAAAAAAAGATAAAACAATGCCAAGTTGCACGGTGGAGGCTTGTTACGTTACTGGTGGGTAAAAACTGTACCCACTAATGACGTCACGTGACAATTCATTTCAATGTATCGTCGTTATTTTTAGATTAGATGGAAAATGCAAAAACACGAATCCCCATATATTTTTCGATAATGTTACAGACGGCCTAAGAACCATTTTTATTCCGCCTGTTTATAATGCATATTGTCTAGCGACATATCTAAAGCAAAGTATTATCATCCCTTCTAAAACATATAATCTAGCGCCCAGACCGCAATATAAATACTGAGGCGTTTTAGATAATTACAAAACAAGTGCAATTAGGATTCAGCCCGCCTTTGAAATTAAGTGCAGCTAAGAAACAAAGGTAATGCACTGCAGTGCAAATAAACAGTGTACATGCACACGGAGTCTGGGCACGGACACCTGAGTTACTGGCGGCTGTTTGTACTGTGTCTTACAAGTCTGGCCAAGAAAATTGTTTCAAGTTAAATAAAGTCTAATTTACCTTTTGAAAACATTTAGCTGTGATGGATTTTTAGTGATAATGGTATTGATATTGTAATGCCGCAGTCTTAATCGTAATAAGCTTGTCTTTAGCATTTTTTTACATCAGGTGTACCAAATTATTACTACTACATTTATATGGTAATATTCAATGACAGTATAGAAAAAGAACAAATCTGGAACGTGCCAACAAAACGCTTCCATAGCGTTTAATTTATATAAAAAAGACTTTTAAATAATGCAAAAAGGAACCCAGAATAAAAATTAACCATTAACAAAATCAAAGAAAATTCCCAAATCGTAAAGAATAATACGAACACAATTGATGACACTTGTTTATTTGAAGACAAAGCCATAAAACCGCATCCTAACGGCGCCGAGAGGCATTTACCTCACCTGCCCTCAGAGGGGGAGCGAAAAAATAGCCAACGTTCCAATCAATCCGGGAAATAAGAAAAAATGATTGGATTCGCCTCACGTGCGTCCGCCGCAAAATGCCCAAAAATTGTAGGTGTATTTTTGTTTGCCACTATGTGTATTCTGTGAATTGTGCCGCTGACAGCGTCGCGTTTTACAGTTATAGCTTTTGGGTGACGTTTTTTATTGTTTTACGTGGAGACTGTTTGGTTGGGTGTTAATTTCAGGATTTTTGAGGCTAGATACGGTTGTAACCTTATAATAAGGAAGCTCAATCTCTGGTAACGTAGTAAGAAACAGTATATCAAATGCGTTTTGACTAGAATTATGAGTAAAATATCTAACAATTAGAAAAGTGAATAAACTGGTAATAAACAATCTAAGTAGTATTTAGATGGAGGCAAACTTTTTACACAATTTCTCTGAAAGATCACTCATAGTAATTAAGTTTCAAGAATTAGACTCTGATTAATCATTTTGTTAGCGGTGAAAACACTACTTGGACTACTTTAAACCTAAAAATCCTACATCAAATATAAAAATGAAGTTTTGACGAATTGATGTATTCATAACTATCCATAAATCTAGTTGCAATAAATCCATACATTGTTAAAAACTTCACTTTTATGTAAGATTGTAACTCTTTCACGCAAAAACTACTGAATATATTATTTCTGAACACTAGGTGAAAGAAATTAAGACTTTATAATGTGACCGCATTTAATTAAAACATACGCTTATCATAAAAAATACTACGCAAACAGTAGATTTATCAAACTTACCCGATTTCTAATTTCCCAGAGATTTCAGTTCACAAAATCTTTCTTACCTAACTCAAATACATTTGTCCGAGCATTCCGAAGATTGAATGTTTTACTCGAAACGGAACCATTCTCATTCCTCACCCGGTCAGCTGAAACACCTAGGAGCGGTCATCTGAAATTGAAATCGGTCCAAACTCAAGCAGATACATCAAACTTTTTGGGGTTCCTTGTCGATATGACAAAAACCTTCAAGGTAGTAGGTATTTTTTGTTTTTTTTTATATTGCAATTCAAGACTGACCTCATCCCATCTGATGTTAAGTGATAATGAGATCTTAGCTTAAGACTGACAAGTACAGCATAACAAAGCTGTTACTGGACTTGTCCCTCTTACCTTGAAGGCTTGACCCCTGCTACTAATGTAGCACCCCTCTGGAGCTCTGGAAACCTTACTCACACGCAGAAACACAACAACACAGAAGTGATTGTTATTTGGCTGCGGTCTCCTGTAAGGTGGAGGTATGTCCCCACTCGGGCTGCTGCTGTTTTTTTGTTACAAAGGTGAATTCCTCCGTTCAAGCTATATAATGCCACAGATAAACATAAACAAACACTCAGACAAACAGACATGCCAAATAATTTACTTTTAAAACGGCGTTCTTGCATCGGGAGTTAATAAATGTATTGCTTTCTTTCCATTTAATAAAAAGAGACTTTGAGCGCAGAGTTAGAGGTTTGAGTTTAATTTGGTGGCGCATGAGTAAGGAACCCTCTACTTTCAATACAAACACACTCCCTTTTTTCTTATTCATTATCTACCACCAAAGTTTAGTTCCCTCTCTGCCAAGTTCGCGAGTTATTCCAGTTAAGACTAAGTCCACAGAATCTGGTCAAGTAATTGGTAATAAGTAAAACAGCGCGATTTCCGCTCGACCAGACATCTCTTGTTGATTTTGAGTTATTATTTTGATTGCGTGCATTCGGACCGAACGAGTGAGAACTTCGGCCGGGTCTTTGTTTTATTCGTAGTTACTTATTTACTTTAAAGTTGTTTCTATCAAGTTTCTATTCAGCCTCTTGTGGATTCAAGTATATTGGTTGATTGGCCAAGTCAGAGCATTGCATTGAAGCGTTGATTTTGACCCGGAAATGAACCTCCTCTTCACTTTTTCAGAACAGAACTTTATTGTTTATTAATATTTTATTTATTCATGAATCTATATATATATATATATTAAATAATTACCATCATGCTAATAATTTAAAGCATTTAATTTTTCCTAGGTTTTAGCATTCTATATTCTAAGTTAATTTATTTCTTATGGACATTTTCACTATTACCGCACCCAGAAACAAGCACACAGGGCTTTAATAATTGGTAAATGACCAATGGTTGACTGGTAAAGAATGCTCCAAGCATTAAGTCCGTCAATTTTTGAAATACAGTTTTAAAATAAGATAATACTATCAATTGGTAAGAAACTATTTACTCGTGCATTTCGCTTACTCCTGATGGTCAATTTCTGACAAACACAATATTATCCTAGGTATTACTAAATAGCACTTAAATATTGTACAATAAAACATTAAAAGCATTTTATATTAATTTTACAATCCATGTATATTGACCTGCATGTTCGAAAACCTCTCCATTTGTAAGCTCTATTCAGAACACACTTTATATCCTACAAAAATGTTTAGATTCGAGAGAAAAAACAATTGTCACCTAAATGTCCAATTCAATAGGGAGAAAAAGAAAATGAGTCCACTACCTTTATAGAGAAAAAACTAACCTAATTGTGGCAATCGGACCATGAAATGATATCTTCCAACTTCTGTTCTCAATACTATGTACCATTCAACTCATAAACTGAAGCAGTAAAATCGCCTTTATCGCCTCGCAATAAAAGCCTTGAAACTGCAGTTTTATTTGGTGCAAGAATCTTTCGAAAAAGTTTTTAGTTTCGTTCAATTCTAGACTTTAAGAGTGCGAGTGGTAAAGGTTAAATTTGTTCAGGGTTTAATTTAGGTGGATTTCTTCACGGTTTTCATTTAGGTGAAGGGTTGGTTGTGAATCAGGTGGTCTCCGCCAACTTTTATCTGATCGGTTTATTGAATCCGTAATCCGCTTTTATTGCTTTTCTGTTACGGCCTGCAATCCTGTGTAGGTGGCCAGTAATAGATTATTAATAGCCCATTTTTTTGGTTCGTTTAAGCCGTGTAATCCTAATAGGGCTGATAAATCTCTTTTTTATTTGTAGGAAATTAGGGATAAATTGTAGGTGGGTGTTTGAGTACAATTGGAAAGGAAATGATATATAAAATTTGTCGCAACAGAAATATCGAATATAACTGATTTTGCAAATTGTTTGTGTCAGAAACGAAATATTTTGGATTTAACTTTAGGAATGTGCATCTAATAATCACACTGATATATTGATTTCAAACAGGTTTTCTTTATAATATGGCTACCTTACGTTGGATCTTAAATTCCTTTAATAAAAAATAATGAAATTTATTGAATATGAGTCAAAAAACTTATTCCGGTAACCAATATTCGTAAAAAATTAAATAAAAATGCACAATTGGCTACTTGACAGTGTTAACAATAAAATATGACAAGTGTTCGATATGTTAGCTTATTAGTAAGGTAATAATTTCACATTTACATTTTTTAAATAAAAGCATATTTTATATTTGCAAAATAAATTTAACTTTTTTTAACTGTGGAACAAAAGAACCGAAACGGAAACCACCATTGCAATTCGGAAATGACAGCATTCGGCAAAAAATATTTATTTTAATGTGGCGAAACAATGATTATTTTACCGATTAAATTGAATTATTGTGACTCTAACCGTATTAAGAATTTATTTAAATATTTTCCGTTTATCTAAATTGAGTTGTTCCTATGCGTATCGGCTCGATGTCTAGAACGTTGACGTCATAATTGCAACAGTGACGTGACTTGACGTTTATGCGTGCTTTTTAAATGTGTTACACAAAATTTTATTTCTATCTGGTTATTTACATTTTTTCCAGATAAATCGAATTGATAAGGATACAAAATGAACGGGCGCACATTTTACAATACTTTTTCAAAAACTGTCAAGTAGCCAATTGAAAGTAACGTTAATTACAAATACGAATATCATAAAAGTTTTAAATCGAGCCCGAGAAATACCCATTAAAGTTCAAATGTATTCTTTTAGACTCTTAGATTTCATGCTAAAGATTGACCCATTGCCTTGAACCTTCAACCGTATCGACTCGAATTCGCATCTCAGCTTCAAAGGAATTAAAATGCCCACACCAGCGCATCAGCTACCTCCATCAACGGAAAGTTTCCGCGAACTTTTTACGCAATACCGAGCCTCTCCCGTCACGGCAGGCAGGTTTTTAATTAACAAACCCCAAAACACTTGAAGGCTAAGTAAAAAATGCGAAACCCTTAACGAGTTTGCTGAAGGGACACGAGCTGCGTGCAAATGGCGAGGATTAAGGGGGTGAGAAGGTAAATAGAGTGATTAGTGGACTTTAGCTTCCTTAGTTGGTAGACGTTCTATCTTAACGAATTTTCTTATAGGTCGTCAAAATCAGTCTAGGACCTAGACGAATTTTGATATAGCCGAGAGGTGAGCGAGCCGGACTTTGGCGTCAGCCATCTCTGTGATCCTGGATTCAATTTCTGGCCGCTTATGTGATGCCATGCGAGTAGAATAGAATAGAATAGAAATCATCTTTATTCATGTAAACTTTACAAAAGCACTTATGAATAGTCAGTACAAATAAAGTATTCTACCGCCGTGTTCGGAATGTTGATCATGTCGAGAAGAACCGGCAAGAAACTTGACACTTACTCTTTTCAATGTAACAATGTTCCCTTACGCTAGGTACTTAAATAAAATATACAAAGCTTATATAAAACATTTCCGAGAATTAATTCTCGTTATAGTTATTCTAGACCCATACATTTTTGTCATTTAATGAGATGCTACGGTAAGTATGTTAATTTCTTTAAATAAGTCTCTGAGAGAATCCCGTGATTTAAGACCATATATGGCGCGGATAGCCCTCTTCTGTAAAACAAAAATATTTTGAATGTCAGCAGCTGTTCCCCACAAAAGGAGACCATATGACATAACACTATGAAAGTAACTGAAATAAACCAACCTTGCCGTTTCAACATCAGTCAAATTTCGAATTTTTCTTACAGCGTATGCAGCTGAACTAAGCTTTCCTGCCAGGGCAACAATATGGGGTCCCCATTGCAATTTAGAGTCTAATGTGATGCCGAGAAATACTGTAGAATTAATTATTTCCAAAGGTTCACCATTCATAGACAATTTGATGTTGACTTTTTTAACATTCGGCATTGTAAATTTGACACATTTCGTTTTCTTAGTGTTAAGCAGGAAATTATTATTCGTGAACCAATGTAGCACTTGTGAGAGAGAACTATTTACATCTTCAAATGATTCTTTACATCTATCAACTTTAAAGATGAGAGAAGTGTCATCAGCAAATAACACAATCTCACAGAGATCCTTCGCAAAGTAAGGAAAGTCGTTAATATAAATAAGGAACAACAGAGGTCCCAATGTTGAGCCCTGGGGCACTCCCATCGCTAGAGGTGCACCAGAAGAGTTAGTTCCATTCACATTGACCCTTTGAGTTCTGTCAGAAAGGTAAGACTGTAGAAGACTCAGTGAAGTGCTTACAACACCATAGTGCCTCAACTTCATCAGCAACGTTTGGTGATCAACGCAATCAAATGCCTTTGACAGATCACAAAAAACTCCAATGGCGTCCTGTCTTCTCTCCCAAGCATCGAAAACATGTTTGATAAGTGCCACACCTGCGTCCGTAGTAGATCTACCTTTAGTGAATCCAAATTGCTTACTATGTAACAGAGCATTAACTGTAAGATGAGCTAATAATTGATTGAAAATAATTTTTTCAAAAATTTTGCTAAGTGCTGGTAATATGGAAATTGGTCTAAAGTTAGACGGATCACTTTTATCGCCTGATTTATAAAGTGGAATAATTTTACTTGATTTCATTAAATTAGGAAATTCACCAGCGTCAATACATTTATTAACTATGAAGGATAAATAAGGTGCAATTCCATGAATTATGTTTTTGAGTATATCAATGGAAATGCCCCATAAATCCTCAGTTTTTTTCATACTTAAACTCTTAAAACTCTTTATAATTTCCGCAGGACAAATATGAGTAAAGTTAAAATCAGCTTGACACTTATCTACATGAGATTTCAGGACAGACTTAGCAAGACGGGGGCTGGAGTTTAAGCTACTCGTCGTAGTGACAGGTATATTTGTGAAGAAAGATTCGAATACATTTGCAACATCTGAATCGGAATCAAAACGCCTATTGTCTAATTTGAGAGAGAACTTGTTGATTTGTGTTTTGTTTTTACAAGTCTCTTTATTTATAACGTTCCATGTTGCTTTACTTTTGTTAGGAGCAGATATTATTTTTCCTTTCAAATAGTTACATTTCGCAATTAAACATACCTGCTTAAATATTTTTGAGTATTTCCTAACATAATCTATTAATGAAGGATCAGTTGAATTCGCCTTTATTTCATACAATTCAAACAATTTTCTTCTACTTTTATATATACCTGTTGTAGCCCATTCACAAAATTTTGAACTAGTGCTACTGATTTTAATTGTTTTTTTCGTAAAAATCTCACGAACTTCGTTTTCAATTATATTAAATAGGTTTCCATATAGTTGACCAACATTGTTACCATGGAAACTCAGAAAAGATAGTTTATTATAAACTTTTTCTCTAAATCTGTCTACACGCGATGCGGTGACTGGTCTACAAACAATACTTGACGAAGAGGGGGCATGTCGGTGTTCCAAAACAGCTAATTGACCACAATGATCTGAATTTATAAAGTTAATGATTGATTTTTCCAACACAACACAATTGCAAAAAATATTGTCTAAACAAGTTGCTGTTGTGGGAGTAACTCTGGTAGGTTCGTTAAAAAGATGTTGCAAATTAAATGAATTAAATAGATTCAGAAACCTTGTTGGGTTTTAAGTCGCATCTAATATGTTGACATTGAAATCTCCGCACACTATGATTTTTTTATTTGATTCAGAAAGTTTTTTTAAAACATCTTCCATGACAGACTCAAAGATCATGTAATTAGATGAAGGGGGTCTGTATACACATAAAATAATATGTTGCTCTGTCTCTGTACATGCTAATTCAATTGTTCGTTCTATCGAAAGAGAAACGACATCTTTCCGTTCTTTAGACTTAAGGGCCTTACGTACTAATATGAGTGATCCGCCTCTTATTGCGGATTTTCTGGTAAAAAAACTACTAACTTTATAATTGTGAATACTAATCATTAATTCGTACTGTTTCAACCAGTGCTCTGTAATACATAAGATATGAATATTCTCTGCTTCTAAAAATATCTCTATTTCTAATTCTTTACCAGAAAAGCCCTGTATATTTTGATGAATAATATTTAGGTAATTGGACTTTTCCTTGGTCACAAGTTTGCTAGAGTGATCCTCTATTGTCTTAAAATACCTATATCCCGCTCTCAATAATTGTCAAAATGTATAAAACTCAGTGCGCCAGCTGCTGATAGGCTGAAAAAACCAGTGCGGTGTGCTATCAGCCAATCATCACAAAACTTTTGTAGTCTTATGCCAATAGAGCTAGTTTTGTCAATATGGAAAACGAACTTTTCCATATTGTCTCAGATCTGGGTGAGTAAAACTCAAAAATTAATTGATGGACATGGTCCTCCCGGGAGTATGCAATTCACCAACGGCATAGTAGTATTTGCTGCTATGACGTTCTATTGTGTGTTTTATTACGTAGTGCTAAGGTCGGTAGCACTGGACAGGTAGGCGTGCATGGGAGGCGCTTGAGAATTAGTCACAACTAACTGTTTATCAAAACCTAATTAAAACCAAACAAACGCATTATGCACACAGAGGCAAACTGCACGCGCCATCATTACTCACGCACCTATTCCTGACCCCACATTGCTCCTGTAGAATAATCTCTAGATGATTCATGTATTAAGAATAAATGAAAAAATAAATGAATGAATGCTGACCATGGGGTCATCATGCTTCATGAGCACGAAAAGAGTACCTACTTACTATGTGTTCACTTATTTATTCGTCTACCGATTTACGATTTGGCGCCGAGAGGCTGATAGATCCAGCTGCTTCTACAGAAAATAAAACTGCAACCAACATCCATGTATCATACATCCAAATACCTTCGCTACAAAGTAGGAGGCGAAAGGTTGTGTGGTTGCCAATATCGTTCTCTATAAAAGCCGTCAGGTAGGCTTACCGGTGATTTACTGGTCGGAGCAGCGCTTAGAGCTCACGTACGAGACCCGTTGGCTTCTAAGTGGCGTGCAGGGGGAGATAATGTGAGTTAAGAATGTAGAGGGAACGGTGTTGTAGCTAGTTTGCACGGTTGGCAGGTGAAGATATTGTGGCGACCTCTACTGAGCTATAAAAGCTTAACAGTTCCAATACAAATTAATACTAGCACCGTAACATACTCAATTACTCATGTTGGTAGAAGAGCTTTGCTTCCAGGTAGGGCATATTACATCTCGCTCGGATAAAGTATGGGTAGTGCTTTTTGTATAAACATAAATGTTGTGACAAGTGGTGACCTATAATAACAATATATCTGTTTTTATAAAAATACCTGAGAAAAGTTACAAATTTTAGAAAGAAATTTAGAAAATGATCTTTAAAGAACACTGTTAATCGGTGAAGTGTACTTTACACTTATACAAGGTACGCAGATATCTATTACTGGCTCTGTAGTGTAATGGTCAGAGCCTACTTGGGTTGGATACCCATGGGGAATATTTACTCTTTGTGAAATTTCCTACTCTGATTTTGCAGGAAAATTGTGGTTTTATACTGAAGAGAATTACTTCAAGCAGTATTATCCAACTAAGCCGTATGATTTAAAAATAGAGGTAGAAGAGGTAGAGGCCTAGCCAAGTGGCAGTTTACAATTTATGGAATTAACATTTCAAGATTACGTCAGTTTTCAAGTGAAATGACATTCCCATACTTTTCGTTAACTGTCACTTAGCCTTTTAGTTTCTCTTGCATGATTGTAGAGATAAAAAAATAATCCTTGCTTAAAGAAAAAAATACGATAATTAAAGAATATCTAATAATTATGATTGCAATTTGTCAAAAGTAGGTGTTTTGTTTGTAGATACGTCCATTAATGCAATTTCCTACATATTACAACTAATTTAGTATTACACAAACCACACTTCTAAATTGCAAGAATAATTTACAATTAAAAGAGACTGTTTGCCATCATATCTCCCTTAATCAGTTGTTTATAGGTATCATTATGCAACGAACACCCAAGATTAATGACTTGGATTTAAATTAACGTGCGCCTTAGAGGTGCAGGTCAAAAGTCAATCGAATAAGTGTATATTACCGTGCAAGCTTCCTTAAAAAGTAAGAAGATTCGTCTGAAGATTTAAAAGTCTCGTTATGTAAAATAAATGATTCTGCTCATACCTACGGTGTGAAGAATTTATTTATTTAATCTTAATTACTTCTTAAACGGCAACAAGATGTTGTATGATGACTGTTTATATTCTTGGGCATGTAAACCTTTTTATTTTTTTTATATTACACTTCAAGATTGACCTCATCCCACCTGATGTTAAGTGGAAATGAGGCCCTAGCTTAAGGGCGACAAGTAGAGCATAATAAAGCTGTTACTGGACTTGTCGCCCTTACCTTGAAGGCTTAACCCCTACTACTAATGTAGCACCTTACTCACACGTAGGAACACAACAACACAGAAGTGATTGTTATTTGGCTGCGGTCTTCTGTAAGGTGGAGGTATTTTACCAGTCGGGCTGCTCCAGTTCGAGCGATAAATCGCTATGCCCCACTTCTCTTTTATCCGTATTTAGAGTATTTGAGAAAACAAGAAACAGTTTGGGGTGTATCTTTACTAATTTTATAAAGCTGACAAATTTGTACGTAGTACCGTAGGCGAGAGGCGAGCGAGCCGGATTTTGGCGTCGCGCCATCTCTGAGGTCCCGGGCTCGATCCCCGGTCGGGTCAATATTGAAAACGAACTTTTCTATATTGTCTCTGGTCTGGGCGTTGTGATACCGTCGTTGTTTCTGATTTCTGTAACACAAGTGCTTAAGCTACTTACCGCAGAACCAGAGCAATGTATGTTATGTTGTCGCATATTTATTTGTATAAATTTATTTATATTTTTTTCTAAGGGACTAAATATTTTTGTGTTTTGATTTATCGAGGAAGGCTAGACGCTATATAACATCTCACTGTGGCTAAGAAACGCGATGAATAAAAATATAACTAGGATAGTATGGAGCTACTAGTTTTTCATAACAGTGCAAAAAATATTATACAAAGAAAAATGTTTACTTGAATTAGCGGCTTTATTTTTTTTTAAGCCTGATAGAATTAAGAAAAAGCAATAATATAATTAGTAATGACGTAAAAACTGTGCGAAGAAGTGACGTCGCACTAAATTTTTGCTTTAACAAATAAATTAACATGTATGATGATACTGAGCATCAAAGTAAAGGGGTTTGTTTACGTCACCAATTTGTAAAAACAGGACAATAATGTGACGTCGCGCTAAATTTGTACGTACTACGTACTGGTTGTTAGTCATTGTTTGTTTTTAGGATGAAAGAAAAATACGGGTCGTATATTTTTAGTAGGTAACCCAACTGTAAACTCAAACTCAAATATTTCTTTATTCAAGTTGGTTATTAATGTAACACTTTTGGATCGTCATTGAATACGATGCAAAGTGATTGTACTTCCGGTTCGGAACCTATATCTACCGAGAAGACACCGGTAGCATCAAACAGACATTTTTCATCATATTCCGTACGGTTTAAGCTGTGCGACGATTGCAAAAGTTGCTAAAATAATTGAATCACAAGATTTTTTTATTCCACACGTCTACCCACAAAAGTCAACACACACATCCGTCACATCGCTTGGTATCGTCACGTCAATTGACGTCACACGACAGGTGACATGTTTACACGCCTAAACGACACGTCACGCGACGTGAAAAATGAGCCGCAGTTTTTAAGCAGGGATCTGGCGCCTTTCAAAGAGTTATCTTGTTTTTGATGTGCTGCGAGAGTGATGGGGCGGTTTTTACTCGGGAATTACTTTAAAGGTAGGTTGATGATAAATGATCAGAAAAAAAAACAATATTTTTTTATTAAGAGCCCGAAATTTCACAGCAGGGCAAAGACCTAAATAGGAAGTATGTATTGAATCTAGCTTTGTAGCCTAAAGGCCTCCCTCATTAAAATCAAGTTACACCGTTACGATAATGGATAGCTTAATCACCACGATTGCCAAATGCAGATTGATCACTAACTCGAGATTTCTTAGAATAATCCGGAGCAAATTTACAAGACCTTGGAATCGAACTCGAGATCACAATCCAAAACTAGAATCACTTGACTTAGTGATTAAGTTAGACGCCTAAATTGCGGAAGGTCCCACGTTCGATCACCGGTCAGGTGAATTTGGAAAAATAACTTTTCTCAATTAATTTGGTTCTGGGTGTCCTGGTATAACGCTTTCATTTAGTATCTTTCGTCTGTTACTCAAAGAACAAGGTACAACTTTAGTTTGCGTCTTATTGATTGGTGTAATGGTTAGGCACATTTATTTGTTTACTTTCTTGACCATCGAGTCGTTCATAACTATACTTTTGAGAGACTTAATCAGATATAACCTACATGACAAATTCATATTTCGTGTTTTATAACGTAAGACTATCTATCCTACATGTCTCAAAAATTATAACCGTTATTTAGGTTTCTCAACATCAAAAGACAAATGTGTTAACTTACAGTTTATCTAGGCTTATTTACCCATCTATTAATCGCATAGCGTAAATTTTGCTAACATTTACATAAACAGACACAAATCACCAGCAAACAGACAATACTCATTACGCACCGCCGTTCCATGGATCCGAACAAAATGTGTAACAGCATTTAAATCGTTACCGAAATGACATATTTGTTGAGCGGCGAACGGCGCGCGTTGAGAGGTGAAAACAAGTGGAAAATGGCTAGTCTGGGTTGCCAGGATAGCTGATAAATATGCACACCCCTTTTTGTAAATTAAAAAAAAATAACGTGAAAATTAAAGTGTTCACTAACACATTTTTTTTGGGATGAGCCCCATGTTGGGCGCCAAATACGTTAAATTTTTAAAATTGTATGGGTTTCGTTTTAGTTGCTGACATTCTAAGTATTTGTTCTAACCAAACGTCTTAGTTGATTTGTACTATTGATAGTGTTAAAATAGTTGTTGATGCAATAGACCTTGGTTCTATTGATTCCGGGCATTCACAATTCTAAATACTAATACACATCGTTAAACTCGTCGTGTGGCCTACTGATGTCACACAACCCTTATTCCAAGTAAATACGGCTTTACTGAAAATAAATAAGCCACCATAATTACACCAATAAAACCTTATATCTTGTAGCTAGTAATTGACCTGGTAGTCAAATTTGAGTCAATAACCTTTATTTGACCAGTTCTTTGCTCCACGGGATTTGCCTTCTGCGCTAAGAATCTTGATTTTAATCCTCTTAAACAAGTATGCATGAAGTTCATTCACCATCGATTCAGTTGTAAGAATGCTGCCTGTTATTTGTAAATTACCAAATAAGTACCAAATCTAACAATTAGCCACACTCCGTTCAAAGCGCGCACTCAAATTTATTGCGCGGCCTTTACGCCGCCGACCTGTGTGATTGATTCCTATTCATTCAGCGCGGCTCGCAGGTTTTTTTGTCGAGTGCCTGTGAAGTGTGAAAGCGATTTATTTGACGGCGAGCGAATGACGCGAGATATGGATGACGGGGTTTTGATGATGACCGGCTATTAGAATGCGGTGGAAAAAGGCCATGAAATTGTCTATTTGAAAATTTAAAACCCCACGTTGGGCGCCAATATTATTCAAATGACCTTTGAGTAGAAAATTACTCCTTTGTTACATTATTATCAGTACGTAAAGCCTGTTTGTTTATCAAAAGAAATTTGTTTGAGAAATTGGCTGTAAAAAAGTTTTGTTTTTTTTGTATTTCAGGGGATTCCAGCTCTAAATAAATAATGGAAACATCACATACATTGTTCTGATTCTATGAAGGCTTATGTTAAGAAATCAAAAACATTGAGGGTACCACAGGGTTAATTTACCTAACTGGTATATAAGTGTTAACCACTAATAAATTTTGTAATATACATTATATAGAATCATCGCAATGCCCTCTACAGGGCTTCACATGTACTATAATCTTAAGATAATAATATGTCGTACTCCATGTGAAATGCAATGAAGTTATTGAATTGAAAAAAACATCCAGACCCCATCGAGGAATGAAGTTCTAGTATAAATGGTGATAAAATGTTAAGCTCTCAACATTACAACCATGCTTTTCGAGATAAAGTATGCTTTGTCCAATTTAAACTATAACGCCATCTCTTAAAACAGTTTATTCATTGGGTGACAAATGCGAAAAGGAGAACAACGTGCCAATATTGATGGTCACAATAAATGCAGCAACTCGAAGAGCATTCAATTAAGGAGGCTAAGCATCAGCCCCTGATTAATTGTGCGAAGCTGTCGACGAATGCCTGTGATTGGAACGGGTTAAGGCTTAAGAGGCAGCGGGCTGGAATCGTGTTTGGTGGCCTCCTGATCAGTTCAAGTAAAAATTTCGTCCTTTACAGGTTTTATTAGATTTCGATTTCAATTCTTTTTTTGGGTATTACATAGCTCTTTTCAGAGCGTGGACTACCTACTAAAATACCTCGCATCTCTCAACGCCTATTGAGACGCGAGGTATTTAGTAGAATAGAATAGAAAACATCTTTATTCATGTAAACTTTACAAAAGCACTTATAAATTGTCAGTATCTACAAATTAAGTATTCTACCGCCGGGTTCGGAATGTTGATCATGTCGAGAAGAAAAAGTAGTAGATTTTCCGGCTAGAGTATCGCTTTTTTATTTGTATTCGTTTTGACAATGCATAAGTATTACTTGTAGCTAACACGAATAAATGAATTGATTATGATTTTGATTGATTACGATTCGAAATGATTTCATATGGACTTTAAATCTATGCCAAATATTCATTCGTAATATACAGTATATCCTTAATCGCTCCTCCTACATCCTCAGTTCCATCCGCTTCCATCATCTCCTCTAAACCTCCGGCCCCTGGAAGCGGAGGAATGCTGTTTGTGAGTGATTGTTCCGGGAACGGGTCGAGACATCCATTCACCTGTCCGGCTGGCTCAGGGCCTGTGTCTCCATCTATACAGAGCTGATACTGGCACCTAAAGGTTGGTATTCAGTTTTGTAGCTATCGAAGTCAAAATATTTTTTTTTTCATATAAGTTACATCAGTTCAACTAACAATTGTGTTTTCAAACCAAATTTGAAACTGGAACCAGATTGAAATCTATAAATAACGAGACAAAAAACAAATACCAGAAATAGCTTAACTTTTAACCAAATCCTGCATCAGGATAAATACCTATTATTTAAGAAAGTAAAGGCATATTTATCTGTATTTTAAATGCTTATATAGTAATTTAAAAACTACATTTAAACTTCATTTAAAATTTTACAAATGAATTTCTCATTATATTTTATGAGAATACTAGTTATCTTACGCGGACTTATAACTTAAAACAGAACATAAATAATTTGAAAGTGTATTACGATTGAAACATTCCATCAAATCGTTTAGAATTCACGCCAACAAAAAAAAGTAAAAGTTAAACCCAAAGACAGATTTAACGAACATTGCTGTTGACCCGCTCAAAGGCGTTCGATAAATTTGCGGCGGTATTACCACCTCTTGATAAATCCCAAAACAACGGCCAAACAAAGGCATTATCGCGATAACTCCGACCGGGAGCGATTGAAAAACGAAAAGGAAGTGTCTAAAGGTTTTTAAAAAAGAGAAATGGTTGTGAATAGCTTTTAAAGGTGGCCCAAGACAAATGATCGCCGACGCGGGATCCACGTCTGCGATCGCCAATGAAATACGTTTCGGATTTCACCTTCCGAAGTAGCTGAGGGAATTTTGAGAAGAACTAATTATTGGGTTTAATTCGTGTTGAGATTATCCAAAAATATGAGACACATAAAAATCGTTTTCTTCTTTCATAAAAATAACGCAAAGAAAATGCCTTTCCTACTAATTTTTATTTTGTGTTTCCTTGCAAAAGTGACATACAACTGGCGAAAATTAGGCCTTTTTTTTTTGTTGACGGGGGGAAATTCCTTGATGCACCGTACCGTCACCCGAGGGAGAGCGACGGCGTGTGTGGGACTCTCTGCCCTGAAAAGGGCAAGGGTAGTCTTGCCTGAAACTGAAACCCCCCCAGTTGGACCTTCATCGCCTTAGTGGCGGTGTTGTGGGAGATCGGCTAAGCCTTGACTTCCACAACACCGCCGGCAGAATAGCCGCTTACGCGGCTCCGTCTACTCCCCCCCAGTGTTCGGGGGGAGACTGGGGATGGCCGGTCCAACGGAACGGAGGTCCCCACCTCGCAGTGGGGGCCGGTGCAATGCCGGCTGAGGTGCCCTCACACCATCAGCCGGCCGACGAAAATTAGGCCTTATGCAACATAGTCATCTTTTAAGTATGAAGTAAGAATGTCCACGTAAAAATATAAAGCTATTTAATTGAAAACATTTCCAGTAGAACAAAGTTTTAAACTCAGCCAGTTTCCAAGAAAAAGATCCGTTCATCCACCCCCTCTTTAAGATAGTAGGCAGGTACATCTTTCAATCTGCATAACTCAAGTTTCCGCCTCAAAAATGTCTCCCAACGCAATAACTCTTACATGATAGTTGCTAAAGTTTTATCAGGTCGCACTGAAGTTTGTACACAGTCTAAATATTATAGCAGTCTAGAAGAAATGCCTCGATGGTCTATTAGTTTGTGTACTTGACAACATCACAAACATTGGTCAGATTCTGTGGTAAGTAGTTAAAGCACTTGCGATGCATAAATTAGAAACAACGAAGAAACTATAACATCTAGACCTGTAACAATTGAGAAAAGTTTGTTTTTCAAATTGGCTGACTGGCAATCGAATCAGTGACCCCGGATAGTGCAAACCAAAGTGCGATCTGCTCTTCTCTCGGTTACAGAGGTCGTACATTAAGTATCAGGTATGTTTAAGAATATGCGAACATAGTTTGTGTTTGTGTAGTGCAATAATTGGACATTAAATAGGCTGTTAATTAAGAAGTTGAAACATCAGAAACGATTCCCTAAAGCAGCTACGCACAGCTAATGTTGTTGTAAAACACCGCTATGATCACTTTAAATATTTTAAAGAAACAGAAAAATTTCATCTCACCTTGCAGTGCGGGAATCAAACCCAAGACATTCACGTATCACGCGTGCTGCTGTTCCATCTGAGCTAACCGCAAGTTATCGTAGGCGATGAAATTTTTCTGCTCCATTCCATCCATCCATCCATGTATTTTTACAAGCGTTTATAATATTAGTAGAATTACAGTGATAATAATAATGATAAAAATCTAAGATTTCTTGCCATTTCTCCCAAGTTTCCGGGCTGAAATCATATTTGGAGTGTGTTTCATATCTGAGCAGATTCACAGGCCGATGCGCTCACCTGCTCGCGAACTTGCTAACACCTCGATTTATAGTTCGCGAACTATTCGCGGCTCTTAGTTCTTCGGTGCTAGTTCGAGCTAGTTCAGTGGGCTGGCGTTTGTTTACCTGAAAGTAAGAGACTGGGATATTTCAGAGTCCTAACATTGGAATTAGAGTAACAAAGAACCAGAAAGGTAGTTGTGACTTGTAAATAATGTGTTAGGTAAGATTTCTCGCTTAGATTTGATACTAAGAAATAGCACACTTCAATAAAGCTTCAAGCACGTAGCAAAGTTAGCAAATGTTAAGTGTATCACCGTCTGCCTCTCCTCCCCTAGGGGTTGTTTGGGGCGGATTGCGTCGGGCTACGGCCGTTTGAATAAAGGTGAGAATTAGTTTACTTGTTAACTATGCCGCCTATCTTAATAGATGTACCTGTATACCTACATGCCTACTTGTATGGACAAACTTAATAGCTAAAGCCGTCTACTTTATACTAAGTCACAATCATTTACATAACCAAGAACTGAATATAAATTAAAAATGAATTGGAGAAATTCCTGATTATCAGAGATCTGAATTAAGCACTTGCATCATAATGTTGATATTAACATGGATCTCCCAGGAATTTTCAATAGACAATTTCGTGTTGCTAATTTATTACAGTCAACATCACATCAAGGTAGTTACTTGCAATTTGATATTAGATTTTATCCGCACGACATAAGGGTGGTGCAAATTCCAAAGAATGTAATCTAACTTGCTTTTGTCTACATACAAATGATCTGCAAAAATAAACTGTTAATCTTAGTTGATTGCTTCACTTAAGAAGTAACAAATATATCCAAGCGAATGCGATTGCCTAATCCGAAAACTTCTAAGTTGTTCTAAGGTAGCTTAAAGGGTCAACAACCTCTTACGATCATATCCCTAAAAATCTACTGATTCCCCAAAGCACCTTTGCAAATTGAAATCGTTCCCACAGAAACACTCTCTCGGTCTCAGAAAGGTGTCCACAAACAGACAATTGAACGGGACTGTCCACAAACAATTTGTTCAACTACTCACAAAATGTATTAGACAATCTTCGTTGTAAGTTCAGCGCTTATTCCAATCTTACAAATAAGTTAGTTTCAAGTTTGAAACTTTGGTGAACTTAGATAAGTAATGGCTTGTTAGTTTAGAATAGTTTTACTTTTAGTTAAACAACCTTATTGGCGTAAGTTTTTTTTATTTTAGGGTACAATCAAAGCTACACTTGTTATCTTTAACTTATTTTAATGCAATCTTAATATAACTCAAAAGAGATTGACTGACATAGTGATCTATCACCGCACATCCTAAACCACTGGAAAATCGGGCTGAAATTTGGCATGCAGGTAGATGTTATGACAAAGACATCCGCTAAGAAAGGATTCTGATTAATTCTATCTCAAAATTCACCTGACTTCGAATCGAACCCGGGACTTTTAGCGGTTTGGGTAGCCAATGTTGATTTTAATATATTTCTTATTTTCTTTAAGATTCGTTTAAGTAAAGTATCTGAATCCTTAGGAGAATAAAAAAAAAAACTAGCTGTACCTGCAATTCTGTCCGCGTGAAATAGTTATTTTTTCATTTGGCCTAAGTAACTTAGAAACTAAGTAAAAGGGAGTACCCTTACACATCAGCTACCCACCAGTAAAAATGCCGTCAAAAGCGGTGCAGTTTCTAAGATTTACTAGAACAAACAAAAAGATAAAATTAAAAATATATACATATTTCGGTATCTCTACCGTTTATACATCCATGTGCATTTAGTATGAAACGATTTTTTTAATATCACTTTACATTCAAATCAATTTAATTTATTCGTGTAGAAGATAGACTAATACTTATACTTTGATATCTATCATATCTATTTTTGTCAGAGCATTGCAAAAATGCTATTTTGCTATAAGTTACGCTTAAACATCAAATTTTATATTAAAAACAGTTATTTTATTATCACAGTCACTCGAATTTCATTTATTATATTAGAAGATATAGATACTCGTATTTACTTTTCTTAAGTCCCTTTCGTTTGATATCCTGCATCTGCCAGATGAAAATGTGTCTAGACCGCGGCGCCGACACCTAGGTAGAAAACATCATATTTCAGGCTAACCGCAGCTCACACCTCTCTGCTTGATCAAAACTTGATCCAATTATCGTGAGAGGTGAAATCTAAATCTAATTCAATTTAATTTAATATCATTATTGCATTTCACATGAAGTAAGTTGACATGGTAACGTACATGTGTCGTGATCACTTTTTATAACTGATGACAAATTAATATAAATCTAGAATTACCATTATATTTTTTTATTTTTTTCACTAATTCAATATTTAGAGCCACACTGTGAGAAGAGACGATTTGTTTGTTCTCGAGATAAATGTAAATATTTTTTCTTGCGTGCATTAATATTTTTTTCCTTTATGGGCGTTTTCGACTCGCACTTGGCCGGTTCTTATTAAAAAAGTAATCAAAACTAGAGACAGTATTTACGAGTCGACCAATCTCATATTGGTGTTCCATTACGAAGATTTTCAACGACAAGATTATATAATATAAAGAATTGCAGTACTTACTGTTAAAGATATAGGATCTCCGTACAGTTTGATTTCATATTTTAGTTTTTATTATAATGATAGATGTCGTACGTCTTTCATTGTTTGTTTATTTTTCACTCATGTATATGTACTTACTTTAATAAATTGTATCTACATATATGTTCTCTGATCACCTATTTCAGCACTTATAAATATTTAAGTCAAAAATTTTCACTTGAATTGAAAATTTCTTTAAGAAAGAAACTGTGAAAACGTCAACAAACCAGCAACTCCGAAACTCAACAAAAATACCTTCCCATGCAAATCGTCCTTATTAACATAACGCAAGGGACACGTCACGTGTGCGACGGCCCTATAACTCACACGCCACCGCTCCAGGGTCATCACTTTATTTAGGAAACCACGTGAGATTCGACCTTTCACACAAGCCTGTATGAACAAACCTGCCAATCCAATACCAACCCCATTCCAACCGTGTTAGAGTTTATTTACACACTTGGTACTTACCTAGACAAAGATGTTGAATCTGTCAGGAAGTCAAAAAAAGAACCCTAAGTCACTACTGATACGAGTCATTGTAAGCCTAGAGTATGAGCAAGTTCCACCTCACCAAAATCAGAAGAGGACTTTGGAATACCGAATAACAACCTTAGTTATAAGCCATAAGAGTGAATGTTAGTGTGAAATGATTTGGTAAGGGTCGCTAGCCAGGTGTTTCCATTTGCATCGGACAGGAGAGAAAATTGTCTGTTTGTCACCTTTGCTTGTATTTATACGGGCAGTGGTTTGGTCTGCGAGCTGGGAGCTATAAACTTTATGGGTCCTGTAAATTTTGTCGAGTGTTTTCATCAAAAAGATAGAACAATATTGCTAGCATAATATTTTTAAGTAGTACAATTGGGTTATTTACGTCATTTACAAGTTATAAATAATTATGTGTTCAATCTTTTGAGGACCTTATGTTACATCGCCCATATTGTTTTTATTAAATTAACTTTAAAATGCTCCGAAACGATTTAATAGAAAAGTTATCATGTCACAGCGTGTGTATCTAAAATATTTAAAGAAATCGTGTTTTGACGACATATATTTTATATTAAAAAGTATTTCAGTAATTTTATAAGCAATTATATTTAAGTACCTAATTTAGGCAAATTTAAATTAAGAGAGGTAGGGCATAGCGATCTATCGCTCGAACTGGATTAGCCTGATTAGTGAAATACCTTCGGTGCTGTTGTGTTCCTGCGTGTGAGTAAGGTTTCCAGAGCTCTTTTGGGGTGCTACATTAGTAGCAGGGGTCAAGCCTTCAAGGTAAGGGCGACAAGTCCAGTAATAGCTTTATTGTGCTGTACTTGTCGCCCTTAAGCTAGGACCTCATTACCACTTAACATCAGGTGGGAAAAAAAATTATAGAAAAATAACCATCCATCAATGTATCTGTGCCTGCTAAGGGCGACATGAATCAGGTTCTTAAACTACTAGCTCATAGACGCTGTATAATGATTGGTGTCTCAACCCCAAGAGTCCGGTGTAAAATATGCGCAAATCAGCGGGTCGGGCCATAACTCACACACGGTCCTACGAGTGTGCCAAGGGTCGCTGCGGTGAGAGGATGTATAGATACTTGAATATGTTTTACAGACATCTATAAGTAGTACCTACAACTAGCTGTGCCCCTTTACAAAGTAAAATTCGTACAACCTTTGAATGTTATATTTCTTTATATCTTTTCAAAAGACTTAAGAATAAGTTCCAAGCTTCTAGCTTCAAATATGAAGATTAGGCCTAGCATGCGACTAAATTTTATCGCGCTCTTAACAAACGTCTAAATCTATTGAAACCAGAGCAATGTATGTGATGTTGTCCAATATTTACAATTATTTATTTATATATTTTTTTATAAAAATTACCTTGACATTTGAACATATTCAAATTTACAATCGTCAAACTAACTGTAGGTCTTGATTCAAAATAAGTAATAAGTTAAGTTGTTTTTGTAAAAAAAAAACGAATGAGATTCTTGCCAGTATTTTCACCGTAGTTATAGGTTCCGAACCGGAGCTAGCTTCATTTGTTTTGTATGGAAACTATCCATAAGTATTACTAATGTAATCTTTATGAATAAAAAAGATTGACATGATACACAAATTCCATACGAAATCATATTTTCGTTTGTAATTCTACAAACGATCACATACAAAACGAACAAAAATATCTATTGCGAACGCTAGCAAAAACACAGCCCGTCCAACGCGACAGCAACGCTGTAACAGAGACGCATTTCAAATGAAATTGCCTAAATTAAGGCGGCGCGGAATTTAATTTAAATGTTGCCACGTTAAAAATGTGTCGCGTTACCTGTCGCGTGGCGTGACGTCACGTCGCGACGGTGACGTGCGCGGTTTGGCGAGCAAACAATTTTGTTGCTCGATTTCGGAGGTGAATTTTAACAATGGAATTAGGGTTCGTGTGCAGAATCGTGGGCAGCAGCGGTGTGATGAATAAAAGATCGAGTGTTTGGTGTATTGAATAGCCGTTGCATACCTAGTTATCAATAATATTTATCACACATTTACGCATTTACTAATGGAGGACCTTCGTAGATAAATTCAAATATTTAGTTAACTTATAGGGATAAGTATTTGACAGACAGACAGTTACTTTCGCATTTATAATATTAGTAGGGACTAATATTATAAATGCGAAAGTAACTGTCTGTCTGTCTGTCTGTCTGTGTGTCTGTTACGCTTTCCTGCTTAAACCTCTCAACCGATTTTGATTAAATTTGGTATAGGTATACGTTGAATCTCAAGAACGGACAGAGGCTACTTTTTATACCACCTTTGGAAGTTTATATGGGAAAATGTATTTGAAGTTAGAGATATGAAATTTGGCACAAATATAGCTCGAACACTTGGATTAAAATATAGACTACTTTTTGTTTCGAATATTAGGGGAGAAAGGGGTAAAACCGACCATAAAAGGATGTAGTCCACGCGAACGAAGTCGCGGGCACAGCTAGTAAACCATACTTTTATATCTTTAACCAACGTAATTTTACTTGATTGATTTTTTTTGTAAATGTTTTGTTCAATTAATTTTTCAAATGAAATTAGAAACAACGAAGAAGCTATAACATCTAGACCCGTAACAATTGAGAAAAGTTTGTTTTTCAAATTGGCTGACTGGAAATCGAATCAGTGACCCCGGATAGTGCAAACCAAAGTGCGATCTGCTCTTCTCTCGGTTACAGAGGTCGTACATTAAGTACCAGGTATGTTTAAGAATATGCGAACATAGTTTGTGTTTGTGTAGTGCAATAATTGGACATTAAATAGGCTGTTAATTAAGAAGTTGAAACATCAGAAACGATTCCCTAAAGCAGCTACGCACAGCTAATGTTGTTGTAAAACACCGCTATGATCACTTGAAATATTTTAAAGAAACAGAAAATTTCATCTACCCTTGCGGTGCGGGAATCGAACCCAAGACATTCACGTATCGCGCGTGCTGCTCTTCCAACTGAGCTAACCGCAAGTTATCGTAGGCGATGAAATTTTTCTGCTCCATTCCATCCATGTATTCTTACAAGCGTTTATAATATTAGTAGAATTACAGTGATAATAATAATGATAAAAATCTAAGATTTCTTGCCATTTCTCCCAAGTTTCCGGGCTGAAATCATATTTGGAGTGTGTTTCATATCTGAGCAGATTCACAGGCCGATGCGCTCACCTGCTCGCGAACTTGCTAACACCTCGATTTATAGTTCGCGAACTATTCGCGGCTCTTAGTTTCTTCGGTGCTAGTTCGAGCTAGTTCAGTGGGCTTGCGTTTGTTTACCTGAAAGTAAGAGACTGGGATATTTCAGAGTCCTAATATTGGAATTAGAGTAACAAAGAACCAGAAAGGTAGTTGTGACTTGTAAATAATGTGTTAGGTAAGATTTCTCGCTTAGATTTGATACTAAGAAATAGCACACTTCAATAAAGCTTCAAGCACGTAGCAAAGTTAGCAAATGTTAAGTGTATCACCGTCTGCCTCTCCTCCCCTAGGGGTTGTTTGGGGCGGATTGCGGTGGGCTACGGCTGTTTGAATTAAGGTGAGAATTAGTTTACTTGTTAACTATGCCGCCTATCTTAATAGATGTACCGGTATACTTACATGCCTACTTGTATGGACATACTTAATATCTAAAGCTGTCTACTTTATACTAAGTCACAATCATTTACTCAACCAAGAACTGAATATAAATTAAAAATGAATTGGAGAAATTCCTGAATAACAGAGATCTGAATTAAGCACTTGCATCATAATGTTGATATTAACATGGATCTCCCCGCAATTTTCAATAAACAATTTCGTGTTGCTAATTTATTACAGTCAACATCACATCAAGGTAGTTACTTGCAATTTGATATTAGATTTTATCCGCACGACATAAGGGTGGTGCAAATTCCAAAGAATGTAATCTGACTCGCTTTTGTCTACATACAAATGATCTGCAAAAATAAACTGTTAATCATAGTTGATTGCTTCACTTAAGAAGTAACAAATATATCCAAGCGAATGCGATTGCCTAATCCGAAAACTTCTAAGTTGTTCTAAGGTAGCTTAAAAGGTCAACAACCTCTTACGATCATATCCCTAAAAATCTACTGATTCCTCAAAGCACCTTTGCAAATTGAAACAGTTCCCACAGAAACACTCTCTCGGTCTCAGAAAGGTGTCCACAAACAGACAATTGAACGGGACTGTCCGCAAACAATTTGTTCAACTACTCACAAAATGTATTGGACAATCTTCGTTGTAAGTTCAGCGCTTATTCCAATCTTACAAATAAGTTAGTTTCAAGTTTGAAACTTTGGTGAACTTAGATAAGTAATGGCTTGTTAGTTTAGAATAGTTTTACTTTTAGTTAAACAACCTTATTGGCGTTTAGGTTTTGTTTATTTTAGGGTTCAATGAAAGCTACACTTGTTATTTTTAACATTTTAAAGTAATCTTAATATATCTTCTCGGTAGTTGTAGGTTCCGAACCGGAGGCATTGTATAGAGACGATTCATAAGTATTACAAATGTAATCTACATGAATAAAAAATATTGACTTTGACTTTGACTCAAAAGCGATTGACTGGCATAGTGATCTATCACCGCACATCCTAAACCACTGGACGATCGGGCTGAAATTTGGCATGCAGGTAGATGTTATGACAAATACATCCGCTAAGAAAGGATTTTGATTAATTCTATCTCAAAAATTCACCTGACTTCGAATCGAACCCGGGACTTTTACCGGTTTGGGTAGCCAATGTTGATTTTAATATTTTTCTTATTTTCTTTAAGATTCGTTTAAGTAAAGTATCTGAATCCTTAGGAGAATAAAAATAAAACAAAACTAGCTGTACCTGCAATTCTGTCCGCGTGAATTAGTTATTTTTTCACTTGGCCTAAGTAGCTTAAAAACTAAGTAAAAGGGAGTACCCTTACACATCAGCTACCCACCAGTAAAAATGCCGTCAAAAGCGGTGCAGTTTCTAAGATTTACTAGAACAAACAAAAAGATAAAATTAAAAATATATACATATTTTGGTATCTCTACCGTTTATACATCCATGTGCATTTAGTATGAAACGATTATTTTAATATCACTTTACATACAAATCAATTTAATTTATTCGTGTAGAAGATAGACTAATACCTATTTTTCATATCTATCATATCTATTTTTGTCAGAGCATTGCAAAAATGCTATTTTACTATAAGTTACGCGTAAACATCAAATTTTATATTAAAAACAGTTATTTCATAATTACAGTCACTCGAATTTCATTTATTATATTAGAAGATATAGATACTCGTATTTACTTTTCTTAAGTCCCTTTCGTTTGATATCCTGCATCTGCCAGATGAAAATGTGTCTAGACCGCGGCGCCGACACCTAGGTAGAAAACATCATATTTCAGGCTAACCGCAGCTCACACCTCTCTGCTTGATCAAAACTTGATCCAATTATCGTGAGAGGTGAAATCTAAATCTAATTCAGTTTAATTCAATATCATTATTGCATTTCACATGAAGTAAGTTGACATGGTAATTATTATCTTCAGATTAAAGTACATGTGTAGGGGGCGTTGCAATGATAGAATTGTGATCAAATGTATGAGTCATTATCACTTATTATAACTGAATAGGTATTCTGATGACAATATTTAAATAAATCTAGAATTACCGTCATATTTTATTACTATAATTCAATAATAGAGTCACACTGTGAGAGGAGACGACTTGTTTGTTCTCGAGATAAATGTAAATATTTTTTCTTGCGTGAATGAATATTTTTTCCTTTATGGGCGTTTTCGACTCGCACTTGGCCGGTTCTTATTAAAAAGTAATCAAAACTAGAGACAGTATTTACGAGTCAACCAATCTCATATTGGAGTTCCATTACGAAGATTTTCAACGACAAGATCATATAATATGAAGAAATGCAGTACTTACTGTTAAATATATAGGATCCCCGTACAGTTTGATTTCATATTTTAGTTTTTATTATAATGATATATATAGATATCGTACGTCTTTCATTGTTTGTTTATTTTTCACTCATGTATATGTACTTACTTTAATAAATTTTATCAACATATAATATGTTCTCTGATCAACGATTTCAGCACTTATAAACATTTTAGTCAAAGATTTTCACTTGAATTGAAAATTTCTATAAGAAAGAAACTGTGTGAACGTCAACAAACCAGCAACTCCGAAACTCAACAAAAATACCTTCCCATGCAAATCGTCCTTATTAACATAACGCAAGGGACACGTCACGTGTGCGACGGCCCTATAACTCACACGCCACCGCTCCAGGGTCATCACTTTATTTAGGAAACCACGTGAGATTCGACCTTTCACACAACCCTGTATGAACAAACCTGCCAATCCAATACCAACCCCATTCCAACCGTGTTAGAGTTTATTTACACACTTGGTGCTTACCTAGCAAAGATGTAGAATCTGTCAGGAAGTCAAAAAAAGAACCCTAAGTCACTACTGATACGGGTCATTGTAAGCTTAGAGTATGAGCAAGTTCCGCCTCACCAAAATCAGAAGAGGACTTTGGAATATCGAATAACAACCTTAGATAAAAGCTATAAGAGTGAATGTTAGTGTGAAATGATTTGGTAAGGGTCGCTAGCCAGATGTTTCCATTTGCATCGGACAGGAGAGAAAATTGTCTGTTTGTCACCTTTGCTTGTATTTATACGGGCAGTGGTTTGGTCTGCGAGCTGGGAGCTATAAACTTTATGGGTCCTGTAAATTTTGTCGAGTGTTTTCATCAAAAAGATAGAACAATATTGCTAGCATAATATTTTGAAGTAGTACAATTGGGTTATTTACGTCATTTACAAGTTATAAATAACTATGTGTTCAATCGTTTGAGGACCTTCGCCCATATTGTTTTTATTAAATTAACTTTAAAGTGCTCCGAAACGATTTAATAGAAAAGTTATCATGTCATGCGTGTGTATCTAAAATCTTTAAAGAAATCGTGTTTTGACGACATATTTTATATTAAAAAGTATTTCAGTAATTTTATAAGCAATTATATTTAAGTACCTAATTTAGGCAAATTTAAATTAAGACAGGTAGGGCATAGCGATCTATCGCTCGAACTGGATTAGCCCGATTAGTGAAATACCTTCGGTGCTGTTGTGATCCTGCGTGTGAGTAAGGTTTCCAGAGCTCTTGGGGGGTGCTACATTAGTAGCAGGGGTCAAGCTTTCAAGGTAAGGGTGACAAGTCCAGTAATAGCTTTATTGTGCTGTATTTGTCGCCCTTAAGCTAGGACCTCATTACCACTTAACATCAGGTGGGAAAAAATAACCATCCATCAATGTGTCTGTGTCTGATAAGGGCGACATGAATCAGATTCTTAAACTACTAGCTCATAGACGCTGTATAATGATTGGTGTCTCAACCCCAAGCGTCCGGTGTAAAATATGCGCAAATCAGCGGGTCGGGCCATAACTCACACACGGTCCTACGAGTGTGCCAAGGGTCGCTGCGGTGAGAGGATATATAGATACTTGAATATGTTTTACAGACATCTATAAGTAGTACAACTAGCTGTGCCCCTTTACAAAGTAAAATTCGTACAACCTTTGAATGTTATATTTCTTTATATCTTTTCAAAAGACTTAAAAATAAGTTCCAAGCTTCTAGCTTCAAATATTAAGATTAGGCTTAGCATGCGACTAAATTTTATCGCGCTCTTAACAAACGTCTAAATATATTGAAACCAGAGCAATGTATGTGATGTTGTCCAATATATTTACAATTATTTATTTATATATTTTTTTATAAAAATTACCTTGACATTTGAACATATTCAAATTTACAATCGTCAAACTAACTGTAGGTCTTGGTTCAAAATAAGTATAAGTTAAGTTGTTTTTGTAAAAAAAAAAACGAATGAGATTCTTGCCAGTATTTTCACCGTAGTTATAAGTTCCGACCCGGAAGTAGCTACATTAGTTTTATATAAAGACTAAAGTATTCCTAATGTTATATACATGAATAAAAAATATTGATATCTGCTTGACATGATACACAAATTCCATACGAAATCATATTTTCGTTTGCAATTTTACAAACGATCACATACAAAACGAACAAAAATATCTATTGCGAACGCTAGCAAAAACACAGCCCGCCCAACGCGACAGCAGCGCTGTAACAGAGACGCATTTCAAATGAAATTGCCTAAATTAAGGCGGCGCGGAATTTAATTTAAATGTTGCCACGTTAAAAATGTGTCGCGTTACCTGTCGCGTGGCGTGACGTCACGTCGCGACGGTGACGTGCGCGGTTTGGCGAGCAAACAATTTTGTTGCTCGATTTCGGAGGTGAATTTTAACAATGGAATTAGGGTTCGCGTGCGAATTGTGGGCAGTAGCGGTGTGATGAATAAAAGATCGAATGTTTGGTGTATTGAATAGCCGTTGCATACCTAGTAATCAATAATATTTATCACACATTTACGCATTTACTAATGGAGGACCTTCGTAGATAAATTCAAATATTTAGTTAACTTATAAACCATACTTGTATATCTTTTAAAACAATGATTGAAATATATAACGGCATGAAAGTGATGTCTACCAGACAATCTTCTAAATCGTTCCAACGTAATTTTACTTGATTGATTTTTTGTAAATTTTTTGTTCAATTAATTTTTCAAATGACCGCGCTCACTTCCAAAATGCGGATCTGAAATATTAGCCAAGGAAATAATCTTTCTGAACCAACAAACATTTTCTCAAACAACGTTTCAATATATAAAGCGCTTTCAAACCTTTTATCGCCTATAAAAATCAAGTCAAGAACAGCTAAACACTGCAACCCCTCAGTAATTTTTTAGGGTTTCGAACTCAAAGAGTAAAAACGGGACCCTAAAGTCGTGTTAGTAGAAAGAAGTCTAGCCCGTCTCTCCGTCTGTCCGTCTGTCCGTCTGTCCGTATGTCCGTCTGTCCGTCTGTCCGTCTGTCCGTCTGTCCGTCTGTCCGTCTGTCCGTCTGTCCGTCTGGCCGTCTGTCCGTCTGTCCGTCTGTCCGTCTGTCCGTCTGTCCGTCTGTCCGTCTGTCCGTCTGTCCGTCTGTCCATCTGTCCGTATAAAATTACACATATTAGGGATGTTTTTGCCCTTTTTTTAACTAGATATCAATAATGGCAACAGGTAGGCGCGTGAAATATTACCAAAGTACTTAATTGTGTTTACTCTTTTATAAAGTAATTAAATTAAACAAAAAAAAATATCTAGTGATAGAAGGAGCCCCCTTCTTAAATAACAAAAGTATTGTTTTTTTTTTTAGCCCAAAAAAAGGTGCACCACATAATCGCTTGAAGAGTGTCAAAATATGTGACATTTATATAAATGTCACATATTTTGACACTAGTAATGGCAAGTTGGCATTAGTAAATAATAGTTGGTATACACCAACTATTATTTACTAATGCCCGGGTCCAATATTTGGAAAACGAATTGTTCTAGTTACGGATAGTAATAAATTATACGAGGCGTAAACAAAAAACGTCCGATGAACGATATGGAAAGTCATTTAAAATTAGAATTAATGATTCGTTGAAAAACGGATAATCTTTTTTGACACATTACGAATCATAAAATTTTAGAACGGGGCCTTAATCAATGGTACGCAACCCTTCGTCTGCGAGTCCGACTCGCACTTGACCAGTTTTTATTTTCCTCAATTCGTCACGTCTTGTCGCGTCGTGTGCCGCGGCAGGTGACGCTTGTCGCTTAACATTTTTTGAATTAATTTTGCTTAAAGCGTTAGCACTTACCTACTTATTTTTGAGGAAATTTGGTTCGTACGTTAAAGTAAACATTTGTTGTTCGAAATTAGCTCTTATGCTCAGGATATTAAAGCTGTATAATTTCCTAAGTGACGTAATAGTGTGACGTGCTTTGGTCGTACAGTCAGTAGCTCTAGTTCATATACAACTCTGTACCTTGTCACATTAAGTCAATGTCTATATAACTTGCTTATTTACGCGGAGATTTGGTATGACAAGATACTTAGGTGTATACGACCTAACGATAAATACGCCTCGTTTTTCTAGTGGCCTAAGGTAATGTTGTCAGAGTCCCGGGTTCGATTTCCAGGTCAAACAAAATGCCGTTTAAATGTTTTGGATGTCTCAATTGACTAGCATAGTGATTAAGTTAGTATCTGTTTGTAATAATGATGACTGAAACTGTATTCAGTAGTTTTTAATGGCACCATGTTGGGTTTGATAAATTGGTCATTAAAAGTATTTGATATCCAAATTAAGGAAGTTGTGTAAAATATTATGCAATCAGACATTTTTGTGATGGCTACCATCTTGGACTAATTTCTATCAAACATTGTCAATTACCAACTGGCTAATTAACTTTCCAAACAAAATCAAAAACGATACATTCATTTAAGAGCTACAAAGGCACACAAGCAAACAGATACATCATATAGCTTAATAAGATGCTCAATATTTTGATATGTCACTTATTTCCTATTTTCAATACAAAATAAACAAGTAAAATACACCACAATAATCGAAAGTACACTGGCACCTGTCTTACAAATAGGATCGTCTGTCCATTAGCATAACCAATAGCAGACGAAGACCGCAAAACAAGTTACCTCAATCAATAAGGACGCGACAAAAGCGCCGAGAGACGCAAAAGACTACCCCTAATGAGGCTCATCTAATTACCGCGGACGTGCGCTTCGTCCTAACACCTGCATAATGCAGCCCCTGGAGACACTGTATATATCTCTATAATTGTACAGTATGGTTGTAGAAGATGTCAATGACTCGCTGTTTTATGATAAGTGAATATTTGTCATTTAAAAAATGGGGTTTGATACTGAAAATCAACAGTTAAAATATGAACACCGTAAGACCAATGATTCAAAATCACAACACTTCAAAATAACAACAGATTAGTGAGTCAAGAGACCACTTAGCCAAAGCTTAAAATGTCAACATGCATACATTTTAGGTGGCTTCTTAATGTAAGCAATACCAGGATACATAGTTTACTACATGATTTGATGAGGGATTTTTACCTTTTATGACATATTTAGTATTAAAACCTGACCCCCCGTAAAAAAAAGGCGTGGGGAGTGCAAGATGAGGTGGCAGCTTCAGTGAAAGAGCAGTAGGCACAAGGTATGCAGGAGACGCTGACTTGGGCAGAAAAGCACGAGACACGATTTATGCAGTAGGACATAATGATTTGGGCGGAAGAGCAAGACGCGTGGGGTATGCAGGAAACGGCGGCTTGGTCGGAAGAACACAAGGCGCGAGGTATGCAGAAGATGGCGGCTTGAGCAGAAGAGCAGGAGGCGCTATGTATGCAGGAGGAGAGATTTTTATGCAATAAACTTTACAAACAAATTCTGACTGGGCAAAGTGAACATTACTACCAAACGAAGTTACTACCAAAATTTTCCGGAATAAAATAACACAGACATAATGCAAACTTTCACGTTTTTAAACTAGTAAAATGTTAAATTATTTTATTATGTTCAGTTCCATGTACTCCTATTTAATTTTACAGTCATACTATTACCTGTTTTTACCAAACTAAACAAATAAACCAAACTCATAAAATTATTTGGAAAGCAATTTCTGCTTACACAAGCTCCCGCGATGGACGAAAATAGAATATCTATTGGCTATTAGCAAAGTTGGAGTCAATAACCGGCAGAAGTTTTTCGATTAGCACCTGAGAGCCGACACGGAGCCCCCTCCCTAATCTCTGACCAATTATCTCTGTAGTTTATGGCGGATCGTGCCTACTCCGTACTTTAGGAGGAAACGAGTGAGTAACTATGGACTGAGAGTCAAACGTCTTGTGGGACGAGGAAATAGTTTACTTCAAGCATTTGTTTTTTACTTATTTAATAGGAACCTAACATGTGACACATTTCACCACTTTGCAAGTGTCTTTCGCGCAAACTATTCAATTTAGAAAAAAATATATATTCAAAACCTCAATACCAGTTTTGAAGACCTATCCATAGATATCCCACACGTAGTGGTTTGAAAAAAAAATTTTGAGTTTCAGCTTTAATTACGGGGAGCCCGTAAAATTTATTAATATTTTTTCTACTTTCGTAAAAAATCTTAATGCCGTTTATAGAATGCATCTATATATCAAGTTTCATCAGTATAGGTATTACAGTTTTGGAAAAAAGTGACGATGACACGGACGGACAGACATGACGAATCCTAAAAAGCAATCTTTGTATTATGTATGCACGCAAAAATCTGACTTCCACAACTTTAACACTAGAAATAAACACAGACTTGCTGTTCCATATCTAAGACTACATAAGATAAGTAATTCCTTTGTGGGTTTAAGCGTTAAATTATTTAACAAGTTACCTGAAAATGTTATCCAGTTGCCCATGCATAGATTTAAGTCTCATGTTAAAAATTGTTTAATAAAAAAGGTCTACTACTAAATTGATGAGTATTTAAATGACAAAAATGTATGGGTCTAGAATAACTTTAATTCTCGGAAATGTTTTATATAAGCTTTGTATATTGTATTTAAGTACCTAGCGTAAGGGAACATTGTTACATTGAAAAGAGTAAGTGTCGAGTTTCTTGTCGGTTTTTCTCGACATGATCAACATTCCGAACACGGCGGTAGAATACTTAATTTGTACTGACTATTCATAAGTGCTTTTGTAAAGTTTACATGAATAAAGATGATTTCTATTCTATTCTATTCTAATCGTTACAGGCGATTAGATTTTTGGTGATCCGCACATCATCATCGAAATACACTTCTACACTGTGGTAGCATTTTTCAATGACCAATGTTTAATATGTCTCAAATTCCTGCAAAGGCAACTAACTAGAACTTGAGGCAGTTTATTGAACAAACTTAAACCAACATAGTCTCCAAGAAAAACCATTCAATCGCAAGCTAGACTTTTAGGCAAGAGACAAAATTTACCGTCCAAGTCTCGGCGAGCTAAATCATACCTGTGGCAGGTACGCAGTGGGCCGTGAACCTGATAGTAATAAATGTGCCCCGCGGAGGTAAGGAACCCATAATGAACGGACCCGATGGTCCGTGAACGAGTCTGGAGGTACCTACTGGGACATATGGGTGGAAGAATTCTTACGCGAGTGGATCTAGTTGCGACTTGTAACGACGCTACGACTCTTCTTTTTCTTTTTTTTATTAAATGACAACTTTTTTTTTCATTGCTTTTATACACTACACTCATTCCACCTGATATTATAATAACACCGGTTCTTCTCGACATGATCAACATTCGGAACACGGCTATAGAATACTTGTACTTATTTGTACTGACGATTTATAAGTGCTTTTGTAAAGCTTACATGAATAAAGATGTTTCCTATTTTTCTATTGATGTTAAGTGTTAACGAGGTCCTAGCTTAAACGCAACAAGTGCAGCATAATAAATCTGTTAGAAGACATGTTGCCTTTACCTTGAAGGCTTTACCCCTGCTACTAATGTAGCACCCCCCAGGAGCTCTGGAAACCTTACTCACACGCAGGAACACAACAACACAGAAATGATTGTTATTTGGCTGCGGTCTTCTGTAAGGTGGAGGTATTTCATCAGTCGGGCTGCTCCAGTTCGAGCGATAAGTAGCTATGCCCTACATCTCTGAAACCACCAAGTTTTTTAATTTTATCAAAATCGACAATCGTTTTGATAGAATTTCAAGTGAATCCGTGGCAAATATTGTGATCTCCCAACCCCGGTCTACTCTTGCGAACGAAAAAGACATGTATTGTAATATTGCTTTGTTTTCTAACTAGGACATTGTCCCAAAAAGTTCCATTAAATATTTTTAATCCTTTTAATGTGCACATAAATTGATTCGGCTGTTAGGTTCCAACTTTGCCGATGATGGCGCACTTTCGAACATTTTTTTCGCAAATAACAATTTCGCTAACACGTGGCTGTTTGTCTGTTTACCAAATTGATCGTAAATCTTAGTAAACTTTGTTGTGTTTTCTCTTGCATTACATGTTTTCTTAGCTTAACTAAAAACTTAGTTTAGTTTTTTACTTAGTTTTAGTTTTAACTTGCCTTTAATTTGATTTACAGTCTCCAAAACTTTTTTCTCGGCGTAGGCACGGAGTTCGTAGTATCAAAACATGAAGTTCACATAAATACGTTATCAAGCACTTTTATGAATACACAAATAGTTTGGCGGACTTTGGCGTCGCGTCATCACTCAGGTCCTGTCCGTACCGTCGTTGTTTTTATTTTCTGTAATAAGGGCTTAAGCTTAAACACTATGAGAGCAGTGTATGTGCTTTTATCTATTTAAAATATTTAAGTTATAATATATAAGCATTAATGTGAAGCTGGTAAAAATAAATGAAAAACAAATTTAGTATAAATATATAAATTCTATACTTACAACATCAGGCCGATACAAAACCCAAAGTGTACAGAAATGTAAATAATTAATATTAATTATAAAACACAAAACATTTTACCTAAGATGATAAGAGGTTAAGGATTACTAAGATACGACAGACAACTGGTAATCAAGCAGCCCACTATCAAAAACGAAATATCTCGGCTCCGACAACGGATATCAATTTTTAATTATCATAAACGTAACCACTTCGAATATTTTTTTTAATAAACCATTATTTTATTTTAGCAAATTGAATATCATATTTAAATTGCCCAATTTTCGAATATTCAAAAACAAAACCTTTTGTTTCGTTATTGGTAGTAAAACTACAATTGTGGAATTACGTTCAATAATTTCTGTTTTAGATTTCCTTGGTTCTACCTGCAAAATATCTCTTATTCTGCTTAAAAGCTCTTCCTAAAAATTCTCCCTTCATCTGTCGTCATAATGTAAAATTGACAGAACATTTCCACGTATTTTTAAGCTTGTTTGTTGCAAAATGAAAATGCATAACAAGCAATATATGAAAATGAAAGCCTCATTCGTGTAATCTAGCTAACATTCACATCCCAAACGTTAATAAAAACGCTTAAAATTAAAGCTAGCATCGCGAAACGCATTTAAAGGCGACTTTTTCCAGCAAGAACACATTTCACTTGAACATTTCCTGCCGGCAATCGTAGAGAATATCTACTCTCCTCCACTATAGATAGCATGTAAAATGTACAGCGAGGAGGCAGGTTACTTTGGCAGAGTTCCCACGGGTGTGATAGGTGTATGCTTAGTTGGGGTTGCCAAGGGCAAGGGAACATACTGACTGTGTAGTTAAATGTAGGCTTTATTACTACAGTACAATAAGGACTAATTTTTCAGGACTCTATCTCATGCCTTGAGATGATGCGTTGATTCCGTGTTAAGTGTTTAAATAGACACTTGTTTTACGCTAACTGCGCGGTCATTAAATATGAGGATGTATATGAATACATCCTCATATTTCATACACCTATATGAAATTATCTTCATCCTCTCACATCACCTATAACAGACAAAAACAAGACCTAAAAGATAAATTTGGACGACTCCTGTAACCGAGTAAGGCCGGTATTTGGCGTCTAAGGTCGCGGGTTCGAATGTCGATCGGGTTAATTTGGAAAATTAACTTTTATATATCGTCTCGGCTTTGGGTACTGGCACTGTCTTTATTTCTGTAACACAGGTGCTTTAACTAATTACCACAGATGTGATGTTGTCGAATACTTAATAATTTATTGAAGAGGGTGAATGAACACGTTTCAAATTAGCATTTGTATTAATTAATAAGATAGTCATTAGATTACATTAGATACTCTAGTGAATATCATGAAGGGAGATAATGTAGGTATCTACTTTCGTTCGTTGATTTTAATGGCCGAATAATCTTCTATATAACAACAATGTATAGATTTTCAACAAATAATAAAAAACAAGAAGATAAGAACCAAACATTACAACACCAATATAAATCAAGATTTCCGACAATGCACTTAAAACATCTGTAGTTTATTCTTTTTTGATATAATTAATTCATTATTTATGTACATTCTTACACATTGTTCTAGCAACACTCACAGACAGTTTTCTTCACTCGACAACCATCTTACTGCCTGCCTGGAAAATAAAGAAACATTGTACAATTTATTTTGCCAAGGTACATTGCTATTGCATCTTAGTACGCATCATTGGGCTTCTCGTATGTTACGGACAATTTATTCAATGCCTTATGAAGCTATTTTTACAGTCAAACATAGAGTGAATAATTGGTTTATCAGACGCGATGATATTATAAGCTCACGTATTTTGTAATATGCAGTTGAACCTAAGGTAACAGAGAAAATATTTTGCTTTAAAAAATGCAAATGAACAGGCAGGCAGTTCATTATAATTAATAGATGACAAGGATAGTTTGCATCTCACTGACTAATGCCCGGTTCCAATATTTAACGATTCGTAATCTGTCAAAAATGACTTTCCGTTTTTCTATGAGTCGTTAATTCTAATTTCAAATTTACTTTCCATGCCAGCTGTCATCAGTCGTCCGTCAGTCGTTTTAGCTTACGCCTCGTATAATTTATTACAATCAGTAACTAAAACAGTTTTTTTTTCAAATATTGGAACGGGGCAGTGAAGAAACTCAAGGTATCCTTTCCATGACTATTTTATTAATTTACCTATACAAGAGCATCTCACGCTCTTAAAAGTAGATACAAAATTAATTTCAAAACCCCCAACATTATATATTTATTGAAACGTATAGTACTATTCAAGCCCTTTTATTCGATACCTTAATTTAGGAAGTCGCGTTAACATATGTCATTAAAAATCTTGTGGAAAATACGTCTGTGGTAGCCGCCATCTTGGACTGATTATTATCAAACATCGTTAAGAACATCTCCGATTAATTCACATTTCAAACAAAAAATTAAAATGGGGTCATCCGTCGGGAAGCTACGACAGGCATACAGACAGGAAGACAAACAAAGTTTTGCGTCGAGGAGTTAAAAACAGATAAACTCGTCATTCAAAGAAGAACCAACACGTACCCCGAATAGAGATAGGCGCTCCGGTGACAGGTTACTTTGGCAAGGTTCCTGCGGCGATAGGTGCGCGCGGCGGCGTGCAGGCGATGCGACTAATGCACACTAACGACGCTGTCTCTTAAAGATTTATTGGGACGCGTGCAATGTGGAAATGTTTTCTTAAATTCCACTATTTTTATGGTTTTTTTTTCGACTGAATATATCTGCACTGAAGGAGTTAGTAATAGTCTTAGATGTTTAATGACTGGATAAAAAATGCAATGATTCTATTTTGTTAGATTTTAAAAAACCATGATAGTTTACTTTATGCTTCAACAAATAAATGAAAATGTATATAATACAGTGCATTAAAGTTTAGTGGAGAGGTGTGTTTACGTCATGAATTCGTAAAGTTTGTGCGAATCTATGTGATGTCACCAATTCACACACGGAAATTTTTATGCAATTTAATCTTATAAAATGTTTGCATCAAATTTAATTCAACTTTAAATTTCTCTCAGTTTGTTTGACCGCACTAATATCAGGACCTACAGGTCCGAATTAAAAAATCGACATATATTATTGTTTTATTGACACAAGAGAAAGAGCTGCACCATGAATGAGCATTTTGCTTTGTATGTTCTTGTGGTGCTCACACCTTAGTTCCAGCACTGCGACAGAAGAGGACAACATTTTATTTCTGTTTCTTTAAATATTTTAGTTCGCTAGTGTTGGGTAATACACTATGAAATTTAAATCTTGCTTGCAAATTTTCGTTATTGTTTCTTCAACAAAATCTTTTGAGATTCAATTGTAAAAAGAATGGCTGAGAACAATGCAAGCGGAGCGTGCTCCTGGCAGAAGTACCTGTTGCGAAGCCGCTGCCAAATGGCGTCGTACTGCCAAATTACGTCATAAAGGTTAATGTGACGTGATGCGGCCAGTCAAGGATAATACGGACACTAGCTGTCGCCGAACGTATGTTCTTACTAGTTTTTGAACACGCCTTCGCCCGCATTCGAAAAACAGTCCCCTACATAGTAATCCAGTATCTATACTAATATTGTGAACTGAAGAGTTTGTTAAAACGCACTAATCTCAAGAAATACGTTTTTTTTTCTTAATATTACACTTCAAGATTGACCTCATCCCACCTGAGGTAGTGGTAATGAGGTCCTAGCTTAAGGGAGACAAGTAAATCTATTACTGAACTTGTCGCCCTTACGTCAAAGGCTTGACTCTTGCTACTAATTTAGCACACCCCAGGAGCTCTGGAAACCTTGCTCATACGCAAGAAACCTTGCCCACATTCGACCGACCTATCATCATTAACCAACCTACGTTAAAAAATCGTCAGATCAAAGTTCTGGTAATCAACTGACTAAAGTTACGTATATAGCAGGTAAATAACCTTCATAGATTTTTGTAGCGAAAAACCAACTTTTCAAGGCTCCATAAAAAAGGGCCCTTACCCGTAGTAAAATAGTTGATCCGTGCGAGGTATTTTAATCAAATCTTTCGTTTATCACGATGGGCGCCAAGGTGTGCGGATAAGTGCCGGTCTTTAGGGCTCCAGTCCACTGATTTTAAAAAGATTTTTTTTATTCCACCTGATGTTAAGTGATAATGAGGTCTTTTTTTACGGGGGGAAATGCGTTGAAGCACGTACCGTCTTCTGAGGAAGGTGTTTTTTTTTATATTGCACTTCAAGATTGACCTCATCCCACCTGGTGTTAAGTGGTAATGAGGTCCTTTTTTTTTTATTTGACGGGGAGAAATGCATTGACGCACCGTACCGCCACCCTGAGGGGGGTGACGGCGTGTGTGGGACTCCCTACCCTGAAAAGGGCAGGACTACCCTAACTAAAACTCCCCGGTGGACCTCATCGCCTTAGTGGCGGCGTCGTGGGAGATTAGCTTAGCCTTTCCATCCACAGCACCGCCGGCGGAATGGCCGCTTTCGCAGCCCCGACACTTCCCCCCTGGGTGGTAGGGGGAGTAAGCGGGGGTGATAATGAGGTCCTAGCTTAAGGGTGACAAGTACAGCATAATAAACGTAACGTAACGGCGTGTGTCGGATTCTCTGCCCTGAAAAGGGCCTTAATGACGGAGTTGTGAGAAATCGGCTAAGCCTTACCTTCCACAAAATCGGTGGAATGGCCGCTTCCACGGCCCTGTCTGCTCCCCCCGTGTTGATTGGGAGAGTGGGGATGGCCGATCCAACTGGACCCTCACACCATCAGCCGGATCATAAATTAGGCCCTAACTTAAGGGCGACGAGTACAGCATAATAATAGCTGTTACTGGTCTTATCGCCCTTGCCTTAAAGGCTTGACCCCCGTGACCTTAATCACACTCAGGAACACAACAACACCGAAGTATACTCTATTAAATTATGAGCGTTAAATTTTGCATGGATGTTTGTTACTCTTCCACGCAAAAAGTACTGAATGGTTTTCGACGTCATTTGGTAGCTAGCTGCTTTGTGTTCTGAAATAACGTAAACACGCGACCAACAGTTTGTTATACATAAGATTTTGAGCGGACTCTCTACTGCTTATATTATATTAATTGATTTTATTTAAGTTATGTAGTTCTTACTAAAATATATTTGATTTCGGTAATCATTGCAAAAGCGCACGATTAACGTAATGTAGTTCAATATACATAATATTTATTTCTTATAAACTGTCTCGCATCGCCTACTCTCCAAAAGTGTAACGAATCCTTATGACGTCACTGTCCATCGGGCGATCGCGTCCGGTCGCGCGGACGCCGTAAACCGCTCCGGTCGCACGGAACAACCTGATACCGGATCGGGCCGGATTATACCGCGCCGCGACACACTGGGAGCGGTTGGAGATAGTTTCATTGTTTTTATTTAGACCGTACTGCACACCGCGGTGCATCCGTAGCCGAATGCCAAAAAATAGAACCTATTGAACTTACCGGTATTAATTTGAAAAAAAAATTGAGTTTCTGTTTTAAGTATGGAGAGCCTGTAATGTTTTTCTATATCTGTTAAAAATCTTAGTGTGGTTCACAGAATATATCTACATACCAAGTTTCAACGGTATAGTCGTATAGTCTTGAAGTGGCTGTTACAGACATGACGAGTCCATAAGGGTTCCGTTTTTCGCCATTTGGGCCACAAAATTTTAAAAAGAAGTGTTACGCGCCACGATTAACGTTCTTAGTAACCAGCGCCATCTAGTTTGGAAAGGCGGGACTACAGAGAGTCGAGACGCGTACGCCAGAATTTACTAGAACTATGGCCTTGACCGAGCGTACGGCCGGTCAAGGCCGGACTGCGCGCGAATGTTCCGGATGTTTCTGCGTTGCAAGGTTCGGGAACGGCCGCGGCAATATAAAAGGCCGGGATTCACCGCGACCGGGACAGTATTGAATTAGCGATACAAGTGATTACTTCGAAAGCGATTTTGAAGTGCGACTTGGGAGCGATTGTTGTTTTAATTAGTGCGTTTTGAGGTTGTAATTAGTGGCGTTCAATTAAAGTGTGACTTTTGGTAATTTTTATCGGCTGTTTTTATTGTCACGAACCCGAAGCTCGTAACAATTGGTGTCAGAAGTGGGATTTAAATTATGCCGATTTTACCTAAGGACGACACGGAGGGTATCCGTACCCGGAGTCAACGCCAACAGGAGACGGACCAGAGACGTTTTGGTGGAGCTTTGCCGCAGGAATCGGAGCGCCAGTTATTAACCACGGAGGCTGGCCCGTCCACAGCAACACCAGCAGCATCGGCTGGACCAGACCTTGCTGCTCTGATGATGATGCTGCAGGAGCAGTCACGTCGGCTGGAAGAACAGCTCCAGCGGGACAAGGAGGAACAGGCTAGCCGACAGGAGGAACAGGCTCGCCGCCAGGAGGAACAGGCTCGTCGGTTGGAAGAACAGCTTCAGCGGGGCAAGGAGGAACAGGCTCGTCGTCAAGAAGAGCAGATGCTTCTTTTGAAGGACCTTCACGCTACCTTCGGGAAAGACATAAAGGAGGTGAAGGATAAGGTTGCTCAACATGACAACCGCCTGCTGGAAGCTGAAATCCGGATCGACCAAGTCAATAATCGGGTTGACTACGTAGTGGCTGATGTGAAGAAGACCGTGATGGCAGACGTTAAGAAAACGCTGGATTGTCTTAAATTTGGAGAAGCAATCGCAGCTCCCGTAGCTACAACACCTTCGCTACGTGGATTCAAAGTGCCACCGTTCGACGGAACTTCTTCCTGGTCGGCCTACAAAATCCAGTTTGAGGCAGTTATGACAGCGAACGGCTGGAATAAAAATCAGGCCATGACTGCCCTCACCCTAGACCTTCGTGACCAGGCCTTATCTGTCTTGGAAGCTCTCGGTAAGGAAGTAACTTACGAGCAGCTACTTGAGGCATTGGAGGCTCGATATGGTGACGCTCACTTGGAGCACGTGTTTCGCGTACAGCTTAAGGACCGCGTGCAACGCAGCAGCGAAAACTTGCAGCAGTGGGCCCTTGAAGTGGAGAAGCTGGTGCGTAAAGCTTACCAGTCCGTACCAGCTCTTATTGATGGGAACCTGGTGCAGGCGTTCATCGACGGCATCCGCGATATTGAAGTTAGAGCTGCTGTCAGGCTCGGGCACCACGGGGCGCTTAAAGATGCCTTGGCCCATGCCCTGGAGGTGGAAGCTGCGCGACAAGATCGTCGATCCCATCGCGTCAGGGAGGTTGTAGCGGCTACTGTTCGGGACGGCTATAAAGGATACATCCCTAGATGCTACGGCTGTGGGGAAAGGGGCCACCTTCGATCCAGTTGCCCTAAGCGAACTGCAGAAAGAGAACTACGGCTACCTGCAGACCTGATCATCAGAATACCACCTGATGCTCCAGGCAGTATAATCGATTATGCGAATAACTGGCGGTACAAAATAAATGACATTTGTGAACACGTCAGACAATCGGGCCAGAAAATGTCTGGACAGATGAAAACCCCTTGTGACCGCAAAGTGAACAGTGGAGTGTTCGACGAGGGTCCACAGATGAGGTTGCGCAATCCAGTCCACAGCAGAGGGAGATCTCCTGGGCTTCAGTCTAGATGGGAGGGACCGTATCGAATTGTGACTAAGATCAATGACGTAACCTACCGGATACAAAAAGGTGCGAGGGGTACTCCTAAGATCGTCCATGTGGATCGATTGGCGCGTTATTATGGCGCCGAAAATGCTCGGGACGAGCATGTCTTAGGAGGGGGCAGTGTTACGCGCCACGATTAACGTTCTTAGTAACCAGCGCCATCTAGTTTGGAAAGGCGGGACTACAGAGAGTCGAGACGCGTACGCCAGAATTTACTAGAACTATGGCCTTGACCGAGCGTACGGCCGGTCAAGGCCGGACTGCGCGCGAATGTTCCGGATGTTTCTGCGTTGGAAGGTTCGGGAACGGCCACGGCAATATAAAAGGCCGGGATTCACTGCGACCGGGACAGTATTGAATTAGCGATACAAGTGATTACCTCGAAAGCGATTTTGAAGTGCGACTTGGGAGCGATTGTTGTTTTAATTAGTGCGTTTTAAGGTTGTAATTAGTGGCGTTCAATTAAAGTGTGACTTTTGGTAATTTTTATCGGCTGTTTTTATTGTCACGAACCCGAAGCTCGTAACAGAAGTATCAGTCTTCGTAAATGGTTTCCTTGACATAAGGGCTAAGTTACTTACTTCCGGATTAGATCAATGTAAGTGAGATTGTCTGTGTAATTTTTTTATTTGCTATTTGTTATAACTTATAGACATCATTAGACGACCTCCGTAGCCGAGAGGCTAGCGTGCCAGACTTTGGCGTCGCGCCATCTCTGAGGTTCCGGCTTCGATCCCCGGTCGGGTCAATATGGAAAACGAACTTTTCTATATTGTCTCGGGTCTGGGTGTTGTGGTACCGTCGTTGTTTCTAATTTCTGTAACACAAATACTTTAGCTACTTACCAGAGAATCAGAGCAATGTATGTGATGTTGTCCAATATTTAATATTTAAAAAGGCCTAGCATACGCAACGCGACTAAATTTTAAAATTTAAAAATAAATTAGGCATCATTACTTAGTCTCATTTTTAAAATTTTCTTTTCCTTTTGACAACTGTCACTAGTAATTCGTTTACTTTCTGTATCCGGTGTGATGTTATCTCTCAATAAAACGGCCTGTAAGTATAAATAACTCTTCTAATTTGTTTATAAAACAACATTATTTATTTATTATTTATATCTTCCTCTCAGTGCACCACAAATTTCTTTCGCTACCTTATTTTATGAGGATTATACGATCAGCCTCCACCTTGTCAACGTTCTTACGTACGCAGGTTGGACATGTGAAATACCACCTCTAGTTCACTTTCACAGTGAACCTTATCGCCCACACTTTAAGGTCTAAATAACATAGCCTGGTTGCAAGTAAAGATTGGCCAAGCTAAGGGTAGAGTGGGGAAAATTGACTTGCCTCAGATAAGGATGGTAATGGGTGGTGCTTTTTTTTCTTTGTGGAATTACGCTGCGACGTTAACGGCCGTCTTGTTTACCTTTTGGTTGCTTATCTTCTCCTAGTACTTACACAGGTTGGGGAACTATCTTAATTGGAGGGCTGCTTGGGAGAGAATTCCATTGCCAGTTCACTCAAATGTATGGCGGTTTAATACATATAACCCGAATTGGGTTAAATGCATAAAAATATTTTTTGGATTTTCCAAAAATGTAATGTGACGACCTCCGTAGCCAAGAGGCAAGCGTGCCGGACTTTGGCGTCGCGCCATCTCTGAGGTTCTGGGTTCGATCCCCGGTCGGGTCAATATGGGAAACGAACTTTTCCATATTGTCTCGGGTCTGGGTGTTGTGGTACCTACGTTGTTTCTGATTTATGTAACACAATTGCTTTAACTACTTACCATAGAATCAGAGCAATGTATGTGATGTTGTCCAATATTTATTTATTTATTTATATTTATTTAATGGTGTGTAAAATACGTACAATAATTACGTAAAATTTTTTTTTTGCTTAAGTTAAATCGATTATTTTAAATTAATATAAGACATACGTTGTAAACTTATTTAAAATTAAAAAACCTGTATCATGACCGTTGTGTTTGTTTTTGAATTTCTTGGAAAATTAAAATAATTTTAAAGAAGATCTCTCATACAATTTTATGACGACATCCGTAACCTAGAGGCGAAAGGGCTGGACTTTGGCGTCGCGCAATCTTTGAAGACCCGGGTTCGATCCCCGGTCGGGTCAAAATGGGAAACGATCTTTTCTATATTGTCTCTGGTCTGGATGTTATGGTACCGTCGTTGGTTCTAATTTCTGTGAAACAAGTGCTAACCACAGAATCAGAGCAATGTATGTGATGTTGTCCAATATAATTTAATACATGAAGGCCCTTAACAATATTTTTTATAAAATACCGACTTTTACTCAACAAAAATAACTCACAACAACAATAAACATTTCTCCATACAAGGCCGTAGATAACGATCAAAATATTAAAGAATTCTTGCAAAAAATGATCGTATCAAGAAAAGTGTTGAAACTTAATTGCGTCATAAAGTTAAAAATTTAGCACTATCGACCCATCTGTTGAAAGGTATCGCTTAAAAAGGTGTGTGTTGTATTACATTTAATTGTGCAACGATTATGATTCTTATTCAAAATAAAAAGAGAAGAGAGATTAAGAGAGGTAGGGCATAGCGATTTATCGCTCGAACTGGAGCAGCCCGACTGGTGAAATACCTCCACCTTACAGAAGGCCGCAGCCAAATAACAATCACTTGTGTGTTGTTGTGTTCCTGCGTGTGAGTAAGGTTTCCGGAGCTACTGGGGGGTGCTACATTAGTAGCAGGGGTCAAGCCTTCAAGGTAAGGGCGATCAGTCCAGTAACAGATTTATAATGCTGTACTTGTCACCCTTCAGCTAGGACCTCATTACCACTTAACATCAGGTGGGATGAGGTCAATCTTGAGGTGCAATATAAAAAAAAAATTGTTTCGATCGATATTGGGTTGTGCCCGGTTTCAATTTTTGAAAAACGATCCGTTCTAGTTACGTATAGTAATAAATTATACGAGGCGTAAGCTAAGCACGACTGATGACAGCTGGTTTGGAAAGTAAATTATGGAACGGTATTAACGACTCGTAGTCGGTTGAGGAAAAACGGATAGTCATTTGTGATACATTACGAGTCGTAAAGTATTGGAACTGGGCATAAGGCGGCTGGAGCCATTGAGATCAACTTATTTATTTGTTTACGCCGATGAGATGAGAATGATATAACTTTAACTACTTTGAACTTTAAACTTAAAATTTAACTATTCCGCGGGATTTTATGATATTTATTTACGCCGATGAGTCGACAGCTATTCTGTCATTTTAGCATATTTATGACGGAATGATGTAAAAACATGGTGCCCATTTTATGATGATAAAACGGATAAAAAACTCAAAACTTTGCAATTAAATTTTACAATTGAGTTTTTATTTTCAAAATACAACTGACGGCTTTTTGCCTTAGCTACTCAAAACAGATGTACATAATTCTATTTTTTTTTCAAACAGAATGCAACTATCAAACTGTTTTGTCATAAAACCATAAGTCCCTACATTTGATTGCTACCAATAAAAAAAATCAAAGCCGAACAATGCTATCCGACCCTTCCAACTTGATCTACCAACATTTCCATCTAACCACTTACAATCTATTCCCGTAGCTCAAGGTAATCGTCGCTAGTTAGCCGCAGTGCAAACTAACCCTACTGGACTCCGTTTACAGCCCTCAGACGTCAATACAAGCCAAATGTATGGGCCACCTTAAGTGGCGCTGTCTGAGATTCACCAGAGATTCACTGTCGCGTTTTCCATAGGAATCGACCCGGAAATTTAATAAATAAATATTGAACAACACCACATTAATTGCTCTGTGGTAAATAGCTTAAACACTTGTGTTACAGAAATCAGATATCACGAGAGTACCACAACACCAAAACCCGAGACAATATTGAAAAGTTCGTTTCCCGTATTGACCCGACCGAGGATCGAACCCGGCTCAAAAACATTATTTTTTCCTGATTTTTGGATGTAGATTTTGCAAATCGACTTAATAATTTTAGAATCTATGATTATTTAGCGTTCTTTTAAATAGCTTATTTGACAGGAAGTAAATAACGCTTATGTAATTAATATGGTTGAATAATGATAATTTTAGGGTGCACGTTTATAGAAGGGCACATGCTAGAATTATTTTACTCTTATGAATTTACAACAGGTACTTTAAATAAAACCATTTTTTATACTCATTTGAAACCTTATTGCCCATAAAGGCACACTATGTGGAAAGGTGGCACCTGTTCCTAAGCATGACGTGTTGATTCTATCAAGAATCATATGACGAACGAGTCTTTGACTGTTTATTTATAAACGAAAAAAGAAACTCACTACATCGAACACAATGGAAAAGCGCGCGAGAGTATCTTGAAACCGCAGGCTACCTCTACCTAATCTGTCGCAGTGTTTGCAGCCACCATTTGACCGTGAAATTGTGTTGTTACATCCTGCGTCCCCTGGGCTCCTAGTACCGATTCATCAAGAGTTCAATGATTACTTAATTGTATTTCTCAATAATCGTTCTGAAATGTGAATCATTTCAGAACGATTATTGTATATTGAGTGAGCAAGGAAACAATATTTACTAATTTATTAGGACTCATCGTACAATTTTAGGGACCGCAAATTCGACTGGTTTTTTTCTGTTTTCATCAGATCGCAATTTTATATGGATTTGTTCTTAAGTGATGATGACAAGTATTTTCAATATGCGGTTTTAAAGATTTCAACTCCAATTCCCAGTTAATAAAATTGAATCTAGCATAGCCTCGCTCAAAACGCCTGGCTCGTTTGCATACAAATCTGGTGTAACACGCCTGTTTGCGACCTGTTCGCTGTTGAGTACACACCTTTATCGATAAATGGAAATCCCTGTATGTGAGATAGAGATTTTGCAAATGTTATCAAAGGTAGGTTTTGTTTAGAACATCGTTCGGACAAGTTTTTCGACTTTACAATACTGCAAATTTGATTTTCTTATGAATTTGAAACTATTTTTTCTGAAAAACGATAAGGATCATTATCTCAAGTACTAGGTATTTTAAAATTACCAATTTCAATATTCTTTTATTCATGTAAATTATACCAGTAATATTTATGAAACGTCTATATACCCCTTGTATAAGCCCAATATAAGTTACAATCCAAGAGCAAAGGCGTGAATTAATGAAATCAAGCCATCGTTGCAATAATGACTGTTTTCTCAATCTCTTATCTGCTAATTGATGATCACCCACCGGAGTGCTGTTTTAATAATTCCGTTACATTTATCTCGTTCTGGGAATCAAACCCAGGACCTCGATGTTAATATTTCGTAGGTAAACCACTACACTAAAATTTATCAAAAGTGCCAAAAGATTTATGTACGTAGTTAAGTACTTAATGCTATAAAACCAAGTAATTTAAAAATAATGGAAATAAAGTTACATCGATCATTCATTGCATTATAAAATGAATGAAAAATAAAATTTTAACACAAGGAATGACCAATGTAACTAAATTTATATTATTTTTAAATCAATCGGTTTTTAAAACTTGGGTCACCTACTTACGTAAAGCATATTAAAATTATGAGTGCATATAAATTAACCCTCACTATGCCACAGACAAACGAACCAAGCGCGTTTCAGCAGAGCGCAATAACGCCCACTAGCGCGTCAGGTGACAGGTTCACCAGCGTGAGGGAGCGAGCGGTCGCGTGATGGACGGTAATGATCGTACCATCATTACCGTCCCTTAAATCCGTAGGTAAAGCGTCTGTTACGCATTTAGAAGTTTAGAAATCTGTAATTTTTCTGACTGGTCTTCCTTTACAATGTTTAAATAACAAATATACTCGTATTTATGCACCTATAAAACAACAATAATTAACCCTAACTATCCCTCTGGGCAAACAAACGCTACTGTTACTGGCGCGCAATAACGCTCGTCAGCGCGGCAGGTGACTGATTCACGGCGCGAGCGACCGCGTGACGGACGGTAATGGCCGCCGTCGCGGGATCTGTCGCGCTCTGTACGGTTAACCTGCATAGCGTAACCTGCACGTAATTTAGAGTACATGTTTAGTTTTTTTTACTATTTGCGCCAAAGCCTAATACTGTGTTTGTCTCATTTGGAAAAGTAATTTAAATTTTTGACATAGGTATTAATTATTTATGCCCGGTTCCAATATTTCACGATTCGACATGTGCCAAAAATGGCGATCCGTTTTTCTCCAACTGACAACGAGTCTGAGACGTTTTTAGCTTACGCCTCGTATAATTTATTACTATCCGTAAGTAAAAAAAGTACCGGACATTAATTATTTCATAATATGCAACTAATGTGACTATTTCATCGAGTTTGTTTTATTTTAAATTACAATTTTAATAGTTTTTAGTTAAATCATTGTGATTTTTTTATAGTTTTTAATTAAATAATGAATTCGTCTTGTTACTCTTATTAAGATCATTTATAATTTTGCTTTATAATAAAATATTGATATTTAAAAAATTGGAAACGTTTTCGGCAAGATTCCGCAAATACTTATTTGGAACAACAAATAGGCACATACAATTAATCTGACGCAATCGATGTACGTAGATACAAAAGAAAAGTGCAACGCTCCGCCAAAATTGGTAAGGCATTCAAAGTTTAGGTTGGCGTACATAAAGGATCAGTACGTATTCTACTCCTGTTTAATTTATGTGTATACGTCACTAAACATAATCTACATTTACACTTAAATCTTTAAATCACACCTGACCGCCGCTATTTCCATTCCGACTCGAAACATTTTTTAGAGAACAAATTAAAGAGCAGAAATAATCTACAATTTTACTACGCCTATTGAAACAAACATACGCACTTCCTTTATGAGATTAAAAGTTACAACGTTTTAAACAATAGATCTTGGAAAAATAAATAAAGTAAATTTATAAAAGAACCAGATATTTGAATAGAACATTTAGTATTTACCTACCTTACAGTCGTGAATTACTTAGGCATGAAATAACAAAAAAATGTTATAATTTATTTTATCCCAAGAATACACAACATTAGACTCAAACAAAAACTTTAATATCGCAAAATTACCAAAAGTTAAAAAAAAAATAGACTTTACTATATACTATACTAGCTGTGCCCGCGACTTCGTTCGCGTGGACTACATCCTTTCATGGTCGGTTTTACCCCTATCTCCCCTAATATTCGAAACATAAAGTAGTCTATATTTTAATATAGCTATATTTGTGCCAACTTTCATATCTCTAACTTAATAAATAAACATTTTCCCATATAAACTTTCAAAGGTGGCATTACCCCCCCCCCTTACTTTCTAACAAAAAGTAACCTATGTCCGTTCTTGAGGTTCAACGTATGCCTATGCCAAATTTCATCAAAATCGGTTGAGAGGTTTAAGCGGGAAAGCGTAACAGACAGACAGACAGACAGAGTTAGTTTCGCATTTATAATATTAGTAGGGATTAGTAGGGACTATAGTCGTTGGGTTAACCTTTGATTTTTACACGGCCAATTATTTTACCAATTCATTATTTTCTTCATTGTTCGGTCTTTTAGCTCATCATAAACCCAAACGACATTTGTCAGTAATCAAACAACACCCATGCAACAGCTGATTGAAAGTTTTGTAAATGTCAACGAGATATTCGGAGATTAGTCAACGCGTGGGTGGAATATGGGATGGGCATGCTCGGTGACATCTGAATAAATTTACTTTAAAATGGTGACAAAGGAAACATGACAGTATGGATCATTTTTGGCGTTGAGTGATTGTATGGGTGAGTATGGAGTTGTTGGGAAATCGACTTTGGATTGCAATGAGTTACTTTTAGTTATAACAAGCATTTTTTGTGCAAGTTACGAAAACCGTGCGTTTTATGAAAAACTGAACCATTTAACAGTAACCGATTCGATGTATTTCCAAATCCAATTGTATTGTATTGTATTATGCTTGTTTTCTAGGTTAAGTTTTTAATTTTTCTATGGTTATATGATAGCGTCGAGTAGTTTTTGATGTGTATGTATGATGCAAGGGTCCAATTTTAAATGAAGAGACTTAATTTTTATTATAACTACATATACTATTTTCATGCGGCTATCTTAAACTAATTTCAATCAATCATGTAACACTCCCAACTAATTCATCCTTTACACAAAAAAAAACAATATAATTTTTATTTTACCTTTTCGGGAGTAATAATGCCACAACAGACAGACAAACACGTCAAAACACAAGCCCTCGTTAATGCGTTGTGAGTTTGAAAACTTGAACAAGGTACCAGGCTTTCAGGAGTCAAAAAGAACTAACCCCACAGATTATAGTTTCTTGTCTAAAATCAGATAGCGCTCGGCTGAAAAACGCGGTTGGTTCTTTTGTTCTGTGGATAATATCAGTCTCAATTAATTCACCGTTAGTCAAAAAAATAATATTGAAAATCAGTTCATCCGTTTGGGAGCATGCCACAGACATACACAATAGACAGACAAAGAGCTAGACACATCAGAGTTACACGAGTTTGCAAAATTTCAACAAGATACCAGGCGCGCAGGATTTGCAGAGAGCTAACCCCACAGATAAGACAAAAACACACGCACACAGATAGACAAACACATCAAAACTTAAAAACACGCCATCCTTTTAGCGTCCGGAGTTTGAAAACTTGAACCAGGCTTGCAGGAGACGCAGAGAGCTAACCCCACAGATAACGGTATCTCGTCTGCAATCAGACGGCAGTCAGTAATTTATTCGGGAACATCTCGCCGGAGATTAAAAATGTTAATTCGGGAATTATTCGGAGTAATTTATTCACCGTTTCGTGTCGAGGTGAGTACAGGTGGCTGCGTTTTGTCTGACAAGTTAAGCTATCTGATGTGGAAACGACTGGATGAACCTTACTTAAAAGATTTTTTTCGCAAATTTAGTAGTTACTTCTTTAAAAATGACTTAAGATAATATAAAAGCTTTAAGTAATTTGGTTACCCATCCATATTTGACCGGGGTGCAAACAGCTAGCTTAGCTTTCATTATCATTTCTTAAATGTTGCTGCTCGCGCGCTGCGACCACCTCTGAATGTTTATACTTACATTAATTTATCTAAATTGGCCATATTGAAGACTGATTAAATTCTGAAGCAGAATAAAACTGAATTATAGCATCACCCTGTACGTACACGATTGCTCCTTGAGTGTAGAGCAATGTTCATTAATATCGGCGGATATCGTCTTAATAGATGCAAACTAATGCGAGTTCGACTCATTACGAACTGACGGACACCTGACGCGATTGCTTTAACCCCAGGGGCGGAGTTAAGTAATTAAATCACCGGCTTTTGGTGGTATCAGCATAGTATTGGCCTACGGGTACGTATACAACGCCCCAAAGCGGCTTCGCGATGAAGATCTTTTTTTGATGCACTTTATTACTCTTACTCGTACAGGGCTTACTGGTAGAGAATGCTTTTAGCATTAAGCCCAACAATGATACTTTTTTGTGCAATATTTTTTTAAAGAAAAATAAATAATTTGCACCAAAATCGTTAAACACTGGGTATTAACTAATCACCTTGTAAACCACACCCCTATGATATTTTCGTTCAAATCTGTGCAGTGGACTGGTACAGAATGATATTAATCATCAAGTTTGCTTTTTGTACTTTTAATATACGTCCAAGTTACTCAATCGACATTGCGAGCAATCATCCCTTTTCCTTGTGAAGTTACGTTCAATCACTTTCACTATTTTAATGTACAGTTTTATATAAATTCCTCCACTTCCGAATCGCCACAGGTGTATTTATCTACTATATAAAAATAAGTCGTGTTTTCCTTCCTGACGCTATAACTCCAGAACGCACGAACCGATTTCCACGGTTTTGCATTAGTTGGAAAGGTCTCGGGCTCCGTAAGGTTTATAGCAAAGAAAAAATGAGGAAAAAATTCAACAGAAAAGCGGAAAAATCCTCTAAGGCGAAACGAAAATCGCCGGGAGCGCTAGTGCTCTATAGTTTTAAAAAAAACAATAATTGCTTAGCTTAGTACTAGATGGCCCTATGTAAATATCAAACATATAACCTGTATACGACGCGTCATAAACAACCTATCAACTGCCAGGAGCCAACTAAATCATCGACCACATTGTCCGAACGAAAGCGTAGCCCATAAAAATCCCACTCACGCCGCCGTACCCGTGATAAAATCAAAATAAACAGCCGACCAACTATTTCACAAACATCAGGTGTGGCCCCGACCATAGGGAATATTTTAATACAGTGCCGCGGACCCTTCGCAATCATTTTATTTTCATACTCGGTCTCAGGGTCCCAAAAGGTCTACCTCCGTGATTTGCCATTCAAAGCGGGATACGTGACGGCGCATCAGGTATGGGGATCCGGGATGGGGTTAAGATAATGCTGTTGACGTATAGTGCGGGATTGAGGAAATCAATCCCGGGTTTTTTATATGCTTGGATTGTTTTGACTCTATTGTATGGAATTAATTTTAAGTACTTTAATCTGTCCATATATTACCGACCGAGAATCGAACCTGAGACCTCATAAATGGCGACACTAAAGTCTCAAACACTGTTTCAGCTACAAAAAGTAGAATGTCCATTAATTATCGAACCAAATATTTATTTGCAAAAATTTAAACTTTGAATGTTTAACGAAATATGATATTTTAGACCTAACTATTAGTGGGTATTGTCATGCTGTATGTAATTTAATTGCAACAATAGCATTGATGTTACACACATAATATTACTTCATGAGTGCGTACTCATCTTGTTACATAATTTTTCTAACGCAATGACCATTTATCATTCATACAAGTATCGTCCATTTTATACGCTCAAGATCAATTGACATTTGCATGATAGATAGCAGATTAAGTTTGCATACATTTAAAATTCAATTTTAAGTGGAGTACAATTTTGTAATACTTATGAAAATCAAGTTTTCTAAACTTAATTTTTTACACATTTTTTATTGAACTGATTTGATTTGTATCTCACCGAAGAAAAAAGCATGTCGCCCAACGTGGGGCTTAAATTCACATCTTTAAAATTATGAATCTTAGGTAATATTGATCAAATAAGGCGATGGTATTCGATTACCTAAGATCTGGTTGAAAAATATATTCAACGATTTATTATTATTTTACATATAATACGGATGTTAGATTTGCGAGATATCTATTCATATAAATAAAATTGGAGACTCTATTTGTAATATTGAAATAACCCGTTTTTACTACATACATGTGAATATATATAGGGTACATACACCAAAATAACATTTTTACCTTTCTGTCTGTCTTATTGTCACGGCCGATGATCTTTAAAATAACTCACCCGTTTTTGACAAGAATTTTATTTGCAGGTAGCTGATATAATAAGGAGTAATTAAGGCTACTTTTATAAAAAAAATAGTTTTAGAAAAAGTTAATAAGTACAAGTACAAACATCTGTAGTCCGCACGAATATAGTCTCGGGCACAGCTAGTTAAAATATGTCATTCAATAATCGGGATTCGGCCGCTCAAATCTCAAATGACGTCATAGATCGCAACCTTTCCCTTCGAGATTCAGAAGTCGAAACACACGAGCTGCATAAACATGATCGCAAGGTGTGCAATAGGCCAGCTGCACACGTACGAACAACGCTGTGATAGAAATATGACTTAAAAGATTTAAACTATTATTATAGTGCTTCATGCCGCGTTAGCGAATCCCTACTAATATTATAAATGCGAAAGTAACTCTGTCTGTCAGTCTGTCTGTCTGTGTGTTTGTTACGCTTTCCTGCTTAAACCTCTCAACCGATTTTGATGAAATTTGGTGTAGGTATGCGTTGAATCTCAAGAACGGACATAACTTTTTTTTAGAAAATAAGGGGGGGAGGGGGTTTATTTTTAAGTTAGAGATATGAAATTTGGCACAAATATAGCTCGAAACTTGGATTAAAATATAGACTACTTTTTGTTTCGAATATTAGAGGAGAAAGGGGTAAAACCGACCATAAAAGGATGTAGTCCACGCGAACGAAGTCGCGGGCACAGCTAGTTTTAAATATTTCAAAGGAACAGAAACGTTTTCATCCAAGTTGAAAGAGGAGCACGCGCGATACTTCCGTTTTCTCGTAATACGGTTGTTCGAATCAAAGCTAATGTCATAGGTGTGTGTCTGTTTGTATGTCCGGCTTTCACAGCTTTGGTGGAGATACAGACTACTTTTGTCTCTATCTAACTCCCATTATTTCATTTTAGGTTTTTGCGTAAGGCTGCCACGCGCACCTATCCTCAGTCCAACGCAAAAACGCAGGATTGTAGTCTATCACAGAAGTTAAATCTTATCCTTGCAAATCATCTACCCACGTGTCTGCAACCTAACGCAAAAACGCAGAATTCTATTCTACCATAGAAGTTGTGTCACATCCTTTCAAGCCATCTGCTCAGGTGTTTTCAGCCTACGCAAAAACGCAGTATTATTTTCTATCATAGAAGTTACAGTCACATTCTTTCGCCTGCCATCTCCCCACGTGTCTTCGGCCTAACGCAAAAAAGCAGGATTTATTAAAGGGTTCCAGGCAGCAGTCCGGTCACGCGCCGCCCGCACCGCCCCGCGCGAGGTGCCCCGCTATATTGAAACCAAGTGGAGGAGTCGTTACGGACGTGGTTTGTTTTTATTGGAGGATTTTCAGGAACCAAACTTCTTCATCGGGTTTTTCAACATTAGATAGCGTTTATGATTTAAATGATTGAAGGTTTAAAAATGTTAGGCCATTTGACTGTAATGTTGGGAACCTAGAGTGCTTTAGAGGACGCATTATCACTTCAATGATAGTTCATTATCTCTTTAACCACTCGCACGCGATTCATATCCCCGTTTTTTCCACGTTTTCCACTCATTTTCCGGTCGTATTGATTGTACATGATTCATCTATTACGTATTTTAAGAGAGAAAGGGCATAGTGATTTACCGCTCAAACTGGAGCCCAACTAGTGAAATATCTCCACCTAATATTGAAACCAAGTGGAGGAGCCGTTAGGGACGTGGTCGGTTTTTATTGGAGGATTTTTGGAAACTACTTCATGGGCCAAAGTCAAACCAGTTCCATTGCTATTTGTCATGTAGCCAGGAATATATGAAACGGTGTTCCCAAAGCTTTATCGACCCCTGTCAGCTGACAAAAGAAGGGCATGGAAGCTAAAAATTTACCTCGGTGTCCATAGAACTTACCAGGGTCCATGGTAGATGAAAATCATAAAATCTTAAGCGATTCGTCACATGTTGTCACCTCTATGATAGATTCTTTAACTAGCGGCCCGCCGATGTTTCGCACGTGTACTACCGCCGTTTTATCGACATTTTCCACTAATTCTTCGCCCCATTTGGTCAGCGTGATGTTAAAGGCTAAAGCTTGCTTCGAAAAATGGACTATCTAACAGCAGAATTTTTTTTTAATTTCAACCAGTAGTTTTGGAGATTAGCGCGTTCAAATAAAGTAACAAAATTTTCAGGTTTCTAATTCAAATTAATTTTATTTGAATTCGTTTTATCTTAATGTGAGAGAACTTATATTAACACCAAGACACGAGTTTGTTCAAAGTATTTTTGTATAATATTTTTTTTTTATAAACAATAGGATTATTACTCGTACTATCACTTTGAATTTGCAATAAGGGCAAGGCCCTTAAGCAACTATGTTATAAAGACTGTATTATGTTTTCTCAATACACAAAAAAATAAACTCTAAAAGTAAAAGGCAGACTTTATCATAATGATTTAATGATCTCGGGATTTAAGATTGTGTCTTTGATAAATTGGGCATGCCTTAAATTATTATTTTTATGTAGCTTGTTATAGGAGAACTTGCCACCACTGTTAGCCTCAGGTCTAGACATATTTTACGGCTCGGCCGAACACACGCACCGCTCAGAATTTTATTGTTATGCTTTTTTCGCAGACGGTACAAATCAACTTTTTGATCTGGCCGCGTTGCACTGTTTGCGGTCGGATGGTTTTCAATCTAATCCCGTTTTATGATCGGGTTCTGTACTTTTTTGCGTGTGAGATTAAAATTGGAGGTACGATTGTAGTAAAACTTCAATCCTGAGGAGGACTTGCTAATAGTAGGCATTCTGGATTTTTTTGCTAATGTTGGTTTTGAAATAAATGTGGAGGCCAAGGAAGGTTTAAAAGGTAAGTACGTAAATAACGGATAGGCTGTAGGTTTGTCTCTTGCTTGTCATCAGGCTGGAAGGAACCAATATACTGCGCTACTACAAAAAAAAGTTACTTTGGAAAAAAATAGGTGGCACGACGTTCGCCGAGAGAACTAGTTTTAGAGTAGATAAACGCAATGCAAAATTATGTTGTAGCTTTATTCGGCTCAAAACTGCAATGCAAGAAAGTGCTAACTGCGTTCAGTAGGTACGCGTACAGCGGCCGTAAAACGGGTCTAGACGAGTGATTTACGTCCACCTGGGCAGGGGATGTAGAAAAAACAGGGGAATTCCCCCAAGCGCACGGCATATGGGCCCGGATTGTAATGAGGTGTTCTATTGTCTACGGATTGAAAAGGATTCTTTATGGGCTGCATAAAATTTATTAGATAGGTCCTTTAACTTTTATGATAAATCAACCTAATTTCAAACTAGGTAGTTTATCGTGACACGCACTTCTAAGTGGAAACAAACTAAGTATCTTATTTAAACAATTTACTAGATAACCTCCGTAGGCAAGAGGACTTTGGCGTAGCGCCATTTCTAAGGTCCCAGGTTCGAGACCCGGACGGTTCAATATATAACGTTTTCTATCCGTAGGCGTCGATTGTATCAAAGTCGGTACCCACCGGCTAACTGGCGTTTGCCAAACACGGAATATATTTTATTTAAACTTTATTGCTCGTATTCATAAAGTACAACGGATTTAAAGCTCAGTGGCATTCTCTACCAATCAACCACAATTATAATTATTTTCAGATTATCGTGTAAAACATCCTAGGAAAACGCGCGTAGTAAAAGTGTTATTAGCGAAGTTCGAACCCACCGAACCCTGGTTTTTAAAGTCCATACTTTCTAACTACACCTAATACGAGATTTACAAATAATAATAAATCGATTTTTATACAAATGTAGCTATTTCGCCACCTGTTAGTGCTCAAAAATTGTAGCTAAACGACAGAATAAGATTGTAGCTATAAGAAAAACGTCACAAATCTGCATATTCAAACCTCATTGGGGCATTCAAACAAACTGCAGTAGCCATTAAACTGGATGGCCGCTCATCCCATTGAGTACGAATTCCTCCAACGGGGAGCGTGCTAACGGACTCGGACGGCGTAACTGCTGCCAAGGTGGACGAAGTTTTGTGACGGAAGGATAATAATAGGGACGTGCAAAATATGCACCGGTACTGGGAAACTGGTATCAAAACTTGAGAAATTAAATTTCGAAATCCGAAAAATATGTGCGCGTGTATGCTCCCGTATCATAATATAGATTCCCTTTGATCTAGGCAAGTATGTTTATCAACTTTTTTAACATAAAAAATAATATCTTTTGTTTTGAAGTAAATTTGTTCAAGTGCTTCAAAAGAGATTGCGGAGGTCAGGCGATAATCACTTCAATGTTACCTAGAAGGCCTATTTAAATCGCTGTTGTCAAACTTTGATATAGTTTCGACCATTTTTATATGTGTGGGATTGCTATTTATCACATGACTATTAAAGTGAAACGTGAATCCATACGCTGTAAACTTGTTCAAACAATAATGAAATTTAAAACTGACCCTTAGATATCCTTAAAGCTTTAAGAATCTAAATGATACCAAAACAGAAAAACAGCTCATAAAAGTCATTAAAAGTACATACTAAATTAAACTGAATTTTATTTACATATTATTCCTTACATAAAATTTGCCTGCACATTTATTTGTGGAACTCATATGCAATTTTTTTCGCAACCGAAATGAGATTACGCGGTACCTCCACTTGGTATCACGCGGCCTCCCCGTCACCCCTAGAGAGGGAAGCGAGAGTGAATTCCTTTCACCTGATAGCACTGTTATTAGCCAATTCGATGCCCATTCCGATCCTAATAGAGGTATAATAAAAGGGCCCTCTCTATTTTTTCGTTCGTCCGCTCGAAAGGTAAAAATAAAATTTTCTTATTCAATTTGCTTCGTGAGGTGTTCGCCTCTGTTTATTTTATTTTCTTTTACTTTCCTAATTCGGGTTAAGTAGTTTTGTTTTTATTTTCTTGAGAAATAAAGAGTTTTACTGGAAAACACTTTGTTGAACTTCGTTTTCGGTTTTTTCAATTTGGCAATTAAACCTAAAATAATGTCAGGGTACAGTGACATGACATAGGTCTTAGCGATAAACATTTACATCTGGTTTTATCCAAGACTAAAAATAATTCAAACAATTTGAAAGGGTCGCCTAGGTAGTAATAAAAATATTGACGCCCTACTTTTCAAAATCGATTTTTTTAATAAACCAACCATCCAAAATAAACCAAACCAGGTCTAAGTTGTTTTAAACAACCCTAAAAAGTCATGCTAGTTTTAGATCGGTAGAATTTCGGGAAGTTCTAATTTAACCAATGTTGTACCATCAACCTTTTCCCCAGATTATTTTACTTTATTTGTATTTATTAATTACTCTAGATCCTAAAAAACAAAGTTTAGTGGTCGTACTAAGCCGAATGGTGAAGCTTTAACAAAACTATGAATATTGTGGTCCCAGAGTAAGTGTCGAGTTTCTTGCCGGTTCTTCTCGACATGATCAACATTCCGAGCACGGCGGTAGAATACTTTATTTGTACTGACTATTCATAAGTGCTTTTGTAAAGCTTACATGAATAAAGATATTTTCTATTTCTATTTCTTTTCAATATTTTGGGAAAATAGTGTTCTGAAATGATTTTTGATAAAATGTTTGATCAACAATGACTTGCCAAAAATGTTTCTAACTGTAAACTGTGAAATTTTTAGACAAATATTTTGGCCAAATGAAAATTTGGGACACAATATTCCTGATGCGATCCTTTAGGATAAGTATTTTCGCCAAACATTAACCCAATTTGCAGTATGTTTTTTCCTTGTCATGTCGGTTGCACAACATTGTGTGCAAAACAACGACAAGAGACTTTGAACGTTTACAAACAAATTGAAGCTAAACTCTTGAAACAAAATCGAGATCACTAACAAAAAATATTTTGTAGATGAATTATTTCAAATTCAATCATGATTTAATTCAAATTCAAATTCAAAAAATATTTATTCCATCACAAATCATTTTGTACATGAAATAAACAAGGGTTGACCTCTTCTACTAAGTGCAAGAAGCACCTGTGCCAAAGGAGGCCACTCTTCCTCAACACTGTCCTACGTTTAAAGACGAAATAAAATAATTTGAAGGTGAAAAATTACAATTTTTTTTACTGATTTTTGGGCTTCGAAATGTCCTTTTATCAGCAAACAATGACTTACCGACAATTCCACCTGTGCACTTGTCTCCAGCTTGCTTACTATGTTTTGACTTTGACAAATGGCTGCAAACATCTAAAAAGAGAACAATACCAGATGCGTCATCCGTCACGCAGGGCGTGTGATAGAACAAGAGCCTCTGACTCTTGGGGCGTGACTATCGCATTCTGGCTTGAAAAAATATTTGAGGTAGGTAAGGGGTAGTATGAACCTATCATGCTTGGATTGGAGTTGGATCGGCAATCCCCACTCTTTCCTCGGCCGCAGTGGGGGTAGACAAAGGCCGCGTAAGCCACCATCCCGCTGGTGGTGTTGTGGTTGAACCAATTGCCCATATCACTACCACTAAAGCGATGAGGTTCAACCAAGTGGTCCGAGGGTAGTCCTGCACTTTTTAGGGTAGAGCGTCCAACACACGCCGATACGGTGCGTCAAAACATTTCCCCCCTGTCAAAAAAAAAAATCATGTTCAACATATAAATTTAAATGTAATTACTGTATCTGTGTTACCTGGTAAAAGAGAATTATTTTTATGTTTTTATCTGGACGGTTTTTGGGAGACACAGAAAGCTCTTGGTTTCAGCCCATGTATGCAAGAGTGACTCGTACTAATTTCTGAGCTTATCTGAGCGTGGATAAACCTAGCATAGCTAGCTTTCTGCATCGCACGCTGGGTGACTCTGATCCTTCGGATGAATTATATGAATTAGATGAGCCCATAATTAGTCATCATGTTTCTCTTAAAAATTGTGAAACAATTAAGAAAATGTAGTGCAAACCAATAAACCTATCTTTAACTACATATTTCCATTTCCAGTATGCGATCATCACGGCTCGACCGTCGCTAGCTCTTCACCTACAATCAAAGGATCATTTCCCTGGCCCACGTAGCGCCACGCGTGTGCGTGTATTTGTCAAATACTTTCTGCACACCGCGTGTGTGTGATAGTGAGCTAATATTACAGGTGCGCGTGATCTATGACCGCTACGTGCGTGAGTGGTGCAAGTTACGAGCTGTGAGCGTTCGTGATATTATGTGTGTGTTTAAGTATACAGGTTGTATGCACAATCAAAATAAGGTAATTTTGTTTGCGTTATTTGATAGGTGCACTGTCCGTTTGATGCAACTCTACTAAAACGTCAGAGAGGTTCGTTAAATGTTTTGAACGGAACGCAAAAGTCTTGGTTTTTTAATTTAAGTAAAGGTTGAAAAAACAACATACATTTTATTTCGTATAGTAACTAGATAAAGATTAATCAAAAAAATAAAAATAATATATCATTAAATTAGTTTGGTATGTAATGGCCAGGTTACATGACCGTCCATAGGACTAAATCTTTCACGCTGGGCTGCTCGAAGGATTGTACCGTGGGAATTCTAGTCTGCTGGAACTGTAAGCAAAACTAAGAGGAACTAGACGATAAGGCTATTTTGTTGGCTGTTGCCAGACTTCCATTCCTCACTGATTTTGCACCGAAGCTGCAGCGTGTAATGGTGCATGCACAAAAGAGGATAACTGTTTTCAATTGTATTTGACAGGTTTTCTGCTGGCTACCGGACTTTGTCTTCATGCTAACTCTGAGGTTCGTCGATCCTGGTCGGGTCAATGCGGAAAACGAACTTTTCTTTTTTGTCTCAGGTCCGGATATTATTGCATGGTTTCTGGTTTCCGTAATGCTTTCACTACTTTCGACAAAATCAGAGCAATGTGTGTCATGTGGTCCGAAATGTCTGTTTAAGTAAATGTGACCACAGAATTATTTAACTACTAAGAATCGAAATATAAGATACACAATTCAACATTGACAAATAGTATTAAACGCCATCGCCCAAGGCTTGCGGCAGCAATTCCAGCAGACGACAAAAGAACAGTAGCGATATTTGTTAAACAACTGCGCGTGCGGTATTGGCGCGCGTGATTTATGCATTTCAATAACTTGCTCGCACTCCTGTGTTGGACTCACTTCACAACCAGCAGCTATGTACAACACCCCGCTAGTTGTACCTGTGCGCTGCAAACCATATTTTTAATAGATTTTTTAAATTTTCCATAATGTTTCACGCCGCTCTTGCGAACTTTAATCATTTTAAGGAAACAGAAACTGATAAATTTGTTAATATAATAGAAAAATTATTAGGTTAGCTCAGTTGGAAGAGCAGCAGGTGCAATATGTGAAGGTTATGGGTTCGAATCCCGCAGGGCAAAGGGAGATGAAAATATTCTGTTTGTTTAAAATGTTTTACAATTTCGTGCTTCGGAAGGTAAATCCGATAATAGTTCCGATTACTTTTTTTTTATAGTAGCGCAGTATATTGGCTCCTCCCAGCCTCATGGTAAGCAAGAGAGGAACCCACATCGCGATGACAACGAATTTGATATCAAAATATCCTACCCGTTAGCATCGCCATACTGGCCCGCAAGATGTTTCTTCACGCTCTTTTTGAAGGAATCCATGTCAAAGGAAGGAGAAAACACATGAGCCGGCAACGAGTTCCACTTCATTATGGTCCGGCAAAGATAGGAGTTACCAAACTTTTTGGTTCGTGATGGAATATTTTCCACGGTGAAGCGATGACATCGTTGGCCGGCTCTTGTGGTTCTGTGAAGGAAAGGAGAGGGTGGGATAAGGGAAAACAGTTCCTCTAGTAGTAGTACTAGTATTCAAATAGGTTGGTCTTTCTTAGTTAAAAAGGTTTATTTATTTAAAGACAGCTTACATAACATACACCAATAGTAGGTATACAAGACAATGACATGATTAAACTCTCACTTTCACAATACATACAAAATTGAAACGCAATTCGATGACCTCTTTACATCTGATACTTATGTGATACATAAACAAAACGCTAATAAATAAACAATACTTATAGTTATCATGTCTCAAATTGCATTAGACAAAACATTTGCAAACACAATCGCTTCAGTCGAAAGCTCTCTCAAAGACGATCATAAATGACCTCTGACGCATATTGATTATACAAAAGCACTAATCATTGTCTATCATCATTCAAATTTGATTACAGGCGACGTCAATCTACACATATAAATAAAATTGGAGTGTCTGTGTTACGGACTCCTTTGTAAGGAGCCTTTTTATAGTATTTGTATTGCTTTTAATCTGTCATTTCTAAATGTTGATTTTATATTGCTTTGTTTTTCTATGACTTGTCATTATACGTTTCTACCAAAAGCGACCCTTTTCATTACAGTCCACGTCCATTCATTAATTTTTAAAAGTCTGTTTGTAATAATGACATAACTGCTGTTTATTATGTGGGTATGAATATTTAAAAACGGTACATACACCAAAATATTTTTTTACAATTTTTGTCTATCTGTTGCTTCCGGCCAATCTCTGAAATGACTGGACCGATTTCTACTTTTTAGTTTCATAGGCAGGTAGCTGGTGTAATAAGGAATAATTTAGGATACTTCTAGAATAATTCCGCAAGAAAATGGGTTCTCTGCTTCCTGATCACGTGACGCAGGTATGCGGCAGGCGCCAAAAAATATTCGAAATCTTATAAGATTTCGAATATTAGACTATAGTTTCGAATATTAGACGAACTAAGTCGCGGGCACAACTAGTTTCTAAATATATAATTAGAATATATTAATCGAATACATAATTAGCGCCGAGTCTTAATCATTAAATATCGTGAGAGTTTGTTATTTATGGTATAATTAAAGATGTTCCGAAAAAGGGCATGGTAACCACATTAAAATAGAATCGTCTGTTTGTTTGAATGATTGATGCTATTAAGATAGGAAAGTAATGAGAGTATTGATGTTCGTGTGAACATAGATTTATATTAAGATAAGAATTTAATAATAAAATATAAATATTATTATATAAATAGATTCAAAGTATACACTTAAGCGGTTTTTCTGTTTTTCTGGATTATGTCCGGTTAGTGTGGTTTTAATTTAGTAAGAATTAATTTTAGGATGATGACTTTATATATTATAAAATATTTATATAAATTATAATTAGGTAATTAAATTATCGACATGAAAAAAAAATGTATTTTATGCTCCAGCAAATAAATTAAATTCACAGTGTTAAAGATCACAGTGCATCACAGTACAGAGATACTCTTCTACTGAACGTCAAGCTAAATTTTAACGCAATGTATATATGTATTATCTTCATATATAAAAATAAATCCCTATTTTCCTTGGTCACGCCATCACGCGTGAACGGCTAGTCCAAAATCAATTTTTTTTGTTGTGTCTTATAAAAGAAAAAAGTCAAAGAAATGCACGGAAAATTAGAAAATTTATGAATAGTATTGTCGTCGTGGGCGAAACCCATTCCGAATTAAATAGGCATCGCTAATACAGGACAACGTCTGTCGGCTGAATGTCTTATATTTATTTTTGTACTCTCACTGTTGCACCAAACATACATTTTTAGTCGCCTACACTCTTTTATTTTTATTTATTTATTTTATTGAAAAAGACTATCAACAACTATATACCAACTTATTATTAAGGTTACTAAAATTGTTAAGGTCTAAACTTATTAGGCCAGTACTGTTTTTCATAACAGCGCCAAGTAATAAAAATATGACAAAAAACCATATCACTAGCTGAATACATTTTTTTTTTTTTCATTTATTAGGCCAACCAACATCTGTTTACAATAAAACTATCACATACAAGAAACAATATCAATAAACTTAAATAAAACTGAGTGCAACAGATAATTATAGATAATACATGATATCACTTACATGAAATTAAGTAAAAAAATAATATTTATCTTGCTTTTTAGTTCAAAAAACAATCCTAATACATATATATTAAATTAATATTAAATGCCAAAATTGCTTAAATAAAATCTTGTAAATTGTTTTATTCAAGTCTGTAAAATCTACATAAATAGTAGAAGTATACATAAGTAAATAAGATAAGCTCGCAATTTTCTCTCAGTTTAACACAGTGACGTAGGTAAACGCGTTTTCAATATTTCATTTTTAGTGTTCTTTATTGCACATAGCTCATTTCCCCACCTCGGCGGTGGTCCCGCATCATTTTCACGTTATCTCGGAAGCGCGCTTTTTACGACACTTCGCAAGTTTTTTGCGGACGAACGGCGAAAACTTTCAATTTTCCTGTCATTAAAGGGCTCTTAACGCCTAAGTTGGAAGGAGATGGGTGTAGGGAGAGAAGGACGGAGGAGCAATCAAAAATACGTTTCGTTTGATCGAGGGATGTTTTCGGCTGACGATTGCTCTGAATGTGATTCCAAAACATGGAGGTTTTTTCTGATGGTGGGTGCTGGGGTGGACAGTGTGACCTAAAAAAGTGGCAAATGCAATGCGCGAAGGGTAAACTAAAAAAAAACTTCGTTTTCAAACATTCCTTAATGCCTGGTTCCAATATTATACGATTCGTAATGTGTCAAAAATAACCACACGTTTTTCTCCAACCGACTACGAGTCGTTGATACCCTTCCATAATATACTTTCCATATCAACTGTTATCAGTCGTCTGTCAGTGGTTTTTGTAGCTTACGCCTCGTATAATTTAGTACTATCCGTAACTAGAACCGATCGTTACATTTGTTACATTCCCTACAATATGGTTGAGTGAAGCGATGGCTGGCACATACGTCATGCTTGTGAACAGGTGCCACCTTTGGGGACTGGTCTGCTCCAGCTTACCTCTCGAAAGTAAAAACTTACTTGAGTACTTATTTGTTTCATCACTCATCAAAACCAAAACTATATGACTTGGTCCAAAGTGAGCTACACATAGCAATAAGTTAGATACTGATACTGTAACTGATCTGCTGAGTTTCTTACCGGTGTCTTCTCGGTAGATATAGGTTCCGAACCGGAAGTAGAATCACTTTGCATTGTATTCAATGACGATTCAAAAGTGTTATATGTAACCTACTTGAATAAAGAAATATTTGAATTTTAATTTGAATTTGATCGATTTTCAAATAATGAAACCGGGCATCAATCGTCTTGAAACAGTCGGTCTGGGTTTTTTTAACTTCGCAAAAGCACTTTAAAGTTCCATTTAGATATAGGTGTCAATGGCTTTTCGTAAATGTTTGTATCATCTATGCTAGGAAAGTAGGAAGCGTGGATTCGATTCCTAGGACAAATACACAAATCACTGTTAAAATTTGTTCAGTAGCCGGATATATATTATTTACGTATATACTCATACACATAACCTACTGGGTATATTATATCTATTTAACACCACAATTCCATGTATTTAATTAATATTTTTAAGTCTATTAAGTGCTCACTATATTCACTGAATACCAGGGGGAGGCTTGGATACCAGAAAATATCAAGTCTAATATAGGCTTAGTTTCAGGGTCCAGTCTCCCACAAAACTACAATATAAGCAATTCAGCACTTTTGTGAACATAGTCTTTAAGTTCAGTTTTGTGGAAGAAAATAAACTTTATTATTATTATTATTATATTGAGGTACTATCATTTAATTTTCACCACAGAATCATGTATATAATCTTACTCTACATTACTCTGGGCTTAGGTACTACAAATTGATTATATATTTTAATTAAGTTCTCGCAACAAGATTCATCGCAAAGCCTCTATTTCCTGATCTGAAGATCTGATCAGAAGAAATATCAGTTACTACTTATCGACATTAAATAGTTTCTTATTAGAATAAATCTATTAACTGAACTTTTTAATATACATTTCTCTTTAATCTCCGTATTATGCAAGTTAATTACAATAAAAAAACCTCCAATGATTTCAAAATTTGCATATATTAAACATCACTAACAAATCAAACAATTATCTTTATAATATAAGTCTTGCAACAAATCATATTTCATGCAAAATGTGACATTTAGAAATGTTAACGGATATTAAAATTATTAAATCTGAAATTATGTTTTATGATTTACCGTTGCTCAATGGTCTAACCGAACGTTTATATCAAATTGATTATATAATTATGCGACTCTTAATCATAGGTTACTGTAAAGTTCATAAGTTGGTTAACTTATTATGTGTTTGCAGATGTACGGATTTACGTTTTATAGTATGAATGTAAGCTATGAATTTATACAAATGTATTTCATCACTTAGATTCGAAGACACACAATAAAAAGTAGAACGCGTTTACTGTAAAAAACTCTATATAAGACTCTCGACGAAAATCTATAATAGGTAGGTACAATTAACGCTAAAGCGTTAAGACAGACATAATAGTTTGTATATATGGAAATATCGGTGAAGAGAGGTAGGGCATAGCGATTTATCGCTCGAACTGGAGCAGCCTGACTGTTGAAATATCTCTACCTTACAGAAGACCACAGCCAAAGAACAATAGCTTCGGTATTGCTGTGTGTTGTTAGTAAGGTTTCCAGAGCTCCTAGAGGGGTGCTACATTAGTAGCAGGGGTCAATCCTTCAAGGAAAGGGCGACAAGTCCAGTAACAGCTTTATTATGCTGTACTTGTCGCCCTTAAGCTAGGACCTCATTACCACTTCAGGCGATACCTAGTCAATCTTGAAGTGAAATATAAAAACACATATATACATACAGACAAATCGAGAACCTCCTTTTAAGTCGAATAATAAAAGTTTTTATTTTTCTAACATTCTATAAGAACGGAATGTGTTTTCGACCCCTTGAAGTCAATAAGGCAATGTTTTTAGTAACAAGTTTATTTTACACAACCACAATACATGAACTAGAAAATAATCTCAGGATGTTCCATCACAGTTAAAACCTTAAAGCTAAGTACAAAGCACTGTGTACTGATACAGATCTCACGTAGACCACCAGACACCTCAGTGGAGGTATCAAAGCGTCTTTGACGCCGCAGATGAAATCTTGTGCGTGATCTACCAAGTGCTACCCAGGAAATGGTGCTCTACTTCTACGATTTCTCCAAAAAAATTAACAGGGAATTTAATGAGCCTCAAAATACTATTCCGAGTGGTTTTACAATTTTATTTCAATCAATCAAATTTTTTTATTTATAGAGATTACATGAGCAATACTTATGAATCGCCTCTATACAATGCAAATGAAGCTATCTCCATTTCAGAACCTATAACTACCTAGAAGATACCGGCAATAAACTCAGTAGTTTTTTTACAAATAAAAAGCTAAACTTTAGTTAGTTTGTCAGTTGAAAAAAATATTACAAAATTAAACTCAGTACATTTTCTGGCTTAGCTATCTTAAATGAGACGTAAACGTGTATTAATATTTATTACATATTAAGGATACATAAATACAACTTTAAATGAAATAGTGCCTAATATAGTACCTACCTAATATACTATAAATAGTTTTTTAAAAACGTCTGATCCGATTTAGATGCGATTTCTCGTTCAATTCGGCACTTATTTAAAACGAATGCTTCAAGCCAATGAATAATTATTTCTTCACCAGCCATTTGCTTTAACATCAAACAAGAATACACATAAACTTGACATCTTTAAGCCAATATTTATCAACTACTGGTCCAAGTGATCTTTATTAATGTCGAAAGACCTAAAACAATGTCATCATAATACATAATGCATGTACAAATATCTGTAATAACACGTTAAGTCGTTTGTCCTCTCTCAATAAAAATTTGAATAAGTAATCTTCATCTGTATTTGCGGTTTCAACTATCTCAAGGAAAACTCGAGTATTTCGTTAAATATGCATTCCATGCATCTTATTCAATCCTCTTAGGTGGCTGTGCCATACAAATTAATACATGTGATAACCTCATATTAAAAGCGTTGGATTTTTACTAACAAAACGCCTAATTTCATATTTTTTTACCATGATCTTAACAAATATCACCACAAAACTCTGGGTGGCTAGACTCACAATTTGACATTTATTTTATATGGACAATGTATCACTACATAGTTTAAAACGAAGTCGCTTTTTCTGTATGTCTCTATGTATGCTTAGATCATTATAACTACGCAACGGAGTTTTATGCGAGTTTTTTTTAAAGAAAGAATGACGTATGAAGAAATTTATATGTATGTACATTCTATACATATTAGTGTATAAAAAAGGTGAATATTTCATTTGTATTTCTTACACCCGTTCGAAGCCGGTGCGGGTAAGTAGTTTAATATAAAAAATACAAAACCATCGAAAGCCAACTGACTCTAAAATTACAGTGTTTCTAGTATGTAGCGAGTTTCTTTCTGTTACCTGAATCTTGCTTTCCTGGATCTTCGTAAATGCGTGTATATCATGTAAAAGCCAGGCTATGCACGTGTTTTTTCCACAATTTCTAATCAATCTTGGCTGCTATTGGTCGCAGCATAATGTTATTTAAACCTTCTCTTTCTTTCTTCTATTTATCGAGGAAGGTTTAACCTACCTCGATAAATGGACTATCTAACACCACCATAATTTTTCAATTCTTACCAGTAGTAGTTCCTGAGATTAGTTCAAATAAACAAACTCTTCAGTCTAATTAGTATAGTTTTGCATTTTTCTAGATTTTACTCTTATTTACTCAAGTAAGCATTTATTTTATAAGTATTCAAGTAATTTCTCTTCAATTGCATCATCTAATTTACATATTTAGAACATGCAATCTTCACATCATGAAGTACTTTCATCAATATTAAAAATATACATATTAATCAGCTACCAGATCTAACATTCAAAGGTATAACACAAATATTAACATCAAGCCTTGTTATATGATACTCAAAATGTCAAATATTCATACATATTCATATATCTGAAATGTCAACCGACAAATGAGGCAAAATATCGAATCGAAACATATTAAAACACCCACACTGTGTACCATCTTCTGTTAAAAAATAGCATCATAAAATTTTCCTTATTACCTATTTCATTGGCCTTAGTATAATTTAAGAAATAATTTGGTTAATTTATTAAAATCTTTAAAATGTCTCAATTTAAATAGACTCGTTGCTTCAAAATTCCTTCAACAAACTATGAATTTATTGATCAACCTTGTGGTTTACCACTAGATTTTTAAAGTGAGCCTAAATATGTAATGAATACTTAATCCTGTGATTGATGTCCGAAATAATAAGTATTTTTTGGTTTGATTCATTTTGACGACCTCCGTAGCCGAAAGGCGAAGCAGGCTAGACTTCGGTGGAACCACAAGACGCAGACCCGAGACAATATTGTACCTATATATTTTTATGTATGTAATTTTATTTATTTATTTGTGTTACTTATCATATTATGGTATTTATATTTCCTGTTAAAATTTTCTCAATTAATATTTTGCACGGCCGCACCCGTTTCTCAATATCTACTATTTCCTCTACCTAAAGGTTGTCTGGAAGAGATTGCTTTCTAGCAATAAGACCGCCTAAATGGTCAAAAAAAAATATGTCTGTAAAACCAATTTCTGTAAATTTTTCTGTGCAATAAAGTGTATCTATCTATCTATCAATCTAATATTGAAAAGTTCGTTTTCCATACTGTCCCCACTGGGCATCGCATCAAAATCGAAATACCTCGAAGACAACGACGCCAAAGTCAGGCCTGTTATCAATCAATAGTGAAAGAAAGAAAGAAAAAAAGTTTATTCAGTGACACACATCGCATTTTTAGATCATCAACTTGTAATAAATTATAACTGAAGGCAAAAGTATTTGCCTTCAGTTATGTTATTACGGTCGTTATGCTGAGTACAGCATACGTTATTAAAAATACTGGAGCCTTTCACACTGAGGCATTAAAAGTTTGGTGCAAGCAAACCAACCTTTCAATACCTCAGTGTGTGAAAGGCCCTAGTTCCGATTATTGGTTTTGATCAACAGGTAAAATAAAATTTTCTAGGTATTTCAACCTTTCATGGTATTATATTTCTATATATTTTTATCATTTCATTCTGTTTTGTAATTATTTTGTGAAATATGTAAAATACCAATCTAATAAATACGGACATTTACTCTTCTTAACCTACCACCCAAAGAAGTAAAGAAGTTAAGTATTAATTACTGCAAAGGTCAAAACATTAAAATTATATATTGAAAATAAATAAGCAAACGAGTATCTTTATAATTGATTTGACATTTTTATGATATTATGTTACCTGCAATCCATCAATTTAAAATATTGCATTTGCCAAACTGTAATTTTGTACATCTGCGTCGTGAAGCTCATATTAATTGAATGTCATAATATTACAATCATAATCATAAGATTTACCTACTTTATGAACGTAAATCTTCAAACCAGTGTAATTACAATGTGGAATGTGATTTCTAGCAGTAAAGATTATTTTACTCGGCAAACGTAGTGATGGTGAAGTGGTGATGGAGCGTAATATTAAGGCTCCTATGACAGTACATTAATAAATGCCGAGATATCGATTTAACTGATCGATATAATATTTGGTACATACAGTGATTTGATTTAATTATATAATATGCACATAAGCTTAAACATTATGCCGAAAAATCCCAGCATGAAAAGCCGTAAGTAAAGCTAAACATGATAGTTTAGTTTAGACAATAAATACAATGCTCAAATTTCCTTCGAAATTCTAAAGTGACGGGAAATTTCTAGTCCTAAGACAATAATTGAAAATTCGAAAGTATTTAATGTACGAATTTTGTAAAAACAACAAATCATGAATATTAAATCATCAAAAAACAAATGGAAGTAGAGCATCAACCGCTATATAAACAACGTATTTACGACAATGGAACTCTTTCAGCTCCTTTGTGTCTCGTCCTTTGATTAACTTTGATCTAGGTGAGTGCTAGGTACGTGCTAATGGATTACTGCACGAGACTCCACCTGAAAGACGAGATAAAGCCAGTTTGGTGCCCGTTGTGGAACGCGGAAAACTTTGATTGTATTGCGAAAGGAAATGGCGTTCGAGGAATACTCTTTTTTTTAAGATTGACCACCTGATGTTAAGTGGTAATGAGGTTGTCGCTTAAGGGCGACAAATACAGCGTAGTAAAGATGTTACTGAACTTGTCGCCCTTAACTTGACCCTTGCTACTAATGGAGCACACCCCCAGGAGCGCTGGAAACCTTACTCACACACTCACATTTGGTTGCAGTCTTTTGTAAGGTGGAGGTATTTCACCAATCGAGCTGCTCCAGTTCGAGCGATAAATTGCTATGTACTATATATACCTTATCATTATACATCAGTTTACGTTATATTATTTACTACTATTTCAGTAACTCGCAGTAGGCTATTTTTAATTGCCAAATTGTAGTTGTTTATTGCCAGTTAATTCGACATTAATTAAGTATTTAGCAAATTTTATGATTTAATTATTCCAAACTTTAATTTCTGATGTGTTTTAGTGCCCTTTTTAGTGTAAAATTAATCGACCTTAGAATTTTCATAATTAGTGTGAAAATAAAATAAGCATACATCGGTATGTAATTTTGTCTGATGCGTTGTCTCATGTTTTCATAAATATCAACGTATATATTATTTATATCAATGTATAAAATATTCTTGGATGTTATAATAATGTTTCATATTCTCGTAGTACTGAAAATTTGTTTGAAATTGGGATACGCATATCCGAAAAGATGATTGATGATGAATTAAATTAAGTATACATCCAATGGTATGGAATGACTTTTGATGTGTTGTTAAATGTATTCATATATATCAGCCAATATTACAAACCAATGTACGTATGTAATATTCTTGTATTGATATAATATATTTAGTTTTGTTGTTATTACTAAAGTTTTGTTTGAATTTGGAATGAGCAGATCCAAAGAATAAGGAAGCAGTTTAGAAATTGAACGTTGGACAGCAAGTAGCTCGTATTAACTACTAAATAAAAATGGTGTCGCTTTTTGATCCGTTAAATTATTTTAAATGTTTAGATTAGTAATTTGTTAGAACAAGGGCATAATTGTCTACAACCTTAAAAACAAAATTAATAAAAAAACTGAATGTTCTTAATTCTTATGTACATGTACTTTATGTTTAAAAAGAATGTAATATATAGTTAATGTCTTGCAAATGAGGTCAACTTGAATGTATTGATAACAGAGCTAGACCACATTAAATAAAAAAATATCTTTAAATGGCTCTCCTGTAAAATTGCAAAGACTACTATTTAACGGACTGAAAACAATCTGGTATGTTTGACCCAGTTGGCGTGTTATTGGTGAGAATAAAAGAAGGCATTGATATCAAAACGTGTATTCGCTAGGTCCTAGTGGTGGGTTCAGTTCTGGGGGAGGTGGGCGCCCTGGGGCTGGAAGCCGAGTTCGTTGGCAATGTAGGTGACGGTGTAGACGACGCCGTCGGGACCGGTGTAGGAGTACTGGCCGCGGACCTCGATGGCTTCGTTCTCAGTGCCGACGTTCTTCAGCTGACCCTGCTCTTGCTGGGACTTGCCATCGCTAGTCTCCACACTGAAAAGCAAGGAATTGGTTAATTTTGGATGACGACATACTCGTACATTGCTTTAATACTATGATAAGTAGCTAAAGCACTTGTACTACAGAAGTCGGAAACAACAACGGTAAAACAACAGAAAGAACAAGCTACTTGATATTCCATTTTGACCTAACCGTGAATTAAAGCACTTGACTAATTTAAGATGGAGTAAGGATCTACACTAGATTGCTGACAGATGGATCAAACCAATTAACAAGGAGAGGCCTATTTTCAATACCTCTGGACTACATTAAGATGTTGATGCTAAAGAACTAGGACTACTTAGAAAAAAAATACAGCTGATTTTCGACTCAAAATTCGAAATTAACCATGACATATTAAAATTACACATTCCGACAAAGTTTCACAAGCTTCCCGAAAAGGTCATATCGTCTTCCTAAAATTAGGTATCGATAAATCACTAATTGTGCGCGCGCGCAGCCGGAGTGAATGTGGTGTCATTGAACTTTCAACTCTATCGCAATGGTAATCACCTACTTGATATTTCTGCGGCCAACTGTTAGCCTCGCGTTGGTCAACGGACATGCGACTATCTGCTGACGTGAACCGTTCTTGTCGAAACCGAAATTATTATTTAAATTCTAGAAAGAGCTATTAATCAACTAAATAACACGTTAATGCAAGTAGGAAAAATATTTGAAACGGTTAATATAAGCAGTTTGCACAGAATGTATAAATCCTGTTTTAATGTTAATCCCTTTGGATTCATTTAATTCGAACAATTAACAAACGAAGGCTCAATTGCATCAACTTAACAGCTACTATTAATGACGATTTGACAGCTGTCAAAACTGTCATATCAATTAAAAACACAGATAACATCAGAATAGCGCTTGTGTTACAGAAATCAAAAACAAGGATGGTACCATAAGCGGAGACAATATACTTAGAAACGTTTTCCGTATTGACCCTACCATGAATCAAATCCTCTCGGCTACGGAGGTTGTAAAAATTAATAGAGACGATGTGTACAAAAAATACATACGCGTAGTTGTAACCCTCAACTCCGATGTTGTCGCTCTCGTATTTGGTGACGACAGCCTTGTCGCTGGGGTCGACGGGGATGGCGGCGGCGATGGCCACGAAGAGGGCGACTGCGATGAACTGTAGAAGGAGGCAGAAGATGACATCATTTAATTAACCATAATCAATGAATTATCAATCAATAAATCAAATATTAATCAAAAATCAACAATCAAACATTAAATCAACCATCAATCATTAAATCAACTATCAATCAGTAAAATAAATCAACAATTAAACAATAAATCAACAATCAATCAGCAAACAAAATATATATTTTTAATTCAAGTAGGATGCATAAAACGCTTTTTAGTTGTAATTTAATACAATGTACAAGTGACTTTACTACCAATTCAGAACCTATATCTTCAGATAAGATACCGAAAAGAAACTTGATAGATTTGTAACCGTAGCAATGTCTAACTTATTGACATTTGTAGATAACTTTGGACCAAGTCACATAGTTGTTGTTGATAAGTGAAGAAAATTTAAGTAAAAAAAGAAAAATTATAACAAAAGCTACTCATCACCAATGCTTTTATTTACACTCGTATACTAAAGTATTTCTATTAGTGATACACGCTAATTGAATCACTTGAATAAATTTATAATGCATGATTGGCTTACTAATTAGTTTTTCTGAGAAGCTTCGATAACATTTTAAAGTACACCTTTGGGTTTATTTGATAGCTTATTTTATTTGCAAATTCTTTAATGTGAAATTCCAGTTTTATCTAGGTGAATCATCAAGGTATGAATTGTTTTTTTTTTCAAATTCATAAAGAAATTGTTTCTTGTATTACAATTAAAACATTAAATCGTAATTCCTATCCAATATTTTCTCCTTAGGAAAATCAAACGAAAAGTATAATAAAGAATTAATTTTGTCAAATAAAATTAGGAAATGAACCATACTAGGAACGCAAAACGTTGTACCAATTACTTTTACAGTATTTCATTTGAATACTCAATAAAATTGGCAATAAATGTTTAATGTCCTTCTGTATAATTTCGCTTCAATCACAAAACACAATAATTTTTAGCAAAAAAATGACTTTCCTGCCTTCCTTTCTATCTTTGAATCCTAGTTTCCGATAAAACCTCATTTCAATTCGTTCCGACAAAACAAAATTATCAAATAATTAATGACGAATTAATCCGCGAACACAGACAAAAAAATGTAAACAGTCGAATTGAGCCACCTCCTTTTTTCAAGTCGGTTAAATAGCACTCTTTTGTTAATGTCACAAGATTACACTTTACTGACAAATTGTCATAATGCACTAAGATGTAAAAGTAGCTATATTCTTATCACAATCAAGGTTGAAGAAGAAGTGGTTGGTGTCACCTTTCTCCTCTGCCCAAGAAAGCTTAGCCAACCAAGAACTGAGTTCCTATCTAGGGTTTTAATCAACACTATAAGTTCTAAATTCAAATTAATTGCTTAAATTCTCAAAATCACTTACGGATTTCATTTTGATGTGATTGGTGGATGCTCAACGAGGAAGCTAGGACGAATGTGCAGGTGATCTGGATGCCACACTATTTATACCAGTGACTAGTATGACGACTTCGCATATTCAAATACGAGACATACGCCAAAGTTAGGCAAGGCTATTATTATTTGGTCTTCTTCTATCGAAAGAGAGGTGACACTAGTATTGGCAAATCCAGTTTTGGGCTGTAGACGGATTCGTTATTACATACGAATTGTAGAATTGGTATAGGACTGATAAGTAAACGTGTTTTGCAAATAATTGTTGGAAATATTTGACTAATATAGTGATTACACTAAACGAACGAGAACGAACTAAACGAACGAGAACGTAAAGCTATGGTGTGTGTATAATACACACCATAGCTTTACGTTCTCTAGCTCTAAATATTGTAGAGATAACGATAACTACTGAGTTTCTTGCCGGATTCTTCTCAGTAGGATTAGGGTTCCGAACCGGCTGCAGCTTCAATTTTGGTTTGTGTTCATTCTGACGATGCATAAGTGTTACTTGTTACGTACATAAATAAATGAATTGAGTTTGACTTTGAACAGAAAAGCGGACTGGGTTAAAAATACAAGATTTTTTTGAGATCGTTAAATGGTTGTTGAAAGATATTTCTTTTGCCAAATTCATGAAAAAAATCTGAGATACAATGATGCCAAGTTGCGGGGTTGGGGCTTGTTACGATACTGGTGAGACAGTGGTAAAAAAGTTCACTTATCACTACATGTGACAATTAAATTCAATGTGTTGTCACTATTTTTTGATTAGGCGGAAAATGCAAAAAGACGTGTCCTATATTTTTGGATCTTCTAAAAATCAAATTTTCATGTGTGTTACAGAATAATGACCTAGTTATGAATTCGTTCTATAAGATTGTGATAGTCTTAGTTTTGAAAATAAGTGCCTTAGAGATACATTACTGCACTAAACAAGAGAGGGAAAGCTAGGTCAATAAAGATCTCATTCCAGTAAGTTAGCTCTCATCACCGAACATTAAGCTGTCATATAACGCGTCTCTCTAACCATTTGACATCAACGTTATCATAACTTTATCTAGAGTAGCAAGATAAGAGTTCAAAAAAAATAACAATAAGCAGCCATGACCCTCGTCCTAAATATATTATTTAATTTTCCATTCATCTTTGCTTTCTAGCAATAAGACAACCTAAATTGTACTTGAATATATCTGTAAAACCAATTTCTGTAAATTTTTCTGTGCAATAAAGTGTATCCATCTATCTTACTGTAAATGACCTAGGCTATTGCCTCCTCCACACTACTCGCGAAGTTGAACGAAGTTAGACGAATACGATAGTGTAGAGAGGCTCTTCGGCTCGCCTCGTGCTCGCCGCGTCAAACTTTGTCTCGCCTCGGGCGAACTTCGCCGTGTAACTTCGCGAGTAGTGTGGAGCAGGCATATAGTTAGCGCTGCACACCAAATACGCTGCTGGGACCGGAGACTCCAGGCGTCAGTTACCTCGGTCCCAAGGGGGCGGGGCGTATCATGTGGCTTCACGATATAAAATCTAGTAAACTAGATCTAGACATCGCTACCAATTGGAGGCGTCCCAGGATACCCAAATCCAAGCTAGTTTAGACACAAATAGACAATTTCCACAATTGACCTGACCGAGAATCGAACCCGGGACCTTTCGCTCTTTGTCCGACTGCCATAGCTACTGAGCTACTGAGTTTACATAATCGTTGATGATACACGATGAACTATATGCGATGAGTTACGTATAATTAGTTGGTTGGTTATTTACTAAATCAATAAATCAACAAAAAGGTCAAAGTTTGTTATTTTTAATGTCACTGCTTATTTGTTATTCATGTAAAATGTCACAAAGCATGCAAGCTATGCAAGTAGGTATGATACAAATTTTGTTAATATGTGGAGCAGGGATGCAGCCTTGAAGAAACCACATATTTTATGGTATTTAATGAAAATTCTCTTTTCTAACATCGTTAAGTGATCCAGTACTTTTTAAGTGTATGCCTTACAAACAAACTTACATAATGTTTTTAAAAAGGACGGTGTATTTAGGTTTAAAAGAGCTTGGCATCGCGATTCATCGTTTGAACTGGAGCAGCCCGTCTGATGAAATACCTCCACCTCACAGAAGATCGCAGCCAAATAACAATCACTTCAGTGTTGTTGTTTTCCTGCGTGTGGGTAAGGTTTCCAGAACTCCTGGGGGGGTGCTACGTTAGTAGTAGGGATAAACAGTTTGTAGGCTCACAGTGGGGTATTTAGATATCTGTATATAATATGTTTACAAATACGGTTATATTTCTAAGGTTATATTTCTTGTAAAAACACTTTAAACTAATTTATATAATTTATTTAGAACTAGCTGTGCCTGCGACTTCGTTCTCGTGGACTACATTCGTTCATGGTCGGTTTTACCCCTACCTCCCCTAATATTCGAAACAAAAAGTAGTCTATATTTTTATCCAAGTTTCGAGCTATAGGTATTTGTGCCAAATTTTATATCTCTAACTTAAAAAATATTTTTTTCCCATATAAACTTTCAAGGGTAGTATTACTTTCTAACAAAAAGTAGCTTATGTCCGTTCTTGAGGTTCAACGTATACCTATACCAAATTTAATCAAAATCGGTTGAGAGGTTTAAGCGGGAAAGCGTAACAGACAGACAGAGTCACTTTCGCATTAATAATATTAGTAGGGATTGAAATTGTATCGGTTTACGTTTGTACCTAGTATCTAGTAAATAATTTTCTTTATCGAAACTTCAACTATACACACTTTAAAATCAAAGCAACGATTAAGAATTCAAATCTAATTGATTCGTTACACCTTATATGCTTCGGAATCATGTTTACGATAATTGAAGCCCAATCACCATAAAATGCGGTTGTTTTAATAAAACCTGAATAAACGTGTCACAGCGGTTATTGGAAGAACAATTTTATTAACGCTTGCTGATTTTAAGATGCGTTTACTTAGAATATTAGAGTTTAACTCTGTATCAGGCAGATCATGTTTAAATTTTTCATTGGTTTTTGAACCTTAATTCAAAAGTGTAAGGTTTAAATTATAGTCGACAGACCTCTATAAAGATTTTTTTTATATTACACTTCAAGATTAACCTCATCGCACCTCATGTTAAGTGGTAATGAGGTCCTAGCTTAAGGGCAAAAAGTACAGCATAATAAATCTGTTACTGGATTTGTCGCCCTTACCTTGAAGGTTTGACCCCTGCTACTAATGTAGCACCCCCCAGGAGCTCTGGAAATCTTATTTACACTCAGAAACACAACCACACAGAAGTGATTGTTATTTGGCTGCGGTCTTCTGTAAGGTGTTTCACAAGTCGGGCTGCTCCAAATTAAATGGCAAACGCACGAGACGACGAAAACGCTTGTATTTTCTCAGCAGTAGACAAACTGACTTTTATGTATTGCCCAGTTCTAATATTTTAAAAGCCATCTGTTCTAGCTACAGATAGTAATAAATTATACGAGGCGTAACATAATAACTAACGAACGGCTGATGACAGATGTTTGGAACGGTATTAATTAACGACTCGTAATGGGCTGGGGAAAAACGGTTCGTCATTTTAGATAGATTATAATTATGAATCGTAAAATATTGGAACCTCTATCCTCCGTAGCCGAGAGGCGAGCGGGCCTGACTTTGGCGAGCGCCATCTCTGTGGTTCCGGGTTCGATCCCCGGTCGGGTCAATATGGGAAACGAACTTTTCCATATTGTCTCGGGTCTGGGTGTTGTGGTACCGTCGTTGTTTCTGATTTCTGTAACACAAGTGCTTAAGCTACTTACCACAGATTCAGAGCAATGTATGTGATGTTGTCCAATATTTATTTATTTATTTATCTATCGTGTAAAAACTGCTTACGCCCAGTTCCAAATATTAGAAAATCGATCCGTTTTAATTAGAAATGTCATAAATTATACGAAGCGTAAGCAAAAAACGACTGACGGATGACGGTGACAACTGATATGGAAAGTAAACTATGGAACGGTATTAACGACTCGTAGTCGGTTGGAGAAAAACGGATAGAAATTTTTGAGACATAACGAATCGTAAAATATTGGAATCGGGCATTAATCTTTTTCCAATCTAAAATGATATTATTTTTGAGCTCCTTTAAGGTCGGGACCTTAAAGGACCCAACCGGTATCCAAACCCCCGGGTTTGGCTACCGGTTGGGTCAATTTAGAAACAATATTTTATATAATATCGCGCGTCTGGGTGTTGTGGCCGCGTTATTTATTCTGATTTCTGTAACACAAGTGCTTAAGCTACTTACCACAAAATCAGAGCAACGTACGTTATGTCGTACCCTAGACAGAATGTTAATTAGTTTGGTAATGAGAAGGTCACTGCTCGCTAGTCAATATAAAAACGACTATTAATAAGATTTACTTAATCGGAAAACCACGTTAGGTTGACAGAGCACCTGGCATTTTAGGCACGTTTACACAGCCCGACATACAATGTATGGCGTATGCACTAAGCAGAAGCATGAAAAACAGCACGCGCGACACTTGAAGGTCGTGTGTTCAAGTCCCGCATCGCAAGGGAATATATTTCTGTTTCTTTACAATATTTTAAGAGAAGTAGGGCATAGTGGTTGATCGCTCGGACTGGAGCAGCCTGACTGGTGAAATACCTCCACCTTACAGAAGACCCCAGCCAAATAACAATAAATTCCGTGTTGTTGGGTTCCTGTAAAGTTTTCAGAGCTCCTGGGGGGTGCTACATTAGTAGCAGGTGTCAAGCCTTCAAGGTAAGAGCGACAAGTCCAGTAATAGCTTTATTGTGCTCTACTTGTCGCCCTTAAGCTAGGAGAGCAGTTGCCGCCTTTAGCGAGCAAATAGTCTCGAGAAAAGAGACCCTTGAAAGAGAGCGAGAAGACGACCCCCTCGCCCCACCTCATCATAGGCGAAGAAGAATGCGTGCGAGGCGTCGCTTTGATGCTCTCACGCTTGTTACCGGGGACCAGCCGGCCGCGGGTGTGGGGACACCGCGGCCGGCCTTGCACGGTACTCCGCAGATGCGCGGGAATGGATTATATCTATACAAAATTTCATCAAAACTGGTTCAGTAGTTTAGGCGTGGCAGACAAACAGACAGACAGACAGAGTTACATTCGCATTTATAATATTAGTATGGCAGTTTAAAACGGTACGCGAAAGTCTTAAATTCTACAATGTGGAATGTCCGTTTAAAATGCTATTCATTTTCAAAACGAATGCAAGGCTTTTAAACGGACATTCGGCCTCACGCGTCGTTTTGGTGTCACGTAATCGCGTCGTATAAACCGGTCTCTTAGAGCGGCGAGCCATTCGAGTAATCCGAACGTCACCGGCTCATCTTCCTTTCCACTGGAAAGTGAATGTCAAGGCCGAGCCGCGGACGCCTTTACATAACCTGCTATGTAAAGGCGAGTTTAGTGCCCGGCCGTTTATTGAGCAGCTTTTGCCGACCATGGTGACCGATGAGATTGTGACTACTGTTTTTTGAACCATCGACGCAAAGCCGTGTATGTTTTTGAGTGTGTCTACATATGGCATTGTAGCTTCCGAACTGATGAACCGATTTTGAATACGATTTGTTTTAAATAATTGAAGATCATAAAATTGTTACAGAAAAATTTAAATTCGCATATATAATTCCTCTAACAATTTGCATGGATTATTAATGTAAGTTATTTGTGGATATAAATATTGTATTTTGTGTTACTGAGGAGTACAGCAAACAATTAAAGAGGCTATTACCTGCCAAGTGGTTATTTTGAAAAGTTAAATTCGTCGTCGTATACATCTATGATTTTACAAATAATGTATCTCCCAGAATATAGCTTTGTAAGTAGATTCCAAAGTTATTAGAAAGAAATTTATTCAAAATTGGATTAGTACAAGCCCACAATAAGTCTTTCAATTTAATGGATTAAAAGTATCGAACAAAATTTACTAAATATCTTACGTCGTGTATAAATTACATTTGACTGAACTGTGAAGGTTTTACAAGTGTCGATATTTTTTATTTTTTAGATAATCCTTGCTATAGACGTGGCAAGATTTATATTTATGTTATTACTTTTATTACCTACATTTTAGTTGTCAGATAATTCAAATTCAAATTCAAATCATTTATTGCATCCATGAGTATACAGCAGGTCTTACAATAGCTATACAATAAGTACTTCATGATACCCACTTGAGTATAGCAAATAATTAGTAATTAATTAACAATGTTTAGTTGCATATTACGAGTAGATCGAATGTGAATCAGCTCATAAGTGTGTAATTAATTATTTTATGTTAAATTTGTCTTCAAAATATTCGGTGAGGCTATAATAACTTTTACTTATTAGCATATTTCTAAGGGTTTTAATAAATATTTTAGGGTTTTCTTCATTTCTAATACTAGGTGGCAGTTGGTTATATATTCTTATTGCATTTATATATGGGCTTTTCCTATACATTTCAATTCTGATGGATGGTAAAGCTAGTTTACCTTTTTGAATTGTTCTTGCATTTCTTTTTATGGATTTTTCAAAATATGATGGGTTTTTCTTAATAAACTTACATAACTCAAGTATGTACAGACTAGTAACAGTAAGAATTTTTAAATTAATGAAATGAGGTCTGCATGATTCCGTTTGCCGTATATTAACAATTATACGAATCAATTTTTTTTGCATAATAAGAATGTCCTCTATATCTGTCCCATGCCCCCAGAGAATGAGACCATAACTTAGCCAGGAGTAGGCATAGGCATAGTAGGCAGATATTGCAGTTTTTTGGTCTGTGCAAATCTTCAATTCGTAGAGGACATAAGCGAATTTGGAGAGCTTAGATTTCAGCTTGTTTATATGCATCTTCCAGTTGAGGTTGGAGTTGATTTCTATACCTAAAAGTGTACATGATTCCACCCTGTCCAATTTCATATCATTTAAGTTAATCTGTATGTTAAGTGGAGTTTTTTGATAGGGTAGGAATTCTATTAATTTAGTTTTAGTATAGTTCACAATTAAGGTATGTTCATTTAACCAATCAATTACTTTTCTAAATGTATGCATTATTTGATTTTGAGTGTCTGGTGTTGTATCACACTGAAAAAGGAGTAAAACGTCATCTGCAAAAAGTACGCATGTTGTGTTTATAGCTTTAGGTAATTCGTTTATATAGGCTAAGAATAGTATACAACCCAGCACACTACCTTGAGGAATTGAGCAGTTCATCTTTTTTGGTTCTGATAGGTAACTGATAATTTCACTGGAGTCTGTATGTTGGTAATTTATCATTACATATTGAAGTCTATCTTTAAGATAGGAACTCAGCCAGCTGTAAGCATTACCTCGTATACCCATATTATATAGTTTAGAAAGTAGTATATGGAATTGGACTCTGTCATAAGCTTTTGTCATATCGAGGAGTATACCTATGGCATACTTTTTTTATTTATTAACGACAAAGCTTGCTGAACAAATGTATAAACAGCTAATGTTGTAGACCTATTCTTGCGAAATCCGTATTGATTGTCATCTAATATATTGAACCTTTCAAAAAATGAATATAGCCGATTTGACATTGCTCGCTCAAAAATCTTTGATATTGAAGGCAAAATAGCAATAGGTCTATAATTCGAAGGATTGTGTTTATCACCTTTCTTAAAAATGGGTTTTACGATTGAAATTTTTAACAAGTCTGGATAACAGCCTTCGGTAAACGATTGATTAATTAATTGAACTAGTGGCAGGACCAACTCATCAGCACACTTTTTTAAAAGATTTGTTGGAAGTTGATCAAAACCAAAGCTGCGCTTATCCTTTAGCTTTCTAATCAATGCCTTTACTTCATTGTCATCTATTGGTTTTAAATATATGCTTCTGGTTTGGCTATTCGCATTGTTTTGAAAATTTTTGCTTATATGTTTGCCCAAAGCAGGCTCTCCAACTGTAGCAAAGTAGTTATTGAAGCTATTTGCAACCTCAGACGGTGTTTCCTTAAAGTCATTATTTATGTTTAGTTTTATATTTTTATGTTTTTTTATTGTATTTTTACCAGTTTTTGCTTTTACTATACTCCACATAGTTTTAATTTTATTATCCGACTTTGTCATTTGTTTTATGTACGCAATTTTTTTAGATATACCTATAGATTTCTTTAGTGTTTTCCTGTATAATTTGTAGAACTTTTTAATTGTAGGATTACCCGTTTGATTTAAAAGAACACGTAATACTCTTTTATGTTTACACGAGCGTTTTAAACCTGTACTTAACCATTTTAACTTAACATTTTTGTTATTAATCTTATGATATTTTTTTGAAAACACTTATCAATCAGATTTTGTAATATATTATTAAACTTATTGTAATTTTCATTTAAGTTGCTTGTTTTATTTAATACTTTATTCCAGTTTATATTTCTAAGCTCTGTTTTAAAATTCTGTACTTGTAGATCTGTATATAATCTAGTGTTAGTTTTTAGTGTTGTACATTTTTTTTTGTTGTTTCAATGTCAGTTCCGACTATCACACCATGGTGATCTGAGAGGCCCAATTCGTGTACTGTTACTTGTGATGGATTAAAATTTGTGAAAACTAAATCTATGCATGTTGAGGTAGTGGTACATATTCTGGTGGCTTTTTTTACTTGTTGATTGAAATTATACGTTAAAAATAGGTTTTTAAAGTCAAGTGGGAATTTAGCTTGATAATAAACTATTTCTGTGGCTTAATCTTTGATATATACTATTTCATATATATAATCATGTTCCAGGGCTTTTTATCTAATGCGGTTCATAAAATATATCGATACTTTCCGTTTTATCAGTTTTTCCCCATTATCGATGTTAATAATAGTTTAGTTGTTGTTTTATAGGCGGTATTTCCAGAAAATCTAGTTTAACGATGGATTTTGTTGTATTAAATAAATATAGGGCAGAATAATAATTATTTGTAATGTCCGATTCCAATATTTTACGATTTGTAATGTATCAAAAATGTATATCTGTTTTTCTACGAGTCGTTTATTCTAATTTCAAATTTACTTTCCATATCAGCTGTCATCAGTCACCCGTCAGTCATTTTTAGCTTACGACTCTAATAATTTATAACTATCCGTAACTAGAATGGATCGTTTTTCAAATATTGGCACCGAGCATATATCGCATACCACTTGCGAATTGTCAAAATGAAACAGCCTTTTACAGCTGTCATGATGACACATTTAGCTGTCACCATTACACAGCATTCCACGTGACACATTGCGGTGAAGGTTTTGGGTTTAACCTGTATGCGTTGAATACTTGACCTGTCTCCACACGGGTCTTGCTTTATACAATAAAATACGTTGTACAGACAATAACACGTCAGACTGCAGAGTATAAATGTTGCATCGCACTTATGTCCTGCGCATTAGATCTAAAATCGAACTACTCACTAACTTTTCACTATTGGACAACATCACATACATGGCTCTGATTCTGTGGTAAGTAGCTTAAGCACTTTTGTTACAGAAACAACGACGGTACCACAACGCCCAGACCCGAGACAATATAGAAAAGCTCGCTTCTTATATTGACCCGACTGGAAATCGAACCCGGGACCTCAGAGATAGCATGACACCGAATTCCAGCACTCTCGCCTCTCGGCTACGGAGGTCGTCAAATCGAACTGAAAGACCGTTGACCGTACGAGGTGTGTTAACATACAAAAGTATATGAATTCGGTGATTTCCACTATTGTGAACGTTTTATACAATTAGTTCCACATTTCAAACCCTATTATTCAATCAAGCACGAAATAATAACATTTACAATAGACATCAAATATGAAATCCGTGTGTAAAAATGTGACAGAATATCTCCAAGCCAGATGAAAGATAGGGGTGTCGACCAAATAAAAAAAAAAAGGTATGTAAAATTTACAGAAGTATACATTGATATTTTGAGAGTGAAGTTTAATAAAATAACAGAAAGTAATCCACATTAAACTTTCATTTTTGATGTTAGTAATACTTTTTACTTGTAGGCATCTTAAAATTCAACTAATTTTAAACTAGCGACCCGCCCCGGCTTCGCACGGATGTAATTTAAATACTTAGAAATATTGGCTTTTCAATTCTTTCTTGTAAATAAAAACCTTCCTCTTGAATCATTTTATCTATTAAAAACCGCTTAAAAAACTGTTGCGTAGTTTTAAAGATTGAAGCGTACATAGGGATATAGGGAAAGAGAAAGCTACTTTGTTTTATACAATGTAGTGATAATCCACTATTCAGAAAAAAAGGACACCGTGCAATAATAATACAAGATTGCTCAAGCAAAAGCAAATTCCCATTCAATTAAATAGACTTATTAACAAAACTCAAGTCGGTGCAATGGGCTACATGGGAAAATGACATAAGGTCTAACAACTTCAAATACGGGATAAATTTCATTTCAAACAAAACACTATGATTAGCATTTACTGTCACTATAATTTATTGCATATTTGATTATATAGGAAATAACTTTCACAATAAAATCACTTAATCGTTAATCCATCGTTACATTCAAAACGTTGAAATCAATAACCATTAAAATGCATTAATATTTTAAATGCTACAGGTCGTTTTCTGTAATTGTAAAAACTTTCTTTACAGTACAACTTGTGTGATTTGGGCCTGATTTTTTAATTGTGGGACAGCAAATAATAGTGAAATAACGTACAATATGACTCTTTTACCAGAAGGCCTACTACCTAAAACTAAATATGTTGGATCAGATAACGAATAGCAATTTTTAATTCCTATAATCACAACCAATTCACTTCGAAAACAAATAAATCGTGTTATTCAAATCAAAAGCCATGTTGTAATTCTCGATCTTTCAATTAATCGTAAAAAGGAAAGCTTTTGTTTGTTTATTTAATTTTAATTGCTAGGCCTCCACTAGCTTTTCATAGTGGCATCATGCTTGCATGCTTACATGAAAAATGACAACAATATTAAAATACTAGGCAAATAATAGCGGCCCGCCGCGGCGTCGCACGCGTACCATCCCCGTTTAATCCTCAATGTCCACTGTTTCTTCGCTCTTATTACTTATATCCTACATATATCCTAAAACTTTCCTTGATAAATGGACTCCCCAATACAATTTTTTCAATTACAACCTGTAGTTCCTGATATCAGCACGTTTAAACAAAAAAAGAGAAGAAGAGTCAGACTTATAATATTAGTAAAGATAAATGCTAGAGGTAACCCTATGGCTGTAAGAGCCCCGCGATCAGTAGTTAGGTAACAAGGTGAAGGTCATTGGGTCGCCAAAGGTCGCTAGTTTGCGAAAACCCGCAGACGTATAGTTTCTCGACGAAGTAATGTCATGTGAGTCGGAGGAGTGACCTATTAGCAAAGTATTGAAAACTAAATATCGGATAACATCACGCACTTTGACCTGGTCGCAAAATAAGAAGCTTAAGCACTTGTGTTACGGTAATCAGAACTAGCGGTGCTAACACAACCATCAGATTTATAAATACAGAACAAAAACAAGTGATCATCATACGAATGCTTGTCCTTGGTGGGAATCGAGTTTAAACTTGGTTCATTAGCTGGAAACACTTCAAGGAGACCTGGTAGGCCATAACCTCCTTCCTTGAGAAGGTGATCTCACTAAAAGATGGAGAGAGAGAGAGGGAGAAAGACCCTACCGCACCGGCCCTTCGAAGACGCAGGAAGCACAAGGTGGCAATATGCTTGTTTAGCGACTCCTGGCTGGGACCAGCTGTTCGTGCGTTTGGAGACTCCCAGAAGATTTCGATGGCGTGATAGTTTTGGTTAATAAATTTTCCCGTGGCGCAAACCAAAGGCGACGAGAGTGTGGCGACAGCTTTCAGTCCATGCCCCTGCCTTCCTCAAAACAGTACACGGAGCTCAAAGACATTTTTTCGCCCTAAAAAAGCCAGAAGCATTTCCCAAAAATCCGCTTACAAATTTGACACATCAGACATCCAGTCAAGATAAAAGCCACGCGTTAGGCCTATCGTATCCCACTGATGGCGATGAGGTTCATCGTGGGTTTTTAGCGGATAGTCCCCGTCCTTTACCTTTGCCTCTGGGAGTCCCGCACACGCTGTCACTCTTCCTCGAGTGGCAGTACAGCGGGTCAATGCAATTTACCACGTTGAAAAAAAATGCCTATCGTAGCCCCTCGGTATCCGTGGCCTGAATTTTTTTGTACCAATTTTCTTATTTTTTTTGTCGCCAGGTTTAGCTTTTTAAGCTTCTATGGTAAATCCGGCACTGCCTACTATTTTATGTGGAATGTGTAATGTCAATGAACTCGCCTTACAACTTCTTCTGACCGCATACAAACATATTTGTCTACTTTTATTTTCAATGGCCATTGATCACTATATTTTTTCTATGTTTAAAAACCAACACGTTGAGCAAGTTATTTCATAATCTTTTATTGCAAATCTTAGTAGGTTATCTAAATCAACATAAAAGCGAAACTCACTTACTGACTGATTTATCACGAAATTTCTGAAACTTTAGCAATTTTGCAGGAAGCAGATTTTATCCTTTATGGAATAGTGTCTAAAAATCAGCTTATAGTGGATCTTATAAAACTCTAAAGGGGTAAACCGAGCGTTGCAAATGTGTATGAAAATTCTATATGAATAAAGAAAATTCAAAATGCTATGAAGTTTTGGAAATCAGCCCCCGAAAATGAAAAAAAATGTGGTGTCGAAGTTGAAGGCGAAGTTTGCCTTTTGTACTTTTGTAACGTGCAATTATATTTCAAAAAATAAAATTCTCTAAACAAATCTTCCCTTGATATCAAAGTAGCTCTTGTCTGAAGCTTGAAGTAGCATTACCTACTTGACTTTGACTTTAAAAATCCCTTGACTCGGGAAAAATTCACCATCACCCATCCTAATACCACCACCTTTGGCCACCTTTGGGGACTGGTCTGCTCCAGCTTACCTCTTAATCAAATAATACTTAATGCTTTTTTCGCTCATCAAAATCCCTACTAATATTATAAATGCGAAAGTAACTCTGTCTGTCTGTCTGTCTGTTACGCTTTCCTGCTTAAACAATGACGATTCAAAAGTGTTACATGTAACCTACTTGAATAAAGAAATATTTGAGTTTGAGTTTGAGTTTCAATACCACACCGCACCTTTCTTAATTTCGGTATCGTTCCAAACCAGTTCACACGCACCACTTTTCTTTTGTTCATTATTATAGTGTTTGTTATCGTAATCGACATTTACTAAATAGTAGTAAGTATGTGTTATGCCGCGTAACAAATAACTCCAAAACAATAAATGTTACCTTGACTTCTAGTAATGAATTCAATCCACGAACCTAGTGGCGTAAAACAAAAACTGCTCTTGACCTTTCGCTTTAACTGAAAAGTAAAAACACTCAATTTTAACATACAAAAATTTGCTGCTGAGACGATGTACAAAATGCTTAATACTTCAAGATTTATGTCTCTGTACTTGTATGAACACATACATTCATTAACAACAGTAACAGCACAGTGTTTTTAAAGTCGATTCTCACCTCCACCCAAGATGTGTAAATAATAAATAAATAAATATTGGACTACATCACTTACATTGCTCTGATTCTGTGGTAAGTAGCTAAAGCACTTGTGTTACAGAAATCAGAAACAACGACGGTACACATATATTGACCCTACCGGGGATCGAACCCGGAACCTCAGAGATGGCGCGACGCCAAAGTCGGGTACGCTTGCCTCTCGGCTACGGAGGTCGTCGGAGGTGTGTGATCGAAACTAGAGGGAAGAATGCACTCTACATTGAATGTCCAGATATGGTTATCGCTGAAGGACTATGCCCTCATAAGTACGTTAGATTATGCACTTAAAAATATTTAAAAACATATAAAACACATTCAAAATGAGAGCTTTCTTCAACAATAATTGATTAAGTTTCAGAAAGAAATCAAAATAATAACCAAAATTAATTTTACAGGTTATCAGAATCATAATCAATTCGTTTATTCATGCAGATTACAAGAACATATTGTTTTAAATATTGGTCAACAGCATATACCTACATTGCTCTGAGTCCATAAATAAGGAGCTAAAACACTTGTTTACAGGAATCAGAAACAACGACGGTAACACTACACCCAGACCTGAAGGACTATACAAAAGTTAATTTTCAATGCGACCGGGAATCGAACCCGAGACCTCAGCGATGGCCGCCAAAGTCTGGCCCTCTCGCCTCTCAGCTACGGAGGTCGCTAACTTGATGTTTTTGAGTTACGGCTCAGATAAATGTATTTGATTATTAGAAACAGAAAAATTGTATCTCACCTTGCGGTGCGGGAATCGAACCCACGACCTTCACGTATCGCGCGTGCTGTTCTTCCTACTGAGCTAACCGCAAGTTATCGTAGGCAATGACATTTTTCTGCTGTATTAACCCGTTAGCCTTCGGTAAGTGCCCTCAAGTGTAATATGTTTAGAACTACATAAGTATGTAGTTCTAAACATATTCGGCAGATACTACTAAGATAAGTATCTTAGCTAGTACGGCGTAAAGTACTATTTGATGTGGTTTAATTTAATTATTAATTTTTATTCATACATATAATTACAGGTGTGACATCAGCAATGGGTATGTAATCCTGTACAACTAGATTCCAATTCCATAATGAAGGGCACGTAACCTGATAAAGCACTAGAGTATTAATTAAATGACCAGTAATACAACCTATCACATCTCTGTCATACCACACGTTGAATAACACTAGTGAACAATTTTTCTTGCATTAAAAGTTTCAGTTAAATATTCACTGATTTTACAAAAGCTATTTCGCCACCGGTCTAACATTCTCCCATTAATGACAACTTAATTGCCAAATGCCACGCTTCATTAAGCGTATTATATACTACTCACTGCTCGACATTTTAGGTTGACTAACGTGGTCACGAACTTACTGTCACCCTGTATTAAATCTTAATTACAAAGTAATGCAAAAGTTCAAACTGTTTTAGTTAAGAAATTTGAACTTATTATAGCGCACACTTAGATCTAAGGGGTCAGGTTCACTATCAATTTCTATAACTTAGTACGTATCGACCAATAAATCAGATTTAAAAATATGTTTGCTATTTGTCACTAGATGCTATTGTAAACCTTTTTTGTTGAATAAACGGGCTGCACGCCTCCCCCACTAAAATAGCGGAATAACTAAAAAAATCGAACGTTTAGACCCAATACGTGACTTGAGATTAAAAGTCAATAACATTTTCTTTTAACTACCTTAGTACAGCATAAATCTATTCAGAAAATTTTTTTGGTACTCACGGCCACGGCAATCAGATTTTCACCTTTCCTGAAAAACGATTTTTTTTGAGTTAACTCTTAAAACGGGTTTGGTAGATTTTATGAAAATCCTATGTTTTGGATTAAGAGGCTTGAAATTAAAAACATATGATCTGTAGATGGTGTGGAGGTGTACTAATACTCTATCTTTAGAGTTTTCTACACATAGCTATAAGTTAGATACTGCTACTGTAACTTATCTGCTGAGTTTCTTACCGGTGTCTTTTCGGTAGATATAGGTTCCGAACCGGAAGTAGAATCACTTTGCATTGTATTCAATGACGATTCAAAAGTGTTACATGTAACCTACTTGTATAAAGAAATATTTGAGTTTGAGTTTGAGTTTATCAAACTTCCAAGTGGAGTAAAACAGAGGATAGTAGTTCCTATGAATTCAATGTTATTGAAATAAATGTTGTTAAAACGTAAAACTACGTACAAATAACTAGTTATTAATTTTACAGGTCTCCACTTAAAAAGTGGCCGGCGACATCTAGTTGATTATGATTTTACCTACAGTTAATTTATCGTTTTTTTTTCTTTATACATGTTTTCTAGTATACAGTTTAGTGGCTAAACTGATGAAAATGAACATAAGAGGCATGCAGCTGTACCTATAAAGCTAATTTGAAAAAAATCTGCGATTTCTAGATTATCATCTACATATAACAATATCAGTCAGGATGTAGACATTTTTAGTGACAGTTTACCCAGCTTTAAAAGAGCTGCATTGATGTTGTTGAAGATTTGAAAAGTTAGGTTTTTTTTCTTCTTAAAAATATTTTTTTTTTTTTTAAACTGTTTTATATTATTAAGGATACATTAAGTGTTATTTTTTTGTGAATTATGTGACACCTTAAAAGGTTGTGCATTTATACTATGTAATAGACCATATTTTTATAAGGAACAATGTGACAACCACTGGATGTCCAAATAAATAAATACATTTTTCGACCTTTAGGCTTAATCGGACTGTTGTCCGCAATCCCATTTCATGGGAACCTCGAATTAACGAATGTAGGAAATATTATATTATGACGACCTTCGTAGTGTGTGCTTACGCTACTTACCGCAGAATCAGAGCAAGGTATGTGATGTTGTCCAATATTTATTATTATTATTATTATATCGTAAGAGAGTGAGGAAAGGTTGAAACCTTTACTTTTGCCTTCTAGTTTTAATCTTTATTTAAACACGATAAACCCATTTTTAATACGCTAACCTAAAACAGTTGTTCGTCAATAGAAGGTTGCAGACTGATGTTTCTGAAGTGTAATTAGTATTTATAAACGTGAGTAAGGTTATTGACATGATAATAATGGCCGTCTTGAATGACAATCAGTATCACAGAGAATTAAGTAGCCCATCTAACCGAATGCAACATCGTTCCCACAGATTCGTCATCGACTCAAATACCCCAGAATTAAGGATTCCAAGGATACTAGAATAGCAGGCAACTTTAAAATTATAATGAGGCAAGTGACACAGACGAGCCATCCCAATGTGGAAGGTCAACAAGGTCGTAAATTAACATACGAATTAACATATATATGTGTTAAGATGAGCAGATCCGCATATAGGACGATCTTAAATTATGCCTGATTTCGTAATTTCAATATGATATCATTGTTATCGTAAAAGATGCTCCATTATAATTTTATTAACGCGTCACAAACGTTAGTCGAGTATTTATGTATCTTCAATTTATGCTAATGAATGACTATCATCTAATTGGTATTCCATATTAGGGTAAGTTAGATTATCAACAAATTCTATTACAAGCTTGATCTTAAGTTTACCTTTAGGTTCGAACAAGAATGTTTGAGCCATATGGAAGACCTTTTTAGTTGTGACATCTTCGCTTTTATGTTAATTTTCTAATCTGAATCGTTTAGCTTTAATGGAATTTGTTGCTCAAGAAAACTTAATCGAATTATTTCGCTTTGTATCTGTAATTATCAGTGTCAAAATGTGGTTTACTAAGTGTTTCTTTAGTGTGTGCTTATAGTTGATGTTTTGATGTAGCAGTTGTTGACGGTAATAATGAAACAACAAAATAATTACTAAAACTTAAATCGTTTTATTAACAACGGATCATATCACAGATCGCTTGGATGGCTTAACAAGGGAAAAGGAGGGAATGGGATGTTGAGTATTTTTGGACTAGATGGGGGGTTTGCGATGGGTCGGCTTAAGGGGCCACGGGGAGGTGGGCGCCCTGGGGCTGGAATCCGTCCTCGTTGGCAATGTAGGTGACGGTGTAGACGACGCCGTCGGGGCCGGTGTAGGAGTACTGGCCGCGGACCTCGATGGCCTCGTTCTCAGTGCCGACGTTCTTCAGCTGGCCTTGCTCCTGCTGGGAGATGCCGTTGGAGGTCTCCACGCTGTTGGGGTAGTAATCATAATTTAGTCACAAGTAAATAGAGATGTTCAAGTGGTAATGATTAATAATCTAATGCAAACATTGAAAGACTCGCAATCTTGCTGCAATTTTAAGAATGAACATTTCCATTAAATTGAATGTAGAACACTTTCGTGTTTCAAAAAAGATATTAGATTTATTTAGAATGGTGAATAGTAACTCCAAACGATAATACAACTTTGGTCAACTGGTGATTGAAACTTCAATCTACTATGTGAATTAGGTGATGGGTACCAGGGTAACAGGATGTCAAAAGAGGTGTAACTTACGCATAGTTGTATCCTTCAACGCCGATGTTGTCGCTTTCGTAGCGGATGACCTGGGCGTCGGCATCAGGGCCACGCTGGGGTGCGGCGAGGGCGGCGGCGACGAAGAGAGCGAGAACGATGAACTGAAACGAATACCACATGATAACTCCAACCACGAAATCGTGCTGGAAGCAGACATCTAAACTTTCACAATTAAAAAAGATCGAATTTGTTTCCAATGACGAAAATGAGACACTTTGCGATCCGAAGATTGAAACGTACCGATTTCATTTTGATAGTTGGGTTTGTTTTGTTTGTTTGTAATGGATGAAGTCAATCGAGCGACTGATGCCTTGCAAGCTTCGGCTCGGGTATTTATACGGCGCGGTGCGTCTTCGCAAGGACGCGACATTTGAACTTAGTAACATCTTCTACTGTAAAGGTTCCTTGTGACATGTCCGGTTAGTGGTTTTACGATCTTTAACTATTATTGAGGTCGGCTTGCCTAATAGTGTAAATAGGTCCGGGAGTGCGAACTAGATCCTGTAGTATTTGTCAGATCAATTAGAGGGATTATGCAAAGGTCAATGGAATATGTAACGCATTGGTTGCGAGTTTTTGTTTAAGTCATAGTTGTGTTCGCGATTACTATCAATTGGATGAACATATTTACTTACTATGTAGGCTTAGCAATCCAAAATATTAATTCCGACGTACGAAGCTGAAATTTTATTACTATTTGACTACAATTGTAATTACATTTAAATTTAAGGTGCACATTTTATTTTTCATAGTTTAACATTAAACTTTTTTATTTTATAGCCCTCAATATTGACCTGATCATTAAACAAACCTTTTCAATAAACAATTAGTGCATACCTGTTAGACATCCTTTTGACTACTATTATTGTTTTCATTTTATTATTTGGTAAGGCATTCTTTTTCTATAAATTCTTAAAAAAATTCATTCGCCCGTTTGCAATTTGCAAGCTTGAAAAAAAATAAGTCCATGCTACAATTAATACTAAGACCTATGTACATTTACTTTACAAATGAATGTTTTAAGTTTGCCAAAATGTATTAAGTGTATTTAGAATTAAGTCTTAATATAGAAAATATTTTTTTACTGAAGGGAGACTTTTTTAACAAAGAGGTTTCATAATTCGACTGTATCTTATATTTTTAAGTTTGTACGCCGATGACTTCAGAGATTATGAACAAATTTTAATGATTGTTTTTTCGTTGGAAACGAGATACTATGAAACCAGGGTCGTATGATGGTATCCCAGATAAATCGAGGGGAAGTAGGTTGTTTTTTTGGTGTAAATGATTATGTTAAAAACATTACTCATTTTACAATCTAATTCAGTATTATTCAACATGGTGTTATATTTATTCTTTGGTAATAAATTTCGGAGATTAAAAAAAAATAACTTAGTTAGATAACTGAAGTGTAGAACTTTCTCTAGCAAGGAGGCTACGTCGGGTCAACGTATTTTACGCTAACCTTGAAACGTTCCATGATTTCTTCATTCATATTTTCGGATGTAACAGCTGTTACTCTGAATGCGATTGCTATGAAATTCAAACGAGGCGACTACCGTTAATGACCCCTCCGGTGTTATGTAACTATATTTAGCATAAGTCACAAAACATACGTGAAAGATACATATACTTACCTACATGAGTGTATATGAATAAAATACATTTCAAATATGTACAATGTCTCTTAGTTATTATTATTATCAATAAATGGACTATGGACTATCCAACTCAGAAACATTTTTTTTAATTCGAACCAGTAGTTCGTGATATTAGCGCGTTCAATTAAACAAACTCTTCAGCTTTATAATATAAGTTTTAGATGTCAACTAATCTTTGATTCATAGCTTGATAATGTACTAAGCTACTCCCACCAAATCCAGTCGTACTAAGACAAGACCCCATGAGTCAAAATGCATTCAAAGTTCTCTCAAATACCGTGTGCATTCTCCTCGATGCTTCAACCCAACAATGCAATTTAGGAATAGCGATCAGGTCAGAGGTAAACAGCATCATTATGAGTGTGCTAGTCTGCCCCGCGGCTTCGCTCGCTGATTGGTAGGTTACATTGTAATTTTGTAACGTTTAAAAATAGATAGTTTTAGGTGTGCGTTATTGCATGACAGTAATTTGGCAGTCGCAACATAGCAATATGAAACTGTTGTACTAATGTGGCGCCACATTTTTAGGAACAACCTTTACAATTGTAATAGTATGTTGTCACTCATAATTCGGCTCGAAAAAAAAATGTTCGTTTCCCATATTGACCTAACCGGAAATCAAACCTGGGACCTCAGAGATAGCGCGACGTCAAAGTCAGCCCTCTCGCCTCTCGGCTTTGTACCTCCTTTCCAAAACTGGTTTAAAAATTATAATATTCTTTCCATTAGATTATGCAACCCGCTACTGGGCCTTATCAAGTCCAAATCAAATAACAGCCAATCGGACCCAAAAGTCACGCGCCGCTGCGTCTGCGCATCATCAATAAAATGCGTGGCGTAAGTTCATTATTTCACTCTCGCACCACCTCGGCATCTCCAGTGACCTATGCACGCCTGGTATTATGTCAACTGGATATAATCACGGCATCAATAACAAGCCTACTCGATGTGCGTTCGAGTTGTGAATCGTTTCGTCACTCGAGACAATGCCTCCAGGCTGTGTTAGGTTCGCCGTACGCGGCTGTACGCTATGATATATCACTAGCTAGTTAATTGAAATACTTTTAAACACAGAAGAAAAAAATAAAAAGAAACATTTTCTTTTTCTTTTTTTCTGTTTCAATTTAAAAACAAATTTAATCCGTTTGTAATATACATTTTAAGACTTTCGCGTTCCATTTTAAACATTTAAAATAATTTAACGGGTCAAAACGCGACGCCATTTTTTATTTAGTAGTTAATACGAACGGTCACGAGCTGACTGCAGCAGTAAGTAGTTCGTATTAACTACTAAATAAAAAATAGTGTCACGTTTTGACCCGTTAAATTATTTTAAATGTTTAAATTTGATCTGTTCCAAACATAATATGTGGATTGTGAATGAGACAGAGGGTAAAAGCTCGGCTAAAATTAATAAAGCTTCAAAGTAAAGTATACTTATAGTTTGAAGAAATCCCCTTAAAATCTTAAATTTTCTGATACTCTTACACTGCAGGACCGATAGGACCAAATATAACAAAGAATTACCGGAAGGAAACTGGCTTTCATATGAAAAAAGCACATTATAATTGTTCCGTTCATTTGATATAGTAGCAGTATAGTAATAGTAGATAGTATAGTGTAGTAGTGGGATATCAGCAGTCTAGATAGATATACACACACACAAACACACAGACAGACAGACTTCGACTTCAAACACCTCTCTTTCTGATTTTGGGGTTAAAAATAAGGGTATGCGCGGTAAACAGTTAAGTAATCCTTTTTTAATTTTATATTTAAGTATAGATAAATACAGATAAAAGCACATTAGACTAAACACTTTGTATTTTAGACCGACCTTATGTCGTCGGCTCAAATATCGAACTGCATGTTACTTTGACGGGCTGTTGACCATACATCCCCTGAAGATGCGATGAAATGCACTTTCAGTTGGATAATGAGACAAAATACATAAATCTAACTGCTTGTCAAAGTGTACAAATTAATAGGAGTGATTTAGTGAACTTATCATCAGCGTTTTTTCTCCCTCTTGCATTCGACGGCGATGTGACAATACCTCCTAACTTCATTTTTATGAAAAAAATGATTTAGGACCTTATTGTGCACTAAAGAAATTTTTTATTTGAGCACTGAAAGTAAGGCGGTATTGACACATCGCCGTAGATATTATCATTTTCAAATCAAGAACAAAAAATAATGTAACATTTTTATAGAAGCACAGTATATCGGCTCCACCAAACCTGATGGTAAGCAAGTGAGGAACCCACATCGCGATGACACCGGATTTGATATCGAAATATCCTATCCGTTAGCATCGCCATACTGGCCCGCAAGATGTTTCTTCACGCTGCAGTAGGTAAATCTCAAACGACATTTCATCGCACTAATATGTATGTATGTCTCTTTGTACGTCTGCGAACCACCTTAGAATGAGTATACACCATTGTTATGCCAACTCAAAGCATGCTTCGTGAGTAAGTAGCTCTCACACGAGATGAATGTTGGATGCAGGTGAGAATGCTTAGAGCGAATTTCTGTTTGGTTATCTTCGATTTTAAAACTCCTTCGCATTTTGGACTTTGCACATTTGTTTTCTTGTGTGCATAAGAGCTAATATTGGATTGTAAGTGTTTAAATTGATGATCTATTGTCTGTACCGTCTATATTTTATTAATATTTTGTAAAAATCGGTTAATTTAATGTTACACTAACGCACTATCCCCTTTTTGTCTGTTTGTTACGTGTCGAAGTGTAGTTGTAACGTGATATTTCATTCTCATCAGCCAGATCCGAGACAATATAGAAAAGTTCGCTTCCCATATTGACCCGACCGGGGATCGAACCCGGGACCTCAGAGATGACGCCGAAGTCCGTTCCGCTCGCCTCTCGGCTACGGAGGTCGTCGTATACCTAGTAGGTAAAATGAACCCGAGTGTGACCTGCTCCTAGCCGGAAAATCTGTATGACTTGATTTGTAGGTGTCTCATCTAGTTTCACTCGCATGCATTAGCTATCCGAAGGCGGTGTCAATCGTGTTGATACTAAAGTTTTAGCAGCTCCAGGCAAGCTATTATTCGGTGTTTCGACACACCAACACAATGTCTTGATGGTACAGTAAAGAACATATCGATATTATTTTAAAACAATAGATACTGCTAAGCGGTCTTACTACGACACAAAGACTAATAAAGATGTAGTCTTAAAAAATAGATGTTAGTCGATAATTCGGATGAAAAGCAGTCACATCGATAAAAATATCGATAGTATTAATATTAATTGTTTTAGACTGTCGATAGTTTACACACACCCTTTCCTATAACATGTTCCTTAAAAAATATTATGTTAAACTTTAAACCAACTGAACTGAAATTACTCGAATCCTTTTTTATTTTACATAATTATTATTGAACAAGGGGAAGCGTCGCCCAATTTTACGTTTTTATTATAAGGGACGTGAAAAGAGTAATTTAACTTTTAAATATTTGATTTAATCTTTGAGTTTCAATTGCCACTCGCATGCGTGGAGAAAAAAAAAGCTTTTTTCAAGCAGGTGGGTTCCTCCAAAATATTTGTTCCATCAGCATTTTGCTGAGGTTTTTTTATAATAACACAGTATATTGACTCTTCCCTGTCTGATGATAAGCAAGCGAAAAACCCACATTGCGATAACAACGGATTTGATACCTTAATATCCTATCCGTTAACATCGTCATACTGGCCCACAAGATGTTTCTTCACGCTCCTCTAGGTGGAACCCAATTGACCATAAAATGTATTTTTAAACAAACATACAAATTTCACCTCCCGACTAGAACCGTGCGTGCCTGCTCTTCCAACTGCGCAAACCGCAAGTTCTCGCAGGCGATGAATTTCTTCTGTTGTATCTCCCTCTTATTTCTTTTTTGTTCTGTGTATGTTTTCTTGCTTATACACTTTGTTGTTGGGTCAACAAATGTACCTCGTACGACCTCCGTAGCCGAGAGGCGAGCGGGCTGGACTTTGGCGTCGCGCCATATCTGAGGTTCCGGGTTCGATCGCCGGTCGGGTCAATATGGGAAACGAACTTTTCTATATTGTATCGGGTCTGGGTGTTGTGGTACCTTCGTTGTTTCTGATTTTTGTAACTCAAGTGCTTTAGCTACTTACCACAGCATCAGAGCAATGTATGTGATGTTGTCCAATATTTATTTATTTATTATTTATTTATTTAAATATTTATTTCTTAAAAAAATATATCTTACGTATGAAGTTAATGGGAAGAAATAACCACTGTGTAACATTTCAAACACTTTCGAGCGAGCCAGTACCTACTGACGAAGAGGGCGCGGCTCAAGTTACGACGCAGGTGGATGGTGTATTGTCTCCGATCACAGGCCACCTTGTAAATTACTCATCTTTGTTGTTGCCTGCCACACGCAAGCCGGCTTGCACAAATTGAACAATGGCTCCAATAAATTTCGTCGAAGTAAAATCGCACAATTATCTTTAAGAAGATTGTAAGCCGTTTTAAATGAACTTGAATAAAATGAAGACGAAACAGTTGACGCAAGCGGTTTGTAGATGGTCATATACACATTTAAGCGGACTAAAAGTTTGTTTGTAGTCTGTCTGTTTCACGTTATACAAAAATATGGGACACGTTTTTGCATTTTCCACCTAATCAAATGATTCATAGTACCTAAAATGGAAAAAGACTTATCAACTACTAGCGACCCTATAGCGATGTTATGTTAGTCCTAAGAAATATTGACTTTTTAATTCGTTATTGCAAATAAAAACCTTCCTTTTGAATCACTCTATCTATTCGAAAAAACGCATCAAAATTCCGTTGCGTAGTTTTGAAGATTTAATCGTTCATAGGGATATAGGGTCAGAAAAAGCGACTTTGTTTTATACTATGTAGTGATTCTAAATTTTAATGTAATGTTGAATTTATAAAGTATAGACTTCGTGAAAAACACAAAATCAAGTTTAAATCTCCTCCTTTTTCGTCTATAAATATTTCTTTCTCGCTCTTCAAGCGTTTGGCACAGGCTTTTCCGCGAACTATTTTCATAGTATTTTTTATCACGCTCTTAACAAATGTCAAAATCGACCAAATGCACTGACGTTAGCTGTTGATTGGCTAAAAATATGAGTGCGATGTGCTATCATCCAATTAACAGTATCAACACTTTTGTACGCGTATTGCGCAAGCTGGTAGGGCTATGGGAAATAGTTTATCAAACCATCACCTTTTTTGTTATAACTATCGCAAAACACGCTTGCCATTCCAATTCTCGACGATATTTAGTATGACATCAACATAATCTTAATTTCGAGTGACAAGGTTGCCCACAACGAAACGATTCCTCCAAAGGTTATGATCTAAACTCAGATGGGAGCGCGCTGACCTCATACGTTGCTTGATCATCTCGCATAAACAGGCCTAACACGCGGTGGTCAGCTGATCGGCATTCGACTAATCAGATTTATGCTATTTATCATAAAATGCCCGAGATGGTCATTTGATTAATGTATGCGTGATTAAAGCCGACTGGCTCGATGGGACAATTGTTAACGCGCCTGACTTTTGAACTGAAGATTCTGAGTCCCCTTCTATGACAAACATACGTGTGATGAACATTGGTGCTGGATTGGGGTCTATAATTATTAAATAAAAATAGTACCTAAACAAATAAATAGAATAGAAATTATCTTTATTCATGTCAGCTTTACAAAAGCACTTATGAATCGTCAGTACAAGTTCATTATTCTGACTACATACGTATTGCTCTGATTCCGTGGTAAGTAACCCCGTGTGTTACAGAAACCAGAAACAAGGCCGGTACCACAAACACAGACCAGAAACAATATATTAAAGGTAATTTTGCATATTAGTCCAACGGGAATTGAACCCGGCCTGGGTAGTACCTATACGTGAAGTACCTATAAAACAAAAAAAAGACTAAAACAATCATACACCTCTGCACTATCTATAGAGCACACATTTTAATTTTCAATAACATTGACTTTGTAACTCAAGTTTTATCTCCTTAGTTCCTAGTGGATGTTTAAATCCCAAAAGGAACTTAGTAGCTAAATGTAAAGTTGTAAGTATATTAAGTAAGTATTTAGGCTTCTGAGATATTATAATTCATCTGCTAGTTTAGAAGATGCTGTTTAATACAGACTATAAATTGATCCATAGCCCTTATTAGTAGAGAAAACGTATCTTTATGTTAGGACTTAATCCAGCAAAGCGAAAACATACATTCAAACAGTGACCAAAGGTCACTTGCCACACCAGACACTTCTATAGTATAGGTTGTTATGTATTTTAACTTAAGACACATTTTTCACTATTCCTTTCATTTCCCTTCCTGAAACACAGAGGTTCTTACTTATATTACAGAATAATAAATTAGATTTCTCGTCTATCTCTACTAGATATACTGAAGTGGGTGCTGAATTAAAGTTCTTATTTAAGGAATCTTCTTTCGGAACTTTAGATGTTTAAAACTTTAGGTGTTTAAGAGAGGTGGGGCATAGCGATTTATCGCTCGAACTGGAGCAGCCCGACTGGTGAAATACCTCCATCTTACAGAAGACCGCAGCCAAATAACAATCACTTCTGTGTTGTTGTGTTCCTGCGTGTGAGTAAGGTTTCCAGACCTCCTGGGGGTTGCTACATTAGTAGTACGGGTTAAGCCTTCAAGGTAAGGGCGACAAGTCCAGTAACAGCTTTATTATGCTCTACTTGTTGCCCTTAAGCTAGGACCTCATTTCCCCTTGACATCAGGTGGGATGAGGTCAATCTTGAAGAGTAATATATAAAAAAAAAATGTATCTAATGAAATAATTTTACTAGACCGCCTCCAGTAGCTACTATAAAATGGATCGACGTTTGTCGCTAGAGGCCACTGATACAGAGAAAATACTTAACGACCACGCTAATCGTATGGATGGACTATCAAACGCATAAATTAAAAAGTTCATACACTTCTCCGTGGACCAATGAGCACGAGCTGATCTTCACATTGCTCAACCAAGGTCGAGGCGGATGCCCGAATATGGTAATAAGATCATGACTGGTCGACTAACGATTCTTTGTGACTTAGTATAGTTTTGATTATTTTTCTTTGAAACTTAGATCATTAGTTAGACTGGAGAGTCGCACTTAAATATGGTTCTAGAATATGATACTTCAATTCTGTTAAAATTACGTATAGTAGGTATAATGAAACATTGTGTAACAATACGGATACATTTTGTTATAAGAATTTAGGTATTTGAAAAAAAAAATAAACGTCTTTTGTTGCTAATATTTTTTTTTTATGTTTTTAATCGTCACAAAAAGTTACGCTTAAAATAATTATATTATAACCAAAGAGGCGCATTAGTAAGTGTCTAGTTTCTTACTGGTCTAAACAGACATGGCGGTAGAGTATTGAATTTGTACTGATGATTATTTTATAAGTGCTTTTTTATAAGTGTTTACATGAATAAAAGTATTTTCGATTCTAAACTCTAGTGTACACAATTAGTATTATTACAATATTCTCGTGGCTTATTTATCTGCGCCATGCTATTTCGCTTAAAATTAAAGTGTTCACTTATTCGTGTTATTTTATTTTAAGCTTTCTAAACTAAAGTATTGTAAAACTGTAATACATTCTATATCTGCTTTCTTTGATTCATGTTTATTATTCATCGAAATTAAAATTACTCCTTGTCACTAATGATTATTTTTTTGTGAAATTTAGCAAATAATAATTGGAAACGAAAATTTTACAATTTTATTTGTTACAAAAAAATATTTGCTCTATGTTCAAAATTAACAAATATTATTAGGATCACTTTTAATAGAAAACTCGGCCTCTTATTTAGATTAATGAATATGTAAGCTTTGAACTATCTACGTGTGAACTTCGTTAAAAGCTACTCGTACGTAGGTCATTTAGGACTCGGTAGAGTCGCCACAACATTGAAGATCGTGACAAGAAGATGACTGCCTCAGCTCGTGTCAAATGTATTATCGTATTTGTTTTATTTAATTAATTGCGCATCTGATCATGAGTGGCTCGGCACAATGGCTAAAGCAGAGTATACACCTAACCGTGAAGCATGTAACATATCTCATACTGTATCAAGTGAATACCTACGTAAAATCTACTCCAATCTTTTTCTGGCCATTTCATATGCTAACTGTGGAATCTGAGTAGATACCCTCCTATTTACTAACCAAGGGTAAAATTTTTCTTTCTTTCTTTTAAATAAACGCGACCGTGTATCCTCTATCAAAGTATTTTATACAAGCTAAGCATATGCTCTAAAGTAATAACTAAGTACGTACGCAGCTGCCTTGCGCCTACTCGTATTTGTACAGCCAGCGTAATTATTCGTATGCACTTCAGCACCTGGTCATACCAAATCTCCAAAAAAAAAATAGTGACTTACGGAGTTGATCACGAACTAGAGCTACTGACTGTACTAACTTGATACAGTATCATATGCATTACATGCTACACGGTTAACCCTGCTTTACAAATTTAGCCATGGATCGAAGATTCAATATCCGTCCAGTATAAGCATACAATGTAATGAATACTTGTGTTTGTTCTGTGTCTGGGTGTTTATTTCAGTATTTTAGTAGTATTGTGGTATTACCGCTAAAGTTTCTTACCTTGGGATCTAACGTTGTCTCATATATTTACTCACAAAAAATCTTGTACAAATCAGTTTATACAATCAAGCAATGATTCCTATTTCTGTCATTTGATTATTCATATATCCATATTCATCAGATGCCATCTTGCGATAGCTTACTAATTTGTGGTCATTAAAGTCAAGGAAGATTTCATTATTTTATGTTTGGTTTTGGTTATTTTAATATAATTATCACAATACTATCAATCCTTCTTCCATGCACTTCAGGAACCATTACACAATTTCAACCTGAAAGAGTGCGCTGCGCCAGAAGAGTTAATTTGTTTTCTTAGTTTTTAACAAAATGCCCCTTATTATGTTATGGTGACAAACTCTTTCGGCTAAATGAGATTTATTGAAGTATTACCATTTTAAAAAAAAAAACAAAAAAAATTGAGGATGCTTTGTGCAGATATATTCATTTTTTTTTTAAAATATGGTGACTCAATATAGCTATTGGCTTAGCCCGCTCCAGCTGTTGTTTGCCCGGCGAGGTGAGCCGCTTGACGGTGGGTGTGTTAGGGGAGTCTGAGTAGAATCCACAAGGGATCCCGACTCCCCTACAAACGTTGGGTGCGTTTCTCGGTGCGCGCCCGACACACCACTCTCTATTCCCTGCAGAGAGTGACGGTGTGGTAAGCTAATGTCCCTCAAAGAAAAAAAAACAATATATTAATTTTGATATTTGCCAATGCTACTTATATGCCATGTTCCATTATTTTAAGATTCGTAATGTCTCAAAAATTACTATCCGTTTTTCTCCGACCGACTACAAATTGTCAATACCGTTCCATAATTTACTTTCCATATTAGCCGCCATCAGTCGTCGGTCGGTAGTTTTTAGCTTACGCCTCGTATAATTTATTACTATCCGTAACTAAAAAGGATTGTTTTTCAAATATTGGAACCAGGAATAAGTCGTTTACTTTTGAGTTTGAACTTTGAATAAATAAATAATAAATATTTGACAACATCTACTCTGACTCTGATTCTGTGGTAAGTAGCAAAAGTACTTGTTTTAATGAAATTAGAAACTACGACGATACCACAATACCCAGACCCGAGACAATACAGAAAAGTTCGTTTCACATGTTGACCCGCCCGGCGATCGAACCCGGGACCTAAGAGAAGGCGTTACGCCAAAGTCCGGCACGCTCGCCTCTCGGCTACGTCGTCATTGATGCGAGAGAACAAAAAATTTGTTACAGGATAATCAACGAAAGTTCCCACAACCTTCGAACCAGCGCTTTAACAATTTTTCATAAGATGTGATTCCCAGACGCATAAGTTATGTGATTCAGCGGCCAAGATCCCAACATCTGATGAAATTGCAGACTGACTCATGATGCATCAGCGAGGAGCGCTTTCTAGAAATATGTTACGAAAGAAGACAGTTTTGGGTCAAACTTTTTATCCGCGACATCAAAGCCTATGCTATGAGCTGTGTCATTAATGTCGGCCGGTGTCTGTTTAAATAATAATGAACCGTTATAGTTCCAGTTATAATTATTATCTTTAAAGAATGTGCCGACCTATGACATTACCTGCAAGTCGACACAAATACAGCGTCAGCAGAATTGGCGTAGTAAACAACGCTCCATACGTAATGCGTGACATCGATATCCTACATAGCGATATCAGAGTTTTCGCCGCCACTGACTATATATACAACAAACCAAGATTGGTAGTTGGGCCTTGGTCCCCGAGCAGATGACACCTAACTCGGCAGAAGTACTTCCACTTTTAGTAAAGAACATACCTATATTCCTTACATTGGTGACGCCGACGTGAATTGGCTTATGAGTAAAGGCAGAGCCGCCTTAGAAATACATTTATAATAATAAAGCTGAAGCGTTTGTTTGACACACTGATCTAAGAAACTACTGTTTCAATTTGAACTATTCTTTTTTTTTTATATTACACTTCAAGATTGACCTCATCCCACCTGATGTCAAGTAGAAATGAGGTCCTAGCTTAGAAAAGAATAGAATAGAATAGAATAGCACCCCCTCAAGAGCTCTGGAAACCTTACTCACACGCAGGAACACAACAATACCGAAGTGATTGTTATTTGGCTGTGGTCTTCTGTAAGGTGGAGGTATTTCACCAGTCGGGCTGCTCCAGTTCGAGCGATAAATCGCTATGCCCTACCTCTCTTAATCAATTTAAAAGAAACAGAAAAATCACCCCTTGCAGTGCGGGGCTTGAACCCACGATTTTCACTTATCGCGCGTTGAAACGACTCAGTTGGAAGAGCAGCACGCGTATTTTTCATTGATTACTATTGGTATTGTCTATTTTAATAAATACATATTTTGTTTAAATTTTGCTCACCGTCATCACATTTACGCTCTAATCTGTGGAGTTGACTAGTAGAAAATGCCACTAGAATTTAAGTCCACATTTTAAGTTTTTTAATTATGTGCAGTAAGTTTATATAAATGAAATACATATTTCTGGAGCGAGAAAAATAGGTTTCAAAAATGGCTTTAGGGTCATTAACCTGCATTTGACAACTTGACTAGTATAGGTTGTGCAATTTCCATTTACCACCAATAACAGTTAACTAGCAAAAGAAACTGGTTGTCCTTAATTTAAGGTACTGAGAAATGGATCATTTTCCACTGATTCTTTGCTTCTATTGGGTGCAGCATGATGTTATATAGCCTAAAGACTTCCTTGGGTAATTAAATATCCAATACAAAAATAAATTTTCAATTCATACCAAAGTTCCTGAGATTCGCGTATTCAAACAAACAAAATCTTCCTTCAAAATATTAGGATAGATTACACCTTCGCCTTATTTAAATAAATAAAAAATGCGCTAGACAACCACACCAATCACCTGGTCTCAAACTAAGGTTTTCCCTTGTACTATGAGCACCAAACGACGGATATTAACTAAGGGCGTCATCCCAGCACACCCAGACCCAAGTCAATTTAGATAAGTTCGTTTTCCAAATTTATCTGACTGAGAATTGAACCCGGGATCTTTCGCGCATAGGCCGCCTACCTTAGCTACTGCGCCATCGAAGTCGTCATTTTTATAAATATTAGCTTCTTCTTAGATTATCACAGTACAATATACATCGTGACGTTGAACACGACCGAAGAGGCGGTCCAATTTAATCTCAACCATTATTATCGCAGATATTCGCAATAAACAAGGCGACGAAAGAGTACCGATTCCTAATAAATCCGCGCCGCCCACCGTCAGCTCGTAACGAGCAAAATTACACGTTGTCCGTCTGTCCGCAAATGGTGTGTGATGCACGTTTACTTGCCGGTCACGGTGCGGCTCGGGTCGACCACCACTGGGTGATAAGCGACGATGAGGCGATGCCACAGCGATGCTGTAATAAAAGACGTCACAGAAATCGATGTTTCTTAAACCATTAGCATAGCAGTATCTTATGGTAAGACTTTGTTATCTGATTTTCTGTGTGAGAGAATAAACAAAACATTATGATCATATTATTTTTTAACTTTTGACCCAAATTATGTTCAATGGTCTATAAATTAGGAATAGGAATTTTCGAAACTAATGTTTATGCTTTTGTTGTAGCGTTGAATTTAATAATACAATGATCTCTACCATTGAGTGTAATAAAATGAGGTTCCCCGCAGTGGGACATTAAATACGCTGATACTTACGTACATACTTACTCTTTGTACTATAGAGTATTTGTTTATAAAAATACAGCCATACAGTACATACGTAAGGTTCTTAAATATGTCATCACTGGATAACGAACATTTTCAAGATTACAAGTATGAAAATTATTTTACGTACCATATACCTAAAAATTAATTTAAAAAATTATCATTCTGCTACTCAATAACAAAGTGAACCTTCTTTAATTATGCGAACGGCTTAAGAGTGGAACTCGGGAAAATTTCAATCCCTGGACTATCTTACGCATTATTTGCGACTTTCATGAAGTGAAATTGAGGTCAAACATACGCCTATTTTAGTTATATTAAAAAATACAAGTTTCGGATTTTTTTATTTTACAACTGAAGTTGATTAGCCTTTGGAAATCAGATACAACGACGGTACCACAACACCCAGACCCGAGGCAATACAGAATAGTTCGTTTGCCATATTGACCCGACCGGGGATTGAATCCGGGACCTCAGAGATGGCGCAACGCCAAAGTCCGGCCAGCTCGGCTTTCGGCCACGGAAGTCATCAAAATTAAAGTTTCGCAATAATACTTAGCTAAGAGGTATAAGACAGCTATATATCTCCCATTTCACTGGTGGACGAGCCTAAAGTTCATCAGTTAAGGTCAGCCGGTGACAGTAATATTTATTTATGTTAATATATTTCGCGTCGCGGCAAGATTTAGGCAATTCAAGTGCCAGCTATTTTAACTACCTATAACTCAATTTGGTATCTTACGCAGTAATCGTATATTGGGCGTGCGTACGTTATTTTAAATTAACCCTGGTTCGAGAAATTATTCGCATCATCTCTTGTATTAAGCCCAGATTATCAAGAAGGAAAATTTTGAAAGATACGTCTTATAGTTCAATCTGGAATAAGTAATTGTTCCATGGCTTAGGCGCACATAAAATAAAAAAAGTTAAATATTTATCGACCTAAGTACTGAATATAGTGAAAGCTAGTTGTAGCATTCTATAAAACTAATGCTATGAAATCGATGCATCATATGCAAAATAAAACTTAATGCTTTTTTCACTCATCAAAATAAACTATATGATTTGGTCCAAAGTGTTCTACACATAGCTATAAGTTAGATATGCTACTGTAACTTATCTGCTGAGTTTCTTACCGGTGTCTTCTCGGTAGATATAGGTTCCGAACCGGAAGTAGAATCACTTTGCATTGTATTCAATGACGATTCAAAAGTGTTACATGTAACCTACTTGAATAAAGAAATATTTGAGTTTGTAGACTGTACATTTACTGTATACTAGGCACGTATGAAAGTTCATATGTAATTTTAGTATTTAAATACTAGTTTTCATAACACGAACAATTGAGCTGCTAACTTTGAGATCAAGATAAAACATGTGATGTTGTGCTAAATCTTCTGTATACGAAAAATAATCGCCAAAATGTACGGTAGACAACACGCCAACGTAAATACTTTGCCGCTCGATAGTAATTCTTATGCCCACGTCATAAGAGCGGTACAAAGTCCATAGTCTGTCGCATAATTTCAATAATGGCCCAAATTGGACATTGTTCATTATCATGACAAGAGGGGGTACTCTCAAAAACGAAACGAACAAACGAAAGGTTTCGTTTTTGAAGATTATTCAAAAGTTTAGGAATGAAGACGTGGTTTTTGATTTGCATAAATAATATTTTGTTTTTTGAAAACGCTTAATTTGCATTCGAAGTGATTTCTTTATGATTATGAGGATTAAAAATTGCCATCCGTTGTCGGATCCGACATATTTCGTTTATGGGAGTAGGCACCCTGGTTTAAAAAAGACTCTGATTTACCGCGCCTACGAGACCGTTAGTTTATAATGATAAAAAAAAACAAAAGAGCGCTCGGTATTAAAAATATGGTATCCATGCAGATTATTTTATTGCGAAACTTCAATTCCAGAGAAGACACGCAATTTGATGGTCCCTAAATGAAACACAGCAATCATTGAAATATCAAACTAGGCACAAAACCCGCAGCGGACACGTCTTTGCTTTGCATCGCGAATGCCGCAGCCAATTACAATCCACTTAAAAAATTCCTTTGTCGATTGGTTTAGATGTTACTTTGTTTCTATTGAGACGAATTCTCAAGGACCTCTAAGTTATTTTGAGTGGGTCGCTGCGAAAGGTCATAGGTCCTTTGAGTTTAACATCAGAATATAGGTAGGTTCTTCTTTAAACCCTTCTTACAGGGGGAATATGCTTTGGTGCACCATACCGCTGCAGCGTTAGGCAGCGGCGTGTGTGGGGCTTCCACGTTCTGCGAGCGGGAATTGCCCTGAAAAATATAGTACTAATAAAGTGACTATAATAATAAAGTTGTTAACGTCACAGTTTCGTATTTTCTTAGAAAAACTATGAAGAAATCATGTTTTAAGAGATATTTCGAAGTAGCTCAGCTGGTTCGCAAGTCATCATCCCCATTCTGATAAATTGTTTTAAAAGTTATACACATAGAATTCATTAAAATTTGTATTAACAGAGATTTTTTAAATAAGTGAACAGAAATTTGTGTGTATGGTATATACCATAAAATCATTATTAGATTCTTATTGGTCAATCCTTCATTGCTCGCACCCAAACTATTAGAGTCTATAAAATACTAATCAAAAAGTTTCATCGTATTCTTCTTTAACAAATAGGCACAGACAAATGCATCTCAGGCTAAACTTTGTTTGCACCAACCGTATGTCGTGCGCATAAAAGCTAATTTCAAACTGCAACCGTTTACCTTGACAGGTAAAACTGTACTACCATTGTACCATGCCACGTATGGCCCCTAGCCATGTCTTTCTGCGAACAATAATTCTTATTGTTTTTGCGATTGATACAGATCAGTAATTACAGTCTATTAATATGACAGGTATTTGATTTATTTGTGATATATCCAAGTTCAGTTCCGGATGAGGTAACCTTCTTTTATATTATTGTTCTTTTATTAGTTTTCATTAGCATTTTATTGCATTTTTTATACTATATGGGTATTGAGACTTCTGAAGCGAAGTCTATTTTGCACCAATTTTGCGTGTAATTAAGAAAAAGGACTAAGAAATAATTTTTAGTCTGTTTGTTAGATTATCAAAAAACATGAGACACATGTTTTACCACTTTCCACCTCATCATAAAGAAATGTCGATACTTTGAACTGAATCGTCACATGACGTAACTAATGGGTACAACATTTTAATAAATCATCCCCAAATTTGGTTCACAATCATGAATAAAGATATGAATACATTTATTTAAATATATCCAACGACGGTACAACAACACTCAAACCTGACAATCTATATAAACATTCGATTTCAAATTGATCCAATCGGGAATCGAACTTGAGACTTTAGAGGGCCTAACGCCAAAGTTCGACCCGCTCGCCTTTTGACTAAGGATGTCGTCGTCAAATGACTATAAATGTTAGATATATTAAAATGCAGATATATACCTATATGCTAAAGCTAATAATATTTAACGAAAATACTTAGAAGTATACCTTGAACGAACAAGTACCATTTATTAAAATATAATAAATCATTTTTGAATAAGACTGTCTTTAATTCAAATTCATTAGATCAATTTAAAATATTAGATACATCGCAGCAATTAAAACTAAATTAATATCAAAACACATTCGCAATAAAAACAGAAATGCAATCAAAATCGAGGTCTAGATTTAAAAAGCTCCTTTAAATTAAACTTTGGTCAAACCACATACAGATTGTTAAACTTAATTGCAAACTAATATGATCGGATAATTTTGATTGCTACTTATGTACTGCCCGTCTTTTACGGCCAAAATAAAATAATAAACTTTATTGGACAAATTACTTGGTCGTTAAATTTTATGACCTCTTTATAATTCTTGGGTCGGTCTTAGATATTAGATGAACTGTGTTAAATTTAAAAACGGTTTGTAATGTAAGTAATATTTCGAGTAGTGGCAAGGTTTTATTATAGTGACCTTGCCTTTTCTATGCAAGTCAAATTAGATCTATTATTATAAAAATATATTTATCTTTAATAACATTATAAAGCTGAAGAGTTTTTTTGAACGAGGTAATCTCATAAGCTGCTTGTTCGAATTGAAAAATATTTCTATATTATTCTATATTTATAAGAAGGCTATATTTATACATATATATATAAAACATTACTAACAAAAGGAGTGAAGAATCAGTAGAAAACGTGAAAAAAAGAGGATAGTAGGTAAGCGCCAAGCCGCGGCAGGCCGCTAGTCAATACATAGATATAAATGAATTTGGAGTGTCTGTAAAATTGAAATCATCATCATCATCATCATCAGCCTGTTGCAGTCCACTGCTGGACATAGGCCTCTCCAAATGTTCGCCACTTCGCTCGATTTTCGGCGACTCTCATCCAGCTCCTGCCAGCCGTCCTGCGCAAATCGTCACTCCATCTGGCCTGAGAGCGTCCTACACTACGTTTACCGAGACGTGGTCTCCACTCCAGAACTCGTTTACCCCAACGGTTGTCGGCTCTGCGGCTGATATGGCCAGCCCACTGCCACTTCAGCTTGCTAATCCTGTGAGCTATGTCGATGACTTGAAAATTGAAATAACCGCTTTTTACTACACGTGTATGAAGTTTTACGAGTACATGTCTCATATACCAAAATCACATCTTACAATTTTTGCCTGTCTGTCTGTCTGTTCGTTCCGATTAATCTTTGAAATGGCTGGACTGATTTTGGCTGCAGGAAGACATGGCTTTAACATGCTACTTTTATTTTAGAAAAAATAAATTTAAAATCTAGTAGTCCACGCGAACAAAATCGTTTATGAAATTTCACTGTGGGTTAGACACTTGGTCATTTTTCTGGAAAGTCAGAGTGAGTCACGAACCTAATTATCGTTCCTCCGCCCTTGATTCTGAGTTTAGTTTCTTCCTAGTAACAGTTAAATAAAAGCCAAGCCAAATATTCAACATTGAACTCTATATATTTCGCCATAAGGCATCAAAGTATGGCTGGGTACTAACCTGGTAACATTTATATGAGCACTTGGGTAGATTGCATACTATTTTCCTGACTTCATATTACATAGCTCGTATCAGGGCTGCCACTTTATACTAAATTACAAAACGAACCGTTAAAGTCAGAATGAGCATATACAATATTGTTTCTTTTATAAAATATTTAATTCAAATATACTCAATAATGTATCAAGTATTGCCTCTTTAATGTACATACAATACGTGCAATAAAGGTGGTAATCTTAAATTAGATCATTATAGACCCCAGTAGGACATTGAAATAAGAGAGAGGACGCTATCTTTTTAAATAACTATTTGATTTAAAAAGTACAATTTTATTCTCTTATTATAAATCTATCTTATTTTTGGTGAAGCTTTAGAGTAGATACTTATGAAATAAATGTTTTTATAATAATAAAAAAAAACATAAGAAAAAAACAGATAATGAACAGATTTTTCTATAATGTATTGTAATTATTATATACGTAAGTGTAGATTTTTTAAAAACATAATTTATCACACTCAATAAAAAGTATTTGTATTTTGAAAAAATATTTTTACAAAGCAATATTTAAAAACAGTTCTGGTAGAGAAAAAAAAACAAAATTATTTTAGTTCATTTGTTTATTTTTTGTATGCGTCTTTGATGTCAAAATCAAGGGTTCAAATAGCTTAAAGGGCTAAGTAAAGGAATAGACTTTTTGTGCGACAGCCCTACCAACTGGCAACGAATCACAGAAGTCTCATCTCCATCACTTATTAGAATACCAATTATAAATTAGATAAACCTGTAATTTTGTTCACATTTCACACATGATATTTTAAGTTAATATGCGATGATAGTTATTGCATCGCGCAAACTATTCAAAAGATCTTACGAGTTGTTGAAAAGGAACTTACCAGTTAGGTAAGTTAAACTACGTACACTGGTCGCGTATGGTCAGGTTGACACGCTTTCTTGAGACTATGAGATCCAATAAGGGAGTTACCAAAAAGTCGGGCAGTAAGTAGTTCGTATTAACTACTAATCATGTTATCGCGTTTCCCCGTTTTTTTTAACCCCCGACGCAAAAATGACGGTGTGTTATTAGTTGTCTATGACATCGCAGCTCCCGAACAAATGAACCGATTTTAATTTTGATTTTTTTGTTTGATAGATGAATAATCCGGGGGTGTTGTTTGATAAAAATCGATCCAAGATGTCTGCCGTCACAAAATTATGCAATGCATGTTTTAACACAACTCCCACATTGGGTATTTAAAAAAGGGCTTAACTCGCAGAATATTTTCATAGTAACATATCAAATCCAAGATGGCCGTCGCCACAAAATGGCGGATTCCTCGAACCTCATTATAGGTATCAAATAAAAGGGCTTTTTTCACACTTTTTTATGTCGGTTTTTTTTTTAAATGTAGAATGCGAATATAAATTCTATATCAAATTAGTTTAGATAAGGTAAAGTATAGTAATTAGTTAAAGTGTTAGGATCAAAGTTAATGTAATCCTATTAATAAACACGTGGAGCTGAATCGTGCTCTTCATCGATTACATCGATCTTATCTGCGCGCGCGCAAGGAGTAGCGCACGACTCGACAAATTATCTTACGATGTTCTCTTGCGAACTGTATTTTTGTGGTTTTAGGGTTCAACAGCACAAGGGTCAAAATGGACCCTATTACTAAGACTTCACTGTAGGTCCGTCCGTCCGGTAGACTGTCTGTCTGTCAGCAGGTTGTATCTCAAGAACCGTGATAGCCAGAGAGTTGATTTTTTTACAGATTATGTAGTTTTGTTGCCGCTATAACAACAAATACTAAAAATAAAATAAAATAATTATTTTAAGGGGGCTTATATGTGATTTTATATACAACGAACGTGATTTTATATAAACAATAGATCGGTGCTTGAAATATTCACAGAATATTTACTCATATATAATTTCATCTAATGTTGAATAGATAATGGAACCGGAACCTTTTGTGTGCGACCGCACTTGACCGGTTTTATTATTCATGGAGGTTAGTTAACATGTAAGGTAACGGTTACCTACGAGTACATACCTAAAGCTTCAAAATTCTAAAAGCACGTGAAATATTTTTCCCAAACGAGTTTCAAGATCTTCCTTTTAATTGTGATGACATTATCTGTCATCGCGCTATGACTCAACGACATACTCATACAAAATAAAAAGAAATTTAGCAATAGGAGTTTAGTCACAAAACGACTAAAGGATTTCGTCACTAAACCATATACCATGCGAAGATTCGCAATCTTCATATTCAAATAACTTGACTTTAATCATCTCAACTTGAAAGGTGCGCCACTTCGAGAATAGGTATTCGTTAAGCTGAAGTTATTTTATTAGTTACCTAATTAAAAGGTCAAGTTCCCATAAACGTGTTTATTTGCGATCTTGTTTTTGTTTTCTTTGGCGAGTACACTTGTCGCTTGAGATCAATTTGTCAATTCTACGCTTTAAACCTAATCTGATTTCACGCGCCTGCAGTAAAAAAGATGGTATTTGCCTATCTGTTTCCACATAATTTTTAAACTGTTTATCATATAGGTATGTTAAATGTATCCGACGTATGTCTAAGTGAATTGTTATTTTATTCTTGTAAATTGTATGTTGACGATGGTTATTCTTTACCAAAGGGTGAGCTGACCCAAGTCAAACTAGAAAAAAAATTAGCATTGGACAATATCACATACATGCTCTCATTATGTGGTAAGCAGCTCATTTGTGTTCTTTATGTCAGACACAATGACGGTAACACAACACCCAGCCCCGATACAATATGGAAACACATTTTTCCTAACTGTCCGGAAATGGAACCCTAGAGATAGCGCGACACCAAAATCTGACTGCTTGCCTCTCGTCCACAGCGGTCGTCGAATTAGTATAGCTTATTTTGGAAGGAACCTTTTGAGAAAACAACTCAATTAAATCTTCCTGCTGCCCTAATAAGTTTAATGATGAATAATGATAACATCTTAAACTGCCTCATCTCCGTGCCATAAACAGACAACTTGTATAAATCTGACTTAAACAAATGTTGTAGCATCAGTATAACGAGCTTAAGTTATAAATTCCTAAGAAGGTCATTTCCTATCGCGTCTCTCAATTGAGTGTCAAGGTCGACGCTTCTAATCAGGCTCAGAATTTGAACGCCATTCATTTTATTACACTGGATTGTCAGTTAAAGCATCTTCGGTTCGTCTGTCATTATTTATGGATCATTTTAATCAATAAACTAAAATGTATTAGTGGGTTATATTAAAGCCAATAATAGAAGCACTTCTGATCTTTAGATGGCAGATTTATTTTGTCTAATGTTGGCCACCTGAGCTCTGGTCTGATTAATGATACTTAAGTTTTCGTGCCTAAGCAAGCAAATTAATCTATACTAATATGAAAAGCATGTTTGAAAGCGTTAATCCAATACCTTACAGAAGACCGTAGCCAAATAACAATCACTTCTGTGTTGTTGTGTTTCTGCGTGTGAGTAAGGTTTCCAGAGCTCCTGGGGGTGCTACGTCAGTAGCAGAGGTCAAGCCTTCAAGGTAAGGGCAACAAGTCCAGTAACAGCTTTATTATGCTGTTCTTATCGCCCTTAAGCTAGGACCTCATTTCCACTTAACCTCAGGTGGGATGAGGTCAACCTGGAAGTGTGGTTTTTAAAAAAAGTCTTATGAACTACTTTGAACTAGTTGGAATTAAAAAAAGAATTGTTGGATAATCAATTTACCGAGGAAGGCTCTAGGCTTTTTAGCATCATTAGCGGTAGATGCGAAGAAAGAATCAGTGAAGAATATGGAAAAAACGGGGATAATACGTATGTCACGGCGTTGGTTAAAAATAAAAAAAAACAAGTCTATTGACTGATTGCGAAAAATTCTCCAGCGAAGAAAACAAATGCTATAATGCACCAGTCACTACAGAATAGGCAAAAATTAATACGAAAGTTAAGATTCCCATGCCACGGTCTAATATTGGATGGGTGACCATCACGGCCTGGTTTAGGGAAGTTTGTTTTCAATCAAATAGTTATTTGTTCGAGTAGTTTACATACAACATTATTAAATATTCATTTAACATAATGCAAAGGGACTCCATAGCTGGTTCGAAATCTATTTCTAACAGGAAGATACCGATTGAAAACTCAGTAAATGTTACAGAACAAACTCATTGTGGTTTTTGTTTTTTATTTAAGTGTACTAAGAATAGCTTAACGAACTATAAAATAGCTTGAACAGGATCTAGGATTAATTTACACATAAACACCCTCCGTTCACTTATCCCATCTATCAGGTAGAACAACATCTGGTGATGTTGGAGTGCACTGATAACATCCTGCGTTGATAAAATGTTCAAATTAGGCTTATTTGTAAGAAACATCACGAATGATATCACGAAAGTACTTGTTTGTTAAACGAGCTATGCACCTAGGTATGCTTAAAAGAAAAAGTGGTTTTTTTTTATTTCATATATTTGTGATGCTTACATTTAATTACTTAGTAAATTGAAGTAACCTTCCAGTACAATTAAGTACATTTAAAATTATCAAAGCACCTTTACCTTAAAATATGCAAAACGAACTTTACTGCCTTGAGTATGCATCTTTTTCTGCCATTCGTTGTCACGTACATGTGATTTTCTCGCCAAAGTTAATGTTATTTTTACTCATAATATTCAGTCACATATATAATATCATCGTTGAAATATGTCAAACACACCGAGACATCAATCAATGAGTCTACCTGACCATTAAACAATTCTCAATGGATAGTGGACTCAGGCCCTACTTTCAAAAATTTAATATTATAGTTATAACCAACTTTGAATACGACCAGAGACCAAATTTCAATTAATCTTCAAAAACGAATCTTACTTTAAATTATAATATATATTTGTCGGTTTGACCTTGCTGTTCGTATTAGTTATTTAATTATTATTCACAGTAATAATCCACATTAGTGAGTGTTCCTGGACAACTGTTCCGCACTAAGCGCGGTGGAAGCGTATCACCGAACCGCGCGCACCAACTTCACCGTCTCCTAAGACGCTGATACCTTGTATTGTAACAGAAAGGTCAACGATGAGTATCAGACATAAGGTCAAAGTTACTACCTACTCCATGAAACAGTGACCCGCACTCCGATGCGCTATTAATAATTTTGACATTTAGAACCCATAAAACTAGACGTTAATGGAATCGTTATTTCAAATAAAGATATTCCGAGAGATGGCTCCGATTAACAATTTTAACCGACTTCAGAAAAGGAGGAGGTTGTCAAATCGTCTGGATTTTTGTTTCTGTTTTATGAAACAAACGTAAATAATAGTGATTATATCCCGGTAAACAAAACAATTTTATTATTCTACTAAGATTTGGAAATATTAAGAAAACGTATTATTCGCTTAAAAAAGGAATAAAAAATGGATGACGATACAGCGTTACAAAGTTCAAATGGCTTGTGACCTTCACGTAATAGATTGCCCACAAATTCTTAGTAAAATAAACATAAGAGTTCCTCGCAAAATTTCACGCAACCCAGCTCCACTTTTCAGTAAGTCACTTGCCCGCACAAACGTCCAGACACACGCTGCATTGTACCGACTGACTGATGCTTATAACAAGCTGTGTTGCAAGAGCAATGTCGATATTTTCTACGACTCTCTCCGGCAGTTTAAATTGAAAATCCACGAATTGATAAGGGAAGAATAGGTATCATAGTTTGATGTTGAAAAATTATTGTTGTTATATATATTTACCCCTATATATGTATATCTATGTATCTGTAATTTGTTGGGCCATTCTTTAAAAATTTTACTTTTAATTTAATATAGTATTTAATTCGTTTTTGTTTAAGCATGATGTGGCTGCCTTCAATAGATTATTGCATTTTGTACGTATATTGTGAAAGTTAATTTTTAAGTTTCTTAATGTGATTTTCTCTGGCAATCCAAATAAATAAATAAATAAAGGGTGTCACTACATCACCATTTAGTAAACTGTACTAAGAAGTGACGTCGCGTTAATTTTTTACGCAAGTAGTAATTGTTTGCTTTCACGATAATGGAAAATATTTGTATCTTATATTTTTTTAATTAATTAAATAATAATAAACTGTATTGTCTCTTCACAAAGACAGAAATGATACAGTGGATATGGATGTTTATACAACAAATTTAACCTTTGTGAGAGATTAATGTCCAAACTAGCGCAATCCCCGTGTGATAGAGTGAATTCAACTGATGGAGTAAACCGAAATATAGTATTCTACCCTATTTAACTAAAAACCAGATATTTCGGAAACTCGTCTGCAAAAATGCGTGCAAAAACTAGCCAATATAATTCTGGCGCCACAAAAAACGACCTAAAGTCTCTCGTTAACTAGTGACATTCAAGTGGGTCTATAGACTTGAACAAAAAATATTGACTGTAGCTTCAACAAACAACCGTGAAGGAATTAATTTAAATTTAATTAACGTCTGTTTGGATTTAATTCAGATGGATGGTTGCTAAGATTTATAGATTAAAACTATCAGAACGTGGTAACCTAACCTTTTATTTTGTATTTTTAGATATTTTATTGGAATCTATCTTTATGACATTTCTTAATACTGCTTCTATAGTGTTGTGGTTGACAGAGTTGGATTCCAAACCACGGAAGACATGAGTGCGAATCCGCGCGAAAGATTCTCGTTTTCCTAGTTCTGTAAGGGCAAGCGATTCAAGCCCATTACAGGCTTGAATCGCTTGCCCTTAGTTTATTTGCCAGATAGTTCGATTACAATGACGTGCTACGGAACGCACAGTAAATAAGCTGTTAGTCCCAATAGCAGTATAAATAGGTATGGTTCTACTTTTAAATGTTACGGAGGTTCAATTGCATTAGTGGCTAGCCTCCGCTCTTTAGGGCGTGGGAGTCACACACACACCGTTTTCTCTCAAGGCAGCGTTACGGTGCGTCAATGCATTTCCTTTCGTAACAAAAAAGGTTCGGTTGCTGTCGCTCTAATGTTAAAACAAAGATCATAGTCGAAGCGAACCTCGGGTCATAGTCCACATGATTACAAAGGGAGTAGTTTAAGATCTTTATGGAAACAAGAACTAACGTAGGATCACAATACATACTTAAATACTTTCACAAACATCCACACAAAATAAAAATCGACTCTTTAAAGAATTAGTAGCATGCATTAAGTTCTTGAAAGGAGTCGATTCGCACGCGTTAAAATACATTCGTGCGAAACGCCAACCAAAAATTTTTTTTATTAAAAGGGGACGATTTGCACGTTCGGGCGAATTTATTTCGTGACAATCGACTACTAACCCATTTTTTTATCCTGGGTATTGAAATTAGCAACTGCCAATAAAATTTAGACACTCATACATAAGGTCCACTTTAGAATGAAATTATATACATATTAGTGCACGGGGCTGTATATTTTCCTTCACATCAAAAATTGTTAATCAATAACAGCCATATGTAAGTTGATGCGATTCGAAGAAACATGATTACCAACGCTTGAAAAACGCGAGTTTGGATTATGGAACCTATTAAGTTACTTAATCAAAAGATCCAAAATGGCTTATCACACTCAAAGATCTCTTGGTACCGTAACGTAGATCGTTGATAAGGCGTGGTATTCACAGGCTGACAGATTTGATCGATCTATCGATGCATCGCAATGCGGCTTTGCACTCTGATGTAACGACAAGCGCTTGCATACAACTTGTATGACATTAGAACAAAATTAGGAATGGATAGAGTACAGGTGAATTTGAGTTATACTTTCATACTTATAATGTACTAGCTGTGCCCGCGACTTCGTTCGCGTGGACTACATCTTTTCATGGTCGGTTTTACCCCTATCTTCCCTAATATTCGAAACAAAAAGTAGTCAATATTTTAATAGAGCTATATTTGTGCCAACTTTCATATCTCTAACTTAAAAAATAAACATTTTCCCATATAAACTTTCAAAGGTGGCATTACCCCCCCCCCCCCTTTACTTTCTTACAAAAAGTAGCCTATGTCCGTTCTTGAGGTTCAACGTATACCTATGCCAAATTTCATCAAAAGGGTTTAAGCGGGAAAGCGTAACAGACAGACAGACAGAGTTACTTTCGCATTTATAATATTAGTAGGGATTAGTAGGGATGTAGTGGATGAGAAACGAAAGAAAGCATATTGTAAATTATCCAAATATATTAGCCGAAGCACTTTACTCGTTATTAGTGTCCGACCGAAATTTCGGTTTCGGTTTCGGTTTCGGCCAGTTTCGGCCAAAAAATCAAGTTTCGGCCAGAGTTTCGGTTTCGGCCAAAAACGGCCGAACCTTTCGGCCGCACCGAAACTTACAAATAATATATTTGTTTCACTTTATTTATAGGGTAATTAAGTTTGGCCGTGTGGTGACGGCATGAGAATACATATGTTACCACCCCTTCACTGTCCCAGGGAGTCGTAGAAGCCGACTCAAGGAAAAACGCACATAACACCCAGTGCGAGAGAAAGAAAACTCGAGATAAAACCCTGTACCAACCCGTCTGGCCAGCGTGGTACCAGTAGGCTATTAACCTTCAATGACGGCACAATTGAAAACCAGGCCCCGAGTCCCCGGCGGCTCCGCAGTCCGTGGCTACGGTAGCGGCCACAATAGCGGCGGGGCCAGGGGTGCTAAGAATCCCCGGCAGAGATCGGGCTACCACCCCCACCGACAATTGGCCCAGGTAACATACAACGTGCGCACATTGAGGTTGGATGAGAAGCTAGGCGAGCTGGAAGAAGAGATGAACAAGTTGCGATGGGACGTCATTGGTTTATCGGAAATTCGAAGAGAGGGAGAGGATACGATAACATTGCAGTCCGGTCACTTGTTCTAATACCGGGAGGGAGAACAGAAGTCCCAAGGTAGTGTTGGGTTTATCGTCCACAAGTCACTCATCAACAACATTGTGTCCGTCGGAAGTGTGTCGAATAGAGATGCGTGCCTCGTACTTAAAATATCCAAGAGATATTATCTTAATATAGTACAGGTATACGCTCCATCTACTACACACCCAGATGACGAAGTGGAAGCTACGTATGAGGACATTAGTAGGGCCATACATAGCTCCAAAACACATTTCACTGTTGTAATGGGTGACTTCAATGCGAAGCTGGGCTGTAGAAGCGATAATGAGCTGAAAAGCAGCGGAATCCCAGAGGACAGATGCTGGCGACTTTATGGAGAAAGGAGGACTTTTTATGATGAATTCTTTCTTCCGAAAGCCGCCACAAAGGAAATGGACCTGGTCTGAGTCCCGACGGTGTAACGAGGAATGAGATTGACTTCATCATGAGCTTCAGAAGACAGATATTCAATGATGTCTCTGTGATCAATAAGGTTAAAACCGGCAGCGATCACCGAATCGTTAGAGGCATATTAAATATCAATGTCAAACTTGAAAGAGCGCGTCTGATGAAGTCCACGCTCCGACCGTCGAATGCACATATTCAAAACTCCGAGAGCTTTCAACTTGAACTGGTAAATCGCTTCGAATGGCTAGACAGCTGCGCATCAGTGGGCGATATAAATAGCAGGCTGGTAGAAATTGCCCATACGGTAGGGTCCCATACCCAACGTATTAAGGAGACGATCGAGCGGAACCAAGGCTCCAAAGTGTTCGCAAAAGACTTGTCTATTGGGCAAAGTCAGCTAATGAAGCTGAAGACCGAAGATGGGCGTATAACGTCGAATAAATCAGAGGTGTTACGGGAGATAGAGAGGTTCTATGGGCAGTTGTACACCTCGGTGTCTGCTGAGCCGGTCACTTTGGCGGCAGACCCTGGAAATCGGTTGGAAAAGCCTATGTTCAGCAGTGGACAGTAATAGGACGAAATTATGATGATGATGATGTGTTAAATTTTCAAACAGAACCTTTGTAACTGTGCTTAAATTTCATTGTGATATATCTTTGAAAGTAGAAACCTGTAATTATACGTCGGCGAGATATAATTTTTTGAAAAAAACGGGCTCACTAACATTTTTTCGACTTTATAAGGACTTTTTTTTATAAAAGGTTCGGTTTCGGTTTCGGTTTCGGCCGAAACTACAATGAAACCGAACCTTCGGTTTCGGTTTCGGTTTCGGCAAAAAAACATGTTTCGGTCGGTCACTACTCGTTATACATCTTGCACATTCGTCGTTTTATTGTTTTTCGTCGTCCAAATCTAACTGTCACTCTTAAATAAAATAAATAATAAATAAATTAATATTGGACAACATCACATACATTGCTCTGATTCTTTGGTAAGTAGCTTAAGCACTTGTGTTACAGAAATCTGAAACAAAAGCGGTACCACAACACCCAGACCCGAGACGATGTAGAAAAGATCGTTTCCCAGCCTGACCCGACCGGGACCCGGGACCTCGGAGATGGCGCACGCCGAATTCAGGCCCGCTCGTCTCTCGGCTACTCTTTCCATTTGGATACAAATTCATAAAATCAACATTCGGATACATCGGTTATCTCACATTTATATGACTCGCTGGTCAAGTGGTTTAAGTGCCACATTATAATTCCCAGTACCTTGATTCAAACCTGTAGGTACTGCAAAAAGGAATCATACACGTTATATACAATCTATGACTGCAGTAAATCATATAAGAAAATTTTCGAAGATATTAACTAATTGATTGGCGTTTAAATTGTTAACTATATTTTATAAGTTTATAACAACTTTACGCGACTCCCCAAAAATGTTAAACTTATAGCTGTTAACACTAGAAATGTTTGCCATCCCAAAACTCTGGATTTCTAAGCCTACAGATTTATTTTCCTTCGTCTGCGCTGTTTCAGAATAAAGTGTATTAATTATGCATGAAAATCAACAAGTATATATTTACTCACTCGGTTTGAAAACAAACTGAGTTGTATTGCCAGTATCTTCTCGGTAGTTACAGGTTTCGAACCGGTGGTAGCTTTATTTTTAGTTTATTTTGAAGATTCATAAGTGTTATTCATGTTAACGCTAAGCAAAAAACATTCTGACATTGACTTTGGACTTTAAACTTTAAACTAAATTTCTGCAAGGATCTTTGAAGGGGAACAGGGAGAAATGCATGATTGGTCCGATTTTTGGATTTTGTATGTTATGTCGTGAGTTTTTGTAAATTTTAGTGTTGAAATGTACAGTAAAGATCAATAGTAGTTGATAAATAAAATGATCTTAGAAGTGGCCACATCACAACGCTTATTGAGCGACACGCTACTTTTACACATGAACAACTTGCTTCACACCTAATAGTGCTTTAAAACGAGCTTAAACTCGACTTTGCGCAATCCTCGTAAAGCTATAGTGCAACGAACACCTGTGTTCTATGGTAAAGTTGTATCAATTATCAAGTGACAGTGACAGAAGAAGACTTCGCAAAAGTAAGTTACCATTCAATGCAAAAAGATGTAAAAACTTGTTGGAAACTACCACAACAAATAGTGTATCAAAGACCCGTAACTTTAAAACACAGTAATCAAATGTAAAGGACCTTTTTTTGGGAGGGGGAAATGCATAGACGTCACCCGAGGGAGGTGACGGCGTGTGTGGAACTCCCTACCCTTATGCGGTCTGGTCTACCCACTAAAACCTCCCGGTAGACCTCATCGCCTTGATGATAATGCCATAGGAACAGAAGAAATAATGTGATGGACCTACCAACGACAAAATGCTAACATACACGTAAAACATTATGGGATTATTAAACATATTTTACTGAACACTCAGCTTCAACGGAAGTTATGAATTGTATTGAATACACTACCTTTTTAGTACTCACGTTTTATGTCTTTCATTTACTGCACAAGGCAATAATTATGTTTAATAATATTACACACGTGAGAGTTTGAGTATGTGTTGTGCATCACTGTTTAATTATACAATTAGCTCAAATGTATGCGATTTCCAATATTTATTGTTTATATTTATTATTTATGTTGCCGACTTTTTCATCGCGCTTGCCTATTATTTTGATCACAAAACCGAGCTATGTTTGAAAAATCTAAAACACCGACTTCACACGCATGGAAGTCTTTTTTGCAATACAATATGTAGATGGTTAGTTTTACCTCTATCTCCCCTTCATTTGAAACGCAAAGTAGGCTAAATTTTAATTCAAGTTTCGAGATATATTTGTTCTTAATTTCATATTTGTAACTTAAAATATAAACATTTTTCCATATAAACTTTCAAGGGCGATATGACCCCCCATACCCCCTTATTTTCAAAACAAAAATTAGACTATGTCCGTTCTTGAGGTTCAACGTGTCTTTTACCAAATTTCGTAAAAATCAGTGGTATAAGCGTTAAACAGACAGACAGAGAGTTACTTTCGCATTTATAATATTAGTGTGGATACTTTTGTCAAACCTCGGTATTAAACGAATAGACCATCCAGGTGTGGGTACAGTCAGTATCTCGTAACTACCCACATGACGCGCAGGTGTTTCGCCACGCTGACGAAACGCTGGCATTTGCGCCTGCGCAGGCAGAGAGCGAATGCCACGCGGTAAAGCGTAATGCACACTGCTACTGAACCGTTACTGTTTATTTCTGCTACTGTCGTATAATTTTTTTGGTGAGGGGGAATGCAGACCGCACCGTTACTCTCTTGCTGGAAACAGAGAGTGGTGTGTCGAGGTCGCGTCGTCTAAAAACTCCTCGGTGGCCAATACTGCGCAGTTGTCGGGTAGTTGGGATCCCTTGCGGCTCACAGGCTCCCCCACAGCGCCTACTACTAAGCGGTCCTCCTCGCCACATAACGCGCGTGACTGGAACGTGTCTAGCTACCTGACACGCCCTACCCCCTCGAGACCGAGGTAACGGACGCCAGCCTTACCCCACGCTTGGCGTCTCAAGTCAAAGCTGCGGATATGCTGTGCGGCTCCCTTGTCTACCGCAACTGCGAACAAATGAAACTATCATTGTTAAGGAGCTGTATGCTACTTATTATGGTTTTATGGCTCTAGGCTAGGTTACAACCTAGTTATCACAAGTACAACGTTAAGTCACAAGTAGGAGCTGTATACATTTTTTTTTTATCTCCGACTTATGTAGGTGCGGTCAACAGCATGTTAAGAGAACTACTTGGAACGGTCCAAAGTCCATTTCTGACGTGCTTTTGACCGTTTACCCAAAAAATATAAATAAAATAAATAAATAAATATTGGACAACATCACATACATTGCTCTGATTCTGTGGTAAGTAGCTTAAGCACTTGTGTTACAGAAATCAGAAACAACGACGGTACCACAACACCCAGACCCGAGACAATATGGAAAAGTTCGTATCCCATATTGACCCGACCGGGGATCGAACCCGGAACCTCAGAGATGGCGCTCGCCAAAGTCAGGGCCGCTCGCCTCCCGGCTACGGAGGTCGTATATAATATACATATAAAACATAAAATCGAAATTTGTAAAAATGTTTAACTTTCTAAAAACAATTAAAGTAAATTGACTTGATTGATTCCATTGTGAATGGAACTTAAGGAAAGTTATTCGACATCCACCAAATGTTATAGATGGATGTTCCTAACTCCATTTTGACATCGTCTGATTGATTAGCAGAGCGTCTCTAAGACAAGAATGACGCATTGTATCAGACGCGGAAGGGACCACTGTGCAGCTGTCAGTTTGTTACGAAACGTATTAATTGATCAATAATATCTACCAGTAACTGGAATGTCAAAAATACCAGACTATTTTCAGTTAGTTAAATAGTTATTTAAAGAAAATTACACGTTTTTTTATATTGCACTTCAAGATTGACCTCATCTCACCTAATGTTAAGTGGTTATAATTTCCTACCTTAAGGACGAAAAGTACATAAGAGTATCTCATTGGCAAGCCAGTCAACATTCGTTTCATTTTTACCTTTTTGTAGTTAAACATTATTGTATTAAATTTCTTCATTACGTTAACTCATCTTAACAGAATTAAAAACAAATGAGAATCACAAATTTTCCTCTTTTGTATTTTCTTCCTTCTAATTTAAGTTTTAGTGATACCAAAACCAGTGAATATATTTTTCTCAACCCAATAATTATTGTATTAGCTTAGATCTGACCGAGTATTTGATCAAAAATAGTCAAGTAGAACACCAAAGTTCCTTTTTAAAGTATTTTATACGATAATGCATATTGATGATTTTAACATTAATGTATTATGTACACACCATGCCTACGCGTATCAAATCTCAATTAGCGATATAATCAGACATATTATTAAAGTTATTAACATCTTATTATTGTATTCATTCCTTTATTGTATATTATCTGCTAAAATTGTATGTAAACATTACATCACGGTCTAGAGTTTTATGTATTACTAGCGGCGTGCCGCAGCTTTGCGCGAATATTATTCCCATTTATTCCATACTAGCTGTACCCGCGACTTCGTTCGCGTGGACTACATCCTTTCATGGTCGATTCTCCCCTAATATTTGAAACAAAAAGTAGTCTATATTTTAATCCAAGTTTTGAGCTATATTTGTGCCAAATTTCATATCTCTAACTTCAAAAATAAACATTTTTCCATATAAACTTTCAAAGATGGTATTACCCCCACCCCCCCCCCCTTATTTTAGACAGAGTTACTTTCGCATTTATAATATTAGTATGGAAGTATGGATTTCCACTGATCCTACGCTCCTATTGGTCGTAGCTTGATGTTATATAAAGCCTACATCGATAAATTGATTCGAGAACCTCCATAGCCGAGAAGCGAGTGGGCCGGACTTTGGTGTTGCGCAAATTCTGAGGCCCCGGGTTCGATCCCCAGTCGGGTCAATGTGGGAAACGAACATTTCTATTTGCCTCGGGTCTGGGTGTTGAGGTACCGTCGTTGTTCCTGATTTCTGTAACACAAGTGCTTAAGCTACTTACCACAGAATCAGAGCAATGTATGTATTGTTGTGAAGGGAAATAACGACGGTAATCGAACGCGGGACCTTAAAGATGGCGCGGCTCTTAAATCTGGTTCGCTCGTTGTACGTTGAACCTTTAGAACAGATATAGGCTACTTTTAGTTTTGAAAATAAGGGGGAGGCTGTAATACAGCCCTTTAAGTAGAGATATAAAGTTTGTCACAAATCTAGCTCGAAACTTGGATAAAAATATGAAATACCATCGAACTGGTTTTGTCAAAGCTTAACAACACATAAGCTATTTTTTATCTCGAAATAATGTGAACGAAAATGAAAGAATAGATAAATAGATAAACGATAGAACAGTCACAAAACATACAGGCCTAGCATACGCAACGCGACTAAAATTTATCGCGCTCTTAACAAACGTCAAAATCGATAGACATCAGTACGTCAGCTGCTGATTGGCTGAAAATACGAGTGTAGCGTGCTATTAGCCAATCAACAGTATCAAACCTTTTTGTCTCATGCAATAAATTTGACTTTTTGCATATGCTAGGCCTGATAGACTACTGAAAACGAAACGGACCAACGAAAGCTTTCGTTTTCGAATATTAATTGATAGTTTAGGAATCAAAGCATGAATCTTTTGGATGTTTTTTGAAAGCACTTTTTAACTAACGTCACTTTAATTTCATTACGAAAACGAAAATTGAATATTGCTGCTCGTAATTGGATACGACATATTTTGTTTTGTTGTAGGCTACCTGACTTTTGTAATAAAGCCTCCAGGGCTGCCCTGCTCTTGCACTTGACGGCGTCTCACCCCCTTAATGGAAAACGTCCTACTTAATTATATAGTTTATTAATTTGTATACCAGCGTACCGTGCGTTCGCACATTAATATTTCGTTAAGAAATTGTTTATTGGCCGCTGCGAGACAAGCCAGTTGCTTAGTGCAGTGACCGCCTGTTAATTGTACAAAATGTAACCAATGTTTCAGAAAATAAAGAAAATAAAGATTATAATGGGCTGCTATTAAAGCTCTTATTGGATCAAGTTAACTCAATATCACTATGGTGTAACTGATCCTCTCTCAAGGTCACAATTCATCGATTATCTTCATTTAAAAAGCAATTAACATTGATTTTACCAAAAATCTTAATTCAAAATAAATCCCTTTGAGTGAGGTGATGATAAATGACGATGTGATGACGGTCAGCGATTAATTCCACATCAAATCAATATTTCTAATGGCTCTTGATTATGATAATGCATTCGTAAGGACGCCGGCCATTTGAATATGTTTAAGGCAAATTTGTTTTTACCATACGGTGTTATGATGCCTCTATGATATGCGTGGATCCATGATTAGCTAATTTATAAAAGTTCGTTAGTTGAACGCCTACCTTAATTAAGTAATTAGTACTAATGTAATTGGCACAAGGCCTTGTTAAGCTTGTAATACAAAATTTGTATTATTTTAATAGTTTTATGAAGTCTGCAAATAATTACATAGCTCCAGATATAAAGCGTTTATACCAACATACAGATTGATTTAACGATACTATTTTTACATGTTTAAAATAAACAGATTACAGTCATAGAATTTATACAATTGTAAATTCGGTTGTCAACCACCATTTAGCGAGGTAACGCAGCCATCGTAATTTAACATAATTATTTATATTATAATAATTTGTTTAGTTCTTTAAATTTGTTAAAAAGTTAGTATTATAACCTACTAGTAGCAGGGGTAAAGCCTTCAAGATAAGGGCGACAAGTCTAGTAATAGTTTCCTTATGCTGTATTTGTCTTCATTAAACTAGGACCTCATTACCACTTAATATCAGGTGGGATGAGGTCATTCGTGAAGTGCATTATAAAAATAAAATAATCACCATAATTAACTATCATCCTTTGATTAAATCAAAAAGAGGTTATCATAATTGTAAACTGTAGGATCTAAACTTTTGGATACAATATTTATTTTATTTTATTTATTGATTTACTACTATTTCTTCTTTTTTCGCAAAGTTTATCTGGAAGATATCGAGTACAAGACCGCCTAAATTGTACTATAATTTTGATTTTTAATTTGGCAACAAAACAAATTTTTAAGCGGTTTTCTATTTTCCAGATTTTATTTGTTAACCGTAATTACGTCTTCATCTAGAATAATCATCATTCGTGATATAGAGTTTGACAGATTCATCCTCACCTGATATACATATATATGTGGCACTTTATAAGCTCGACTAAGGCCCGCCGCACACCGGCATGTGACATTTTGTACTTGACACACGCGCTCACCTTGACACGCGTGTCACACGAACACAGTCAGACAAGTTGCAGTAAGCTATTTCGATCTTTAGTTTAAGGTCGTTAGACCCAGAAAAGCCGACAACAGAAAATATTGTGTCTAACTTTTAAAAGGACTTTCAGTCTTACGAGGTTAAAATAAGTTATTTTTCAGTTTTCCGTTTTGAGTGTGTGCAGAAAGGTGTAATGTGAGAAAGAATAATAGTAATATATCTTTATAGAATCTGTCTTGTTCACCGTTATAATGTTTCGTTATCATAAATATTATACAAATGAAGAACCATATTTTTATAAATGTCTATTAAATTGATTTATTATTATTTGCAAATAATTTTAATAATACTAATTTATCTATTCATAATAAATTGTTGGCGATATTACAATGTTCAAAACTATTTTGACAAACTAATTTGTTTATTGGCTTTAGTAATATGCTAACCATATTATTAATAATTATGCAATTTTGATGTATTATTTTTTTCTTCTGTTCAAGTTTATTATGGTGCTTTTTTTTAACAAAAACAACATCGAGGAGCTAGTAGTAAATAAACATCTGCTAAAATATATTTTGTAAATGTTTCATTAGTACTTATGTACTTTTAAATATTACAAATTAAATAAAATATATAATGTTTTATTTGTATTCAATGAACGACAACATGTGTCCATGACCCGAGACCCGTGGTTGTACTGTTCTTTGCTGCACTGTGCCGACCACCAATAAAACTGGAGCTTCACTGCCACTCGTTGCCCGCGTGATGGACGCGTTTCCAATGCTTATGAGAATAAGGTTTTTTTAACTATTATTTAAGATTCTCGAGACGCTTTTATGATATCGTTATTCCTCATATTTAAGGTATTATGCTATCAGTAAAACAGTTGGGTTAACTCTGTTTTCGTTGTATAACTTTAGGCAATCTGAGAGAAAGAAAAAAAGAAACCATTTAGTGTCTCATCTTAAAAACAAAACCTTACTTATGTATTATGTTCAAAAACAAAAGGAAAAAACTCGACTAATTCTGTCTCGAGAATGAACTCATCGTACGTCACCTTTTCGTGCACGCAGGCCGTAGTCTCGAGCTATTAGACGTTGTCACGTTAAAAATTATAAATTATAATTTTAAAAATCAAATGAACTGCTAACAAATATTATTCGTTTTTCAAAATTTAGTACAATTTAATATTTAGTACCTATATAGAAATCGCTGAAAAAATAAATCTGTCGAAAACATCAATGGGCACGCGCTCCAACTGATTCAATAAGCGATAATGTCCACCATGCATAATACATGGGCCATTAGTGTACAACCGGACTTACGACGCGGCCGTCGTGTGCACCCGGCCTTATTTAATTTATCCTCATTAGAGGAAGGCTCGATAACTTAGACAGACAGATTGTATGTACGGATCAATTGAGTGTTTATAAACACATTAACTGATTTATAAATTTCAATTGATTTGAGATTGTGTTGGATGGTCTATTTGTCGAGAAAGGCTTAAGGCTACATATTGCTATGTAATCCTAGCTGTGACCGTGACTTTGTTCGCGTGGACTGTTGTCAAAGTATGTACACTTTCATGGTCGTTTTTACCTTTATCTCCCCTAATATTCAAAAAAAAAGTTGATAATGTTAAACACAAGTTTCGAGCTATATTCTTGCAAATTTCATATCTCTAACTTAAAAAATAAACATTTTCCCATAAAAACTTTCAAGGGCGGCGTTACCTCCATCCCCCCCATATTTTCGGCCAACGAATAAGTCTGACCATTCAAAGAGACAATGTAGCCAGCATTCTGGGCACCCTAGACGCTGGAGCAGACTATCTTTTGTAAATATTTTGTATGTAAATATTATCTTTTTTTTATATTTTTATGTATAGTTTTGTTCCTGTATATAGTTCTATATGTTGATTCTGTGATATGTTAATTAGATATAACGACTTCAAAACTTAAAGTAGTCTGTTTTAGAGGTTCAACGTATTCCTATATCAAATGTCATCAAAATCGATTCAGTGGTTTAAGCGTAAAAGCCGGACCGGAGTTACTTTTGCAATTATGTTTATTTATTTTAATTTTAATATTAGTATGGATCCGAGAAATTTTATATAGCCCCCGCCCAGTTCGCCCGCCACCGCGTATCACGCACTCATTTGTCAACGCGTAACTATTAAAATCGTCATATTTTAGACAATTCACACAAAATCTTTATAAAATATAGCCTTGGTGTTTTTCTGATGTATGAGCTATAAGATTGTAAAGTTTCATTAAAATCCATCCAGTAGTTTTTGTGTGACAGAGTAACAAACATCCATCCATCCATCCATCCATCCATACATACACACAAACTTTCTCATTTATTAATAAACTAGCTGTGCCCGCGACTTCGTTCGCGTGGACTACATCCTTTCATGGTCGGTTTTACCCCTTTCTCTCCTAATATTCGAAACAAAAAGTAGTCTTTATTTTAATCCAAGTTTCGAGCTATATTTGTGCCAAATTTCTTATCTCTAACTTCCAAAATAAACATTTTTCCATATAAACTTTCAAAGGTGGTATTACCCCCATCCCTCCCTTATTTTCTAATAAAAAGCCTATGTCCGTTCTTGAGATTCAACGTATACCTATACCAAATTTCATTAAAATCCATTCAGCCGTTTAGGCGTGAAAGAGTAACAGACGGACAGACAGAGGTACTTTCACATTTATAATATTAGTATGTATTAGTATGGATAAATAAATATGGTACAACATCACATACATTGCTCTGATTCTGTGGTAAGTAGCTAAAGCACTTGTGTTACAGAAATCAGAAACAACGACGGTACCACAACACCCAGACCCGAGACAATATAGAAAAGTTCGTTTCCCATATTGACCCGACCGGGGATCGAACCCGGAACCTGAGAGATGGCGCGACGCCAAATTCCGGCACGCTTGCCTCTCGGCTACGGAGGTCGTCAATAATAATCTTAGTAGTGATTAATATTATGACCCTAATTTTGGAAAATTGAATGTACCTACTATGTATGTATGTATGTATGCGTGTACTATATACTGCTGAACTGATCTCAAATGTACTAGTAAGAGAAGAGATTAACTTATGAGTAACAAAAATTTGCATGAGTGTAATGGGTATTTCGACATAACTAGCGAACTTTCAATATTAGAAATAGAAAAATGTAGATTTCATTTAAATTTAGAATTTAAAAACAAATTAGCACGCGCGATACGTGATGGTCGTGGGTTCGATTCCAGCACCGCAAGTGGAGATAAAATCGTTCTGTTTCTAATCTACTATATAAAAATAAGTCGGGTTTTCCTTCCTGAGGCTATAACTCCAGAACGCACGAACCGATTTCCACGGTTTTGCATTCGTTGGAAAGGTCTCGGGCTCCGCAATGTTTACAGCAAAGAAAATTTAGGAAAAAATTCAACAGAAAAGCGGGAAAATCCTCTAAGGCGAAACGAAGTTCGCCGGAACCGCTTTATTTAATAATTATGTTTGTAATTCTTTCACGAAAAACTGCTGAGCTGATGAAGATAAGAATTAAGGTTGGAAAAGAGATAATACCTATACTAGATTAACATATAGGATATTTTAACCCCAAAATAGTGCAGGATATGTCGCCGGCAACAGCTAATAATATTTCTATGTTATGAAATTAATATATTTTAGTATTATTAGTATATTAAATTTCATTGTCCAGTTTTCTATACCCAATGAACCCAAAACTGACCTGACCATAACCGGAGGCTTGCATCGACAATATCACTTAATTTCTTTAATTCAATTACATTGCCTCACGCCTGACGCAACCTCGATGACATGAAGATCCACCTATTGTTTGTTATTTCCACACAAAACGATAAACAAATTATATTAATCACAGCCCACACACCGATTCAACAATAAAATCCAATTTAAACTTTATAAGTATACGTATAAGGTCACTTGTGGAGTGGAAACGGTATTTCGAAATGCAGTTTTGAATAAAATCGAATCGCGTTAATGGCTTCATTATTTCTTAACTCGAGTGTTTATATTTCAGTTTGATAACGGCAAATTGCGATCATGAGTATTTAATGGCGATTAGAAATAAATTTGCAAGACGAAAACAGACCTTGAATAGGTGGTCATCTGGTGATTGGGAAACGAATTCATTTTTATTCTTCATTTAAATTATGTAACTTTGATTAAAATGTGAACTACTTTTTGTTTTGAGTTTTAGGGGAGATAGGGGTAAAACCAACCATGAAAGTATGTATGTGTAGTCCACGCGAACGAAGTCATGGGCACAGACAGATAGTAAGGTATAAAGGTAAAAATATTTAAGGTATTCAAGGTTGGCAATAATTGGCACCAGATAGAGAAAGCTGGAAGTGTATGTGGGAGGCCTTTGCCTAGCAGTGGACAAGTTAATAGGCTATGTAAAAATAAATGTATATAGTTATCATAAATGCCCATACAAAAGTTTAAAAAAAAAGTAAATCTCTTCCAATGTGAAATCGTTCCAAAACACACTATTTCGCGTATTCCACCAAACGAGGTGCCATTTCTTCCACAACAGCGTCGTATGACGTTCTCCTGTCACGTGTTCAAATGATCCGCGCATTAGCGCTCGGCGAGATCAAACGCGGCGCGCTTTGATGTGCCGCGCGAGCGTGACGTCACAAAGGCGTCCTGCCGCCTCTTTGTGCGGGGAGGTTTCTAATGACGATGATTTTGGCGCTAGAATGCCAATGCGATATGTATGAAAAATGGCACATGTTATTATGACGAAACAAGCACTTATGTAGATATATGTATGTATACTATGTATCTAGATCAGCTGAATACGCTTAATAAAACTAAAGATAAACTACGAGTACATAGTAAAAGATTTTTATTAACAGTTAAGTGATTGTTTTATTTATTTTGTTAAACAATAATACAAGTACGAAAGCGTCTTGCCTTGTAGCATTCTTCACCAGCCAACCCTTTGAGCTAGCAGGTTTGAGCAGAAATTATAATGACGATGCATAAAATTTCTTTATTTCTTTCTTTCTTCCTTTTAAAAACAGATCTTAAAGTATATAATAAATCCATCCCCTTTTTTTCTACATTTTCCACTGATTCTTCACTTCTATTATTTGCAGCGTGATGTTATAATTATAGCCTTAAGCTCATCAACTATTCAAAAGAATAATATTTGTAATTAAATTCGAACCAGATTTTTTTTAGATTATCACGATCCAACAAACAAACTCTGAAGTTTTAAAATATTTGTATACCTATATTGGCCTAAACATAATGTAATTGATGGGAAACGAAAGAAGCAAATAGTGTAAAATCCAAATATATTAAAGCCAAATAAAATTAAATGTACCACACACACATCTTGCACATCGTCGTCGTTCGTCGTTCAAATAGTAAAGAATAGAATAGAAATATGTTTATTGACACACAACACGATTAAAAAAACAGAAACACACACACACACAGAACATAATGTGGTCAATTAAGTTCACCTCAGCAAATGCTGGTACGGCATTATTTCCAACACCGCATCAGCGCTGGTATTCTGGTGGAACCCACCTGCTAAATCTAACTCCCTGTCATTCTCTCCATCCGGATATACATACGTACAGGCATCACACATGCACTACGTTCGGATGCATCCGCTATCCCACATATATTAGTTCTAAACGTACATATAAATAATAATAATTAGAAAATATATATATATATATTCAGTTCAGCCAAGAAAGTACAAAATTTAGTTAGTGTTATTACAAACATTACTTTGCCTAGTTAATAAAGCACAGTAAACTTCAGAGAACTCACATAACATGTCATATTGGTAAAATAGAATAGAATAGAAAAATATTTATTCAGTGTAAGTAAAAATATATTTCTTATCTATACATAAACCACAATGTCACAATGTCACAAGATGGCGATCGACCCCGTACAGTTATTGCTAAACTACGCAGCCCTCGACATCGTGACACTATGCTTGCCGCTGTTGGGAAGTTCAATAGAAGCCATCCGAACGGAAAACTCTCCACTCCAAACAAATGATTCCTTCTAATTATAATAGTGCTATCGGCAATTCTTTTATAGATTTTATGACAGTTAATAATCTTAACCAGCTTAACAATATTCCTAATAGTGACAGAAGATATCTAGATCTCGTATTGTCTAACATTGCAGGAATTGGTGTATCTCAACCTCTAGACCTTTTGAGTAGACTGGACTGTAAGCATCCTAATTTACTGATTACTCTTCAAGATTCCTGCATCACTTACTTGCAGCCTAATCAGCGATCTGATTTTAATTTTTTTAAGGCTAACTTTGATGAAATTACCACTGAACTAAAATGTGTCGATTGGGAGGCCTTGTTTGAGAGTAGTGAAAGGGTCAACGAGATGGTTGTTAAGTTTTATAATGAGTTAAACGTAATAATTAATAAATTTGTGCCAAAACGTGTTCCAAAAAAATCAAAATATCCTAAATGGGTCAGTCATAATCTTATTAAGTTACTTTCCGAGAAAAATAAACTTCGTGTCAAATTCCGTAAATATGGCAACCCTCGTGACAAGTTTGAATACGACATGTTGCGTGCCCGCTGTCATACGCTCCTTAATAAATGTCACAATGATTACAAGACTAGAATGGAGAATAATATATCCAGAAATATTAAATGTTTCTGGCAATACATTAAAGACAAGCGTGACAATAAATCAACTCTACCTTCAAAAATGCAATTACATGATTCCATTGCTAGCTCTGGCCCCGAAATTGCTGGCCTATTCGCCAAACACTTTTCATCTATATTTACTACAGAGACTCAGCACACCAATTATTCAGCCAAAGATAAATCCACTAATAATCTATCTGTCGTGAAATTTTCTCAGTCAGAAACGTTCGAAGCAATCAAGCGCTTAGATGTACGCAAGGGTCCCGGCCCAGATGGAATTCCTCCTGTATTCATCAAGATCTGTGGCAGCTATCTATCTCGTCCTCTAACATTAATATTTAACCGCTCGCTCCATGATGGCATTTTTCCTGATCTATGGAAGAGAGCTAAAATAGTTCCAGTGCACAAAAAGGGCGAAAATAGTAAAATCAATAATTACCGGCCTATATCTATCTTATCAACATTCTCCAAATTATTTGAGTCACTAATAAACCCAATTATTACTAAGCATATCGATGCATCGCTTTCTGATTACCAGCATGGATTTCGCAGAGGCCGCTCGACACAGACTAATTTAGTGACATTTGTTTCTGACATTTCCCATCAAGTGGACAGTGGATTGCAAGTGGACGCCATATACACGGATTTTTCTAGCGCTTTCGATAAAGTTAATCATGCTATACTTTTAACAAAATTGCAGGCTATAGGGATTTTTGGAGAATTGCTTAACTGGTTTGGATCCTACCTAAGTAAGCGATCCCAGGCAGTAGTGGTTGATGGATATGAGTCGGAGGTTTATCACGCATCGTCAGGAGTCCGTCAAGGTTCACACTTAGGGCCTATACTCTTTCTTATATTCATCGACGACATCACATCACACATTAATCACTGTAAGCATAGTTTATTTGCAGATGACTTAAAAATTTATAGAACAATCAAATCTCAATAGGACATGCACCTAATTCAGCAAAATTTAGATAATATCCACAACTGGTGTGTGTTAAACAAAATGGCTCTTAATGTAAGTAAATGCTCTTTCATTAAATTCACAAAAAAGAGAGACCCTATTATAACGACATACAACATCAATAATTCAGCTTTAACGGAAGTTGATGAGGTTAGAGACTTGGGTGTCATTGTTGATAGTCAACTTAAATTTACGTCACACATAGATACAATTACTATGAAAGCGTCCAAGATGTTAGGTTTTCTCCGTAGAAGCACCATAGGATTCAAACGCACTCACACCCGTAAAGTTTTATACAACGCCTTGGTCCGCAGTAATTTGGAATACGCTAGTGTAGAATGGAATCCGTCGTATGCTGTCCACTCTCAGCGCTTGGAGAAAGTCCAGCGAGCATTCACGAGGCATCTCGCTTACGTGTCACCAAACGTATCTCACAGATCACCTTACGAACATAGATTAAGTTTCTTTAAAATGAATACGTTACGACAGCGACGCAGGCAACATGACCTCACGTTTTTGCACAGACTTGTCAACGGAACAATACATTGCAATGTGCTTTTGGCTGAAGTGAAACTGTCTGTACCAACTCGTATTCCTCGACATCCCAATAAAAAATCTTTCTCTGTCCCTGTAACTAGGCCGACAAGCTCCTCTAGCCAGATGTGCCATTAGTTATAATGAAATCAACAATTTAGATTTAGATATATTTTATGACTCGCTTCCATGTTTTAGAAATAAGTTAATGGTGTTAATTTTGTGAGTGTTTGGTCTGAACTATTAAATAAAATTGCACTTTTATTTCGGTAAAATAATTAACGTGTTTATTGAACTTTTGTTTTTGCTCTCTGACATTTGACATTTTTATCTTTCTTCAGCATAATCATTAAAGAGTTCTAAACATACCGCCCCCGTAGGACATTTATTGAAATGTCCTATTAATACATAGACAAAAAACATTGAACTAGGAACTAAAATTAAAAATAATAATTTAAATCTTAATCATTCATAACATAAAAAATACAGACTGTATATTGAACTCATACTTTAAAACATCCTGTATATAGAATATTCATGTTAAACTAAAAACCACTAAAATAATAAACCGCTTTTACATACTAAATAGCTAACATAAATTCTTAGAATGCTTACATTTTTATATAAAATACATAGATTTTTCAGTAGGTGCGACTTTTGTAAATACATGGGGTATTAATAATAATACATGTTTCCTAAGTATACATCCTAAATTTAATTGAACTATGCTCTGAATTGACCTTCAACTACATCTAATTTCATGGAATAATATGAAGATTAATAATAGAAATAATAACAACTGCAAATAGTAAAATTCATGCAAAATTGTCGGTAAGTTCTTTGCTATGTTGATACAGCTCTACATCTCGCTCAACTTTCATTTTGTACAATCTTTAATTTAATAAATAGCTATGCTTTTATAAAAATTTCCTCTGTCTATTCTATTTTGTAGGAAGTTGAATAACTTTATGTAATATTATGAAGTCATTTTGTTACAGATTGAACAATAAACCATATGTGCTGTTTCCAGTGAGTACTTCAATAATTGATCTCGTTTTTCTTCTGATATATATATAAAGATATTGTACTGTACTTATCTCCTTCATTCTCGTTCTTATTTGTGCTATTTTATTTCTTATTACTTGTTTTATTATTTTGAACTTATATTTTTGCTTTTCTTCGTTGTACTTTAACCAGTATTTTTTGTTTTTGTATATTGGTTTATAATTTTCAGGCTACTCTTCCGTATTCTCCGTGTGTTCCTGTATTCTACAAGAGTTCTTGATTCAGTAAGTAAACTTCTTATTTGGATATTTTTGAACTGTATATCTGCTAGAAGTTTTTCATTTGTCTCTTTGTAAATTTGCTCTGGATAGTTCTATGTATATTAGTTTTACGAAAACGTATATCATCTTCATTAACCTTTGCATGTAAGGAAGTATATTGATTTATTGAAGTTAAATGATCTTTGTTTTTTGTATTCACAGTGGCCGAGAGAATCCAGCCTAAGCTTGTGTTCTGAGCGATCAGAGTACCTGACGAACTTCTCTTGACACCTTCTTGAAGAATGTGACTGTACACTTCTGCTCCTAACAAAATATCAATTTTATTAGATGTGTCGAATCTTGGATCAGCTAATTGTATGTCTTTTAGATCTACCCAATCACCTAATGAAATGTTTTTCTCAGGAAGATATGAAGTGATACTGTTTAGTACAAATGCGTTGATCGAAAACTTTACTGATTTATCTATTCTGGATTGAATATTAAGATTTAGTACGCTTTTTGATATCGATTTATGTTCGCCTAAACCGGAAATATTGTTACTTATAGACGTTTTCTTTAGTTTCAAACGTCGGACTGTATCTTCTGTGATGAAGCAGGCTTGAGAGCCCTGATCTAATAAAGCTCGTGCTACTTGGAATGTACCGGTACTAGATTCAGCATTAATGAGTGCCGTAGGTAACAAAACTTGTCTTGACTTTTCTGCTCTTCCTGTAGATAAGCATGAAATTATCGGAGCATGGTCGGATGGTGATGTTGTACTGGGTGTAGCTGTTTTTACATAATGTTGAACTTCGTTCTCGCTTGTTTCAGGAGGATGTAGTAAAGTATGATGTCTTCTTTTGCACACTTTACAGGTTGTCGGTTTTTCACATTCGTAAACTGAGTGGTTGCCTCCTAGACAGTTAAAGCAAATTTTGTTTTTAAATACAAAGTCACGTTTTTGAACATAATTTTGGCTTATAAACTCTTTACAAAAGCATAGCTTATGATGTTCTGAGCAAAATTCACAACGGAAATTGGTTGTATAATTTGAAACTGAAAGAGATTTGCTCCTGGTCTGTGGAGTGAACTGATGTTTGGAGTCAAGACACTCCAATGCTCTAAAACGGTTTTCTATGAACTCATGGAACTGCTTAAAAGTTGGTAATTCAGACGAGTCACTATTTGAAACATGCAACTCCCAATGCTTTCGCGTCTCTGGATCGAGCTTAAAGGTAACCATATGGATTATTATAATATCCCATGAACTGACATTTACATTTAGATTACGCAACGCACTTAGACAGTCAGAGGTGTTATCTAACAGTTCTTTCAAACCTGAAGCAGATTCAAAGTTTAATCGTCTTTGACTAAACAATCTCTTAAGCACACAATTAGCAAGAAATCGTTTGTTATTATATCGTTTCTCAAGTAAGTCCCAACAATAATCGTAATTAGCATCCGTTATAGGTGTGTGTCTTATTAACTGTTCTGCCTCTCCACGGAGATGCCCTTTTAGGTAGTGCAATTTTTGCACATTGTCTAGAGTTTTATTTTTATCTATAAGTGAGATAAATAAATCTCTGAATGTCGGCCATTCAGAATAATTGCCGGAAAATATGGGAATCGAGATCTTAGGTAACTTTACAAAAGAACTGGTAGGTTCACCCGTAACTTTATCAAATTCATTTACATTTGACCTGTTGGTAAGAACAAATAACTTATTTAATTCAGTTTTTATAAACGTTTTGTAAATAACATAGGTATCTTCAGTTTTGTCGTATATATCAGTCGTAGCGTAAATACATCGTTCTATTTCATCAAAATCAAATTCTTCGTACAATTTTGTGTTATTTTTCCTAAATAATTGCCAATCATTCTCTAAGTTTTCTAATCGTGTCTCTAAGTACTCAATGTTAATTTTATCCTTTGAACTCTTTTTTAAGTTGACTAATCCCTTTTCAATGGTTTTTTGTAATTGTTTTTGTAAATTAATCAACCTATCCATCTTGAACCCAAAATTCAAACAAACTCCAATAAAAAATATAAAATTATAAGAAAAATAGATATAAAATATTCAAAGTCCAACTATCGTTATTGTCCGTACTTATGAAATCCAAAATATTTCACTTTTAACTTGTAGCCACAATGTCTATATCAACTCTTCTTTAACCATATTCAAAATTGTACTTACAATGCACTCCACTTCACTCACAAAAGATTTGACCTGTGACCGACGTCTTCCCAAGACGTCACGTCGCTCTGATTCCGCACTGCCGGACTGAACTCCTTTCCTCCTCTGAACTTGCTGAGTTAACCGTCGTCACGTAGGTAGGTAGGTCGATGACGTAGTACCGAAACCCTTACTGATGACGTCAGATTCCTCTTTCCTTTACACCGCTGAACCGAATTTCCCAATGAAAACGGTGCAGCGTACCCTTTGCTGTAGCGATCCGCTTCAGGTACGCACAAGTCCAAATTCGACCCTGAACTTTAAAATATCCGGCTCGAAGGACCAATGTTAATTTTGTGAGTGTTTGGTCTGAACTATTAAATAAAATTGCACTTTTATTTCGGTAAAATAATTAACGTGTTTATTGAACTTTTGTTTTTGCTCTCTGACATTTGACATTTTTATCTTTCTTCAGCATAATCATTAAAGAGTTCTAAACAAATGGAGTTCGTGTAAGTTTCTTTTTTATTTTTTTTATTCTACTTTATTGTCATTAAATCCCTTTCTTTTCTTTTTTATTATTTGTTCCTAGCTTTTAAACAATGTTGTGTTCACCTATAATTGGTATATGTATATAATCTTTGTAATCTTTTTGCTTTTTGTCTGTAATGTTTTTATATGTATACTGTTGGTGTACCTATTAAATAAATAAATAAATAAATGTCAACTAATACCAAACCAATGGCTATAATGTCGAGTCGTGGTCGGACAGGGAGCGATCCCACGACCTCGCGACCGCGACGCACGACGCCATTAATCCGTGATCGTAACTATAAATGCCAATCGCGTCATTCCAATCAATCATAGTTTTGTTTAGTCTTGTAAGAAGCCTCACTTAACAACATACAATCAAACTTATCTATTTCATAATTTATTCCCTACTATCTGTGCTAGCCACTTTTTTCGTCAACTACATACTTTCATGGTCCGTTTTACCCCTATCTCCCCTAATATTTAAAACAAAAAGTAGTCCGTATTTTAATCCAAGCTTCGAGCTACATGTATGTCAAATTTCATATCTCTAATTTAAAACATAAATATTTTCCCATGTAAACTTTCGAAAACGGTATTATCCCTATTCCTCCTTATTTTCAAAACAAAAAGTAGCTTATGTCCGTTTTAAAGGTTCAATGCATACCTACCTATATCAAATTTCATCAAAAAAGGTTCAGTGGTTTAGGCGTGAAAGCCGGACAGACAAACAGACAGAACTACTTTTATATTATTAGTTTGGATACACATTGCTCGCTACTCGGCTACGGTGGTCGTCAAATAAACCTTTTATCTAAGATACAAACTTCTTACTTTTATTTTCCTTACCAAGATTAAGGCTAAAATAATTTCTATCAGGGTACAAACCTATACAAAATCAATTATACGAAGAACTCTTTTATATGTATCCGAGCTTCGTAGCTTAACATCACCCCCAGAAGCCTGTAAGGCACCTCCATACTAATCGGCTAAACAAAACTTCCGCTCACCTCGCAAAAACACGCCATAACACGTGGGACAAGTTTAATTTGATCCCTCTATACTAGACGGACCATCATTCTGTTTTAAATGCGGGACTGTTCGTTAAACGTAATAACAATCTACAAAAAAGCCAGCAAGAAAAATTCCAGGGTTGGATACATCTCATACAAATTGATACTTTAGTTTTTTTTTTTTTTTTTAATAATTGATTTTTAATTTTTATTTTACAATTGACAAACTAACTGTGTGTCTTTGTGCAAAATTAGTCATAAGTTTAGCTTCCATTTGTAAAAAAAAACTACTGAGTTTCCTGCCGGTATCTTCTCTTTAGTTATAGGTTCCGAACCGGAGGTAGCTTCATTTGCTTAATATAGAGACTATTCATAAGTATTACTAATGTAATCTATATGAATAAAAAAGATTGACTTTGACTTTGACTTTGAGGGTTTAATGAAAAACGTTTTTTTTTATAGAAGCACAGTGTAATGACTCCTCCCAGCGTGATGGTAAGCAAGAAAGATACCCACATCGCGATGACAACGTAACGTAATGTCCTATCCGTTAGCATCGCCATACTGGCCCGCAAGATGTTTCTCCACGCTCCTTTTGAAGGAATTCATATCAAAGGAAGGCGGAAACACATGAGAATTATATTTATTTTTGGTACGGCAAAGATAAGAGTTACCAAATTTATTTGTTTGCGATGAAATATTTTCCACGGTGAAGCGATGACCTCGTTGACCGGCTCTTGTGGTTCTATGGAGAAAAAGTTTCCTTTTCATTTTTATTTTACATCCCACGATACCCCATTGGCAAAATGGTAGGTAATCGATTTTATTATTTTTATAGTACTATACGCCGTACTAGCGAACTTTAAATATTAGAAACAGAAAAATTTTATCTCCCCTTGCGGTGCGGGAATTGAACCCACGACCTTCACGTATCGCGCGTGCTGCTCTTACCAACTGAGCTAACCGCAAGTTATTGTAGGCGATGAAATTTTTCTGCTGTATCAACCGTTAGCCTTTCGGTAAGTGCCCTCTGCCGAATATGTTTATATCTACATACTTATCGGCCCGTGGTACATTCGTTGCAGAAATGTTTGAAAACCACAGAATCGAAGACACCTGGCATCTTAATCGATTTTATTATTTTTATAGTACTATACGCCGTACTAGCGAACTTTAAATATTAGAAACAGAAAAATTTTATCTCCCCTTGCGGTGCGGGAATTGAACCCACGACCTTCACGTATCGCGCGTGCTGCTCTTACCAACTGAGCTAACCGCAAGTTATTGTAGGCGATGAAATTTTTCTGCTGTATCAACCGTTAGCCTTTCGGTAAGTGCCCTCTGCCGAATATGTTTATATCTACATACTTATCGGCCCGTGGTACATTCGTTGCAGAAATGTTTGAAAACCACAGAATCGAAGACACCTGGCATCTTAATCGATTTTATTATTTTTATAGTACTATACGCCGTACTAGCGAACTTTAAATATTAGAAACAGAAAAATTTTATCTCCCCTTGCGGTGCGGGAATTGAACCCACGACCTTCACGTATCGCGCGTGCTGCTCTTACCAACTGAGCTAACCGCAAGTTATTGTAGGCGATGAAATTTTTCTGCTGTATCAACCGTTAGCCTTTCGGTAAGTGCCCTCTGCCGAATATGTTTATATCTACATACTTATCGCCTACAATAACTTGCGGTTAGCTCAGTTGGTAAGAGCAGCACGCGCGATACGTGAAGGTCGTGGGTTCAATTCCCGCACCGCAAGGGGAGATAAAATTTTTCTGTTTCTAATATTTAAAGTTCGCTAGTACGGCGTATAGTACTATAAAAATAATAAAATCGATTAAGATGCCAGGTGTCTTCGATTCTGTGGTTTTCAAACATTTCTGCAACGAATGTACCACGGGCCGATAAGTATGTAGATATAAACATATTCGGCAGAGGGCACTTACCGAAAGGCTAACGGTTGATACAGCAGAAAAATTTCATCGCCTACAATAACTTGCGGTTAGCTCAGTTGGTAAGAGCAGCACGCGCGATACGTGAAGGTCGTGGGTTCAATTCCCGCACCGCAAGGGGAGATAAAATTATTCTGTTTCTAATAAAATGGTAGGTATCTTGACCAACATTTAGGTCATACCATAAATATTAGTTATTCAATTTAAATATAAAATAAATAATTAATATTGGACATCACCACATACATTGCTCTGATTATGTGGTAAGTAGCTAAAGCACTTGTGGTACAGAAATCAGAAACAACCACGGTACCACAACACCCAGACCCGAGACAATACAGAAAAGTTCGTTTCCCACCGACCGAAGATCGAACCCGGGACCTCAAAGATGGCGAGACGTCAAATCCGGCACGTTCGCTTCTTGGCTACGGAGTTCGTCGCTGTACGATATTGCTAATGAACATGCTCATTGTTTCAACAAAAAGAATCACTTACCTACATCTTCGTGCCAGATTGTCCTATTTTTTCCCCACTTGTAGTCGCCCTAGTCGGGCTAGTTTTTCGTCGCCGAACCTCGCCAAACTCCGCCGATCTAATAACCGGCACCTGGTCGCGACAAAAACGACGACCGCGCCCTCGCGCGCTGCGGCGCCGACGGGAAACTTCGTCAGTTGCGGAAGAGTTTTAGCAGTTTTGTCTAGTTGAGAAAGGGATACGTGTTGATGCGAAAATTAATACAATTTAATGTAAATATTTTAAGGTGATGACTTACGGCTCTGAGACGTGGTGCTTCACAAAATAACTTTTTAGAAGGCTCCAAGTCGCTCAGCGAGCTATGGAGAGGTCTATGCTTGGCATTTCTCTACGTGACCGAATCAGGAATGAGGAAATCCGTAGACGAACTAAAGTTGCTGACATAGCCCGTAGGATTAGTAAGCTGAAGTGGCAATGGGCTGGCCACATAGCACGAAGATCGGACGGTCGATGGGGCAAAAAGGTTCTTGAGTGGAGACCACGTACCACCAAGCGCAGTGTGGGACGGCCACCTACCAGATGGACCGACGACCTAGTAAAAATTGCTGGGTCTCGTTGGATGCAGGTGGCAATTGACCGGTCGCGCTGGAAATCGGTTGGAGAGGCTTATGTTCAGCAGTCCGAACACGGCGGTAGAATACTTTATTTGTACTGACTATTCATAAGTGCTTTTGTGAAGCTTACATGAATAAAGATATTTTCTATTTTCTATTTTCTAGTGGACAGTAACAGGCTGAAATGATGATGATGATTTTAAGGAACAGAAAAATTCTTCTCCCCTTGCAATGTGGGACTCGAACCCACGACCTTCACGTATCGCGCGTGCTGCTCTTCCAACTGAGCTAACCGCAAGTTATCGTAGGCGAGAATTTTATTCTGTTGTATCAACCTCTTAGCCTCCGGTAATTTAATGTAAATTAAATTCAATGTATTCATTTACTAAAGAATTGTCATCATCGGAAATTTATCTATTTTCTATTTTCTTTGGTTGTAAAAAAAGAAATGTTTTCAATTCTTTTGGTTGGGTTAGTAACATAGCCTTCGAGTCAATTAAATCCTTGTATTCATTATTTTATTAAAACAGTTGTTTAGACTTATTAGCAGAATCAGGGAAAAAGCCAGATTGTAAATAAAATACGATTTAACTTTTACTCAATGTTATTGGTGACGATCAACGGCAAATAAATAGTTCGATATGAATTTCTATGCCCAATGGTACAAGCAGTAGAGGTACAAAATACAATGTCTGGCGTGCTTTCGACTGTACCTTTAAACAATTTAATATACAAAACAAAATACGAGATCGTTTTTTTTCTAGACTAATATTCGAGTTAATAAATAAATTTCAAAAAAACATCTCATACTACCTGATCCTGATGTAAGTAAGACTCTTATGTTATGGCAACACAGAACAACAATGGTATCATAATTATATACTAATATTAATTTTATTACAACCGGATGCAACACAAACACAAATGTCCATCACACATTTTACCGCTTTGTGTATAAAGCGCAAACTATGTATTTTAGCAAAAAAGATATCAAAACCTTCAAAATCACTTTTGAACTTAATTTTGAAAAAAAAATGAGTTTACTCAAGAGGAACTCCAAAAATATTGAATAACCAGGTACTTTTTTAAATCATTTTCCCTACTTGTTATCTAAACCATGTAGCCACGATCGACTTGTTTGTCCCAAGAAACTCATATTTCTAATCAAAAGTCACGGTTTTCTGAAAACACAGTCATTGTATCTTCACACGTCGGTAGGCGGCGTGTTTTTTGCTCGTAACTCATAAGTTTTATGAGCCCTCACTCCTCATAGATTAGGGGCCCTCCTGCGTTTATCGTTCATCCTTGGATCAGGTGGGGACGCAATGTTATGTTCAAATTTATTGAACGGGACTGAGAATGGGATGATATTTCGTTGATTTATTTGAACTATTTGCCCGTGACTTTGCACGCGTTAATGCAAGATAAAAAGTACCTATTGGATATGTTAATTTAGTATGTGATCTCTGTTCCTGCCTTTCGTCGAAATTCGTATTGTAGTTTTTGTGTGAAAGAATATCTGACTAACAGCGATGCATCCTGAACCACAGAAATCCATTTATAAATATGTATATTCGAACATTTAAAATAATTTAACGTGTCAAAACGCTTTTTGACGGGTCAAAACGGGTTTTGACCCGTTAAATTATTTTAAATGTTTAAAATGGAACGCGAAAGTCTAAAAATTTATGTATATTCGAATTAAATAGTCTTCATTAAGCCAGGATAACTTCTATCGGGTCAGCTAGACCTAAAAAAAATTTAAACTTTATGACTTCCCACTTACTTGTAACCTCTTGCTTAAACATATGCGTATAAAGGGGTATATAAATATTTACGGGTTTTCTAAAGAAGCAAATTAATTACCACATTACAGGAAAAACATTTGTAACAGTTTACAGCATTATTCAATTTCCCGAACACTAATTACTCAAATTCCATAACAGACATTAAGCTCTGCGCAAAAAAACAGCGCGTTTATTTCGAAAAGAAACCTCGCAGAGTCCACCGCGTGACATGCGCGATAAATCTTGTTGAACAAAAAAGGCATCTCTGCTGTTAGTAATAAGTGTCAAAATACAGCAGTTAATTCTTTCGCGAGGTGCTCTGACTAACGAGGCTCGGTGTAAAACATTGCCTGAGGGTTGTGTTCCAGGGAAGCGAGAGCGATATGGAGCTTAAATATGAGTGAAATAGATAAAATTATCAAATAAACAAAATTGTTTTTTTATAAATCCAAAGCTAAAGCATTTCTTGCCCTAAAGCTTAATTTCATTTCCTCTACCTTAAGATTGTTCGGAAGAGATCGCTTCCTAGCCTAAATTGTACTATAATTAATGAGTAAAACCTATTTCTGTAAAGCTTTTCGGCAATAAAGTATATCTATCTATCTAAAGTAAAACTTGCCTTTGACCATTTTCGTCCGCAAGTAAAACATTGTTGTCAACTTTTTAATCATCATCATCATCATTTCAGCCTGGTACTGTCCACTGCTGAACATAGGCCTCTCCAACCGATTTCCAGCGCAACCGGTCCATTGCCACCTGCATCCAACGAGACCCAGCAAAGTTTACTAGGTCATCGGTCCATCTGGTAGGTGGCCGTCCCAAACTGCGCTTGGTGGTACGTGGTTTCCACTGAAGAACCTTTTTGCCCCATCGGCTGTCCGATCTCCGTGCTATGTGGCCAGCCCATTGCCACTTCAGCTTACTAATCCTACGGGCTATGTCAGCAAGTTTAGTTCGTCTACGGATTTCCTCATTCCTGATTCATAGATATCATAGACCTTTCCATAGCTCGCTGAGCGACTTTGAGCCTTCTAAAAAGTTATTTTGTAAAGCACCACGTCTCAGAGCAGTAAGTCATCACTGGTAACACACACTGGTTGTACCCCTTTGTTTTAAGGCACTGAGCTTTTTAATACTAACATAGATTTAACCATTATACTACTAACACTATATGGGCTATCCCCGATATAAACTATATGAATTTGAATATGAAAAGCCTGCTGTTTCGGCAACGCGACTTCAGAAGTGCCTTATAGAGCATGAAAACTGAAAACTATAGTAACTCTCTATTTTTTACATTACGAGTATCAGACAACATCACACTAATCGACTTGATCCCAAAGTAAATAGCTAATGCACATATGATATGAAAATTAATAACAACGCTGACTTCTTTTAACACTTAAATACATTAAAAAGCCCTATAATAAACACAAACTTCAATTAAACAAATGTTTGTCTGGAGTGGAATCCATAAGCAATATTAGCGCTCCTGAAATGTTGTTCAAACAGATATGATTTTTTAATGCAAGGCAAAGTAGAACGCGGTTATTTTCCGAGTAGAGCTTGAACTTGTTCAGTCTACTATATAATGTCTAAAACAGAATGTTCCCCAATCCTAACAAACTGGAGAGACGATAAACGTTTGTGAAAGATTCGTTTTACGTCGAAGACATAAATACGACCATTTTCATGAATTCAAAGTTCAAATGAGAGTAAAAAATGTCGAACAACATCAGATATATTTATTTATTTATTTGGAAAACAAAACAGATTACAATCAAAACAAATGTTAGATACAAGGACAAATAGATTTTACATCTAGATTATAATCCTAATATTGTTAACACATCATTATGAACTTTTGAGAATTAAGTTAAAAAACAAAAGCAAAGTGAGTACTTAGATACAAAATTTTCATATTTTATTAGAGACGCATGACAGACTTTTTGAACATATGTAGTCGGGGATCGAATATATCCAAATGTGAGTGTTGACTTACTAACTCGTTAAAGTGACGACACATTCTTGCTAATGGATTATAGTAGGAAGTATTGTTCTTATATATTTGCAAGTAAAATGTTTTGTGGTATCTTCGGGGATTGTATTTAAAGTTGATATTTATGGATTCCAACATGTAAGGAGAATCCAAGTAGCCATGAAGTAACTTATGTAAGTGTAGTATGTCCTGCTGCCTTCGACGATCAAACAAAGAAGCAACATTATATTTCATTAATTTGTCGATGTAATTAGGTAATGTGCGTCCAAGACCACACCTGTAGTTCAGAATTTTGAGACTCTTTTTCTGAATGGACTCAAGACTGTCAGAATGAATGGTATAACAAGGAGACCAGATGACACAGGCGTATTCCAAAAAACTCCGAATAAGACTAAAATAGACAATGAGAAAGCTTTGGGGCTTTTTGAACTCCTTAGTGCATCTTGTAATAAAACCCAGCAATTGAAGAGCTTTGCTCTTAAGGTAAGCGTAATGGTCACGAAAAGATAATTTTTGGTCAAAATAAACTCCCAAATCCCTTGCATTTGTCTTTCTTTGCAAGACCACGCACTCCAACTGGTAGTCATGGCATATTTTATATATTTTGTTAGTAAACGTAATAATGAAACATTTATTTACGTTTAGCTGCATATCATTCTCCTTGCACCAGTCGGAGACCGAATCAATGTCATGTTGCAGATCAGAACAGTCTGATGAATCATCTATCGATCTGTATAACTTCAAATCGTCAGCATAAAGGAGGCAGGGACTTGACAATTTACTTACTAAGTCATTAATAAAGACAATAAAAAATAAAGGTCCGAGATGGGATCCTTGTGGAACTCCAGATTTAATAGTGACAGGCGAAGATGGAAAACCCTTAAGTGCGACTATCTGGCTTCTATTGTTAAGATAAGATTGTGTCCAACGGAGAAGATTACCATGAATACCGAAAGTACCTAGCTTTTTACATAGTAAACTATGGTTCACCTTATCAAAGGCCTTTGAGAAATCCGTATATACTGAATCAACCTGACCACCTCTAGCAAAGACCTTACATAAAAAATGTTTGTACTCCAACAAGTTCGTAACTGTTGACCTGTTTCTCAAAAAACCGTGTTGTTTAGGAGAGATAAAAGGTTTTATTTGAAAGTAGAAATAGTCGTAGATAGCAGATTCAAACACCTTTGCTACACAGGAAAAAATACTAATTGGGCGATAATTTTCGCAACTAGATTTATCGCCAGATTTATGAATGGGTACAACATGGGCTATTCTCCATACTGAGGGAAAAATACCTAACTTTAAAGATTTGTTGAAGATGAGCGCCAGAGGTAGGCAAAGTTCTTTGGCACAGTTCGTAAAAAACACAGCAGGGATTCCATCGTATCCACAGCCCTTGCGTGAATCCAGGTTTTTTAATTTGGTTAATATTTCGTCTTCACTAAGTGTAATATCACTAAGTGTGTAGTTACAGTGGACACTAGAGTCATAACCAGGACTGTGTTCATCTGAATCATGATACTTTAATGATGTATTATTAAAGACAGATCCAAAATGTTCAGAAAACAGATTACAAATCTCTCTTGTATCCGAAGAGGTCTTGGTGCCAAGTGACATAGTTTGGGGTAAACCTTTGCTACCTTTTTTGTTATTTATGAAACTCCAAAAGGTCTTAATATTTTGCGACAAACAATCCTCAGTAGAAGATATAAAAGATGCATATGCCGTTTTTGTAAGCCTTTTTGCTCTCGCACGTAGTAAAGAAAACGTATCATAGTCTCTGGGATTGCGATATTTTTTAAATCGACTGTGATACATGTTTTTCTCTTTTAAACATTTAATCAATGCTGGTGTAAACCATACGGGATGTTTGTTATTATTAAGCTCACTAATGGGACATGCTTTGCAATTAAGTCATTTAATACATTGTAAAATACTTGAACAGAATCATCAACATCAGAGTTAAGAGACAAGATAGACCAATCGATTTTAGCAAGATCTCTACGTAGCAAGTCGTAATTACATTTGTAAAAGTTGTATTTAGTTAGACGAGCACATTTTATTCTTTTGTAATATGTATTTTCTTGTATTTTAATATTTAGTGGAGGATGATGTGAATCGATTCGAGAAAAAGGCTGAGTGGCAGACACAGACACATTATTTAATGTGGTTAAAACGAGGTCAAGCAGGCGGCTGTTTTTGTTATAAACTGAGTTAAATTGATGCAGATCACAAACCTGAAGTGTTTCCACAAGAAAATCAGCTTTAAAATCGGAACTTAAACCAGGAGACATGACATTACTTGAGGGATTTGATGACCAATTGATATTAGGTGTGTTAAAATCTCCTATTAGCAAGAATGAATCAGTCACGCAACGAAGAATATTTCTCTGAACGTTACTATAAAATATTTGCAAGTTTTCACGTGATAAATCTGGAGGTAAGTAACACAAACATACATGTAGTTAAGGGTGCAGGGCGTCGTTTGGAATGATAGTAAGCCAAAGATCTTCCATTGCGCTTTCCCAGCACGCCTGCCTTATAACATTGTAAGTATTTTATACTGCAATCAAAACACCCCCACCATCTGACTTAGATGCACCAGTTGTGTAACGATCCCTTCTAAATACAATAAATTTAGAGTCAAACAATTCTGAGTCAAAGACGCTCGAATTTAGGTTAGTCTCTGTAAAACATATCAAATCATAGTCGCAATCAATTGTGTTTATATATATATCAGAAGTTTTTCGTCCTTATTCTATTAACATTTTGATAGTAAAATCCCAAAGTAGGTAGTTTAAGGACTTATTTATATTGCAAGTTTAATTAATAAATACATGAAAATAAACTAGATTGTGTTTTGAGAAATGTTCAACGGTGGTACTACAATGAATATTAAAATCTTGTTGGAAAACACCTTGACATCGAAGTAACACTCCAAGTTAAGTTAAGTTAAGTTCAAGTGTTAAAATTTTTTGTCCCTTGCGGGGATAACTTACGGAATTAGCAATCATTGAACTACCGGGCCTGTCAAAAAGAAAAAGAAGATCCGTATGCTCATAATCTCTTCGCATCGAGTACACAGTAGCCTTAAACAGCGTTCACTGCTCACAGTGCAATAAATAAACCCAGAGACAACACCTTGTTACTGGAAATAATTAACGACGCAAATAAAGCGCCCGCTGACCGCTCGCTCGCTCGCTCCGCTCAGCTCGCGTGACGGCAATTAGTTTTTATGACTTACTAATTTCGCTAAAATCTTTCTTAAAAACAGGATTTGGTTATTAACTTGGAATGTATTTATTCACAAAGGTTGGACTAAATACATTCCAATTTGGAGATTGCAGATTGACAGTGTATATGTTTTGAGGAGTTTCTAAACTGTTGTTAATTTACTTTTACACTACAACGCGTCTATTTTATTTAATAGTCCCTTGATAAATAGGTTTAAGAAGATAGGTTACTCTTTAGTCTAGATTTAAACTTAAACTGTTTTTTTAACTCATCAGCCACCAGCATTCGAATTCCAGACCCAAAGAAAATATTGTTTTTGGACCCGTAATTGAATCTTTGGGACATAGTTTATTAGGCCATTAAAATGTTTCTACATTTAGTATTTGTTTTGGATAAAATAAATATGTTTTATTCTCTCTGTATACATTACTTGTATTTTTTAATATTGTAGCTGTTTTTTTTTTCTGTTTTTCTTTCTCTGGTAATAAATACATTTTCTTTCTTGCCTAAATTTTCCATTCACAAAAATATCAATATAATACCGAATAGATAAATCCAATATCATCTTATTTAATAACACAAACACAATATAAACAATAACAGCTTAATGAATTTGAGTCCAAGATTCAATTTTACGCCATTAAGATTGTTTACTGTAAACTTTTAATACGTTTTATTTGGCACTCCTATATATTTGTAGTACAATAGAAAAGTGTCGGATTCGTTAAGGAATGTCTATTAAAGATGGTGTGGTGCCTGGCCAATGAGACGATAAGTACCTGATAGCCGTGGCGCAGATTGGAAAAGTTCGGGTACCCTTTGTGAGCAATTAACTGGCAGAGAAGCCAGGTGCATAGCAATGCGGTGATCCTTTGAGGGAGAAATAGTTGGATTTTCTTTTGAAGCTAATAGATTGGCCTTCTGCTAGGTAAGTTTGAAAATATCTTTTGTTGTGTCTCGTCGTCGTTATAAAAAAAGTACGAGTTTTTAACTAACATAAATATATTTATAGCTAAAAACACACAAATTATCTTATTATTTACAATTACACACTTTGTCTTGTCGATGTCATGTCACGTTCTGTCTATATTTAAAACTCCTAGTCATGTCATCGTCTAGTCGCCTTGCCGGCCAGCACCAGGCCGGCAAGGAGGTCAGTCGCGCCGCAACATCCCCCCCCACAGTATTGACCCCTGGTCAATACTTAAGATGAGGCGCGGCGCACGTCAAGTCGGCATAGTCTGGTCACAGGTCTAGTGTACTGTCGTCTCTGTCCAGTGTGTCGGTCCGGTCCCGTCGACACATCTGCAGATCGTACCTGGCCATCTCGTCCTGGATGTACTGCTGAGACTATGCCTCGTATCCATAGGTTCCTTGGCATCTGTGGGTCGGCGATTACCACTACGTCGCCAATGGTCAAAGGGTCTACGGCACGGAACCATTTGCCTCGTCGAGTCAATGTCGGCAAATATTCCCTGACCCATCTCCGCCATACTAAGTCGGCGATCCTTTGACTCTCGCGCCAGCCTCTTCTTAGTAGGTCACCATCGTTAAAGGTCCCAAAAGGGTAGGCTAAGTTATTTGTCCGCATAAAAATAAAGTGATTGGGTGTAAGGGGTGGCTCGTCGGTGTGGTCGAGCGGGACGTACGTGAGCGGGCGGCTGTTAATCATGAACTCTGTCTCTACCAGTACGGTCTGGAGAGTCTGGTCGGTAGGTATTCTGTCCTTAAGAGTAACCTTAAGAGCCGTTTTGACAGATCGAACTAATCGCTCCCAGCAGCCACCCATATGAGGCGCGTTTGGTGTGATAAATTTAAATTCAATTTGACGGATGCTTGTGAGACGCAGGATTTCATCGAGGTCAATTTCCTGTACCGATCGTTTTAACTCGTTTTCGGCTCCTTTAAAGGTCGTAGCACTGTCCATCCACAACTCCTTAGGGCAGCCACGTCTGGAAATGAACCGGCGTATTGCCATCAAAGCAGAATTGGTTGTTAAGTCCGTTACCAGCTCGACATGTATTGCTCGGATAGTGAGGCAAGTAAAAAGGGCACCATAGCGCTTCTCACGCCGCCTTCCAACTTTTACTGTCATTGGTCCAAAGTAATCTAGTCCTGTATACGTAAAGGCTCTGTCTCCAGAATGGAGCCGGGCCGTCGGAAGTTGTCCCATCAATGGTGGCTCTGGTTTAGCTCGTCTATTTTTACAATCTTGACAATGAAAGAAAGCATATTTCACTGCACTGCGTGCCTTTATTATCCAGTATTTTAGTCTTAAGTTATTTAACACAGTCTCTCTTCCGATGTGTCCTGCATCTATGTGATGTTGGAAGATCAATAACTTTGTAATATTGTCTTTTGGACTCAGAACGATAGGATGCCTTGTCTCTTCAAGTACAGTTGCTTTATTTATGCGTCCGCCAACCCTGAGTAAACCGTCTGAATCTACAAAAGGAGTCAGCGTACGCAGTGTGCTTGCTTTATGTACACTATCAATCCTAGTGATGGCGTCTATGTCAGATTGAAATGAACGTCTTTGGCTCTTAATTAATAGGAATCTCTCTGCTGTATCTAATTCGTGAGCTTGAAGCTCGCCCGATTGTCTGCATCTTTTATTCTTGAGGTTGTAAAGGTAACGTAATACCCACGCTGTACTACGCACTAGACGAACGTATGAAGAGAATCTTGTGTCATCTGGTAACATGCTACTCTCGCCGTGGTATGTAGTGCAAATTAAGTGCGTGTGTTTCACTTCTGGATCGTCTGGATGAATGGTGATGTTTTTGTCAACGGGCCAAAGGTCTTCAGAAAGGGTTAAGAACGATGGCCCATAAACCCAACGAGTGCAGTTTTCTGGAATGGTCTCCCTTGTAGCATCGTCAGCAACATTTTCATTACTGGGCACCCATCTCCACTGATGTCCCTCAGTGAGTTCGCAAATCTCACTAATTCTGTGTGCAACAAAAGGTTTGAAGCGTCCACTTTCTGATTGGATCCAGCTCAAAACTGTTTTCGAGTCTGACCAATAGTATGTCTTACCAACTTGAATATCCAAGTGCTTTTTTACGAAGTCGCTAAGACGCGATCCCATTAGAGCAGCTTGCAGTTCAAGTCTTGGGATGGTCATTACCTTCAAAGGAGCTACTCTAGCTTTTGCCATTACCAATCTAACTTGCCACTGTCCAATGTTTGTCTGATATCGTATGTATACTGCGGCAGCAAAAGCACGTGAACTTCCGTCACAAAACACATGCATTTCTACTGGGCCATCAACAGCGTTATCTGTCATTAGCCACCGAGACAATTTAACGTCTGTGATCTTATTTAGTTCCTTTAACCAAGTGCGCCATCTCTCGAAATGTCCTAATTCTATCTCATCATCCCATCCTATACTTGTTTTCCATATGTCTTGCATCAGGATTCGAGCATTGATTGTTATGAACAGTAAAAAACCAAGAGGGTCAAAAACAGACATAATGACCCTTAGAATTTCACGCTTCGTTGGTCTCTTTAGTCCTTGTTTAATGTCGTCATCCACTTTTGGCATCTTGAAGACAAAGACAATCTGATCTGAATCAGGCTCCCAGTTCAAGCCAAGTACTCGTTCCAGTTGATCTTCATCCACTCCTGATATAAATTTCACGCCTCCCGTGGTAAGTTTCTCAGCTGGCAGGTGTCTGAGGATTTTCTTAGAACTCGACATAAAGTTAGTCATATTAAACCCTCCAGAAGCATGGATCATTATGACATCATCTACTAGCTTTTTTGCGAGTTCCTCATTGTCAGTGGAATAGATGAAGTCATCAACATAATGCCTATCAATTATTGCCTCCACTGCTTGCGGGTGAGTTTGTTGGAACCTGCGTGCATTACGGTTTTTAATATACTGAGCACAAGAAGGTGAACAAACAGCACCGAACGTCATTACGTTCAAAATGTATTCGTCCCCGTCAAATAAAAACCTTTGAGCTTCTCTATCTTCTCGTCTAATAAAGACTCGGTGGAACATTTCTTGTATGTCTCCAGTGATGGCTATTTTGTGACTTCGAAATCCCAGAAGCACGCCAGGCAAAGAGGTAAGATAATCAGGTCCAGTTAATAAAAAATCATTAAGTGATTTACCACTTGACTTAGCAGCGGCATCAAAAACTACGCGTAATTTATTGGGTTTGTTAGGATTAAATACTGCAAAATGGGGTAGGTACCACGTCTTAGGTGTCTTGAAACGTACTGTACTTGGGTCTAGTTTCGAAACGTAACCCTTTTCCATATTCTCATTAATTTTGTCACGATACTTAGATTTGAGTTCGGGTACCTTGTTGAATTTCCTGTCTAGGCCATTCATTCTACTCTGAGCTAGAGGCAGACTGTTGGGCAGCTGAAAACTGTCATCTTTCCATAACAGTCCAATTTCCCAACGTCCTCCTGGAAGAAGTCGAGCTGTCTTGTCCATAATGTCCAGTGCCCGCACATCCTCTCGCGAACGTGGGGTGTCTAGAGTCGGCTTTGTCCCAAAGGCGTCTGTGGAGTAAAAACGTTTAACCATTTCCCCTAATTCATCGCATGCACATATGTGTAGGATAGGTGCATTTTTCGGAGTGGCTGAAGACAATTTGCCATGTATCGCGTGTCCTAGGTAAGTTTCTGAAATGATAGGACCTCCCTTAGGCCCTTGGTACGCTTTTCTCGTCACAATCAAGTCTAGATTGTCCGCACCAATAAGAAGTAAAGGTCTAGTATCAAAAAGTCCTGTGTCAAAATAGTCTACAAAGTCAGATAAAAAAGGATATTGATTAAACAAAGATTTAAAATCTAACTTATAAAAAGGGAGAGATAAATTAGTAACTGAACGAACATTATTTAAAGTATAAAATAAATTAGAACGAAAACCTTTAACTCGAAGATTAACTGTCTGAGACTCATACTCCTGCGTCCCCATGTCAGGAGTAGCACCGCGTAACTGGATTTTTCCCTTCGGGCCGCTGATGTTGGCGCGGCTGAGCAGGCTCTCGTCGATTAAACTAATCGCAGCTCCTTCATCCAGCAGGGCTAAGGTTCTGACATCACCTCGAGGGCTGGATATTACAACTGAAACAATTTTAAGAAGCACATCTCTGACAGGTGCACACAGATATGTGTTTTCCTTTTGGTCAGGTGCTTGTTCCTTTTCTTTGTTGTATAAAGGTTCGGCATGCAACAAAGGATGATGTACACGCTTACAGTTACTCGTCGTACATTGGGTTCTTTTCGTGCATGCTTTAATTTGATGATGAATCGAAAGGCACGAGAAGCATAATTTGTTTTCTGTCACAAATTTCCAGCGTTCATCAATACTATACGATAAAAATTTAGGGCAATTCCAAATCCTGTGTCCGTCTTTACAGAGTGCGCATTCAGATTTCGATGGTAACGTATTACTTTGTCTTGTAGTTGTCGGTATTTGCTTACGTTCAGGTGTTCTGTCGCACAATCTCTGAGCGTTTGGTACAGGCGCTACGTGTGCCGCTGCGTTTGCAACTGACATAAGCCATTCTGACAGGTTCTGAAGTGATGAGTGTCGAATCTGCCGTTTTTCGATGTAAAAGCCCCATTGAAGCTGCAAAGAGGTCGGTAACTTGCTTAATATCTCGCTTATCAGAGTGGGATTCCGCATGTGACAGTCCTCGTCCATGGTAACCATTACTGCTACGACATTCTGTACGTTTGTAGCGAGATCTATAAGATTATGAAGCTCATTTTGTTTTATTTCACGTACGGATCTAATTTTAGTTAACATGCCTTCTATAATATATTCTGTACGTCCAAATTTCAGTTTTAATGTCTCTATGATTTTGTTCAAGTTAGTAGCGCTCAATAACAAGGCCGAAACGGCGTCTCGTGCTCGACCTTTTAGACAGTTCGCAAGTCTCACTATATTTTCATCGTCGTTATATTCACATAGCCGGGTTGTATTTTTATATTGGTTAAAAAAAAGAGGCCACTCTTGAGGGTCTCCATAGAATGTTGGCAACTCTTTGCCTATTGTTTGGCGAGCAAGAAATTTGTTTAGTTGTGATTTGTTTGTGCCATGTTTGTTGCGAGTACTTGAACGGGAAATTGGCGTCTCACATCTGGTGGTCATAGTTGATTCTACAGTTTTGTTCAAATCTATATAGGAAGTAGCGCGCGATGATTGTCTACTACTCCGGCGTTCGTCTTCTTTTAATGACGCCAGCTTGAGCTGCAGTTCCGTTTTAAGTAGTTCTTCTTTAATCTTAGCAGCACGTCTTGCTGCATCAATTTTTAAGTCCAGAGCACGTCTCTGTCTGATGGACGTGTTTGGTGACAAAGTACGGGTTTGCTTTAAGCGTCCAGAGCTATGTGAGGTAATTGCAGAATGAGATATGATTGGGCGGTCGGTCACGGAATTATGGGAAGATGAGACAGCTGTCGGCATGTCTTCATCGTTCGAATCAAGTCTTACTTCGTCCATTGCCTTCCTAGCTTGGCTTCTAGTCAATACCATTCAAGAAGAAAATGTTAAGTATCACTTACTATAGGGCTGTTCCAGTTTTTTTCTCGAAGGACCACTTTTGTTGTGTCTCGTCGTCGTTATAAAAAAAGTACGAGTTTTTAACTAACATAAATATATTTATAGCTAAAAACACACAAATTATCTTATTATTTACAATTACACACTTTGTCTTGTCGATGTCATGTCACGTTCTGTCTATATTTAAAACTCCTAGTCATGTCATCGTCTAGTCGCCTTGCCGGCCAGCACCAGGCCGGCAAGGAGGTCAGTCGCGCCGCAACACTTTGAAAGGGGATTTTCAAGCACAGTTTAAAAAAAATACGAAGAGAATCTTAAATCCATGATCAAATACCTGATTGACAGTAACAAACCAAACAAACACTTGTAAAATTGTATGGAGTGGGTTTCGTACGTTGAATGATCAATTCTTATCGACAAACTATGTACTTCTGTTTGAGACAGAAGATCTTTAGGTCTAATCTAACATATCGACGAATAATGGGTACCTACCCAGGGTACGAGAATATTGTATGTATGTCAATTAAAAGTCATAAAAGCTAAAACAAGCTTATATTCATTAATTAATAATGATTAATATGATTACTGGGTTGTAGCTCAAAAACACTCGTAGCGCGTTCGTAGCGCACCCTCGCGCGTCGTAGCAGCTACGTCGCGTAGCGAGCTCCTACTAAAATTACCCAACTTTCGTTTGCAAAATTGGCTACTTGACAGTGTTAACAATAAAATATGAAAAGTGTTAGATATGTTAGCTTAATAGTTAAGTAATCATTTTACAGTTTTACTTTTTAATTAAAAGCATAGTTAGTATTTTATTTTTGCAAAATAAATTTAGTTTCTTTATCTGTGGAACAAAAGAACCGAAACGGAAACCACCATTGCAATTCGGAAATGACAGCTGTCGGCGAAAATTATTTATTTTAATGTGGCGAAACAATGATTATTTTACCAATTAAATTAAATTATTGTGTCTCTAATCGTATAAAGAATTTATTGAAACATTTTCCATTTATCTTAATTAAGTCGTTCCTATACGTATCGGTTCGTTGTCTAGGACGTTGACGTCATAATTGCAACAGTGACGCGACTAGGCGTTTTCGCGCGCTTTTTAAATGTGTTACACAAAATCTTATTTTTCTCTGGTTATTTAGATTATTTCCAGATAAATCGCTTGGGATATAAAATGAACGGGCGCACATTTTACAATACTTTTTCAAAAACTGTCAAGTAGCCAATTATCGATCTTGAAAACTAGTAACTATCAGGCCTAGCTTGTACAATACGTCAAATTTCTCGCATGAGACGACAAAAGTTTCTATACCGTTGATTGGGTGATAGTACACCGTACTCGTATTTTCAGCCAATCAGCGGTTGACGCATTGATTTTGACATTTCATAAGAGCGCGATAAAATTTACTTCCATATTAGGACCTTTGCTTTTTTTGATATACGTAAATGATCTCCCTTTTTTTACGAAAAACTTGTGTGATACAGTTTTATTTGCGGATGATACATCGTTAATTTTTAAAATTAATCGACAGCAACAAAATTTTGATGATGTTAATAATGCCCTCTCTAAAGTTACACAATGGTTTGGAACAAACAATCTATCACTTAATGCCAAGAAAACCAAATGCGTAAAGTTCTCAATGCCCAATGTGAGACAAGTTAATGCTGTGATTAAAATGAGTGATGAGCCTATAGAGGTTATCAACTCGACAGTATTCCTTGGCATCACTTTGGACTCTAAGCTTCAATGGTATCCTCACATAGTTACTCTGGCGGCAAGACTTAGCTCAGCCGCGTATGCAGTGAGGAAAATAAGGGATTTGACTGATGTGGAAACAGCTAGATTGGTTTATTTTAGCTATTTTCACAGCGTAATGTCTTATGGTCTGCTCTTATGGGGGTCTGCAGCCGATATTGAGACTATTTTTGTCCTACAGAAGAGGACTATAAGATCTATCTACAGGCTTGGACCACGTGACTCGCTGCGAATGCGATTTAAGGAGATAAACATCTTAACAGTCGCATCACAATATAATCTCGACTGTGTAATGCATGTTCACAAAAATTTGAACAACATTCCTAAAAAATCTGATGTACATAGCTTTAATACCAGGAATAAACATAAGCTTGCTGTTCCAAATCGTAGACTCCACAAAACTGGTAATTCATTTATTGGATTAAGCATAAAATTGTTTAATAAATTGCCGCAAATTCTTGTTGACTTACCTATACACAAGTTTAAGTTACAGATAAAAAATTTACTTATAAAGAAGGGCTATTATAAAGTAGATGATTTCCTTAACGATAAAGATATATGGCCTAACACTATTTAACTTGCCTGCACATGTTATTAAATATGTATTTATTTTTCTTTTCTTAAAATTTTATTTCGTTGACATCATGATAATGCAATCTTTTATTTTACATAATGACATTGATATTGTTAAAAATATATATTATGGACATAAAATGTATATTTGTGAATTATGTATAATTATGAACTAGGTATAATAGATTTATTTCTTTTTTTAATCTAAATCAAAATGTAGGTTACTACTTCGTGCACCAGGTCCTATAGTTGTTTGTTAAATTTAATTTAGATAATAAATACTTACAATTTATGGGGAGATGGAGTAGTCATGCTCACTAAAATGTCACTGGGGTGGTGGCGCTATGTGGCGGGTCGTTACATTCCCTACAATATGGTTGAGTGAAGCGATGGCTGGCACATACGTCATGCTTGTGAACAGGTGCCACCTTTGGGGACTGGTCTACGCCTGCCTCTCAAAATAAATACTTCATGTTTTTTCACTCATCAAAACAAAACTATGTGACTTTGTCCTAAGTGATATAGAAGTCACTATCTTGATGCACTTATTAAAGTTTGATACTGCTACTGTAACAAATCTACTGAGTTTCTTACTGGTATCTTCTCGGTAGATATAGGATCCGCAGCAGATTTAGTCATTTTGCGTTGTATTCAATGACGATTCGAAAGTGATATAATAATAATGTACTTGAATAAAGAAATATTTGATTGATTTATTGATTAACCAACAATATCGATATGTCGTCACCTATCGATATCGATAGTGATATATCGATGAGTAACTCTAGTCCCTACCCGAGTAGTGGCGGGTTGTTTACGCGAGCGGGATGACTGGCCGATCCGCGTCTTTATGGCCCCTTGTAGGCCTGTTGTTGTCTGAACATGGACTGGTATGCAGGAGTGAGACAACCACAATAAACAAATATGTCCAATACTTCTCTTTTTTTATATATATAGCCTTCAATTTCGCCTTAAACTTATATCTCATACTTTAATTTTAATTTTATATTAAACCGTACATAACCAGAGATCATGGGGGCCGGACATAGAGTCCAGAAATACAGGGTCGCCCTACCTTCGGCTCCGGTCACACTATTATTGTAATTTTACTAAAACATGTAAGCGTTAACTGTGAAAAAATATAATTTTGCAATAGCGATTTTCAAAAATTTCATTTATAGAAAATACTAACAAATATCACAGATAAAGATATGCAAAATAGATTTGCAAACCATTTTAATTCAATTCAGTATTCTTTTATTCATGTAAATTACACCAGTAATATTTATGAAACGTCTATATAATGCAAATGACGCTACCTCCGGTTCGGAACCTATAACTTACAGAGAAGATCCCGGCAAGAAACTCTGTCGTTCATATTACAAATATAGCTGAACTTATAACTAGTTTTGCACTTAGACATACAATGTAGTAATTAGATAAAATAATGTAGCAAATTGTAAAAAATAATTCATTGATTCAAAGTAATAACAAAAATTAAAAAATATATATTTAAATTAAACAAACTGTAGGTCCTTATGCACATTCGTGCTTAATAAGAATTTTGCCAACTTGAGAGTTGACAAATACGTTAAGAAATAGGTACCTCTTGCTGAGTTTGTATAAATAGAAATACAATTAGTAAATATAATTAGTGAAATTTTCATGTGAGGGCGAACAGACTAGTTAGTGGTCCACACTTCTTTGTCATTAATATAGTCTTCTACTCTGTAGTACCCTTTTTTCAAAAGACAACCTTTAACAAGTAGCTTAAATTTGTTCAAAAGTATATCAACAATAACTTGAGGTAATTTATTAAAAAAAGTTATACTTAAACCAACAAATGAATTACCAATCTTATGAAGTCTACGTTTAGGGACAGCAAGTTTGTGTTTATTTCTAGTGTTGATGCTATGAGTGTCAGATTTTTTAGGAAAAATATGCAAGTTTTTGTATACATACATTAGACAGTCAAAAATGTATTGAGATGCGACTGTTAGGATGTTGATTTCCTTGAATAATTCTCGCAGTGAGTCACGTGGTCTTAACTTGTAAATGGCTCGGATGGCCCTCTTTTGTATCACGAAAATAGTATGTAGGTCGGCTGCAGATCCCCATAAGAGCAGACCATACGACATGACGCTGTGAAAATAGCCAAAATAAACCAATCTTGCCGTCTCCACATCAGTCAGATGCCTTATCTTCCTAACAGCATATGCCGCCGAACTCAGTCTTCCAGCCAGAGAAGATAAGTGAGGAGACCATTGTAATTTAGAATCTAAGTTTATGCCAAGAAATATAGTACAGTTAATGAGTTCAATTTTCAATCCATAAAGTGCCTTCCACACTTTAATTTTTTACTGTCACTCTATCTTATTAAAAAACCGACCAAGAGCGAGACGGAGTCGTCCATGAAGGGTTCCGTAGCAGCAAGTAACATAATATAAAAATATATAAATTTTAAGACTTTCGCGTCCCTTTTAACATTTAAATTAATTTAACGGGTCAAAACGCGACACCATTTTTATTTAGTAGTTAATTCGAACTACTTACTGCCCAACGTTTCGGTTAGGTTCGTATTAACTACTAAATAAAAATGGCGTCGCGTTTTGACCCGTTAAATTATTTTAAATGTATAAAAATATATGTTTGAAGTTGATTGAATTAAAGGTAAGGTACACTAGCAAATCTACGATAAAGGAAAAGTTTATTTCCCCAACAATAAACAAATTGCCTCACTCCTGCATCTCACCATCCAGCGATCGCGGGTTAATGGTCCGTCGCTAGTTAACTTTTACACTCAGGTACACGCAAACACGACTTACGTAGACATTGTTGCCGACTGTGCCTTCGTGTAATCCGACTGCACTGTTGCCCTCCTACCAAAACCTAAACGAATATACGAAAGGTTACATCTTTGAAGCATAATAAAAAATGCTGGAGTTAAAAAGTGGTTTAAGCATTGCAAAAATAAAATTTTGTTAAAATGATTCGCATTCAAAGAATTAAAACGAGGTTTGTGATGTGCATAAATATTTCGTTTGAAAACGCTTCAATCGCATTGGAAGTGAGTTGGTTACGATTATGAGGATTAAAAACCCGGCCAAGAGCGAAGGGTTCCGTACCATTGATTATGTAAGCAACAGTAAGTACACACTCGGGTCTGGGTGTTATGATACCGTCGTTGTTTCTGATTTCTGTAACACAAGTACTTTAGCTACTCACAACAGAATTAGAAAAAAGAAAAGCAATGAATAGAACTGTTTACTGGTTTTAATTGATGTGAAAATATATTAAACATCAAGTAAAACTTATTTTTATTTCAGAATTAATTATCCCCCAATTTGATACGCGCTTTCATTTACTATTTTTGTTTGATGTCACAACATTTTTTTCATTTTTTACAAAAAAAATAATATTATTTGTGCCCAGCATGAATAAAGACGTTTTTTATCCTCTAAAATAAGAAATTACATTTTCTATTCAACACAAAAATTAGCACAGGCTGACTGTACCTTCTCGAGGTTAAGTGTACTTACGCCGTGGCCGACTGTAGTTTTGGGAGGGAGGTTTATGGCGCAGGGATTTGTGGCTGAAGTTGTAATTAAAGTTTCGCTGGAAATTATCAGAGCAAGCATTTTGTAGGAAAGGTGGTTACTCAGGAGAAGGTTTACCTGTTTTACCCGACTGAAGCGGACGCAGAAGGAAGGTTATGTTTTTCACAATAATTACATTCGTAAATTTGCATGTGAGTTCATACTTCTCACATGTTAAATACGTCAGTTTTATATGATGCTAATATTTTTTGTTTTTAATATTATTGTAAATATAACCCTGCCCACCTGGGGTAGAGACGGTGCCGCATAATAGTGGCTATTCCGCCGGTAGTGCTGTGGTGGTTATGGCTGAGCCGAGTTTCCCATAGCATCACCATTAACGGGTCCAATCGGGAGGTTTTAGTGGGCAGTCCGGAGTCCCACACACGCCGTCACTTCCCTCGTGTGACTGTACGGGACATCAATGTATTTCCCCTCGTGGAAAAAAAAAACAAAAGTATAATGAAACTTTGTAATTTTGAAAGATTCTGGTTTCTTTCTAGTTCTTCTCAACATCAACAACTTTATGAACATGGAAGTGTAATACTAAATTTGTACTGACGATTCAATTAAAAAATGCTTTCGTAACGATTGCCTAAATAAATTTAATTTTTGTTATATTCTATTAAATAATAATATTTGTCCTTTTTGTTGTCACATCCAAAAATAAAATTATTTATACAATGATTTCGAAAGGGATATTGACTGATTTATCAACAGACACTTCGAAAAACATATAAATAATAGATTTTCTAAGAAGACACCAATCTCAGACGTGACAATTTTATTCAACAACACACTGACTATTTAATAGTTTCGGAGCATTTTGCAACATTTTTTTAAACAACAGATAAAGTACTCGTTTACGGTATTGATGCCTTACAATTATTTGTGAACAATGCCAATTTTCCAATCAACCGTTAGTTTACTACTCCAAAGCGTCATCATACTGTCTCACTGTCTAATAGTAAACAGAACTTGATTAACATAAAAATGTAGTTACAAATGCATAAAATCAGCATTTCCAAAACAAAGCAACCGAACCTTTTCGCCTTCCACACAATCCAATTAATTAAACCTTACAATAAAACCTATCCTCAAACAAAAGAATATTCCCCGAAACAATTTGCGAACGAATTAAACTAAAAACGTTGTCAGATCCGCGTGATATACACGCAGCAAAATGTAAGTAAAATTTCCACCTTTTTGCGTGTCGTGTTTTAAAATTACGGCGCCGTGAAATACGAGGGAAGAGCTTAAAAATCTTGCGCGCTATCTGCTGGCGGCCGGCCAAACTACCTGCGTAATAAATAATACAATCTGAGGTCACACGCAGGGGGCGAACAGACGAGATACGATTGCGTTGATAAAGGTAAGATTAACGTGCGTGCTATTCTTGAACCTAATGGCATCGCTCGTACTGATAGCAAGAAGCCTGACGGTATGTCTCTTATTCCCTGGAAGATTGGACGTGCCTTGGTGTAGGATGTGTACCTACCATATAAATTCTGTACCACCTTGTAAATTGTAATCTGACATGGAATAAACGAATTGAATTTGAATTTGGATGCAATATGCGGAGACAAACTGGCACAACAGAAATTTTTCATCTCCCCTTAGGTCAATCCTTGTAGGATTCAAACCTTCATGTATCGCGCGTGTGTAGCTGTTATAACTGGGCTAACTGGAAGACGTCATAGGTGATGAATATTTCTGTCACATTAACTACTTAGCCATCGGTAAGTGCCCTCTTCTGTATGCGTTTATAGCTACATACTTATCAGCCCGTGTTACATTCGTTGCAGAAGTGTATGAAAACTTCGGAATCGAAGACACCTTGGCGTCTTAATGAACATATATATTTTTTCTGTTTCATTAATAAATCCGAAGGCGGAACAAATTAAATTTATTTTATTAATTAGTTGTAAGTACATATTTAAATTCTCAAAAATTTACTAACATTAGATAAGAAAATTGTTACTAACACTTGGATCTGAGTTATCTGAATAAATACAATTTATTATTATTATTATATTATTATTAAAATATCAAACTGGCCAACTACATATATTTACAAATATACTTTAATATCTTCTTAGATGCCTTTCTACCTTAATATTTTATTTAAAATAATGATGTTTCGGTACATTTTTTGTGCAATAAGGTTTATGTTTATTGTAAGTTTGATTGATAATTAAATCGCTGCATTATTATCATTATTGAGTTGTTTTTTTTTCTACCTGACTAAGAGAGGTAGGGCATAGCGATTTAACGCTTGAACTGGAGCAGCCCGACTGGTGAAATACCTCCGCCTTACATAATACCGCAGCCAAATAGCAATCACTTCTGTGTTGTTGTGTTCCTGCGTGTGAGTAAGGTTTCCAGAGCTCCTGGGGGGTGCTACATTAATAGGAGGGGTCATGCCTTCAAGGTATAGGATTTATTATACTGTACTTGTCGCCCTTAAATTAGGACCTCATTACCACTTAACATCAGGTGGGATGAGGTCAATCTTGAAGTGTAATATAAAAAAAAAACTTTCGATAATGGCTGCGAAGCCTTATCATCTTTACCGAGCTTTCGGGGGAGCGCAGATGGCTCTCACCCCTTAACGTTGTTATTATCACGTAGATTATATACATAATCAAATTCGCTCGTCTGTCCAGCCGCGCGCCCGCGGCGCCTCGCGATAACCGCCGTTGTAATAGGTCGCGTATATTTTAGAATCGTTTCCGAATTACGTTACGGGAATGCCTTTTTGCAGTCGCATGTACACACCTAACTTTGTGTAACGATACAAATATTATTTATGCCAGTGCCATAAGATGGATGATTAAAAAAATTAAAGTACTAACTAAAAAATAATACACATATTCTTTATATGTACGTCAACAATAATTTATTCCAATATTTCAAAAACGATCCGATTCAGTTACGGATAGTTTTAAATTATGAGCGTGGCGTAAGTTAAAAACGACCAACCGACGACTTATGACAGCTGTATGGAACGGTATTATTTAACGACTCGTATTCGGTTGGAGAAAAACGGATTGACATTTTTGACACATTACGAATCGTATAATATTGGAACCGGGTATTACTAAACTACATTGCGTTAAAATTTAGCGTGACGTCACCATACGCGTTTATACGAATAATGATCTAATTTTAAGGCTGCCTCCTACACTAACGAATTTTGTGTGTTCCATCCTTGTCAAGAGGATTGCAAACGGTTAGCAATCTCACTTTAATAGGAACACATTCCACTTGCACTGACTATTATAGGAGCATAAGCATTTGAGTTTTGAATTTGCTAATGTGAGGTAATTCATATTTTTTTATATGTAGGTGTGTAAAGAAAGAAAGAAAGAAAAGTTTATTTAGTGACATGAAACAGTATAACAGCAACTTAAAAAAATATGTTACTTAAATAAAATAAATAAATAAAAAAAAATACATTTATTTCAGGCTTGATTGCCCATATTTCTGTTAGTTTAGTTTACAAAAATTATTATAATCTATGTTAGTATATTCTTATTATTAAGGATGATAAAAAAAATTTTAACTTTACCTAAAAGGCAATACTCAGCATTTGTCGAGGTATCGGAGTGACACTACTGTAGGTATTATTTTATCATAAAAAGGAAGAAAATATTATGTCAACTACAATATTACTTAAATAAGGTTAAGCAGCATAGTTAATCGATACTATTTCAGAGAATTCAGCATATTAAAAAAACTATTTGATAATACCCGATTTTTTCTAGTATGCATATTATTAACGTTGCACAGTGTTATTACACAACGACGTTACCACAACACCCAGACACGAGACGATATAGAAAGCTGATGAATTATCATACACGGTTTATAAATCAACGGAAGATTTACCTACTTAAGCACTAAGTCTCATGTTAAGAATAGTTACATAAAAAAGGGCTACAACAAAATTGATGATTATATAAAAGACAAAAATGTATGGATCTAGAATAACTTTAATTCTTGGATCTAGCTTTTAGACTTTATTTAAGTATCTAGTATAAGGAAACATTGTTACATTGAAAATAGTAAGTGTCGAATTTCTTGTCGGTTCTTCTCGACATGATCAAAATTCCGAACACGGCGGTAGAATACTTAATTTGTGCTGCCGATTCATAAGTGCTTTTGTAAAGCTTACATGAATAAAGATGTTTTCTATTCTATCTACAGTACTTATTAATCAGGACATACGTCATCACGATCGTATTGATCCTTCCGTCCTAATTCGTTTCTCTGATTCCTTTAATCCAATACAAATAATGAAGGTCGGTGGAAGTCCTCCCAGGCATTCCCTCTGAACTTAGAACTTTCCTCACTTAAAAGTTTGAGAGAAAAAAAGCCCAACTTTTCCCGTTAGAGGTTTTCGTCAAATCGAGTGGCATGTAATTAATTTTTCAACTGCTCTTACAAAACGATCCGTTTCAGTGTTCCCTTTGGAAATTCTCGAATTAAATCAATTTATGATTAGGCACTTAAAAGTGCAGGAGGATTGAACATTTTGTTCGAATTTTGTTTTTAACTGTACCTGCATTAGGTATGATGCGTAAAAGTCCTCAGCTTGATACTGCTTTAAAGATTTTGTGTGTTGAAAGAAAGAAAGAAAGAGAACATTTATTGACTCAACTTACAAACAAAACAAAAAACATAATCTGTTCTAAACATAAATGGATTGTTCCATGGTAAATACAAATTATTATTACAAATTATTGTCCCCCGCGTTATAACGTACTAGCTGTGCCCGCGACTTCGTTCGTGTGCACTAAAGTTTTTTTCCATATACGTATTTATACTTTCATTGTCGGTCTAACCCCTATCTCTTCTAATAAAACGAAACAATAAGGACCATATTTTAACCCAAGTTTCGGGCTATATTTGTGCCAAATTTCATATCTCTATCTTAAAAATTAATTTCCATATAACCTTTCAAGGGAATTATTACCCCCATCCCCCCTTATTTTCAAAACAACAAGTAGCCTATATCCGTTCTAGAGGTTTAACGTCTACCTATACCAAATTTCATGAAAATCGGTTTAGTGGTTTAGGCGTGAAAGCCAGATAGACAAACACAGTTACTTTCACATTTATAAAATTAGTATGGATACACAGGTCTCTAAACAAGCATTACTAAAAGGCCTTAAGTGTCATACAGACTCATGTAACTTAAACCTTATATGGCTGAGATGTGAGTTTGGAATATGTTTAATTTTTGACGTAATAGCATATACGATGAGAATGAAGATAAAAATGAGAGCAAAGAAGGCTTCAAGCCTCGTTTTCCCTTTGTTTAATTGCAACTGTGCATTTACAATGTTTTTTATATACGTAATTGTTCTTAACTAATCTTAATGCTTTTTTTTTCATTGGATATGTTACGGAACTAGTGATTTGAAAATTAATTTCACTGTTGGAAAACTACTTGAGTAAAAAAATAGGGATCATTTTTATAACTCCAATATATAAATCAAGGTTAAATTAGGGTTTAAAATCTCACAAACACTGTAGAAAGCGTTGCTTCTATTTCTGGACAGAAATAAGGAAACTCAAAGCCGAAGTTAGCAAAGTATACAAACTGAATAATACTTAAATACAACACAGGCATCCCCATTGTCCGAGAACAAAGATTGTAAACACATTCGCTAACAATTAACTCGGAACAAAGTCCACCTCGGCGCTAAGTCAAAACTTGGCCCTATACACTACCCGTACACTACGGCTAATAGAAACGGGGATAAACTAGCCAAAGAACAACAAGGAGCGTGCCCTATATATAGAAAATAATACGAATGTCTGGGGTAGTACGAAAAATTAATTAAATATAATAATAAATAAATATTGGACAACATCACATACATTGCTCTGATTCTGTAGCTACTTGCTAAAGCACATGTGTTACAGAAATCAGAAACAACGACGGTACCACAACACCCAGACCCGAGCCAATACAGAAAAGTTCGTTTCCCATATTGACCCGACCGAGGATCGAACCCGGAACCTCAGAGATGGCGCGACGCCAAAGTCCGGCGCGCTCGCGTCTCGGCTACGGAGTTCGTCAAAGTAATTACTCTGACGAACTGTGAATTCCGTGTGAATTCACAGTTCATCACATAAGTTGACCTGAACCCAAAGTAAACAACTTAAGCACTTATGGAAGCAAAAACGAAGATACCAAAATATATTTCGAAGATGTAAGAGTTATACTATCAAGAACAAATGTACATAACTCAAACTCAAATATTTCTTTATTCAAGTAGGTTACATGTAACACTTTTGAATCGTCATTGAATACAATGCAAAGTGATTCTACTTCCGGTTCGGAACCTATATCTACCGAGAAGACACCGGTAAGAAACTCAGCAGATAAGTTACAGTAGCAGTATCTAACTTATAGCTATGTGTGGAACACTTTGGATCAAATTATACAGTTTTATTTTGATGAGTGAAAAAAGCATTAGGTATTATTTTATTTTAAGAGGTAAGCTAGAGCACCTGTTCACAAACATGACGTATGTGCCAGCCATCGCTTTACTAATTATGACCAACAACACATGCATTACTCTGATTCTGTAGTAAGTAAGCTAAGTGTTTGTGAAATTAGCAATGGCTACGGCACTAGAGCTAGACCTTAAAAAAAGACGCCACATCCGGCCCGCTCAACGTCGTTGTTTAAATGCCTCATTCCCAGGTTCCAATACTTTACGATTCGTAATGTGTCAAAAAAGACTATCCGTTTTTCTCCAACCGACTACGAGTCGTTAATACCGTTCCATATTTTAATTTCAATACCAGCTGTCATCAGTTGTCTATCGGTCGTTTTCAGCTTACGCCTTGTATAATTTATAATTATCCGTAACGTATCGTTTTTCAAATATTGAACTTGGGCATTAATTTGTCACAGTGTTCAATTGTGTTGATCAACGTTTTATGTTATTTGATCAAAAATATTTTTCATAATTCATCAAGCAAACCCAAATACTAAGTTAAGTCTTAGTAATTCGGCGTATACAACAAAAAAGCGAACGGAGCGCAAAGCACGCTCGCTGGCGCGCCGCCAGAGACCTGGCAGGTACCCTCGCGAAAGTTACCAATTAATTTCTCTCAGCTTACTTAGTTATTGGGGCGTTGTCCAGTGGAAATACAAAAAGTAATAAATACTTAGCAGCTCCGCACGCGGCGTAGGCGTATCGTTATACTTCTTTTTTCTTTTTCGCAACCATTGTAAACTGCAAATTTGATTGTTATGTTGTGACGTGTTTAATTTTGTTTTGGTTTAGGCGCATTAGGGCTAATCGCATTAGCCCAAATGAAAAGTATCCGAAATGTGTGTGGCCATAATGAGAATAAGCCCTGATGCGCCTAAACCTTTTGTTGGTTGTTGTTTTTTTTTTATATAACACTTCAAGATTGACCCACCTGATGTTAAATGGTAATGAGGTCCTAGCTTAAGGGTGACGTACAGCATAATAAAGCTGTTACTGGGCTTGTCGCCCTTACCTTGAAGGCTTGACCCCTGCTACTAATGTAGCACCCCCCATGAGCCCTGGAAATCTTTCTCATACACAGGAACACCACAACACAGAAATGATTGTGATTTGACTACGGTCTTGTATAAGGTGGAGGTATTTCACCAGCCGGGCTGCTCCAGTTCGAGCGACAAATCTCTATGCCCTACCTCTCTTGGTTGGTTTTCATTGATTTTTTTATTCTTTAAAGTATTGTGTGGCTCTGTTTCTGTATAACTTGCAACTTTTATTTGTGTTATTCCAAAAGTTTATGTTTTCGCTCTTCGACTTTGTACCTTGTTTTATTTTATTTATTTTTCATTCACACCACTCTGTCCAGAATACCAGCGCTGCTGCTGGATTGATTCCATGGTCGCAGCATCTCATGCTGAACCTGGGACCTTATTGGCTGCACTGTCCATGTTCAATATGTTTGTAATTTTCTTTTATTGTGTGTGCCTATAAATGTTGTTCTTTCTTTCTTCTAATACGTGCGTACGACGAGTGCTATACGACAGAGTACATATTCAAACAAGTTTGCACACGAAGCTGTGTTGCAGCGAATTTAGGTCAAACTAGTGATCCACCCCGACTGCCTAACGTAAAGCAGGTCAATACTATAATAAAAATGAATGATGAACATATCGAAGTTATTAACTCGACAGTATTTCTTGGCATAACTTTAGACTCAAAATTACAGTGGTCTCCCCACATATCTAACCTGGCTGGAAGACTGAGTTCGGCTGCTTATGCGGTCAGAAAGATAAGGTACCTAACAGATATGGAAACAGCAAGATTAGTTTATTTTAGCTATTTTCACAGCGTCATGTCTTACGGTCTGCTATTATGGGGATCTGCGGCCGATATTCAAACTATATTTGTTTTACAAAAGAGGGCCATCCGAGCCATGTACAAGCTAGGACCACGTGACTCGCTGAGAGAATTGTTTAAGGAAATTAACATCTTAACAGTCGCATCTCAATACATTCTCGACTGTTTAATGCATGTATACAAAAACTTGCATACATTTCCTAAAAAATCAGACAATCATAGCATTAACACCAGAAATAAAAATAAGCTTGCTGTTCCTAAGCGTAGACTACATAAAATAGGTAATTCATTTGTTGCTTTAAGCATAAAAATGTTTAATAAACTCCCTCAAGTTATTGTTGAGTTACCTTTGTACAAATTTAAGACATTTGTCAAACGTTGTCTTTTGAAAAAAGGCTACTACAAAGTGGAAGAGTATTTGAATGACAGGAACGTGTGGATCAGTGACTAGTGTGCTCGCCTGTACCTACGTGTTTTATATTATTTTACAAATATATATGTAACGCATTTTCTTAATCAATGTCAGAATTGGGCCTCGATGACGCATGTGAGTCATACAGTTAATTTAATTTACAAATACCTTTGCTTTATTATTATTATTATTATTATTTTAATAATTGATTTAAAAAATTTATTTTACAATTGACAAACTAACTGTGTGTCTTAGTGCAAAATTAGTAATAAGTGTAGCTTTCATTTGTAAAAAAAACTACTGAGTTTCTTGCCGGTATCTTCTCTTTAGTTATAGGTTCCGAACCGGAGGTAGCTTCATTTGCTTTATATAGAGACTATTCATAAGTATTACTAATGTAATCTATGTGAATAAAAAAATATTGACTTTGACTTTGACTTCGCATGGGCACCTAGATAGTTCACACGTTCTTTTTCGGTTACAATTTTGGAGTTTATCAAAATATTAAGCTTATGAGACCCGGAAGCTACACTATCCAGCTTTCCGAACTTGAAATATCTTTTTCAAATCTACGATCAAAAATCGTTTTACGACTTTGGTGGCAGTTGCTAAAGTATGCGCCCAAAGAGCGAAAAGTGCCGGATTCCATTCCTGATCAGGTCAGTTTGGGAACTTTATAAATTGACTGCACCCAATTAATAAAGATTTGAAATATAAAGTGTGTTTACATGTAGGAATTATATACAACTTCCACTGGTCAGCAGGAAAAACAAATGTATTTTTTGTATTCTTTTTTTTTCTGATTTTTTTATTATTCTACTTTTCATGGTTAAATATGAACTGCTTTTCTGAACTGTTTTTGACCAATGCTAGGCAATCGCTTAGTGCGTGCCTGATATAAATCTAAAAATAATCATAATCGTGAAAATAAGTCCCGCCGTTTTTTTTTAATTTATATTAGTGTGACTAATCAGACTTTGTTTTAATTAGGGCATAGAAGCGTAGAGTTATTAGGGCACTTAACCTAAATGTCCAAGAATATTCAAATTCACTACTTATCTTTAGTTTATTCGCAAGCAAAATTATGACATTTAATACGAAAATCACATAACCTCCTCCGTTCTTCTCGTTGACTAAAAAGTATTTATAAAAAACAGTCCAAACCAAACAACTATCACGCTATGGTCTTTGAGTATTTTTCTATTAATATTTTCTCAATTTAAATTTTTGCTTCAACCGTACCTTATTATTATTCCTCTACCTGAAGGTTGTCTGAAAGGAATAGTTTTTTAGCGTTAAGACCGCCCAAACTGTACTATACCTAATGTGTCTGTAAAATATCTTACTATGAGAAAGGCATTTAACAAAAAGAAAAAACAGGCAACTAGTTCAAAGTAATAGGTTATACCTTCGTCGTCTAGACCGAGTTAATTTCCTGAATACCTGCACACAATGGCGGCTAGTGCGCCCACAAAGGCGGCCTTCGGTGAGACGTATTATTGGAGGGTCAGGTGGCAATGAAAAGGTTGGTCTTGAGAAGAATTGTTCGCATTCTTCTCAAAACCAAACGAAATTGGATAATGGACATAAAAGCTTGCATAGTGGCTTAAGAGACACCTTCCATTTAATAAGAATGGATTGAGAATTCGTTCGCAAGGAAGTATTTAATGTAAAATGATGTAACAATAATCCCTACTAATATTATAAATGCGAAAGTAACTCTGTCTGTTAGTTACGCTTTCGCGCTTAAACCTCTCAACTGATTTTGATGAAATTTGGCATAGGTATACGTTGAACCTCAAGAACGGACATAGGCTAGTTTTTGTTAGTAAGTGAGGGGGGAGGGGGGTAATGCCACCTTTGAAAGTTTATATGGGAAAATGTTTATTTTTTAAGTTAGAGATATGAAAGTTGGCACAAATATAGCTCTATTAAAATATAGACTACTTTTTGTTTCGAATATTAGGGGAGATAGGGATAAAACCGACCATGAAAGGACATGTAGTCCACGCGAACGAAGTCGCGGGCACAGCTAGTATGATATAAAAGGAATAGTTACACCTCCGACGAGGACGCTTTATCAAAAAAATATAAAACTATAATGATAGTATTATTTATTCTAAAATCATTATTTTTTTTTAACAAGGCCTCCTTCCTCGTAAATGTAACTATTCCTATGTATCATCTCTGTTTAAATAATATTTTTTAACAATCCTTCTTTCTGTCCAGTGCTTGTCGTCGTAGTTTATAACTAAGAACACACTATATTTTATTGTTAAACCATGTGAATATTAATGTGTTTAGTGTGTGACTTGTAAACTGTCCTTAAATAAATAAATATTAACTAGCGCCAGCCCGCGACTTCGTTCACGTGGACGTAGTCTTTTTAGTTATAAATATAACCTATGTTACTAGGTGAATATCGCTTTACAATACTGAACTATCTATCTGCATGACCCAACGCTTGACTGGTAGAAAAAACCTTAGTTTGAGACCAGGTGATTGCTCCATGTCGGGTCCATTTGAAAAACGAACTTTTCTGTATTGTCTCGTCTCTGGGTGTTGTAGTACCAACGTTGTCTCCGATTTTTCTAACACACGTGCTTAAGTTGCCACTAAATAAGAGCAATATATGTGATGTTTTCCAATATTTCTAATTTTTTTGTTTAATCTACTCGATCATAAGAGTTCTAACATTTATGCAATAACTGAAACTGCTGACGGTACACGTAGGTATCGTCAAAAGCACGTGAAGGCAAACACTTGCTGTCCGATATCAGTCCTTATATGCACAGCATAATGATTGTACAAAGTCCCTAGTATATATCTCACTTTTCCCTAGTGTATATCGTACAGTTGTATCGAGAACACTTCACCTTTACAAAGTTGTTCAAGTAAGGTCGTTTCCAATCGAAGTGCACCGCATTAAGTAGAGAGTGTATCGGAGCCGCTCGTAGGGCAATAGATCCTTCAAGGTGAGGAGGTGAGAGAGGCACGCCCTTCCATTACCTATTGTCTTAACCTTAGCTGGTAGAAGAATGGATGCGGCAGTTTTTAGTTTCCGTATTAAGTTTGCCTTTGGTGGTGTAGTCGATATAGTTTGAATATATTCCCAAGGGTTCTATTTAATCGAGCATCAAAAAAATACTAACTTAACCTAACTACAAGGTTAGACAGAAATTGAATAAGTGAGCCACTTGGACTTGGGCGTGGCTCAGTCAGTATTTTTGTCGCCCAAATTAATAAAAAGTAGCCTGTGAAATTCTTTATCTATTCCCCATACCGTAAAAACAAAATATATTTTTACGCGAATGGGTCGCGTAAACATATTTTGCTTTTAGTCTCAATCTAAGTTTCCAAATGTCTAAGTCAGCATCGTCATGAAATGTATTTAAATATATATTATAGTACAAAAATCGTGCTTTACTTTGAATTCAGGTTACTTTTTGTGATGTTCTCTGATATTTACTAATTTATTTATTGGCACTGGTTTCCATTACACGTGGTTAAACTACTTACATTACGACCTACAATCTAAGTGTGTACTTGTTCGTCCGAATTAACTTCTATCTACCATTGCGACAAAAATGCCACATCCAAGTAGCCTTGTGTTAATATTTAGAGCGATACAGTACAAGCGATGAGTCAGGCACCTATTAGCCGTCTAGACGAGCGTGTCGCAGAGAGCACATGTTCGCAATTTGCGATTTGTTTTTGAACGCATACTAGATTTACGATATTGTTTTTATCTTAGGGCCATTCGTTTTACCCCGACGCAGCTACTTTGAATTACCTATGAGACAGGAGGTAAAAAAAAATATTTTTTTATATTACATTTCAAGATTGACCTCATCCCACCTGATGTTAAGTGGTAATGAGGTCCCAGCTTAAGGGCGACAAGTACAGAATAATAAAACTGTTACTTGACTTGTCGCCCTTACCATAAAGGCTTGACCTCTGCTACTAATGTAGCTCCCCAGGAGCTCGGAAACTTTACTCACACGCAGGAACACAACAACACCGAAGTGATTGTTATTTGGCTGCGGTCTTCTGTAAGGTGGAGGTATTTCACCAGTCGGGCTGCTCCAGTTCGAGCGATAAATCGCTATACCCTACCTCTCTTAAAAGAAATTGCTTATTCTACAAATATTATAAAGTGTATGGATGTGTGTTTGTTGCTCTTTCACACAAACGAATTTGAATAAAATTTGGGAGGATGAGAGATGATTTAAGACTTTCGCGTTTCATTTTAAACATTAAGATGAATTTAACGGGTCAAAACAAGATAACACTTTTAGTAGTCAAAACGAATTACTTACCTACAGTCCGTTGCTTCGGTTAGGTTGTACCAACCGTCATCACGAGTTGACTCTAATTACTCATTAATTTTTTTAAGAGAGATCGCGAATTAAATTGACGAATAAGATAATTTTTATCTCGAAATGACGCGGGTGAAGTCGCGGGAAAAAGCTAGTAATATACAATGGTGCCGATATATTTATAACAAAGTAGATTATGCTAAGAACTCGCTGTCTTTATCGGAATTGTTTCTGCCATTTATGAATACAGAGGCTGAAGACTTTGTACAGGTCAATGTACGTGATGTGATCAGAATATATATTTATTTCATAGAAAATGCAATATGTTAGCAAACAAGTATAGTTAGTATTAACATGAACAAAATTCAAGCTATTGAAAACACTAAAAACCATAATTTAACAGCATGACAACGAAATTTGAACAACAAAACGAGAAAATCGCGCCAAAGATTTCAATTTCCCTCCCCCCAAGCACTCTGAAGCAGCGTTAAATCGAAAACACTTGCAGTTGGCCCATAAATAGCGGCTAAAAGCGGCGACCGGTCAAGATCGAACCGGAAGTCGTAGAGGCGACAGGTGGGGGCGGAAATGGCGGCGCTTCCGGTGCGACGGGGTGCGCACGAGTGCCGCCGCGATGGGTGAGCTGCCAGCTCTGCACCAACTGCCCGGTACATGTTAGAATACTATCTATCTGTCTGTTACGTTTAATACAAAATCTGTTTCTATTTTAAAGTGTTGCACTAAAACATCTACGTGGCGCTTTATGGCGAATCCTTACATTCCTTAAGGCAAAGGTAATGTTTATTAACTAACAATAACTTATATAATTATAAATAATACATAAATAAATGCGCCAGACAACCACACCAATCACCTGGTCTCAAACTAAGGTTTCCTTTGTAGTATAAACACTAGACGACGGATACTAACCAACGGGGGCGTCAACCCAGCACGCCCAGATCCAAGTCAATTTAGAAAAGTTAGTTTTCCAAATTGACCTGACCGGGGATCGAACCCGGGACCTTTAGCGCTTTGGTGCCAACCTTAGCCACTGCGCCACCGAGGTCATCATATACCAATATATACTAATTTTGCAGCTTTCTAAGATTTCAGGAACTACCCAAACAGTTTTAATGATCATAAATGAATGAGTGAGTGACAAATTGGGAGCTTTAGACATAAAAAAAACTAAATCATAGAGCTATGCCATTGATATGATTTTAATAAACCTCATATAGACATTATACCCTGTCAATTTGGTACATCTTACAGTCTAAACCTAAGTAATTAGGATTCAAAAACCGACTAAGTGTTTCGAAAAGATAGTAAGTGCCAGTACTTAAGCTTCGCTTGCTCGTCTTAGAAAAATGGCTATCAACTTCAATGGTCCAATAAAAAATGTATTCTATCGTGAAGTGGTAACAATTTTCACTTGACGCTAACAGATGTAGACTTCGATAAAAAAAGCTTAGTTGCCATTAAAATAAAAAGAAGACAATATCTGTAGATACCTCAAGCTTTTTCAAACAAAGTTATCAGTTAAAATGAAAATGCCACTTCACTACGTGGCATTAAAGCCTTTCTCGTTAATTTAATCCTAATCAGATTCCGATAAACCATCCGAAGGCAGGAGTTAAGAGAGATTCCGAAGCTATCAAGTCAGCCATCTTATTGAATCAGCCGCGGCTCACCTCTAAGGTGGACTTAATTGTCGGCCCTTAATGGCGTCTTAACTTGCCTCAGTCCGCAGTCTACAGGCCGCGAGGATTACCAGTTGGTTCGACACAAAGGACCAAAGATTTTGTGAGCAGTACCAATTCTAATTTTCATGTTTGCAACGTTATAAATTTTTGGTAAAGGTTGTGTATTAAAAAGAAATGTTAATATTTGCGTGTTTCTTTCAGTCCATCTATTTATAGATCCCGCAATTTTCTTTAGATTTGAAGATACTTTTTTGCATATTTCAATATGAATCTGTGCATACCTAATATGCTTATAATAACTTTTGTTTGTTACAAAAACGTTAGTTTTTGAGAAATATATTTTTGAAAGAAAATCACTTTGCATTGTATTCAATGACTTTGAACATATAACCTACTTGAATAAAGAAATATTTAATTTGATTTGGTGAAACTCATACACATTGCCTAAGCGCTACCGACTTTATTTCGTGTGTGATTAGTGTGGTTCTCGTAGACAATCGTTAGTGTGTCGGCAACATTGGAGAGCGCGTCTCCTCCCCGGCCGGTGTGAGTGCCGGTTAATAAAGTCGTCCCTCTCGCGGCTAAGCCCGCGATCGTGAGGCTACACCTTAATGTGACTCCTCCGATGTCTCCTAAGCCCCAGCCGCACTTTGGGGATGGTCCGTAATGCTCGCAGTTACTTCTAGACATTCGCCATCTCCTTTGGCTCGTATATTATCTACTTTGGAGACCACAAATGACTTCAGCCACGCGTATTCAGCCCTTGATTCAACTCTCATACAAAATCCGTTCTTAACTGATGTCTTCTACTTACCCGTATTGTACCACTAGCTGTTACCCCCCTGTGTTAATCCGCTTTATTTTGGGATAAAAAAGAACTTGTATGTTATTGTGGTATCAAATATATCTAAATACCAAATTACGACCAAAACGGTTTAGTATTTTTTGCGTAAAAGATGAAAGAAAATGTAAGTTTTATGGTGTACACGCATTAAATAACATTCCACGATATATTAAGTTCCCAACACTCTCTGTTCTCTTGACGTGAAAATATATTTGTTTTTAAATATTAAAATGCTATGGAATGCGAAAAACCTTCTGACTTTTTTCGTTCAGATAAAATGAAAATTTAATCTAAGCTAAGAAGCGCTAATAAATAAAACATGTGCAGAAAGAAAATATTGTAACCCTATTTTTTCATAAAACACTTCTTATTGTATGTTTTATGGAAGTGTGCTATATTTTTTGTAATTTGATTTGAAAAATACTATATTGCTTTAAAGAAATGATGGCTTGTAGCCCTCCCAGAAAACAAACCCTAGATCAGCCATTGACTGTTTAGCCAGCATCATTAGTTCATATACACCTCGGTACCTTGTCATATCAAATCTCCGCGTAACTAAGCAAGTCAGATAGACAGTGAATTAATGTGACAAGGCACAGAGTTGTTCACGAACTAAAGCTACTGACTGTACCAGCAATGGCCGGCCTTTCACAAATATTAATTTCCAAACACCAACCTCATCCGTCCCTTTCGAATATATCGCGTGTGATTACACATAAAAAGCTTTATCCATCAGCATCGGTGATGGATCGATCATTGTGACGCGATTCCGAGGTGAGGATTATACCTCTGCACTCCGCGCCATCCGTCAAGATTATACCTTCTACCTCTCACATTCAATTTCTTTTCAAGACATCTTTTTATGTCATGTATGGTTATTTCTGAGGCTTCGTTTAAAGATGCTTTTGAGAGCTGTATTTTAATTTAGAAACCCATTCGTCTGGACCAATACCAGACGTTGTAACAAAAAAATCGAAATGAAATATTCTGATGTCATTATCATTCGAGCAATTCATCGAGTAACATCTTTATAGCTCAGATCAAAGTATGAACAAAAACTCCTATCTTATTTTGTATTTTCTCATGAAAGTGGCGCCCAACGTGTGGCCAAATCCCAATCAGAATTCCCCTAAAATATGTCTTGAAATGAATACTTAGTAAGACTTAACATTAAGTGTTGATATATTAAGCACCCAAATAGTTATTAGTATAACCTCACTAATACAACAGAAGAAAACCGTAGTCACAATAAAACTAAAAGTTGGGATCGCAAAAGCAGCTAGTAATCTTTCAAGTAGCCACCGATAAAAATCTGTATGGGGCGGTGATACTTTTACAAATAACTTAATCCCCCTTCTGATAAAAGATCTCCGGTAGACAATATCCCGATCTTTTTAAGGAACAAATCTCTCTCTCGGTCAGTCTCAACGACAGGACAAAGCGATATAAATCCGGTCGTGCGTCCGTCGCATAACATTTTGCATCGGCAATGAGCGTGGGGGGGGGGGGCGTTTGCACAAAATATTTGTATGTAAAGCAGAAAAGCAATCCACTTATACCGTCTCTTACCTGCACGATGGTCGTCTGTTACAGTCCCCGTTGTGAAGAGGCACAGCGGTGGGGTGGAGTCGCGGAAATCACGTTTTTTTATTGATGATCTTATGTAGATTTATTGATTGACCTAATGGTATGGTAGTTTACTCTACTGGCTGTTGAACCAAGGGTCGCGGGTTAGATTCCCACCCAAGACAAGCATTCGTGTGACAAACATTGGTATTTATTCTATGTCTAAGAAAGTGTTTATTAAGCAAAATATATTTATAGAGGTTTGTCAAATGTAATAAGTGTATTGTCTTTCAAATTTAAGTAGTATGTAATAAAGTGTACGTATTACTTGTTAGTAAATAGTGTATGAACCTCATCATGCTTCATTTCTAACTATTTATTGCAACTTTTTTGATTTCACTTTCTGATTTTTTGTCACTCCGTATCCGAATATCGTTTGTGCTATAGATAGCTACGGTGTGACTACGTAATACTTACATGAATGCGTACCATTGAGTATTTCTACTTGAAACATCCCAAAATATTTAAAAAAAAAGTCTGAAAAATGTTTTCTTCCCTAGCGGAGCAAGCTTCCCACTGACCTAACTTGCCAAATGAAAAAGAGCAGCACGTGCAATACTTAAAGGTTGTAGTTCATGCCGCAAGAGGAGATGAAATTTTTTTTTTCTTTTTCTTTAAAATGTATACATTTTTTTATCTAATAATTAAAACAAAAACTGCTTCACGCCGCTCGCTACCGAAATTTATATATTTTAAAGATATAATAAATAAATGCGCCAGACAATCACACCAATCACCTGGTCTCAAACTAAGGTTTTCCCTTGTACTATGAGCACCAGACGACGGATACTAACTGGGGGCGTCATCCCAGCACACCCAGACCCAAGTCAATTTAGAAAAGTACGTTTTCCAAATTGACCCGACCGGGAATCGAACCCGGGACCTTTCGCGCTTTGGCCGCCTGCCTTAGCCACTGCGCCACCTGAAATAAATAAAAAAATTGCAACTGTCGTAACCTGAAAATACATACAATCGATCGTCTCCACAGCGCCCCTGCGACAATTTGCCAAGGACTTACCTCTTCATAAAGAGGGTAGGAATTTTTCTTTATTGTCCGGATTATTTGCGCAGCTCCCGCTTCACGCGATCTCAAGATGGCGGCGATCGTTTACGACCTATCTAAGTCCCGTTCACCTTTATACTTTTTTATTAAGTTATTGACAGGGGAGCGTGGGGATGTTTTTGCTGATCAAATCCGGTAATAGATGTTTGGCTTGATTCTGTTTTATGTTCAGCGAAGATTTTTTGATATTGCCTTTTAAATTAACTTCTCGTCGAATCAGATTATTTTATGTCTCAATACAAGATTACGACTTCCATCTTTGAAATCAAAATATTGAAACAACAGTAGGTCAGAGGTTCATTACCAGTTGCAATTTGATGATCGCAAACCCGAGCTATGTTATAAAATCAGAAACATACATTTGTTCGAGCCCAGGACCATATGACCTAACGCAGTGCGTTAACCACTACACCATCGGGGCATTCAAAAAATTAACTGTTGACTATAATTCGATTAATTAGCTGTAACCCATGACTTCGTTGCGTTATTTCCGTATTAAAAATATTCTATATGTTATGCATTTCATCCATCTTTTTACCATATTTCTATGAAATCCATTCAGTAGTTATTGTGTGAAAGACTAACAAATATCCATCCAGACGTCTAAATCCCTACTAATATTATAAATGCGAAAGTAACTCTGTCTGTCTGTCTGTCTGTCTGTTACGCTTTCCTGCTTAAACCTCTCAACCGATTTTGATGAAATTTGGTATAGGTATACGTTGAATCTCAAGAACGGACAGAGGGGGGTAATACCACCTTTGAAAGTTTATAAGGAAAAATGTTTATTTTTTAAGTTAGAGATATTAAATTTGGCACAAATATAGCTCGAAACTTGGATTAAAATATAGACTACTTTTTGTTTCCAATATTAGGGGAGAAAGGGGTTAAACCGACCATGAAGGGATGTAGTCCACGCGAACGAAGTCGCGGGCACAGTTAGTATATTATATATATATTTGATTCTTATTCATATATTCTTACAAACTTTCGCGTTTATAAATAATATCAATAGCATATACGGATCACAAATAATAATTTAATAAATTGAGTCTGGGATTCAGCAGCAGAATGTAATTCCAAATATATGCAAATATTATGATAACTGTGTATAAAATTGAGGTATACAACAATCATCAAATAAAATAATGTATTCAACCACATACCTATCGGAGCTACCAAACATCACAAAAAAGGGGCAAAAACTAAGTCCAGTGAATTATATATTTAAGGAAGATTTTTTACTTAAACCGCTCAGGGAGTGGTAATTCCAATTATAGCATGCAAGTTAAACTCCCTTGTCGGCCAGGGGTGCGATTACACAACTCCTAATCCAAAACACCATCTTATTAACATTTTAACAAAAGCAGGCACCTTGTTTCCCCACATCCCGTGGACCTCATAATTTCCAACACCGAAACCGCAGCTCATGAAAAATACAACAATATCATCAACAGAGAGGTCAGTAATTAATGAGACGCCGACACCTCTGGGGGACCTGAAGAAAACACTTTTAAAAACTTTCCCACCCGAGAATTATTAATAGGTTCTGCAAGACGGGTAGGGGGCGCCGCGTGTGATGGGTATCGATATCGACGAATTATATCGATTAATATGATATTTATTTTTGATATCCGTTAAATACCCTTTATTCTTCGATTGGCATCACCTTCGCTTTTATCTTCCGCCCAATGGGACTGTAATGTTATTTACAATAGTTGGCATAAAGAAACGAATTATTGAATTCCGTTTGAAATAAACAAGGTATAATATTACCCGTAGATTAGGTAAGCAGAACACGGGTTTTATTTCAATAGGGTAATTTATAAATGTTTTTGTAAAGTTTATTAATTGATCTAGAATTAAACTATATACGAGTAGTATCCAATCCAAAAAGTAGTTATCACATTACGTACACGTATGATTCAGCCGCACACTATTATTATTTAATATATTAACTTTGATATAACATACTTTTCATCCTTTATACAGCTGGGTGAAGGTCGTTTCTAATCGTATCCTCTACTATTGAACCTTTTTTGAAGAGACATTATTGCGATGACGCGTTAACTACTTAGCATGGGATTTCAAAAGCATTTGGTACACTTACAAATTAACAAACAAGGCTGGATTGAATGCTATGAAATTTTATCGTGTAATAATATCCACGTGTGTTAGAAAATTGCGAAGCTAATTATGTCGATATCGACAACAGGTTTGGCGCAACACTACGCAAAAAACACCTTGGTACGATGTAAAAATTAAGAAAGAGAGAGATTTTTAAGGCGTCGGGCGTCGGCCGAGTTAGTGCCGCCACATTAATTCCTGTCGATTACTCCGTACCTGATATTTCGTGCGAAAATCGCAGTAAGTAAAGTCTATGATAACAAGGTAACTACGCAAAATGAAGAAAATCCGTCTGTCTGTCTGTTTTATGTTGTTCCGTCGCGGGTGCAAACTTAATGGTTAAAGCTACACAGAAATCATGTATGGTGGAAATGTTTTTTTTTATTTATTTAGGATTAACAACAGCCAACTTAATTACAATATTATAACTTAAGAGTTTATTGGGCCAAAAGAGTTACCCACCGTTACAATAATTATTTTTTACAATATTAGCCTTGACACAACAAAATAATTATGTTTACTTACAACTTCTCCTTTAAATTATATATCTCACGACAGCATACTGTCTATCTTATATGGTTGACTCACAATAACGTGTAAGTCCCGATAGCTTAGTAGTTCGGAGCTTTTTTATTATATTTGTCTACTCATAAGTTTATGACACTCTTACTCATCCCTAATTATAAAAGGTTAATGAATTCAAAATCATGTAGTCCACGCAAACGCAAACATAGCTAGTTATGAGTAAGATCATCCGCCCGACTATGAGCTAAATCTTTAAGTCTACCTGCTTAGATATTAGTATATCTGATAAATAAATAATAACTATCCGACAAATATTGGACAACATCACATACAATGCTCTGATTATGTGGTAAGTAGCTAAAGCACTTGTGTTACAGAAATCGGAAACAACGACGGTACCACAACACCCAGACCCGAGACAATATAGAGAATTTCGTTTCCCATATTGACCCGACCGGGGATCGAACCCGGAACCTGAGAGATGGCGCGACGCCAAATTCCGGCACGCTTGCCTCTCGGCTACGGAGGTCGTCAAAAAAAGTTTAATAAAGTATCTGATTGAGGTACAACTTTTAAAAATATATAAATTTATTATAAGAAACTTCTTCACTGTTATCTTCCCTGCACTGTTGGCGCGTGACGGACGGACGGACGGGCGTCCGCGACACTTAGACGAGTCATCAGGAAACTTCGACGAGGTGAAAAAGAGACGATTTATCTCAGTCCGAGGTATTTAACAATGTTCAGCTATTTTATTTGACATTTTTACAAAGTCATTTTTAGTTTAAAACAACACAGCAACTTTTTTAAAATGCTGAATTTAGTTAGGTATTATTTACTTGTGTATCCACAATTCCTTAATTTCTAGTAAAATCTGGTCAAAAATTAACAAGAAAATTAACGAGAATTGAGTGACGAGTAGGTACTTTCAGTCGATTGGACTAATATCTCATGAACTTTATTAAGTTTCCGAGACTAACTCAATATGGAGACTTATAAATAAAGCTCAATTTCAGCATCAAGAAATCACAAGAAACCTAAGCAATGCGTCCTCGTAACTCGTGAACTTTCGTTAAAGTGCAACAAAATTGATTCCACAAGGTGCCCTAACAACTCTTAGCGTTCACCGTGGATGCCGAAGATTTATTGTTGTATTTTAGACAATCATAGCGCAGGTCGGGTCGACAAATCAACGTCGTTTACCGTCGGGCGCGTTTTCAATTTGCCAGTGCACGTAAGTGCAGCCTGCACCGGCCTGCACTCGTCCGGCTGCAAGCTACGAACCTGCTCCAAATGGATGAGGTAACTAGAAAGATTACACTACTGTTAAAACTGATAAAATAACTGGATCAGATGACATGCTCGATGGCGCAGTGGCTAAGCCCAAAGCACGATTGGTCCCGGGTTCGAGAGAACCTTAATTACCGGAAAAGTACATACGTAAGATCCGAAAGCTCATGTCTGTAGTGAGACAACCTACTGCTAAAAACGGAACGAACAAACGAAAGGTTTCGTTTTTGAATATTCATCGAAAGTTTGGGAGTAAAATGTGGTTTTTGATTTGCATAAATAATATTGCGTATTTCTTAAAACGCTTTAGTCGTTACATGATTCGGTAAGGAAAAGCATAGTAGATACATAATATTTTTCATTTCAAACACTGATTATGAAAAATAATAAAATGTATGTAGTGTGCCGCATTATTTTTTTCTTTCGTTTGTGTTCTTGTTTTGTATAACTCTCGCCAGCATGTTCCCCTGTTATTAGCCATACTATTAATGTTATGCTTAGGTACAAGGATTAATGCTTTTCATTTTCTAAGAAATAAAATAAACAATTTGCATGACTCAAGGGTTAAGTGGTAGAAAGAGATACCTTTTGTACTTTATTGTGCAATAAAGTTAAATCTATAATATAATAAAAGTCTAGTTGCCATTTTAAAAAATGCGTCCGAATAAATGTAACCGAAATGCCGCCTCCATAGAGCGGTGTTCCTGGCGTGTGCATCTGCCGTGAGTCCATACACTAATGATAATTTATTTGCTCGCTTAGATTCAGAACGGAATTCGCACAAATATTTACAAATACACTTCCCGTTTAACGTGCACTGAAATTAATGCGACTTTGTTTTTGAAACTGTGTGCAGTAACACATTTTTTAGAAGTGGAAATAGTTTTGTTTTTGTAAATTGTAAGCATTCATTTAATTAAAGGATCTATTTTACTTTTATAATTATGATTTATTAGTGTTTGTTGAAACGCCTGAAATATATAGGTCACAATGAATTTCCTCTGTGGTCAATATGGACTCAATTATTCTATTTTATCTATTGAACTCTTCTGTAATATTTAATATTATCAGTATGTACCTTCACCAAAACTAAGATATATTTAAATTATGTTAGACAAATAAGTTGCTAAAACGCGAGCATCACATTGCAGGGCCTGGGTCTAAAATGATCTAATTTTAAGAATACCATTCCAGGCTAGTTTTTTGGAGCGTTTTTGGACAAACAAAATGTGAGTGATTATAAAATGTAATGTCGGAAGTTTTGATGCCAATGGATAAATTATTATGGCAAAGCTTTTTGGTAAACAAATCAACTAATGCCACTTCCCTATTAACGCCGAGTCGTAGGTACGTCTTTTCGCTCTGAACATTTGAGGGTGCAAATTTAAATAGCCGCATTAAATGACAAAACGCCTACTGAACTTATCCAAAAATTGTCAGTTGCCAAAAACGAAAGCCCTCTGATTCACCAAATCGGCTCAGACAGGTGGAGAGCATTTTAATTCGCGACTAATTTCGCAATTTCGTCGCAAAGAGGATTGCGAACTTGCTAATTACGACACGGAGTTGCCGGACCATCGCTAATCTGCTTTCAGTTTGACGTTTTCATACAAAATTTTAAGGTATTGTCGCTGGAATGTCTGTTGCTTTCCCGTGCGCAAGTCTTGAATCCTGTGAATCATTTAACGAGACGACATCATGTCATGTACTTGTGCTCAGAATAATTAAGTCATGGATTGCAATAGTAAGTAGGTAGAAAAAGTATGACTCCCTTTTTTCCGGGGGAAATTCTTTTGCGAACTGTACCACTACATAAGGGAAGGCGAATGCATGAGAGATCTTTTTAAATTGAACACGAAAGTCTTTGAAGAGTAGAATACTGAGTTGATATTAACGTATATTTAAAGATATTTATAAAAGACTTATCAACGTTACAGGAGACCCAAAGGCTGACTGCTACCTCGCCCAGCGTCTTTCAATCGCCATTCAGCGAGGTAATGCAGCCATCATTTTGGGTACCTTACCACAGGGACCTATCTTTGTTTATTTAAAATATTTATTTTTTATTAATTTCAGTTTGATTATTGTTAGTTATAGTTTACTTTATGTTATCTAAAGTTTATTTTTTTTCGTTTATCGTAATATATTTATACGTATTGCTTAGTATTTTAGAAGCTTGTCCTCTGGTACACGGGTCAAAAGGTCAATCTTTTTTCAAGACTTCAAACAAATGCTTGAGTTGTTTTCCTTGCCCATCTATCTTATCTTAAAAATAGAGTTGAAATGTGCGTATACGTATAACTGCAGAAGAACAGGAATTGGATAATACATTTCCTTATGTTCGTAATTACGAATTGTAAGGACAAAGCTCGCAAAAAAAGTTTAATTTAAGGCATCGTACGAGCTGCGGCGGGCCGCTAGCATAGCTAGCATTTTTTGTAATTATTTCGCACATCTAGTTCTTTAATTACATCAACGGTATTTTGTCAATTTTAAAGGAGCATTTTAATATTTATTTTTGTTATAACTACGATTGTGTACGCGTATCCGAATTGGTGTGATATAGGAATACGATAGATTTTATTAAACTTTGTTTTCATGTACCTACTATCAAGATTACACTATGGACTTTGTAAGTTATGTCGTGCGCACAAGAACAAATATCGAACAGCAAATGTTTACTTTACGTGCTTTTAACCGTATGATTTCAATTAAAAATCCCAAGTGAATAGATGTGACACCATCTAGTGCAAAAAAAAAGCAAAAATGTGACTTTCCGCCACTTGTAATTGTCATCGAAGTAGTTCATACATTCAGCCTTTAAAATAATATGCAAGATAAATAAATGAATAAATTTTGGACGACACATATATTGCTCTGATTCTGAAGTAGCTTAAGCACTTATGTTACACAAATCAGAAACAACGACGGTCCACTACACCCAGACCAGAGACAATATTAAAAAGTTATTTTCCCATATTAACCCGACCAGGGATCGCACTCGGAACCTCAAAGATAGCGCAAATCCTCAGTCCGGCATGCTGTCCTCTCGGCCACGGAGGTCGTCAAATAGTCATATAACCACATTTATATCACGCTGATCCGCAAAACTTACGACAAACAGCCTACTTATGACCCATTCCTAATCCGAACGGCAACTGCTTTAGTCACCTCTTTAAATAAAGATTATCAGAGAACAGTCTCGACCCAATAAGCCCCGTCCTCTGTCCTGACATTCAGAAACAATTGAACCGTTATTACGTCCGTCCCATCGATCTCCGGCTCAAACCGGCTAATCTCATAACTCCGCATTAAACAACAATTTAAACAAGACTCAGGTATCATAATAAATCTTCTCAATTGGAGCCAGTAGTAACCAACTCGATATTTCACTAAACCACTTTCAACACACTTTAAACACGCGATTTGAAACTCTAAGGCTATTGTTTTAGGAGTGCGTGGGACGGGTTGGTGTGATATGTAATGGAGTGCAAAATGGCCGGTGGGTTTAGGCAGGTACACAGGGCAGATATTAATCCATCAGATCGTGATTAGATTCAGTGGCACGGAGTAATATATTCGGTAAGGTGGCAGTAGTAGTGATGTGTGAATGATTTTATCGATAAATAATAAATATGTCAATTTTGTTAACCAAAATAAGGTGGTTGCCAATATGAGATGGAACTATTTGCCTTATTTTTATTTAACATTATCGTCATCGTTAACGTCTTTTTTTTCATATCTAGCAAAGACACATTTAAGATATATTGGTAAGTAGACGAAGCTCTTTAATATGATATCATCAATATGACAAGACTCTTTTAAAAAGTACTTTGAAATGTTAATATTCATTTTTTACATAAAACAAATACACTAGCAACCAGAGTGAACTCCGAAGTCAGTTCGTACGTACGTATGTAACATATTAACATAAGGAATCACAATTTTTTTGAACATTACTTTCCCTATTATTAAATAATTGAAATAGCTACATACTCCGGCATAAAAGATTGATTTCTGCAAACCATCGAGATACATGGTGAGGCGTGGTGAGGCATCGCAAGAGCATCGGTGGCAAATAAATTACCAATGGGCCAAAACACACATTATTTGATATGAGATCATAATCAAGCTTCCATCGATAGCATTATCGATATACTGAATGATCCAGCGCAGCACTAGCGGTGCGGAGCGGGGCGTGCCGCGGCATCAGACGCGCGTCTTAGCGCGGAGGTGAGATCCACCTTGCACTATCGACAGCTACGGACGGCACGTTGAGTCCCCTCCCTATACCGCATGTCTGTGTGCTGGATTTTGATTGCCTTGATCAGCCAGACTTAACTTTTATTCGGATACATTACGAGTTATTCTATGGTTCATCTCGGAGGTCCCGGGTTCTATACCGAGTCATGCAAATGCACCTTTAGTATTTTTTTTTGTGTTAAAATGGTTATAAATAAATAAATAATCAATTACAGTCTAATCTTATTAAACCTTTTGTTAAGGAAACCAAACATTTGGACGCATGTCACGCGCACGGCATAATAGTGAAAGAAGACTGGCAACCTTGATTGCTGGTGTAATTTTTTGAGACGCAACTGTGAACAAAATCTTGGATTGAATCTTGAGAGCAACCTTATTACCTATGGATAAAATTCCTCACGAATTACAAGTGCAAAAGGCTTTTACCATAGCATCAAGATTAAGGCGCGTCCGTCGAAATTACAACAGAAATTGTCAAAGTTTTAATATCAACTTAAAAGAGAGATTATCATTAACACCCGCAATCTCGGGACACGAGCTACGTCTGTCTCAAAACTTGGGCCCATAAAAGATTCCGGACCAACAAAAGGTGGGAATTTTTATCCGAAAAGAGCACCTGCCCCCTGAACTTGGAACTTGGGGAGATCCGAGTTCCGCGGAGTTCCGCCAACTTTGAGCGGATGTTGTTATCGGCCGGAAGCGCTTTAGGCGACTTCCTGTTTTGACGGACGGTAAAAAACGGGGCCTCTTAAAAGTTTCGCGCTTACCTATGGAGAATTGTAGGCTAGATATTTTAACTTAATTTTAATTTAATTTTAACGTTATTGCATATAAGTAAAAAAAAAATCTAAAAGTGGGCTTAACGCCCAGTGAATTTCTTTACCAGATAATCCCATAAATTTGAGCGGAAAATATATAGACGATAAATTTTTGATGCACTGTACGAGTCGCTAAAATGTCCCGATTATTAAATACAACATTTTTTCTTTTGTCCAATAATATTCGTAATATAATCGCAATCTATTTCGGCCAAGACAACAGACAGTATGTACCGCTTTTCTTATGACGCATTAAGGTGATCTGTTAGGAAATGTCGTATCTAAATTGGAAACAACACAATAGCCCCTGCGAGAATGGAATATACCTATAAGCTCGTTAGCTCTAGACCACAGAGAACATTTTTGGTGTTGACCAATGACCGAAATGTAAAATTTTCTGCTTGTAAAGCCTCTCCGTGAGTTAGTGATCAGAATATTTTTAAAATCGTGTCGCAGGTTCGAATGCCGCAGAGAACACATACCATTGTATGAGTTTAAAAGCCCCTAGACTTACATTATATTCTCAACCCATACACTGTATTTGAAAAATATGTAAAAGAACATGCGATTCCCGCATACGGCACCTCACCGCACCTCCTGTGAAAAATAGCAGCTCCTGACGAAGTGACGCCGGCAGCGATAAAACTTTTAAGTGATCCAGACCCGTTCCGCGCGCACCTACACTTTTTGAAACGACGATTGATGGATGTTCTTTTAAAGAACATTCATATCTAAAAGGTGCTATGGAATCTTAAGTTAGTCTAGCAACGAACTGTTTAGGGGTTGTAACTGTCAGGTCCGTCTTTCACTTTATATCTCTATAAGGTGAAATACCCTGGGTACATAATAAATAAATGCGCCAGTTAATCACACCAGTCACCTGGTCTTAAATTAAGGTTTCCCCTTATACTATGAGCACCAGACGACGGATATCAACTGGGGACGTCATCCCAGCACACCCAAACCCAAGTCAATTTAAAAAAGTTCGTTCACCAAATTGACCTGACACCGAATCGACCCCGGGACCTTCTGCGCCTTGGCCGCCTGCCTTAGCCACTGCGCCACCGAGGTCGATATAATAGAATTATGAGCCCCTATAATCATAATAAAATCATAATCAGTATTTTGCGTTTCACACTTTGTTTTTTCGCTTCATTTGAACGCAATTTACTACCGTAACTGTTGAATAGAAATTAAATATAATTCGCATTTGTTTTTCTTTATATTCTGTTAAACTAAAATTTACTCGTGATCGAAGTTGCTTGCAGTTTTCATTACATTTTTACTTATGCAGCAAGTTATTTTAAAGTACCTAGGTAAAGTTTCTGTTTGGTGTTCAATTAAGGGGTAAAATGAGGGGCGATATTTAAATGATGGCGCAAGCAGTTCTACAAAACGCGTACAATCATGACGCTTTTAACAAAACAACGTAATATATCTAGGTAGATATTCATCATATCACACTATCGTATAAGTATATATATGTCACCGTAAGATTGTAAAAACCGTTAGATTACAATATATCTCGCGAGATTGTAAACTGTCGACAGATTGTGAACCGTAACATTATGATTGCAATTTAACGCGTTATTTTTCGCTATATTGTAATCTATCGATGAGAATCGGTCAAATTGTGAACTGACGTAGAACGAAATGCATCTCGCGCGCCGAATGTATACTTAACAAAACAAGTTACTATCCGATAATCTCCTTGTTGCTATGCTGCAGTTAAATGAGTAATGATAATACGAGTAGGTAGTTCGTATTCAAACAGAATCATCATAAAACATAACTACAAGATTAAATATTGGTACCTAATTTAACCCCTCTCGCCAGCCAATTGCGGGTAGGCACCTATCAATATCACCCTGTGGGTAATTGTCGAGGTGTCTACCGAAGCCTGTAATCAAGTAAATTACATGCCTCCAATTACAGGGAGCCCACCGCTCTGAATGCACTGATTGTGTACACTGTCATTTGATAATGTAGCTCTGTACTTAGCTGTGTCTATATATTATTACTACCTGAATAAACAACAAGTTAAAGAAATTTGACTGTATATTTTATGCTTAGCTTGCCCGCAAATTTGTTCGCAATATTTAAAAATAGAAATAGAAAAATATTTATTCAGTGTTAACATAACATTTGATACATGAGACCAAATTCTTGACCGCTCCGATACGTTTAAACTTGGCTCAGATCACTATCGGGACTTAAATAAGTTATCCACGTGGATAATAACTTGCCACTCCATGCGCGTTTAAATGCGATGCGATATTATATAAAAGTTATTTGATCTATCTTTCATTTTTACAACGATGATTTTAATACAGTCAACACCAAATTTACACATCAATATTCACTAGGAGCCTTTATTTGATTGTCAGATAAAAATTAACAAGCCCTTTCACTTAAACTCGTAAGACCGAAAATCGTTTCAATAACTAGACACAATTAAGTTAGTCTTGTACCTGGTTTTGTGGGCATTACGATCATAAGCTGTTTGAATTAAGAACGACATTCATTTGCTACAGAATATCATAATGTTATTGGACATAAGGCGTATTTATTTATTTATCTATTAAAATGTGGACTGTATGAATGAAAGCTGATTTCTTAAATAAAACCAAAACACAATTAAAATAATAACAGAAAATCAAAAAGCGTGTTAAACGGAGCGCGGGAAAAAAGCAAGCCAAAAAACAAATGAACATCATTTCTTTTGGAACGTTTATAAATTATTCTTAATAATAATCAAATGAGGTTGCATTTCAACCGGCCTGCCGTCGACATTCTAATTATGAAACAAAACAAGTAAGTGTATTAAATACGCAGAGTACCCATGGACTTAATATACTAAGTCCACGAGAGTACCACAAAACTCTACTGTACGGCCAATAGTAAATCAAAGTAAATACTTGCAGTTCGATAGATATTAATTATAGTAATTAATACCGACGACATAAGAACGGTATAAAAACCGATATGTATACTCTGACGTGCTTTAATCTGTACTTTATTCACCTTTTATTTGTTATCTGATAAAGGCTGACTAAAAAACCAAGAAACTGACAAATATTTTCCTTAGACCACTACCACTTAAAGACGACGTCTTTAAAGCACTAAAGCTTATTCTCAACCTGCAATAAAAGTCAGGTGGTCCCCGTGGATAGCTAAACTGTCACGAAGCGAGCCCCCAAGTTAACCGGCCCTTTATGAAAACACCTGTCCATTTGCCTGAGGGCTCCCTGCGGCGCCCCTTGCGAAGGGATGTTGGCTGCGAAAGGAGCAGGCCCTGGAGGGCTGTTTACGAGGGTCTTGAACCAGGTGTGAGAGGCGGCACCTGGATATAACTATTGATTCTTGGAGCGTGAATAATGGTCGAATATTAATTTATATAGGTATATATTGGGGCTTGCAAGGTTTCGAAAAAAATATAGATAATTATTTTTATTATCAAAAAGTTTTAATTTATTAATTAGCCACTGAAATCAAGTGGGTACCTGTTCACAACGTGCACTAAATGCGGATTTGTGATCACAAAAATCGATACCATACCTAAAGGTCGTCTGGAAGAGATTGCTTTCTAGCAATAAGACCGCCTAAATTGTACTTAATTATGTCTGTAAAACCAATTTCTGTAAATTTTTCTGTGCAATAAAGTGTATCTATCTATCATACTTTGCCCCGTAATCAAACCCAGGACCCAGAAGTTATGATGATTTTTTTACATTAAATACTGCTAATAATGGATGTGTGAATGTATGGATGTACGTTTGTTAGTCTTTCACACATAAATAACAAAATTAGTTTGTACGAAAATTAGTTGAAAGATAAGTAGATTAGGTACTAAATTAACATACAGGATACTTTTTAACCCAAATGTGAAACGTGAACAAAGACGCGGGGAAAAGCTAGCACTTAATAACATAAATACTATGTCTAGACACAGTATAAATAAAAATTAATCATCCTATTAATATTTGTCCAGAGTTCAAGAGGCGAATCTTCAGGTCGTTCTTCTAATAATCTAGCTATCTATTTCTATATCTAACATAGGTCGACTTTGTCTGAAATAGATAAAATGGCTAAAATTTAGTGAGTCAGATTCTGTGAAGTATAATATAACTGTGTTTAGGAAGTAAGACATCTTGCTACGCGGTACGTTACGGTGCTACGCGCTACAAAATTAGTAGCACTCCCGGTAATAAAAGCGCTTGATATGAATATTGATGAATCCAGTCATCTGTTAGCTTAAATAATTATAATATAATTATAAGTATACCTAATAGATTCACGGCGTACCTATTAACGCCACGTCGTTTCAGCTCATAATGTCAACCGGCCGAAAAATGTACATTTCTTATAACGTCACTTTCTTAAAATGTCAACGTTGCATTTGGTCAACTTCTCATAATATCAACTCTATGTCTCCTCCACACTACTCGCGAAGTTGATCGAAGTTAGACGAATACGATAGTGTAGAGAGGCACATCGGCTCGCCTCGTGCTCGCCGCGTCAAACTTTGCCTCGCCTCGGGCGAACTTCGCCGAGTAACTTCGCGAGTAGTGTGGAGCAGGCATAAAACTATATACTCGCAAAATGACAATTCCTCGTATTTTCTACTAAATAACTTTAGCTATTTAAAGTAGAAAACACATTAATTTATTGTTAGTGTACACTAGTGTATCACCCGATATGGACCAATAAGTTAATGTGTCTTGGCTAATTTCATTTAATACAAATTTTGTTAAAAATATGGGATTAGTATTGTATTGTAACCCTGTGGTCCGGTGCATAGGCTAAGTGGACATTATGAGCTGAAACGGTGGAAGCATTACAACCAATATATGTATCGAAAGAACACTTGCGGGTGTTACGAATGCGGAGAAATCCGCATTATATTAAAAACACCCTTAATACTAATCCAATCCGAGCTATTAGTAATCGTATCGCACCTGTCCCACTGACCCAGTGAACTAACCGTTTAGCGCGATCGACGCTAAAAGGTGGCGAGTGCCGGCGCGTGCTCGATGGACGATGTATCGACGTTTCAGGTCAATCGGCCACTCGCTGCAGACGAGCTAGGGCTGGGGCAAGGGGAAGGTGTCGATAAATTTTTTTTGGTGCAATGTAGCGAAGAAACAGTGGAGAATGTGTAAAAACGGGGATAATACGAGTGCGAAGCTGCGGTGGCTAAATATAAACATAGTATACTTAACCGTGAAATTTTGTATGACTCTACAGTTGTTAGGATGTATGATTGTTACTCTTTCGCGACAAAACTACTGAATGGATTTGGATGAAATTTGATATTTAGATAAATTAGATACTAGTATAACGTATGGGACCCTTTACCTTGGAATAACGTGGACGAATACCTACTAGTCGCCGGCACCAGCTAGTTAAACAAAATGTATGAAAATCTTAATGCGGTTCACCTAATACATTCACTTACCAAGTTTCCACAGTTAAGCTTTTATAGTTGCGGAAAAAAGTGGCTGTGACATACGGACTGACGGACAGACATGACGAATCCATAAGGGTTCCGTTTTCAGCCATTCGGCTACGGGACCCTAAAAAATTACGGTACACCCAGATCTGAGACAATATATAAAAGGTCATTTTTCATAGTGACCTGACCGGGTATCGAACCCGGGACCTCCAAGATGGCACGATACCAAATTACGAAGGTCGCCAAAACTCCATTATTGTTGAACTTCATCGATATCGATACTTTTGGCACGGTAACTGCATCCCCGGTACATTAGCGCAGCGCCACGTGTCAAGAACAACAGTCAGCGTTCCGCAAACGGGTTAAGTGGTACCCAGGTGTCTAGGGCCCTTAGCGTCTAAACTGCTCCTAGCTTTGCCGTAGCTCTAATATTACGTAAAAGTCACATAGGTGTTTATAGGACAATGAAAATGTCGATCGGGTCAACATGTCACACAGTTCTATATTTGTTCTATCGAAATAAAGGCATGCGGTATGCAATTTAATCGGTTAATGTTTTCTTAAAAAACGGCATTATTGTAGCCGGTAGCCAGCGATGTACTTTTGTATTACGCCATATACACAAACAAAATTAATATCTTTAATTATTCTATAATTGGCTACTTGACAAAATTTTGAAATCTTGTTACTCATTTCATCGCATGAAAAGTATATTTCACAAAAAAATATATACTTACTACATGTATTTTTCATTTTTAAAAATCTCTTTAAATTTCCCACGAAAACGCTCTAAGCGCCTAAAATGGCGTCAATGTACCCTAGCAAGATTAGAGCTGTCATTGATCATAGATTGTCATATCAAGTTTGTTCGATGGATGCCTTATGATGTTTTTTCTCGATATTCTTAATTTTATTTGACAATTCTTTTTTGATGTATTAAAATTACAAAAAAAAACCTTGAGTCATGACAACCACAAAACCGAAATCAATTTTAACACTACTCAAGATATGACTTCAATCTCGATTTAGTTTCAATAACCGGTATTGACACCTTTGAATACCCAAAGCAGGTTTCAGTGCGCCACACAAATAAATTGTATCGAAATCTTACATATGTCAAAATCGTTAATATTCAAAGCGTCCTGTCGATTGGCTGAAAACTTGAAATTACGAGTACTGTACGGTAGCGTAAAATACGAATTATGCTGCTTAAACTATAAAAGATAGAATCATAAAATGTTCAAATTAATTGTAGATCTTATAACTATCTACAAAAAAGTTCGCGACACACTATATCTATCTACATAAGTCGAGTGAGGCACAACAACCATTTTGTTATTAAAAAATCTTGAATTTTTTGGACCACATTAAACCGCATTTATTTTCATGCTATTAATCCTTATCAATATAAATTATTTCATCACCAAGTGTAGTTTAAGTATGGTGGTGGTGGTGGACGAAATTAAAATATTACGATTTCTGCTGCACGGCCCGTGGCGAACTGAGCGTCACGATGGAAATATAAAATTATGAATAACTAGCTTTTGCCCGCGACTTCGTTCGCGTGGACTTCAGGTTCGTCCCGTCTAGTCTAGTAATAAGTAAGAAATACGGTAACTAAGCACTATTTATTTAATTTACATGCTGTAAAAAGCCATATTGATCTTTATTAAATGCACAATGTATTTAAGATACTTAATTGGATAAGGATTAATACTGTATTGCTTAAAATCGCTTCGTAAATAAGCCATTATTTCTCGTACAAAGTAAAGGATAAAAAATGGTTATTGTGGGTTATTCCTAAGAGATAAACATATACCATCACGGACTTTTTAAGTTGTACAATACTGTAGTACATTGTTTTGATCTATCTTGTAGGATTCAGTCAGCGTTTGCAATGTAAGCGCAAAAAATGTGTGTTTTTACGACCTCACATTAGAAACCTCAAAAATTGTAGCCTATGTGTTATTCTGATGTATAAGCTATATTGTGGTAAAGTTTCATTCCAATCCATTCAGTAGTTTTTACGTGAAAGAGTAACAAACATCCATACATCCATACTTACAAACTTTCGCCTTTATAATAGTAGTAGGATAATCAATACTTAAAAATATGTTTCAAAAATCATCGACTTCGCGTTCCGATTTTTCAAATCGAAAACATCAATAGTACGTTCATTATTAATCTGTGGTACAGAGTGGACACCCCTAAAATAGGACATATCGGCTGCTGTGACGTTGACTTTCAGCTCGGCGTTTTCAGTCACATCACGTGAAATGCTTGTTGTATTGTGTAGACAGCTATGAACGTCATGTCGCGGGGGACAATAATTTATTTGTATGGAACTGTTGATTTACAAAATCTTACGATTATCTTAGCATCCGTGTTCGATCTCATATGAGATGGGGGTAATAACAGACATTTTTTTATGAACTATACAATGTTACTATATAACACTTAAACTAAGATACCTCATCAAGCAAATGCCTTGCAGGGTATTTTATTTTATCACCATAATTGGTAAACACAAACTGTATTCTCGGATCAAATCTTGTTTCTCGAGATCATAATTAATTCAGTGCTTAAACTAATATAAGAGGCGTCGTCCGGGTAACAAATAAAACAAAAGCATATTTATGTAAAATTTATTCGTGATTTTGAAGTAGTAAAATAAAACTCTACTATCAACACGCTACTGTCCGTGAGACCTGCCATAGCCTAGATAAGGCACGGGACCTTATGGTACGACCTAGACATGGCCTTAGGTGCCTTCGTGGCGGGACCTCTCCCCTGGTGCACCACCTAGTCTCTATTGTACAAAATTATAACAAGTATTCATAATACCTTCACATAAAGAACAAATTCGGCCATCATTGTTACGTTAAGATTATTCCAAAGTCAAATCATAAGCTGTCGGTTATCATTAGTTTGCTTAAAGACAGGTATTAAGTATAAGAACATATTTATTCTGAACTTTTTAGAATTAAAAATATTTTTGATTGGTTTTGGACCTAATCTTGAGAATATGTCAAAAATTAAACCACATTCTTACCACATTTCGAGTAATGATATAGTGTAGTCACAGAATACTTTCAGATAAAGCGTATTCTTTCTTAATAACGATTTCGGTGTTCTTACAACAGAATAGGAGAGGTCTTCACCACATAAAGTGCAATACATTTTGTACAGTGTTAGATACCACAAATTTGTAACAATTTTTGCCGAAATAAACAAAGGAACACATAATTAAATGCATTATATAGGTAATTAGCTCACATACTTTGTTGGTGAGTTTGTCAAATACTGTGCAAAAATTGTCACAAATGTGTCAACTATAAAATAATACAAACTAGTGACGTAATGTCTAAGCATATATGTTGAACACAACTATTTGAATGCTACACAAACAAGTCTATTATAAATGTTAGTAAAATAAAAAAATGATCACATCATTTCGAACAAAACTATTTTGGACGGAGAAACAATAAATGAAAATTCACACATAATTTTGCCTTAAAATTAACAGTCTAAATAAAAACCATAGAGATTCTAAGATGTCATAATACGAACCTAAATTACCTTATAAACTAATTTGTAATTTCATGATAACGCATTTAAACCGAATCGCGCTTCGTTTTGGCTAAATTATTATTTTATTGGTATACAATGGGTTTCGTTTAGGCTACAGATTGACTCTGTACATTTCCATTCAGAAGCGCTTGTGACTGGTTTACAATCAAAGTTTATTGCTATAGGTCAGAGCTTGATTTACTCTGCGAGTACGTTATCGCTTTCGATAATAAGCCTAAGAAGATTAAAATTCACCCAAAAAAGTCGTGTTGTCTAAGCTCGGTCATCTACGACGCTAACGCTCCGTTACCCAATCACTTTATTGTTACAAAGTCAAAACCATCCTTATGACGATGGCATAAGAACTGATATCGAACTGGAAGTGTTTATGGTTAAGATTTTGAATAGAAGACGGGTAAAATTTAAGTAGCTACATAGATAAGCGAACTAAGTTTCCAGTTTTAAGCCTAGCGATTGACATTTGACTGGTCTGATAGGTATCATAAAGACAACAAATTCCCATTGAAATGAATGGGACTTTGCTATCTTTGTTATTAGACCTCTCATTTATTTTGAACCTTAATTTTACAATTGGGTACAATGAATCAATCGCGTTCGAAAAATCCACCAGATGGCGATACGTAGGCGTGGGGTCCAACTGCTACGTGATTGGTTATGGTTTACATGACATTGACAGACATGTCACCATGACATTTAAATCACCAATCAATTAACAGGTGGACCCCACGCCTACGTATCGCCATCTGGTGGATTTTTCGAACGCGAAAACCCTCATTTAAATAACATAATATGAGTGGTATAAAAGTAAATACAGCACTTTTATATAACTCATATGTCTATTCCTTATCGTTAGCGTTACAATAAAAATAGTGTTATTAGGAAGAAATTGTATTGTGTTAAAAAAATGTATCATGTCAGCAGATCTTTTAGGGGAAATATATGTGAAAGAGGGTTCCAAGTGATCTGTAACTAGCTTTTAGAAGTGTATAATATTGCAGGGCATAGATATATAATAGAGGCGGAAAAAATGCTGCCCTGATTAAATGCCGTCTCGGCTGAGCTTCGAAAAACAGAGTTGTTCCTACTTAGATAAGGTAATTAAAAAATAGAATTACACAAGATTAGAGTTCTAAACTTCTAAACTAATTTATAGTAAGAAGATTGCTTGATTAGTAGCCAAATGGCACTTTGTGGGAGAAGATATTAATTTAGAATGAGATGAGCGATAGACTTAAAGAGCGTAGATTTTGGTGAATTTTGATAGTAAAATATATTTAAAGTCAAGCAAAGTGAAATAAATACCATTGCCGTTTTTCTTTGTGAATAATATCAAACTGAAAATCTCATTATCCATTGACTGCTAAGTACAAGAGTTCATTTTTCAATGTAATAACTCTACATTCTCAGGACTTTGATTGAGTAATCTAAGTAGCAATGGGAATATGTAACTTAACAGTTAAATTTAAGGTCACATTTCCAACAGAGATGTGCGAGGCAGCTAAGTAGCTATTTCAAGGCCAAAATATGAAATCCCATTTCTAGTACTTAACTAGCTTAAGCTAAGTTATGAAAAACGCAATAATTATTCTAAAAATGTGAAAACTTCATTTACTTACAGTTTAGCACATTTATGATGGAAAAGCAACCTCGATTATTCGAAATTAGAATTCATATTCTACAGTGTAATTCATTTTCGGGTAAAAAATATCAAAAACACAATTTTTTTACATTTTTAAATGTAACATTTGGTGATAGAACATGCAAACTTCTTAGATAATTTACTGGGAGATTGAAGCTTAAAATTAATAAGTATTAATATTTAAAATAATACTATATCATACTGATGCAATAATGTGTGATCTTAAGTATTAATTTATCATTAGCACTCAAGTGATTGGGAAGAATTTATAGTTTACGATTAATAATAATAGGTATTATACATATGGCAATTAATTAAATAAAGTGATTAACTGGGTAATTCAATATTACAATACAGCCAGATTAAACTATCAATGTAAATTGTTTGTACTTTATATGAAACAAAATTGATAATGGCTTTGTATCTGTTTGTATTGCAATATTTGATTAAGTTTATGATATGAATGCAATGTTTAATATTTGATTACAATTGATAAATGATGTGTAAATTGTTTTAAAAATATTCATTATACATTTGTTGGCTGGATACTGTTTTGAATATCAGATTTGTATTGCGATAAGGAAACATTAATTTATATCGTGGGCACTTGTGTGATCGTTGTTACCAATAATTTCTTCATCTAAAAATGTTACTAACGTAATTCACATTCGGGTCGATGGCCTATGCGTTTTCAAATAATCGTATCGAGAATGACACGTTCATAATTTATTAAAATGTATCGCCCGAATTTTCAAATACACAGTTAAATTGATTGTGAAATTTCAACACTTTGTGGTAGAGCGGTGCGACGCTATGTGTATAATTACGAAAAAGGTTGATTTAAATGTCTATTTTTTGCTACAGCGTTTCATTTTTGATTAGATAATCTTTATTGCCGATCTTTAACTATTTAATTGTCTTTTAGAATATGATTTTTATTTCAATAAAAAGTATGGCATTAGTTCAATTCGATTATGAGTTTTAGTTTATTAATGTACGTAGTAAAAAATTTGATGGATTTAAAAAGAGTGTAAAAGTAGCATATTTAAACATGAGTGGACGAGTGTTGGATAATGCTTGGTGGTGATTTTTTGTCTGTCATGGATGTAGGTAATTTCTTCACTGACTAACAAATTTTTTTTCTACTGGATTTCCCCTCAACGCCAACGACAGGTATGGAGTTTTAAGGGGGGTAGGTTGCTCTCTATCGTAGGCAGTGAACGATAAAAACATAGATGCGTCTCTAACGTTTGAAAATGGCACCACAAAAAGTAAGGCACGGTGGGCGTGATTTTAAAAAGTGAGCTAGCGATTGTATACATACCGTAGTCGCAGGCGCAGACCAATCATAGCGCTTGTTTCATCTTATTCTATGAAATGACGTAACTTACGAACTGTCTATTTGTCGATCTAAACGCATTAGTTTTTAGGTCGACAAAAAGATAGGTCGTTAATTATGTTAAAGATTGTCTTTTCAAGTTTGTGTGTGTGTTCGGCGCCGATATTCGATTGAAGTAAGTATGACGGGAATGGTTCCATGTTTTTTTCGTTCACTGACCGTAGGCATAGCTTAGTATTTCGGTAGTGAGTGTGTCCTGTGTGGGTGGTGTGTGTGGTGTGTAGGTGAGGTCTATATGAAGAACTCCCTGCGCTTGGTGACGCGCGGGCCGGTGGCGGCGGCCAGTGCGGCGGCGTCGGGGTCGGTAGTGAGTGTGTCCTGTGTGGGTGGTGTGTGTGGTGTGTAGGTGAGGTCTATATGAAGAACTCCCTGCGCTTGGTGACGCGCGGGCCGGTGGCGGCGGCCAGTGCGGCGGCGTCGGGGTCGGCCGCACCGTCTGCACCACGCTCCTCCTGCGGGGGGAGGGGGGAGAGAGAGGGGGGGGGGCATATATTAATATCACTCTCTCATACTTTATTGCAGCTCATCGACGATTAATGCCCTGTTCCAATATTAGAAAAACGATCCGTTCTAGTTATCGATATTATTACGAATCGTTAAATATTGTAACCGAGCACGAGGCTATTAAAGTATTAAATTGGTATCTTAATTATAAAGCCATGACCCATTCATGGCTTTTTTAACATTGAAATAGATACGACGTTTTAATAGATTTTCTCCTTAACTAACTAATAACGCATCTGTTCGAAAAACTCGAAATTATCATGGAAATAAATATAATAATAATCAACCAAATTGTTTGCGAAAACAAACGTAATACGATAAACAAACTATTACCTGAGTCAAATATTCTCCCTTATGTCTTGAAAGCGCTCTCACGAGAACCACTGCCACGATGACTAGCAGCAGGAATATGAACGCCAATACCGCTAAAATGAACAATATTTATTAATTCATTCATTCATTACTTGATCCATTCATTCATTCGTTCAAGCTTTCATTCATTTTTTATATGTCTATCCGTTTGTTTGATTGTCCCGGCTAATATCTAGTGGCTAGGGCGATTTAGACGATGAGACGACTTTTATTGGCAGGTAACTGATGTAATAAGAAGTAATTTAAGCTACGAAGTCGCAGGCATAGCTAGTAAATAGGTCTATGTTAAATCATGTTTAATGAAAAAAAGGTACTACAGACTTGATGAATATTTCAATGATAAACATAATTGGCTACTTGACAGTGTTAACAATAAAATATGAAAAGTGTTAGATATGTTAGCTTATTAGTTAGGTAATCATTTTACAGTTTTACTTTTTAATTAAAAGCATAGTTAGTATTTTATTTTTGCAAAATAAATTTTACTTTTTTTATCAGTGGAACAAAAGAACCGAAACGGAAACCACCATTGCAATTCGGAAATGACAGCTGTCGGCGAAAATTATTTATTTTAATGTGGCGAGACAATGATTATTTTACCGATTAAATTGAATTATTGTGTCTCTAATCGTATTAAGAATTTATTGAAACATTCTCCGTTTATCTAAATTAAGTCGTTCCTATGCGTATCAGTTCGTTGTTTAGGACGTTGACGTCATAATTGCAACAGTGACGTGACTTGGCGTTTTAGCGCGCTTTTTTAATGTGTTACACAAAATCTTATTTTTATCTGGTTATTTAGATTATTTCCAGATAAATCGAATTGCTTGGGATATAAAATGAACGGGCGCACATTTTTCAATACTTTTTCAAAAACTGTCAAGTAGCCAATTATGGACATGATTATCAACACACACCATATTTTTAAGTTCTCTAGCCCCAATACTACTGAGTTTCTTGCCAGACTCTTCTCGGTAGGATTAGGTTGCGAATCGGCTGTAGCTTCGATTTTGGTTTATATTCATTTTAACGATACATAAGTGTTAATTGTAACCAACATAAATAAATGATTGGAAACAGAAAAAAAATATTTCCCCTTGCGGTGCGGGAATCAAACCCACGACCTTCACGTATCGCGCGTGCAGCTCTTCCAACTGAGCTAGCCGCAAGTTATCGTAGGCGATGAAATTTTTCTGCTGTATCAACCCGTTAGCCTTCGGTAGGTAAGCAAGGGGAGATATAAATTTTCTATTTCTAATATTTAAAGTTCGCTAGTACGACGTCAAGTACTGTAAAAATAAAAAATCCATGAATAAATGAATTGATTATGAATAGAAGAAGAAAAAAAAACCGCCACTATATTATTCGCTGACGTTGGTGTGTAGAGAATTTAGTACTTTATTTACGTGCAATAAAGTCGTATTAAAGACGTGTACGTACTTCCCAAGATGGCCTCGTCCGTCTTGTGGTAGTCGTGGCCGGCGCGCAGGTCCGTGTCGGGCGGCGGCCGCGTCTCCGCGGGCTCGGCCGGGTGCGTCACCGGCTCCACGCCGCAGAAGTCCTCATGGAGGACGCTGCCTGCACACGAACGAGATCGAATTAAAATTACCTGATCATTTACAAACTGTGCCAGTCGGAATGAGTGTAGACCTCTTCAGACCAAACACTTTGAAATGGCGATGAGACTACCTGATACTTTCAAAGTAGTTTCCCAAACTGTAAAAGTCCAAATGTATGTAAGCAAAAGCTCGTAGTCGAATATCTCGTAACATAAAAAATTGAATTCGGAATGATCTCCTTACACTTTTAAGGCAGTGTTACCTAAACTGTAACGGTCAAAATGTACGTAGTAAGCTCGTCAGCTTTGCTAGGTAAAGTTTGAGTTACTACCCGCATACACTGGCGCCAAGAACCCTTCGCCAATGGATTATGCAACCCATGTAGGTGCTGGATGTTGTTGAACTTTGACTCTAATCGCTTAGTTATATGGTGCAGTTTCAGTTACTTTCTGACTAGACTTCCAAATTCAACAGTCGGCCCACGTAGTATACGTAAGCTATAAGGTGTAGTTTAGGTAACTACAAGCATTCACTTCTAACGTCAGTTGGCTCACGCAGCTTCTGTCGCTTGATGAATTCTATTGACTTGACAACAAGGCATATTTTCGTTTACTCGCTGCCCTGACTCCAAACGTTCGCCAGCGAACCCTGCTGGCAAAGCAGCATTAGTGGATATACGTCACACGACTGACGCAGCCTACAAACCCTTCGCTTACAAACTCTTTGCAGCCCTTATATGTGCTGTATGCATTTGAACTTGGACTCCAGTAGCTAAGCTATAAGGTGCAGTTTGGGTTACTCACTGCCTAGAATTCAAGCAATCGACTCACGCAGCTGCTGCGATGGATTCTGGTGATTTGGCAATAAGGTACATTTTTGTTTACTCACTGCCCAGACTCCTGACATTTGCCGGTGGGTCCTGCTGGAACAGCAGCTTCAGAGGGTATATGTCATCAAACTCGACGCGGCTGACGCAGCCCACGAACCCTTCGTTCATGGACTCGTTGCGCCCTATGTACATGTACTGGATGTTGTTGAATTGGGCGTCCGCTGATTCTTTTATGTTGAAGTTGTACTCTTGAGTTTCATAGTTGTCCACCTAGAAGAAGCATACATCTTTTAGAGCCGTATTTAAGCTATATCAAATAACTTTTCTATACTTTTTTGTCTGAACAAGTTAAAGCGTTCCTAGTTTTCACAACAAGCAAGATTTTAGTTTGATTTCACTAATTAAAATAATTCTCAATAGATTATATGCAGCAGCCAAACGTACGATTAAATAAGTCACCGATCAACATGATTGGTTATAAATATAAAATCAGACAACATTAAATGACCTGAGATACCTTTGATTTGTTACACAAATCAGAAAAACCGACGGTACCACAATACCTGAAAAGTTCGTTTTCCATACTGACCAGACTGGGAATCGAACATGGAACCTCAGACATTGCTACTCTCGGTTTCGTAGGTCGTCAAAGTAAGTAGTCTACTAAACACTTGCAATTGGCAACCAGAACCAAGCAAAGGTGGTGCCACAATAAACACCCAGACACAGAACAAACACAAATATTTACCTTAGGCGACGACCGAATCCACAACCCTTGGTTCCACGGTCAGAAGCTCTAACTATTAATCTATCAAGCCAATTTATATACCAAACTCACCTGTAGAACCATAGTAGCCCCACTGTTCTTTCTCGACAGCCGCACGTCGTGGTACTGGCCTAGCCCAAAGTGTTTTCCTTGGAAGATGATCTCCTGTCGCTCAAAACCGAAGTCGAACACCACTCGCAAGTGACCTGCGCAAATTGGGAGTTTATTGTATAGCTGCGCCGAATTAGACTGACTCGAATACATAAGTAGGTAACCTAAATGCATATGAGCGAAAGCTGACTGACTCATCTATCATCGCAGGACCTAACAATAAGGTTCAAAACTTGAAATTTTGCACAGGAGTTCCCTTTATAGCGGCAGGGAGCACTAAGAAATGCATTTTGTAGATTCACCCTCTAAGGGGGTAAAACGGGGGTTCAAAATGTGTATGAAACTTTGCCGTTTTTGAAGTTTTTCTGTCATTTCTGAATTTCATGGCATGGAACACATGTAAATTATTAAATGTCTACTCTACTTTAAAAAGCATAGTACACCAACGAGAGACGTGCTGACAAATCGTGCTGGTTCAAAAGTTTATATTTCTTACGTTCGATCATTTTAGTATGATTTTAAAGGTGTTCCTCGATTTCTACAGAATCCCACAATATTTTGGTGTGATACAAACTTTTTTTGAGAAAAAAAAGTATGTTCTGTATGTAACAACTTTTTAATCGCTTTCTTCAAAATCTAACGATAATGTGATAAAGTTTGAAACGAACCAGCCTGTAAATGATTAGCGACTTACCAGAATTCGATACCATAAGCGTGAGGTATTCGCCAGAGATGTTTGAGTAGAAGCCGAGCAGGAACCCTTTAGGATTGGTGGTGGTGAACCCGACGCGTATCTTCTCCGCGATGGTGGACCGCCACGAGCCCAGGAAGTCGTACTTCACAATGGAATTGGGACGCAGGTTCACGCCGATTTCTGTAACATACAAACGTTAAGATCATTTTTATTTATCTTTATTTTATGGTGTTACCAATCGGCTACTTGACAGTTTTTTAAAAAAGTATTGTAAAATGTGCGCCCGTTCATTTTATATCCCCAGTACCAGAGAAAAATAAGATTTTCTGTAACACCTGTAAAAAGCGCGCGAGCACGTGATTGTTAAAGTTGTGACGTCAACGTAGCTTATTTACTTTGAAATCAGGCAATAGGTAAAAATATAATATCAGATGTTCCGATATTTATATCTTAGTAGCTGTGCCCGCGACTTCGTTCACGTGGACTATATACTTTCATGGTCGGTTTTACCCCTACCTCCCCTAATAGTCGAAACAAATAGTAATCCATATTTTAATCCAAGTTCCGAGCTGTATTTGTACCGAATTTCATATCTCTAACTTAAAAAATTAACATTTTCCCATATAAACTTTCAAGGGCGGTATAATATCGCGGGCAATACCGCATTACCCCCATCTCCCCTTATTTTCAAAATAAGAAGTAGCCTATGTCAGTTTCAGAAGTTCAACGTATACCTAATACCAAATTACAAAATCGGTTCAGTAGTTTAGTCGGAAAAGCCGGACAGACAGACAGACAGACAGACAGACAGTGTTACTTTTGCATTTATAATATTAGTATGGGTAGTATCTCACCGTCGGCACATATAGGCCCCTTGAAGGCGGTCCAGCGGCAGTCGCAAGAGTACGAGTCGTACCCCTCAATGCACGTGCCGTTGTTGAGGCACGGCGACGAGAGGCACTTGCCCACGCAGCCCTCCGATATGCCGTACGAACCTGCTCGGAGAAAATGTACGATTAATATAGCTCTAATAGTAATAAGGGACAACGTTTAAAATTTTTATTGTTCCAACGTGTTCAGTCCGGCTCGAAGGACCATGTTGTTGAAAAGGCTTAACGCCGCTGTTCCTTTAAATATACAATTTGTAATGTTAAAATATACACGAGAATAAGCACAGAATAATATTTTAAAATAATTTCCAGTGTTTTTAAGCTTTCGTTTCGTGACAATAAGCTTCAAACCACTTTGCACCCATCACCTGTCAAACTGTCTAAAAAATCCAAAATAAGCTTTAAATCAAACGAAGGAGAATAGAAAAGATTATTTTATTAGATTTTACTTAGCTTTCAGTAGCTTAGTAAGGTTGACTACACGTTGTAATGAAGTAGATACTTTCTGCGATTTAGTTTTTATGGCAAAAATTTAATGATTTGTTTGAATTTCCGTTTGAAGTCGTTATCTCTTTAACCCTACCGGGGTTGAGTGGTAGAAATGTCATTAAGGACTAAGTCCACCTTTTGTACTTTTAACACATGCAAAAAGTTTTAAATAGTTTAATACTACTGTGTGGAAACTCGGCTCAGCCAAAACTGCAACAGTGATACGAGCAGGGCTGGTATAGGTGGTCGAGAGGTAAGGTAGGGTAGGAGTGGCCGAGGAACAGGAAACCAGCTGCAGGCGCGACAAAATCTCAGCCGCAGCCGGCCAGGCCCGCCTCGGATGTTTTGCGGGATACCGACTTACACCACTGGCGCAGAGAAGGGCTTCTAATCGGTTCGAGTCCGACATCTCATTCCCTGTCTTCTCATAGTAGAGTGTAGTTCCAGGTTCTGTTAAGGCGCGCGGATCTGTTGCTAAGTGTGTGGGGCACCTCTGCGTGCGTGCGCGTGGCGGCGCAGGTCGACGGGGCGTCCGTTGAGCAGCAGGGCGCGCAGGCAGCCCACGTAGCCGTCGCTGGTGTCTGTTGCGGATCTGTTGCGGATCTGTTGCTAAGTGTGTGGGGCACCTCTGCGTGCGTGCGCGTGGCGGCGCAGGTCGACGGGGCGTCCGTTGAGCAGCAGGGCGCGCAGGCAGCCCACGTAGCCGTCGCTGGTGTCTGTTGCGGATCTGTTGCGGATCTGTTGCTAAGTGTGTGGGGCACCTCTGCGTGCGTGCGCGTGGCGGCGCAGGTCGACGGGGCGTCCGTTGAGCAGCAGGGCGCGCAGGCAGCCCACGTAGCCGTCGCTGGTGTCTGTTGCGGATCTGTTGCGGATCTGTTGCTAAGTGTGTGGGGCACCTCTGCGTGCGTGCGCGTGGCGGCGCAGGTCGACGGGGCGTCCGTTGAGCAGCAGGGCGCGCAGGCAGCCCACGTAGCCGTCGCTGGTGTCTGTTGCGGATCTGTTGCGGATCTGTTGCTAAGTGTGTGGGGCACCTCTGCGTGCGTGCGCGTGGCGGCGCAGGTCGACGGGGCGTCCGTTGAGCAGCAGGGCGCGCAGGCAGCCCACGTAGCCGTCGCTGGTGTCTGTTGCGGATCTGTTGCGGATCTGTTGCTAAGTGTGTGGGGCACCTCTGCGTGCGTGCGCGTGGCGGCGCAGGTCGACGGGGCGTCCGTTGAGCAGCAGGGCGCGCAGGCAGCCCACGTAGCCGTCGCTGGTGTCTGTTGCGGATCTGTTGCGGATCTGTTGCTAAGTGTGTGGGGCACCTCTGCGTGCGTGCGCGTGGCGGCGCAGGTCGACGGGGCGTCCGTTGAGCAGCAGGGCGCGCAGGCAGCCCACGTAGCCGTCGCTGGTGTCTGTTGCGGATCTGTTGCGGATCTGTTGCTAAGTGTGTGGGGCACCTCTGCGTGCGTGCGCGTGGCGGCGCAGGTCGACGGGGCGTCCGTTGAGCAGCAGGGCGCGCAGGCAGCCCACGTAGCCGTCGCTGGTGTCTGTTGCGGATCTGTTGCGGATCTGTTGCTAAGTGTGTGGGGCACCTCTGCGTGCGTGCGCGTGGCGGCGCAGGTCGACGGGGCGTCCGTTGAGCAGCAGGGCGCGCAGGCAGCCCACGTAGCCGTCGCTGGTGTCTGTTGCGGATCTGTTGCGGATCTGTTGCTAAGTGTGTGGGGCACCTCTGCGTGCGTGCGCGTGGCGGCGCAGGTCGACGGGGCGTCCGTTGAGCAGCAGGGCGCGCAGGCAGCCCACGTAGCCGTCGCTGGTGTCTGTTGCGGATCTGTTGCGGATCTGTTGCTAAGTGTGTGGGGCACCTCTGAGTGCGTGCGCGTGGCGGCGCAGGTCGACGGGGCGTCCGTTGAGCAGCAGGGCGCGCAGGCAGCCCACGTAGCCGTCGCTGGTGTCTGTTGCGGATCTGTTGCGGATCTGTTGCTAAGTGTGTGGGGCACCTCTGCGTGCGTGCGCGTGGCGGCGCAGGTCGACGGGGCGTCCGTTGAGCAGCAGGGCGCGCAGGCAGCCCACGTAGCCGTCGCTGGTGTCGAGGGCGGCCCCGAGGACCAGCGCAGTGCTGAGGTGCAGGGCCCGCGCAGGCTCCAAGGGCGCGCGTATCTCGTTCTTCAGCGCGCCGTCCACGACCAGCCGCGCCTCCTTCCTGAAAGCACACACACACTTTCCTATAACTACCGCTACACACGTGCTCAACTAACCCGTTGTCCTAGGTGAGCGATGCGACGCGATGCTTTACGCGACGAGTGTCTTATGTTATCCGTGAACAGTAAACGCAACAAATGCAGCGTACTTAGATCAGTGATGTACATTATGTACACTTAGCCTAAGTATAGCGGTTGTTACCAAAAAAAATATTCATCATCCTTAGATATTAAGAAGCAATTCAAAATCCTCATTGTTTTAATTTCTGATTTCTGTTACACAAGTGCTCAAGCTAATTACCACAAAATCAGAGCAATCCCAATTTAATATTGGAAAAAATCACGTAGGTACATTATATCTATATGAAGTCTTCATATTATTACTCTACCACATCGTCATCATCAGCCTGTTGCAGTCCACTGCTGGACATAGGCCTATCCAAATGTTCGCCACTTCAATCGATTTTTGGCTACTCTCATCCAGCTCCTGCCAGCCGTCTTACGCAAATCGTCACTCCATCTGGCCTGAGGGCGACCTACACTACTTTTACCGAGGCGTGGTCTCCACTCCAGAACTCGTTTACCCCAACGGTTGTCGGCTCTGCGACTGATATGGCCAGCCCACTGCTACTTCAGCTTGCTAATCCTGTGAGCTACTCTACAACGACTTGGTTGAAACTATCAAAACAGTGACTGGTTATTACCTGTTCCTCTCAATGGACACAGAGTGCCACCGGTTGTCACACAACCGACTGCTGGTTTCCACGGAGACACCTAAAGGCGTGTCTCCCACTTGGAACTGGAATTGGAGCTGGTCTCCGCCGATGATCGACAGCTTGATGTAATCTTGAGGGCCCTAGGAAGAAATAATTGTCAGTGTATCAACTGCCAAACACATATTCATGTACGTGTATTTTGCTTTCAAAACAACTTTAAATTTTTTTTACTGAGATACTTTTAAGTACCTGTCAAAACATTATAAATTCAAAGATTTTCTATGAAAATACATTGAAAATACAAAACGATGACGAATTTTAATTTTCAACACACTGTCTATTACATAGTTTTGGTGAGTTTTTGCAAAATCAGTTTTATATCATGGCCGACGTTTCGTAAAGACCAATTTTACCTTATTCGTGAATAGTGTCATCATCTAAAATTTACTTGTACGAAACCACACCAAGCAAATCAATATAAAGTATAAAGTCAATATTAACAAAAATACTACTAAATAAACTTCAAATGGTAGATGGTGAGTATTCGTACGCGCGCGATATATCAATGGCGAACTAACAAGACTATCCCTACTAATCCCTACTAATATTATAAATGCGAAAGTAACTCTGTCTGTCTGTCTGTTACGCTTTCCTGCTTAAACCTCTCAACCGATTTTGATGAAATTTGGTATATGTATACGTTGAATCTCAAGAACGGACATAGGCTACTTTTTATTAGAAAATAAGGGGGGGATGGGGGTAATACCACCTTTGAAAGTTTATATGAAAAAATGATTATTTTTGAAGTTAGAGATATGAAGTTTGGCACAAATATAGCTCGAAACTTGGATTAAAATATAGACTACTTTTTGTTTCGAATATTAGGGGAAAAAGGGGTAAAACCGACCATGAAAGGATGTAGTCCACGCGAACGAAGTCGCGGGCACAGCTAGTTAAAAATAAATTAACTGCTGAAATAAAATTAAAAAGATGCACACACATTGGCGTCAACAATTACAATGTCGATTTTAGTTCTTACGCCGCTTCTTATAACGCTGTACAATGTACAAAGTCTTTCGACATTTGTTTCGGACCGTGAAGTCAGGTCAGATACACAGATCGACGATCCTTATGTCGTGGTATAAAAAGAAAGAAAGAAAATACATTTATTGACTGTGCTTTTAGAAAAAGATTATTATAAAATGGTTTTTGATTTAGTGTGCACACATACCTTAGAATGTAGCAGTACAGCATTCTCCTTAGTGGTCTTGAACTCGAAGTAGATGTCGCCACTGTGCCCCAAGTCGAACGTAGGTAGCGAAATGATAGCATCGGATATTCTGAACGTTACTGCATTACTGAACAAATCTGAAACAAACATTTACGTTTAAATGGGTCAGACAATCGAACGTGAAGCAAATTCAACGGTAGAGCTGTTCAGGCACCAAGCATAAAAGTTACGATATTAAAAATGGTCTTTTGTGAAACATTTTGTGGTCTACCACAACATTATTATAATCAAATAATTATACTATTTCCTCGTAACGCGTGAAGATATTCGCGTAAGAAAGTTGTCACTCCGAGATCACTCCAACTTATTTTGTAGCCAAGTAAGCTTGCTAACCCTGATCTTAGCACTCATGCATTCGAAGGATTTAAAAAATAAAAAAGACAGTGACAGAAGAATGCTTTAAAATTTATTTATGAAAGAGCCAAAAACATACACAGAGGTAAATAATCTTACCATCTCCCTCGCACAGTAGAGGTCCGAGCGTATACCGTCCTTCTTTCTCGTCAAGATGGCTGCCAGTATCGCCAAACCTGAGTTGTTTCACAGGGAGGAACTCCTTGTCCGTTATCTCTCCGCCGTCCGATTGGAATTCTGTTGATATTCAATTTGTATTTTGAATTTCACAAATTAAAAAAAAGCCGTCATATCTACTGTTTCACATTTTTTAATTGTAGTTCTTTTAGTTATTTAAACTTCTAAGAATTAAGTGGTAGTAGGGTTCATAAAAATCATAGATTTATGTTTATTTAATATTGGTCTAGGCATTTGATAGATTAGCTCTTCTTCTTAAAGTTAATTTCTACATGAATATAAAACAATAGCTGAAATTTAAGGAACCAATGTTTTATAATAATTACAAACTACCACAAACACAATTATACATGTCTGATTTTCGTATAATAATCAAATTTAAAAAGGTGTCATACAGGGTGTCCTGATGGCTCCTTTGTTATTAAATAAGAGATCCAAAGCAAAATCACTTGTAGTCAGAAAATCAATTTAAAACCAAGTTCCACTATTGTTTTTATATAAAAACTCAAATTAATAATTTAATATAATAACTTGCGGATAGGTCAGTTGGAAGAGAGTCGAATGAGTACCTGCGGGGTTGAGATGCGCGTGCTCGGCGTCGCAGTTGCACCACTTGGTGGGGTCGACGCAGGCGCCCAGCACGCCGCAGCGGCACATGCGGCTAGGTCAGTTGGAAGAGAGTCGGATGAGTACCTGCGGGGTTGAGATGCGCGTGCTCGGCGTCGCAGTTGCACCACTTGGTGGGGTCGACGCAGGCGCCCAGCACGCCGCAGCGGCACATGCGGCTAGGTCAGTTGGAAGAGAGTCGGATGAGTACCTGCGGGGTTGAGATGCGCGTGCTCGGCGTCGCAGTTGCACCACTTGGTGGGGTCGACGCAGGCGCCCAGCACGCCGCAGCGGCACATGCGGCTAGGTCAGTTGGAAGAGAGTCGGATGAGTACCTGCGGGGTTGAGATGCGCGTGCTCGGCGTCGCAGTTGCACCACTTGGTGGGGTCGACGCAGGCGCCCAGCACGCCGCAGCGGCACATGCGGCTAGGTCAGTTGGAAGAGAGTCGGATGAGTACCTGCGGGGTTGAGATGCGCGTGCTCGGCGTCGCAGTTGCACCACTTGGTGGGGTCGACGCAGGCGCCCAGCACGCCGCAGCGGCACATGCGGCTAGGTCAGTTGGAAGAGAGTCGGATGAGTACCTGCGGGGTTGAGATGCGCGTGCTCGGCGTCGCAGTTGCACCACTTGGTGGGGTCGACGCAGGCGCCCAGCACGCCGCAGCGGCACATGCGGCTAGGTCAGTTGGAAGAGAGTCGGATGAGTACCTGCGGGGTTGAGATGCGCGTGCTCGGCGTCGCAGTTGCACCACTTGGTGGGGTCGACGCAGGCGCCCAGCACGCCGCAGCGGCACATGCGGCTAGGTCAGTTGGAAGAGAGTCGGATGAGTACCTGCGGGGTTGAGATGCGCGTGCTCGGCGTCGCAGTTGCACCACTTGGTGGGGTCGACGCAGGCGCCCAGCACGCCGCAGCGGCACATGCGGCTAGGTCAGTTGGAAGAGAGTCGGATGAGTACCTGCGGGGTTGAGATGCGCGTGCTCGGCGTCGCAGTTGCACCACTTGGTGGGGTCGACGCAGGCGCCCAGCACGCCGCAGCGGCACATGCGGCTAGGTCAGTTGGAAGAGAGTCGGATGAGTACCTGCGGGGTTGAGATGCGCGTGCTCGGCGTCGCAGTTGCACCACTTGGTGGGGTCGACGCAGGCGCCCAGCACGCCGCAGCGGCACATGCGGCTAGGTCAGTTGGAAGAGAGTCGGATGAGTACCTGCGGGGTTGAGATGCGCGTGCTCGGCGTCGCAGTTGCACCACTTGGTGGGGTCGACGCAGGCGCCCAGCACGCCGCAGCGGCACATGCGGCTAGGTCAGTTGGAAGAGAGTCGGATGAGTACCTGCGGGGTTGAGATGCGCGTGCTCGGCGTCGCAGTTGCACCACTTGGTGGGGTCGACGCAGGCGCCCAGCACGCCGCAGCGGCACATGCGGCTAGGTCAGTTGGAAGAGAGTCGGATGAGTACCTGCGGGGTTGAGATGCGCGTGCTCGGCGTCGCAGTTGCACCACTTGGTGGGGTCGACGCAGGCGCCCAGCACGCCGCAGCGGCACATGCGGCTAGGTCAGTTGGAAGAGAGTCGGATGAGTACCTGCGGGGTTGAGATGCGCGTGCTCGGCGTCGCAGTTGCACCACTTGGTGGGGTCGACGCAGGCGCCCAGCACGCCGCAGCGGCACATGCGGCTAGGTCAGTTGGAAGAGAGTCGGATGAGTACCTGCGGGGTTGAGATGCGCGTGCTCGGCGTCGCAGTTGCACCACTTGGTGGGGTCGACGCAGGCGCCCAGCACGCCGCAGCGGCACATGCGGCTAGGTCAGTTGGAAGAGAGTCGGATGAGTACCTGCGGGGTTGAGATGCGCGTGCTCGGCGTCGCAGTTGCACCACTTGGTGGGGTCGACGCAGGCGCCCAGCACGCCGCAGCGGCACATGCGGCTAGGTCAGTTGGAAGAGAGTCGGATGAGTACCTGCGGGGTTGAGATGCGCGTGCTCGGCGTCGCAGTTGCACCACTTGGTGGGGTCGACGCAGGCGCCCAGCACGCCGCAGCGGCACATGCGGCTGCCGCGGGGCGCACCCGCCCAGTAGTCCATGCGCTGCCCCGACCGGGACACCCACCACGCGTACGGGTGGAAAGTGCCTTCGTCACCTGATTTACAAAGTATACAATAAAGTGTCTATCTATCTAACCTGTTAATGCTTATTAAAGGAAAACTTTCTAATATAAGTTAACGGGTCAAAACGCGACACCATTTTTATTTAGTAATTAATACAGTTCGTCTACTTACTTACAGTCAGCTCGTGACCACGGTTGGTGCAAACCGAAACATCGGGCAGTAATTAGTTCGTATTAACTACTTAATAAAAATGGTGTCGCGTTTTGACCAGTTAACTTATTTTAAAATGTTTAAAATGGAACGCGAATGTCTTAAAGTTTACATTAAAATATAGTACAAACTTACTCGGAGAGTTGAGCAGCCGCGAATGACGACACATATAGTCGAGTCTCTGTGAGCACGAATGGGATCTGTTCAGCAACGCTTCGAGTTGCGCGCGGTTCGCGTCGTAGACTATGTCTTGGCGGAAGCTGCCCGGCTCCTGGTAGCCGTCGACCACCGTGGTGCCTGACGAAGAGTGCTGCACCGAAGTCAACACGCGTTCATCCGCTGCCGAACAATACATTCAAATATTAAAAAGTATGGTTCATTCATGATATAAAATTGTTATTGGTGATGTGCATTATCAAAAGTTAATAACATTTGAACGTGATTTTTTTAGAGGTGCGGTTAGAGGTTGACACCGTGTGTAATTTCTTGTTTTAACACGGCGTTTATGTTTTTCTGACATCTGATCCCGGACCTTAAACATATGGTTAAACATGTTAGAGTCACGTCAAAGCGATACTCACAGAGAAATTCGCAGGTGACAGGGAAGGCGGGCAGCGGGCCGGAGCCGTCCACGTCTATCTGTATGTCCATGGAGCGAGACACAGACATCACGTTCTTATACGCCTGGCAGGACAATGCGTGTACCGCTGTAACCAAATACAAATCACTACATAGCATAAAACAAATTCGTTTCCACAGGGAAACAATACACGCATACACGGAGATAGATACAGATCTATCTCCGTGTATGCTTAGCTTAGGTTCAAAGAATTTATTCTCATAAGAAATTAATACATAAACCATCAATCCAGCAGCCAACACGCATGCTGCTAAGTGCAACGATGAGCTCATTTATGTATAAGTTGAAAAGCCTGGGAGACGACAACCCCCACTGCCTCACCCCGCATCTCAACATATACTCCTCAGAAAATGCACTAGCCCATTTAACACAATTGACTTGGTTGGCGTACCAATACTGCAGTAACCGCGTAATCCCGGATGGAACACCTTGCTTTCTCAACTTTTCCCAAAGGAGGTCATAGGATACGAGATCAAATGCCCTAGAAAGATCAAGAAAGCAAGCGTAAATAGGAGTCTGCCGATCCGTATAGTAGCGGACAGTATGTTTCAGACTAAGGATCGCGCTTTCAGTAGATAGCCCAGGTTTAAACCCAAATTACGTATCGTGAGATTTAATAAATTTATCCAAATGGGAATCAAGGACACTGTCTAACACTTTAGCCGTAATGGAAGCCAACGAAATCGGCCTATAATTATTTTCATCAGAGATATCCCCGGTTCTATTTTTAACAATTGGAACCACTATTGTTTTTATCAGGTCCGCAGGCAAATAGGAGTGGCTGAGACAGAGCGAGAAAAACATACTTAATACTCTTGGTAAATGAATCCCAGCGTGCTTAAAATGCTCAATGCTGAGCCCATCATGACCGGGCGATTTCTTTGTCATTTTGTTAATAATGGCTGCCACTTGCTTTGCAGAAAAACGAATTGGTTCACCACACTCGACGGACATAGCACCGACCGAGAAAGGCGCGGAAATAATGAGATAACAAATGTTAATAAATATTTTTTTATTTTAGCCGTCGGTACTCGCAGTTACGTGCACCTTAAGCTTGCTTTTAAACGCTTTTATACTCTCACATTTCTTCGTGCTATTTGGTAATCTGTTACACAGCTGTGCTCCCTCATACAATATGCTCTTTTTACCGTAGTTAGCCCTCGGAGTAATTAGTGTTAGCTTATTTTAATTTCGTAAGTTATGTTTACTGACCTTTATATTCAAATCCAAATTTGATTAAGTGGTATTAGTAAAGATCTTTTTTATCAAAATGCATGTGTTGTAAGAGTAAATCTGATTAAGGTTAAATATTTTTTAATTATTTGTTTGGTAGCAGTACGAAACGGATAATGGATTTTTTTTTTTCATTTATGTCGTCTGTAGGTAAGGAATTTAAGTTTGATGATACAGCAGACCCCCAAATGTCTATCTAGCTAGATGTGATTTGACTAAAGTGTTAAATAGAATTGGTAACATAGATTTTTAAAACCCCCGACCCAAAAAAAGTACGCAATTATTATGACAAAAGGTTATAAATGCTAAACCCTATAAAAAGCAAAAAATAACTTTTGACACTAGGCAAGTACCCACTAAAGCGTGTCAGACTATCTACTCGGAACTTTGTGCCACCTTATGTCGGAGGCATAACCGCTAATTTTGAACTGCAAATGGTTATCTTGGCCTGCTGTTGACCGTACCTATGAATTTTTTGATTAAGTTTTGTCGCGTCGGGGGACCGTCGTTTTTGCGTCGGGGGTTAAAAACTACTTAACGGAATTTGATGCGTTTTTTTAAATGGATAGAGTGATTTAAGAGGAAGACAAACGTCAAACCAATAGGAAAAAAAGAATGCCGTCTGCGTGCACTCGCCGCCGGGTCCGGGTCGGACCGGGACACGAATGTTAGTTACTCACAGGAGTGGCAGACGGCGCCCGCGTAGCCGGTGCCGGCGCAGTCGCACGTGAACTCCTCCGCCGTCTGCGTGCACTCGCCGCCGGGTCCGGGTCGGACCGGGACACGAATGTTAGTTACTCACAGGAGTGGCAGACGGCGCCCGCGTAGCCGGTGCCGGCGCAGTCGCACGTGAACTCCTCCGCCGTCTGCGTGCACTCGCCGCCGGGTCCGGGTCGGACCGGGACACGAATGTTAGTTACTCACAGGAGTGGCAGACGGCGCCCGCGTAGCCGGTGCCGGCGCAGTCGCACGTGAACTCCTCCGCCGTCTGCGTGCACTCGCCGCCGGGTCCGGGTCGGACCGGGACACGAATGTTAGTTACTCACAGGAGTGGCAGACGGCGCCCGCGTAGCCGGTGCCGGCGCAGTCGCACGTGAACTCCTCCGCCGTCTGCGTGCACTCGCCGCCGGGTCCGGGTCGGACCGGGACACGAATGTTAGTTACTCACAGGAGTGGCAGACGGCGCCCGCGTAGCCGGTGCCGGCGCAGTCGCACGTGAACTCCTCCGCCGTCTGCGTGCACTCGCCGCCGGGTCCGGGTCGGACCGGGACACGAATGTTAGTTACTCACAGGAGTGGCAGACGGCGCCCGCGTAGCCGGTGCCGGCGCAGTCGCACGTGAACTCCTCCGCCGTCTGCGTGCACTCGCCGCCGGGTCCGGGTCGGACCGGGACACGAATGTTAGTTACTCACAGGAGTGGCAGACGGCGCCCGCGTAGCCGGTGCCGGCGCAGTCGCACGTGAACTCCTCCGCCGTCTGCGTGCACTCGCCGCCGGGTCCGGGTCGGACCGGGACACGAATGTTAGTTACTCACAGGAGTGGCAGACGGCGCCCGCGTAGCCGGTGCCGGCGCAGTCGCACGTGAACTCCTCCGCCGTCTGCGTGCACTCGCCGCCGGGTCCGGGTCGGACCGGGACACGAATGTTAGTTACTCACAGGAGTGGCAGACGGCGCCCGCGTAGCCGGTGCCGGCGCAGTCGCACGTGAACTCCTCCGCCGTCTGCGTGCACTCGCCGCCGGGTCCGGGTCGGACCGGGACACGAATGTTAGTTACTCACAGGAGTGGCAGACGGCGCCCGCGTAGCCGGTGCCGGCGCAGTCGCACGTGAACTCCTCCGCCGTCTGCGTGCACTCGCCGCCGGGTCCGGGTCGGACCGGGACACGAATGTTAGTTACTCACAGGAGTGGCAGACGGCGCCCGCGTAGCCGGTGCCGGCGCAGTCGCACGTGAACTCCTCCGCCGTCTGCGTGCACTCGCCGCCGGGTCCGGGTCGGACCGGGACACGAATGTTAGTTACTCACAGGAGTGGCAGACGGCGCCCGCGTAGCCGGTGCCGGCGCAGTCGCACGTGAACTCCTCCGCCGTCTGCGTGCACTCGCCGCCGGGTCCGGGTCGGACCGGGACACGAATGTTAGTTACTCACAGGAGTGGCAGACGGCGCCCGCGTAGCCGGTGCCGGCGCAGTCGCACGTGAACTCCTCCGCCGTCTGCGTGCACTCGCCGCCGTGCTCGCACGGGTTCGGGTTGCATCTACACGAACGAATTATATCAAGATCAACATAGAATTACGAAATAATACAAATAGTTAATATGCTAAAACAAACATAGAATAGACCGACTAATGGTTGACCTTAAAACTGGCGCTCGGGATGGAAACAGGGAGAAGTTAAAGGCTTTTGCCCACAACTAGGTTAATTTAACAAAAAACATACATCAAAAAATTACTAATTTTTGTATAAGATTACGATAATTAATTACATTACATTTCAAAGGGTTTTACTCATTTAACTGAAATTATTTAAGCTACTCATTCTGAACGACATTCGTTGGTGTCAGCCTCAAGTTTAACCCTTAAACAGGCAGTAGACAAATAGTTACCACATCAATTTGAACCTTATGACATTCACTTACCGGCGAAAACCAAGGATAATTTTCGATACTCCAGGCCTGGTTAAGGGTTAAAAAAACACAAACGAACAACTGATTCAGAGAAGGTTCAACATGAACTGTTATTAAAATAATGCTATTTCAATTTTGAATCCCAATGAATCTAACGAATGAGGGTGTTCGACAATGAAAAATTCACTAGATGGCGATACATAGACGAGAGGTTTAACTGTTATTTGATTGGTGATTTCAATGTCATTGTGACATGTCCGTCAATGTCATGTAAGCCGTAACCAATCACGTAGCAGTTGGACCCCACGCCTACGTGTCGCCATCTAGTGGATTTTTTATTATCGAACACCCTCATTCGTTAAGATTCATTGGGCATACCTGTCAATCATCTGGCACGCATCAAAGACCACTTCATTAGGGCAGCAATACTCTTCTCTTTTCCAGTCTGTGGGCAGGCGGTAGTTGCCATCCACCGCGATTTTCCTCATGCACCCGATGAATCCACGTGGTGGCCCTTTACCTCCTACAAAATAGTATTCCCTTAACATTAACAAATTAAAAACTAATTGAAGAAATGTTCGCGCATCACACCGGAAGTACTTTATCGATTTCTTAACTTTTTTTTCTTTTTCTGGTAGGGTTGATGAATACTTATGACTGATACGATGTGAACACATTTAGTGAGAAATGATACATTTAATTTCATTTCATTTATATCTTGTCCATTATTGTAACAAGTGTAACTTAAATATTGTCAACTTACAAGCGACCCGCCGCGTGCCTGTGAATTTCCAATATTTTTCTCGCAGCCCCTATCCTGACTAAGCAAATATTGCAAAGAGAAATATTCAATTCGATGTAATCGTTCGAAAGTTATGCGCAAAATATAATATACAATGTCGGCAATTTGTGCCCGCTAAGACTACCACTCAGAAGCATAAGAACTAACCAAATTCAAATTCAATATTATTTTATTCATGTAAATTACACCAGTAATATTTATGAAACGTCTATATAATGCAAACTACCTCCTGTTCGGAACCTATAACTTACAGAGAAGATCCCGGCAAGAAACTCTGTCGTTCATATTACAAATATAGCTGAACTTATAATTAGTTTTGCACTAATACATACAGTGCGGCGGGTTAGTTTAAAAAAATAATTAATTGATTCAAAGTAAAAACATTTATATATTTAGGACTAACAAATAAACAAACTGTAGGTCCTAATGCACATTGTGCTTAATAAGAATTTTGAACTACAAATATGAACGTGAAGTGTTTTCGATCAAGACACAGAAGACCGCAGCCAAATAACGAATCACTTCTGTGTTGTTGTGTTCCTGCATGTGAGTAAGGTTTCCAGAGCTCCTGGGTGCTGCGTTAGTAGCAGGGGTCAAGCCTTCAAGGTAAGGGCGATAAGTCCAGTAATAGAATAATTATGCTGTACTAATCACCCTTAAGCTAGGACCTCATTACCACTTAACATCAGGTGGGATGAGGTCAATCTTGAAGTGCAATATAAAAAAATAAAAAAAAGACACTTACCAGCCAAATAGTACGATGTTCCAGTCAAGAACTTCATCTTTTTCATAGTCTTGACCGGCCTGAAGTCCATGGACAGCTCCAGGCTGTCGGTGGCCATGGTCAGCATGAGCGCGTGCCAGCGGCCGTCGTTGAATACCTCCGCGTAGTTGTCCAGCTTGATGCGGGGGGACCCCTGCATGTCTAGCTCCACTTTGATCTTGCCTTCTTCCAAGAACACCTGGACGGAAGTTATAAAAATAGAAGATTGTAAAATCTATTTTAAAGTATAACAAAATAGAAACTGGAATCTGATGATGGCATGCCAAAAAAATCAAGGGAACGTAGGTTTGTTTACAAGAAAAAAACTATAAACGGTTGGTTAGCATTCGGCTTCAAAGGCTAAAAATACCAAGGTAATTTATTTGAATACAAAATACAAATAATAATATTTACAGCATCACACACATTGCTCTGATTATGTGCTAAGTAGTTAAAGTGCTTACGTCACAGAAATCAGATACAACGATAGGATCACAACACCCAGACCCGAGACAAAAAACTATGATAAAATGTTTTTATTGACCAGGAATCGAACCCTCAGAGATTGAGCCATGCCTCGGCTCGTATGTCGTCAAACGGTACTAAAGTTTGCAAACCGGTGCCTTTTTAGACACCTATCGGGTCCCGCCATTCATACTAGGCCTGGTGACTAGTACGAAAACTGCGCCACGGAAGCCCCAACTTGTAGAAAATGTTCGGTGGATGTCTAAAAGGGCACCAAAGTCAATTCATTTATTCATTTATGTTACAAGTAAACACCTTGTTGGAAATCTATCACTTTATATGAACAGTACGGGGAAAAAACAAGGAATGTAACAAATTAAAAAAATCGAGAAATTAGCATTTGAAAATACACCCTGACCTGTTACATCAAGGCGTTCCCATGAGGCGTGACAGCTTATGATTTTTTTTTCAGTTTAAAAAAGAAATAACCATGAGTTTCATAATTTATAACTGATGCAAGGTAAAAATACAGGAGTTAATGCAACTTTTGGTGTCATAACCACATTTTTGAGTTTTATGTGACATTCCTTATTTTTTTCCTGTACCCTTCATATGGTGTACCTTGACGTGTCCGTCGGTCTTGAACTTGTGGTATATGAGTAGGCCGTGGTTCTCGTAGGTGCGGAACTCGAGGCTGACGTTGAGCGTGTTCCCGCCCGCGTACCCGCGCAGCTTGGCGTACGAGCCCTCCTTCAGGAACGTCACGGGCGCTATCAGAGGCTCCTGAGACATAATGGGGAGAACAGGGATGATGACTGTCAGTTGAGATACTTCAAATACCTGCCAAAGCTGGACATTTTCTTATTTTCTCACTCTTCATAGTTAAATATATGCAAGTTATAAAGTACCATGTAATTTTTACTTATATTTAATGAGGGTGTTAGCGGATGAAAAACCCACTAGATGGCGATACATAGGCGTGAGGTCCAACTGTTATGTGATAGGTCATTCATATGTCATGGTGAAATGTCTACCAACGTCGTGTAAACCATAACCAATCACGTAGCAATTGGACCTCACGCCTACGTAATGCCACCTAGCGGATTTTTCATGCGCTAACACCCTCATTGTACCTTTGCATTCGTAATGTATATGGACTTTGTGATCAAGTAAGTAAATTTTTTTCAGAACTTTAAACTATAATAGATGTATCGTATTAGGCTTTTATCGGGGTCCACCGTTATTTGTAAATTCGCATATCTAAGTTTATACTTAAAAGCCTGTTTATTTATACTATTTTGTGGCTGTACTTATAATAAATATAACACGTTTTCTTCATAGATTAAATTATTTTTATGAAAAATCCAACTCCACTCGTCATGTCACGAATATTATTATAAAGGTCAGTGGCGCTAACTTAACTTTAACAGTAACATCCGCATTACGCCGCGCTCGGAAACTTTTACAAATCCCCTTACGATACAGGATACGAACCCACAAACTTCACGTTTGTACCTTCGATAAGAGGTAACATATGGCTAGATATAGCAATACTACACGCAAAAAACTATAAATTTTGTAAAAAGTGTGATGACCATACTAATTTAACATAAAGGAGACCTTTTATCCCGAAATAGCGCAGGCGCAGGCAAAGTTGCGGCCAACAGTTATTAATAGCAAAGCATTATAGACTTGCCCTTGCATTGATTTAAGACTCAAATCAAAACATGACTTATGAAAAAGGCTTATTACACTGTACAAGACTTTTTTAATGATAAAAATATGTGGAATAGTTAAAATGTCCACCTGCACCTAGATACTCTTTATTATTAACTCAAATATTTAAATGCTTTATTGTGATGTTTGTAATTTATTTTAAAAGAGGATATCTGTTGAGTTTTTTGCGGCGCTTCTTCTCAACAGAACCAACGTCGAGGCGCTGGTAGGAAAAAATATTGACGTGCAAAAGAATTTATTGTAAATCCACGTGCAGAAAATAAATCATTTCATTTCAATACAGACTCAAGACTCCGTCAGCACTCACCGGGCAAGCATACAGCGTGTTCACTTTCTGGAACTTAAACGGCTCCCCGGACTCGTAGCCGGCCTTCAGGTCCTGGATGACGTTGGTCGCATTCAGATACAGGTTCTCGATGCAGCCGGTGAAGTTCTGGGTCACCATCAGACCCGCTTGGAAGTTCGGCACACCGCCTATGTAGAACTGGGGGAACATAACGGCTTTTAGACTTTTTTATTAAGTTGGAGACATGCCCACGCACCGTTGTTTTAACATCGATGTTGCTGTACAAAAAACATCGGAACATCGATGTTAGTGAAATTGATCGTCGAAGTTGATTCACGCACGATAGATCCATTAATACAAGTGTGTTCAATATCTCAACGCATCCATATTATAATGTCATTTATAAAGTGTTCATTCGGTATCTCTCAGTTTATCATAATTTTATGTTTCTTGGATGAGCGAACGCATTTCATAAATCGGCTCAATGTTATATTACATCAGACGAATTAATATTAAAACACTTGCAAAACAAAATTGATCGATTTCACCGTATTTTACATTGGTGACAATTTCTTAGTGAAAAAATTGTCTATGTTATCGAACATCGATGTTCGGTTTATGATAAATATCGATAATCGATGTTTCGCTTTCGATTATTACATCGATGTCAACATCGATGTTTTTCTAACATTGATCATCCCTAACTCGAACCGAGTAATGCATGGTTAAATATTTGAAAAACGATCCGTTCTAATTACGGATAGTAACAAACCATACGAGGCGTAAGCTAAAAACGACCGACTAATGACAGCTGATATGGAAAGTAAATTTGAAATTAGAATTAACGACTCGGAAAAAACATATGTACAGTCATTTTACGAACCGTAAAATATTGGAACCGGGGTTTTAATGTCCAGGATGGTCTTCTCTGGCGCCAGCGGTGGGGGCCGATATCCCACGGAGCAGACGAACGCCGATTGGTGGGAACCAAATGGGCTTATGGCCCTTTTTTTAACCAGGGGAAATACCCACGCACCGTCACTCTCTTCCACTGACAGACAGAGTGGTGTTTTGGACTCGAACCAACTAAATCTCCAAGTGGTCCTCTTCTGTACCAGTGGTGGGGGCAGGTATCTCGCGGAGCGAACAAACGAAGACTCCCACCGAATAGGCAGTAAAATCTATGGAAGTCTGGATGTATATATGTGTGTATGTCTCTATAATTGGTTGTCACTATTTCACGCAAATACTTCTGAACAGATTTCGATGAAAATTGGTAGAATGACAGATGATATACTAAATACCTAGTAGACTCTACTAGGTAGAGTATAGGACACTTTTTATCCCAAAGTGTAAGGAACGTATGTTATTTACTAAAAGTGGAAGTACTTCCGCCGAACTAGGTATTATCTGCTCGGAGACCAAGGCCCAACTACCAAACTTGGTTCGTTGTATATATACTTAGTGGCGACGAAAACTTTGATATCGCGATGTAGGATATCGATGTCATGCATTACGTATGGAGCGTTGTTTACTACGCCAATTCTGCTGACGCTGTATTTGTGTCGACTTGTAGGTCATGTCGTAGGTCGGCACATTAAGGTAACGAAGACGCGGGTAACAACTACTTATATAAATGAGAAAGTTTGTATGAATGTTTAATTGTCCGGATGTATATTAGTTACTCTTACACGCAAAAACTAATGAAACGATTTTGACAAGTTATGATTAAAAATAAGGACGAGATACTTTTTATACCGAACGTGAACTATGTCACGTCACATCTAGTTTCTAACAATCAAACTGTATCCTACTCACCGCACGATTAAGGTTCAATCTCGAGAACTCCCCCTTTATCCTGTCCTGCACGACCACGCGGTCGACGGAGAAGAGCACCTCCCGCCTGTTGCGCGATATGACCACGTCGTGCCATATGTTGTCGTCCAGCAGGCTCCCCACGGACATCGACGTGGGGGTCCCAGAACCTAGCAAAAGGAAAACGACGTTCATACATATCTCCTTAAAAAATAGGAAAAATTAAGGAAGTTCGAACATAATACGGTGCAGCGACCTCCGTAGCAGACGCGAGCGAGCCGGACTTTTTGTTCGCGCCATATCTGAGATCCCGGGTTAGATCCCCGGTCGGGACAATGTTGGAAACGAACTCATCTATATTGTCAGTTGTTTTTGATTTCTGTAACACAAGTTCTTAAGCTACTTATCACAGCATCAGAGCAATGTATATGATGTGTTGTCCCATATTAATATTATGTTCATGCAAATTACTGATGTAACTTGTCATTTTTGAATAGACAAACATTTATGAATAGTCTATATAAACCAAATGAGGCTGCCTCCGGTTTTATGCCTAAAGGTCTTGGGAGCTCTAAACGAAAGGCTTCCTCTTGGAAGTTCACGAGTCGAAGGCACAGTGACCACTTTTACTACAAAAATACCTGTCTAAAGTCTTACCTAAGTCAATATTCAACACCAGCCTATTATCCCTAAGCTGCAGCGCTATGTAGTCACCCTGGGTTCCCCTGGAATACATGAGGGTCCCTGACGCGGTGCTGGTCTTGAACCTGAAGCGGATGGCCTCCCGTGACGCTGAGATGGGATCCCGGAGGAGATCCACCTTTATCAGTGAGGTTCCGTTGAAGTAGATGGTATCCGCAACTAAAAAAAAAGGGAATTACCGAGTTATATTGTATACTACCATATTGGATCTGCTACCGATATACTTGTCTAGCAGACCCGACAGACTTCGTTCTGTCAAAAATATTTGGAATGTGATTAAAATAAACTTAATTGAACAGCAATAAAGTTCAAAGTGATTTTTTTTTTTTTTTTTTTTTTTTTTTTTTTTTTTTTTTTTTTTTTTTTTTTTTTTTTTGCGCCAGACAATCACACCAATCACCTGGTCTCAAACTAAGGTTTTCCCTTGTAATATGAGTACCAGACGACGGATACTAACTGGGGGCGTCATCCCAGCTCTAGATTCTACATTTTAGTTGGAAAACGTTTGTGTTGGAAAATGATTGGGGGAATGATTTCTTAAGGTTTTCCCAGCAATTATTCGATTTTTCTCGTCGTCAAAACCATCCCTGGACTTCCAACAAACATTAAAGAAAAGAAATGGACAAATTGTTCCAGGCCTTGTTGAGTTATGCGCTTACAAATGCATTTTGCGCTTCATTTCTATATTATAGAAAATAGAAGATTTTATTTATGTACCTAGTATAAGGAAACATTGTTAGGTATATTTGAAGAGTGCAAGTTTTACGCCGGTTCTTCTCGACATCACCAACATTCCAAACATGGCGGTAGAATACTGAACTTGTATTAACGATAAGTGCTTTTGTAATTGGCCAAATAAAGGTTATAAAATGTTTTTCGAGAGTTCGCATGTATTTGGTAGGTAGGTACGTATGTACATTTCTTTGGCACGCTCCACAGCTTAAACGAATGGACGGATTTCGACATGCGAGGTATCATTTGATTCGTCGTAATTATGTGAGTAACATTAGGTATGTTAATATATCATGTGCGTGTGAATTGAGTGAGCAACTTCCAGAAAAAAAATAATAATGATACGCCTGTCAATTAGTAAAAGGTCTAAAACAATTTGTAAAACCAATCTCAGAGTTTGTAAAACGATACAAGCTGAGATAAGTAAGTAAGTAAACGTATGCTCACTCATTCCTCACAGAGGGGTAGTGAGATATCCGTTTATATTAAGTTTACTATGTAATACGCGGTAAAAGAGAGTATTGAGTGAGCATTTGTTAATAAACATTACACTAGAAAATGCACCGTAATGTCAAAGTCAATATTTTTTATTCACATAGATTACATTAGTAATACTTATGAATAGTCTTTATATAAAGCAAATGAAGCTACCTCCGGTTCGAATATTGAATCATTATATGTTTTACGAAACCAGTTTTAGAGTTTACATGAACAAGGGATAAGATTGAATGGTTTCGACATGTAAAACACTAAGTAGCTAAAAGAAAGTCACAAAAGAAATGTAGACATTGTAATGCACTTTCCAGTCGGGTTTTACATTTCCTAAATGAGTAAGTTTATTTTGTACCATAATCGCAGCCATAAAGTTCTACTCTCATGGAGATCTTGTCGCGCCATCGCATCGGGTTCACGCGGATGAACTGGGCAATGATGGGCACTTCGAACTCGTTCTTGTGCTCCGTGTTCCCGTCCTGGTTGCCCTCGAACATCTGCCGAACAAACACGGGAAAATAAACCCTAGTGTCAACATCTTACTAATACATATTCCTTAACTTATACGAACGGATGAGTTGATGTTTGTTACTTTTCTTGGTTGCCCTATAACATCTAACGATCAATCACGGGAAATTCAACTCTAATATCTTCATATTACAATACTAAGGTAAACACACTGGATCAAAAATTATAGATTGTGTTTAGTGTTTTAAATTGTGATTAAAAACATCGATACGTATTTTTTCCTATGTCAAATTAATACAAAAATAATCTGAGATAAAACGGTGCCAAGTTGCGGGATTGGGGCTCGTTACGTAACTGGTGGGTAAAAACTTAAGAAGGTAGGGCATAGCGATTTATCGCTCTCTCTGGAGCAGCCCGATTGGTGAAATCACTTTTGTGTTGTTGTGTTCCTGCGTGTGAGTAAGTTTTCCAGAGCTCCTGCGTGGGTGCTACATTAAAAGTAAGGGCGACAAGTCTAGTAACAGCTTTATTATGCTGTACTTGTCGCCCTTTAAGCAAGGACCTCATTACCACTTAACATCAGGTGGGATGAGGTCAATCATAAAGTGCAATTAAAAAAAAAATCACTAATGACGTCAACCGACAATTAAATTCATTACATTGCTGTTATTTTTAAATTAGGTTGAAAATGCAAAAATACGTGTCGGACGGACTTATAATCACTTTTAGTCCGCTTTCCTATTACATGGCAATATACTTGGCTAAATTTTTGTTGGCTGCTAATATCCGTATGGTTCCCCTTCTACGACAGCAATTTGTTCTCAATAGGGCATTCATGTAAGTGGTCGCAGGGGTAAAAATCATTGAGAAGCGAAAGTACCCTTCTGACCTACTTACAATAAGGGATTGCTTCCCCTCTTCAGAGTATGGCAAGTTTTTTGTGTACCTGCTTTCGTCAAACAACCCTATTGTTGTTGATTTGTGCATAAACGTAGCTCCGCAACATATATATTCAAGTAACGGCCTGCTGCGGCTTAGGACGCGTTTGAAAACCATATCTTACACATTTTCTATTGATTATTGCTCGTATTGGTTGTAGCGCGATGTTATATAGCCTAAAGCCTTCCTGGATAAATGGATCATCAAAAATAAAAAGATTTTTTGAATTCGTACCAGTTGTTCCTAGGATTAGCGCGTTGTAACAAACACTCTTCAGCTTTGTATTTGTATAAGATACTGTTTCCTGCAACTCTGTTAACGTTATTTCCAGATTCTAACTTTTCCCAAATGTTATTCCAGTAACTAGTCTAGTCTGTCTAGTCGCCAAATTTCATTCAAATCCATTCGTTGGTTTTTGCGTGAAATTATAACAAATATATAATAACATCAACGATTCCAAGTAGATTCGTCGATTTATATCCGGTTCCAATATTTGAAAAAATATCCTTGTTATTTACGAATAGTCATAAAATATCGGGTTGTGTTGAAACAAACAACTAAAAATATCAACCTAAAAATTAGTTGGGGACAAAATTAGCAAGTGTGTGGTCTTGGGTTTGGGCGACTAGTAGCTAGGTAAGTATTTCTGTTGCCCAAAATAATTAAAAATGCGCTTTTTAAATTATTCCTTCATTGTCCTGACATTAAAGAACAAAACAAAAGAAAAATAAGTATCCAATTTGGTGCAGTCATTCTGAAGTTATGCACTTACATACATTTTGGCAATTCATTTCTGTTTATTAGAAGATGACGAGTGAGTGTGCAGTTTTTCACACTTATGTTACACTTTTATTCCTAGTATGCATTGTGGATAGCAAAACTGGTTCGGAAGGTATCTTACCTTTCCCACTGAAATTACCGACCTTTATCACAAGAATATCCGCATGTAAACTGATGCGAATAAACAGACGAACACTGAGAGTAAAAATAGTGTAGACATATTCTTGTAGGTAAATACTTTCGGATGTGTTAAAGAAACTAACTTGCACTCAAATAACTTCAGGTTTTTATGATGTTGTTCAAATAGATCTAGTATTTACAATCTATTTCCTACATTTAATATGTGTGTATGTGCTGAAGTCCAGACGCCTGACCGGAACAGGTTGATCAACATATTGCTGTTATTTGTTTATGAATGAACAGTTTACGACTCCCAATTATGACATCAAAGGGAATTATATACTTATATTACTAGGCAGGGTATGCATGATATGCTACCTGAAATAATCTATTGTACTAATATTAAAACGGCTTAGCTACTGATATCTAGATGTAAATTATGATATTTACATACATGTGTTACTTATTCACGCCAAAACTATTCAATTGAATTAGAATGAAATATAATAAATTACTGTTCTCTCCACAAAAATACATGGTCATAAGTTACATTTGCAGGTATTAATGCTTAGGTTTATAAACATTTATTAGACCCATATCGTTGCGAGAGACTGGTGCCTGATGTAGGTTTATAATAACCTGTATTACGGGTCACCAGTAATATGGTGGAAATATATCTATATTTCTTACTGTCATCTGACAAACTTGAATATAAAACCTTTTCATACTTAAATATTGCGAAAAAAGTAGCGGGCGCCAGCTCCATTTAGATGAATTATATCCAAGTTAGACTGGATTACTACTTACACGACTAATGCACGGTTCCAATATTTGAAAAACGATCCGTTCTAGTTACTGTTAGTAAATTATAGTAAATTATACGAGGAGTAAGCTAAAAACGACCGACGGACGACTTATTATGACAGCTGATATGGAAAGTAAATTATGGAACGGTTTTACGACTCGTAGTCGGTTGGAGAAAAACGGATAGTCATTGATACATTACGAATCGTAAAATATTGGAACCGGGGATTAATTCACCATAAACGACCTTTTTATAGTAGTAGAGGCGATGGAAGCAAGTGGCACAAAGTCCACCTCTTATGTTCCATAGTATCAAATAGTTTAATGGCGCTTTCTACTCAAAATCTTGTACATCTCTTGTACTCAATTTATATACCTATCTCACCGTCAAAAACGCTGGGCAACTCTGTTGCCATGGCGACCAATACAGACCTTCATATACCCATCCTCCAAGGACATGGGCCGCCAACTCTCCCCATCGTCCGAGTACTGGAGCATGTACTCCGTGACATACTCGTCGGTGCCGTACCGGCCCCTGGTGGTTATCGCTCGGAGCTCCTTCCGCGCCCCCAAGTTTATCGTCAGGTGCTGGTAGTACGAACTCTCCTGGGATGTCCAGCTCGATGTCCCTTCACCGTTATTGGTTAGTTAGTGCTGTACAGTTTGCTCTAGTCCACTGATTGTGTAACTGGGGTTAAACGATCTTGCATTCTCCTTTATTTTAGGGTGTACCGTCCGTTCCGATGCGTGTGGAACTTCCGGCCCTGAAAAGGGCAGGATGGGGCAGTGGGTACCAAAATCCTCATATGACCCGACCGGGAAGCAAACTTAGGAATTCAGAGATGGAGCTACGCCATAGTCCGCCTTTCCGGTACGGAGGGCGTCAGAAAGACATCAAATTCTCATGAAAAGAAACATGAGTAGGTACACTAATTGATAATGCAAGAACGTAGTTACAACATCAGTAGACTAGCACAAATAGTGAATTAGTAAATAGTACCTACTGGGGTTAATTTTAAAGTTGAGAATAAGGTATGCTTTTCGACAGAACACGAGTCTAGTTAGCAAATAAGAAGATAACAGTAATTATACCCATACCTGTGTTACTATAAATGTTCGTAAAACAATTTATTTTTTATTAGACTTAAAACTTTCAATTTAAAAATGAGTATTCTGTTTTAAATTTAATTAGAAAAGATAATATTTAATATAAAAACGAAATAGATATATACATAATCAAATTATTATAATTATATTAAATAATTTTGTAATAACCTTGTGAAACCCAAACTAATCTACGAAGCGGAAAGCAAAACTAGTATTTGCGTAAAAACGTGCATATACGCCTAGAGAGAAGCCCAACCTCCAAAGACCTGATAATGATGATACTTCCTTCGCCCAACGGTGGGCCGATAACTCAGTTAACATGTTAATTACCTTGACTTCGCCCCTGGCCGCCTTGTACTGGACGTAATCAAGGCCGTTCGAGCCATAACTAATCCTGTACTCCTGCACATACTCCTGCGAGTGGGCGCGACCTTGGGTCGTGATCCTCGTCACGTTCTTCACCGTCCCCAAGTCTATTATCAGCTGCTGGTCGAAGTCATTCTCCTTGGCGGTCCACGCGTTCACACCTTTTTAGTATGGAAATTAACATTCAAGGCGTTGCAAAGCTCTCGGGTTAGTATGTGATGGTATGTTACGTTTTAAATGAAGTGTCAGTTCTGTATTTTAAATTTTATTTTAACAACATGCCTATGACGCTATGACAATGGTTGTTTCATGATTATTCTAAAACAGCTTAAGCCTATCTAGTTTTAAACATCCAAAATAAAAATCACACTTAGAACCAAACCAAAAAATCCCATTATTTAAAGTAACAATATTAAGAACTATAACATTAAAACACTTTTCAACTTCTTCTTCATAAAGTCATTACTGAACTTCGAATCACTTTCAAATGGCGGTTTGACATCTCTGACTATATCGTCAAATGTCAAAAATGTAAAAGGCGAAGCAGAAATGTCACCTGTCGTTCCCTTCTGTATAGAAACGGCCACAGCATACTTATCATTCAATAAGGTCTCTTCAAACACCCAATCATTTTTCAAAACACCCCTGTCATACAACTTTGTATCATTTACAAACTTCCCAGCCTCCAACGTCAATGTCTTTATATCGAAACTTAACTCTTGAAGAGGAACTGTAATCCCAAAACCAGTGTTCTTTACATAACTTTCTTTCAAACACCACATACGGTAAAAGCAGGCAATTTGTTCCATTTCTGTTTGGAAGCTGCGTATTTTTACCCATTCTTGTGGTGAGAATTGCTTATTCATCAAACGGAAAAACTCAGGAATGTCCTTAAACGATGGAGGCTCTATCTTCATGATGTCTATTCCTATATTTTTCGTTACATTACCAGCTAAGACAACATAGTCCCCTTGGTGTGAAACATTGAAACTTGTAAAAGTATCTCCCACACCCAGCAAATATGGCTTTCCGTGGCCATCTCTTCCCAGTTTAATCTCATCGTAGGGGATAGATGTAGACAAATGAACAAACTTCCTTAACATAAGTCGACCAATAAGCGAGGACTTAGCATCTTCTTGAAATACGAATCGCGATATTCTCTGCTTTTCCTCAGGCTGTATGCAACTTGAAGCCAGTAAAATGTCTTGTTCTGTCGGCTTCCAAGCGCTGGCGTCGAACGCCCATCTTGCATTGTGTACATTGAGCATTTTGGTGTCAGATAGAACTCTAAATATATTGCTTCTCCAAATATTACAAATGGTCCAATTATTCAGTTTTTTACACACTTTGTGGACCTGTTGAGGAATTAATTGATTTTATTAATTCCTCATTTACTCTTCCTCAATCTATTTTATTTTATTGATACCAAAAAGCACTTTGCAAAAATCTTAATCACACATAAGCTTCTAATTGGCAAATAAAATATTGCATCTAATCAAAAACACACAAAACAGCTCTATTTACATGCAAAAATAATATTAGAGCATAACCCTCCTTTTGAAACAGTAGGGTAAACACAACTGTTTAGTTGGCATAACTAGACCTAAATATAATCCTGTACATTTTAAATTCATATACAACAGTTTGATTAAAAATTTATTATAAAGCCTAGTTATGACAATAAACATATTATTGCAAATAAATGTGTAAGTTCTATTTTAGTTTCCACCATATTGCCAAAAGTACAGATTTCTGACATGAATATTAGAGAATCCTCACAAATATTGTAATGCAAAAGTAACTATGTTGGTCTATCTCTCTTCCGTGCCAAATGACTAAAGCAATTTAAATTAAATTTCATATGCTGACAATCTACAACCTAAGAAAGGAGATAATCCACTTTTTAATACCAAAAAGTGTTGCACGGGCTTCTACTGGAGGGATGAGAATTTGTATGAAAGTATTGTTACTTTATTTTGTAAGGTACAAATAAGAAACTCATTCAATAATTATTTTTTTTTATATTACACTTCAAGATTGACCTCATCCCACCTGATGTTAAGTCGTAATAAGGTCCTAGCTTAAGAGCGACAAGTAGAGCAAAATAAAGCTGTTACTGGACGTGTCGCCCTTACCTTGAAGGCTTGACCCCTGATACTAATGTAGCACCCCCAGGAGCTCTGGAAACCTTACTCACACGCACGAACACAACAACACCGGAGTGATGGTTATTTTGCTGCGGTCTTCTGTAAGGTGTAGGTATTTCACCAGTCGGGCTGCTCCACTTCGAGCGATAAATCACTATGCCCTGCCTCTCTTAACTGACTCAATAACAACACTTGTTGTACCTTTTCACTAAACTTTACCATGTACATAGTTTTATTATTCAGCATTGAATAGTTTGTTGGTATATAAACTACCAATAGACAGACTAATCAAAACTGGTTTTATTATAAAGCTCTAAATGCAGAAATAACAAATTTATGGCATTATGGTAGAAAGTTCCAGCAAACCAGAAAACATCTAATACATTTTTTAAAAGTATTGTCAGTCCTTACCATACAACTTTGCATTGTCCGGTCCTCTGTCTCTGAGACTGGATGTGGCCGTCAGCTTTGATTGAGCAACGAGAGGCTCATTACATTCATAGTCATAGTAGTATCTTATAGTGTCTGAAACAAGTTGTACAGTGCAAATTACTAAAATGCAAATTATTAAAGCCTTTTTCTAAAACATATTATGGTTTGATATTTTAGAAGGCAAGTTTTGCAGTTATTACATATTTTATTATTCATGAATGATTACTACTTTTCAAAAGCCAAAGTTTTGGATCTACTAGCTTTTTTTATTTCTTTTTATATTATTTTTAACAAATTATACAGACAAACCTTCAGAGGAATTTTAATTTAGGAAGAATTTCAGTCCAAATTAGCATTAATTATTTCCCAGTAAACCCATTTAATGTAAATAACTACTCCAGATATCAAATTAATCAAAATTAACTTCATTGTGGCTATTGTTACTAAAATACCTGACATGTTTAGTAAAGGTTAGAGGCCATTTCAAATTTTCTTATAAGGTTAAATAAATTCAAGTCTTTGTGTATGATATTATGAGCAAATCAAATAGCAGAAGAATTGTATATAAGTAAATTCACGTATGTAACACTAACTGAAGCCTAAAATTTAGCATAACGATTAAAAACCCATACTAAATTAATATCGTTACTAACCTGCATAAGATTTAGAAGCGCTATAGCAGAGCAACACAAAAAAATAATACACAAAATTACTCATCATAATTTCATAATTACTTTGATAACTTTTATGCAAGAAACATAAGTATTTCAATCGGCAATCGAATAAAACTGTTTGATCATTACGTTAGCGTTGTCACAAACAAAAATCACGAAAGCCGGACAACACCCTTCAAGCTAGTGTTGTACAGTCGGATGTTCATTGAGTCTTGTCCCATCAACGTTTGTTTTACCGGGGCATTTGACAATTCCTCTTTTTTTTCAAATTGTTAATTAAATGCCTTTTAATATATGGTATTTAATATTCATTTTATCAAATGTTATGCGTATCTTTACGTTTTACTGCATTACATTACAATAGCAATGAACTATGAAGTTCTTTCAGGGTGGCTTTGAACCTGTTTTGACAAAGTCCCCAGACAACTGTAGTAAGATACTAAAATTATTATTTCAAACGTATGAAACACCATTAAGAATCATGAGATTGTACAATTTCAGTCTCTGAAGTAACTATTGGGACATTTTTTAAACGTTAAGCAGCACTAAAATGTAAATTTAAAAAGTTAGTTCTCATTTGACGCAGTTAAGTTAACCAATCAGTGGATTCAAAATTGTGTTTCTCTTAATTGGTGGTTTTTCATCGTCTCTGGCTAATACACCAATCAAAAATTTGCACAGTTGAATGAAAGAAAAGAGAACTGGAAATTTGTTCAAATACCTTAACAGATATTACAAAATTACTTTGGTAAAATTAATTTCATTTATTTTCAAAGGTAATCAAAGGATTAAGCGAATACAAGTTTTAATTTATAAATGCAACGTATTATTAAAAATATAAAAAAAACATGTTAAAAATTAAGCTTCCGAAATACCAACAAATTTTTGTGAGGCCTCATAATCATTTATTAAATAGTTTGAAATCTGTTCAAAACGTAGTTTATTTTATTTCAGTGTTACTGAAAACTTAAAAATATCAGAAATGGTAGAAAAGAGAACCTATTAGGTATCTAACCCACAAGAACCACTATTAGACCCAATTAGACCTAAGCCTTAAGTGGCTCATACGTGACGTCATATTCGGTTAGAGCAATATAACATTACTCCTCTGTCTTATAAATTTTAGTTTTTTTTTTTTATATTACACTTCAAGATTGACCTCATCTCACCTGATGTTAAGTGGTAATGAGGTCTTAGCTTAGGGGCGACAAGTACAGCATAATAAATCTGTAACTGGACTTGCCTTAAAGGCCTAACCCCTGCTACTAATGAAGCACCCCCCCCCCCCTGAAGCTCTGAAAACCTTACTCACACGCAGGAACACAACAAAACAGATGTGATCGTTATTTGGCTGCGGTCTTCTGTAAGGTCTGTAGTCGGGCTGATCCAATTCGAGCGACAAATCGCTATGCCCCACCTCTCTTAAAAAAAATTGGACGTAAACGCTTGGTTCTCTTCTTAAGGCAGGACACTTAAATAGTAGGAATAGTAATTTTTAGACTGCAACATTTAATTTCTACCAAATAACTATCAGGAGAAAATCTTTTACGAGTTAAATTTGCTTTCTCCAATTTTTAAAGTTTTTCAGTAATTTAGGCACTCAACACAACTATATTAAAGAATTTAAAGAATCTAAATTTGTTTGTTTCTTTTGTGGTCACGAGTTTTCGGCTCCCGGTTCCCGGTTCTATTATCCCGTTAGACAGTTACTTGTGCCACGTTCTGTGGGAGTTACTTGTTTCTAAAATGTTTTAGACTCGTTAATTTCTGTGTTGAACAACATAGAGTAAGTTTCGTATTTTACATTAATCAAACATGAGCTATGAATCATGATCCTATGACATCAGACTAGCCTTATTGGAATGGAATCCATTTTTCTTATCCATGTATGGGTCAATATCTGACGATGTATGTACATAATGTTTAGGAATTTGACCTCTTGCTAATTTTTAACAGGGATTTTTAAAATTAAACAAAACAAAAGTATACCCACAAACTGAGTTCAAGATCTTAAAGCAACAAACCAAACTGTTTTATTTTACCAGGAAAATATTTCACATTGTAAGGCATCCTACCACCTTAAACTGTTGATAACTCAATCGACTTTCATTATTATATTTTGCCTTTTGTTTTCATTAATATAAATGTACATTAAGTTGTGACAAATATTGTTTCAATTTTATTATTTTATGGATACTTGAGTATTCCTATTATGTTTGAAAGTAAAACGCCTGTGTGCTTTAAGGCCAATATTTCATACCAATGCCCATTTAATAAGATTAATTGTGTGTTTGTAATTGTGAATTTAGGACAGAGTTTAATAGAATATAATTAGTGTCTTAGTCTTTAGTACCCATAAATATTTTATTATTTTAGCACCAACCATGTCTACCATGTGGGATCGGAAGGAGGAGCTGGCACGGAAGAAGGCCAAGCTCCAGGCTCTCCGAGAAGAAAAAGACCGGCGCAGGAGGGAGAGGGAACAGAAGGATGCTGAGGAGGCTATGGTAACTAAATATTTTTCATGCTTACTCAGAATAATTATTATGCTAAAATCTGTGTACTCTAGGAAATAAAATTACTGATTTTTCTGTAGTTATTAAAATTGTGCTTAATTGTTATGAACCATATGATTGTATGGAAATAATTCACAATTATTTTAGATAGTCATTTGTTGTTGGAGTACCACTTCAAAATAAAATACAAATAAGTTAATTTGTAACAGTTTCTAAGCACCAACAAACATATTTCAGCAACGGGCATCGGCTGCGTCCAGCCTGGACAGCAGGCGAGACTTGGATGAGATGCTCTCCTCTCTGGGTGTGGCCCCAGTGAAGGATGTGCTCTCCTCCCTCTCGTCTATGACGTCACTGACGCCACCACAGACTGCATCGCCTGATGCCAGTCTGCCGCATACTGACAAGTCCAGTTTGCCATCACAAGGGTAAGTCACCCACTTGTTGAGTTCAGAGTATCTGTTTAGATATTAGGGATCTGAGTTCACTTGTAACACAGAGGTTTCTTGTTGAAATGGGTAAAATCAGAATACTTTACTCGGGTTTTATAAAACTTATGTATAAAAATAAAACTATATTGTTGAAAAAGAAAATTACAAGCAATTAATAAGATGAAAACCAGATAAATATGATAAGCAAATTTATAATTTTACTAAATAAAATTGTTTGTCAGGTAATAAATTACAATAATGACCTTAAAACTTGCATGCCTACCCTCTTTTTAAATTACTGTTTATTGTAATAGAAAAACATCAAAAAGAAAGAAAAGTGGGATTTGGTCCGGCCAGATTGTTCGATGTTATTATTAAAATACAACCCTTGTAAAGTTTTATCATGTAACAAACTATCAAGTATGAATATTAGACTCATTGTTTTGGATCATTGCAATTATCTGCCTTTCTGTAAGGTAAATGGTTAAAACACATCTAGACTCTTTCACAAGTTATGTTTCCCTAACAGCGGTCCAAAGAAACCGCTACAGCTTCAGGTGGTCTCTGTGCAGTCTACAGACATTCCTCCAAAGGAGAATGTCACATATGCAAAGCAGACACAGACTACGACATCCGGGGTCACCGAGCTCAGAGATGGTAAGTTTGGCTTTCACATGGCAGTAGGCAGTAGAGGAATCTATTACTCAGTGAAAAATTTTTATACATATTAAAGTTTCAATTCTCCTATTTTTTGGGAACAAATTCTAAGTACAATTTTAATTATTGGGATAGTTTTAAAATATGAGTTAAATTTGTCAATGAAACTCAAGAGGTCAAATCCAATTTTTCAGGTCCCTTGAGAGCTTTTACTTTATGGAAGTTGCAATTTCCACAATCTTTTAAAGTCTGGTCCGTCTGTTCATCGACTTGTTAAATGTTTTTATGCAGGTTTATGTCTTAATAATTACACTTACAATTTTATTAAAACTAGCAATATAATGTAGATTGATGCAAATTCTCGAAGTACATTGAGTTTAATATAAATGGTATATTTATACCTTGTAGTTGTATTTAGTCGGCATAATATTACATGTATCTTTATCTTGTGTGATTTTACTATTTTTTTTACTTACTTAAATCTTTCATTGAACTTTTATTATTTTCCAGACTTATATTTGGACAATCACATATATTTATGTATGTTTTTGTGTTTTTTTTGTTCTTTATGATTTGAGAATTTGCATTAACACTGTGAAATCTTAATCTTGATTAATTGATTAACTGTGATGTCTGGGTGTTGGTTTTAACAGTATCATTTGCAAAAAATATCCAACTGATATTGTTTTTTTCATTGAGTACACTTAAAATCTTGAAAAAAATCGAGTCTATTCATTTTTTAAATTTACATCATACACATAATGTTTTAATTGACGTTATGAATGACTATGATAATCTGTGTTGGTTTGGGAATATTGTGAATAACAAAACTTGTGAAATTCAGAGTTCTCAGTGTTATTTGCGAATGGTTTTTATTCATTATAACCAATGACATCTGTAGTTATTGCGACAGTATTTACTTTTCATTCATATTTTCTTTTAATTTGGCCTGTAGCTTGTTGCCTGAACTAACATAAATATAACTAAACGAAGATACAGGACTATCTACTTTGAAAAAACAAATGCTTTTCACATTTCAAATAACAATCAATAGAACATTACAAATATTTTTAGTAACAAATGTATCTGTGATTAAGATGCAATTTTGAAAAATCACTAATAAAAAAAAACTTAACTACACCAAAAATCTTTAAATTTATTTAACAATAAAAATATGGTTCGTTATTTTATATTTCAAAACTACAAACTAAATTTAAGACATACAACAAAATTTCAAATACTTTTACCGCTTGTTGTATTTTTGCAAATATTATGAACTCGAAAGTTTATAAGAATGTATGTCGATTATTTCACGCTCTAACCACTTAATGGATTTGGCTGAAATTTGGTAGAAAGATTGATGAAATACTGGATTAACATCTATAACAACGCTAACGAAGTCGCGGGCATCTGCTAGTTTATATTATTATCGAGTTGATTCCAATTTATTCATATAATATCGGGTTGAGCTATATTAAAATGCCTACTGATCATCTAAATATAAGTACCATCTTCTGTTCCTAAACTAAAAAAAAATGAACAAAAAAAAAGTGCTTTTATTTTTTTATGAACAATCAGAGTTCAGGCCACAGCTACCAGTCGATGCAGTTTTATTTCTTGTCAGCTTAACAATACGCTGTCTTTCATTTCGGTGCTGTCCACGCCTCTCCTCACGTGCGTTTATTATAACAATAACTAAAAGTAAATACTGTATGAGTTGGTGCAATGTTTGTGTTTGTGCTACCATAAAAAAAGGCTGCTCTTCCAATGCCTCACCGCTTGCAGGATACATGGAGGACTGGTGGCGGCCGCGCAAAGGTAATACCAAACTCATTAACTTTGTTTTTAACGTCTGAGCACATTACTGCCAAGGATTAGGGGCTAAGAGTGTCTTAAATTCTACTTTGAAAAATGTGATTTTCAACTTTGAAAGCTTTATGTCAAACACATTTAAAAATTTAAATAATCTATTCCATTTATAAACCTAATGTTGGGATGCCCCGACGCGCCAACGTTAATATTTTTTTGTGTAAATATTGACAAGCAAAGAAGGAGTATTAATATTAATAAAACATAAACCTACGTAGAAAATTAAATTTATTACTTCCTTTTTAATGTTTTTTTTTTTGGAAAGTAGAGTTTTTGGGTCGGGGGTTTTTTTATCACTCGAGTATTATTTTTTGGAGAGCTGTTTGAAAAAGGAATACAAATTCCAATCAAATTTTAATTAAGTAGATTTTGGACGCTTTGAACCTCTCTCAATAAGGCAGTAATGTGCGTGTAACTTCTATACGTGCTACATGAGTGAGGAGGAGATGTAGGAAGTGCTTCATGGGACATGCCACGATTCATGTCACTTTCTTTGAAGCTTACACTCTAGTTTGCTCCTAGCACATGTAGTTAATTATATCACGAACACGGTGTTCAAATACCGTATAGTTATGTCACCTATAAAAATCGTCCTAATGTAAAAAAAAGATTGTATCTGAATTTTTGTACGGCTAGTTTGAATAGAGTTTACCAATTCACCCTCTTTATAATACTTTGTTCGTGATATAAATATTGTCCTTGTGAACATTGGTCTGGTGAATTCGTATAGTTCTGGACAATATATTGTTGTTTGCCCAGCCAAACTGAACAAACATTTCAAAGGTTTTTGCATAATCTTTGTTCAATATTTCTTTACCATAAAACTTAGAACCAATTTAAATTAAATCGGTGTTATATGTGTACAGTATAAACCATTTGTTTTGTATTTTCGGTTATATCTTCTAAGACGATATTACAAGCAAAAATGTATTGTAAACTTTTTGTTGATGTTTTCATATCTTCTTGATCTTGGATAGTAAATAAAACCAACAGCACTATTTTTTCCAATATGGCGGCGTTCGTGGGCTAAAGATTGCACGAACATTGTTTTAATTTACTTATTCAATATATTTAATCAGGTAGGTACGTTATTGATGTATGGCAATTTTATTGGGTCATTTAATTGGATTTTTAACGTGGTAACTTAATTTTAGTACTTTTTGGTATCAGTTTGGCTGGGCAATGATTGCATGTATTTTTTTTAAAACACATCATGTATTTGGGGTTAAGATTTTGGAATAAATTAATTTGTCCAAGCATGTTTCATTAACGCACCCAGGAAACATTTGCATGGGCTAAAAGATTTAAATAACAAAATTGACGCATCATTGTTTAATATCATTGAGGTTTATGTCCGTTTGAGGGTGTAATTTTAAGTATTTGTGTAAATATATTATGTTACGATAATTTTTAATTAAAATAGGTTGATATTGGGGTTGTCACGGAAAAGACTCGAGTTTAGTTTAAGCAATACAATCAATGTACAAACTTGGCAAAATCACAATATAAAACTGACGGATTGTTTTTATTTTTGTCCTTTTATAGCACACGCAACCGACTATTACGGTAAGTCATTATTCCTCCCGGTTGCTTCCTATCGTTTTATCTTAACGTTACCTGTCTTTCATGTCGATTATAACATGGTGTCGGTTGTATCATATCCCTCATGTCGGATAGACCTGTAAATAGACTCCTTTCTATCATGCTTCTAGAGTTTTCTTACTAACCAGGACTTAGGTGCGTTTAGCAGATTACTTGATAAATAATGTTTTCTTTATAGTGAATGGTTAGCTGATAGTCAAATAGTATGTACGATTTCATTCATAATTTTTTATCAAGAAATCTGAAATAGGTGTTTATGAAACACAGGGGTTGAGTGACACTCAGAATTAATACGAGTTTGATGTGATGTCCATTTATAATTATTTAATAAATTTGTGGCCTTCCAGAGTTCTCCACGTGGTTTCCGTTTCGGAGGCCCTAGAAATTACGGCCGCAAGATAATAAAAAAAGAAATTTATATAGAAGTTAAATATCGTAATATATTGTGTATATCGTTTATGGTGGTAGTATGGGGTTCGCCATATCATCTCACGCTGACTTACCCTTCCGATTCTACTAACAAACACTGCACAGGTCTTAACACATAGGCTAGGTGCTTGTGAAGCTTATAGACTTAAAAACATTTGAATACCATTTTCGTTTTTATTCTACATTTAATTCTATGCCTAATAATTAGTTGACCAAAAAAAATTACTTCAAGGATCTGCTGGAATCAGTCTGGATCAGTTACGGGTAGGGCTTGTGCTTGTCTTAATTATAGTCAAGCCGTTGAGTAATTATCAATTTGACATGAATATCAAATCGGTAATAACTCGCGGCGTAACCTAGGTACTACGACATTATCATTACAGATTTGACTTGACATGTCAAATCGGTAATTACCCTATGGCTTGACTTTAAAGTATAAAGGTTTTATTGTTTAAATAATACAAAGTTAACAAATATAAGCGTGAGGATGTAGTAACGTAACGTATCGTAACGTAAGTCTGGGATATCGTAACGTAATGTGGTATTCATAGTTGTTTGATCGACTGATAAACGTTATTATAAATAGTTATCAGTTGGTACTCAGTCTTAGTTTCACACACGAGCCTCGTTAGGTCATGCTGTAAATTATAAAAGCACTGTGGAAATGCTAATCTATGTATAGTCTGAAATATTTTATATATAATGGTCAAAAGATACTGACATTGTTTTTTGTTTTTCCTCCCTTTTTCAAGATGAGTACAATCTAAACCCGGGTTTAGAGTGGGAGGACGAGTTCACAGGTAGGTTTCAAATCCGAAACATAAACAATCATTATTGAACTAAATTTGCCCTTGTAGAGCCTGTGCCACTGTCACTTAGCATGTATTTGTTTTGTTACTTACCTTATTCTTCATATATGTAACGCTATTTATGAGTATAATAGCTAACAATAACATTTAACTCTAGCACATAAAGTAAAAACATATTTATCTGGATCTTACACAGGTAGCAGACGTTTGACATTGTAATTTATCATTTCCAGCGTTTATACAAACGGTTGATAATTTGATCTACGATTATTTAAACTAATTACTTTAGGCTACAACCAAAAACGAAATATGTCCGGTCCGACGACGGGTGGTAGTTTTAATTCTCATGAACGTAATGAACTCGCTCCGAATACAAATAAAGTGTTTTAATAACAAACAAAGTATTATTGAAACAAATCAAAAAACATGTTTTAACTCCCGAATTCTCGATAAATCTTCAAAAACCAAACCTCTCTTTTGTTCGTTTCATTTTTGGTAGTAGGTTAACTGATATCTTTGGCTGCGGATACAAATTAAAGGAAAGTAATTATACCTCAAATTATATTAAAACAATCGACCTGTGTATGATCCAGTTACAAACATCAAGCCCTGGCAAGTTACATTTTATGACGTGTGTTTATTAACTTTTCTTAACGTGCTTGTAAAATGGCCTTGTCAGTTCATATTTTTAGATAAATTAAATAATAAATGTTGATTACATTATGCATGTGACAGAAGTATTTTCATGTGTGTATGCATGGAATACCGTCATCATTTTATTTTTAGTCGAATAAAAATGATTTTTATTTAATTATGATCATTATTTATTTAATTATGAGACATGTATCTCTCTAGTGGAGAGCTCGGGAAGTTGTGATTTTTTGCATTTTAATAGTAATCTAAGCTTTCTGTCACTATTTACGCTTGGTCATAATTATTGTGTGGACTAGTTGCGTATTAATTTAATTTGTAGTTACGTAGAATATTACGCAATGGGATTTTAAGATATTCCCATCGCTCTGTTATGGTCAGAGTAAACCCAGATTTCAGTAATGCTTATTTTAATATTAGGTCATTCTTACACAAGTATTCAGTTACCCATGTATACCAGTATAGCTTATATTTTTTTATATTTGGAATAATGTTATTTCCTTTTGATTCTGTTTTTTTTATCTATGGGAAACTGAAATATGTATAACTTTTTAAATTGAGAATTATAGTTACAGTAATGTGCTTTTCATCCAATGCTGCTTATCGTAGAAGGTATACAATGAAACGTGGTATGATAGACTTGCAGAATCTTATTTATTTTTAATGCATGTTGTTTTCTGTAGTTAAATAGATTTTGATGTAGTGGAATACCGATTTTTAAATGCTTAGTTTACAATTTCATTTCTGAAAACTGTAGTCTTTTGTAGTTGGGTTAAAAATTGTATTTTTATTGTTTTTCTGGGAGATTTGGGCTCTGTTTAAGTTTTTAAAATTATAAAAATAACTTAATCTTATTTTTGAATTGGCCACTTCCATAGTATTTTTTATTTTATTTAGGAACCTTTACTGTAACTATTAGTCTCATCATCATACAAAAGATATCAGATCAAACTTTCGCTTCATTTGCCACAGGACTGATTTGTGATCTGTCAAGAGTAATAATATAAAAAGAAAACATAAATAGGGATACCACTCATAAAAGAGTAATATAGCCAAGATATAATGAGATAGTGTCATAAAAAATGCTGATTTTGTTATAAAATCGGCAAGGAATATTAAGAGTTCCAAGAGAAAATATTCCAGTAATAGGTATATGAAGTTAGATGATTGCAGTTGTATTTCTGAATCACAATAAAATGGAAAACTTCAAATTGATTAAAATTTTCATAATAAGAGTTGACATAAGCCTGCGTGTCATTATTTTCTTGGAGTATTTATTTCAACATAATGTTGTTAAAAGCTTTTGGTCGCTATAACCTTCAGATAAAACATTATATTGACAGACTACAATGGTCCTTTGCAGTCGTGTTCGTCTAATTCAGAATCGCGCTTATGTTGTGCTAATACTTTCAAATCATCATAGTCTAATTTATTCAGTACATTCATCATCATTCATTGTCACAGTAGTATCGAGTCTTGTTTGATATGTAAGCAGTTTTTCCAAGAAATTATAGATTTACTCCTCTAAAAATGCTCCCTTAAGTTTAATCCGCTTTTAAAACTTCACGGCAGCTGATCCAATAAACGCTAGAGAAGCCATCGAGGAAAGATAGTCAGGTACTTGACGTGAGTCACTTAATCGATCCTTGTTCAAGTATTCCCTTCTACGATAGACTGTGTGTAATTTTTTTTTACACTTCAAGATTGACCTCATCCCACCTGATGTCGCTCTTACCTTGAAGGCTTGACCCCTGCTACTAATGTAGCACCCCCACCACGGAGCTCTGGAAACCTTTATAACATGCACTAATTGTATTGGTTTAACCCATTGACCGCCGGACTTCAAATAGAAAATATTGCTCCCGACGCCATGCGTATTATTAGCTAGAATTTTCGCCCAATACGATAGTGATGTGACATGCTGCACTAAGCGATAAGAATAAACGTTTGTTTCGGAACCTTATTACCTATTACTAAGGATAAAGAAATAAATGCTCATACATACTGAACGTAATAAGAAATAATAGATCAATAGTAATTTTATATGTCTTAGAAATCAGAAAATTATCACAAGATTTTTTAAAGTATGCAAGGAATTTTGGCGCAACTAGTCGACGCCTTAAAGCGTCATCGGCGATCACAACTTAAATGTTTGACAAATTTTACCTACTCTTATAGTGTTGTTAAGGACTTTATCGATGTAATTGGAAAAAACGCCACTGTGTTGGTTAAAAACAAAATAATATGAATTAATGTCGGTGATGAAATTATAGTAAGTACACCTTTTGAACTTATTATGATTTAATTTTTTGTATAAGAAGAGCAACAAAACATTGTATATTTTTTTCTATCGACAGAAACCAAAATATGTAATACGAAGGGGCGTTTTACAAATTTACACCAAAATCATGTTTCCCGATTTTTACGGTGCATATACACTTAACGATAAACATTCATATTTTTTTATTTAATAAATCAAAAAATCACGGTGCAGTGTTTCGTTCAAATGTCGTATGACGTCACATCTAGATACATTTTAAAACTAGCAGCGACATAGTGAACTTCGAATTTTTATGAGCTTTATCATACATAGTTTTTTTCAGTTGATTGAGTAAACAATAAATATGGGTATTATAATCTTTATGGAATAACTCACGAAATAATTAGAATTTGTTGATCCGGTTGTCATGCTCATTAATTTAGTTTGATTCAAATAAATAAGTGCCTCGAAAAGAAACACTTCTCCTACTTCACTATCAGGCGAAGATTTATTAAAAATATCATCATCATCAACTACTTCCAGAATATGTAAAAGTTCAACACAACTCTTTATTATTTAAACTATTTTCGTAAATAATGTATTTGTGGGTTTTTACTCAAATAGTCTACAATATAGAAACACGGACAATAACTTCAGTAGCATTTAGCTTTTGTAGGGTAATTGAAAAAAATATATTTTATCTATCTTCAACTCCCAACACTATCAATAGCAGCATACGCGCTTATGACGTCACAAGCGGACGACTTAAAGCGTCGTTGGCGTTGGCAGTACATTAAAGTGAACATGACATAGTGAAGTTAGGTGGGTATATCGATAACATAAAATTTTATGAAAAAAAAATTAAGGTATATTTTAAGCAGATTAAATTCAATAATAAATAGTAAAAACATTAGTCATGAAATTAATTCACAATGGCATGTCATCTGTTTATTATTACAAACTTTTCTCAATCGACTGTGAACATTAATAATTAGGTAAAATATAAACAGACAAAAAATTCGTACGTTAACCATATGACGAGTGAGCATCATCAATCCATCTATTAAGTATGTGTATAGGCAGAGATAATGATAATAGTTATTTACTAATACACTTTTAATACACTAGCAGTAGAACAATAAAAAAATAATCACATTTTATTGTTATCATCTAATACCTACATATTAAATAAAAATAAAAAATGTATTAAAAATGTCCACATAGTCACATCACTACCTAACGCTTTAAGACGTCCACGGCGTCGTGCAGTATGATTTTACGTTAATAATTTTAGTTGTTGATTTTTATCATTTTTTAACTCAATTCTATGCTGTAGGACGTCTTTAGACATCAATAATAATAATCTATCGTATCCTGGTGCGCGGTGTGTATAAATATGTATACGAGATGGTGTTCATTACTTTTTATTTCAACGTCAAACATAAGGCAAATAATGACGCTTAAAGGCGTCGTCGGCGTCTGGATCAAAATTCTTGATGACGCTTTAAAGCGTCAATGGAGGTCAATGGGTTAACAAGCGTCATGAGGTGTCCGTAATTGCAAACTATTCCCAAATAATATTTACCCGAAGATTTAGACCTATCTAAAATATATACACCTCTAGGAATATGAAAATCTTAAAGTCACCAATATCTCAAATAAAATGAAGTTTGTTTTTGATCCGTTCGTCCGTTATACATTTCCTAAATAGTATTTACTTTAGTATTGAAAAATTCTTAGTTTTGAACGTAGCATTTTGATAGTAATCAAATATTATGCTTTTATAGTTTATTTTAAAAACACACTAGGTAATCTGAATATTTGTTTTAACATAACTTAAATTTAACAAATGTTAATATTTTATTTAAAGCGAAAGCTTACTTTAATTTAATTTTTTTACATTGTCGAGTATCTAAATATATTACATAATTTTCTGACTGCTTACATATGACAGACTTAAGTCATTTTAGTTAGGGCACAGTAGTATCGTATATAGTGCGATGATGATTACTTACACATTCTTAGTTCTACGAAGTTGTAAATCGAACCAGAAGATTTATCTTATGGGTATACATTTTTTTTTGACTGATTCTTGTATTATTATTTTTTTGCTGGTCGACAAATAACTTCATGGAATTATAGAACAAACATTTAGTACGGCAGATTTATAAGAACAACGATTTTTGAGTCGATATAATTTGAATACGAAATAATGGTATCAGGTGTTTGTATAATTATTATGTAAATGTAAAGTAACTGGAGAAATTACTCCATCAACATTCTGCTCACCTTGCTTCACCATGATACATTTGCAAGTTACAAAAGTACGCGAAAACACTTACCCAAATCAGTGGTGATAAATCTGCCGTGCACACAAGGGCACGAGTCCCGCCGCCGCGGCAAGGGCCATTCTTATTCACCGTCCAGTGCTTACATTCGACGGTGACGCCGCGCGGCAAGGTGACGACGAGGACGCCGCCTTCCACGGGAAGCTACCGCCCGGGATCCTGCCGCACGGCCTGCCGACCGTCAAGGAGGTGCAGCCGGCCGTCACTGCGGCGCCGCAGGAGAAGAAAGAGGAGGAGAAGGAGAAGAAAGGTGAGGGTGACAAGGTTCTATTATCCTTCTAACATTTATACACAGATGTTTTAGAGATGTTCTGTGATAGGTGTGATGGAAATATGCTCAGAGGATGATGTAAAAGGGCGAAAACTGAGTTTTAGGCACGGTTGAAACTATAAAACGATAAAAAAAACAGGGAACACAAAACAAGCGGTAAAACAAAAAAAGTCAATAAAATCGGTACACCAAGTAAGTTTTGTGAACTCATTTTTGATATAAAAAATAAATAAATAGCAGTGACTTTGTTTATTTATGGCGTTCTTACGTCACGACCACAGTAAATATGGCGGCCACGACCTTCTGAATTTTCATTCAATTACGCGCAAAATTTGGAAATATACATTTTAAATGCATGTTTATTAGCATTAAATAATCTATGGCGTCTTATGACTTTGGCGTCGCGCCATCTCTGAGATTCCGGTTTCGATCCCCGGTCGGGTCAATATGGGATACGAACTTTTCCATATTGTCTCGGGTCTGGGTGTTGTGGTACCTTCGTTGTTTCTGATCTCTGTAACACAAGTGCTTTAGCTACTTACCACAGAATCAGAGCAATGTATGTGATGTTGTCCAATATTTATAAAAAAAAAAATCTATTTCATTTTTTAAAACTTGAGTGCCTACATATTATTTTGATATCGCTCGCGCGCATTTCAGTTCGCGAGTTGAGCGTGGACGAGAAGCAAACGATATTGCTCTCAGCGGAGTTCCAGAGGTTCATGAGCCGCGCCGGGCGCGTGATCGAGCGCGCCCTGGCGGAGTCCGTCGACATCTACACCGACTACACCGGAGGAGGCGACGCGGAGAACGCGCTGTAAGAAATTTCCTTTAACTGACTTTGAATCCTCAATCCTCGGGAATCCCTACTAATATTATAAATGCGAAAGTAACTCTGTCTGTCTGTCTGTTACGCTTTCCTGCTCAACCGATTTTGATGAAATTTGGTATACGTATACGTTGAATCTCAAGAACGGACATAGGCTACTTTTTATTAGAAAATAAGGGGGGGAGGGGGGGTAATACCACCTTTGAAAGTTTATATGGAAAAATGTTTATTTTTGAAGTTAGAGATATGAAATTTGGCACAAATATATCTCGAAACTTGGATTAAAATATAGACTACTTTTAATTTCAAATATTAGGGGAGAAAGGGGTAAAATCGACCATGAAAGGATGTCCACGCGAGCGAAGTCGCGGACACAGCTAGTAGGGTATAAATAAAATCATTTTTAGCAAAAAAACAACCGAACCGAATCGAACGGAAGTCAGTTATTTGTTTACCAGGATCAGATCATCAAATGATGATAGCATCCCAGGGAAATTGTGGGGAAATCTCTAACAGCTTTAGGGTATAGCGATTTATCGCTTGAACTGGAGCAGCCCGACTGGTGAAATACCTCCACCTTACAGAAGACCACAGCCAAATAACTTTCACTGCGGCGTTGTTGTGTCCTTGCGTGTGAGTAAGGTTTCCAGAGCTTCTGGGGGGAAGGGGTGCTACAATAGTAGCAGGGGTCAAGAGGTCAATACAGTTGTACTGTATTAGTCGCCCTTTAGCAAGGACCTCATTACCACTTGACATCAGGTGGGATGAGGTCAATCTTGAAGTGTAAAAATTTTTTACACACGGTCTATCGTAGAAGGGAATGCTTTGAACGAGGAGCGATTAAGTGACTTACGTCAAGTACCTGACTATCTTTCTTCGATGGCTTCTCTAGCGTTTAAATTCCATTTTTGGTACGGAGTAACGTCTTTACCGTGCTCTTTGTGTGAATCAATATTTTAACCGGATTAGTGTATGCGCCTGACGACCTCCGTAGCCGAGAGGCGAGTGGGCCTGACTTTGGCGACCGCCATCTCTGAGGTTCCGGGTTCGATCCCCGGTCGGGTCAATATGGGAAACGAACTTTTCCATATTGTCTCGGGTCTGGGTGTTGTGGTACCGTCGTTGTTTCTGATTTCTGTAACACAAGTGCTTAAGCTACTTACCACAGAATCAGAGCAATGTATGTGATGTTGTCCAATATTATAATTTATAATTGAGGTCGTCAGCGCAAAAGTGGCCTAACCCACAATTTTTCATATTCGTACTTATCTATTGCATTTTATTCAAAACTTCATAAATTTTACACCCTGGCTACACCCTTAGTTACTAAGGGGGAATCTAGGGATAGGCCGGTTTAGCATCAAAACTGTAAGAGTTCCGTTTGTTCCAGCGACGACAAGTCTGACGCGCGGCTCTCGCTGGTGCGCACGTTCTTCGACGAGCGCTGGTCGCGCGGCCGCTGCGTCACGTGCCTCGACTGGTCGTCGGCGCACCCCGAGCTCATGCTGGCCTCCTACCACAACAGCGACGACGCGCCGCACGACCCGGACGGCGTCTGCCTCGTCTGGAACACCAAGTTCAAGAAGTCCACGCCTGAGGACATCTTCCACTGCCAGTCGCCAGTTATGAGCGCCACATTCGCTAGGTTAGTGTTGGACTGTATTTATTTGTTTCGTGTTCAGTAATCAAGGCATCGAGCTTAAAGGGGTGTGTTTAAGTTTAAAAGGATATTGAACCTCTTTTAGGATACATTGTGTATTAAATATTAGAAACAGAAAAAAAATATCTCCCCCTGCAGTGCGGGAATCGAACCCACGACCTTAACGTATCGCGCGTGCTGCTCTTCCAACTGAGTTAACTGCAAGTTATTGTAGGCGATGAAATTTTTCTGATGTATCAATCGTTAGCCTCCGGTAAGTGCCCTCTGCCGAATATGTTTAGAACTGCATACTTATCGTACCATTCTCGCACCGCAGGGGGAGATAAAAATGTTCTGTTTTTAAAATATTAAAAAAAGTTCGCTAGTACGGCGTAAAGTACTATAAAAATAAAAAATGCAGTGTCTATGTTATAGATACAGAAGGGTTTCGAATGTCAAAAATGACATCTAAAAAAATAATTGAAATGTATGTGTCGCAGTCATCTGGTTTAATCAGCTATTTGATTGGATCACTAGCGAGTTCATTGAATGACGACGTTTAATTGAATGACTAAAGGACAACTCGTTAAATTGTTTAATATAACGTTCAACTTCTTGACTGAACGTTATTTAGCATAGTCGTTGAATGGTATATAGCTGACATTGTAATGTTTGATTAAGGTGACTATAAGTTCTCAACTTAAATGATAACTAACTTTAGATAAAAAAATGAGGACATGACATAACACACCTTAATAAGAATTTTTATTATGTTTTAACAATTTTAAGTGTTAAGACACTTAGGCTAAAAAGATATCATATTTTTTCAAAAGTACTGTATTAAAAATTGGGGGAAGAGGAAAAGGTTGGAATCTCAATTTCACTCAAAAAATATCAACACAGTGTTAATCGATTAGATCTGTACCAGCTGTTTGACGCCATCTTTGTTTTGATCAGCACTAACGCCGCAGTGGGAAAAAATTGTACTAAATTACAATCACCTGACTGATTTTACGTCCGTTATGTTCAAAGGGCTATGTTACAATACGCTAACTTGTTGGACGTTGAGTGAGGCTCGTTCATTCAACGTTCGGCCTAGTCATTCAATTAAACGTCGTCATTTAATAAACGCGCAAGTGATTTAATCAAATAGCTGATTCAACCAGATGACTGCGACATATGTATCGCTAATTCTCTTTCAAATAAACAAAATGTGTCAATGTTCAGTAAAATATGTTTTTTATTGCGTAAACATAAGCTCAAACAGGGGGTATCACACTTTCTTCGTGGAAATGAAAAATGGTAATTAAGGACCATGAATTTTATAGAATCATATCTCATTATTTCTTGGCGTATTGGAAATGATAGGTTAAAGTCTATCATATACAGATCTATGCAGATAGATTCGGCTCGAAGGACCAATCTAACGTGAACACCTGTCCACCAATTTTCAAAAAAAATCATGATTATGCTTAACAATAATCAAATTATTAAATTCATGTAGTTGAAATTAAATAATAGTTAGGACATTTTGGGATGTTTATATTTTGAGATATTAACTTGGAAAATTAACGTTTTGTATCATGTTAACGCTTTGGAAATTGAACATTCTGATCCTTAACGTGTGACCGTAATTATAGCTTCAATCTTCAGATGTTTATATCACATTAAGCTAGAGTATATCGACTCTCATTTATAGCTTCAATCTTCAGATGTTTATATCACATTAAGCTAGAGTATATCGACTCTCATTTATAGCTTTAATCTTCAGATGTTTATATCACATTAAGCTAGAGTATATCGACTCTCATTTATAGCTTCAATCTTCAGATGTTTATAACATATTAAGCTAGAGTATATCGACTCTCATTTATAGCTTTAATCTTCAGATGTTTATATCACATTAAGCTAGAGTATATCGACTCTCATTTATAGCTTCAATCTTCAGATGTTTATATCACATTAAGCTAGAGTATATCTGTGCCGTAGCTAGCGCGGTGTACGGTCGACAGTCAAGATAAAACACTCGCAGTTCCATATTAGATCTTATGCGCACGACAACCATCTGACGTGGTTGTTTGTGTGCAGGTTCCACCCTAACCTGATCCTGGGCGGCACGTACTCGGGCCAGATCGTGCTGTGGGACAACCGCGTGCAGAAACGTACGCCGCAGCAGAGGACGCCGCTCTCTTCCCTCGCGCACACGGTATGTATTTGGTCAAGTGAGATCGGTCAGAGCCATCTGCGCTCTCCTGATAGCTCTGCGAAGATGATAAGGCTTCGCAGCTATCATCGATAGTCAGGTAGGAAAAAAAATCTAGTGATAGTCCACCCGAGTTGGGCGTAACTCGTACACACTAGAGTTGAATTCTCTCTGACTCGAGTTCGAAAACCGAATAGAGATTCAAGCTAAAAAATACATACATTTTCTTTCTTACTTTAGTTAGTATAAATCACTCCGTCACAATACAGTATAAATAATTAATATAAAAAATGAAAGAATGGAAAGTGATAAAAATTCCAAAAAAATATCACATGAATAATGGACAGCCCCCTTCTTACCTTGTTGTCGTATTATAAATTCAATCAACGACCTCCGTAGTTGAGAGGCGTGCGGGACAGACTTTGGCGTCGTCATCTGAGGTTCCGGGTTCGGTCCCAGGTCGGGTCAATATGGGAAACGAAGTTTTCTAAATTGTCTCTGGGAAACGAAGTTTTCTAAATTGTCTCAGGTCTGGGTGTTGTATAACCATCGTTTTTTCTTATGTCTGTAACACAAGTGCCTGACAAGATGTGATCGATTCTGTGGTTTTCAAACATTTCTATAATGAATGTATCACGGGCAAATAAGTATATAGTAGCTCTCTCGGCTACGGAGGTCGTCAAACATAAGTTATGAAACAGGCATCTATATAGGAGTTGATACTTGCCAACAGCACCCAGTGTACTGCCTGTCCGTGGTGGGCAGCCAGAACGCGCACAACCTGATCTCGGTGTCGACGGACGGGCGCATGTGCACGTGGTCGCTGGACATGCTGTCGCAGCCGCAGGAGACGCTCGAGCTGCAGCACCGGCAGAGCAAGGCCGTCGCCGTCACCTGCATGGGCTTCCCGCACGGCGACGTCAACAACTTCGTGCTCGGCAGCGAGGACGGGAACATATACACCGGTATGTTTATGATCGCCTGGTACACCATCTTCTCAACTGGACACTCTGGCCACTCCCGACTTTATTTATTAAACTATATTATGGTTTAATAACCACTGTACGCTCGCTTGATATTAGGGAAGCGAACTGAGTCAAAAATACATCATATTGTGTTTAGTCCGTTAAATACTTAGTTATTAAAAAAATTAAGATATGTAGTTTATCGGGTCATACTTTGGATTTACATATAATTAGTGAAATTTTCATGTGAGGGCGAACAGACTAGTTAGTGGTCCACACTTCTTTGTCATTAATATAGTCTTCTACTCTGTAGTACCCTTTTTTCAAAAGACAACCTTTAACAAGTAGCTTAAATTTGTTCAAAGGTAAATCAACAATAACTTGAGGTAATTTATTAAAAAAAGTTATACTTAAACCAACAAATGAATTACCAATCTTATGAAGTATACGTTTAGGGACAGCAAGCTTGTGTTTATTTCTAGTGTTGATGCTATGAGTGTCAGATTTTTTAGGAAAAGTATGCAAGTTTTTGTATACATCCATTTAGACAGTCAAAAAGGTATTGAGATGCGACTGTTAGGATGTTGATTTCCTTGAATAATTATCGCAGCGAGTCACGTGGTCTTAGCTTGTAAATGGCTCGGATGACCCTCTTTTGTATCACGAAAATAGTATGTAGGTCGGCTGCAGATCCCCATAAGAACAGACCATACGACATGACGCTGTGAAAATAGCTAAAATAAACCAATCTTGCCGTCTCCACATCAGTCAGTTGCCTTATCTTCCTAACAGCATATGCCGCCGAACTCAGTCTTCCAGCCAGAGAAGTTATGTGAGGAGAACATTGTAATTTAGAATCTAAGTTTATGCCAAGAAATATAGGAAAGTTAATGAGTTCAATTTGTTTCTCATTCATTTTTATTATAGTGTTGACCTGCTTTACATTCGGCATTGAAAACTTTACGCATTTTGTTTTATTGGCATTAAGTAAAAGGTTGTTAGTTTTAAACCAATTGAGTACCTGGCTGAGAGCTAAATTAATGTCATCAACATTTTCATTTTGTCTATTAATTTTGAACATTAGAGAAGTATCATTGGCAAATAATACTATCTCACATAAATCATTGGTAAAGAATGGCAGGTCATTAATATATATTAAAAATAGCAAAGGTCCCAATATTGAGCCCTGGGGCACTCCCATTAATAATGGAGTACCGGACGAATTAACTCCATTCACACTGACTTTTTGAGTTCGGTCAGACAGATATGACTTAATTAGATCAAGTGAATTGTTCGATACACCATAATGCCGCAATTTCAAAATCAAGGTTTGGTGATTTACGCAATCAAACGCTTTTGATAAATCGCAAAAAACACCCACGATATCCTGCTTATTATCCCATGCATCAAACACATGCTTGATGAGTGCTACTCCTGCATCTGTTGTAGATTTCCCTTTAGTAAAACCATATTGGTTTTTATGTAATAGCTTATTTACAGTGAAATGTCTTAGTATCTGATCAGAAATTATTTTTTCAAAAATTTTACTAAATGTAGGTAAAATTGGTCTGAAATTTGACGGGTCATTTTTTTCTCCGCTTTTAAATAAAGGTATGACTTTACTAAGTTTCATTAAATTTGGAAAACAACCTTCATCAATACATTTATTAAATATAATTGCCAAGTGAGGAGCTATAATATGTATTATATTTTTTAATACATCTACAGAGATACCCCATAAATCATCTGTTCTTTTAATATTAAGTTCCTTGAAGGCATTCAAAACTGTCTTAAAGTTAATGTACATAAATATTTACACTCTCCGTCCCCAGGGAGCCTGTACGGGCAGCGCGCGGGCGTCGCCGAGTGCGTGGAGGCGCACGCCGGACCCGTCACCGCGCTCGCCTGCCACGCCGCACCCGCCGCCGCCGACCTCGCGCATCTGTACCTCACCGCCTCCGTGGACTGGAGCGTCAAGCTGTGGAGCTCTAAGGTGACTAGCGTAACTGACGCGACAACGTGTGAGGAGGCGCACGCCGGACCCGTCACCGCGCTCGCCTGCCACGCCGCACCCGCCGCCGCCGACCTCGCGCATCTGTACCTCACCGCCTCCGTGGACTGGAGCGTCAAGCTGTGGAGCTCTAAGGTGACTAGCGTAACTGACGCGACAACGTGTGAGGAGGCGCACGCCGGACCCGTCACCGCGCTCGCCTGCCACGCCGCACCCGCCGCCGCCGACCTCGCGCATCTGTACCTCACCGCCTCCGTGGACTGGAGCGTCAAGCTGTGGAGCTCTAAGGTGACTAGCGTAACTGACGCGACAACGTGTGAGGAGGCGCACGCCTTAACTAGCCTGTGCTAGCGATTCCGAAATAGTTATTTTTTATTATTATTAAATCAAAAAGAAATTTCTATGATTTAAATAGGTACTCCATATAACGTCAGTAACAGTTCCAATGGATTTGTCATCAAAATTTGTCGGAGCCAAAGCCTTTTGAAGTGATTTGCCGGGACCGACAGACAAAAATTTTATATTGAAAAAAAGATAGAAATGTTTATTTAATGACGTGACATAGCATTTATGTTGGTATTTGTGCCGATTTCATACCCCGTTAATCCACATTTTTTTTGTTTTATGTTACGTACAGGAGAACAAGGCGCTGTACTCGTTCGAGGACAGCGGCGACTACGTGTCGGACGTGCGCTGGTCGCCGACGCACCCGGCGCTGTTCGCGGCCGTGGACGCGGCCGGGCGGCTCGACCTGTGGAACCTGAACAGAGACACTGAGGTGAACACTTATTTATTTTTATATTACACTTCAAGATTCACCTCATCCCATCTGATGTTAAGTGGTAATAAGGTCCTAGGTTAAGAGTGACAAGTACAGCATAATAAATATGTTACTGCACTTGTCGCCCTCACCTTGAAGGCTTGACCCCTGCTACTAATGTAGCATCCTCCAAGAGCTCTGGAAACCTTACTCACACGCAGGAACATAACAACACAAAATTGATTGTTATTAGGCTGCAGTCTTCTGTAAGATGGAGGTATTTCACCAGTCGGGCTGCTCCAGTTCTAGCGATAAATCGCTATGCCCTACCTCTCTTAACACTGCACAGTAAAAAACTTTCGCGGTCCATTTTGAACATTTAAAATAAGGAACCGTTCATGTACTACTTACGACCTCCCTCCCCCCACTACTTCCCTTCCCATTTCATTAAAAAAGACGACCACACTAATACAATCGACGGATTCCCCGTAAATCGTAGGGAAAACAAAATAGTTGCCAATTTGGGAGTTTCAATTAAGATTTTCTTAATTTTTTATTGTAACGCATCTTAACGTTTCACAATTAATCAAATATTGGACAACATCACAAACATTTCTCTGATTCTGTGGTAATTACTTAGCGTAAGCACTTGTGTAACAGAAATCAGAAACAACGACTGTACCACAACACCCAGACGCGATACAATAAAAAAAAGTTAGTTTCCCATATAGACCCGACCAGGAATAGAACCCGGTACCTCTAGAAATGGCGAGACGCGGCGACGCCCAAGTCCGGCCCGCTCGCCCCTCGGCTACGGAGGTCGGAGGTGCCAACTCTATCGCATTCCAGGTGCCAGTGGCGTCGATCCAGGCGGAGGGCGGCGTGGCGTTCAACCGCGTGTCGTGGACGCCGGCCGGCACGCACGTCACCGCCGGCGACGACGCCGGCAAGATATGGGTCTACGAGCTCGCCGAGGTATGTAGTCAGCAGCTTTTGTTTGTAAACAAACCAGTACCTTGGGCTTGTTACAATAAATAAGTTTACTATCTGTCTGACTTACTTATGCTCGGTTACAATATTTTAAAAACGATCCGTTAGTTTTACGTATAGTAATATATAATACGAGGTGAAAGCTAAAAACTACCGATAGACGACTGGTGACAGCTGATATGGAAAGATTGAAATTAGAATAACGGAAAAACGGTAGTTATTTTTCACATATTACGAATCGTAAAATATTGGAACTGGGCATTCGTTACGCGGAACTTCAATGTGACAAGGTATTGAGGCGTATACAAACACCAAGAAAGACGTCACGCCAAACCTTTAACCTTCTTATGTTTAAACCTTCCTTAGACTACCAAACATTAACATACATTGTGTGAACAGTTTGCTTCTCATATTTATTGATTTTATTGATATAAAATACTGAACAACGATGACCTAGAAACTAAAGACATACCTCTTGTTGTTACCTACCTATTTCTAAATCCATCCACTTATTCAATTCAATTCAATTCAATTCATTTATTTCAGGCCTACTTCGCCCATACATAGTTGGTAACAATTTTTCTTAAGAACTAATGTTAGTAAAATACACTTTATTTATTTATATATATATATGGGTCCTCACCCATCTGTCAAGGAGCGGTGAATCCCATCGGTCAACAAAAACCCTAAGGATAGTGCTAGTGCTGCCTCGTAAACGCGTCAACGCCGAAGCACACCTTTTTCTTATTATAGCACCAAAACCATCGGTTTGCGCTTCGACGAACATTCCGGACGCACTGCACCGCCACACACTGGTCCGGATTTTTAATATGGAAGACTTAGGACCCAATGTCAATATTTCGGGCTGAAAAAAATCATGTGGATAGATAAATGAACGTTCATCAACGTTTGTTCTAGCAGTTTTTATGAAATTGGTTATTTTTGCGAAAAAAAAAACATTGAAAAAAAATTTGTATGGAGAAAAAGTGAAATATTTTTTTTTTTCGAAAAGTTCAAAACTGTTAGCAGTGAAACCTTTTGTGTGTTATTGTATTACACTTATTCGTTAATTCCATATTTTTTTTATTTGCATATACTTGCAGCCTTGGCCAAAATATGCATCGGAACTTTCATTGTATTTATTTCAACTATTTGTGACAATTTAATTTTTTTATTGATTTATAGTCACATAATTTACGCATATTTTCAATATAATAAATTTTAAAATCCATTATTTGTTGACTATGAATGATTTTGAAAAATAGATTACAATTTAATTTAAAAAATCAAAATAATATTTTACTTCTCATGGTTAGCTGTTGCTTAAAGCACAGCTAGTGATCGAATGAGGCATTGCCTGCCTGCTAATATTCTCCTATTCCCTAATATAGCTATCACTTTTATTTTCTACTATTGCTGTCTCTTTCATTCTCTTTTGCTCACTCTTTTTCTTCTTAAGACAAGTGGTGTTCCACGCTTATAAATCAGATAAAATAGACAAGAGCTCTACTGGTAATACAAAATATTTACTTGCAGCTTTGGCGTTTATTTCGTTTATCCTAATATATATTTATTTAAAATCAGTACTTTTGCTTCTTTAAGTGGTTTCGGGAAAGTAAATTCGGTACTAAGATAAAATCCATACTAATATTATTAATGTGAAAGTGACTCTGTCTGTCTGTCTCTCTGTCGCTCAATCACGCCTAAACTACTAAATAAATCTAGTGTCCCAAAGAATATCTATACCAAATTTCATCTATATCGGTTCAGTGGTGCAGCGGTAAATTTAATGTAATGTAAACGACCTTCAATTATTTTTTATTGTACTGCGAGAATTGTGCAATAAACTATTTCTGGTTATTTTGTTATACATTTTGAAGTTGATTTATGAATAACTAGTGGCCATCCGCGACTTCGTCCGCATTAATGTCGGTTATCGCGACGCTATTCACGCGGACGAAGTTTTAAGTAGCATAGGGTATGTATGTAAATGTATTACAAAATAACTAAAAATTGTTTATTGCATAATTCTTGCAGTACAATAAAAAATAAATTGAAGGTCGTTTTCATTACATAAAATTTAATACATTTTTTATCAATTTAGTACATAATAAATAATAATAAAATAAGTAATTAAATTAAAAATAAAGTAATTAACTAAAACTATCTATACATAACATACAAATTAATATAAATAACTTAAAACTACAATAGAAAATAATTGAAGGTTGTTTACATTACATTAAATTTAATACATTTTTCATTAATTTAGTAAATAGGAAATAATAATAAAATAACTAAAATGAAATTAAAACTAAAGTTATTGACTAAAACTATCTATATATAACACGCAAAATAATAGTTATAAATAACTTAAAACTTATTCTAAAGGATCTGGCACATTTTCTGGAGCTTCTTCATCAACTTCAATTTCTTCTTCAACTTCTATTAATTCATCTGATAATATCAACTGCGTAGCTTCTGGAAACATCCTTGATGACTTAAAATTGGTGTATTTAGGTTTCAGATGAGATATATATGGATCTGATGATATCAAAAAATTGTGTATAATGTCTTCATTATTTTGCAGTCTTCCTGTTTTCCTCGTGTGTCGCTCTCTGGTATTTCGAAAGTCCTTATTTCTTGCTTCTCCTGCTTCTTCTGACAAAATTCCGATAGGAAGGCAAGAGAAATGTTTGCATATGTCAGCGCCATGTATCAACATTTTGTGTATGCTGGAAGGCATATTGTACCAGGGGTAGTGATGTACAAAGATCTCAGCAGTCTCCTTGCAGTATTCACGGAAACTATCGATATTGACAGCCTTTCCACAAGATAACACTTGCAATATAACTGCGAAGTGCTTTATCAAATCAGCATCAATCTTCGTTATTTGAGCACTTTTTTTGTATTCCCGAAAAAATCTCCTGGCCGTGTTTCCGTCATTAGTAGTTCCAAAGCCCTGCTTTACAACATCAATCAAAAGTCCCATTTGTTGTTTGAACTCCGATTGCACCATATCCTTCCTTAACTTCTTAAGGTTTTTGTTGTCACCTCGTGCACTCCACATTTTGAAATCTAAATTATATGAAATATGTAAAAGACACTCCATGCTTCGAATCCACATATGGAGTGTTGATAGTCCATATTGATACACATCGTCCCGTACAGGTCTTGAAAACATTTCTGAAAGATTATTCATCTCACTAGGTTTTGCAAGACAAACATTGCACGTAGCTGCAGATGGAGTATCTGTAATAATTGTAGCCACTTTCCCATCAATCATTGTCATGTGCAACTCATGAGTAACTTCCAAGTTTCCGCAACTTGAAATAGTCAAATTTCGTATTTCTTCCTCCATTGCCGCTTGTTCTTGCTTAACAAATTCGGTCGTTTCCTTCGCAAACTGAAATTTAATAGGTCTGCAATAAGATGTTGAAGATGGGTTTGGATTATTCCAAATAACAACATTGCCGCTCTCGAGCTTCAAAGGAACGAGGCTCGTCATGAACACAGAGGAGTCGTCGAATTCTGCCAGTTCACTTCTTTGCTTGTAGTTGCTCTGTGCTGAAGATCCATCGAATCCCCACTTGGAGGTAAGCTTCAAGTTTTCACTGCACATATTTAAATCATCACCAACGACTTGCAGTATTCTTCGAGTTGTCACGTCTAACAGTGCTTGTAGTTTCACCTTCACTAAATGTTCTGATACTTCAATATCTCTGGTATCTGGATAACACCTCTGCTTAGCTTCCAACAACTTGTAGTAAGACGGAAGCTTCAATTGCTGTGACAATGCTGACCGTAAAGTAAGATACTTCCACTTTGACAGATCCAATGATGCAGTAAGGGCCAACGCTTGATCTTCCTGCATAGTGTCCGTCTTCTCGTTTGTTGATAAAAGTGATTCGACAGCTTCAACCTTTTCAGGATTCTTCACAAGGTGATCGATGATGCGAGCAAGACCTTCTTTCCCATTAGACTTTAGCTTCGTGACAAAAGCAAAAGTCAGTTCCTCTTCCGGATAGTCGAGTAATGTACCCGATCGCCTTTTCTTCTGCTTATTCCCCAAGTCTTCAAATGGCTTCCTTGATGCAATGTCTGTAGATGTTCCAATGTCACTAGTCGCCTTCGAAGTAGATGGAATGGGTTGAACAGCTGCTTCTTCTTCTGTAGAACGAGGATCCAAATTTTCGGTCCCTTCAAAAATTTCGGTGAGATTTACTGATTCACATTCAGGCCACTTAATTCTTGTTTCCAACCAGTTCATATGCTTCTTCATGAATGTTTTTTGCACCCTGTGTGCCTCGGTCCATCGACGATTTAAGTTCACAGTAAAAGATCTTGCAAAATTCAATAATTTTTCTGAATCTTCTTGCGAAATTTCAAGCAAAACGCAATCCAAAATTGCTTGATGCAGTCGTTTGTAATCCTTGAGGTCCTCTTGTCGCAGAAACACGTAAATGTCCAGGTTAGTGCCAAATCCAGCCATGATCAAGTTGCTAGATTATTCACGTTAAAATTTCCAGGTATGTTGACTCTTCAAGGGTTGAATGTCTAATGACGCTCCAACATGAGCTCCCGTCTGTTTTATTTGATTCATAAGCGCTCAACTAGCAAGGGTTTCAAGGAGCGAAAGAGAGAGAAGTATGGAATGAAAGAGATAGCGATAGTAGGAAATGAAAGAGATAGCAATATTAGGGAATGGGAGGGGAATATTAGCAGGCAATGCCTCATTCGATCACTAACTGCGCTTTGAGCAACAGCTAACCACTAAGAAGTAAAATATTATTTTGATTTTTAAAATTTAATTGTAATCTATTTTTCAAAATCATTAATGGATTTTAAAATTTATTATATTGAAAATATGCGTAAATTATGTGACTATAAATCAATAAAAAAATTAAATTGTCACAAATAGTTGAAATAAATACAATGAAAGTTCCGATGCATATTTTGGCCAAGGCTGCAAGTATATGCAAATAAAAAAAATATGGAATTAACGAATAAGTGTAATACAATAACACACAAAAGGTTTCACTGCTAACAGTTTTGAACTTTTCGAAAAAAAAAAAATTTCACTTTTTCTCCATACAAATTTTTTTTCAATGTTTTTTTTTTCGCAAAAATAACCAATTTCATAAAAACTGCTAGAACAAACGTTGATGAACGTTCATTTATCTATCCACATGATTTTTTTCAGCCCGAAATATTGACATTGGGTCCTAAGTCTTCCATATTAAAAATCCGGACCAGTGTGCGCCAAGGCAACCCCAACAATATCCTCAAGGCATTGGTTGTACTGAACCCGCAGATCGCTGTATGCTCGCTGGCCATAATTTACCCAAAGACTACATGTCGTCACTTATAACTCGTCAGTACAAATTAAGTATTCTACAGCCGTGTTCGGAATGTTGATGTCGAGAAGAACCGGCAAAAAACTCTGCACTTGCTCTTTTCAAAATGACAATGCGTCCTTTTACTACGTTAATATCTTTGGTCCTATTACAAGGAAATGTGTTTGTCCAATCCAGCACGTAGCCCAGCCGCGACACGACGAGTGGACCAAGTTCGTGTACACGCTGCAGGAGCTGCGCAACAACCAAGCCGACGAGGAGAGCGACCGCCTCAGCCTCGCCGCCAGCGGCCCGCCCTCGCTCACGTCGCTCACGTCGCTCGCCTCCAACCCGCTGCGGTGAACTGACGCTGACGAGGAGAGCGACCGCCTCAGCCTCGCCGCCAGCGGCCCGCCCTCGCTCACGTCGCTCACGTCGCTCGCCTCCAACCCGCTGCGGTGAACAGACGCTGACGAGGAGAGCGACCGCCTCAGCCTCGCCGCCAGCGGCCCGCCCTCGCTCACGTCGCTCACGTCGCTCACGTCGCTCGCCTCCAACCCGCTGCGGTGAACAGACGCTGACGAGGAGAGCGACCGCCTCAGCCTCGCCGCCAGCGGCCCGCCCTCGCTCACGTCGCTCACGTCGCTCGCCTCCAACCCGCTGCGGTGAACAGACGCTGACGAGGAGAGCGACCGCCTCAGCCTCGCCGCCAGCGGCCCGCCCTCGCTCACGTCGCTCACGTCGCTCGCCTCCAACCCGCTGCGGTGAACTGACGCTGACAAGGAGAGCGACCGCCTCAGCCTCGCCGCCAGCGGCCCGCCCTCGCTCACGTCGCTCACGTCGCTCACGTCGCTCGCCTCCAACCCGCTGCGGTGAACAGACGCTGACGAGGAGAGCGACCGCCTCAGCCTCGCCGCCAGCGGCCCGCCCTCGCTCACGTCGCTCACGTCGCTCGCCTCCAACCCGCTGCGGTGAACAGACGCTGACGAGGAGAGCGACCGCCTCAGCCTCGCCGCCAGCGGCCCGCCCTCGCTCACGTCGCTCACGTCGCTCGCCTCCAACCCGCTGCGGTGAACTGACGCTGACAAGGAGAGCGACCGCCTCAGCCTCGCCGCCAGCGGCCCGCCCTCGCTCACGTCGCTCACGTCGCTCGCCTCCAACCCGCTGCGGTGAACAGACGCTGACGAGGAGAGCGACCGCCTCAGCCTCGCCGCCAGCGGCCCGCCCTCGCTCACGTCGCTCACGTCGCTCACGTCGCTCGCCTCCAACCCGCTGCGGTGAACAGACGCTGACGAGGAGAGCGACCGCCTCAGCCTCGCCGCCAGCGGCCCGCCCTCGCTCACGTCGCTCACGTCGCTCGCCTCCAACCCGCTGCGGTGAACAGACGCTGACGAGGAGAGCGACCGCCTCAGCCTCGCCGCCAGCGGCCCGCCCTCGCTCACGTCGCTCACGTCGCTCGCCTCCAACCCGCTGCGGTGAACTGACGCTGACAAGGAGAGCGACCGCCTCAGCCTCGCCGCCAGCGGCCCGCCCTCGCTCACGTCGCTCACGTCGCTCGCCTCCAACCCGCTGCGGTGAACTGACGCTGACGAGGAGAGCGACCGCCTCAGCCTCGCCGCCAGCGGCCCGCCCTCGCTCACGTCGCTCACGTCGCTCGCCTCCAACCCGCTGCGGTGAACTGACGCTGACAAGGAGAGCGACCGCCTCAGCCTCGCCGCCAGCGGCCCGCCCTCGCTCACGTCGCTCACGTCGCTCGCCTCCAACCCGCTGCGGTGAACTGACGCTGACGAGGAGAGCGACCGCCTCAGCCTCGCCGCCAGCGGCCCGCCCTCGCTCACGTCGCTCACGTCGCTCGCCTCCAACCCGCTGCGGTGAACTGACGCTGACAAGGAGAGCGACCGCCTCAGCCTCGCCGCCAGCGGCCCGCCCTCGCTCACGTCGCTCACGTCGCTCGCCTCCAACCCGCTGCGGTGAACAGACGCTGACGAGGAGAGCGACCGCCTCAGCCTCGCCGCCAGCGGCCCGCCCTCGCTCACGTCGCTCACGTCGCTCGCCTCCAACCCGCTGCGGTGAACTGACGCTGACAAGGAGAGCGACCGCCTCAGCCTCGCCGCCAGCGGCCCGCCCTCGCTCACGTCGCTCACGTCGCTCGCCTCCAACCCGCTGCGGTGAACTGACGCTGACGAGGAGAGCGACCGCCTCAGCCTCGCCGCCAGCGGCCCGCCCTCGCTCACGTCGCTCACGTCGCTCGCCTCCAACCCGCTGCGGTGAACTGACGCTGACAAGGAGAGCGACCGCCTCAGCCTCGCCGCCAGCGGCCCGCCCTCGCTCACGTCGCTCACGTCGCTCGCCTCCAACCCGCTGCGGTGAACTGACGCTGACGAGGAGAGCGACCGCCTCAGCCTCGCCGCCAGCGGCCCGCCCTCGCTCACGTCGCTCACGTCGCTCGCCTCCAACCCGCTGCGGTGAACTGACGCTGACAAGGAGAGCGACCGCCTCAGCCTCGCCGCCAGCGGCCCGCCCTCGCTCACGTCGCTCACGTCGCTCGCCTCCAACCCGCTGCGGTGAACAGACGCTGACGAGGAGAGCGACCGCCTCAGCCTCGCCGCCAGCGGCCCGCCCTCGCTCACGTCGCTCACGTCGCTCACGTCGCTCGCCTCCAACCCGCTGCGGTGAACAGACGCTGACGAGGAGAGCGACCGCCTCAGCCTCGCCGCCAGCGGCCCGCCCTCGCTCACGTCGCTCACGTCGCTCGCCTCCAACCCGCTGCGGTGAACAGACGCTGACGAGGAGAGCGACCGCCTCAGCCTCGCCGCCAGCGGCCCGCCCTCGCTCACGTCGCTCACGTCGCTCGCCTCCAACCCGCTGCGGTGAACTGACGCTGACAAGGAGAGCGACCGCCTCAGCCTCGCCGCCAGCGGCCCGCCCTCGCTCACGTCGCTCACGTCGCTCGCCTCCAACCCGCTGCGGTGAACTGACGCTGACGAGGAGAGCGACCGCCTCAGCCTCGCCGCCAGCGGCCCGCCCTCGCTCACGTCGCTCACGTCGCTCGCCTCCAACCCGCTGCGGTGAACTGACGCTGACGGACACGTGCCGGGCGACAGCGCACTAGAGGTCATTCACCCCATACCGCAGACCTTAACCCATAAACAGCCTATAGGAAAATTGTTACGAATTGAACCTTATACGCTCTGACATACCGACGATAGCCAATAAATACTTTCGATACTCCTGGCCTGGTTAAGGGTTCATAAAATCCGCTTGCGTCTGTGCAAGTGGAAGATGAAGTACACGCGGAACATTATGCATCGTGTGCTCGGTCTCGATGTCACCTAACAGTTAACACGATGGGTTCAATTAGGTACCTTTTGCATGTATAATTGGTATGGCAAAGTTGAAACTGATTATCAAGTGATTTCCGTGTATCACTCATCCTCATATCTTTGAAAAGTTAAACCTGATGGGCAATTGTTATTAACATCGTTAAAGGTCCTAAGACTCAAGATATTCGAATAGAATCCGAATTTTTATAATAATTGGAAACCTTTCAAATATGTTTACCATTATTATTTTATTAATTCTAAATTCCACATCATTCGATCTCTTTGAAACAGGTTCATTCATTATGCTTCACAAACTATAAGAGTTTGTGAAGCAGTTTAAAAATATTTAAAATAAAAAATCTTCCTAGAATTAAACATCAAACATAGAAAATAGGAATCTTAGGCCTTTACAAATGTTTATTAGTAATGCAGATTTTAAATAAAATAATGTAAGTCAGAACTGTGATGGAAGGGATGTGGATATAACAGTATATCTTTTGGGAAATGTTTACTGGCTTACCCTTTTTGGAAGAGCTACGTGAATGAACTATTAAAACATTATTCATATTAAAATGGAGAAAGCATTATTCTTATTACTCCACTAACATTATATCAGCACAGTTAAACAGCATAAATTAAAAAATTTTAATAATACACTAATATTAGTATCATGGTGTCTATTACCCTGCCTATTCTCCATAGATTAGATAAAATCTTATCAAAGGTAGATAGGTTTCAACTTTGATTATTTGTATATTATGTAGATCTTTATAAATATTTCATACTTACCACTTTATAACAATGCAGCTACAATTATTAAAAAAAAAACAATAGTTTAATTTAAAACAATACTTATATTTCCAGCTTTTAAGTAGGTATTAGGAATAAATAGGATTATTTTTGTATGTTTTATCTTAAATATTTATTTTCATGCACTGGTTTTGTTGTGATCAGATATTTAAGTTGTCTTATTTAAAGTTTTTGTAAATGTACATAAAGCATAAAGCAAATTTTATATTTATGCTTCGTGATATATTGAAATAAAATTGCTTATCTTCAATATTCTGTTTTTATTTCATGCCCCCTCTCGTGTTGTTCTCATATTACTTGACCTTAGAACCGTACCGATATTAGAATTACAGCACCAACACCAACAGCTGTACCCCAGGGTGTAGCCTGTTTAACCTTAATTTTAGCCAAACATAATATGTTTTTTTTTTTCAATTTAAAAAGAATTAACAGTGGATGTTGTTCAAGCTCAAAATAGTTAGATATTGATTGAAACACACATGGTATTTTGACTAGCATAATATATTTTATGTTATTCAGGATGGAATGGTATAACAACTTTGCCTTTAGATAAGTTCACTTCTTCCCAGCAAGTGCAAATCAATGTCTTTCGCTCCATTAGGTCAGTGAACAGCTTCCCATCCAAGTGATCTATCTCATGCTGAGCTATCCTAGCAGGCCATTGTTTGAAAACCTGGGATCTGCTTACGCCTTCTTCATTGTAACCTAAAATGAGATTTATGCAGTTAGTATTAAAATCGGCTGAAAAGGATCATCATCGTTTCAGCTAAAGGTCACTACTGAACATAAGCCACCACTAAGCGTAACCCCACACTAGCGTTCTTTGAGCGTCGACGTCGACGCAACGCCGACGCGACGTCGACGCAACGCCGACGCGACGTCGACGCAACGCCGACGCGACGTCGACGCAACGTCGATGCGGCGCCGACGCAACGCTTGCGCCGCGGCGCGGTCGAAATGACGAACGCCAGGACTGCGCTCCACAGGCGCCGCGCCGGCCCGACGCCTGCCGCAGCGTTTATTTTGACAACAGTACAATGATCAACTCAATTGTTTCGGCCCGCCCGTGTTTTAGAATCAGTAGGCAGAAGACTTTTTAGCTGATAGCAAATATGGATGTAGCTTAAAATACTAGCTCATATTGCTAGGGATCCAAACGATACATCGATGTTTAAAAAAATCGATATATCGTTCATAAACATCGATGTTTTTACATCGATGTTGAAACTCAAAACATCGACGATATATCGTTCTTTATGAACGATGTTTTATGACCGATGTTTACTAGCGCCTTCTATTAATTCGTGCGTATACTACCAAGAACTCGTGCAACCTTGCTCTCTCAAATCCTTGCCATACAAAAACAATACTTTTTTAATATTTATTGTTTTTTTTTTAGTTTGCGTAGTTTGCGTAGTATCGTATGAAACATTTGTCAATAGTAGCAACTTCAGTCCCCAGTGAGCGGCTAGAGCTTTCTGAAGCTGGAGCTGTTATTACTCGAGAAAGAAACCGATTGCTTGGCAGTAGATTATCGAAATTATTATTTTTGAATTCTATATTGAAAAAGAAATAGGTTGTTGTTTTGTTAAATTCCTCTCAAGTATAATAAATATATCTCCGTGTCTTTGATTTTGTTTATTTCATAGTTCTTCCACTCTTCATATCCTAGTAAATTATATCTGTATTATTTAAAGTAGGTAGGTAAGTAATTTGTTTATCAGTAATCAGTCTAACTATATCAATCTGATAGGAAAACGCTTTTTCTCTGTATTTCAAGGCCATTTTGTCAATCCTGTAAGTATTTTAAAAAACACCGATATATCGTTCATAAACATCGATATATCGTTCATAAACATCGATATTTTCGACATCGATGTTTGACTTTTAAAAACATCGATATTTCGACATCGATGTTTTTCATGAACGATGTTGCATCCCTACATATTGCCGAAGAAACCCATTTTCAATTAAGTACTTTTAGTTTCCGAGAAAATAAATGCTAAAGTTGCCTTTTCGTGCCATGTGTCAAATAGGTAAAATATATTTTTTCCTTTACAAGTTGAAAGCATTAATTTATCACTGCAATATAAAACATTATATTGTGTGTTCAAATCTTACATTTCCATTTTCGAAATGACTGTACATGACATCAGCGCGGCGCGACGCTCGAACGCGATGTGCGGAGAACGCCCAGCGCAAGCGCCGCTCAAACGCCGCGCCGACGCTTGGCGGGCGCCGCGTCGACGCTGAGCGGGCGCTGCGTCGACGCTGAGCGGGCGCCGCGTCGACGCAACGCCCAAACAACGTCGACGCGGCAAGACGCTGACGCTCGAAAGACGCTAGTGTGGGGTCCCTCTAAAGAATACCAGAATTGGAGTGTTGACTGGAAATTTATTAATTCAACTCTGATTAGTTCTAGTTAAAACAGATTCCTTCATAGATTTTCTATAAAGATAGCAATAAATTATATAAAAGAAATATAAATATATTATATAATATATAATAGACCATTTAAAAAAAAGTATTTTAAAAATCATTAACATAAAATCAATATGGCAGACATATCACAAAATCCTTTTTACAACTTGCATACAACCACTTTCTACCATTAAGACAAGGTTAATGAAGATTTTTATCAATGTTATGGTGATCAAGAATAATTTCTAATTATTATTGTCTTGCTGTAAATACATACAAATGTTAGTTCATTGTTCGGATAATTTATTAGGAGAGAAAATGCACCATCTAAATTCTATCACAATTCAATTGACGACTATGTAATGTAAAATGTATATGTACCTGTGATTTCTATTTCTCTATAACGAGGTACTTCTGCTGAAAAGCCTTGTACACTTTCACATCCCTCCATGTACATTAATTTTTGATAATCAATCACCTTTAATTTTGGATTTATGAAAACCTGAAACAAAGAAAACTTATTTGCTAATACACTGCAGTAAGTAAATATTCAATTTTATTAAGCTGGTAGACACAGTATAAATTCATGGATAGTCTTATACAGTTAAAGTTGAATATATAAGTTTTGTATGTTGTTTAAGAACCATACATAAATAACATGTATGGGGTACTGTTATGCAGTTATTTTATAGATTTCTTCTAAAATTATTCAGGCTGATTTTAACATAGGCACTGGTAATAATTTACTATATATGAAAGGAAGCATCTACAGAGGAAACATGTGGATTAGAAGCTCATTACTACAAAAAGAGTCAGTTTTACTTACTCACAGTGAACGGTACAACGCTCATACCCTTAGTTTTAATAATTTCGCTGGGAACTGCAGCCATTTGTTTGGCAGTGTGGCGCATCACAAACAAGCGCAAATTAACGCCAATCTGTGGCGCCGACATGCCCACGCTGCCGTATTTATCCAGCACCAGTCTTAGTTTCTTTATAACCTGCTGTACCTCATCTGTTTTTATCTTTCCCACCGGCACCGGTTCAGAAACTTTACGTAATGTCGGGTCTCCTATTTGGGCGACGTGTTCGTAAGGCGGCAGGACCTTTCCGCGAGCAGGCGACATGCGAGCGTACCAATTTAGCATGTTTCTTGTAACTCCCATTTTGGAAATGATTAGTGTCTTTAAGTAATTATAAGTGTTTGCGCACTCCTAGGTTAAACAGTGTCGAATTTGTCGATTGTCGAGTTCTCAGCTGATTGATGAAAAGTGACACTAGTGACAGATGCGATTCGTTTTTTAAAGTACAAATGAACTGACTCTGGAAATATGAGGATTAACATATTCTTTTGATTTTTAGTAATTTTTCTGTGGCATTAGCATAATATTTTGTAAGCATTCTCTTGAAATAAAATATTTCATTCCTATAGAAGTACTAAGCTAATGTTTTCCTGAATTTACAAATAACGTTTAATGCTTGGATGGCAGATAACTGTCAAACACATATGGAAGTGACGTTTTCTGTCACCATTCGTAACCTGCCGACACGACTTTTCCGAATTGCCGAACCGGAGATTTATTTTTTTGTTTCAATTGTTTAATTTAAACCACTACATAGAATCGCTTATTGAATTCTTTTGTTTGCTGCCTGTCAATGTGCGCATAAAATCAGTTAGCGAGTGTTTTGAATAAAATTAACTTGAATCATTCAAGGTAAGTGCTTAATAAGACGTGTTTGAAAAATATGGTCGTGCTCGAATTTCGTGTTTTTTTTTCAGTTTTATATAAATTCATTCTCATTCTAAATTCATATTGATATGTTTCATACTCAAGGTTACCGAACAGTCGCTAATTTAAACTATCTGGATATCTTATCAGTACACACGCACACCAACCATGTTGTTGCTAAGTAAATAGTGAAAACATGAAAAACAAACCTTTGATCCTCATTAGAATGTAATCGGCTGTAGTTTTTAAAATTATTTGTAAAGCTAAAAATGAGCTTTGAGACTAAAACATCTGGTTGAAATAATGTTTATTGCATTAATGATCACAGTTAATAAATTTTATGTCATGTTAGTTTTATATTGAAGGTTATTTGCAAGCAACCTTTGAGGTACCTATTTTGTATACTTAACATAATTTATAATAAATAGTTTTCTTTTATTCTAAGTACACTTACAATATTAATAGTTCTTCTAAAAATATTTTTTTAAACAATGCTTTTATGAATTTTTCAGATGTTTAAATTAGGAATAAAATTAGCTAGAAACACTTCAACAGCTCTCAAACGCACAATGTCTTCTCAAGAATCTGATGTTTTGTTTGAAACATTGAACAATGCTGGAATTATAACTCTAAATCGGCCTAAGGCTCTCAACTCACTCAACACATCCATGGTTTCTAAGCTTCTGCCTCAACTGCAAGAGTGGGAGAGTCAGAAATCCTTGGTAATCATAAAAGGTGCTGGGGATAAAGCATTCTGCGCTGGCGGTGATGTGAAAGCAGCAATAGACAAAGTTGAAGGCCCAATATTCTTTAGAACTGAATACAATGTAAACAATGTCATTGGAAATTATAAAATACCATACATAGCCTTTATAAATGGTATAACCATGGGTGGAGGCCTGGGTGTATCAGTACATGGCAGGTATCGGGTTGCTACTGAGAAGACTATGATAGCGATGCCTGAGACTAAGATTGGATTATTTCCTGACGTCGGAGGGTCATACTTCTTGCCTAGGCTACAGGTGAACTTGGGACTCTACTTAGGATTAACGGGTGAGTAAAACAAGATTTGTATTGGAACATTATCTGGAATATGTCTTGGGAAATAAGAAAATGCCATGGTCAGTTTGGTCACTCTCTAAACTAAACCAAACAAAGACGCAAGATGTTTGCAAACAAATAGTTTTTTGTGACATTTGACCTTTGACACCCATTTGGATATAAACACATGACATTTGTGTTCATATCTTAAAAAAACCTTGAATGCCACTACGAAAGGTCTATGAAAAAAAATATCATATTATTACAAGCTTTTATTTTTAACTTTAAGATACCTATTTTTGGGCCCTATAACTGAGCTATGATACTTTTCGTTTTTGAGTGTGCTGCCCATTTAAATTGTATGACCATATTTGTATTATTTAAATCATGTTTTCTTGGTCCTGGCTGAACTATTCACAAAGTGAACTGAACTGACATTGAATAATGTTATCAAAACTGTACAATATTTTAGGTGACAGATTGAAGGGAAGCGACGTAGTAAAAGCTGGTATAGCGACACATTACGTGCCAAGCAAACGCCTATATGAACTAGAGAAACTCTTGTCAAGATGCACAAATGACACTGAAGTCAACTCTCTCTTGGCTAAATTCCATGAGCCCTCCGATGAGTTTTCGCTAGCTCCCCATATCAAGCACATCAACTACTGCTTTGCTGCTTCCACGCTAGAGGAGATAATTGAAAGGCTAGAGAAAGTGCAGAATGATTGGTCTGTAAAAACACTCAAGGTTTGTTTGAAATTTAGATATTTTTAGCACCTAATATAAAATATAATTGGTATTCATATACGGTTAATTTAACCCTTGGCTAATTTAAGAGGGTTGTTACTTATTATGTACAATCAACAGCACATAAGACTAATACTTTAGAATTTATGCCACCCTTATGCTGAGAGCATAATATTAATATTGAGTATATATATTTAAAGCAACAAGGTCTAAGATATATTTACGTCTAAGTTTTACAGCCACTGTAACCATTTTGGTTATTTAATACAGTTTTAAACATACTTTTAGGCTGCCACGGCACTCTCGCTCTAGTCAATTAAAATTTATCTACAACAGAATACAAAGATCTTAATTTTGGTCTACCACAAGGCTAGCTATGATAATTCCAGGTTCTTATTCTTCTAAAGTTGTTTATAAATAGTGCTCATTCAGTTGATTTTGTAAATTTGTAGTTAAGTAGTTATCACTTCATCCACAACATGTAGATAACACAAATTTCACTGTTTGTGTGATCGCTATGGCTAGCAATACCAAAGAAAAGTTACCAAAGAATACCAAATTTATTGTTTTTATTACGAAGTAAAATCAAAATAAATATAGATATCTGACCTAATGAAACCTAAACTACACACAGAAATACAGATTTTTCTGCAAATCATTATTTTGTAATGCTAAGTGTTTTTTTGCTGTGTTTAATAATATATATTTAATGTGCACAGTAAAATTATCTGTTTATATTGATCCAACGGAATTCTCATGGATGATATCACAATGTGTCAGATAATTTCTACAAACTCAAACCCCTTAAGTGAAATGTCATCGAAATCTCATTAGTCGTAACCCTTCACTGAAGGCGAATGATCGGACGCTTATATTTCCGTAACAGTAAAGGTTAATTTGGCGTTCTCAGACCCTGCATCAGATGTGCCCCGGGTCGCTGAAGATCACCCTGCGTGCGCTGCAGCGGGGAGCACAGCTGGAGCTGGGGCAGTGCCTGCGCATGGAGTTCCGGCTCGCCTGCCGCGCCACTGAGAGCCACGACTTCCCTGAAGGTATATTTTCTATGTGGAACTAAATTTTTCCCTTGCTCATTTTGAACCAAATCCAAAAAAGGAGGAGGTTTCTCAATTCGACCGTATATATATATATATTTGTTTAAAGCATTCCTTGACACTCTGGAATAATATAGTTTTCTTCCTGTTTAGTATTTTTTTTAGAATTAACCAGAGAAAGGCGTGATGACTTAGTTAAAACAGTGATGCGCTAAATTTTAACGCAATGTATCTTAAGAAACTTTAGTTTTCATGATAAAAGTAAAACATGTCTTATATTTATTAATAATCTAACTAACTGTTCGACTAAACTAAAGACTAAAGAAATTAACTTTGTAGCAAAACATTATTTTAAACAAACGTAGGTATATGACGCGCGCGCCGCGCGCAGGCTCGAATACTTTCCCTCTCACACAAGCTTCTGTCTCGCTCAAGTTTTGCGCACGGCACCAGCCGCCGGCCCCTATATAAGCTGATGCGCACCGCCTCAAATTCAGATAGCCATACAGCTAGCGACCGTACTGGAGCGATAATGTCCCATAGTCATTCAGTACAGTCAGTCTGGTAAAGGAGCCGGATAGCTTCCTGCAAACCACTCCTGAGCCAAGTTAGGTTCTCTCATTAGCTCACTTATAGGTTAAGAGTCGGACAGCTTCCTGCAGACCACTCTGATACCTGTTAGGTTTTGTACATAAGAAACACATGTATGTAAGAAGTTGTAATAAACATCAGTCAGACATTATTGGCGTTTCTATCACACCCCTTCATATGTGGCGCCCAACGTAAATAATTAAAGGAAGAAGCACCAGTTCATAGAAGTAGCCAACAAAAAAAAAAAACTTGACACGCCATACATTGTGGTCGTGTGGTGTGTTAAAATAAAAATATTTTCTCAATGAGCAACACTGAGGAATTTTTCGACCTGAAGGTAGGAGAAGAAAAACTAATAATGTCACAACCGCCTATACAACCAATACAACTGTCAGATACTCAGTTCAAGCAACTAATTTCGAAAATGCAAGCTACAACAATGGAAAACAAAAATTTTACTCGATGTGACATCAGGTTCTTTGGCGAACGGGACCACAACAAAGTCGAAGAGTTTGTTACCGCCGTGGAGATATTCAAAAATATCGAAAACATATCCGACGACGACGCGCTGACGGGGCTTCCGTTACTGCTGAAGGATGGTGCCAGTACTTGGTGGCAAGGTGTGCGATCAGATATAAAAACATGGTCTGCAGCTATGAAACATCTACGGTCTGCCTTTGCCCCGAAGAGACAACCACACGAAGTTTACCTAGAACTTTTCTCCTCAGTCCAAGGTAACAACGAATCAATTGACGAGTTTCTTTGCCGAAAACGCGCACTACTCGGTCTGCTACCGCCAAAACGACACAAGGAAGAGGAACAGATTGATCTAATCTATGGCCTACTAAAACTAGATTTGAAGAAAAAAATCGCACGCGTGGATATAAAAACATTTGAACATTTGTTAGAGCGTGCCCGGTACTTAGAAGCACTAGAAAACACTAATGCAAGTGAACAGAAGGCTCCCGTTTCTACCAAACACCCAATGCAAAAGCAGAAGTTCAAACGCTGCCTATTTTGCGGCAGGAAGGGACACTTAGCCGAAGAATGCCGCAAACGAATTAGTCAATACTCAGAGATAACGCCTTCTGTAAAACAGTCGGCAATAGCAACAAGCGTAGAAAAACCGACAGTTGCTTGTTATGGATGTGGCGCGCCAGGCGTTTTTAGAAGCAACTGCACAAACTGTAAAACAAAAGAAACTCCACCAAAGCCAGTATCATTCTATGCTTTACACACAGCACTCCAACAAAACGACGTAAAGATCCCGACCATAGAAATCTCAATTAAAGGAAAAATTGGATACGCATTTATAGATACTGCCGCTAGAACCAGTATCGCAAGCGATCAGTTATATCACGTTCTACTGGACACCGGAGTCCAATTCACGGTGCGGAACGCCGAGATAAGTCTGGCCGACGGCACCATTAAACAAGAAGTACTACTCATCTGCTCAGTAGACATAGTAATTGGAAATCGAATATTACCCATTACGCTCACAGTTTTACCAAACGCAAAAGATAATCGCACGCTGCTGGGAATAGACTTTCTTGAATCAGCTGGTATTACGCTTAACCTACCACAGAGAGTTTGGTCATTTATAGACAAGCCACAAGAAATATTTCAATTCTTGCACTTAAAAAATGAAAAGATATCAAAAGTAGCAAAGAAAATTCACTTCGAAGACACTGGTTTGTCCGAATTCCTAAAATGGTCAAAAGAGCTACAGATGATTTCTCCACTGACGTCAACACCATCACCAATAAACAATGATGACAGCCCATATAAAAAGCCACGCTGGGATTTGAAGAAACTGGATACCCCACCACGTCCAGTTCGCCCACGCGAACCTGCAGATTCAGATTCAACTATTGATCCTCGTATTGATTATGTTTTAATAAACCCAATGACACTGTATTGTTTAAATATTTCATTAAAACCCGATGAAACACAATCTCTAAGTAATGATCAAATATCTCAGTTAAATACACTATTGACTGAGTTTAGCGATATATTTGAAGTAAATGAGGGGCATGCACTATATACTGAACATACAATTGATACTGGTACCCACAGTCCTATAGCAGTCAAGCCATATAGATTATCCCCAGCTAGACAGCAACAGCTAAGGGATAAATTAGATGAAATGATCAGTAATAATATCATTGAAGAGTGTGATTCACCTTGGTCTGCTCCTGTTATATTAGTACCAAAGGGCAGCGACGATGTTAGAGTCTGTATTGATTATAGACGGTTAAACGAAATCACCAAGCCTGATAGATACCCCTTACCACGAATAGATGATCTGTTACATCAAGCAAAAGCAATGCCTTTTATGTCCACAATTGATCTCCAATCAGGCTACTGGCAAATAAAGATGCATAGTCAAGATATGGACAAAACTGCCTTCATTTCACCCTTCGGAATGTACAGATTTAAACGAATGCCATTTGGACTACGAAACGCACCAGCTACGTTTCAACGCCTGATGGATAAATTTGTTCACGGGCTACGCGCTGAATGCGTCTTATCATATTTAGATGATCTAATAATACGGTCAGATACATTCCCTCGACACCTACAAGATCTACGAGAAGTTTTCACGAAACTTAGAGATTTTAATCTACGTGCGAATAGAAAAAAATGTAAATTCGGCTGCTCAAAAATTAAATATCTAGGCCACCTTATTGTGCCGGAAGGAATAAAAGCTGATCCTGAGAAAATATCTTCCATAACTAATAGACCTGAGCCGAAAAGCTTGAAACAACTAATATCATTTCTACAAACAGCGTCGTGGTACCGACGATTCATAGAAAACTTTGCTGATATCGCAAGACCACTAACAAATCTCACGAAGAAAAAAGTAACATGGCAGTGGAATAATGAACAACAAGAAGCATACGATACTTTAAAAACTGCATTGACTACATCACCAGTATTGAAGCAAGCTGATTACAAAGCACCATTTACTATAAAGACGGATGCAAGCAATTACGCTATCGGAGCAGCTTTGATTCAGGGGGAGGGTCCGCATGAACACCCAATCGAATACGCCAGTAGGCTTTTAACATCACCAGAACGTAATTATACCGTTACAGAAAAAGAAGCCTTAGCTATAGTATGGGCAATATCAAGGTTTCGAGGATATATAGAAGGAAGCAAGTTCTTGACAATTACAGACCACCAGCCATTAAAGTGGTTACTAAACTTAAAATCACCAACAGGTCGACTTGCACGATGGGCCCTACAACTACAGCCTTACAACTTTGAAATTAGGTATTCCCCAGGGAAAAGTAATGTCGTAGCCGATAGTCTTTCACGACCGCCCTGCGACAATCATACTGATACGTGTGATATCTGTCAAGTAGAAATCGATTTACCTAGAAGAAATGAAACTAATATTCGCGATGAACAAATGAAAGATGAAGATATCAGTTCTATAATAAAAACTTTAGAAGACGAACCCAATTCCGAGGATTATAAACAATGGTCCAAAAGAGGTTATCTCCTCCACAAGGGTGTGCTATACCGATTCACCCCAGATCAAGAAGATGAGAACGCAAAATTAATAGTACCAAAACACGAAATAAACAATGTGTTAAAATCATTCCATGACTCCCCAACCGCTGGTCACTTGGGTGTAGATAGAACTGTAAAACGCATTGAAAACAATTTCTTTTGGAAAGGTCTACGTAAAGATGTTTTAAGATACATTAAAACCTGTGTTGAATGCCAAAAATACAAACCAACAAATCAAAAACCAGCCGGTTTATTTCAATCAACAGCCACAAATCAGAGATTTGAAGTCCTATCCATAGATTTGTTTGGTCCACTACCCAAAGGACCAAATGGAGAAAAATGGATCTTTATTGTAGAAGACACAGCTTCACGATGGGTGGAGTTGTTCGCATTAAGCAAAGCTACAGCTCAACAATGTGCCCTTACTCTTCTGAATGAGGTATTTCTAAGATATGGTCTACCACGTCGAATAATAAGTGACAATGGCACGCAGTTTATATCTGCTGTTATGCAAAAATTGACATTCTGTCTAAACATTCAACAATTTCTGACACCTGTATATCACCCAGAGCCAAACATTGTAGAACGGAAGAACAGAGACATGAAAAGTCGAATTGCTATCATGGTTAAAAATAAACACGACAAATGGCCAGAAACTTTACCCGCTATAAGGTTCTCCATGAACTCTGCACATAACCAAAGTACAGGATTCTCCTCAGCTTACCTTACATTTGGCAGAGAAATGCGCACAATATATGAAATATCCCACAACCTTGGAGAAATTGTACAGAGTGAACAATTTGTACCTGAGATAACTCCACATTTAAAGAAATTGGCTCATGACTTAGCAACTGCAAGAGCTAACATTGAAGTAATGTAAGACAATAATAGAATCAGAGCTAACATGAAGCGACGACCCGATCCTGGTTATAAAATTGGAGATTTAGTCTTGGTAGAAACACATCCTATTAGCAATCAAGAAAAGCAGTTCTCAGCTAAATTCGCTCCCCGTCACGATGGACCTTATGTAATCATGAAGAAACATGGATGTTCAATATATGAAGTTGCTAATACCCAAGAAACTGAAAAATCGATTGGAAGGTTCCACACATCAGCAATAACCAAATTTGAGAAACGAGGCGACGAGACACCGGAACCAGTTGCTCCTCTTCGAAGGCGAGGTCGACCAAGAATCCACCGCTCCTCTTAATTCCTGTTACTCTCACGGGACGTTAACGAGTACCAGAGGGGGAGATTGTAGCAAAACATTATTTTAAACAAACGTATATGACGCGCGCGCCGCGCGCAGGCTCGAATACTTTCCCTCTCACACAAGCTTCTGTCTCGCTCAAGTTTTGCGCACGGCACCAGCCGCCGGCCCCTATATAAGCTGATGCGCACCGCCTCAAATTCAGATAGCCATACAGCTAGCGACCGTACTGGAGCGATAATGTCCCATAGTCATTCAGTACAGTCAGTCTGGTAAAGGAGCCGGATAGCTTCCTGCAAACCACTCCTGAGCCAAGTTAGGTTCTCTCATTAGCTCACTTATAGGTTAAGAGTCGGACAGCTTCCTGCAGACCACTCTGATACCTGTTAGGTTTTGTACATAAGAAACACATGTATGTAAGAAGTTGTAATAAACATCAGTCAGACATTATTGGCGTTTCTATCACACCCCTTCAACTTTAATTATATTCGTTTGCGATCCGATCTTCATGTAGTAAGTTCCATTTATATTTATTACTCAACGTCATTTGCATATGCGCAGGAGTGCGCGCGCTGCTGATCGACAAGGACAACAATCCGCAGTGGCAGCACAAGAGCCTGGCGGAGGTAGACGACGACTACGTAGAGGACTTCTTCAAGAAACTGCCAGAGGACAAGGAACTCAAGTTTGTGGGTGCTAAGTTGTAAATTCGTAAGTGCAATTCAGAGATAGTCTAGGTAGGTATACATTTCTACAATCTGTATGATGGTGAATCGGGCGAATGCTCGCCATTGTTGTACCGGAAGGTTGCCCAAACTGTGATCCGCAGACCACCGAAACTAATAGTGGCCCGCGACCCCACGAGGGAATCTCAAATCAAAAGGACCGCAAAGGTATATTGTAATATAATTAGGATTTGATAAAAACGAAGTTATAATAGGCCTTATTCTACACGGAATGGAAATTTATTAAGCATATCAACACCGTACATGGGTAAACACTTAATTACACTAAACGAAAAACATATAAAATAGAAATACCTACCTACCGTGATTTTTCTTCAACAATCCTCCACTAAAAGTAACTCAAGGATCAGTTGTATCAACTTAACTTTACCGGTTACGGACAATTTGACAGCTGTCAAAACTGTCATATCACATACATTTTGTGCAATTTGACAACTATCGACTCGTTATGTTAAGTTGGTGCAACTGATTCCTAGATTCCGTTTTTATACAAATTGCCTTAGAAAAACCGTGTGATAGTTTCTGGACTGTAGACATGTATACCCATAGGTAGTGTAATTCATATTAAGCGTAAATATTTTTTGCTGGGGTTACGCATAGTCATTACAATCATTTTGTTCTAGTTTTAATTTGTTCGTGGACGAACATCGATATTTTGATCGATTGGATACACAATCTGCTAATGATTTTGTTGCTAGACTTTATCATTTTAAATCAATAGATATTTTGTAAGACCCCTTATTTGTCATTTAAAGTTATGTTAATAAGATATAAACCAGTGTATACACTATATGGGGGTAGATATACGGGAAATGTCGAATTAATTGAGAGTGTATGTTGCGTCTTATTACATATATGTATGTTGAACACTCATTTTACAGGTCGTAAGTGCTCGATTTTATTAAGTACTTAAGTTGCAATAGAATTTTTTTTTTGGTTGTTTTTTGGGAAGTTATTCCAATTGATTGGTAAATGTGTTAAGGTGAAACAGGTGAGACTGCGTGAAATATTCCCTTTCGAATGTTAGATATATTTGTACGTAGAAATTATGCGTATATCGTAGCGTAGTAATCGTAAGTAGCTAGCAATTTGTGCCATTCCTTACAGGCAACCAATCCAACTTATACTTATTATGTCTTATATAAAGAAAGAATGAAACGTTTATTTAGTGACATGAAACAGGATATAAAAACAACTACTTAAAATAAAATTATGTCACTAAAAGGCAAATACCTACTCGGCATTTGTCCAGGTATCGAAGTGACACCCCGACGCTGGTCTTCCGTTTATGCATTTCGAGTGAAGAGCAGTGCTTTATATATTTAATTGGCGAAACTGAAAATGTTTTGATGAAATGTAATAATTATCTGCTTAATTTGTAACATGTGTTATAAAATGCTGTTTATTTTCCAAATAAGTCTTAACAGTTTTCGAAAAACGAAAAACAATTGGGAATATGCATGATTTTAGTTTTTAATTAAGATCTTTCACAGTCACGGTGATAAAATGAGAATAGTTCTTTTACATATTGTCGCTGCGCGTGCAAAACCGCGTACAGTTCATACCTATATTATATACCTACCGCGTATCGCCTTTTGAGTGATTTTACATGAGGTGAAAAAAAAACTAGATATCTTAGTCATTTAATTATATATTACGGGCCGAACTATGTAGTAACTTGTATGTGGCTTACTTTAAAATAATGTTACGTAAAATGATCCATAACTCGTTCGGATGGCGCAATATTTCAAATTCGCGCCTTTTTCAGATATGCGTTACGCTTTTGCGCGGTATTGCACTCGCGTACTTAAAAACAGTCCTTATCTAACAATTAAGAATTCCATAGCCTCTTCAAATGCATTTTTAAACCCTTTTTGTAAATGAATGGCGTGCCTTAGGTAACTTTAAGTTTAATTTTTACTAAGTATTTTAAAGTTTTATCGCGTTTGCATTAAATGTATTGCGATATGAGATGGTGCCGACAATAACACTAAATGCATTTATTTTGAATAACTTTTATAGCTATTTACAACGTGCCTAAATTTTGTATAAAATATACTAGAAATTGTTTTAACAATTTTGATACTTGTAACTGCATTGTTCCACAAAAAATATTAGATGAATGGATGAAGTTAAGGAAAATGTGATAAGTAATATTTACATGTTGAGTATGTATGTATGTTGAAAAAATAAATACATTTATAGTGCACAAGATATTTTATTTCTATTAATTCATACATTTTATGGCTAACAAGCTTAAATCTACTTATTTAAACCTCTCAAAGCCTATTGATTAGAAGAGTACAGAAAATACTGAGTAAGATGATTTGACGATCTGAAATAGAATAATTATACAATAATTATACCATAAATTGAATACATAAGTTTGCAATTTTTATTCTGTATAAATTATTATATCTTACCGATACGTAAGAACCGTATGAAAGTTCAACGATACCAAGCGCCCATAATATAACTGGTCTCTGAAACACGAAAATAATTTACTTAATTATTATTTCAATGAAGAAAAAGAGTTTTATTCCAAGCAAGGTGATTTTATAGGAAGTATTAGGCCTTCCCGGGTCTAATGTCTCTGATATTTACAGCGGACCAGACGTTCCTTTGCAGCAACTACGGCCTGACAATAAGCTCTAACCTGTTAGCCATAGAGTTTAGATAAGATGACCGGCTTCTACTACGTAGCCTGGTGACCAAGTAAGCGGTTTAGCCAAAGGCGTGTCTTATAAGTACATATTGAAGGACTAATAGAGACAAAGAGGCGGCTAATCTCTCGCTCTAATACATTATGGCTAGCCGTGTTGAATGACATGGCGCCGAATACAACCGGCGGTTTTTAATGTGGCCGCATTCATTCCGGCTAATGCTTGAACCGCCACATTTCAAAACGGCCCTGTTTTAGATAAAACTAGCTGTAATGTAATACGGCGGAGTATATGTAGGTATAATCCGACTGCAACAACTATAACAGGTCACTGATCGGCACATTTCTGTAACGGCACGCGAGTTACCTGGCTCTCCGTCATTGTTATAGTAATGATCCGGCGCATTTGTTGCGTCGAGGTCTGACAGTTGTACCAGCCCGAGCCCGCCACGGCCGTGGACAGCGCCGCCGCCTGTCAACGACAGACGTATTATAGAATGTAAGTAAGTCTGCGGGCACGAATGCCTTGCGATGGAGGGGCGGCGCGATGGCGGCGCGGCGGCGATGCATACAAAAGTATGCCTGAGTATGGTAACGCGCACGAAACGAGCGGTGGCGAACAAACTACTTAGTTTGATTTGATCGCGCGCGATTACAGTCAAAGTCAAAGTCAAAGTCAAAGTCAATCTTTTTTATTCACATAGATTACATTAGTAATACTTATGAATAGTCTTTATATAAAGCAAATGAAGCTACCTCCGGTTCGGAACCTATAACTAAAGAGAAGATACCGGCAAGAAACTCAGTAGTTTTTTTTTTACAAATGAAAGCTACACTTATTACTAATTTTGCACTAAGACACACAGTTAGTTTGTAAATTGCAAAATAAAAAATAAATTATTGAAAAAAAATAAAATAAAAATAAAACAAAAGTATAAAGTAGTAAATTAAATTAAATTAACTGTGTAGGACTTACATGCGTCAACGGGTCCAATACTGACATTGATTGAGAAAATGTGTCATACTATATTTTTAAAATAATACAAAACACGCAAGTACCTACAGGTGAGCAGACTAGGTAGTGATCCACACGTTATTGTCATTCAAATACTCTTCTACATCGTAGTAGCCTTTTTTTAAAAGACAACGTTTGACAAATGTCTTAAATTTGTATAAAGGTAACTCAACAATAACTTGAGGGAGTTTATTAAACATTTTTATACTTAAAGCAATAAATGAATTACCTATTTTATGTAGTCTACGCTTAGGAACAGCAAGCTTGTTTTTATTTCTGGTGTTAATGCTATAATTGTCTGATTTTTTTGGAAAAGTATGCAAGTTTTTGTATACATGCATTAAACAGTCGAGAATGTATTGAGATGCGACTGTTAAGATGTTAATTTCCTTAAATAATTCTTTCAGCGAGTCACGCGGTCCTAGCTTGTAAATGGCTCGGATGGCCCTCTTTTGTAATACAAAGATAGTTTGAATATCGGCCGCAGATCCCCATAACAGCAGACCATATGACATAACGCTGTGAAAATAGCTAAAATAAACCAATCTCGCTGTTTCCATATCTGTTAACACTTTCCACACAGTTATATTGCGTTGAAAAATATTAATTGAGATTGATAATAAATAATTGATCTGTGTATTTTGTCAAAACCTGCTCCCATAGAATGAAAAAATATTAACCATAGGAACAAAAAAAATATATTTAGTGATGGGAAGAAGTAAAATGCAATTTGTTGAATGAACACAATCTCAAGATAATAAAAACTTCGTTCTCATTAGTAAATTTGGCTCTAATAATTCTCAACAACACTACTCTAACGCGTATGACTGACCGCTAGTTTCGTTGCCCAAGCGACTCCTCGCTCCTCATCGCGCCGCCCCACCATCGCGGCATCGCTCGGCCGTCGCAAGTTTCATGCCCGCAGACTAAGACTTTCGAAGACTTTCGTGTTCCATTTTAAACATTTAAAATAGGTTAACAGGTCAAAAAGAGACCATTTTTTAGTACCTAATACGAACTACTTACCTACTGTCCGAAATTTCGGTCAGGTTGCAACAACCGTTCTTACGTGCACGTGCAGGCAGCTCGTGTCCACGCGTGCAAGTAAATACAACTTAATGTTTTCGGCTTTTCTGTACATTCATATGTGTGGATTATACATATAAAACTTCCTCATACATCACTCTATCTATAAAAAAATCCGTTGTGTAGTTTTAAAGATCTAAGCATACCTACATGGGGACATAACAGAAAAAGCTACTTTGTATTACTTATACTATGTCTGCCTGCCGCAGTTATGAGTATCGAGCAACAAATGGTAAATAATCACGTTTTTTGTATCCCATACAATATTTGATCTATTTTGTTTTGAGTATTTGAGCAGCAATAGAAATACCTACATTATCTGTGAAAATTTCAACCGTCTATCATGCCTAGCATGCGCCACGCGACTAAATTTTATCGCTTTCTTAACAAACGTCAAAATAGATTGAAGTCAGTACAGTGTGCTATTAGCCAATCAACAGTTTCAAAACTTGTCATTTCATGCGAGAAATTTGACGTAGGTACTGCGCATGCTATGCCTTTATGTCTAATCACCGTTCTTGAGATACAGCTCGGTGACAGACGGACGGACAGCGATATCTCAGTAAGAAGGTCCCGTTTTTACCCTTTGGTACGGAACCCTAAAAATGGTTCTGGCATTTCCAATGGAACTGTTTACCTCAATGGTGACGTCACCGGCGTTCCACATCACGAATCCATTGCTGCAGAGCATGGCCGTCGCCGTAGTGACGATTGACAGAACGTTCTCCATCGTCCGATCTGATGTCTGAAGGTACAAACAAACACACGTCTGACTCTGTGGCGGATTTACCAATAGGCTGAGTAGGCTGGAGCCTAGGGATTTTAGGGGGCGGCAAATTTGTCCTAATTTTTTTTTTGTCTTACAGAAATAAAAAATAAGTCAATACCAAAATCTTATTAGGAATGTATTCGTTTTGGATGCTCACGCGCTTTCAGCAGGTATGTATACTTAGATATAGGTCGGCGTATAAAGTGCTATAGGGTGTGGAGCTCACAGCACTCAAAGCGTTTAAAACGAGAACTCCCGAGATTTCACCACATAACTTAATTTGTCACTTGGGGAATTTGATGTTTGTCAATCTGCAAATTCTTTTTTTATTACGTATTTGTGTTGGTGGTCTTATTTAGTGTGCGATGTGGGAATTAATGAAGATCATTCTCTTCACTAACAGGCCTGGCAAGCATGCGCCACGCGGCTAAACTTTATCGCGCTCTTAACAAACGTCATAATCGATTGAAGTCAGTGCGTCAGCTGCTGATTGGCTGAAAATACGAGTGCAGCGTACTATTAACCAATCAATAGTATCCAAACTTTAGTCGTCTTATGCGAGAATTTTGACGTTCCTATTGCTCATGCTAGGCTTTTATGCCTCCTCCGCACTACACGCGAAGTTGAACGAAGGTAGACGAATACGACAGTGTAGAGAGGCACATCGGCTCGCCTCGTCAAACTTCGCCTCGCCTCGGGCGACTTCCATTTGTTGTCGGTTTTTGCACCCGAGTCAAAGGGCATGAGGTTGTTGTCAAGCATTTTAACGAGTGTGTAGAGGCACACTTCGGTCTTCACCGGAGTTTCCCGAGGAACTTCGCCGAGTAACTTCGCGAGTAGTGTGGAGGAGGCATTAAGATTGTCTGGACCAAAATGAAAGCGCGGGGGGCGGTCGGGTCGCCGAGGGATCCGAACGTCACGTTACGTGTGGTAGCATTGAGTTCGGGAGCAAGAGAGAAAGATGTAGAGCGATGTCAGCGGCGATAGACTGAGAAGTCCCGTCCCGTATTTCATTTTTGTTATCTTGCTTACTAGAAATTCGTATGCGGCTGTATGTAAGTAGGTATTTATCGATTTAATGGATTACATTATGTTCCTGAAACTAGCAAACAGAAGACAAAACTAATTTGGTTAGAGATATTATCAGAAATAAAACGTTTCATTACGAAAAAATCAAAAGTCCAAAAAATACCTATACCAATGTTAAAATTTATTGAAAACTAGCGGTCCCGGCGAACTTCGTTTCGCCTTAGAGAATTTTTCCCGCTTTTCTGTTGATTTTTTTCAAATTTTACCAAGGATTCCTAATTTTGTAGCCTATGTCAAATTGGAAGAATGTAGCATTCTATTGGTGAAAGATTTTTTTAAATCGGCCCAGTACTTTTTGAGCCTATCCATTACAAACATACAAAAATACAAATCTTTCCTCTTTATAATATTAGTATAGATACTTATATATTTTTATTTTTATACATGACCACTTCTAGCTATATCTAATATAGCGACCCGCCCCGGCTTCGCACGGGTGCAATAGGTACTAAAATATGTACGTATTATACATATAAATATTGCAATTTATTTTATTACATTGACTCCTCCCTTACCCCAGTGACGCTTGGAGCCTACATCGCATGCTGGCTAGCTGAGCGCGGTGAGCGGCGGCAACCAAGCGACTTTTTTCTAATACTTGCATTATTAAACTCATGATATCTTTCGAATTAAATGTCCGAATTGAATAATTCAAAAAGTTATATAAAGGTATTGAAGCTATCTTCTTGAATATAAAGTAATTTATTTTGATAAGGATTAATACCAAGGTACAAATAAAGAGCCTTTAAAAGAGGCGGCATATTAATAAATTTTTTAGATTAAAAAACCGCTTATTGTGACATAACTATAATATTTAGTCATATGCTATCCCGACACTTTTTGTAGATAATGATGAGTTCTGCAAAGTCGTAGTGCATGACTTTGTTCTATCATCAATAGTTTTCGCAGCGCACGCGATGTAAGGAATTTTTCAGGTCACCTTTAATTACATTATTGAAGTTTTAGTAAGGATCCCTAATTTTTTTGAAAATATAATATAGCCTATGTCACCCGTAGATAGTGTAGCTTCCCACCGGTAAAAGAATTTTTCAAATCTGCCAAGTAGTTTCGGAGCCTATTCAATTCATACAAACAAACAAACAAACAAACAAACAAACAAAAAATCAAACCTTTCCTCTTTATAATATTTATATATAGATATAGATAGTATAGACTAGCTGTGCCGGCGACTTCGTTCGAGTGGACTACACGAGTTTGAATTATTTTTTTGTTAAATAAAAGTATAGTTAAGTAAGCCTTAATTATTCCTTATAACATTAGCTACCTGCCAATAAAACCCAACCAAGTGCAAGTCGGGCTCACTCACGGAAGTTTCCTTACCATTATCTATTCAACACAAGACACAAAATCAAAACCTTTTTTTAGTTTCCCCTGATCTGAAATCTGTCTATAATTAACATCGAGCAAAAAACGGCAAAAATAATTTTTTGCCGTTTTTTGTTATTTATTTTATTTTATTTAATTATTTCTTTTTGAAATAACATACATTCAAATATTCTTTGAATATTTCAAGCGTCCAACAATAGTTTATATTAATATCGAGAAAAAAAATTGAAAAAATCACGTTTATTGTACGGGAGCCCCACTTAAATAATGATTTTATTTTGTTTTTAGTATTTATCATTATAGCTGCAATATAAATACATAATTTCAGCTCTCTAGCTATCACGGTTCTTGAGATACAGCCTGGTAACAGACAGACAGACAGACAGACAGACGGATGGACGAACAAACGGACACACAGCGAAGTCTTAGTAATAGGGTCCCGTTTTTACCCTTTGGGTACGGATACCTAAGAATGGAGTAATTTCTCCCGTTTTCCCAACATTTCCATTCACTGCTCCTATTGATTGAAGAGTGATGAGAAGTACATATATGTATATGTACAATAATCTGCCCAGGAGTATTTAGAATAATTGTACCAAATTCCGTAAAAATCCGTCGAGTACTTTCGACAGACATAAGTTTTACTGATTGCATTTTTGGCATCAGTCTCGGTCACTAATTAACCTGATACCCTGGTAGTTATTTTGGAAATATATTTAATATACAGAATGGTCCTTTCTACAGATTTATTATAAGTGTAGATGAAGAGATGTTTTTTTTTTCATTTTCTATCATTTTATTATTTGTTCCGTTCGATATCCGGAATCCATCTTGAGTCAAGCACTTTCCTTCTAGTGACGTTTCCGGTCAATATATCACCTCCCATCGTATTTTCGCCGCGCCGGTGCTACTTTTGGCGGGAAGAAAACTAACGATATCGATGGCACGAGCTCTTACCCTCATTATAGTGTCGTCTTTCGTGGCTTATGTACCGGTCTAAAAATAGACTACGCGAGGTAGTAGTGATAGTGAAAGTTAACCACCCGTCGAGATCGTGATGGAGCAACAAGTCAACGAGGGCAGTGACGACGGCGAGGCGTCGCGGGCACGGAGGCGTCGACTGTCGACGTTGAGTTCATCGGATGGCGATACTGGCCAGAGAGGTAGCAAGGTACCAAAAAACTGTAAGTACCTAAAATTTGAATATCTTGCACACCGAGTGTTCTATTTAATTAGTTTTATAACGCAAAATCAGACTCTTTCGATATATCAACGAACTCCTACACCTATGCCCGTAACGGAAAATTATACATATAATGGATACGCCTTCTACTGGTGATAGTTTTCTTTGTCTACCTTCACTATTTGTAGAAAAGGAGAAAAACAAGTTAAAATTTCAGATTTTTCGACTAACGTTTAAGATTCTAGTTATGTTAAATCAGATGTGGCGCATTTGGCATAATTTAACGAAATTCAACGTTTTATAATGTCTAATGAAGGTAAGTTTTATTGGTAGTTAAAACTCTCTATTTAAATATCTGGTCCGAAGAATTTAAAAATAAATTTTAGATATTGATATTAAACGAACTAATAGCAATTCCGAGAAAATGAAATGATAATTTTTAGTTTAATCACTTTTGAATCTTGTACTGGACTTTTGGATAAGCTCAAGAATGTCTGACTGTCACTTCTGTCTGCTCCTTTCAGGGTCATGATGTATTTATCTGATTTAGAATAAATGTTATTATTTTAGATAATTTACTGGACAGATTTAAAAAAAATAATATAATCGGTTCACAAACCACGGAGTTATGCCCGAACACACATAAAAAAAGATATATACGGTTGAATTGAGAACCTCTTCCTTTTTTTTGAAGTTAAAAATGTCTGTAATCAGTTCAAAATATTTCATACTTAAAAAAAACATCATGTTTTGGTCTTTTAATTCTAAAATATTTTTTTCCACTGTCTTTTGTCCATGTGGGGGATCGAAATGCAGAGGTCAGAAGGGGCGGCAAAATTTGAATAGCCTACTGGCGGCAAAAGTGTAAATCCGCCACTGGTCTGACTACATGCTGGACCTCGTACCGCCCTTGTATCGTGTGCATAAGAATTTAAAGCGAACTGCTGTCGACCGTACAGTTACAGAATTGAATGTTCAAACATCTGCTTGGTATTTACAGTATTAATGTTGAATTAAAACTTTTTGGTTAATACTGGCCGGTAAGATTTTAATATCGTAGAAAAAGTTAGAAAGTAAATAGTGTGCATGGGCTTAGTCCATGACAGTGTGTTTGAACCTTGATAAGGGTCCTTATACTTCTTTTCTCATTGGTTTGAACGCGCTAATTTCAAGAAGTTCTTCTTGAAATAGAAGTATAGTCCATTTATCTATAGCTAAATGGTAAATGGAAGCTCAGTGATATTTACAAAATTGACTATTCACAAAAATAACATCACGCTGCAACCAATAGGTTGGAGTGAAGAATTAGTAGTAATGTAAAAAAAGCGGGGATGGTCGGTATGCGAATGCGCGGCGGGTCGCTAGTTAGAAATCATTTCAAACTAGCTAAAAAATGCTTTGAAAGATATGCCAATAAATGGTGTTTGATTGATCAGCAGCACGCGTTGGGTTACCAGAAACTGGTTCAAGAGGATTGACATGGCTGCGAAGCCTTATTTTTTTCATCGTTTCCTTATTAACCAGATTAGGAAGTATGCCTAATTCCACTCACCATCATTTGTCCCATGAGTAGGACGAGTACGCAGACAGTTATGATCACCTGGAAACCCAAAATCACCTCATACGCAGTCTGACACTCCTTGGTGCACCTGCCAAGGATATTGGTTTATTAGAAAATTGGTAAATATGGATAAGTAAGAGAATATGTGACATGCTTTTTGACTGTAAGTGTATCAAAGTCATTTACGAGGATCTTTAAACCAGAAAAGTTTTTATTGAATTTAAGACTTCTATTCAAGTAATTTTTTTAAAAGAGCTTTTATATAATACTAGCTGTGCCCGCGACTTCGTTCGCGTGAACTACATCCTTTCATGGTCGGTTTTATCCCTTTTCCCCTAATATTTGAAACAAAATAGTCTATATTTTAATCCAAGTTTCGAGCTATATTTGTGCCAAATTTCATATCTCTAACTTCAAAAATAACATTTTTCCCTATAAACTTTCAAAGGCGGTATTACCCCCCTCCCCTTATTTTCTAATAAAAAGTAGCCTATGTCCGTTCTTGAGATTCAACGTATACCTATACCAAATTTCATCAAAATCGGTTGAGAGGTTTAAGCAGGAAAGCGTAACAGACAGACAGACAGACAGACAGAGTTACTTTCGCATTTATAATATTAGTAGCGATTCGGCTTGTTGCCGACATTACAACCCTATTCAGAGTTGAGTTCCTTCTCTTTTTACCACCTCTGTTCTATCCACCGTAAACACTTTTAAAGGTAAAAATCTTAACTGTAGTCTAGATTTTAAGACTTTCGCGTTCCATTTTAAACATTTAAAATAATTTATCGGGTCAAAACGCGACACCATTTTTATTTAGTAGTTAATACGAGCTACTTACTGCCGGACGTTTCGGTTAGGTTGCACCAACAGTGCTCACGAGCTTACTGGTCTTGCTCGCCTTCGTCTGTTCGGGGGAGCTTGCAAATCTTCATCCACCTTCACATTCTTGCATAAAAAAATGTTATTGAAGTCACTTCGATACACTACACTGAAGTATTTCGTATTAACTACTTAATTGTTTCATCACTCATCTATATGACTTGGTCCAAACTGAGCTACACATAGCTAAAAGTTAGATACTGCTACTGTAACTAATCTGCGTTTCTCACCGGTGTCTTCTCGGTGGAAATAGGTTCCGAATCGGAAGTAGAATCACTTTGCATTGTATTTAATGACGATTCAAAAATGTTATACATATGTAACCTACTTGAATATATTTTGAGTTTGAGTTTGAAAAACATGTCGCGTTTTGACCCATTTACTTATTTTAAATACGGAAAATGTTTAATTTATTACTCACTACCGAACTGATGGTGGATGTGGCTAAATACCGCTGGATGTAAAAGGAGAAGGTTCTAACTAGAAGAGGCAATTTTTGTTATGACCCTCTCGTTTCGCTTAGCTTACCTGATTGATGCCTAGAGCGTTACCACTTCCATGATACATACACCGCAACCAAAAAGCTTTCTCAACGAAATTGATCGTCAAACTTACCACAATGTCTGCGAATGCATTTTAATCCCGACTTTGAAAGCTGCTTCATACTTCTCCTCTTTCTCCGTCTGTTCTAATTCCTCGTCCCAAATCTGGTTGAGAGAGAGAAAGTAGCTTTGCAGGTTCTTAAACTGGTGACTTAGGCAAACTAGGGTGGATATCAGGGTGACGTAGACCGAGCAGACACGAGTCATGAACGCCCACCAGACGAGGTACACCAAGATTCTCACGGCGTTCGCAAGAGGTGACGTGTCCTGCACCTCGGGCCAGAACGTTATGACTGTTGTGAATGTTCCTTCTGCAATCATACAATATGAGCACAAATACCAAAATTCGTAGAAGATACAGGGCAATAAATATGTATTAAACCTCCTTCTAATAGCCTCCTTCTAGCTCATTTTTTTATTAGAAAGAGAACCTTCTAAAACCATCATACGATCTAAATTGTGGACTTGTTGTTGCTCGTGACTGCACCTACCTACTAGCTACGAATTCTAGGTACTTTGGTTCAAGAAATGATTTATGTATTACGTACCTAAGCACATAAGGGGGCTAGAGCTTATGGATTTTTCATGATTAAATGTAACAGCCATGATGCCAGGTAAGAAAGGGGGGAGATACCCTGTACTGGAGGGTACGCTGAGTGTTGGAAGCCTTTTCCATTTTGCCACGGATGACCATGTAAGATCTTGGTCCTTACCTCCTCGTATAACCTGCGTGACTCCATCGTACCCATAAAAGAACAGCGCCATCATGAATATGGATGAATACCCGGCGCTGCTCCACGTGGACTTGCGCACCATCTCACGCTCCACCTGCTCATCATTATAATACTCCTTCAGCACGAACGCTAAGTGATGCAACAAGCCCTTAATGCGCTTCTGATGGTATTCGGTGACGAAGATCCATAGAGACAGGGCCGGATGCGAGGTGGAGAACAAAATCAAGTCTCCCCTTTGCTTCTCAGTCAGATTTACTTGAGTGAACAATGCTGCCCATTCACAAGAGACAAGTATTAACAACAAAACATTTACTAAAAGCCTGTAGAAATTGTGCAGTTTCTTAACGATGTCGGGAAAATCCAAGTCGTGGATCCAGATGTTTGGAATTCCAGTGAAGTAACCGAATTTAGTAATTGTTTTGAAATACTTTGCCGTAGCATTTGGTACTTCGGCGGTGGTCATTGTACTATTGGTCATCAGGTTATCAGGTACTTATGTTAATGCTAGTTGAATGCGATGGGGAAACTGAAGTTCGCTATTCGAGGGTCATGTTTATAAAGTGCTTATTACTGGGCCGTATTCAGGATATTAAAATATTTTTGTACCTACTTAATATATTAAAGTATTTTTGAAAGTTTTATAGCGCTACTTCAACTAAATATACTCGGATTTTGAAAATCCTTTGTAATCTTTGAAAAGTTTTACTTTCTTAGCTGATGTTTAGGGTTTTAAGGATAAAAATATTGTAAATACGGTTCTGTTCACATAAGTGGTACTGAAGTATCGTTGATCGTTCCGGTCCCATTTGACTTCTATACCTAACTAGCTTTTGCCCGCGACTTCGTCCGCGTGGCGTGTTATTGTGTCATTTCAGTATTTTTCTCGGTGTGTGTCGAATGTAAATAATAATGAATGTTGCATTCAAAAATTTTAAAAAGTTTTTTTTTTTTTTTTGAGAAAATACATTAAAAAACAACATAACAATTATTCTGAATCTGGCGCTAGTGCAGTATTTTTTCATGAAAAAGATGTTTCCCATTCCCATGAAGCTGTACATTTGCTAAGATACCCATATACTAAAAAATTTCAAGCCTCTAACTCGCGGTACAAAAGTTTTTCCCGCTATTCCCGTTCCCATGGGAATTTTGGAAAATCCAATCATGACTTAACTTTACATTCACTAAGGTATATGCATGTCAAATTTCAATCATCTAACTTACGCGGTTTAGATTTTTTCATACAAAAGTTTTTTCCCGCTAACTCCCGTTCCCGTGGGAATTTCGGGAATTCCTTTCTTAGTGCACCCCTACGGTACCTAAGCTACGTCCCTTCCAAATTTCAAGTGCCTACGTTTAGCCGTTTGGGCTGTGCGTTGATATGTCAGTCAGTCAGTCAGTCAGTCAGTTTCTCCTTTTATATATATATATAATATATTATTCAGCGACGGATAGTTGGCAATTACACTTAGCGTCAGTTGCATTAGCTTAAAAAAAACGGTTTGACAGTTATCAAAACAGGTATCTGATTTTACAGATTCGACAATTGTTAAACCATTAACTAAATAAAATTGGTTATAGCAGAATAACTTGCATTTTTTTTTAAATATGGACTCTGTCCCGCGTTTACAAACAACGCAGTGATTCCGCCAATGTCAAGTGTTTAGAGAGACACGTCAAAAATGGGACTGCGCGGTGTAATGAGGTATTTCTTTCTATTTTGAGATCCTCATTATGTACCTAAAACAAACGCGAACGACACATTAACATTGAAGACAATACAACGATTATGTAGAAAGGATAACTTGCATTATAAAAGTTTAATGTTAACAGGCGAATTGACGGCTGTCAAAAGTGTCCTCTCCCATACAGGGTAAACACTTTTCTGTTCAATTTCGTTCTTATGCATTGGACTTATGTAGGTACCTACACAATTTTGTTCCTGGGGCATAAATACAAAATGGCAACGTAAATAATAATGTTATCATTAATAGGTAAGTTTGACCACATTTAATCTCACTTTTTTTACGAACTTAAAAAAATTGGTGGCCACGATTATTTAGTTTTCAAGAAGCAACCGTAAGAGTAGCTTTGACTGATATTTAATTAGTAAGTTTTCTTCCCATTGTGATCAGATTTGTTGAGGGCTATTAAAAGTTTGGGAACCTCTGCATAACACTACTTGCACCATTTATCGCTTGATCACTTCCAATTTTCCGTTAGACGTAACAATTAAATAATTGTCCGCAATTCAACCCTTGATAACTTAATTTGAGAAAATGTAATTGGAACAAATGAGACAGTGAAAGGAATCCAATTATGTATGTTAAATCATTTTATTTGCTTCTATTAGAGAACTAAATACATATCGTTTAATTTTAATTTCTAAACTACCTTGAATAAGCGTGATACTTTCAAAAAGTCAGCTTTAAATAGTCTTTAAAATTACAGCTAATTCAAAAATAATTCCATGTATTTATCGTTATATGTAGGTATTTCGGAGTAGGTATTACTGACGTAATGTAGGTACCTAATTTAATTTCTAAAATTAGTACAAAACAGTGAAGATGCTGTAAGACGACCGCACGATCTGAAACATAAGCAATGTTTTATCTTTATAATAAATGAAACATCTTACATGAAATTTAAAAAAAACATTAAATGGAGGGTCCATTATATCACACACATACATTGTACATTTAAAGGCAAAGATGTAAAAATGACAATCGTAAATTTTGTGGACCTCCACAACACAATTAAATCAAAACCAACATCAGATAATTCAGTCTGGCCGTTGTCGAGTTTTAGCGAGACTAATGAACCGCAATTGATTTTTATTAATACAGATTTAATGTAGTAGTCAATTACGATTTATGTAAGTTGAGGTACTTACCGACAGATATGCTCTATAAGAAATTTTGACAACACCAAGCCCTTTGATAATTACTGGTTTCTGTGAAAATAAAAAGGTGGTATGTACCTACTTCATAGCATTATTATGATTCCTCTTCACTCGTTAAATTGATCATTGATAGGTATTAATGAATTAATTAATATCCGACATCCACATCACTAGAAACTTTGCGATAAGAATCAGAAACTATGACGAACATCCAGACCCGATATAATGTGGAAAACATTGTTTTTCATGTATTGACCCGACTGGGAATCAAAGGCCTCACAGGCCTAGTGATGACAAGCGTGATGCAATTTCCTGGCATTAAGTCCACCTTTTGTACTTTATTTTGTGCAAGGTCGAAAAATAACTTACCCAGATACAGAACACAGATGTTTATCACACGACTTACGTAGATATGTATTACAGGATGCCACAATTTAGCCCGCTTTATTTCGGGATCAGAAATATCCTGTAAGTTAGGCCGTGTCCCCAGTAGGCAAACTGTTAGCGGCCGACTGAGTTAGCCGCAAATTTGTGGCAAACTGAAATTTGAGTTAGCTGCAAACTCTTATCAATTTTCGTGCGTCGCCGCCGACTAGAACCGGTTTTGCTGGGAGTCGACCGCTCACTGCTATAGTCAGCGCGCGTAACGCTGTAAACTGCGTATAGTGAGCGCAAAACTAGCAGACTGTGGACACTCTATTTCAAATATATGGAAGGGCGTACTAAATCGGTACGCCGCAAACTCAGTCGGCCGCTAACAGTTTGCCTACAGCCTTAATCTAGTAACCCCCAAATTCGGTAGTTTTTAAATGAAAGAGTAACAAACAAACTTAGACACATATACAAACTTTCTCGTCTACAAAATTTAGTAGGATATAATGATGTATGTACCTGTGCTTGCGCCATGGCCACTGTTAGCAGTTTCCTGACGCTCACGGCTCGCTCAGAGCAGTTGTGCCAGCCTGACCAGTACATGTCGGTAGCCAGCTTCGACGCCTGGAAAGGCAAGGACCTTCCTGTATTATATGTAGATGTGTGGAAGCCTCAGGGCAAAAAAATATCCTCATGACCCATTGAAGTGTGATATTGGATTGATAGATAGATAAAGGTTTCTCAACCTTTGTTTTGTTAACGCTCCCCAGACTATTATTTTTTTACATCCCCCCTCCACCTTTCCCTTTACCCTCAATAAATCTTCCATTTTCAATAAATACAAAAAGTTTTTTGTTGTAACTTAACGAAACTTGTATATTGTATTTAAACTGCGAACTGCCATTTTGCGGGATGAGGGCTCGTTACCTCTCTGGTGGGTAACAAGTATACCCACTGATGAATCTTATGCAGTCTTAGACACTGAACCGCATGCTTGTGTTTACCTATTTACAGTATTAAAGTTGTGGCAGTCAGATTTTTTAAGAAAATTAGAGTTTTTGCGTACATTAACAATACAATCAAAGATATGTTGAGATGCTCCGGTAAGTATTTTAATTTCTTTAAACAGGTCTCTGAGTCAATCTTGTATTTATTAAAAAAACTTTATTGCACAAAATAAGTACAAAAGGTGGACTTAATGCTAGGAGCATTCTCTAGCAGTCAACCGTTAGGTCATGCAGATAGTTCGTTTTTGGGTGCGGTAACAGCAAAAATGTGCGTTGTACCTCAAGAGTAATGTCACCAGCTGACAACATGAAGACACCGGTGCTTAAAAGCATGGCGATCGAAGTGGATACTATGGTGAACACTGTGCCCACGGTCCGCTCCGAAGTCTGTTAAAAAATGGAGATTTTCTGACTGCCATTCCATCGCATTGACTATTAGACTTTAATATTTAATTTCCACTAATATTTGTGTACTGTTTAAGTTAACAAACAAAACGTGTGATTCACGTGCACTCGTAATGAAGGTAGTTTTTAGGGTTCCGTACCTCAAAAAGAAAAAACGGAACCCTTATAGGATCACTTTGTTGTCCGTCTGTCCGTCCGTCTGTCAAGACCCTTTTTCTCAGGAACGCGTGGAGGTATGAAGCTGAAATTTATATCAATTACTCAGGTCTACTGTCCCTCGAAGCTGTGAAAAAATCAAACTTCTAAGCCAACGCAATCAAAAGATACAGCCGTTTATGCCGCAAATTTTCGACACTTGCAAGGGAATCAAAACCTACAGGGTGCTTCCCGTGAATTCAGAATCTTGAAATTTGGTACGAAGCAACGTCTTATAGCATAGATAAAGGAAAAATTACGAAAACCATAAATTTTTAGTTACATCACATAATATATATTTTTTTAATAATTTTAAACTTACTACCCATTTCCTCATAAACGCGTAGAGGTATTAAATTGAAATTCATACCAAATGCTCAGGTCTATAATACCTTTAAGCTGTAACAAAATCAAACTTCTATATCAACGCAATCAAAAGAAACAGCAATTAAAGCTGCATTTTTTGAAACTCGCAAGTACTCGCAAGGGAATCAAAACCTAAAGGGTACTTCCAGTCGACCTAGAATCTTGAAATTTGGCATGAAGCAACGTTTTATAGCACACATAAAGGAAAAATGTACTTCAAATGTACTAAAACTTATGTACAAGTGCTGTATTAAGGTTTGTGGATTTTGTTGGACAATAAACATTATTATTAAAACATTATTATTATTAAATTCCGAAAACCTTGAATTTTTAGTTACATTACAAAATATTTATGCTCCTCCATCTTTCCCCATTGTAATGTTATGAATTTCATTTTGCAATAAAAATACCATAGTTATGACTCGATTGTCATATAATGAGCGAACTTTGTAAACCTTGCAGGTTTGTACGGAACCCTCGGTGCGCGAGTCCGACTCGCACTTGGCCGGTTTTTATTGTTCTATTATGAAACCCTGTATAAACCATGTTCATAGTTCTCTCCCGTCTCTCGTGCTTCTCTCGTGATTGTTTAGTACTTTATTTTCTTTGCCTGTTTTTGCCAATGTATGTGTTTGCAGTATAGTATGTAATATAGTAAAGTAAAACCATTAGCGCCACTCGATTGCGTGGGCAACTAGCAAGAGCCAGGGCACTTGCTAATTTTCCAAGCAGGGGGGCTCCACCAGAATACCAGCGCTGCTGCGGCGTTAAAAATGTCGTAGCGGCATTTGCTGAGGTGGAACCCAAATTTGCCTCACAAATTATTTATATAATATCTGTAATATTGTCTTGCGTTGTGTTTGTTTGTTAATTTTGTGATGTCAATAAATGTATTTTTCTTTCTTCTTTTTAGTTGTAATACTTTCACCATGTAACCATATATATTTTAATAGGCTGGGCTTGTTGACACGCGACAATACAATACGATTAATGATAAGTCGATGTAAAATCCGTAATCGGCATTTATTTATTGTATTTTTTTGTAAAGTGTGTTAGTCAAACTCTTTTATATTTGAATTACAAAATACTGTGGCATATTTTATTAAGCTAAATCTACTTAGATGAAATGGACACACTAACCAGCATCTGGGCCATAAGTGAAACAAGAACAGATATGTTCAGTAAGATTTGCAGGCAATATATAGTGCTACACGTGTCCTGAGCAAGTTGACCGCATCTGAAATGGTTTTCATAAAACAAAACCATAATTAGATAATACGCAAGGCATCAGTAACTGATTGTCTGATTAGTATTCAGTCTACCTCTTGAATGTTCGGTTCAAAAAATATTTAGTAAAAAAAAAGTTTTTTTGCAAAGAGTTTTTACATCCTATGTGTGGCAATTGTCCCACTCCGGGATGATTTTAGTTTTTTATTTTTGAAGGACGTCATATTGAAAAAAAAAATGGGATAAGTAGCAGATGTCCAAAAAAGTAATTTGCCTAATCCATAAATTCCAAAAAACCTATAGGTTAATTTCGTATTAATGCTCACTTGATAGTATCTGAATGCAGTTTGATACCAATTTTGACTCCGTCCTCATATTTTCTTTCCTTTTCCGCTTGACTCAGATCTTCCTCGAAGATCTGGAGGAGGTTTCGGAAATATCGTCTTAGGTTCTTATACTGGTGCTCGAGGGCTACAATCAGAGTTAGCACCACGCTGTAGGAGGCGAACACGCGCGTCATGAACATCCACCAGAGGACATAGCTGACGACGCGGCCGATGTTGGCTGCAGGGCTCTTGTCCTCCACGTCTGGCCATGCTGTTATCACAGTGGTGAACGTGGCATCTAAAACATGTTACCTTATTTTCAATTGTTTTTTGAAAATCAGCTCCACGTTGGGCGCCAATTTTATGAATCGATCTACCAAGACGTGTTAGGTTTTGGTAGATCGATTCATAAAATTGGCGTTAGACATTAATTTATAGAAGAAACAATATACATATAATCATCAAAATAAGTAGTATATTGTATTATCTCATTAGTAATTTACTATTAAGGTGGGCCTATAAAAATATAAAATGTAAATTGCAAACCATAAATTGATTCATACGAGTAGTACCTACTTGCTAGTAAAGAAACTCATCTTAATGTTAGTATCTTATCTAGTCTAATCTATAAAGCAAGCGGATACCCTCTTCCTGAGCTTCAGAGAATCTCTCACAATGTCTCTTACCTGTTTTCAAAATGTTCAAAAGCCCATCAAAACCATAGAACACAAGAGAAAGGCTGCAAATAGTTGAAAAAGCAATCGACCACACTTTCGACTTTCTGATCATTTCTCTCTCTACTTCCACGTCATTGAATTCTTGTTTAAGTTTCACAAACAAGGTGAACACCAACTCTTTTATCTTTTTCTGGTGGTATATCAGAATCAGCCTGTAGGAAAACAAGATGGGGTGAGAGTAATTGAAAAGAATGCTATCTGAATTTTGCTTTGGAGTCAGATTGTGTTGTGTAAAAGAAGCTGCCCACTCAGACGCAATAAAGACGTATAAAATGGCGTTGATCAATTTCGAAAGGTAGTCATAGCTTTTGACGAATGCCGTCGGATAACTTAGGTCTTCCATCCAGAAATTTGGAAATCCTGAAAGGTAAACGAGATGACAGACTTTCACAATGTAAATTGTGCCTTTGTTGGAAAAATACACTTTTCTCGTTTTCACCATTTTCGTTGGTGTTCGTCGTATAAGGCGACACAAATGAGATTTTAGGGGTAACAGATAATGGTTTACTCCGTTAGGGGAATTAAAACAATTTAGGCAATTAAAGTTGGGTAATTTTGCAATTAATTCTTGGCAGGCTCTTTAAGACTTAGGATTGTAAATTGAGGATTTCAAGTAGTTAGTATGTTGAACGTGAAGAAACTAATATTTATTTTTGTTTTATTAATATGATTAGGTACCTAATAATTGTATTAAAGGAACTTTACTAAATTATTTGATCTGCATATGAACAGAGCAGCCAAAATGTATTGTTAGGCGCCACGATTGATGTTTTCGCTAAACAGCGAAATCTAGTTTGGAATGGCGGAACTTAATAGTTTTTTTTTTTAATAGAGTCGAGAGTTCGATGACCGAACTTACTAAAACACCATCGGTCGGGGCCGAACTGCGCGCGAATATTCTAGATGTTTCTGCGTTGGAAGGTTCGGGAATAACTAGTGGCACTATAAAAGGCCGGGATTGGCCGCGATCGGGGTAGTTTGGAATTAGCGATACAAGTGATTACTTCGAAAGCGACCTTGCAGTGCCGGTTTTAGCATTACTGGCGCCCTGGACGAACTTCCGCTAGCACCCCTGTAAAAGCGTATACCTATACATCGATTTAGGGGAATACATCAGGGTACCTCAGGGTAGCTTTCTAGCGCCCGTTCAAGTCCGAGCGCCCTGGGCTGTTGCCCAACCGCACGCCACGCTAACGCGGGCCCTGTCTTGAAGTGCGACTTAGGATCGATTGTGGTTATAATTAGTGTGTTCTAAAGTTATAATTAGTTCGTTTAAAGTTATAATTAGTGACGTTTAATAAAAGTGTAACTTTTGGTAATTTTTATCGGCAGTTTTCATTGTCATGAACCCGAAGCTTGTAACAGTATTAAGACAACAGCAGAGACATGTAATTTAAAAAAATAATCAGTTTTTCTTCCTAACGAATGTCGATGATAGTTGAGCCCATCAGGCCTAGCATGCACGGCGAGAGTAAATTTTATCGCGCTCTTATGAATTATAAAATTCAATGCGTTAACTGTTGATCGACTGAAAATACGAATACGGTATACTATCACCCAATCAACAGTGTGTAAACTTTTGTCGTCTCATGCGAGAAATTTAACGTATTGCGCATGCTAGGCCTGAATGCAGTGGCGTAGCGTAGTGGGGGCGGCAGGGGCGGCCCGCCCCGGGCGGCACATTTTAGGGGGCGGCAAAATTTCACAATAAATAATAAAAATATTTGAACCATTTCATATTTTTAACGCAACTACAAAGGACCGATTGAAAAGAGCATGGAATCCCCTTTCTTTGAATGATATTTTGTAGCGACTGCTGGCAACACCGTCTACGACTTGCGGGGATGGAAGTATTTTATTTAATGCTTAGATTGTTTATGGCTAACAAAACAACAGCGAGAATGACTGACTATCTATCGCCGGCTATATTATTAGATCCAGACGACACTAAATGTAATCTAGACTACGCATCTGTCGAAATTGACGAGCAGGATTTCAAGCTGGAACGACTTCGACTACGGACTTTCGTTGCTGCTACAGGTAACGAAAATAAATTAATTAATGCAGACTCACTTGAATTATTAAAATTTATTGTGGAGTCCAAGCTGGAAGATGCTCTGCCCAATATTTTAATAATGCTACGAATATTTTTCACAGTTGCCATAAGCAATGCCAGCTGTGAGAGAAGGTTTTCAAAATTGAAGTTGATTAAAAATTAATGTATAGTTTACATTAAATTGAAATATAAATAAGAGGGCGGCAAAATTGTTTTCCGCCCCGGGCGGCCGACATCCACGCTACGCCGCTGCCTGAATGAGGTCCTTTCATCATAATCGAATGAATGAAGTCTGCTAAAGACTAATCAATAAAAATCAAGAAATATTTAGTCAGCCTAATCGTGACTTTGTTCGCGTTTTTGTTTGTATAATAAAAATGGTCCTGTGTTTTAATATAGTTTCTAAACTGTCTTGTTGTCGAATCCATTCAGTAGTTTTTATGCAAAAGAGTAACAAATACCTATAAATGCATTCAATCTTTTACAAGTGTTCACGGTTGAAATATTAGATAGAGCGCCCACACCCGTTGTATCGGGTCTGTATAATCTGTACCAACGGAAAATGACTTCTGATAAGTACTTATCCTTAAATAAAAATTAAATTAATGAATTAAGGTAAGTTCATCTGACTCGCAGACATCTAATAAAGAATTATTATTATGTCTGTGATCTGACTAGAACTGCGTTCTTAGTGCAGGAATATATCTACAGTGTAGTGAGATGTCTCATTTCAACAATGGGTTAGGTTCTGCTTTATAAGCAGATGTTGTAGCCTAGATATTTAATACACTATGCTGTAAGAAAACTTTGTAGATTGAGGGCAAAATCCATCAAAATCTCAATCTGCCAAGTTGAAATGACTTTCTTTTGATCGTCGTTAAAATAACAAAAAGTCACAATCAAATGTCAAAGCTGACATCAACAAAAACTAATTTCTTCACATAATCTTCAAAACAAAATTGTACATACATATTTAATTATTAATGAATTAGAAAATTTTACATCAGTAAATAAAGTGTATTCTGTGTTCATAATAAAATCTACAAATATTTAAAAGTTATACCTGAAGTTTTAGGTTACGCTTTTCAAATGTTAATAAAGTAGTATAAAGTTACTTATTGAATTTGTTAATTGTGCCTAGGCTCTAATTAATATATAGGTCTCCAGTCTACTACGGTCTACTATAAAATGCGTACGTACACTCGTAAAAGGACCCAGTACCAGATAATAGAAGGAGTAGAGGACCTTTGCCGATTGTGTCTCGGCAAGGCTGAGACGGCTGTCCCTATCTTCAGTGGAGACTCTGAAAATGTTTGTGCGAAGCTATCCATGAGAATTATGATCTGTGTTGGCTTAGAGGTAAGATTAACTACAATTAAGCCAGGCTTATCTTGCCTTCTTATATAGTTTACTTCCCCATGATGTTGCATTCCAGTTGCCTATGGATGGAAATTAAATTTAATTAAATGCAGAGAAACTAAATCATAAATGTACAAATAGTTTAGTTGTGCCAGATCTGAATCTAATATGCCAACTTCTTTGTTTAAGTAATAATATTTTCATCATACTTACTAAACAGTAAATGTTTTTATGAAGATCATTATTCCAAAGAAAGCTTTCTTTCTCATTACAGATGGTACATGAAGATTGTCTCCCAAACAAAATATGTACAGACTGTTTAAAAGAGCTGGAACACTACTACACATTCCGCAAGAAATGTGAAGTGACATACCAGAAACTGAAATCCCATGTCTTAGCAGTGAAAGACAGGGAGTACAATAAAGCAATGGCTGTGAAGATAGAGAATAAGGTTTTGCCTGTAGAGGAAGATGCCGCAGTGGAGCCTGCCCCACACCTGCTCTTGACCATCAATGGAGACCAGCAAGTGGAATTAGTCAATGTAGCCAATTTAGATAGTGAACAGTTGAACAGTTTGCAGGTATTGTTAACAAAAAAATAGGTAAAATCCAAACATTAATGAGCTATGATACAAAAGCTAAGCTGTTCCACCCGACTCTCCATCAGAATATGACCTGCTTCTGCATTGATTCGATTGTTGCAGCAGCTCATGCTGAGGCTGGGACCTTATTGGCTGCACTGTCTCTGTTCAACATTTCTCGTGTGTTTGTAATTGTCTTTTAATGTGTGCCAACAAATTATTTTTCTTTTTTTTTTCAATCCATTTAGTTGTATCTCTAATATTTAAATATAGCTGCTATGTAAAAACACAACTCAGTCAATTTATTCAGTAATTTTAGGTAAGTAGAAAAATATTTTCAGATGCAAGACACAACAATGACAGAATCAACAATACCAACCTCGGAAAATCAAACAACGGCATCAGATTTCTCTCTGATCATGTCAACAATGTTAATAGAGCTGGGAGTGATGCGTCAAGAGGAGAATGGGTTGGTTCTAGTGGATGAGAACCTCAGGACGGTGGAGTTGGAGGGTGATGATGATACCAAGATTGTGTTAAGGCTTATGGAAGAGGATGAGGTAAACATTGTCAGCAATTTTTCTCATACATAATATTTCCCATATCATCGATAGTCAAGCCGTTAAGTAATCACCTTGAACTAGACTCATATATCAAATCGTATTGTGTACATGTACACAATACATGTATACAGGAATATTTTTAATTACCAGAAAAATTTTAACCACAGTATCAGTATCAGTTACTTATTACATTTATGTATTTATAAATAAAAAAACGGACTAAGTAATTTATCTCTTTAAAAGAAGTAAATAGCAGGTAATCTATCATTTTACTACGACTAGCGCGCATCAATACTACGTTTTCATTGAATAATCGCATCGTTTCCCTATTTACGCACACACACCCATAACGCGGGTGTGAGGCGAGGGAGACGCAGCGGGCGGCGAGACACGACTCGGCCGCAACCCCCCAACCCCTGCGCCCGCGCAACCTACTAGTTTTGTCTTGACCGTTGACCGTGACCTACTTAACGTCACATGACACGCGCGCGCGAAATTATTCACTGGACTGAGAATTATTTCTTGTGGCCCAGGCCACACGGTTCGTTTTACGTGAGTAGACATGCTCAAGGACGAGGAAGACCGGCGCTCTCACAACACTTGTACGACGACGTGGTTGCGTACTTCGAAGAAGACCCGCGAGGAAGCACTAATGATGCCGCTCGTCAGTTTGGCATATGCTCAGTACTCCGCCTGAAAAATAATTCATTCGGACGGCTTGCATCCATACTATTACCAAAAAGTACAACAGCTGACGTCCGTGGACCGAGCGCCAAGGATTGCTTTATGTAATTGATTGTTAAGCAATCCTAACGCCAATGTATCGTTTTCGAATGAATGCCTGTTTACGAGGATTGGAGTCAATTTTTTTACTGAGATTAAGTGAAGTGTTTATGTTAGTGAACCAAACACAGTTGAAGTGTTAAAGCAGTGAATTTTAGACGCGACAACCAAGTGCGACAACAACAAAATGTCCTTATTTCTGTAAAAGGAAACTGACATAAAAGGGCGCGCCTGTGCATTGATAATGAAGGTAAACATTTTGAACTATAAAATCCGTGTTGGTAAATGTTGTGTAGATTTTAGAACCATACAAAAGTAATGCACACAATAAATAGCTCCTTAAATACGCCAAGATTCGTTTCAATTGTAGGTTATTAGCTACCTAGTTATGAAAATGTGATATTTTCGACAAATAAGTAGATACCTAATAACTAAAACGTAACGTAACGTGTTGCAAAACGTAACGTGTTGCGTCTTTCCTAAGCAAGAAAAAGTATTAAGGGAGAGTTCGATTACAAAATGAAAGTGTTTTGACTAATTTGATTATTATTATTAGTAATAATAAGCGTAATAATTTATTACGCTTACGCGCGGAAGCGCCCTTTTGGGGAACTCAGCTGAGTGGGCGTTGTCAGTGCACTCTCAACCTTATTCCGATTCCATGTTAATTTGTTTTTCTTTGAGAAAGGTAGTAAGGTGGTAGGAAGTAACCTGCGATAGTGAAACAAGATGTCGTGCGTATTTCATTGATAGATATGTTGCGTGCCAATAGTTTCATTGAGTAAAAAGACGGATGTCCACACATTTTTTGTCAATTTCAGTAAAAACAAAGCGTAATAACTCTTGTCATTTTTAATCGAAAAAAAAATCAGTTTGCACTTTTACAATTAAGACCTTTGTCTACATACGTGATTAAATTTTTTATGGTAAATAAAAAATAACGGTATATGTATACAAAAAAATGTTAGTCAAATATCTTCAAAAATGGCGTTACGTAATAATGCACGGCCCCACATATGAAGTGGCCAAAAGCAGGTGATCACTAAACATTTTGAACATTCATCTGCCCAATAATGTGATATTCAGTAAAAAAGCAACATACTATTGGGAATCAAACTGTCTATTTGATAATACAATTTAATAATTTATTTACAGGAACAAACTGAAATATCAAACGAGAGACTAAGTGCTCCATCCCCGCAATTTCTTCAGAACAAACCTGAGAAAGAGAACATTGTACTACCAAAACTGAATACTCTTAATGGCAAAGATAGTACAAGCAAAAGTAAAGAGTGAGTAGGTGGAATTTTCTAATAAATTGTTCTAAATAAAGATTGACCTCCTGATGTTAATGAGGACTTTCACCGTTCTGGCTGCTCCAGTTCTAGCTACAATTCGCTGTGCCCTACCTCTCTTATTTGTCAGATAATGTTTGAGATTGATGTAGTCGGTTGGAGAAAAACGGATAGTTATTTAGACACATTACGAGTCGTAAAATATTGGAAACGCACTTTAAACCCCGGAAAGTTCCACTAGGGTTGCCAACTTTCGAAAATACCAACCCCGGAGATTCGTAAGTTTAATAAATGTTACCCCCTAAAATAGTAGTATGTGGTCGCAGTTGGACGGCGGTGTGCGCGACGTGCTGCAAGCGGTTCGCGTCGCGGTCGGTGCTGGCGCGGCACCGGCGCGTGCACTCGGGCGAGCGGCCGCACGCCTGCCGCGTCTGCGCCCGACGGTTCGCGCAGCGTGCCGTCATGCTGCGGCACGAGCTCGTGCACAACGGTAGGTACAAGACACACTTTGTTACTAACACTTACGACATTGGACAACACCACATACATTGTTGTGATTCTGTGGTAAGTAGCTTAAGCACTTGTGTTACAGAAATCAGAAACAATGACGGTACCACAACACCCAGACCCGAGACAATATAGAAAAGTTCGTTTTCCATATTGACCTGACCGGGGAATATTTTTGGCTTTATGAGCCAGAAGCCAACAAAACCTTTCATTTAAAAATACACTTTTTAACTCAAATGACTGGGGCCAGTGGGAAACCCCCTGCTCACCATTGAAATATAAGTTAAATAATTTGTTCCTATGTATCTAATAGGCCAATCGGCCGTGGAGCAGAGCGAGTGTAGCAATCGCTTAACCGATTCATTGCGTATCCCACTTTTAGGGACTTTTCTCCATGGCGGCTGACAAATTTTCTGTGACACCTCTGTGTGTCAGCCACCACCCATTAAAGTGACGCCCTTGGGCGTCTTCAGCCATGATTGAACATATTTTGTTTTTTGTTAAGATTTTGGCGTGTTTATGCGTGTTTACATTCAGACGGCTTAAGATGTCAACCGTAAAGGTTTTGGTAATTCGGTTAGAGTGTTACAAAGTGAATTATCTACGTGATTTCGCTGGAATGGCTGGTAAGTGATTTACTTGGATCAGTAGTTTTAAACCTTTTGTGTATTTTTAGTAGAGGTTTACGAAAGGGTGTAAAAGGAGTGCCTATATTTAGTTTTTTAAATATAAAGACCATAATTAAATACGCAAATTGAAGATAAAAAAGAAGAGGAAGAAAACAAATGTATAAAATCATTATGAAATAAAAATAAGTTGGAGTTTCTGAGGTTTGACTCTATTTACCCTAATTATAATAATAATATAATATCTCAGGACACCAATTACACAAAGCTAACTAGTTCCAAACTAAGCAATAACCTAACCGATATGAATACTTATACAGGTACTTTTCTTTTGTAAATACATACATATTAATTAATTAAGTATTATTATAATTAATATACCTAGGCAATTAAAACGCCTTTAGTATAACATAGGCAGTAAAAGCTCTGCTCGTTAGAACTCTCATAAAAAGCATCATGTTGATTTTAAGAACAAAAACCTTCATGACGCCATGTGGCGTCATACGCAATTCGTAAAACAAATTAAATTTGGTAATAAAAGGTTTGCCACATCTGAAGTTTTTAAATTGGCAATAAATCTTAAAAATCTTAAAACGGTTCATACAGGCTTAACCTATGTTACAAATAATGGCAATTCTATTCGTTTGGACTCTCTAAATAGCCGTTTCATAGAATTACAGAGGAATTCTTTGAGACGCCATTTGGCGTCAAACGCCATACGCAAAAGATATAAATGACGCCATAAGGCGTCATCCGCAATGAATCGGTTAAGGTACAAGTTTCTACGGACACTTTCAACAATGATAGCGCGAAGCTTTATCATTTTATATTTTTTTGGGGAAGTTCGACTCTCACCTCTTGTGAATTTAAGCAACAACCGGAGGGTTCACTCTTAACCCTAACGTTATTGGGGTGGTCCCCTTTCGCTAAGTGAGTGCTAAGTCGTAGCTTCGTCGTCAGAGCGTCGTCCGTTCGCGTGCGCGTCGTGTCCGAAGAGCTTCACGCAGCGCGGCGCACTGGCGGCGCACTCGCGCTCGCACGCGGCGTCGCTCGCGCTGCACCGCTGCGCGCACTGCGACAAGGTCTTCCTCTACGCCTCCGGTAAGCACAACTGACCGCTCTAGTAGCCGTATAACATACTCGCGCTCGCACGCGGCGTCGCTCGCGCTGCACCGCTGCGCGCACTGCGACAAGGTCTTCCTCTACGCCTCCGGTAAGCACAACTGACCGCTCTAGTAGCCGTATAACATACTCGCGCTCGCACGCGGCGTCGCTCGCGCTGCACCGCTGCGCGCACTGCGACAAGGTCTTCCTCTACGCCTCCGGTAAGCACAACTGACCGCTCTAGTAGCCGTATAACATACTCGCGCTCGCACGCGGCGTCGCTCGCGCTGCACCGCTGCGCGCACTGCGACAAGGTCTTCCTCTACGCCTCCGGTAAGCACAACTGACCGCTCTAGTAGCCGTATAACATACTCGCGCTCGCACGCGGCGTCGCTCGCGCTGCACCGCTGCGCGCACTGCGACAAGGTCTTCCTCTACGCCTCCGGTAAGCACAACTGACCGCTCTAGTAGCCGTATAACATACTCGCGCTCGCACGCGGCGTCGCTCGCGCTGCACCGCTGCGCGCACTGCGACAAGGTCTTCCTCTACGCCTCCGGTAAGCACAACTGACCGCTCTAGTAGCCGTATAACATACTCGCGCTCGCACGCGGCGTCGCTCGCGCTGCACCGCAAGATTCTGTAGCTAGAACAGTAGCGACCTAAGAAATGGCAACGATAAAACAAGGTTTTAAATAGTTTTAAGCCTGATTTCACTCTCATTCGCTTCGTGGCCACGTACGTGACATTACGTCAAAAAATATTTATTTTCTTACTTATCTCGAGTCTCACTTTTCTCGATATCTACTACTTCGTCAATCTAAATGTTGTCTACAAGAAATTGCTTTCTAGCAATAGACCGCCTAAATTCTACTTATAAATAAAATTTTCTGTGCAAAAGTGTATCCATTTATCTATCTATCACAGGTTTAAATTACCTAGATTAAACCATTATTAACACTCTAGGCCGTTTTTGCCTTGCTTGTAAAACAGCCACCTTTGGAGACTACGACATGGGGTAGATACAATAATGTGTTTATATTTTGCATGGAATTGAGGATATACAAAATCTTTGATCGAATATGGCAAGCAAGAGAGGAATGTTCTCTTTAGATTATATTTTTCTTTAGATCGTAGAGCCACTACTAGATGACATTCACAAGCAAAAATGTTTCTGTGGGTTGGTAAAACAAACCAAACCATGGTTTGGTAGTAGATCTAATCATAGAATGATCCTATCGCACTATCATTTGACATCAGTCGATCGCGTTAATCTAAGTTATTACCGCATAACGATGTGTGTGTATTCCCGATGTTCTCCACCATTTGTCCACTACTGGTGGATATCGAGACAAATGTTTCTTCGGGTTCGGGTAAAACTTTTTTTAATGTTATCTGCCAGTGGTTTTCAAATAACGGGGGGCATTGGGAATAAACGACGACTTGGAAAAATCTCCGTAACCCGTTTACTCCAAAGTCACCTATTTTTTTCTTATAATGATCGTGCGAGATTGATCAAATTGCTAAATTTGATCAATATCGCACGCATGCAATACCGCGTAAGAAGATTTTTCCGTAAGTTCTAATTTGGATTGAAATAATATGAAATAACAAGACAAAATTAATCTTTATGGCAAATGATAGATACGCGGTATTGCACGCACGTCGTCGATATCATTGATAGTTTGAAGGGAAATGTTAGATATCGCCGATATACCAGTTAGGTAATACCTAATTTTAAGTATTTGCCATTTAGTGGAATTGGGTTCTAGTAGAGTCAATAAATTGTGAGATGTTTGGTCGTGTCCCCAGGCCTGAGCCGGCACATGGCGACGCACCAGGGGCGCGTGTTCTGGTGCACGGCGTGCGCGCGCGCCTTCAGCGACCAGAGCTCGCTGCGCAGGCACCGCGCCAACGCGCACAAGCAGCCCTGAACCTCCCTACTGTACTGTACTCTACTTGTACCGTACTGTATTGTACTTTACATGTACCGTACTGTATTGTACTTTACTTATACCGTACTGTATTGTACTTTACTTGTACCGTACTGTATTGTACTCTACTTGTACCGTACTGTATTGTACTCTACTTGTACCGTACTGTACTGTACTCTACTTGTACCGTACTGTATTGTACTTTACATGTACCGTACTGTATTGTACTTTACTTATACCGTACTGTATTGTACTTTACTTGTACCGTACTGTATTGTACTCTACTTGTACCGTACTGTATTGTACTCTACTTGTACCGTACTGTACTGTACTCTACTTGTACCGTACTGTATTGTACTTTACATGTACCGTACTGTATTGTACTTTACTTATACCGTACTGTATTGTACTTTACTTGTACCGTACTGTATTGTACTCTACTTGTACCGTACTGTATTGTACTCTACTTGTACCGTACTGTATTGTACTTTACTTGTACCGTACTGCACTCTACTTTTACCGTATTGTACTGTACTCTACATGTACTGTACTGTAATGTACTTGTACCGTACTGTACTGTTGTCGTTTTTGGACTAGTACGATTGTGTCGCGATATTGATCTCACGCTATAAACCAACGACATTCTCTGCTGGCTGGAAGCACCAGTTAACGACCTCAAGCAGCTAACATCACTTCACCGACCGACCTTCACGTTAATAAACTAGTAAAATTGTGTCGTTGGCTTTAGATTGAGCGGATTCTAATATCGACTTACTTTTTATAGAATTTACATCTTATTATACTTTTCAATTATAATTTTTCCTTTACATTCCAATATTTTTTTTCGGATAAGAATGAATTCTGTTTTAAAACATGTTTACTTATTCTGTAGTTAAATGAAATCTGTTTGTCTAAATTTTATTTAGAGATTTCTAGGCCAAGTATGATCTGTTGTGTTTTATTAGAAAAATCATTATAAATTTTAGTAATAGGTATGTTAAATCGTAAATAAAACTCAATTTATATTTACTTAAAACATTTTATTGGAAAAAAATTTCATCCTAAAATTTGAAAGGCAACATGGTATTGTATATTTTAGAAAATAATGACAAGATACTTAGGTCAATACTGTTGTAAGTTCCGGGGAATACTGGGCCTCTCCCTGACGAGAGCCCTGCGTACCTGCTCATGCTACGGATGGCACTTATGTTTAAAACAAAACGCAAAACAATTTATTGCAACTACTTTTTAATTTTCATCAAAACCAAGTAAACGCCACCGCATAGTAACTTATGGAATGCCTTTTATTTCACTTAATAATTAAATCATACACTTCCTATAAGCATACGATTGAATAGTTTTAGTAACTATTACAAATTTTGTTCAAGTTAGGTAGGGACAGTTTAGGCCGACAGTCGCCGGCGGCTGACGCGCCAACATTATTGTATACACAACGTAATATCAGCATACATTTACAGAACAACAAACGGAACCGGAAACGATAATTACACTCGAAGCTCTAATTCGACACCTATATCTAAAATATAAATGATTATAAAAATAAATATGGGGCGGTGCCCCCACCCTTTCACCCCCCTCCTCGATCAGACAAGACACTTCGGACATGTATATTACTGCTTTTGAGCAACGCGCAGGCGTCGCAACAGCGTGTCACACACGCTTGCTGCACTCGCCGCCTCAACTGGGAATTACCATTCACTAAGACATCGCCAATAGATTAAGTAGATCTTTTCAAAGCCAAATATAGATTCACCATTGCTTATTATAACTACAAGTTACATTTCTTGCCAGGGTCTTCTTAATACATATATTTTTTACGACTTTTTGCACCTGGCCACCCCATTGGCGGCGAGCCACGCTGCGGTACTAAGTATACTCGGACCCGTCGATAGAAACATCGTCCAAATACAACACGATCCTAAAATAAATCAACAGGCGAACTATATTAAAACGATTCTACCGAATATAAAAATATTACTGATCAACTCGAAGCACACAGCTCTCTAATTTATGACTCGCATCCGTCCAATACATATACAACATAATAGGTTATAGAATAAAATCCGAATCGCTTAAAAATAAATTACAATAATAATAAAAACAATCAGCTCGCTCGCTCGACGCGGGCGAGAGTGAAATATATACGAATATAATCGCAGGACACGATCGAAGGACGACGTATACATTACTCGGTTATAGCACATTATGGTCTAAAATAAAATTACTATTAAGTAATAATCAATATTTACATTTACAGTTCCGACTGCGACGGACAGACGTCGCCGCCGCGGGACCTCACCGGGACCCCAACTACCACACACTGCTTTTTCCCAAAGGTTCCCATTAGTACATAATATTCCCAAAAATTAGCAAATTTTGACATGAAGTCTTAAAGTTATCTTTGATAAAGTGGTATCGACCCTTCTTAATTTGTACACTAGTGCCACGGAGACAGACACCATTTCCAATCCTATAACATGTACACACAGTACAGTATAATATGTCCAGAAATTATGAATGTATGTGTAAACAAGGCTGGTAGGCGGACGTCCCCGGTGCGGTCCCCCGGCGGAGGCCGGCGTACATATGCATTATAACAGTCGATCGTGGTCAATCGGGGCGGAGTCGCGCCGCTGCCGCCCGTACAATTATAAGCTTTAAATATCTCGTGTAAAGACTATAATTGTATCATAAGTGTCATCGGTGGAACGAGTCATTTTCGCAGGTTTACGAATTATACGAACAATTAGTTGCAGACAGAATTTAATATTAAAATTAGAACCTTACACGTCCGTTTCAGACAACGTTCAAACTTCTAATGAACAAATAGGACATAAGTTACTTTGGTACAGATAGCACGAAAACGACCAACGTTTGATTTATTTTTTGTATAAATAACTACATTGTAGAATGGTGAATACAATCACGAAATACGTACAAAAATGACTCGTCTCACCAACATACCTATCATCTTAGCTTACCCTAATTTGCGGCGCAGGAGAGCAACGGGCTGGTACATATTTGGGACCGAGTGGCTTCCATTACGATGTTTACATTTAGGAACCAGTTTCTACACATTACAGGACGGGAAGACACTTTACTCTTCGATAGATATATGACTAAACTTGAATAGAATAAACGTTTAGACTATTTTGGCACGCAAGCAAATCATTCGTTAGACTCCATGTTTGCGTCTAATATGAAAAAAGTAAGCTCTCCGCTTACAGCTTCGAGACTGGTCGACCGCTGGTTTCAGTAGCATAGATCTTACAAAAACGAATTTGATATCTGATTTCAATTTACATATACATAATTACTACCAGCGTTTTCCTGTACACGGGGCAATTAATAGCCAACGCATTTTATCCGGCGACGCAAACGATAATATGTAGTGCGCATTGGGATGTGCCGTGTGTGCTGGGGCGTGTAAGTATGCGTTGACAATCCATCGACCCACTCGAAAGTCGATCGACGCGCGTGAAAGTCGATCGATGCACCTGAAAATCGATCGACGCATTTGAAAATCGATCGACGCACCTGATAATGTATCGACCCGTGTGAGAATGTGTTGACAAATGAGTCGGCTCGCGTGTAGTCTGCCTGCCCCGCCGCCGGTGGCGCACTACATGTTCTCGAACTGGTCGACGCGTCGCTTGGTGTTCCCCTTGCGGATCTCGCGCAGCGTCTTGTACTTGTCGCGGCCCTGGCGCACGTTCTCGCGGTGGATCTTGTCCATGGCCGTCTCCTTGGTCTCGTCGCGGGACTGCGCGAGGTCTTGCTTCAGCGCCTGTACGACAATCATGAAGGGTTGTATTACTTTTAGCAGTTAGGATACTTTATGGCATTTATTAGAGTGAGTAATTCCAAACCGGCAACTCAAAGGAAAATAATATTTTTAGTGGACTTTACATATAATGTGACGGGGTCCATAGATGCAAGCGGTGCATACTCACATTGAGCTGGTTGTGCAGCCGCTCGGAGCGGTCGGTGACGGGGTCCATAGATGCAAGCGGTGCATACTCACATTGAGCTGGTTGTGCAGCCGCTCGGAGCGGTCGGTGACGGGGTCCATAGATGCAAGCGGTGCATACTCACATTGAGCTGGTTGTGCAGCCGCTCGGAGCGGTCGGTGACGGGGTCCATAGATGCAAGCGGTGCATACTCACATTGAGCTGGTTGTGCAGCCGCTCGGAGCGGTCGGTGACGGGGTCCATAGATGCAAGCGGTGCATACTCACATTGAGCTGGTTGTGCAGCCGCTCGGAGCGGTCGGTGACGGGGTCCATAGATGCAAGCGGTGCATACTCACATTGAGCTGGTTGTGCAGCCGCTCGGAGCGGTCGGTGACGGGGTCCATAGATGCAAGCGGTGCATACTCACATTGAGCTGGTTGTGCAGCCGCTCGGAGCGGTCGGTGACGGGGTCCATAGATGCAAGCGGTGCATACTCACATTGAGCTGGTTGTGCAGCCGCTCGGAGCGGTCGGTGACGGGGTCCATAGATGCAAGCGGTGCATACTCACATTGAGCTGGTTGTGCAGCCGCTCGGAGCGGTCGGTGACGGGGTCCATAGATGCAAGCGGTGCATACTCACATTGAGCTGGTTGTGCAGCCGCTCGGAGCGGTCGGTGACGGGGTCCATAGATGCAAGCGGTGCATACTCACATTGAGCTGGTTGTGCAGCCGCTCGGAGCGCTCGGCGAGCGTGCGTCGGTCGGTGACGGGGTCGACGAGGCCGTCGGGTGCACGCGACAGCTCGCCGCCTCCTGACTCGGAGCCGCCGTCGGAGCCCCCGTCGCCGTCGGCGCCCTCTCCGCCGGACCCGGAGCCGCCCGTCGCGGCGCCCTCCTCGCCCACGTGGTGGTGCTGCGGCGTCGTCGCCGCTGCCAGCATGGCGGCAGCTTCGTCCTGCCGGACGGATACAATGTTAATCATTTTATATTCAAAACAAATGAATACCTGCCATGAAAAAAAAATCATCCTTAATTGCCCAATTTATATTATTTTTAAAAAAGATATGGAAAACACAAAATTTTAATATTTTGTTAAAACAGAATAATGCAAACCAAATTTATAGACCAGATCTATTTCGATTTCATAATTTAATGACAGTTCTTAAACAATAAAAAATACTACCTATATTCAATTTGAAAACCTATATACAAAAACCATAAATGGCAAGCGCTCAATTCAAAATCACTCAATTTCAGAAAAAAAAACCCTTCAACTTGTCCGCCATTTCGGATTTCAAATTATCCGCCATTTTGGATTTCAAATTACCTGCCATTTTAGAATTGGCTACTTGACAGTGTTAACAATAAAATATGAAAAGTGTTAGATATGTTAGCTTATTAGTTAAGTAATCATTTAACATTTTTACTTTTTAATTAAAAGCATCGTTAGTATTTTATTTTTGCAAAATAAATTTTAGTTTTTTTATCTGTGGAACAAAAGAACCGAAACGGAAACCACCATTGCAATTCGGAAATGACAGCTGTCGGCGAAAATTATTTATTTTAATGTGGCGAAACAATGATTATTTTACCGATTAAATTGAATTATTGTGTCTCTAATCGTATAAAGAATTTATTGAAACATTTTCAGTTTATCTTAGTTAAGTCGTTCCTATGCGTGTCGGTTCGTTGTCTAGGACGTTGACGTCATAATTGCAACAGTGACGCGACTGGGCGTTTTCGCACGCTTTTTAAATGTGTTACACAAAATCTTATTTTTCTCTGGTTATTTAGATTATTTCCAGATAAATCGAATTACTTGGGATATAAAATGAACGGGCGCACATTTTACAATACTTTTTCAAAAACTGTCAAGTAGCCAATTCAAATTGTCCGCCATTTTGGATTTCAAATTATCCCCCATTTTAGATTTTAAATTGTCTGCTATTTTGGATTTCAAATTATCCGCTATTTTGGATTTGAAAGTGTCCGCCATTTTGAATTTCAAAATAGTCTCCATTTAAAAATGTCCGTTATTCTCCCTCGTGTCATTACGAGGTTCCCCTTAATTAATTGTATGGCTCACCTGCTTGCGGCGCGCCTCCTCGACCTCCTCCTGCAGACGGCGCGTCTCGGTGTCCTTCGCCTCCACCTCGTGCTGGATGCGCGACACCTCCTCCTGCTTCGCGCGGATCTCCTCCTCGAGCTTCTGCCGCTCCGCAGCTTCCATGTTCTGGAACGTAACACGCTCTAGTCAGACTTATTGTATACAACCAGCTGGGTAAAAGCCTCTATTCAACGTCTTTACAGCCCAGATTGCTGGAGGAGTGACCAAATCTTACTACTTAGGGGCTGACCTTAATCACGTGATAATTTTAAAAAAAATTAACCAGCCCCCCAGATATTACTGAAGTAATGAATGTTCAGATATTAATGGTAACTTGTGGTGTATGGAACTTTTTGACATTTTTAACTGTTCAGAAGTATTTGGTCACTTTGTCTGCTCCGATATATCTGACAGCGACTGTACATTGTCAGACCTCAGACCACGATTAACAAAACATTCTTCAACACTAACAACCAAGTTTTCCGATTTAAAAATCGTGTTTGAAAAATAATTAAAAAATGAATACACGTGATATCTTACACCCCCCCACCCCCTTGTGACATTTCGTGATTTTTGTCAAACCCCTTCCCGCCCCGTTTCAAGCCTCACATGATTAATGGACGGCCCCTTATCGTACTGTTCGATTTTATAAAATGAACGAGCCGTTTTTTGTGTATATTTTTAATCTATCGTTAAATAGTTATGTGCATATGTTCCGTGTGGTACCTTGGTCTCCTCGAGGCGCTGCATCATGTCGTGCAGCTCGTTCTGACGCCGCTCGAGCTCCTCCTTGGCGGCCTGCAGCTGCCGCAGCTGCTCCTCCAGCCGCCGGATCATGTCTTGCGCTTCCATCAAGTTCGCCTGCAAAGATAATGACAACAGTTCATAATCTTAATTCCAAAATTAGAATGAAATTACTATATTTTTTAAATAATAAAACGTGTAGCGTAAAGATCAACATAATATCACGGTATTACAAAATTCCACTCAATGTTGCGCACGAAAAATCCGCTAGATGGCAATACGTGGGTGCGAAATCAACCTGCAACGTGATTGGTTATTGAAATATCATGTCCTGCTAGCGTAGACAAAACTTCAAATTTCTCACATTACACGACAAAAATGTCGATTGGCTGAAATCATACCACTCTCGATTTTTTCTCGTTTTATCTTTTTTCTATATTATTTTGTTGTTTTTTAGAGTACGATAAAATTTACTCGCGTGGCGCATACATAGCTGGATGTGTTATGTCTTTCATTGACATGCCAATCAAATAACCGTACCAGGTACGCCGACAGGCCTTACGTAGGCGGTATTGCAACCTAGCGGATTTTCCAACCGCGATATCCCACATTGAGTGTAAATTTGTAATACCGTGAAATGATGACAATCTTCACGCGATAATGCCACTTAAGATGCTCCACGTAAGTAAAAGATGGAGTGCGTCAGGCTGTAAATCCAAGTGGATCACCCAATCCACTGTGAAGAAACCTGAAGATAAAGGTTTCGATCATGCGAGAAGTTTGACGTTTTCAGCATACAGTAGGCATTGGCAGGAATAAACTGCATTAATTTTCATGCGTTTTATCATCTAAAAATAGAGTAGTTTCGTAGTAAGCAGCAGCAGATCATATAACTGACCTGCGAGCGTTCCATCTCCTCCTGCATCTGCCGGAGGCGGTCCTCGTACTCTTGCTGCTTCTTCTCAGCGCGCTCACGGGCCGCTATCTCCAGCTGCAACTTCTCTCTGCAAATAATATAAACAAACTTAATACAATCCCTTTATTAGATATGTCTCTAGGCAGGGGACAGTCACACCTCAACTATGAGACGGAAAGTGCCATACTTGACCACACTGGCTCAATGCATGATAGCGGAAGGAGTGCACGGCTTATCTTTGCTGTCAGATTTAGCTTGACTAACATCGAGATCTCAGCCTGGACCAACAAATGTCTTCACGCTACACGCAGCAACTAACTCAAACAAGTTTTAGTAAATTATTATTGAACTATCACCCTATTTCAATGTATTAAGGATTAAATTAAGACAGAAACTATATAGATGGTATTTTAAAGAAACAAGTGTAGTTCGCATACGGCTAGGGGTTACCGAAGGCTAAGAGGTAATACAATAGAAAAATGCATGCATTAACTTGATGTTAGCTCAGTTGGAAGAGCAGCACGCGCGAAACGTGAAGGTCGTGGGTTCGAATCCCACATCACAAGTGGATATTAAATTTTTCTTTCTCTTTAAAATATTTTAAATTCGTTAGTGCAGCGTGTAGCACTATTATAAAATGGTTAAATTCAGTATATTCATGTTTCACGTCTAAAGATGAAAATTTTAAAATTAAACTACCATAGGTACACTTTTATCTACCTACAGAGAAGGTTGTAGTGACACTGCCGAGAATTTATGTAATTTGCATAGTAATTAGACATTTGTCAAGTTAAATGCGGGCGGGTGACTGGAGAGAAAAACTGCATAATTTTAGTTATTTTTTAATTAAACATTTGTCCCCTTTGTCAATAATTTCGCCTGACATATCCTATTAAAATAATTAGTCAATGAGGTGATAAAACTGAGTTTCAATGCCGGACAAAGTATTAGTTATGGGAATATATCGACATATATTTTAATTTGCCAAATGAATAAAAAATACTGAGATACATTTGCGATGCCAAGTGGCGGGGTGGGAGGGACACATTACGTCGGTAAAAAAATTACCTACTACTGTAAATGATAGGATGAAGGGCCCGCGACTTCGTTCGCGTGGACTTCATCCTTTCATGGTCAGTTTTACCCCTACCTCCCCTAATATTCGAAACAAAAAGTAGTCTTTATTTTAATCCAAGTTCCGAGCTATATTTGCGTAATAGATAGACAGTTACTCTCGCATTTATAATATTAAGTAGGGATGTTTAAAATGTAACGTACGCGTGATTAAGTAGGTTAGGGTGGTGCAAAGGGGGTCTCTAGACTTAGAAAATTTTTCGCAATGCGCTTGTTGACGTGAATAGTAAAGTGCGTCACCTCTGCGCCTGCTTGGCGAGCTTCTCCTCGCGCGCCTGCGCCTTCATCTGCTGCACGTCGATGGTGTCGGGCTTGCGGCGGCGCATGTACAGCTCGTGGTTGCCCATGCACAGCGCCAGGATGCGCTTGTTGACGTAAATAGTAAAGTGCGTCACCTCTGCGCCTGCTTGGCGAGCTTCTCCTCGCGCGCCTGCGCCTTCATCTGCTGCACGTCGATGGTGTCGGGCTTGCGGCGGCGCATGTACAGCTCGTGGTTGCCCATGCACAGCGCCAGGATGCGCTTGTTGACGTAAATAGTAAAGTGCGTCACCTCTGCGCCTGCTTGGCGAGCTTCTCCTCGCGCGCCTGCGCCTTCATCTGCTGCACGTCGATGGTGTCGGGCTTGCGGCGGCGCATGTACAGCTCGTGGTTGCCCATGCACAGCGCCAGGATGCGCTTGTTGACGTAAATAGTAAAGTGCGTCACCTCTGCGCCTGCTTGGCGAGCTTCTCCTCGCGCGCCTGCGCCTTCATCTGCTGCACGTCGATGGTGTCGGGCTTGCGGCGGCGCATGTACAGCTCGTGGTTGCCCATGCACAGCGCCAGGATGCGCTTGTTGACGTAAATAGTAAAGTGCGTCACCTCTGCGCCTGCTTGGCGAGCTTCTCCTCGCGCGCCTGCGCCTTCATCTGCTGCACGTCGATGGTGTCGGGCTTGCGGCGGCGCATGTACAGCTCGTGGTTGCCCATGCACAGCGCCAGGATGCGCTTGTTGACGTAAATAGTAAAGTGCGTCACCTCTGCGCCTGCTTGGCGAGCTTCTCCTCGCGCGCCTGCGCCTTCATCTGCTGCACGTCGATGGTGTCGGGCTTGCGGCGGCGCATGTACAGCTCGTGGTTGCCCATGCACAGCGCCAGGATGCGCTTGTTGACGTAAATAGTAAAGTGCGTCACCTCTGCGCCTGCTTGGCGAGCTTCTCCTCGCGCGCCTGCGCCTTCATCTGCTGCACGTCGATGGTGTCGGGCTTGCGGCGGCGCATGTACAGCTCGTGGTTGCCCATGCACAGCGCCAGGATGCGCTTGTTGACGTAAATAGTAAAGTGCGTCACCTCTGCGCCTGCTTGGCGAGCTTCTCCTCGCGCGCCTGCGCCTTCATCTGCTGCACGTCGATGGTGTCGGGCTTGCGGCGGCGCATGTACAGCTCGTGGTTGCCCATGCACAGCGCCAGGATGCGCTTGTTGACGTAAATAGTAAAGTGCGTCACCTCTGCGCCTGCTTGGCGAGCTTCTCCTCGCGCGCCTGCGCCTTCATCTGCTGCACGTCGATGGTGTCGGGCTTGCGGCGGCGCATGTACAGCTCGTGGTTGCCCATGCACAGCGCCAGGATGCGCTTGTTGACGTAAATAGTAAAGTGCGTCACCTCTGCGCCTGCTTGGCGAGCTTCTCCTCGCGCGCCTGCGCCTTCATCTGCTGCACGTCGATGGTGTCGGGCTTGCGGCGGCGCATGTACAGCTCGTGGTTGCCCATGCACAGCGCCAGGATGCGCTTGTTGACGCGCACGCGCGGCGCGAAGAACACGAAGTCCGGCGCCTTCTTGTCGATCGGCTTGATGATGAACTTGCGGTCGTTGAACGAGATGTTGCGGATCTCCGACCACGGGAAACCGATCTTGGGCGTCAGTCTGAGGGAAAACGGCGAGGTTAGTGGTACGCAAGTCTGTATCTAATAGAATAACGAGACATTGTTGGACTGGACCCTGATGCCTAGCGGATTTAGTGCACAGCATTATACACAAAATGTGTCATTGAAAACACAGAGTCGGGCAAATTTTATAAATAGCGTTTGGAAGTTTGTTTGCATTTTAAAACTCATAGTACAAAAGCGGATACAAATACTTTAATGGTAGAAACCACTAAAAGAGATGTACACACAGCTACATTTGTTGTCTGTAAAGTCGGTTTACGGATTATTGACGTAACAACGTTGAGCCCTCTCTCTCTTTCGTGCCACGGTCTCGCTTGCGGAACGCAACAACGAACGTAACAGGACAATGACATCATCTTTTTCGCATCTTCGCATGCAGCCCGTAGTATCGATTTATTAGACGTTGTCACGTCAAAAAATGCAACAACAAATACTAACTTGTCATCTTTCTCGTATATATTGAGTCCGAGCGCATCTACACCGAGCCACAGCTCCGTGTTCTTCTTGTTCCTGATCTCGAAGTAGTTAACGCCGTACATCTCGAGGTCCTGCGCGATCTTGAGGTACTCCATCATGGCGTCCTCGCGCAGCATCCCGCGGTGCTCCTGCCACCAGTTAGTGATGCTCTGCTCCCACTCCTCGCGGGACATCTGAACGGGAACAAACAAAACTGTCACGATATCTGAAGGCACCAGGTGTCGTTAAAGGCTATCCGGCTAGGGTAAGTAAGCAGGGCTGTTCCAAGAATTCATTAAGGCAGAGTGTAAGGACAATATAATAATATGACCTATGATTTAATGGTGGGTAAAGGAGCTATGTAAAAGGTTAAAAAGCGTTTTATGCCCAGGTTCCAATATCTCCAATATTTTGACACATTACGAATAGTAAAATATTGGAACCGGGAATTATACCTTATTCAACCTTCTTCCTAACATAATTATGGTTTCTACCTCTTTTGGTACAGTACAGAGGAATAAAACCATGTACCTAATTTCTGCGCATTACAAATTGTTTTTGATAAAAACAGATAGGCAAGCAAATCAGGTTTGAGCATTACTGCATTAAAATCGGTTGTGTAGTTTTGAAGATTTAAACACGCATAGGGACAGACTGCGGGCAGCGCCTTTATACTACGCAACGAAGTGATCAAGAATTGTCTGATCTTTGATCTGATACGAGCGGCTAATACCAGTTACCTTGTGCTGGTCGGTGACCCGCTGCGGCAGCAGGCGGTCGTTGGCGAGGAAGCCGGGCCCGTGCATGGAGGGGTTGTGGTCGCCGTGTCGCGCCTGGACCGCATACGACGCCAGCAACACTGACGTCTCCGGCGGGCAGTAAATCTCGTCGGATAGGATCGCATTCTTCACCTGTGGATGCAAATTTAAAAATCAGTTCGGAACCTCTTAAATTATCGTAAAATTAGCTGCTAATGAAGCCATAAATAAATAATATAAATATTATGTAGTAAGTGGCACTGTGCTACAGAAACGACTGTACCACAACATCCTCACCAAAGAAATTCTTAATGAGTTCCTTTACCGGGAATCGAACCCGGACCTCAGACATAGCAAGGTGCCAAAGTTCGGTATGCTCGCCTCTCTGCAAAGGAGATCGTCTTAAAACATTATGACGACCTCTGAATTTATCAAATCAACTGTGTTACAGGTCTATCACAAAATATTTAACAGATTATTTTTCTATCAAACTCATAACATTACATTTGCATGCTACTGTCATCACCCCCAAATAAATGGGCAGCCATTGGGTCTAAGGTGATCTACCAAAAGGTTATATTTATCAAGAAAGACGCACTTATAGACAATACATTACTCACTTATAGGTAGATCGATTAGCCAATTGTCCAAGAAGGAAGGCAGATAAAAGCATAATTAATATTACTCAATACTGATCTTCTTATCATCTTTAGTGTTTACAAGGTGTTATCTTAAAATTAGATCACTAAAGACCCTGTAAAGGCACTGCAATTAGAGAGAGGACGCTCATTTTTTAACAAATCTAACACGATCTTGGTTATAAATATAAAAGAGAGATAGAAAAAGGAAAGAATACGTATATTAAGACGTTGCGCTAAAGCAACTGATCTCTACTTAATCATTGCCTTCAACTTTGATAACGGCCAAAAGAACCACCAAAAACTGCATTAAAATGTAAGTGACTACTCAGAGGGATGCAAAACTGTTGACACATACGATATTTGCCGTCACATATGCGATAAGCCATCTGATAAGAGATGCATCATTTGTTTTATCTTCACTTGTTGCCGTCAGTTTAATCTCAATGGTGATATGCAGGATGGGGTTCTTGTTTGATAGCAAGGTGGATGCCATTTCTCTCGCGTTTACGTATAAGAGAGTATTCTACAAGAGTCAATAACTAGTTATATGATATTGTAAAGAACGTATGTTCTTTACTAAAAGTGGAAGTACTTCCGCCGAGCTAGGTGTTATCTGCTCGCGGACCAAGACCCCACTAACAATCTTGGTTTGTTGATACTAGTTAGTGGCGACGAAAACTGACATCACGATGTAGGATCGATGTATTAATTGGCTAATCGTGCATTACGTATGGAGCGTCGTTTACTATGCCAATTCTGCTGACGCCGTCTTTGTGTCGACTTGTAGGTCATGTCGTAGATCAGCACAATAGAATGGCTTTCCATATAACCCGTAATATGCTTGGTAATCCTGCGATTACAATCATCATGTGAATTTTTTTGCATGCTGTCTAATTAATTGTGAGGTACTCACTTGAAGGTAGAACAATTTTAATGTGATCTCCTGTATAAGCTCGTCAGCAACGTCTTCTGGGTAGAATTTGGCTCGGAACTTGAACTGAAGCGGGTTCTCTTTCTTGACGTCCTGTTGCATCACCTGAAGAAAAAGAAATCAATTTACAATCGAGTCTAAAACGTCACTTTACGATCCGTGCCGATCGTTTCACGGTTATTTATCGCCTCATAAATATTAATAACGCTTTATAAATTATCTTTTCTTTCTATTTGTTTCTTGAAATCATTCCAACTTAATTAAAACTAGTTAGCTAAAATGTTGTTGATCGAATTCGAAGAAACATCGTTCATATTTTTAAATTCCCAAGTTTAAAAAACAAGTCTCATACAATACTCCTTAATTATTTTATCACCGATAAAGCATCTCCTAGTATTTTGAGATATCAGCACAAGAAGACGCAGACACGTTGATGTTACGTATTACAGAACAAAATAAAAGAGTGATGTTCCAAATCTTACCCATCTCGAGAATGGTAGCGACCCTGACTTCGAGGTGTGCCGACCAAGTGATCCAGGGGAGCGTTAAAAAGGCAACAATTAATTACAATTCAGCACCAGTATCTGGCTAACGTCACACACACATACATAGGACATCACACACAACAATATAGTTTATATCTCGTTATATTTTTAACATTTGCGATAACAATTTTAACTGCTCGCACACACTAGCTGTATAAGTTTAGCTCTTCGTAATGCTAATTTCCTGTCCAAAATAGCTTTACTGGTACTCTGTATTTGAAAAACAGTAGATAATATTATTATATTTAACAAGTCAATGTCACTAGCAAAAGGTCTACTCATAGCTAACTACCATGTTACGGTAAGCAACAGATAAAATTTGTATGTATATTTACAATTAGACGGATTTAATTTTTAATGAGTATTTCGAATTTACATTGACAATGTAAACTAAACAATAGACGATAATGTTAGTCCAGTTGTAATTAGTTTAAGCGTCATTCAGTAACATTCAGAGACATAATATTGTTTGATAGTGGCCGAGTCGTAGGAAATAGAGTTCAAACAGAATAATGTTAATGACAAACTTATTTTATTCATTGTACAACTTAAAATTGTTGAATAAGAGACATTTTTAGAAATAAATGAGGAAACTTATGAGAGCTAGATGTATCATATAACACAAATGATACAATTGACGTTCCTAAACCTCTCAATATTTAGAGGAATGAGAAATGGCCGTTGTCAAACGTCTTGTTACATTATTAGAACGAAATCAGCAACCGAAGCCATACAAGAGACAGCGGATGATGTCACGATTCAGTCCTCGCTGGGAACCCCATTAGCCGAATTGTACTCGTCTCCCAAATTAGTGCGACTGAGCCGAAGGAGGGCGCCATAATTACATAAACGATCTCGAAATTACGAGCAATTTACGACATGAGCCAACATGAGCCACATAAATGCGTGTCAAACGATATTTCGAATTCAATTGCCTAACTCCCTGACATGCCATGAAAAACCAGAGTAATGTACGGTCAGAAGCACATCACGGATCAGCTTAGTTCGAAATGACGCGCTTTGGATGTACATGAAAACAAAATAATCCATGTGTTTCATGTGGCAATTTAGTTTAATCACAGATTTCATTGTTTGTTTGTATTGGTTTGGTAATCTTCATCATCTATTTGCCTCTTCAAGTGACATCCACAAATCACCGCTTAAACTTGCTTTTTGACTTTATAGCTTCTCTCTAACACCATGAGAAGGTTGCCTGTCAATATTTTGACCTTATTGGTGAACTTGCAATACATATTTGAATTAAGCTTTTACCACGATGAAGGTAACGAATATACAAATCACCCGGTCCTTACTAACAATATTTCAGAAATAGGTTATAATTTACTAACTATGCTTAACTTAAACGATAGGATAGCGACAAAATAATCTCTTTCATCTCACAGGTAACTTTAGGAATAACTCTGTAGTCTCCTAAATAGCAATCGAAGTTCGATTCGCAATATCCACACATACATTACGTGTCGTGACCTTGCAAGAGTACGACCAGCTAGGAGCGGCTGGTCTTCGAAGCGTGTCGTCCGCGCCACCTCACTGCCCTGCCGCTAATGTATTAATTCATCATTATGCGTATTTATCTCTCAGCAGCCTAGCGGAAACTGCTTTTTAATAAACCTCGTCTTCGGTAGCCTTACGATTCACGCATCTTTAAATTTTCTAGAAGCTACGAGAATAATGCATGTCGTTGGTTTAAGACCGACAAGTAAACACACCTAATTGGTTTCATTAGAGGTAAAGTCCTAGTAAAGTATTAGAAGACTCTACGAGTAGGCATAGCTTATCATTGCAGAACACATGATCTTCGGCAAAAAAAGGCAGTAACAGGAGACTAGATGCTATTGGCAATAAAAGTACCTATAAATTTCCGATCATATAAATTTCAAATCAGTTTTTAGTTTAGGTAAAATTTTCCAACACAGTACTAAATTGATAAGCGAGAGAACGAGCTGATGAGCGTCACGCAGCGTTTCGGTAACGTTGTGTAATGGCGGCTGAGATCAGGTGATAAGATAGCCGGTGATATCGGCGGCAATGGATCGAGGCCGATTTAGGCAAACTGTTGCTAATATTACAAATATTACAATTCGAATGGTGGCTTCCATATATAGTGAACCTAAATTTAATTACATATTATTATGGAGTTGACAAATTTTATTTTATTATTTCAAACTTAAATTTGGCACCGCAAGGAGAAAATTTTTTTCTGTTTCTTAAAATATTAAAATTTGGTAATCTTAATTTTCCGAATCAGATACATACTTCAAAAAAGACTTTGAACGAAAGCGACCCCGAATTAAAAATATTTTTTTATTTTTCAGTTTAGCCAATATGTACATACATGTACTTTTGATTACTCAATTTGCAAAATGAGTGTTGATGTATAACAATTCATTAAATATACTGAACTTTCATTTTCATTCATTGTTTAGCTTGCGTCATGCAGAATATTCAAGTTCTTTTGTAACGAATCTTTAAATTATAACGATGACATCAGTCCCGAGCTATAACTAGTCAGACTCTGAATAATGCGTCTTTTGGGTTACGTTTAATAAGAATTGTATTTACATCAGAAACTTTGAAATACATTGGGTGAAAGCATTGATCCTTGAGGAATACAAAAAAAAAGTGGGGTTATTCATATTGTTCAGTCTACATAAGACAAAGTATGTAGTTGGCATTCAAACACTCGAAACGTATCAAGAGCCGTGAAAAATCGTGAAACGAAACGTATCGAATCAGCTCTACTTGTGTGGAAGCAAATTATTGACACAAACAGTACGCATCAATACACATAGCTGTGTATTAACGACTTTGAAAGTATGTTATAATCAATGGGAACTATTGTTACTAAGGCCAGTAGGGACCGTAACGGATTTTTTTATACTGATAATATTTTTCATGGTCACAACATTAACAGCAGCAATGATATGAGTATCTCATGACTAGTCAATCTACTTTCATCAATTTCAAACATAAATAATACTATATTGTTTCATGGCAAATTACTATACACAATCTAGCACGTCTACTGTTTCGTATCTAGCTTCAAACACTCCAGGTCCTGAGCTTACCAGGTCTTCCCCCCTATCGTATGCAGCTTCCTCGTCATCTTCCTCTGGAGTCGATAGTTTCTTTACAGTGCTCGTTATAAATCTTGTCGTCTTCTCCACTATCGAATCGGGCTTGGAGAAACAATTATAGCCTTTTAACTGCCAGTAAACTAATGAAGTTAATCACATATTCGAACGATGAATATTGAAGAATTATTGAATATAATGAAACATGTAAGAAATAACAATGTCACCTAATTGAAAATTTGTAAATAACTAAAGAATAAGAAGAATAAAATTTTTATTAAAACAGTTTAATCGAATGTTCTCGATAGAAAAGACACAAATGCAACAGCTGCAACTAAATCATGGTAAAACGATATAAACAATCAACATTGTGCGAATGACGAATTATGAGATCCTTAAACAGAGGTCAAATAAAAGTTGTCTTATTCTAGAAGTAGATGAGAGACATTAATTAGTAGATACTTAGAGGCCTCACAACGAGGATTGAGCAACGCAGCAGTCAGCCGTGGGAGCGGCGAAAGTACGGTCGTTGACCCCACGGCCGCGATCGCTGCACAATCAGCTGTTCTTGTTTGCGCATACGCAGAAAATGCTCGCGTCTATTCTGATCACTTGAAAGATTTCAACGTCATAACATGGCTTAATGAAGTTTATATCTGATTCGCGCGGTGTGGGAAAGTATCTCGGGTTGAAAATGATGTGAACGCAATAACATGTGTGAGGTGGAACGCAAATTCTCCGTGCGTACGTGATTGCATCAGTTGAGATTGGGTGAAACGCCGAGACATTTCTCTTCGCTATCAGGCTCGCGGTGGGAGGGTCGGCGCTCGGTACCTGTCGCGGCGAGCGACAGAGATGCCGCTGCATCTCGTTTTGCGCTAACCTAGTTTACAAACGACGTCATGCCATCTCGCTTGACCCTTTGCTGGCTAGTTACTTCAGCACAATTATGTTCATTAGGGGACTTATTCTAAGGTTGTAAACGCTAGTCATGCCTCGGTGTGGAGGAAAAGGTTTTAAGTTATTATAATCCTCGAACACTTGCTTTCGGATGAGGTAATGGTCCTACGAGTATTCTCAGAACCTGTTTAGGTCATGAGGCGAAGCCGTACGGCTCGCGAAGTGCGGAGGATATCCGAGATTTGTTACGCGGCCGGTGGATAAGCAAGGTCGTCTACAGGTGCGTCGCCACTTTCACCCGTCTGCGACACCGAAGCCACTCCTAACCGCATAATTGACCAAATAACTAATACAATGATTCCGATGTATGTCGTCATTCAGTTGCTTTACTTATCCGTAGGCAATTTGACGTCAGCTATAAATGTAACCGACGAGTCACCTCAGCTCAACCTTTTAGAAACGTAAATATTTTTTGCACATTGTGCCAAAGAGGATGGCATAATTTACTTAAGATCGTTCGATATGTACCTAAACGTAATACGAATTTATGATTCTCAACATCCGATTCTTTACGCATTTAAAGGCATGATAGTAAGTTTTGACGAAATTAGCACATATTTATGCGGGTTAATCTAAGAAGAATTTTACACCCAGAAATTAACAAGGCTTGCATTATGTAATTGTCATCATCTTTTGTAACGAATCACCAGACATAACAAGTACATTGAAAACACAAATTTTCAGTGTGACTCAACAACGGAAGCTGTACCCACCCAGACAGTTCCTATTACTTTCACCAAGCCTGAAGAATTTATCGACATGATTGGTACGACATGAAGTGTATTCGTCATCTTTGGTACATTATTCGGACCTGTGAATCTGTTTGCTATAGAAGATTCATTGATGGATTCCAGTCAAGTAATGCAGCATGGAAATTGGAATCTTCCTTCTAGTTAGAGCTATGGTCGTCTGTTGTTTTGTCTGAGGCAGTCAAGGACGCGGTTATTGTTCGGCAGCACAGCGAGGTCGTGATGGTCGCACCTGGTGGCTCCGGCGTGGGAACGGGGTCACGCGGGCGCATCGTCGCGCTTCGCCGCCGCCCAGCGTATGTGCCGATCTGATCGAACGCTACATTCATCTTCGATGCCCTTCTGCGCTGTGACGTCGTGGGTTGTGCTTGAGTTAGTGTCAGCGATCTGTTTATAGGTGTGCGCGAGTACATTGATATTAGCCTTAATCAATCTAACTCCGGTATTCACGACACAGTAGAAATCAATTTGGTCCGGCACTGAGTAGTTAAGCAGGCAACTAGCAATCAAATATTTCTAGAACAAATTTTATAAAACACACAATGTATATTATTTTGGTTAAATGTTAAGTATGCAATTCATTTTCGTATATTCACAAATGTTTTGTTTGTCTATATAATAGGTTAATCAACAGATTGAAAATATTTGACTCCTATTGAACTTTTTTTTTTTATAATGCACTCCAAGATTGACCTCATCCCACCTGATGTTAAGTGGTAATGATTTCCCAGCTTAAGGGCAAAAAATATAGCATAGTAAAACTGTTACTAGACTTGTCGCCCTTACCATGAAGGCTTGACCCCTGCTACTAATGTAGCACCCCCCAAGTGCTCTGGAAACCTTACTCACACGCAGGAACACAACAACACCGGAGTGGTTGTTATTTGGCTGCGGTCTTCTGTAAGGTGGAGGTATTTCACCAGTCGGGCTGCTCCAGTTCGAGCTATAAATCGCTTTACCCTGCCTCTCTTAAATATCTCTCTTAATTTTCAGAAACAATTAAACATTTACCAACGGTGATCTGGAACAATAATTTTCATGCTGCAAGTAGCTTGAGCGTGTAGGTAGATTGGCTGTATCTGAACTGCAAAGCAAATTCTGTCGTCACGTATCAAAATAAAGTTGCATTTATTTTTGCAACGCCCGACTAAAGATCGACTTATGGGTCAATGACAGGTTCGTAGGTAATTCCGCTGATTGTTATGCGACTACAATTACATGGTTGCAGCACATTAGGCTTTACAATAAAATGAAGACAAAATAACATAATTGCAGTGGTTCATAAACAGGTAACGATGAGCCTTGGTGCAAGATTTTATTGTGGCTGCTTATTGCATAGTTGCTAGGCTAATACATTTCAATTTGTCTTGTCTTCTGCGAGGCAAATCATTTATCCAATTATGTGGTTATGTTAGTTCCAACCTACTTAGTAACTATTTAATCTTAATAGAAATATGTATAATGTAGTGTGGAACATTTATAAAACGCATGCATTCTTGGATTGTCTAGCTCCTACAGCTATATTACGTAAAACACTCACTAAGCAAAATGGAAGATTCTGCAAAATAGACCGACAAGCGTGTCAAGATACTCCATTTTTTATTAATAAGAAGCCTTCCTGTCAGTATAACTATTCTGCATGTAGTTAAATACTGATATAAGAAGCCCATCTATTCCAGAAGATCCTTACTGCTCGGCTATTATTACAATCAAAATGGTTATAATGATGGTCTGTATCTGGAAAATACCATGATACAATAAGTACAGATTTGGATTTTCCGTGCAGCTTTCAATGAAGCAAGAAAAACAAAGATTAACTCGGTCCCAGCAAGAGCGGTGGCCGTGCATTGCTTGTCGCCGGTCGCACGCGATCTAGTCGCAAGCGTGATAAGAATGCTGCTTTTTGTCGTAGCGCGATTATCGCGCCGACGGAGTCGCGGCCCCGATACTGCAAGCATTAGTACCTTCTCGCAGGTCCAGGTCTCGGGGGCTGAAGGCACCAAACCGGCCCTCAGGGAATGCCAAAAACATTGTGTCAACTATGTTTAAACAATTTTCTGAAAAATTGGAATGCACTGCCTATGTATGCGTTACTTGTATGTATACGCTGTCCTTTTCACTCTAACGTGTGATTCTTTACAAAGATGGCAGCGTCGTGACGCGACAACGAGGAATCGTTTCATGGGAAACAGTTGCCGACCCCATACATTCAGTTTTTCTTGGTTTTCCAAGTTCCGAGATACGAAGAATGTGTGTCAGTCTTCATGTCTTAGTGAATTAAACCTTTGGATTACTTTGGCTTTGAGATACAGGAATTGATAAACAGTTAGTTTAAACTTTCAAAAGTAATATCCATTGTAAAAGGTAAGGTGTAAGATACAGCGGAAAAGTTAAAGGTTTGACAATGATGGTTTGAAAATTACTACACTGTATGTCTTAGTGCAAAACTAGTTATAAGTTGAGCTATATTTGTAATATGAACGACAGAGTTTCTTGCCGGGATCTTCTCTGTAAGTTATAGGTTCCGAACCGGAGGTAGCGTCATTTGCATTATATAGACGTTTCATAAATATTACTGGTGTAATTTACATGAATAAAAGAATATTGAATTTTGAATTTGAATTTGAATGAAGACATTTGTCTCAACACAAATAATATATGCACTTTTCATTAAATTGCCAAACAGTTGTAAAATCTCCTGATAAAAAAAAATACACAAAAAAGGACACAATGCTGAGTTTGAACTAGAAAAAAGCTTGAAAACCATTATCACGTGCAATCTGCAAAACTCATGACGGGGAAATACGCCTGAGTGTTAATAGCAATTGAATATTTAAGGTTCGGACCAGAGCGTCCAAACGAGACTTTAATAAGGCAAAAGCGGCCAGTCTGACGGAGAAACCTTCTTAATTAACTGGCGTTCTGCGATTAGTCCGATTTACATCGCAGCCGAATCTAGAACAATGTGTCGGGGACTTGTTTTTATTGCGTGATCTCATCGAGGCATGTGGGCTATCACCAAGGACGGTACGCGGGTTCGAAATGTTGTTTTTTTTTCACCTTTAGTTTCAGATCAAAGTCCTCAATATCATATAGCGCCTTAGGACTTCGTGTAAAAACTAAACATCATAAGGCAAAGATTATGTGATTTGCGACGAGATGTGGACTGTGGACCGTATGGAGTGGTAATAAAAATTAAAAACTTAAAATCACAAGCAATAAAACACCAAAACAGCGCGCAATTCCCAAAAAATCAAGAAACAAAAGACCATCTATTTGTCAGAACGAATTTATTTTGAAAATTTTAAAAGTGCAAAATTATCAACCAACCAGGCTGGTTGTTAAACCATAAAGACAAATAACAACATCGTGTAAAAGTATAGGGACCGTCCCTTACTATTAAAATATCCGTAATCAAATATATGCACTGCTTCCTACAAAACAATGTTTTTCAAGTTAAGGCTTAAAATCTTACGTCACCTCAGTATGAATAACTTCGAACGAATACATAAATAAAAATAATAGGCAAGCAAACATGGCCGCTTAGTACTTCATAGAAACTGTAAGCTGAGTAGGTATAATAAATGATTCACATTTTTTTATCGCCAGATTTCCACGAACGGAATACATTAGTTAGTAGACTTCAGATACTCGTGCAATAAAAATGTTTACTATGTAAAAAAATATTTATAAAACTGTAGATAAAAACGGGCTTATTAATAAATGCAGTACGATCATGAAGAATTCGGATTAATTAAAAACATAAGTACAAAAAAAGTGAAAAAACAAAAACTGCGAAACTTTAAACTTTATTAAGTAACATTTGAGTAGTATATTTGCTAAAAAACCTGTAATATTTACGTCATTCATCTGATATCATTATCCTGTTCTGGCAAGACACATGTATAAATACATTTTGAACAACTTTACTTTAAATGCTTTAATTCTGTGGTAAGTATCTAGCCCTTGTGTTACGGTAATCAGAAACAACGACAAACCCGAGACCGAAAAACGATCTCGGGATCTAGGAGATAAATTCCGGCGCGCTCGTCTCTCGTTTACGGAGGTCGTTAAAATGGCATGTTCATACAACAATGGGCATGGTCCATACATTGTGAAATTCGGATAAGCATGTATTCAAATACATTTTTAATTGTATACCACACAGGCGCGTAACTACCGCTGTAACGTGGCATTTTCTCTTCGAACAGGCTCAAGTCAGGAATCGGTACGGTAAGCTCCAATGTATGTATGTATGAGTCACATGACGTTAGAATATGGCAAGCTGGTGTCACCTGGTTAATTCCTTCCTCATTACACTTTAAATATTACGTCAGTTAATCCGCAAACAAATCTCGCTAGTAACAGATTGCCCAAATACTTTTTAGATCGCTATTCTGGCTACAAATGCGTTTACGCATATACAAATTTAACCAAAATATTTACCAATTTTTGTTATTGATAACACAATATAACCAATACTCCGTTGCACTTCGTTGCATGAAATTAATGCAATTATGGCATGTTCCGTTCAACAGTATAACGCCCTCGTAGGTCAAAATAATGTGATACTTCCTTAATCCTGTGTAACTAGATAAAAAAGACAAGAAAAGAAGGTATCCTCCATTACTGTAACATTTTATACTATGATGCGGGTTTGGGAGAGACTGATGAGCTAATACTGTGTGGGCGACCGGCGGTTAATTGTAATAAAAACTTTGAATGATAACGTTGTTAGAAGTCATCGGCATTCCGACTGTTTTTTGATAAATTGCTTCCCATCCATAAATAAGAACCTAATGAAAGCACTATTTATATATAAAAAAAACTCGTGTTCGTTCTATATTAAACTTCTGTCTTCCCCGTACTCCCTTAAAGTAGTAAACTATCGCCAGATAGTGTTTAAGTGTCTGATTGTTTTACTACTTCTCGCGTAACCATTACGTTGTATAGCACCATTATTAATCTGTAGGTTTCTTTATGTCGTATTCCATCATCGTTAGACAAGAAAATTTTTTCCAAAAATTCTTGATCCAAACTGGGGTTTGACGTGCTATTCTAACATATTTCAAGGCCAAAAAAAAGGTCTTTTACGAAGATGTATTTAACAAACGCTTTTAACAGTACCCTAGAGTCAATGAAAACGCGTGACAGTGCAATCATGTGTCGCAGTCCGGAGAAATCTGACGACTTTCGACCGGTGGCCGCTAATAGCCGCACCGGGCGCTGCGCACGCGCCGCCTCCCCGTTGATTATGTGCGACACTTCACTGTCAGTGCACCGAGCGTGGGTAGAGGATAGTTAGAGCTATAATTACTGTTACCTACACAACTTGTTGTATAGGTCCGATGTTAGCGAATTATGCTTAGTAAGCTGAATTCCTCAGTTGGCAATTGAGTAGATAACTAAAAATTATATGCATCATGTACATCTTTTTTCTTTTATCATGTGAACACCAATTTACTAAGGTGCATTGCGTCAATATTTAGCGCAACGTCACATCTTAGTAGCTTTTTCACGAATCGGTGACGTAAATAATAATAATAGGCCCGTGTATTCCAATATGCCAGTATCAAAAATGATGCTGAGATTACTAAATGTTTAAAAATAATAATAATAATAAAAACTTTTTATTGCCAACTAAATAACTAAAACATACATTAAAAAAAAAAAGAAACAATGACTTACATTTTATATACGCAAAAAGAAAAATAAAATTTCATTAAACTTTATGATACATATTTTTGTTAAATACAGGCAATTGGTACCAGTCTCAGCATATGCTGGGCTAAGTGCTCAGCGCTGGTTTTCAGACTGGCCCGTATAAATAAATAAATAAATATATAAATAGGTCGATTCACAGGGAGAAAAAAGAGGATTTTTGTTACCGTGTTTGCCGTGTATCATGTAATAAATAAATAAATAAATTGAAAAGTTTGTGTATAGTTTACATAGATGTATTATATGTTATGTTGTATTATGTGTGTACAACGTGGACTGTGTTTTGTGGTTGAGGAGGTTTTTTACGGACAGTTTTGAACAGGGCTGCTTGTCTTTGTTTCTGCAATTCGAGTAGGTGTCCTTGTGTTAAACATTTGAATTTTAAAGGATGCATGGGCTCTCGTAGAGGCGGTGGTAGATCGTTCCACACCTTTGTGGCAGCAAATTTGAAACCTCCTCTATAAAACCTGGTTTTATGTCGAGGTATTGCAAGGGTTGTCTCTCTATGGCTTCGTAATGATTTTGAGCGGCCCTGTTTGACGAAAATAAATTTATCATGAAGGTAACCTGGTTTACCACTTTCTAATAAATATACCCCTCCACTGAAATTTGATGCGTGGTATCGTCGTCAATTTTTTTTTTGATAAAGCAAGCAAAAGGTTATAAATATTTTGCAAATATAACTGACAAACTAAATATAATGATTGTATTTTTTTTGAGGCATTCATATCATGTTAGGAGGTATAAGACCATTTTTATTGAGTCACTGGTTAAATCATCAACTCCACGGTCAGATCACATGTATTTACTAGTGGAAAACCAATTCATAAGAATAAGGGGGATCGGAGCGGAAAGCTAAAGATCACACAGATGTGGGGCTGAATAATGATGTAGTTTAGGAAATTACATTACAGAAGCGTGCATTAGACAATTCAAAACTAATTATACAATGATAGTTAATGATAATAATAACCAACCTAAAATAGGTAAGTACGATCATTCTTGAGGAAAATTCTTATCCATATGACGTAAGCGAATGATGCAGACATTTGGAATGTTTTAATTAGTAAATACGCAATTGTGTTCTTGAATTAAAATCAGTCATTCGCCGGAAATTCAAATTAATCAAGTTACAAGTTGACTGATGCGGATGATTTGAACGTCTTCGTAGAAGGTCGAGAATAGAGTAAATAATTATGTACCAAAATTTTATAGGTATCTTTCAACCTTTGAGCCTCATCAAAAAGTAGTCAAACTTGTTAAGATGGATGGAACATAAACAAGTGCTTGCTAAGATCACAAGGTCTATGAGGATGACATTGGGATGGACAATGGGAAATTGATCATCATAAATCGATGACCGCTTTTTTACGAATGATTCAACGGTTAATCGATGAAACAGAAAATTATGATCTTGGTGATCCAGCCAGTACATTTTACATAGCTAAGTCCATATAATATCAAAATGTACATCAACAGGTTATGGAAAGTCACGACTAATTCACACTGGTAACAACATGATTGGATTATATGACGGCCTCGGATTGTAACATACTCAGTACGTTTGTTTTTACTGATGATGTTAGTCAGATTAAGGTCATGGAGTAAAGAACAGACCGGCAAGCTTGTGTGAACTCATACACACTCTTGATGTAGGATAGCTGCGGACGAAGATATATTGATTCAAATATAATACCTTGATTGACTACATCGATGATGTGTCGAAAAGGTTTAATGTCAAGGTCATGGACAAGATCATAGCAAACTTGGCCCTTCCCAAATCTGACAAGTCACTGACGTCTACCAGAACAGATGACAAGAAAAGCTAACAGATTAGTGATGTAAAAAGTATTGACAGTCGTCTAATCGTGGTGTTCTCATCACGAAACCAATTGCGCATGAACAAATAGGGAAGACGGATTGATGATTTGACAAGTTTTGACATTCGTCGAGGATGCTATAGTCAGGTCAAGGCCGTGGTATATGAAACTAAGCCGGTAGAAGTAACGGCTAGAGGCAACACAGCAACGGTTCGAGCCGGCACTGGGTCGCCGTGTAATTGGGTCGCGAATAGGGATGTCGATTATTCTCGGAAACCGTCGACTTCAAAGTTCTACCCGTTTTGTTAAAATCAGTTGAAAAAGGACGTAATTATAGGAAATGTGCTTTGTTGGCTCAAGAAAATTATCACCATCGAGTCAAGCGTTCGAAAGAATATTTAAAGTATATTTAAATTTAATGCAACAAAACAATCAGATTTAGAATTTCGTACATTAGATGTATGTAATTCCAATATTGAGGACACAGTTGGGCTTGATTCTTTCGTTTAACAATTTCAAAAAGACTTATCAACGTTACAGGAGACCCAAAGGCTGGCTGCTACCTCGCCCAGCGTCTTTCAATCGCCATTCAGCGAGGTAATGCAGCCAGCATTTAGGGTACCTTACCACAGGGACCATCTTTGTTTATTTAAAATTTTTATTATTTATTTATTTTAGTTTGAATATTTTGTAAGTTAGTGTTATCTTAAGTTTATTTGTTTTGTTTATGTAATAAATCTATATTTGGAATCACCATCGGCAGAAACGAGTTAGACTCTTGTATCTCGAATGCGGCTGAACTGTTGATATCGATGCAATATGCAATAAGCGAAGGTGACGTAACGAAACATCTGCTATAGTCTTTGTCACTTGTACACGTCAAAGGCAGATGCACTTAATAATTAAGTTGTCTAATGATATTCTATCTAGAAATTGCGCATTAAATCCTGCACAAAAAATTTGAATTATTACGACTGATAGTTATTATTATTTTATTTGTTATGTAAGATTCGAGTGGAACTTACAGCATTTCTCCAAATTTATACTACTGCGCCAACCGGTTTGTATACGTGAGTGAATTTGGGTCTTATCAAATGTAGGCCACAGGAAGGAGAGAAAAAATGTATACACTACAAGCCCAAGCTTTAATGGTTTTCACTTTTAAACATTACTGACGGAAACTGAGTTTTACTTATGACTTGACAGGAAAACAATAAAATTTTAGAGGAAAATATTAAGGAAATAATATTTGCAAACCGCAGACTCGGTTCTCGAAAGGGATAAGACGATATTATCTTAGTGCAAAGAAACCGTCATATCATTTAAAAATTCCCCTTCATTCATTTTATCCGCATAAACAATTTTTATTTTTTATTTAAAAACTTTATTGCACAAATAGGTACAACAGGTGGACTTAATGCTAGGGGCATTCTCTACCAGTCAACCCTTGGGTCATGCAGATAGTTTGTATATGGGTGCGGTAACATGGGAGAAAAAAAAAAGAAATCATTTTAAACAACAATAAATCAAGCATTAAAAATAACATTACGGTATTTTTAAATATACGATAATAATACACATACTATATAAATTAATTAGAATATAATATATAAAATATGAAGGTATACTTAGATTTACATAATATTAATAATTTATAGATATAAACAAATATCTACATAACTATAAATTCAGGAGATAAATAAATTGGTTCAGCAATTGACAAATTCATGACTATCATTACCTACTTGTTAGCGAGAGAGAAGAAGTATTCACGAACTTTATTTTTAAAAATTCCCTTAGTCAGGGATTGTCGGATATCAGCGGGCAGAGCGTTCCAAAGCCGAGCGGCTTGCACAGTGAAAGACTTAGAGAAGAAGTCACTTTGATGTCGAGGAATGTTTAAGCTTAGGTTGTCTGAGGAGCGAAGAGATCGGTCATGAGATTGACAGAGATATTGAAATTGTTTTGTTAGATAGGATGGGGACAATGGATTGTGAAGAATATTGAAGAGCAGGCAGAGTATCCTGGTATTTCTACGTTGACGTAACGGAAGCCATTTAAGTTGGTTGCGAAAATTAGAAATGTGATCATACTTACGGAGCCCAAAGACAAATCTGATGCAGTTGTTTTGAAGACGATCAAGTTTTTTCATTAGGGTTTCAGAGAGATCAGGATAACATGCGTCTGCGTAGTCGATGATGGGTAAGATTAGAGTGTACACAAGCATAAGCTTAGTAGTGAAAGGTAGAAAAAATTTAAAGCGATAGAGGCTCCTCAGACAAGCCACCACCTTGCGACTAACCTCAGTGACATGAACAGACCAGCTTAGAGTGGAGTCTAAATGAAGTCACCGATACAATATGATCGATTAGGTACAACATTTATTACACTAGAAGCTAACTAAAAGTAGATAGATAGACTTCATTGCACAGAACATTTATTTAGGCGGTCTTATCGCTAAAAAGCCATCTCATCTCGACAATCTTCAGGCATTGGAAATAGTTGAAAACGAGAAACGGGAACGACTGTGAAAATATATAAATTGAGCAAATATTCAGGAAAAACCGAAGATAACATGATAAACACACACAGACTTAGAAATACATACAAATAAAATACATAATATATACGTTCACATACATTTGCATTTTACAGTTATGTAATACCAACATTCATAGCTTGGATAGAGTGTATCCTCTATTTGTTTAGTTCCGAGAAGAAAGTAGGGTTTTACTCTTAATTTTAAAATAGAAGCTCTCTGACGTGTCATATTTTGCGTAAATATGAACACTTTACTTGCGCTTGCGCATACTTTATCAGAGTACACGAAGGAAAGCGCCCGAGCCGCCATTGCCACACGATGATTATCATACTTTGCACGAGGCCGCTTGGTGTTATGTAACTTACCTAACACATATAACAGCAGAGTCATAGCGCTGCTAAGGGACAATAATTGTCGCCGTCGCTATGGGACACAGTTTATCATACAATTATGGTTTTCGTAACACGTGTTTCAGCTATATGAGGTGGCATCATAGAGACGATTCATAAGTGTTACTGATGTAATCAATATGAATGAAAAAGGCTTTGACTCAGATATGCTGCAGGATCTCAACGTTAAGTAAGTAATTATTTATTATAATTCTCTCAGTGCACACTGCTGAACATATCTCACTACAAGGAGAGGTTTTGCCGTATAAGCCACGTTTGGTCGCGGGGAAATCATATGGCCTGTAAGAATGATATTGCTGTCCATCATTCGTGATTCATCTAGATCGCCTTATACGACCCCAAGAGATAAGAGGGGTCACGCTATTCTAGACCGACGATACAACGCCATTAAAGCTGAATTTGCGTGTATTTGTCCACGTATTCCTCACACATAAATCTCTTATTAAAATGTCTATTAAATAATCCTGCAAAACATGTCAGTATCTTTATCAGTTTGATTCGAGACTTCACATCATCCGTGAAGAAATCAGTTTGTGTACGTTAGCCTATAAGTAAGGCGATTGCTCCAGTAACACGCACTTTGCTTATCTGATAAGTTTTTGTTAATGAGATTGCTATATTTACGCGAAATGATAAAACATAGTTTAAGAAGCTTAACTTATACATTAAAAGGGCATTGTAATGAACACGAAAATATTTTTTGTGTAATAAAAATACTTGAATAAATTTTTTGATTGATTAAAACTCCCTAATCAGGTTCTGTGTGTCTCAGTCTCTATCAGGACGTGTGGCCGCCACCAAAACGAGACATCCGAAATCACTATGGAGTCGTGTGTATGCGAGTTACATTTCCAATACCGATTAGCTAGCGCTCGCGAGTAGTTTACGTTGCAGGATAGCGATTATGGTGTATTTATGGAATTGTCGCTTCTACATCCGTACTTCGTACCTACATGGTTAGAGATACCTATTCATCTAATTGCGGTGTGCGAAACAGCTAAGATGTCGAGAATCATTCACACCATTTATCTTGTTCCATGGTTTCGGTTATCAAACTATGAAGATAAATTATTTTCTACGAAATCAAACTAATCAAGTCGATTTTTATAATTGCTTGTACTTTACGCCGCACAAGCAAACTTTACATATTTTAAAGAAACAAAAAAATCGGGGCTCCCAACTGAAGTTGGAAGAGCAGCACGCGCGATACATGAAGGTCGCGGGTTCGAGCCTTTCAAATAGGATGGTTGCATTGAAAAGTTACAGGTACATCAAAGTTAAAGTCCGCTCTTCAAAATCCTAAATCTGACAGTATTATCAAACCATATTTATGGCTGCACGGCAAGACGACACGTATTTAGGTAAACAGCTGACGTAACGACGTGTGAATACGGAATGTAAACATTTTGACCATTGGTGTTGCAACATGTAATAGTTATATTATTACATAAGACACTTGTAGTCTGCCTTCCATCATACATAAGTCAGATTCGAATTGGAGGTATATAAATGTTCAAGTAATTTACAATTTACGCGTGCGTTTTACCTATTTCATTGATGAAAATGTACGACAAGTAACCTGATAGGCGTTGGATTGTCCTAAAACGAAAATACTTTAATTTATCCACCAATCCTTAGTATTAAAACTTACATTTCAATTTCAAAACTAATTCAAATTACCTATCGCATATGTCCTTCTAATGCATGATTTTTTTTTTAATATTGCTCTTCCAGATTGACCTCATCCCACCTGATGGTAAGTGGTAATGAGGCCCTAGCTTAAGGGTGACAAGTACAGCATAATAAATCTGTTACTGGACTTGTCGCCCTTACCTAGAAGGCTTGACCCCTGCTACTAATGTAGCACCCCCCAGGAGCTCTGGAAACCTTACTCACACGCAGGAACACAACAACACAGAAGTGAATGATACTCTGTACATTATTAAACCAAGGACAAGCAAAGCAGATCTTCGTTAAAAAGTATTGGGTTTTCAATTGGTTAGTGGTTTGGAACTTAATATATCGTCGGAGGTCCTACAGGGACAACCTATCAACGCGATTAAATTGTATCAAGCCCTATTCAAATGTCTTAAATTGATAAAATGTAGTGTGTTTGTTGATTGGTTGAAAATACGAGTGTGGCATGTTACCAGCCAATTAACGGTGTCGAAATTTTTGTCGTCTCACGCGAGAAAGACGCATTGCGCGTGCGAGACCTACATATAGGCCTAGCATGCGCCACGTGAGTAAATTTTATCGCGCTCATAACAAACGTCAAAATCGATTGAAGTCAGTACGTCAGCTGCTGATTGGCTAAAAATACGAGTACGGGTACGGGTGATAGCACTATCACCCAATCAACGGTATAGAAACTTTTGTCATCTCATGCGATAAATTTGACGTATTGCACATGCTAGGCCTCATGGAGTGAAAAATTATCCTCGAAAAAAAAATATAAGACTCCTATCATTAGTCAGTTTATCAGGGCCTCTGTAAGTGGTCCGACTCGGCCTGGTTGTGTTATTTAACCAATAGTTGCTACCAGCATAATATCGTAATCTACCTGTTAACATTGATTCGCAAGGTTAAACAAACCAAAGGTCATTGCCAAGGATATGTGCAAACACTTGGGTGTTAATTTTCGCTTTTAAGGTTAGTGCGTGACGTTATAGTAGTACTTAGGCTCATTGATATCAGAAAATGAATCATTTTCAACTTCAATGACGTTACCGTAATTAATGAACACTATTTTGAGTCATTTTAAAGTCAACAATTGCAAACGAATTTGTCCTCGTGCTGACAATGAATAACAAGTAGTCATTTTTTAATCATGCCTACACGAAAACGTTACACACAACAGAAGTTACCTTTAAACGTCTAACAGAAACCACATGGCTATCATAAAAAAATATCTTTAACATAAATTACACATGTTTTTTTGCAATTACACGACGGTTACTGAAAATCAGCGATACGTTATCGTCTGGGAGCCACATGTGATCAAAATTCAAACTGACCGTTAACGGATACGATGAGACACCTCTGATACAGTTAAATCGAAACAGTAAAGAAACAGTTCCTACTAAAATTTCATGGAATCAATATACAAAGTCGAATTTGGTGCAAACTCAAAGCCGGGATGTGCAAAATATTCAACACTTTACATAGAATCACCATTTAACATAATGATGACACGATAGAATATGAATAAACAGAATACAATTTTCAAACCAGCCCAAAATATTTAGCCCTTTAACTAAGCTTCCAGTTTTCATAATGCAATACAATGATGTTGCAAAAATCTCATCTGACTCATTCATTCGTTATCGGCATAATATTAGTAAGTAGCACTTATAGCTTCATTATAATTTATAAAACACCAAATATTATACAATGTTATTATAGACTGAGCGCTGTGATACGTAATTTCAACGTCAAATGGCAAAGATTACTATGTGAAGGTAGTTTGTTCCGAACTAATAATAGCCTAATAATGTGTAGGCCGTAAATCATTGGGACTCAAATCTTTGCACACTCAATTTAGGCTCTACTTGTAGCACTTTGTGCCTCGTCATCATATTACCATCTGCAGGGAACCTAAACACTATCTTAACATGCCGTAGGGTTACTTATTTCCATTTTGTGGAACCATTTCCACATCACTTCACTGTAATCAACAGTTAGTTCCATGAAAGCACACATGTTGCACAGTCATACAACTAAGGTGTTACTTAGAAGGCCACGGTAATGTTAACCTTAGTAAATGACTTAAAATTTATGTTTGGTCCAACATATTATTAAAATATACAAGACACCATATATCATATTTTACCTTTTGTCGTTTAAACCAGTGTACGGAAATAGCAGATAAATGCAGTTTGATTTTAGTTCTTATGTCCGCGACATAATGTCGGTGCAAAGTCCAAAGTGTGTAGCCTGGCATGCTGTTGTACAATGTGTTAAAATTCGACGAAAGGTCCCTTTCATATACTTTTTATGGAATAGTGACGTAAACACACTGAACTTTGATGCGCTGCAGTATTATGCCTTTTAATTAATTTTAGAAGGAAACATTTTTTTTCATTGTATTTTGAACCTAATAGTCGGAAAACAGCATCATGGTTTTTTTTACAAAGTCATCATTCCTATTATATGATTACGAGAACGGTAGCGACTCTTATAGCGCAACTACAGTTACATTTCAAGGTTAAAACATGTTTACTGGTAATCAATTTCGCTGTGTCACTGACGCTGGTACCCGCGGGTGCTCAGTTGATAGTGAGTCAGTGTACACTGACAACGGCTGGCTTTATCAGTGAAATGTAATAGCGACCTACGGTTCACACGCAAACCTAATAATACTGCACGAACATTGCTAGATACGAGTCATCAATAAACTATGGTATTTGAAGGTAGCTAAAAATGAATAGAAATTATTAACTTAACCAGTATGACAAATGGTAAAAACTGTAACTCCAGTTCGTGGAAGGTGAAAATGTATATACATTTACCTAGCTATTAGTAAATAGAGTACATTTGGATATTATATCCCATCTATGTCAGGATTTACTTTTATTTTTAATTATTTTTTATTTAGATAACAGACTACCAATGGCTATCTGAACAAGTCGCTCGAAAAAGCTGAATGAATGGCAAAAGCTATTATTAATATTTCATCAGTAATCTTCATCTAAATATCATTATCACCCGATTTACAATAAAATTAAAACACTGAACGGCCAACCAGGCACTCAAATTAAATACGTCATCTTCGTGAGTCTGAGTCATAAAATGGAGAGGTAAGTTAAACTAACTTCGTATGAGACATCAATTATCTCCGGTCTTGTTAAGCCATTTACGTCCATATGTGCAAAAGCAATGGCGAGAAAAAATGAAAGTGCAAAGCGGTTGCAATTTTTATTCCACTGGATTAAATGTTCGATCGAGTTACTTTAAAAAGGCGATGCGTGAACGCTTTAAAGCGAAGCGTCGGTTGCGCGGGAGCAGGGATGGTGACTCACTTGCCATGGACAGAAATAACTTCTATAAATGGAATATTATATTACGAACGTATATTACAGTCACAAAGAATACGCACTGAAAGTTCTTAGATGTGAGCGAGTTAAATCACTAGGCTTACTCCTTATTTGAAGTTTTGCTTTTATTCGAGAAAAAATACATATTTGTTTGAACACAGGGTTATGATCTTAGGTTCCAACCCTCATTTTGCTAGAGTGGTGATTATGCCAGTACCAATTACTGTAACCATTACTTGATTTAATTTGTGAATTCCTTAGCAGTGGGCACATCTAAGGTATTTCAAGACTGCTACTAAGTCCTAATCAAATATCTAAAATGACGGTACCACAGCACCCAGGTCCAATACTTCCGTCAAGAACACGAGACACTAAAGAAAAAATAGTTTTACAAATTAACCCGACCGGCCATCTAACCCGGGACATCAAGATGGCGCGACGACTGGTAAAATAAAAATGGTCTTCAAATAAAAATATTTACTATCCAACTCGCTCTTTTATTCTTTCTCAAATTGTAGGTTTAATGTTTAAGGGTCATAAAGGATTTGATCTTTAATAACACCTATAGAAATACAAACTGATCATTATTATCAAGCGAATACTGTAGAAAATATCGTTTCCGAGTAAATCCACCGACCGCATCATATTTTCCTATTAAATTCGATTATAATTTAACAACAGACGTTAAGTTTATTACTCATTTTCCTTCTACGTGTATCTATTGAGGTTTTAAAGATGGATTTATGTTGATGGGACGGATATTACAAACATTACTATCCGAGTGTTGAAGTCTTCTGATTGATACAGGATACCTTGCGGCTAAAGGTACTTATGATTTGAAATATATTTGATTTTACACAAATATTATATACCTTTATTAAGCGCACAGGGTATTCCAAATGATAGTAAAATAATGGATACAGAAAGTTCTATGTATTAAAATAACTGCTTGGTGCACTCATAATATTGTCTTTTAGAAAATACAACACAATCGCATCAAAATAGGTTGCGTAGTTTTAAAGCTCTAAGCATACATAGGGACAGACAGCGGGCAGGTACAGTCAAACGCCAGACTTCGGATTTTGCATCGCCCTTGTTTCGTAAGCATTAGAGCGAATATCGAACTGCAAGTGTTAACCTCATTAAGGTGTCGCCCGTACTTCTCTTCATACTATGTAGTGAAGGTACGTCATCTCAATGCCCTCTAGCTATTCTATTCTATCAAAACAAACTGCACGACTTAGTCAAAACATTTCGTATTTTTGTGACCAATTAATTAATATTTATTTGACATTTATATCGATATGGATTGTATGACTCACTAATGTACTTAATTGTGTATTTTTTTATTAACATGTTGACACTTTGGTTAATAACTGTAAGCCAGCATGTACTTTTAATAAATAAATAAATAAAATGAATGATATAAGACCAAAAACGAATACAAAAAGTACATATATCTAATTATAGAAATCAAAAGAGACTAGGCAAAAAAGAAGAAGAAAGAGAAAGGGCATAGCGATTTATCGTTTCAACTGGAACAACACGACTGGAGAAATAACTCCACCTTACAGAAGACCGCAGCCAAATAACAATCACTTATCTTGAAATGCAATATATAAAAAAATACTCGAACTACAGCTGAAATAGATAGATCGTCATAAGAATGTTGTAGAAAGATGTAGCCTGTTCAACAGTAGGCACGCGAAATATTCAACGAATTACGAGTTTACGTAACAAACACTTGATTTCTATTGGATGATAAATGAGGCATAGTTATTACATTAGTCACACAGCTACTGGAATGATAACCGTTAGCCACAATTAGTTTAATTAAAACGATATTATTTTGTTACTGAGCAAGACAATTCACATTTGTTTTAAATACATACGAACTTTTGTTTTTGCAATATATAAATTTACATATTAAATTGTTAGAGTGTGTTTTAATATATATAGAAAAATTTCGTTTGTTAGCAAGTATGCATGTTAGTGTTGTGTTGTTGTGTAGTGTTTTTTATTATTTAGTAATGTTTTATAGCTAAATCTTGTTCCATGCATATATTTTAGTGACACACATCGGTCACCATAAATTTAAAAATTATTTGTGTATTCTGAACTTCTAACGCATAATGTATGACGCTTTACGAATGGCACTAGAAGTCTGCGGCGGCTTCGCACTCGTACTATCATTGTTTTCTACATTTTCTGTTGATTCTACGCTCCTATTGGTTGTAGAGTAATGTTATATTAATCCTTGATAAATAGACAATCCAACACAAAAATATTTTTCCAATTCGAACAAATAGTTCCTGAGATTATCGCGTTCAAACGAACTCTTCAGCTTTACAATATTAGTATACATTTAAAATAAATTCAGCCAGTGGCCGGATACAGACGTACATCATTACATTATAGTATGACGTCACCGAATCAAAAATATAAATGAAAGCGATGGAACTAGAGCACCAATAAAATTGTGCCAATCTACTTGATACTAAACGACATCCCGCTAATATTATAAACGCAAAAGTTTGTTACATATAATGTATCGATGTCTGGATGTATGTCTGGTATTCTTTCGCTAAAACTACTGAACAGATTTAGATGAAGTTTGGTATTAAGAGAGATGATATACTAGATTAACATATAGAATCCATTTTATTTTAAATAACGCAGATAAAGTCGCGAGCAAGAGCTAGTATTTTATAAAAAGTTAATGACCACCTGGAGCCAACACTTACGTCTTATCCATTGCCAACGCAACTTGAGATACAATTCACCTATAGAAGCCGAATGTAAAAATTTATTAACTTAGGCAATGATATCACAATAGTGCATCAATATGAAGGAACACAGGCCTGAAGATAGATCGATGATTACAAATACATGAAAAAGCATGTTGCGGCTTGCACTAATAGCTCAATAAACAGAAATTAGCTGTAAACGGCATAAAAGTTACATCCGCGCTTCAAGTTAGCATCATACACTCAAATAAGTAATTTCTCTGGGCAACCGAAGTAATCGGTGCAGTGAACATTCTTACATGCTTTTGTCTGTACACAGAGACTATTGTACCAAAATATCTCGAACATAGACATAAATCCTTTACAACAGTCATCGTAAATTACGAGATAGTTAGCGGCCAACTATTAATAACGTGATAAGGATTAACCGCCCAGTGCCACCACCGGTTATGGCTACAGACTTCGATCAAACATTTTATAGATGCACAGTTACGATCTAAAAAATGGCACCGGTGAAACAAGGCTTCAAGCCTTCAATCTGTGGCCGCGCGCGTGACTTACGTCAATGATTTATTTCCTCAGTCACATACCCTCTTATTCCAAAACAAGGTTTAGTTATAGCACCAGGTTTGATCCTAGGCTTAAACCACGGACTAAAATAAGGTTTAAATTAGATTAGACTATCTTACAGGCCTTTTTTGCAATGCTTGTGCTGATATACAGACTCCTGTATAGTCAACAGCACGCCAAGGTAAACACTTGTATTCCATATTAGTTCTTGTGCCCACGACATAGGGTCTCAAGACACGGGGTACCGTGGTATATATATATACATACTTATGTACGACATAATGTAATCATATATAATCTCATATCATCCTTAATAAACATCAGTCTAAAACATTACTTTGTTCGTTTCTATTCATCTCCCGAGGAAATCCCTATAGAACAATAACTTGTTCGTATTTTATATAGAACTGTCGATCTATAGAATGTTTGATCGAAGGCCACAGGCGACAAATATGCTAATGTTGTGATCCGTCACCGCAGAGGCATCAAACATTCAGCGCACCGTTATTCGCACGAGCCCAACTGCCGCTCGACCAACGGGACAAGACACATTTTTTTGGAAATTATTATAAATCTAGGCAATGCAATCTATATTGGATCTGTAGTACTGGATGTCTTCGTTATCCAACACCAATTCCACAAATTGGTTATTGACAGATAAAGAGTACGAATCACATTCAGGCTTAAAATGTTAGACTTATTAGAGCAAGGGTCGACAACACGTGAAGGTAACCACTTGCAGTTCGATTTTAATTCTTAAACGCATGATATAAGAGCGGTACAAATCCCAAAGTGTATAGTCTGACTAGCTTTTGTCTGTACTGGTTATTGCTGAGCTGTTTAATCTAGTCATTTGCGTGCTGTTTAAAATAAGTAGATCACTCGCTCAAACCAATTCGAATAAAAACTAGTCTTGCAGAATTCCTTAACACTCAATACTCAATCATTTATTGCTGCTAATCCTTAATACTTCTAATAATATAATCCTTATCAAATACTACCGGCCACTTCTTTTTTAGCAATTAATGTTCCTAAGGGTTAAAGTAGCTTTCAAATGGCGAAATAAATCGGCACAGTAGTTTTTAAGTTTATTCATTACTAATATACACACACACAAAAACACAAACCTTTTCATTTCCAATACAAATCTTTATAATATTAATGGAGGAGAGTAGGATTTCATCTGTTTTCTAATAGAAACTTCATCCATGTAAGCTTTGCAAAACCCACATGAATCAGCATTATGTGCACGAGCGATGAGTCATTGGAGTCTGGAGGAAGGGGATATGACTTGGAAATTCCGGTTTTAAGCTGAGTATTCAAACATAGTAGGGTAGAAACGAGTTGGAACATAATCCAGTCAGATTAGTGCTTTCTCTATGTCTGTCTTCTCATCTTCTTCTTTCTTCTAGTCCTAGTGTGTACCCTGGTCGTGAATCCATTATGAAGTCCGCTACGAATACAAATTGATTAGACGTATCCGGTTTATACGTTGGAGCGATTACCATTATATGCTAATGATTGCTGATTTTTCCAACACATTTACATTACAGATTATAAAGAATTGAGACCCGATTGAATATTGGTATTCCAAAATCATTTAGGAAGCAAGATAGCAGTCTTGATACCGTAACACAGCTAAGTACCAACACCCTATTAACACACTGATTAAAGCCCAATATCTCGAAAATAAAGTCACAGTCGTTTTTGTTATCAAACCTTTACGATTAAATGTACGATCAAGTAATTAAAACTTATTTTGGTGAAACCGGATTTGAACACTATCGGACATTTATTGTACGAAATGCGAAAAGCCATTTCGTGGGTAATAAAGTTTATTTTCCTTTGCTCCGCGATTTTGGCTCAACTCATTATCTCCATAGAATGGATAGACCGCAACATTTTACAAAAATCTTCCTACCCATAGGGCTGTACAGACCAACTATAATGGGAATGCTAGAGACTTGCCTAAAAAAAGTTTTGCGAAACTAAGCCATATTCACATGTTCAAAAGCTATAATTTACAACGAAACCATTGATAAGGTTGACGCAAACAATTCCAATCTCGATTGTAGCATGCCAAACAACATTCCTTAGACGATCGCGATATGATTGCCTAATCGTACTTTCCGATAGTGCTTATCGGATAACGGTTCTGTGTGAGTACTGTATCTGTTATCGTCAAATAATTTTAATTCGTTGATCCAAATGAATATTACAATGAGCACGTGTAACCATGATCTAATTAGCTTGCTCTATGTGGTGTTGATGTAATATTCAACCTTAAGGTCAGGTGGTGTTTTAACTTAATCATTTGTCGTCTTTATTATGATGTTAGCATACCGTAGCACCCGTCGTATGGGATATCATTAGATTTGCATAAATCACCGATTTGTGAATCTAATTAGTATTTTTCTGGTATCAGTATGTACTGTGCTTTACTTTCATAAACCTACTCCTTTTTCTGGCAATCAATTAAAATCTTATTTTTAATTTCAAAACTCATATCGTCTTTTCCAAAGTCCCGAAACTAGCGTACCTACCAGAAAAAACACAACTTTAGGTGAACAATAAAATTTTCCAGTCGTTCAAATCGTCAGTAGCATATTCGCGATTAGAAAGATCATTAGCATTTGATTTAGCGTCATTGGCTGAGTGACATCGGAATAATTTGTCGTAGTCAGTCCAAAAAATTCACTTTCTTATTCACGGCCCGCTGTAATTGGCAAGCGGCTGACGCCTAAGAACTGCTAAAGAGCTGACAGTGATTTCTCTTCACATTCCTGGAGTTATCAGAATCAAGTTCCGCAACCTATGTTAATACTTTACGTTTACATTACTTCTATAAAAGAAATTGATGGAATACTAGCACAACGTTGCGCGATTAGAAGATAATCAAACTCATTAACCAATTACCAAACGGGGATACGAGTATTTTGGTCTTCAAATGTTTATTAACACCGAAAAACAGGTTGCTAACCACCGAATAACAGTATTGTGCAAAAGCTCTTTAATAAATGGATTCAAATCGTTATTTTATTGAACTTTACTTTAAGCCAATGAATAATAATAGTGACGTTTATTTTTACAATATCCCTTCTTACATTGTAAGAGTAAATTGAAATTTTGAATAAATTGGGATAAAAAATTAAGACCTAAACCAGCCCATAATAACCTCACAAATCGTATCAGTAAAAGCTTTTGACTAAGCATATCGTGAGCGGCGAGACCACGGTCGCTCCGAGCTATCGCCTCGTGAATATTCATAGACCTGTATTGAAATTTAAACTCGTCGTCCTTAATGAGAAAGATATTGCTAACCTGATGTCGGTGAGACTGGGTACTATGGACCCAGAACGCGTTTTTAAAACCAAACACATTGAAAACATTTTTTTTTTAAATCCATTAATTTTCTAATCAAGACGATTTATTAATGGTTTGGATTATAAAATCAGGATCCAGGGTTGATTAAGTTTTTACATATTATTGTGACGACTTTGTGACTTGATTTGAATATGATTCATTTGCCTTACAATAGGTTATTAATAGCTGCTAAATAATAGTCACGATGAACATCTAAAACTGGAAAGTCCTGAACTTACCAGCATTTAAAATCAATGTGTAATGAGTTCTCCGCATGGCCATTCACAATACTATTTTTCATCGACGTGTAAAAAAGTTACTAAAACTGCCAATTATTACGGATCTATTTCACCCAAAAGCAGCGCAACTGCATTCTTTCCGAATTCCAAACAGTGACAGGTTAAACTTTGTATGTACACCAAAAGAGCGGGCGATGACGGCATTGTAGTACCAGGTCAATGTCGCCCGAGGATACTGAGTGAGGAAAACAATTTCACAGAATTGTATTCATGGTGAGGTCCGGACGGAATGGCGGAAACGCGAACCGAATTCAATGAGGCTGCGGGTTCTTCAAGGCAAGTTGTCGAAGCAAACAGTCAGGATATCAGTGAATTGGATAAGGTTGAACGCGTTACTGACGGATAGTGCTGGCAAGGCTATTATACTAAAGAAGACAGCACAAGTGGCTGTGGAATAGACTCAAATAAGGGCAGCCGTGGTTAATACTCACTCCGATCCAGTTTAGGACTTAGAAAATTACGTGTCTGACAAGAGGTTTCCTTAGAGACTCTGCTAGAAGTACCAGAAAGTTTCTCTTTTTAAAATAAATGTTTATCCTTACCAAACAACACCAAGCGTAAGTTCATTTAAGTAGAAGTATTATACACACAGTAATACATAGCAAAACAATGAACACGGTAATTGTAGCAAACGGGAAAGAAAAATTCAGACAGACATTACGATTATGATGGTTATCGCGTCTCAAAATTTAGCGTCCCAATGGTTTCCTTCCCATTGTTTCAGTTTAACATCGTGTAAACTTGATGCTTGAATCAACTAATTAATCACCATGTAAGATTTCAAGACCAAACATAAACACTACGAGCAGATAAGAATCAAGGTTAACAGGTAGAGAACGATGACGATACAATTACAAAATTCGCTAATATTTGCTAATAGGACACACCAAATTGTTGGTAGAGTTTAACAATAGCGATAGTTTTGTAAGAACACATTTTTTCATGAAGGTATAAGACACTAGTCTAGTCTTCTAAATTTTGAAGTAAAAATAAAATCTGATCAAACCATTTCCTAAATTTTTAACTGATCGAATCCTAAGATCTCAGACTTTCGTTTATTTCAAACCAATTTCGTTGGTTTATGATTTCTCTACATATTACATACACATTTTACTAACTTCTCTTAATTGAATTGGAAGTTTTGGGTATTTGGCAAATTCTTCCTCATTTAATACAACAACAAAGATCAGACATTTACTTCATTGGAAAGAACATAGTAACGTCAATGAGAGAAGCGCTTGACCGAATAATTGGGAATACCGTCGCGCATTGGCGTAAACAGAAAAGTAAATATACAATTAGCACAAAACAAACTTGAACTTGTTCGGCGCATCGCGATCGCGTCGGTTCCGCTAAAAATAATCGTTACATCGCCTTACGCGCAGCCATGCTGCTCACGAGACAGGGCTGCTACCAATTGGTGTTAGAATCGGTAGACCATTTTTGCAAGAGTTTACTGTCTGGTTTATTCCGTGGATCGTGGTAAATGATCCTAACTTAGTATGAAATTATAAACTGTTGTTATAGGTACAGTTAAAAAGTACAAAGAAATTTTAGAGTTACATACAATAAAGAGTATTTAGTTTCAGATACTTTGTTCAATTTTAATATTTGACCAAATCAATCGATAATGCAGATTGCCGTTTTTATGCAGCCATCTTCGGTCTCAGAATTTCTGAACGAATAACGTGGCGTTTTATTCTGGCAATTTGGGACATAGTACGTGATTCCAAGGCGGTATCCCTAAATAATGTATCGATACGACACTGTGTAAAATCACGCGCAGGGACATGAACGCAACCATGTACATACAGTCATAAAACCCACGCAACTCTTGTTCATCGCATTTATAAGTCACTTAGTATCGAAAACTGTGCATTATCGTACATTATCAAAGAATATTTTATGGAAATGTTTAAAGTTACTATAATGTTGGATACATGCCTGACTGGACTCATCGTCACTTCTAGAACTACTCTTTGAAATTAAAATACCTTCGAGAGCTGGAAAGAGGAGAAAATGCACAATTGAAAGTAAAAGTAATCCGCTTCCTTTCTCAGTATTTCAATCATTCGTAATTAAGCTAAATCGACGGCATAAACACAAAAAAATTATGAAACTTAATCACTGTAAAATCATTTTCCTAGAATCGCTGCAGTGTTTTATACAACAACGACCGCTTGTAAACAACTTGTCTAATAGTCTTAAGACCTGTCATTTTAAGACACAAATCTAATTACGAAGGCACAGTTCAAGATTATTCCACAGCGCATTACAAACATGACATTTACTTCATCCTTCACCTCGTAGATATACTTTTGTCTTAAGTCTTGGTATCACCTCTGTCAATCACCTTCCTTCTATGATGACCTTTGGTAATAGCAGATTGTTGCTTAAAGCAAAATTTATAATAATTGTTAAGTTGATAATTTAGAAGCGATTGCTGTAGATTCTTATCTGTTTTTATAACATCACGTTTACGTCCACCACAAACAAGTATTATTCAAATAATAAGTAATTAAAATAATAATAAGTAAAAATTGTTGCAGGAAATTGGAATAATGAGGAGGAGCTGTAAACTATAATTATAGAATGTTGATTCAAATAAAATGTAAATGTCGCAGTCATCTGGTTTAATCAGCTATTTGATTGGATCACTAGCGCGTTCATTGAATGACGACGTTTAATTGAATGACTAAAGGACAACTCGTCAAATTGTTTACTATAACGTTCAACTTCTTGACTGAACGTCATTTAGCACAGTCATTCAACGTTCGGCCTAGTCATTCAATTAAACGTCGTCATTTAATCGCGCTAGTGATCCAATCAAATAGCTGATTCAACCAGATGACTGCGACAAATACTCCCAGTATATAATATATTTTGCCTAGATCAGATTACATTCAAGTTCGCCAAACAAAGACGCGCAGTCGTACCGTCTCATGTTGCAGATGATGTTTCGTGTAAATCATAAAACGAAAGCACTAACCTTCTTATAGAGCTTGATCCATGTGAGATCGCCCTTAGAGTCGGTGTACTGGAGGCCAAAGAACCACACCTCGCGCAGGCCGATCGTCTTCACGACCTGGTCGAAGAGTTGCTTCCCGGTCGTCGTCTGCTGGATCGCGAACTCCAGCTCCGCGTCCATCGTCGTCACGCGGACGTTCATCTGCAACGCACGTACTCATTAGAACATATTCGCGATAAACCGTACTATAAGAGTAGATTTTCATTCAAAAACATCAAGCAAATCATAAACAGAATTTATCTCTTATTACATCAAAGTAAAAATTCAAACAATTTATTTTCCCACACGAGAGCCAAAAATACATTAAGAGGCACTCGGTGGCATCATGCATTAACGGACTTGTAAATAAAAATTTAGTCCTGGTTTAAACCAAAACTAAAGAACATACAGACAAGATAAAGGACCCTATTAAAAGGAAAATAAGTAGGTACTACGAAAACCTGTCTTATCAACTTTTTAAAATGGCAGTGTTATATTCAAACCATGTTTAAACCATGTCTTAGTTTTAATTACCCTGTTAAGTTAAATAGTCGCTCGAAAGATAAAATTGTGCTTGGGATCTATCAGCATCCATTAACAGTAGGAACGGTCAGGGGTCTAGATAAATAAAAATAAATGAAAATAACAAATGACGAGTGCGAAATAGAAATGAATGATTTTTAATAGCCATAAAATTAAGATTATATAAATTGCTCAATAATATTAATAATACGTAGTAAATTACATTGGTTTTATCAAATACTTCGTCCGTGAAAAATACAATGCAATCCTAAACAGCTTCACAATACTGAACTACAATGCTCTGATTTTACCGATGCAGGCAGGTTTAATATGCAAAACGAACGATAATATTCAACGAACGTACCTCAGCCATAGATGCAAATGGTTTTCAGAAACTATTTCATAATGCTAATTGCAAAACTGTTTCACATCGCGAATTCTATTAGCATAGCCATGGCGCTATAAAATAAGTACTCAATGAATTTCTGCATTCGCCAAGTACAACACAAACAAGACATGCCCTTGCACGTGACCGCAAATGTGGTGGTGACCTTAGCTCAAATACGGCAAATAAAAAGTCACGCACGATCGCAAGGTGGTGTGATGTGAGTAGGTGCCTGGTGATTTCATTTTAAATGTTCAAGAACTTATTTTTAAGACCAAAAGAAAATTGCCTGAAGATGAATATAATATAAATCAAGGTGACGTCTAAAAAAGTTTTTCTAAAGTAGATTTCATTCAAGGTATTTTATCGATTATTTATGCTAATGAATTTTCCAAGACCATAATGAATCTTAAGTTTCATTCAAATCAAATTGTAGTCGACATCAATAACTTGAACAATGCATAATTAAGAGATAGAAAAGCAAATGAACAATAACCGATTATTATTCGAAGAAGTCATCGAAACAGAAAACTCGACAATTAGGATTGACGTCGATGGAAAAGCGAAAAAGAAAAATGTTGTTAAAACTCCAGACTGTAGAAAGTGAATGACAATAAAAGGAGCGTCAGTATAAATAGAAAAATGAGACATTTGTGTTTGAATCTAAATTTAGTCGATGCTGTTGGGCCGGTGCCAAGCGGATGTAATCTTCCGGGGGTGATTATGTCATCGGCGCTTCTATACATACGATTATTTTTCATGTAATTGACACTGTAATAGCATTTACGGTGGATTATTTACGATTGAAATAACAACTGCCGCTTTGAGTATATGAAATTGTGCCTCAGACACACACACATAAGAGCTAGGACACTTTAGAAGTAAATGAAGGTAGTAATCGTTCTCTACCTATTGAAACCTACGTTCCCGATATTAAAGTTGTTATGATTTCTCCTGGAGTCGATTCACAATAGACACGTTTTAGAATCGGCAAATCTATGTTTTAACTTTATCCAATCGTTTATGTTAAGAAAGAGATAAACATGCTTTCGAAATCAGAATAATTTCTGACGTTCTGTGAATAGAAAATTACGTAGATAAACACATCTCGCAGATCCGAAATAAGACCAATGGTGGAGCGTTGAAATAAATAGGAATACTTAGCATCACTTAAAGGATTATGGAAAACGTTTATGCATCATTCCACGCTTAAGCTAAAGTATGACAAAACTGCTAAAGTCAAAGGTCCGCAGAACAGCACAAAGTCAACACAATCAAATCTGCGCTTAATTGTGAATTTGCATCTACTGTGAACGAGGATGTCTGCAAAGCTATTAACAATAGTAGCTTGTCATGCAACGATCTTATCTTCTGGATGCTGTTAACAATAGCCGTATAATGGCACGTTGCGTTCATTCATGCCTCTATCGAGGTCGATGGTGCCTTCATGCTCCCTATTTATAACTTATCAACTCACCCGCATGAGCTATCATTATTGCTAAGTGTTCTCCGGAACGAAGGTAAAAGCGGAGACGATGAGCCGTGTTGATTTGTTAAGTGCTCTTGAGTTATTGTAAAAAGACTACTAACGATTTTAAGGTTGAGATGTGTATTGATGTTGTGAATGTTGTACCCGGAAGGTAATACTCATTTTAAATAAGCGAAATCGCTGAATGTGATTCTTAGTTAGACAATCAAATATCACTTTTTTACCCTAATATTACAAGCATTAAAGATATAATCGGACCACTAGAATAAGAAAAGATTTTATGTCTACAAAGTAGCGAATTAAGTAGGCCCATTGGTCGAAAAGTTATCAAAGGAGGAAGATCATTAAAATGCCAGATTTTGTCAACTGACGATTTTAAAGAAACTTTGAATTTTTTTGAATAATTTTATTATGAGCAAATGGTTGCGAACCAATGTTTCCTTTTTAGCACATTATTGAGAACTAATGTAACCACTAGTTTCTACCATTTAAGAAACAAATGAGATCATGATCGATGCCTACTATTGTATATGTGCGTCAGTTGGAATTTAATTTCGTCATCACAATTCGCACCATGTTGAGCCTTCCGAGAATAGCTATACTTCTGTTGTGTTGGGGCTCCTTGCCGACTGGAACACGCCAGTCCATTCGATTCTACCTATCACATACATACAACTACAACTTTGCAATAAAAACTATTGTTGCCATAGTAATTTTACTTATTTATTTCATTGTGGGTGCAAATCTAGTTGTCTGACTTATCTACACAGAAGTAAATGGTATTTTAAAAGATCACGTACAAGTTAATAGTTTACATTACTACACAATATTTTCTATAGAGTTATGTAAAGCGATATTAGTCATGTCTAAATAGCACAAAACAAACAAGAAATTGAACATGCAATTTTCAACATGACTCTACAAAATTTTTAATAGGTAGATAGCAAATGCGTCACATTTTGCAAAACCAAAAACTGTGTCAAGTTCCACTTGACATCTTAAAGTTATTTTACGATTTCCCACTTACCAACTATGTCCATTTGATTGCTTACCGGGTGTCGCTGTTATGCAATATATAGTTTAAAGCAAACACGGAATGTACGACTGTACACATACAATAGAGGTAGAATATTTGGCGCTGTATCATTCTTGTTACTAGCGTGCTACAGGAAAATTGATTTTAGGTAACCATCATTTGTGTTTGTTTTTGTATTTGGTTGTGTAAAGTTTTTGTTTTAGAAATATTTATAGCATTTAATAAATTAGTTAGTAGGATGTGCGAGTATGAATCAGCAGATTGAGAAATAAATTGGAGATAAGCCTCGACGCCGACAGGCGCCTTATCGCCAGTGTAAACGGCGGATGTTTGCGCTTGGCGAGGAGGCGAAATTTGTTGCCACTGCACTAATGAGGCGTCGCCGCAAATCCACTAACAGATAAACTTAGTTGCACAACTAGCACCTAAAACAACTTTGTTTAATTATTACTCGAAGCAAATAGTGCACCAGACAGATATACCTCATATACATTCTTACGTTCGGTCAACTATTCATGTCCGGATATTTAAAAACGATCCGTTTTAGTTACACGATAAATTACACGAGGGGTAAGCTAAAACCGTTCCAGACTAGTAGTCACTAGTAGTAGTCACAGATTGTCATTTCTGACACATTACGAATCCTAAAATATTGGAACCGGACATAACTGAACATTGTCTCATGCATTCCAGTGCAGTAATTTTGCAAATGCTCCTGGCACAAATTAAAAGCCTTGATAAACATTTTAGTAATAGCTAAGTAATAATGAATTCTAAATCTTCCGAGTTTGTGTTCTTACTTCAATAGACGTTGCACTATAATAGTCTAGGAGCAAAATATTTAATTTTACTTCAATAGACATTTGTATATGTATGTATTAGTCAATCGCATCGGTTTTTGCTACAGAACATTAGTTGTAGCTATATTTCTTTCTGTATAACAGATTTTTTGTTATCTTTCACTACTTTTATCGTTATTGTTTACCTTGATTCAACAAATGTTATTTTTAGTAATTCTAAGAAACACGGAGTTTGATTTTAGTTCGGTTTATAATTTCTATGTTTCAATAGTTCAGCTAGGTAATAAATTGTGATATCAACGATTGCATGCTTCGAAATCAATAAACTATGTTCTACTTTGTATAAATTATAGACTATTTACATTCTGTTTTCTATTTAAGGTTTCTTCATTTTTGCCTGCGGCTTCGCCTGTATAGTAATTACCGTTCACCCAGAAACACTTTTAGACATTTACGACAAACATAGTTTTTTTTGTTTAGATTGTAGATCAAAATAATTATATTCTATGCAGAGGTCTTGACTTCTCCTTTCATATTTAAAGCAGTATACTTTGTTTTGGAAATGCTAACGAGGACGGGTGCACTAAGTATGAAAAGTGAAGATTCTATGAACTTCTAGAATGTCCCTATTTTATTTTGCACCAGACATACGATAGCAGCAGACCTTGTAACCCGCACCATACATTTTCCTTAAGTTACACATTATATTTTTAAAGACTCAAATTTTACCTTGAGCTGTCTTATTGTAAAATATTTTATGGTTCCGCAACGTTTGCATTAGATACTGAAATGTATTAATAGACAAGCGGTCCCGGCGAACTTCGTTTCGCCTTAGAGGATTTTCCTGCTTTTCTGTTGAAATTTTTCCTGAATTTTCTATGCTATAAACCTCACGGAAATCGGTTCGTGCGTTCTGGTGTTATAGCGTCAGGAAGGAAAACCCGACTTATTTTTGTAGATGGGCCTTTTAATTTCTGATATCTTAGTAGTTTCAACTCAAAATTTCGGCATTCTTGTTTACTGCAGAAGTTATATGAATGCAGCAGTCAACTAGTAATATTTCTTTAGTAAATCGATAAAGAATTTCTCGCATAAAGCGTGGCATTATAAACCAAGGCTTTATGCGAGCAAGGCGACTGGCATAATGCTATAATACTTGAAATAAATTTGAAATTTATTTTACGATTTTTGGCGTAACGTGTAGATTGCAGGTATCATACGGTGTGTTCAGACTACTGTTTTTAGTTCCAAGACACTGATGACGTGATGCCAGTTATTTCTTGCTGCGATCAAAAAACTATCTCAAAATTAAACAATATTTGTTCGTAAACACCTTCTAAACAGTTAATGGTAGGGCCTCGTTTGCTTTAAAATGCAAATGATAATTCTATGTTCTGTACACTTAGTGTTCGCATACTATGGTGTTTAAATAATATGTAAATGGAACAAATTCCGTCCATTTACCAACAACAATTTAAGGAATCCCATACTGACGGGCTCCGTAGACGAGAGGCGAGCGGGCCGGACTTTGGCGTTGCGCCATCACTGAGGTTCCGGTTTCGGGAATCGAACCCGGAACCTTTTCCGGTTGCTTCAATATAGAAAGCGAACTTTACTATATTGTCTCGTTTCTGTGTGTTGTGGTAGGTAGCACAACGAAGGTTCGTCGACCATAAATTCTACAAAAAGCACTTGCGTTACTTACCATAGACCCACCGGAAACAGAGTAATGTATGTGATGTTATCTAATATTTATTTATTTACTCAATTAATTCTGTGTATTTTTTAAAGATAGTTACATTTTCGTAATAAGAGCTGATGATACGATTATCGATAAGTTAACAAACAAATATTCATATATCATAAATATTACAAAAATCCATAAAAAATGTTTTACTAGGAAAACAAGACAAAGAGCTATTAAACTGGCAAACAGTAGCCGGAAAGACAAAAGTCGCCAGGAGCTGTGAGTCACAATAAACGCACAGATGGAACGGAACAATGGGCCGCAAGTGTGCAAAGCTGCAGCACAGGTGCTATACCGATAGCAACCGAGTTATATGCGCCTGTGATTGTGAAGCGACTGCATACCTACCTAGTGACAAAACCTCTACAGGGCTTCACATGTACTTAATCATAATTTAAGAGAGGTAGGGCATAGCGATTTATCGCTCGAACTGGAGCAGCCCGACTGGTGAAATACTCCACCTTACAGAAGACCGCAGCCAAATAACAATCACTTCTGTGTTGTTGTGTTCCTGCGTGTGAGTAAGGTTTCCGGAGCTCCTGGGGGGTGCTACATTAGTAGCAGGGGTAGCCTTCAAGGTAGGGGCGACAAGTCCAGTAACAGATGTATTATGCTGTACATGTCGCCCTTAAGCTAGGACCTCATTACCACTTAATTCAGGTGGGATGAGGTCAATCTTGAAGAGCAATATAAAAAAAAAATCTTAAGATAATCTGTCAACTTACTCCATGTGCAATGCAATAAAGATATTGAATTGAATACCTAGTGACAAAACTTTCGAATCGTATTAGAATTCGGAAACTACGTTTTGTCTCTTTCTTATTAATGGCAACTGCGTGATATGCGCTTGGTTTTGTGATCGAACTACTGCATACCTATCCACAAAACGCCGGAATCGGTTTAGGATTCGGAAACCATGTTTTGTCTCTTTCTTAATAATAGCAACCACGTTATGTGCGCTTGCGATTGTGATCAAGTGATTGCATAAATAATCACAAAACGCCGGAATCGGATTAAATTTCGAAAACTATGTATTCTTAGGGCAAACGATTGGACTTAGACGTATGCACTGATAAAAGGATAGAGATGTTGACTGGATAGTCAACTGAAACACCTTTAAATATCTGTCAAAAAACAATTCATTGATAGACTTTCTATGAAAATAGCTATTTTGAACACTCGGCATTGGCGGAATCATCGCGTTGTTTTAAAGCGCAAATTGCCGATGTATTCGATGTAAAACAGGACTTTATGGTTAATAAGACGACCTCGGTGGCCTAGTGGCTAAGGTAGGCTGCCAAAGCTCGAAAAGTCCTGGGTTCGATTCCCGGTCAGGTCAATTTGGAAAACGAACTTTTCTAAATTGACTTGGGTCTGGGTGTGCTGGGATGACGCCCCCAGTGAGTATCCGTCGTCTGGTGCTCATAGTACCATCCCTGGTAAAAAAACCTTAGTTTGAGACCAGATGATTGGTGTGATTGTCTAGCGCATTTATTTATAAATTAATAAATCTTGATTCTTAAAATTATTGATGAATGTTGTCAACATCCTAATTGTTTGTAAACAAACGTAAAACAATATACGAATATGTAGGAGTTGAAGGCAGACGCTAGGCACTACACCCTGTGCCTAGCGTCAAGTCAAGTGTGTGTAGTTAAAATATTCCTGAGTATAATGGAATTAGTCAAAGAAAGTAGTTTTAATTTGGAATATTTATCAAAAGTGTTCCTGTTAATAATAACACTATCACGTATTTAACTTTCCGAATGATGTTACAAATAAAATGTAGGTAGAAGGTGAAATTTTATCAGTGTACAAATACCCAATGATGTATGCATGCAAATGCAAGGCCACTCGTTCAAAGGAATCAAACCTTGAATCCCAATGCAACTGCAGAATATTATATGTGCTAGTTTCAACACGCTCGAAATGTCAATATTCAAATGAATCACGTCAGAGTTACGATTTTACTGCAGCTACGCGAGAAAAGACGTCGTAAAACAGTTGGAAAATAAATCGAATTTACACAAGCTTTACATTTCATCATCTCGACGTGAGATGAAGAGGAAGGCGATAAACAAGAAACATGAAATGACTAGTGCTGATTTTATTAGCTTAGTAGAATTCAATCAGCTTTACAGAATATAATAACGATGACGACTAAATACAATCGTACAATAAGATCTGTCGGCGGATTCACGAACGTCAGGAACGATTGCGATTCGGAAAGTCAATGTCTTGTCTCAGCCCGACATATAAATGTTACGAAAGAGATTAAAAATTGTTTTAGAATTCTAATCGACTTCTTTCTCGGTTTCTGAAGATATGCAGGAGTTATAGACAAACGTCCTGTTTAGAAGAGATAAGTAATCGTTTTCGAATTCTAATCCGATGTTTTGGTACCAACCAAAATAGGCTGAAGAAGACGAGGAAGAAGTAAAGACGCACTAATGACTAAGCTCTCAAAAAGAAAATTGGTATAGACATTATGAAACGAAAGCGGCCCTCCAATGCCCGATCCCAATATCAGAGAAACGATTCTAGTTAAGGATAGTAATAAATTATACGATGAGTAAGCTCAAAACGATCGACAGACGACTGATGACAGCTGGCATGGAAAGTACATTATGGAACGGTATTAACGACTCGTAGTCGATTGAAGAAAAACTGATAGTAATTTTTGACACATTACGAATCGTAAAATATTAGAACCGGGCATAAATCCACACGAATTTATTAGTCGGTATGGTTGCGGTATCAACAAACAGATAAACGTTGCTGATACTTTTTAAGACATAGTTAACAATAGATTATGGCTTGTATGATAAGAATGACGGTTAAGTAATAGTTGCCGCGTGTCAAGGGAGGTGCGTACGCATATGGGGACAAGGTGATTCATACTTTAACTAAGTAAATGTGTTTGCGATTGTTGAAATTAAATATTTTCCTTAATGTCACAGATAGTGGCTCCGCCTTTCCTGCTTTTAATCGAAAAATACTCACGTTTTTGAAAGCATTGTTGAAATTTTTCTTGTTCTAATTTAAAACGAATAACAATACATAAAGTAAATTAATGTTGAACAACATCACATACCTTGCTCTGATTCTGTGGTAAGTAGCTTAAATACTTGCGTGAAAAGAAATAAAAAACAACGACGATACCAAAACACCCAAACGAGAGACAATATAAAAATGTTCGTTCTCCATATTCACCCGACCGGGAACCGGGAACCTGGGACCCCAGAGATAACTCGACGCCAAAGTCTATAGAATCTGAGCATTGTGTGCAATGTTGTCCAATATTAATTCATCCAATCCTTTATGACTATATCATCTAATTAGAACATGACATTTAATACGTTAATTTTTTTCATCAATGGAAATGCTCGAGTATTTCAATAGGTATTTCGATTAGAGCAAGTGCCGCGTTATCAAATCGCTCGTGCACTGTTCAGTAATTTTAGAACTCTTACGCATATTATGTGCATATTGTAGATTAATAATGGCAAACATGCATGACAAACACAGCTAATACGGCGGTGACATCATGTGCGTGTGAGTGCCGCCACAGCACTGGCCATAAAAAATATTACAGTAGGCGATTACAGATAATCCTGAAACTGAATCTAAGTATCATTGGGGAGACCAAGGTTAAAGACTCCGATGGCGTGGCTGTTTAGAGAGAATGGGAGAGGGTTGCAGCGTCAAGAAAGCCTATCTGAGCGGGTTTAGTGGCCGCCCTAGGCATTGCTGTAGCATACCAAGGGCGACCTCCATAGCAGTAGAGGCGAGCAAGCCGGACTTTGGAGCCTTCGCGCCATCTCTAAGGTTCCAGGTTCGATCGGAATAATATGGGAAACGAACTTTTCTATTTCTGTAACACAAGTGCTTATGCTACTTAGCACAGAATCAGAGCAATGTATGTATGCGATGTAGTGGGAGCCGATCTTCGGGAGTTTCAAGTTGGCGACTGGCGTGCAAACACACAGGATCGCGAAAGACACACTTTGGGTCACTAAGCCATGACAGTGCCAAGACACACTTTAGGTAACTGAGCCATGGGAGTACGTAAGTAAGTGATAACAGATAATTGCTATTTGGAACGTGACATACTAGCTTACTGATTTTTCTTACACTACCAGGCCTGCGGAGCCCATCAAAGAAGAACAGACTTTAACAGGATGATCACTCGGCTCATTTTTCATCATCAGGTCCGGATTAAACACAAGCATCATAAACGGTAATAATGAACTATGAAGATAAAAAACGACCAAATGCGAGTCGAAATTGCACACGAAATGTTCCGTACCATTGACTAGGTAAACAACATTACACTATCATTTATTGTATGGGAGACCACTCTAAATGGTTTTTTAACTTGGGTTTAAGTATTTTTTATTATAGCGGGAACAGAAAGACATCATTTGTGTTAAACATTTCAATTGTCTAACAATCGCGATTCTTGAGATACAGCCTGGTGAAGCCGTGACAGACAGTTAGACAGACACACAGCGATGTCATGGTAATAGGGTCCCGTTTTTACCCTTCAATTACGGAACCCTGGATTGGATAGGTATTGTTTGTTGCTAACTAGATATAATGATTTCTGTCATTCACGTAAAAACATTTTGCTTTAGTACGTAACGTATATAGTTGAGAGCAACCAAGGTGAACTGTGAAGTAATTACAAGGAAACATTTCTTGTACACATCTAATGGCGTAATTTATAGTTGATCTCCAGTAAGAAGTAATTACTATGGATTATGGCAACTACAAGGACTGCGACATGTTTAAAAACTTTAGTTCATGTTTATGGCAGCACCCTATATTCTTGTCAACTAAATCAGCTAATTTAAGAGAGGTTAGGCACAGCGATTTATCGCTCAAACTGGAGCAACCCGACTAACATACCTCCACCTTACAGAAGACCGTAGCCAAATAATAATAATATCTGTGTTTTTGTGTTCCTCTGCGTGTGAGTAAGGTTTCCAGAGCTCTTGAGGGGTACTATATTAGTAGCATGGGTCAAGCCTTCAAGGTAAGGTAAGTCCAGTAACAGTTTTATTATGCTGTACCTGTCGCTCTTAAGCTAGGACCTCATTACCACTTAACATCAGGTGGGATAAGGTCAAGCTTGAAGTGTAATAAAAAAAAAGCTAAGTCCAAAGTTTATTTTCTAAATGTAAGCAAAACCCTAACACAGTGAACATAACAAAGCCACCAACGCCACTTTCACCGTTCAATTAGTGGAATTAAAAAGTTAATCATCTTGGATAGTTTAAAATATAACTATCAAGATATCAAAAACTCTTAGAATGAATTAAGAAAATAAGGATTAGGGATCGAAATGCATCTGTTGTGCAACAGGTGCACGCGGCAGGTGGCGACGACACGTGGCCGTCTAGTAACGGATATCATCAGGAGGAGATATCTAATCCTATTTTCGTAGTTACTTTTTATTCCTTATTGTAGCGACCTTCGTAGCCTAGAGGCGACCGGGCCAGATTTTGACGTCTACTTTAAAATAGGAGGTTTCTCAATTCGACCGTACATAGATTTTTTGTATCTGTGCGTATGAAGTTACCTTCAAAGTTTATGAAGTGATTTTAATTATTGTTAAAAAGTCTCAACGATGGTACCATGATACTGAGACCACGATCTAATGATGGCATACTGAAGAAGTTGGTTTTTGCTAAAAAAATATTTACTTAATATTCCATGATTTATTGGATCTCAATGGCACTAAGTTATTCACGATTTTGTTACATAACCAAAAGTTAATCATTATGAGTCCCCTAGAGCCAACTTTCAACTGTCTACAACGCAAGATGATAATAAATTTATTGCTAACAGAACTTCCAACCGCATAACTAAGCAAGCGAATTAAGAATGTTCTAAAACAAAAATTCGGGGTCATCGTAACGAAATCCAACTAGATCTTTAAAAAGTAAAAACTTGACGAACTTGAAGTGATGATAGAAAAAGAAATGCGCCCAACTGTTGTTAGAAATCGCAACGTGTGAGTGAAACGAAGTGAAACGGCACTAGATGGGCACAGAGCATATCGACCGTCAAATTAATACCAAGTACGTGCCGCACAATGTCAAGAAATGAGTGACGTGGGCTAGGCAGGTGCTGCAGCATGATCTTGAAAAGATACAATGACTAAGGTAAAACGCAACACATGATAATACAGACAATTCATACTCAATAATACATTAAAAGTAATGAAGCTACGTTTTGGATGATGTGGCCGAAATTTGAAATATTTGGGCAAAGTTATTTTTTTATAATATTACAGAGCATACATAGTACAGAACAGTAAAGCTATTTACTGGACTTGTCGCCCTTACCTTGAAGGCTTGACCCCTGCTACTAATGTAGCACCCCCCAGTAGCTCTGGAAACCTTACTCACACGCAGGAACACAACAATACAGAAGTGATTGTTATTTGGCTGCGGTCTTCTGTAAGATGGAGGTGTTTCACTAGTCGGGCTGCTCAGTTCGAGCGATAAATCGCTTTGAAATACCTCTCTTAAACGTATAACGTGTTTGATATCTATCGTCAGTTCTTATCCTGTAAAACTATTTACAATTTTACTATTCCCAATATTTACATGATCTAAATTGATAGCGTCACGTCATGTTGACGTCTTCTCAACACAAGTATTGTTGCTGTGGTCTTATCAAACATTTTACGCATCAACCAGCTTTCAGTATAACAAACTATTTATTTGAAGTGTAGCCTCGATAGGTTGCCAAGAAATAATGGACGCGAAATCCTGATAAGGCTGGAGGCACCAACACATTATCTTCTATATTAAAGTTGTAGAGTTCGTACGTTGCCACCAATATGAGCGACAAATCAAAGGAACATGTGTAAAAAAAAGGATATAGTAGACGTGTGAAGCCACAGCGTGCCGCTAGTTTTGTATATCCTCAGTATTTATCGTTTGGTAATTAAGTTTATCATAGAAAACGATGTATTTATTTGGCACTTGTCTAGATTGTTGGCAGAATTACTTACTTTTTGTGGTAAATAACTTAATGTGATAATTATGCGCTCTGGCCCGTTAATAACGCATCAGTTAATTAACCCTTCAAATCTCTCGTTGGTATGGTCAACAGCATTTAAGGTAATACTTGCAGTTTAATATTAGATCTTATACGCAAGACAGAAGGGCTATTCAAAGTCCAAACTGTGTGTCCTGGGCGTCTACTCTTGAAAACGAAACGAACAAACGAAAGGTTTCGTTTTTGAAGATTGATCAAAAGTTAGGGAATTAAAACGCGATTTTTGATTTGTATAAATAATATTTTGTTTTTTGATAACGCTTTATTCGCATTCGAAGTGTGTTAGTTGCGATAATGAGCAATAAAAAATACTAAACGTCATCGGATCCGACATATTTCGTTTTCAAGAGTAGACGCCCTGTACGTCAAGATACAACTGATTTTCTTGTGTCTGGAATTCCGGTTTATGAAGAGTTAAACTGATTGGTGTGATCAATTAAAGTAATTTGTTTCGAGGAAAATGAATAGCTAATCGTTTTACTGGCAAGATTCTTAGTCAATTTCGAAGCAGGATATCGTAAACGGCACAAATCAGCGTTAATACCTAAAAGCGATCATATCTAAAACCGATGATATCGAAACGAAAAATATAAAAAATATATATGACTACAGATTTAACACGCTAATTAGATTTGAAAAGCCGGAAAAACCTTGAAATCTTGAGGACTTCTACAAACCGTGTACATCGTTATTTCAAATGAATAAGATAGGCAATTCTATGTCATAAGAACGAGACGGAGCTCATTACACAGACGCCATTGTTCAACGTTTTCAGAAACGTGTATGTACGTCAACCGAGTAAATAAATAATTTTAAAAGATAATTTCAATACAATCTAGAATATATTATATTGAAACTGAAGGCGCTAAAATTCATGACTATTATTCGACGTTAGGGGATTATATGGAAAACGATGAGATAAGATTGTGGGCATTAGTAATAATTTGTCCTTTAAAATTTTATCACTCATGATTTTGAATGATGCACGATACAGCTGATTACGTAAGCATGATTTTTAATGGACGACCGATTTAGTCATAAATAACCCGCCATGAAAATAAACGATTCGAAAACATCGAGAATAGCATTATTAAAGTTGCTCGGGCTAAAATCGAAACGAAAACGAAAGTCAGGCACCCTCGCTTCGGCGAAACAGGAAAAGGCATCCGTCTCACTCACATGGACGGGGATGATAAGGACGGGAAACGAAAAGACGGTTACGACCGTTTGCACCATGCAAAATAAATAATAAGGCGTCGGGCGAGACCACCACGGATGTACGCTACGATGACATCACCGTAACTTATGATTTAAGTCAACATCACTAAAAACTTGTACATGTAATTTATTCAGTTGACGAGCCGTCCTCTTCTGATGGACGGCTGTACCCTGTTGCTAGGTGAGCTAAACGCAAAATGTATTGTTCGCCGTTCGATAAGCTTTATTGCTTCAAGTTACCTAACCTAAGAAAGGAGAATAGTATATTTTCAGAAACACTTAAAGAGAGGTTGCGTAATACCTGTTTGCCTCCGGCGACCATGGTGAGTTCGGTAGGGACACAAGCACAGGTGTAAAAAGTTGGGCACGGTACACTGTGAACAACTTCACTGAGGGTTGGGGGTTAGGCGGCACCGCAGCCGCGTCAGCCGGGCGCGGCGTTAGAGTTTGAACTGAACCGGCGCGCATCCCCGGGCCCAAGGCTTGCGCGGGCGCCGGTCGGCCTTCAGGTGCGCGCGCACTGCGCAGGTAGGGCTGACACTTGCCTCCCGCATTACATTAACAGTTTATCCTCTAAAGGGGCCCTAATGGTCACGATATTTAATCACAGTTTCGTATAACTCTTTAACCGTACTAAATTTTGGTGCAACGCGTTGCACTTGTTAACTTGTACAATGTGGAGATAACTCACCGACCAAGTTACAATTTTTTTTGGAAGAAAAATTCCAATTAAAAAAGGCGAAACGAATACGGTATTATTGAACTAAATGTTGTTTAGTAATCCATAAGTGGTGGTCTTCTTAAAATTCATTCATTCACACATTGCAAACACTTAAGGCAAAAACCCTTATTATTCTCCATTACATAATATGTACGGGAAAATGCATACTGAATATGTGAGTAGATATATAACAATTTTGTGTACGTGCATTTGTCACCTAACTTCTCTTAAATGGCTGGCCTTGTTTGAAGTCACCTTTGTGTATGCATTTAAGTAGTTCATTGGGTAGTTTCAAATCATAAAGTAAAATTGAGCCCGGATGATTATGCCGTGACCGTCAAAGGCCAAACTTTCCAGTACAATATCTGTCGGGTTTGCGAATCCACACAAACAAGTCTTTAAAAATTGCGAGTATGTACAAACTAAATCTTCTTACTTATTCCAACAAGGAAACTACAAGAAAGGGGATTGTAAATTAATCAGTTTTTGTAAAAAATAATTTCGAATGAACAAAGTTGCATCCTTACTGTATTCAGCGAACATTAACAATGCCAATCCTACGGCAGCGCCCTAGTGTGCGAACACCTTTCGCTATCTTTTTTACCTGCGCGTCTACATCTTCAAATCGAATCGTGATCCAACCGATAAACACACAATCGCGTTCGTGCAATCTTTATGATATTACATGTACTAAGTGATCATTATTATTTTAAGCACTACTGTTTTTGCCAATCTTATTAGATAGGAGACGGAGCTAAGACGGACTGTGCGGTTACGCTTAGGTAATGCTTTTTTTAATTTTCGGTCTTAACATAACTGCGTGGCCTCTTAAATTTCAAAGTAAAATGTGACTCATCTTCTCAGTTCACAGCTATCAAAATTATTTATGCTTTTTCTTAGTAGATGTCATTATCATTATTTCATTGAAGATTTTTATGAGTGTGACATGAAGCGCAACGTTGCAATCCACCTTTTTTTTACATAGTATTAAAATGTACATATTTATTTTACCTCTTTCTGTTGCATTTATCTATAGCGCTATATAAATCAGTTCTTCATCAAAACATATCGAAGTATCTAAATTAAATTTGAAAAATAATTATTTTTCATTTACGAGTCATTCAACTAAATAATATTGAATAATATGCATAATATACAATAAAAACTGTATTTATGTTGCACGGCCGTACCCATATCTCGCCATCTACTATTTCCTCTACCTTAAGGTTGTCTGGAAGAGATCGCTTTCTAGCGATAATAACGCCTAAATTGTACTATAATCAGTCTGTAAAACCAATTTCTGTAAAGATTTTGTGCAATAAAGTATATCTATCTATCTATGCATTAATTTATCAATTTATTCGTGTCAATGCTCGTGGCTTCGCTTGTTATTTCGGATTAAAAGTATACTATATGTAAATCTATATATCATCTCTTTTTTCTACCAGATTTCATCCAAATCCGTTAAGTAGTTATTGCGTAAAAGAGTAACAAACACACATCCCGATATACATACATTCTTAAAAACATTAAGTTAATAACATTAGTAAGACTTTAAACTATGTTGGAGTCGAGGTCTACCCATGATAAGTGCGCCCACTTATTTATTTTCATATAATTAGTAGGCACTAATTAAAAAGCGGCGCACTATATGCACACGTCGAGTGTGAGATGCTAGTACCGGTGCATAGGGAGGTGTTGCAATAGTACAGTACATTCAGCAGCAATGAGATGTGGGCGCTATAACATTTATGTCATTGAATTACTAAAATTTATGTCATTGAATTACTGAAGGTTAATATTTTGACTAGGCCTATTCATATGATTAATCGAAAAAACTATTTTTTAAAGTAAAATAATCGTTTTTTCTGATCGATCTTGAACAGTTCACATATTTCATGAATCGATCTATAACCCTCCCGACCCCTACCAATCGATTCACACTTTAAACTGACCGTGGTTTTGTTGATTTTTTTAATTATTTACCGTTTATGAGTCTCTGGTTTGCAAGAAATATGTCACTAGTGCTCAGCGAGACGTCATGGGTTTGACTCTAACTATTCATTCGAATGAATATAGCCGTGATACGTGTAATTAACTGTTCCGGTAAATGTTGATCCAAAATGTCCTGATTAATTGAAAATCGATCTTTCAATACTCGATTTAATGAAGAATCGATTCTAGTATGTTCGGCTCGGATCGATTTTTTTACAGTGGCCTAATCTCGATTACTGAGCAAAATATGTTTTCACAAAGCTTTAGTTTGCAGTGCCGTAACTTTAACGTCCGAACCCACGGCAAATTTCTCGGACGGGTACCTATTACTCTTTTCCACCTAATCGGAAAACAAAGGCAATACGTTGAATTTAATTGTCGTATGACGTCATCGGTTGCACACCAGTGACGTAACGAGCCCCCAACCCGCAACGTGGCATCGTCATATCTCAGTAGTTATTTATTAATTTGGCAAATTAAAAAATACGTGTCCAATATTTTTATAACTAATTAACGAACTAAAACAATCGGGTATTTTTGACCTAATCCGCTTTCCTATTATGGACGGATTTTCAATTTATTTTTATTTATCCAGATCATCTCATAATGCTCAAGAGATTTCCGAGTTCAAGAGCAATATTGCTAGAAATCCTGCTTTAGTGGAAGTTTGAGTATTTAAGCCGGCTATTTCTTTTCCTGGCCAGAGTTGGACGATTCTAATCCGATAGCTACTGAAATGGCAACCTTAGCGTAAAACGAGACGGTCCATTTTGTAATTTCGTCTAAATGTGATATAGATTTTTTAAAGAAATCAATACATTGGTTTTGTTCCATACTAGTTATTGCTAGATTCTTCGTTCGCGTTTTTCTTGTATACTATAACTTAATGTAGTATCTCATTCAAATACATTATGTTGTTTTTGCGTGTCAGAGTAACAAACATACATACATCCTTCGACAGTATGAATGTATCTCTTGGACACAAAAATTACTAATATATTCAGATCAAACTAATTAGGTAAATATATGACATATGAAATGACACACAGTATTTAAAACCTGAACAAACGCGAACCTTCATCCGTTACTTCGTTCCGCAAGCAGCTTAGCTAGTAATTTCATTTTGGATGCACATATGCATGCATGCTATTCCACGCGAGTGTACACGCTCGCTGACCCGGGTGCACTGCCCAGTAACCAGATAAAGCGCGACACACATTCCTATTTCCTTCCTCCGGCACACTTGCCGCCTAAGGCAAAGCCGACATGTTATCGCTGGCAAACGCGATTATGCCCACTTGCCACTTGTTCTTTTTTCCTATCTGACCATCGATTATGGCTGCGAAGCCTTATCATCATCTTACTTCTGTATCTTGTTTAATTGTCTAACACAATTCAAATTTTATTAGTAAAAGGAAATTAAGTATTGATTAATACACCATTTTAATTTGATTTAATGTTGTATCAATACACCATTTTAATTTTTCTTTCCTGTATCAAATGAATCACAAAATATGGCTAACACAACTTTCGACTAAAAATATAGAAAAGGTAACATAGAAAACTATTCATGTATATGCCAACTTGAAGTCTAGCCTCATAAGCAAATAAAACTGTGTCATTGTCAACTGCTGACCATAAAGGTATGAATATTACACAATTGTTATTACCAGTACTACCCTGATAATTGGTACACAGGAAAATATTAAATTGATGTCACTATTTTTAAGCATGTATCGTTTGATGTGGTTTCATTGAAATATTAACATTATTAGAAATAACCATTAATAAAATCTCATTGAACGAAATGTTATGGCCAAAGTCACAATATGTAATTTTATTTATGTATGTAATAAGCTAATATAAAGTACAGCCATGCACATTTCAATAAATAAATAATACATAAATGCGCCAGACAACCACACCAATCACCTGGTCTCAAACTAAGGTTTTCCCTTGTACTACGAGCACCAGACGACGGATACTAACTGGGGGCGTCATCCCAGTACATCCAGACCCAAGTCAATTTAGAAATGTTCATTTTCCAAATTGACCTGACCGGGAATCGAACCCTGGACCTTTCGCGCTTTGGCCGCCTACCTTAGCCACTGCGCCATCGAGGTCGTCATTTTTTATGATACATAATTTAAAAACTAAATTGTAACCCAACACAACACACCACTCATAAAAACAAAGGATGGGGTTATTAAAAAAATATTCTGTAATGATCATTATACCCAAATAGGATCATACTCAAAAGGTATAAAATAAACTTCTAGTACCAAAAATGTATCACTGAATTCAACATGCTATTGAAGTGGAAAACATCATGGAATGGGGGGCTTTTCATGGACTAAATTAATTTTATATGTACTTAATTACTTATTTGTCAATAACTAGGGTTGAACAGGATAACAAAAAGACTAAAGGAGATTGTTACCACATAGCAACACTACAACATAGACAAATAATTGTAATAAATAAAATTAGCATCACAACTCATGCTAAATTCCTAGCAACACCATTACGGAGCGAACCACTGATAAAATCAAACACTCTGTGAAACGCAAACATTGACTAACCAACTCATTGTTACCGGAGTTTAGTTCAAGTGCTGTGCTTATGTAATTAAATATCTGAAAAAATAATTTAAATATTTCTCAAAATATACATTACATATAAAAGTACATTATTTTATTCAAATGTTAAAAAGTTAATCAACTCCCATTTTATGCAAGATCATTATTATAAGTGGCAAAACCAATTGTAAAATTAAAAAACTTATACTGCAGTCAAGTTTTAGTTTTAGTAGTTCTTTGCAATTGGAAAAAAGTAAAGTGGTAAAATACGATGCTCCTTTCTGGCAACCCTAATTACAACTTTTGGTTTCTAAAAAATTTAAAGGCACAAGTATGCACTAATAAGTGCATTTCCAATTTTCTAAGTAAAGGAAATGGTGACTTATACTTGGTTAAGATATCATACTTTAGACAATTTGCAAAAATACTTAACTGTAGTAAAAAAAAAACTTTACTCAAATAACTATCATTACTTATTATTCAAAATGGGTGTCAGTCTAAAAAATAAATTAAATAATAATGCAATGCAATGCTAACATTAGTAAATTCAAATCTTAACTCCATTATTGAATTATACCTATTAACAGTCACAGCCAATTAGAAATTCCAAATCTTCTATCAAATTTTAACAACCATCACAATTAAAAATAATTATGTTATTCTAGTGTGATGACTAAATTTGCATCTTTGTAAATGCAATTGTATGAACAATGTCATGCATATTATTCATGACATACACTACATTGAATGTATGAGATATGGTGTAAATGAAATCTTTTCATGACTAATCAGCAACAACAGATATAATGATACAATTGACAGGATGCCTAGTGAACATGGTAAAACTTTTAAGATCAAATGTTTTAACTCGATTACACCCCTAAAGAAATTTTTAATATTAATTGTATTTTGTATGCTTTCCAGTATCAGCAATATTTTAATGCCTCACAAACATTTCAAGTGGAGTAATGTTGTATCTACCACATCTTATCTTTATACTTTAGTGATAACTCAATACTATGATGTTAACACTTTTACTTTTAAAATGTGAAACAAGCTCAAAGGTTCATTGATACCCAATTAGCCACTTCGCTATGAGAAAGTCCATACAAGTGTTTACACACAGAAAATGTTGCTAGTTTTCATTGGTTGTAATGTCCCCCGATGACTTAATGTGTTGTCTGATCACATTGCGAAGGTGAAATCAGAAAATGACGCACGACCAACAAACTGCATTCTGCGTGAGGAAGGCATCGACGCGCTTAACGTTATTATCGTGTAAATAAATAAACACAAATGCAATACTTACCGATTTCGGCATGTTGGCGGTTTGGGATTACTATCTGTAACAAAATAATTATAAATGTGTAGAAACTGGTACAAAAATCCAGTAAGTCTTGCGAATGAACCACTGACAAGCACTCCTCGATGCCGCGTGACATTGCATGTGAAATTGTGACTGAACCAGCGATTTTATGGGCTTGTATACTATATAAAACTGTATATTTCTTATTGTTGTTCACATATTCTCATAAAATAGCCATAATCCACCGATTACAATAAAATTACAGTCACCGGCGGCGACGGTGGAGCACCGAAATGTTGGGTAGAAAACTTCGCTGGCGCAGGAGAAATTTGAAGTGGAACTTTCTTTAAATAAATCATGATTATTTGGACAATAGCTTACCCAGTAAAAAGAAGAATATCACCTAATAATCCACATATGTAGCACAACACACATTAAGAATGCACACACCCTAAAAAGAGCCACAAAAATATCACGATGTGACAACTGCCTGCGTGACGTGGTAGCCGTTGTTGTCATTTTCTAAAACGAAAAACTACTACGGGAACGAGTGTTGTAAGATTTTAAAATTCACAAAATAAATATTTGAAAATTATTTTTCAAAGTGTTGAATGAGAAACTTTTAATTTATATTTTTTTATTATTTAGCTTCAACTTAAAGTAAAGAATAATAAAAATAAACTATGTAGATATTTCCGACCGTAAAATGTAATTTTAACTTCGAGCAAAACAGGCTTCATAACAACTTTTAGGGGTGCGTACAAAATTTATGATATTTTTTAAGTGAGAGCCACCTGCGCTCACCCGAAAGCTCGGTGAAAATGATAAGACTTCGCAGCCATCATCGATAGTCAGGTAGGAAAATATTTTTGTAATAAAATAAGCTTGTTTTGAAAAAATATTTTTAACTCAACAAGCGTTTGAAACAGTCATACATAATATGACTAGCATCCACAGACATATAATTAGATAAATGTGCTAGCATCACATATATAATTTAATATGTACTAAGGCTACATTTTGTACCTTGTTCTGGTCATTTAGGGATAAATAAGTTTTTCTTCTTACTCGGATAAATCAAGCAACAAACTTGTTGCTAGATGCTCGGACATCCGTACACTAACACGTGACTACGTATTCTAGAAAATCGACATAATTGTGAATTAAATAAAACACATTTTAGTACTAATATACTACCTATGTAATTTAAAAAAACGACAAAAAGCAATTAATAAATCAGTGAAAAGTTTCTTTAATTTTAGACGTGCTTTACCATTTATTTATTATAATAAGTCCATATGCTTTACTTCCAGTTGGTAGTTTTGTAACCTGTCAAAAATACATTGTGGTATTAGCTTTTGCCCGCAGCTTTGCTCGTGTTAAATTCGGGGTAACGAAGTTCTCCTTTTTTAATTTTGGGATTTTTTCCTGGGGGAAGATTTAAATAAAATAAGGCAGGTATCTTTAATTTCAATCTGTGTACCGATTTTTGGCTTCCTACATTTTAAAACTGCAAAAATGCCCATATACAATTCCACCCTTTCTTTTAAGTGGTTGGGGTAAAAAAATATTATTTCTGTCATAAATAGTCCGATTACCAAGTTTTAGCTTCCTACCTTAAAAATTGCTGAATTATCGATACAACCTTTCACTCTCTTGTTTAGGAAAGTAGGGCGTCTAGAAAGAGACAAAAGGAAGCGTTTGCTACTCCACATTCCTTCAATTAATCTACAAAAATCACGTCAATTCTTCGTTCTGTTCTGCCGTGAAAGACGGACAAACAAACAGACAATTAAACTGGCCCATTCATACTAGTATGGATTATGCTGTCATGTGTCAAATGTCAATGTCAAAAAATCCATAAAAATTGTGTGTACGACGAAGCCGCAGGCGGCTTTGTAAATTTTCTGTTTTTGATAAATAAAATTTACAGAAAATGTTAACTTGATCGTTACACGATGAAACTGTAGTTTTTAGTGTATTATTGTTGTGATCGTCGTAGCTGATAAGAAGAACCTTCCAGTATGGTTTCGTCTCCTCTCAGACGGCTGTGCCACTGGGGTCCTATTGCAGTTTTAGGTAATAAACTACATAATTTGTGACACAAATAATCCAAACTAGCACTTAGCACCTTTCTGTTTATCCCATACAACGATTACATATAAGCTAGACAATGTTTTAATAAGAATTGTCAATTGTCCAGAGATTTAAACCTTGTCATTTTATTTAAATGTTATATATCTCTTCTACATTTTTTAAACTGCATTAATGTGTTATCTAGCTTTTAGTGAAAAATATCTTTTATTTATTATATGTACCTACTTGCAGATCAAGGTAGGAATGGTATCTTTCTTTTTTTTCAAGTTATTTTCATGAATTAAAACATTATGAATTGTACTTCAATGGCCTAGTCTTTTGCCCAGTGGCTGGTTTTATCCATATGAAATCATCCCTTAGTTGTTTAGTTGTGGTAGTTGTTTAATAATATCAAAATATCATGTCAAGCTACTTATTATATTGTTTTGAATACACCAAGTATCAAGTAACTGAGCATCTGATATGGTTACAAACTGTACCCAAAACTTTGTTAGAAAAAAGTGACTTGATATAAATTAGATAGGAACAATGACTGGTATATAATCAATGATTTTATACAATATACTAGCTTTTGCAGCACGCGCTTCGCGCGAGTCTGGTAAGCTCCCGGGCTTCGCCCTCCCGCGGCCTCGCGGGTGTGACACGGAGGTGTTGAACCGTCCGCAATGGGGGCCTAGTGCTTTTTTTGTACGGCGCAAGAGTTTTGCAACTGTGGCCTAAGGAGCCTTTCCGCTCCGGGCTCCGCCCTGCGCGGCGCAGCTCGGCCTGCGGCCTCGCGCCTAGGGTGACTTGTGTTGCACTTAAATAAAATGGCCAAAGTGTTCGACGGAAGCCGCTTCGAGCTTCGCTCTACGCGGGCGCTCGGCCTACGGCCTCGCATTCGAAGCTCGGCCTTCGGCCTCGCGAAAGTTACACAGAACATAGCCGCTTCAAGCTTCGCCCTACGCGGCGCTCGACCTGTGGTCTCGCATCGCAGCTCGGCCTACGGCCTCGCGTAGGTTACATGATCAGTTGTCTCGTCTATATCGGCCCAAAGTGTTCGATTAATTAAAAAGCGCAAAACCTGTAACACTCCAACTTATTATTATTATGAAAATAATAATTTAATTACAAAATTTAATCAATGCACAATATTTACAAAAAAATCCTTTTATCTTCTCTTGTCATTGTTTATTTGAGAATGTGCTGAATGTAAAAATCAAATCTATGCATGCATGTGTTATGTGTAATATGAATAGGTTAGTAGTTAATGGAATTGGCTACTTGACAAAATTTTGAAATCTTGTTAATTGTAAACCTTGATACTCATTTCATCGCATGAAAAGTATATTTCACAAAAAAATATATATCTACTACATGTATTTTTCATTTTAAAAAATCTCTTTCAATTTCCCACGAAAACGCTCTAAGCTGTCATGGCGCCTAAAATGACGTCAATGTACCCTAGCAAGATTAGAGCTGTCATTGATCATAGATTGTCATATCGAGTTTTTTCGATGGATGCCTTGTGATGTTTTTTCTCGATATTCTTAATTTTATTTGACAATTCTTTTTTGATGTATTAAAATTACAAAAAAAAACCATGACAACCACAGAACCGAAATCAATTTTAACACTACTCAAGATATGACTTCAATCTCGATTTAGTTTCAATAACCGGTATTGACACCTTTGAATACCCAAAGCAGGTTTCAGTGCGCCACACAAATAAATTTTATCGCAATCTTACATATGTCAAAATCGTTAATATTCAGAGCGTCCTGTCGATTGGCTGAAAACTTGAAATTACGAGTACTTTACGGTAGCGTAAAATACGAATTATGCGTTAAATATAATATCATACGAAACAATCAACAATATGGATTTTTTGTCAAACGTTACTATTAATATCTGCTCATTCAATAATACTTCATCTTTTTATGCTAGTCAATAACCTAAATAGTACACACAAATAATCGATAATATCTGAAACTCATTTTGAAAAGAAATTGGGTTCCGTAAAATATTTTGGTTTTTCGGACACAAGGTTTAAAATCAACCAGAAAGGTTATGTACGCTGCCTAAACTATAAAAGATAGAATCATAAAATGTTCCAATTAATTGTAGATCTTATAACTATCTACAAAAAGTTCGCGACACACTATACCTATCTACATAAGTCGAGTGAGGCACAACAACCATTTTGTTATTAAAAAATCTTGAATTTTTTTTAGCCACATTAAACCGCATTTATTTTCATGCTATTAATACTTGTCAATATAAAGTATTTCATCACTAAGTGCAGTTTAAGTATGGTGGTGGTGGTGGACGAAATTAAAATATTACGATTTCTGCTGCACGGCCCGTTGCGAACTGAGCGTCACGATGGAAATATAAAATTATGAATAATAATCAATACTCAAAAATATCGATGTTTTAGACGATGTTTCAAAAATCATCGACTTCGCGTTCCGATTTTTCAAATCGAAAACATCCATAGTACGTTCATTATTAATCTGTGGTACAGAGTGGACACCCCTAAAATATGACATATCGGCTGCTGTGACGTTGTGACTTTCTGCTCGGCGTTTTCAGTCACGTGACTTAATGCCTATGTTATTGGATTTTCTTTTCTAAAAATATTAATAATCTTTGATATTTATGTTCTTGAAATTCGTATTTCCTTATCTAAATATCTTAATTTATCAGTAGAAACTATTATCCTTCCGATTTATTCTTAATGGAAAGTAGCCAATTGGTTCATTCATCCCTAAAAAAAAAGATTAAAGTAATAATTAAACACATAATAAAAAAAATTGTTTAATATTTGCATACTATTTTATTAGTGAAATGGATTCTACTGTCGATCCTGAAGAATTTAATTTAAAAAACAGTTCAGCAATTTTTTTTTAACATATTGTATAGTCCGCCAGTAACATTTTTATGATGATATATGCATAATACAATGAAAACTCAATGTTGCATTCCAACGCAATTTATGTTAATACAGTTAAAAATATGTGTCTTATATTTTTTGGTGATAAAACTGTTGGACACAACAGAAATTTTTAGTTACCTACCATATTAATTGAGTGAATTTTACTTTCCAGCAATTATAAAGCTGATAACATGGTCAATGGTACACCAGCTGGGCATGTGGTGGCCGCCGCATGCGTCGCTAGGTGGCGCTGTGCACGCGGCCACATTCCTGTCGTTCGCTGCGGCCACTTTGTATTACTTCCTGCAATCTCTGTTAGAGGGACCAGGCTTCGTTCCTCTGGGTTGGAAACCGGTAAATTTTAACAATATGCAAAATATGTTTTGCTATTAAATGTAAGCTTTAGGATCTGTTACACAATTGTTGAGTAAGTTAAGAACTTAACGTACTACTTACTTTTGATTATGAGGAATTTTCACATAAACAAAATATTTTTTCTTTCTGAATTGTTGTAATAATTGGCTACTTGACAGTGTTAACAATAAAATATGATAAGTTTTAGATATGTTAGCTTATTAGTTAAGTAGTCATTTTACATTTATACTTTTTAATTAAAAGCATAGTTAGTATTTTATTTTTGCAAAATAAATTTTAGTTTTTTTATCTGTGGAACAAAAGAACCGAAACGGAAACCACCATTGCAATTCGGAAATGACAGCTGTCGGCGAAAATTATTTATTTTAATGTGGCGAAACAATGATTATTTTACCGATTAAATTGAATTATTGTGTCTCTAATCGTATAAAGAATTGATTGAAACATTTTCCGTTTATCTTAATTAAGTCGTTCCTATGCGTATCGGTTCGTTATCTAGGACGTTGACGTCATAATAGCAACAGTGACGCGACTAGGCGTTTTCGCGCGCTTTTTAAATGTGTTACACAAAATCTTATTTTTCTCTGGTTATTTAGAATATTTCCAGATAAATCGAATTGCTTGGGATATAAAATGAACGGGCGCACATTTTACAATACTTTTTCAAAAACTGTCAAGTAGCCAATTTGTTATTGGCATACTTTTTTCCATTGGACTCTGCTGGAACACTTCAGACTACACACTTTGGATATTGCATCTCCTTTATGTTATATGCATATGAACTACTATCAGGCTGCAAGTGTTAACCTTGACATGCTGTTGAACCTAGAAGACTTTTTACAATAAAATTATTTATTTCCTTTTATCTTTTATTATAATAAAAACCAAAATATATTATGAAATCTACAACATGTCAGATATTGTTATTGGCATAAAGTCTAATATCGACCTAATGTATTGTTAAAGTTTCGAATACATTTGTTTTAGGAAAAAGAAGAAGACGCTGAGTTTTTACAGTTTTGTACGGTTTGCAACGGTTACAAAGCTCCTAGATCTCATCATTGTAGAAAATGTAAGTACTTTTATGAGAAATATTTAAAGAATTGATTCAATTCACATTACTGAGAGGTGGTTGCATACTTCAGTATGTTTATTGGATATTCTTCAGGTGGTCGCTGTGTTATGAAGATGGATCACCATTGCCCATGGATCAACTGCTGTGTGGGGCACACTAACCACTGCTACTTCCTTATATTCCTCATTTCCGCTGTCATTGGATGCCTACATGCTGTTATAGTAAGCATTTCAAGAAATGATAACAATTTAAGATAGTTGCCCAAGATATTGGTTGGAAGCTAACTGTTGCATTCTTCGTTTATATTATTTAGTGATAAAATTTGAAAATAAAATTCTCATCTAAATTCATCAGTTCTGTAATTTATTTAATGGTAAGGTAAGGATGGAAGGTTAGGTACCAATTTCCAAACATTTTTATGAAACAATTTTGGATAGTTAAAATACGTTCACCTACTTACATAATAAACATGATGAAAAATCAACTAATATGTTACGTTATGTAGCGGGATATATTAAATATTCAAGTAATGCATGATTGAGAACTAATATTGTATCATGTATTTCTGGAACTACATTATTTAGATTTGGTGTAGTAAAATTTTTCCAACACTCGTCACACTTGCTATAGTCATGTGTAGCAAAGATGAGTTCTAATCTACAAACTGACTCGGTAGCCAACCAAATAAAATGAATCATGTTGCTTACAGGTATTATCAATATGTGTATACCACGCAATTAACCGTGTGTGGTACATCCACAACGGCACAGGCCGCGAGCCCATGATCTACCTCACGCTGAGCACGCTCCTGCTGACACTGCTGGCTGTCGGAATGGCGGCCGGCGTGGTGCTGGCTGTGGGTGCGTTGCTGTACTTCCAGGTTAGTCCAGGTGTTGTCAACGTGTGTATACTATACTGTACACAACGGCTTAGGCTGCGAGCCCATGATCTACCTCGCGCTGATCACGCTCCTACTGACGCTGCTGGCTGTCGGCATGGTGGCTTGCGTGGTGCTGGCTGTGGGCGCCTTGCTGTACTTCCAGGTTATTCCAGGCCTCGTCGACGTGTGTATACCATACCGTATACAAAGGAACAGGCCGCGGGCCCACGTTTGTATACCAGAGTGTACACAACGAAACAGGCTGCGAGCTCACGTATGTATACTATACAGTACACAGCGACATAGGCAATGAACCTACGTGTGTATTCTATACTGCACACAGCGGCACAGGCTGCTAACCCACGTGTGTATACCATATTACCTATATACAATGAAACAGGTCACGAGCCTACACGTGTTTACCTGGCTATACATAACAGGATAGGCCGTGAGCATACTTGTGTATACAATATTCTACACAACGGGATAAGCCGCGAACCCAAGTGTGTATACAATACTGTACACTACGGAACAGATTGCAAGTCCTCCTGTGTTTATCATACTGCGTACAACGGAAGAGGCTGCGAGCCCACATGTGTCTATCATACCGTACACATCGGGATAAGTCGTGAACCTACTGTACCTGTATCGTGAAAATGCTGTACACAACGGGTCGTGAGCCCAAGATCGACCTATCTCTGTTTAGTTAGGCACCTAAACCATGACTACATACATACTACATATATTTATAAGTTATCTGTTGGTCCAAACAACGGAGATACAACTAAATCATAAAGGTCAAAAACATTATTTGACCAATGTAATTTGATGCCAAAGTGACAACATCGAACAAGTGAACCGAGGTATCGATCAGTATTCCTCCTCTCCAGGTGACGGGCATCATGCGCAACAGCACGACGATCGAGGACTGGATCACCGAGAAGGCGGTGAGCCGGCACGAGGCGCTGGAGCTGCCGCCCTTTGTGTTCCCCTACGACCTGGGCTGGGCCAGGAACTTCGCCACAGTGCTCACCAGCGGCAGGTACAACGGCCTCACCTGGCCCTTGAAGGAGGGCTGCGGGGAGTATGATCTAACGGTGAGTACCGGGATTTGACAAATTAGTATCAGACAACATCACTCTAACCCAGAGCTGTCTAAATACAGGCCCGCGTGCCGCATGCGGCCCTTAGTCTATCTTATCTTCTTCGGAAGAATAATTTTAAGAATAATTTTAGATTTTTTTAAAAGTTTTATTGACAGTAAAAAAATATAACTAATTATAATATAAAATCGTACGAGTACTAAAACTGTGTATTGGCCTGGGATCATATTTTTTCTGGAATAGCCTGCTCTAAACTATAAACACTCCTTGCCCACCGCGATAAAAAAATTCAAAGCTGCATCTGGTATGCTCCGTTTTCCGGGATGAGTAATACGCCATCGAGCAAGCGTATTTAATTGTTGATTGCGATGCACTTCCAGCGTGAACAGCAAGCGCAGAAGCAGGACAAGCGGTTGCGGTCGCGCGTGTACCGCATCACGGCGCCGTACTCGGCGCGCTGGCTGCCGCTGCTGCAGTACACGAGGGCCGCCCTGCACGCGCCCTGCACCGACGAGCCGCGCCTGGCCCTCGCGCCCTCGGACCTGGTGCGCGTCACCCGCCAGAGGAGGTCGGTACTGTTACTGCTGCCGCTGCTGCAGTACACGAGGGCCGCCCTGCACGCGCCCTGCACCGACGAGCCGCGCCTGGCCCTCGCGCCCTCGGACCTGGTGCGCGTCACCCGCCAGAGGAGGTCGGTACTGTTACTGCTGCCGCTGCTGCAGTACACGAGGGCCGCCCTGCACGCGCCCTGCACCGACGAGCCGCGCCTGGCCCTCGCGCCCTCGGACCTGGTGCGCGTCACCCGCCAGAGGAGGTCGGTACTGTTACTGCTGCCGCTGCTGCAGTACACGAGGGCCGCCCTGCACGCGCCCTGCACCGACGAGCCGCGCCTGGCCCTCGCGCCCTCGGACCTGGTGCGCGTCACCCGCCAGAGGAGGTCGGTACTGTTACTGCTGCCGCTGCTGCAGTACACGAGGGCCGCCCTGCACGCGCCCTGCACCGACGAGCCGCGCCTGGCCCTCGCGCCCTCGGACCTGGTGCGCGTCACCCGCCAGAGGAGGTCGGTACTGTTACTGCTGCCGCTGCTGCAGTACACGAGGGCCGCCCTGCACGCGCCCTGCACCGACGAGCCGCGCCTGGCCCTCGCGCCCTCGGACCTGGTGCGCGTCACCCGCCAGAGGAGGTCGGTACTGTTACTGCTGCCGCTGCTGCAGTACACGAGGGCCGCCCTGCACGCGCCCTGCACCGACGAGCCGCGCCTGGCCCTCGCGCCCTCGGACCTGGTGCGCGTCACCCGCCAGAGGAGGTCGGTACTGTTACTGCTGCCGCTGCTGCAGTACACGAGGGCCGCCCTGCACGCGCCCTGCACCGACGAGCCGCGCCTGGCCCTCGCGCCCTCGGACCTGGTGCGCGTCACCCGCCAGAGGAGGTCGGTACTGTTACTGCTGCCGCTGCTGCAGTACACGAGGGCCGCCCTGCACGCGCCCTGCACCGACGAGCCGCGCCTGGCCCTCGCGCCCTCGGACCTGGTGCGCGTCACCCGCCAGAGGAGGTCGGTACTGTTACTGCTGCCGCTGCTGCAGTACACGAGGGGGTCTGACGCAGAATGTGCACTTCGCAAAATGTACACTTGACAAAAAATGCGCATTTCTCGTTTGGTGCACTTCTCAAATGGAGCACTTCGCAGAATGCGCATTTCGCCAAATGTGCATTGCGCAAAATGAGCACTTCGCAGATTGAGCACTTCGCAGAATGAACACTTTTTGTGGAAGTTGTTAATTAATAAAAAGATATGGGTACCGGGTATTTAAAATAAAATAAACACTTTTACCCACAAAGTAATCATTTATTTGAAAAGTAATCCGCTAAGTTTTGAGTGGCAATAATGTAGATTTAAGCAGGTAATTATACAATTTAGAAAAATATAATTGCCACAACGTATTCCCGTTTTTATTTGTTTTCTTTTTATTGTATCTTTTATTACCACAAACAAGAGTTACAGCACCTTTTTGATTAGAGTAAAATTAAATATTTTCTTGACTCATTATTATAATTAATCCCACATTTAACACAAAGTACTGGAATAAAAGTATAGCAAAAAAAACAAGTCTACGCCACTAACGCTTTATTAAACTTCCGTCCCAGCAATTTATTAAATCTTGTCAGATATTTTTTACTTACCCTCATATTAGAACTGTTATAATATTTAGCATAATAATGTTGCCAATGCAAAAAAAAAATAGTAGAAAAACATAATCATTTTTTGTACAAAGAGAGATAATCCACATAGTTTTTCGTATCTGTTATATTATACATATAAATATTTAATTGCCACTCAAAACTTAGCGGATTACTTTTAAAATAAATGATTACTTTGTGGGTAAAAGTGTTTATTTTATTTTAAATACGCGGTACCCATATCTTTTTATTAATTGACAACTTCCACAAAAAGTGCTTATTCTGCGAAGTGCTCAATCTGCGAAATGCTCATTTTGCGAAATGCACATTTGGCGAAGTGCGCATTCTGCGAAGTGCTCAATTTGAGAAGTGAACCAAATGAGAAATGCGCATTTTTTGTCGAGTGTACATTTTGCGAAGTGCACATTCTGCGTCACACCCGCTTAGTTTATGGATCAAAGATTCACAGGAGGCAAAGGGGAGTTTCTTTTTCCACTTCAGTTTCATGTGAATATGGTGTCTTTTTAGTTTGAAGTGGTCGATGCTCTAACCACCTAGGTCTGCAAAGCTGTCATAGTTCTTCGCTCCATTTGCGCGAGTAGCTAGCCAGTATAGGAAACCAGGACTGGTAATAATACTAAGCGGACACAATTTTGGTACTTTTAGTTTTGATGTCTTTAGTTTTTTTTGGTAATGTTTTCGTTTCATTACGGTACTATTCCATTCTAATTTCATGAATGTTCTCTAGACACTGGCTGTTTGGTGAGAAGCTCCCGAGTGCGGGCTCGCCCGAAGGCGTCCGCGGCCCGCGCGGCTGGTTCCCGCGCGACGCCGCCCTGCGTCCCGCCGCCGTCGCCGCCGCCGCCCTCGCTGGACACAACCGCAAGCCGGACTAGGGGGCCCACGCTACCGCGTACGACCGCGTACACACTACGGTAAACGCTTGCATTCCGATATTCGACGATCTTCGTAGCGGAGAACCGACCGGGCCGGACTTTAGCGTCGCGGTTCGATACCTGGTCCAGTAAATATGGAAGACGAACTTTTCTATATTGTCTCTAGTCTGGGTGTTGTGGCACTGTCGTTGTTTCTGATTTCTGTAACAAATGCTGCAAAGGGTTTTTGTGTACGAAAGATCCACTAGATGGCAATAGGTAGGCATGAGGTCCAACTGCTATGTGATTGGTTATGGTTTACATGACATTGAAGGACATGTCACAGTGACATTTAAATCACCAATCAAATAATAGTTGGACCTCACGTCGACGTATCATCATCTAGTGGATATTTTATGCGAGAACACCCTCATTGCTTTTGCTAACTTTTGACACGTGCATCTTTAATTGTCACATCAAAAGTATCCGTTAAATAAAAAATGTGTCGCGGCCTAACCTGTCATCCGTTTCCAAAGTCTTCTTTTTTGTCTAAAGGCATGAAAAAGCGGGATTTTTACCACTTACTGCGACGGTTAGCTATTAATAGAATAGACTTTATTCAAAACAAAGCATGGTGCAGACCTTAATGGTTTAATGGTTTTTTGTGGTTGTGTTCCTTATTGGATTTATATGAGTTTTAAATGTTTATTACACGTATTTATATTACACAGCCAAATTTATGTTATTCGGTCGAATTTATGTTACACTATCGAATTTATTTTATACAGGCGAATTTATGGTACACAGTCGAATTTATGTTATATACAGTCGAATTAATGTTACACGGTTGAATTTATATTAAGCCTCCAAATTTAGTATATTATGTTGAATCAGTCGAATTTTTATTATGGGGTTGAATTTAAACGGTGTATTAGTCAACTTTTGTCTGGCAGGCAAATGACATTTAAAAAAAATCTGTTTCTGTTTAATTTTTTTTCTGTTGTGGTCATGATTTTTTTCATAACCTTATTTTTAAATAGACATGAATGCCTATTATTGAAACAAAAAAATATTTTCGTATGTATCACTTATGATACTGTCTTCTCCACAATTGACTTGTTTTAAAGAAAACACTGTGTCATGTGTTGTAATAAATCGATATGTCATTGATGGGACGTTAGCTTCCCTTAAATAAAGTTTAAATGTCATATCATATATCCAAATAAAATACCTCATAAAAAAAAGAGAGATGAAGAACAAATGTAAAAAATATTATAAATGTGCTATACATTTTCTTTATTATTAAACTTCGATCAAACATTTTGTAGATGCAACGTTGCGACCTAAAAGTGGAAAACAAGGCATCACACAGAATTAAGCCTTCTTTGACTCTTTTTGCTTCGTTACCGCGCGCCTGACATTACCTCGAAATTATTTATTTCCATACTTATCTCAGTCATATAATGTTCAAATTAGATTAGACTGTATGACTCTTTAGACCTTTTTGCAATTCTTGTGTTAATATGCAGGCACCTATCATATGCATGTACGTCATAGCGTGGGTGACAGTAATTTGTTTGCATTTTGCATGGAAATATAGAGCTACAAAATCTTTGATCGAAGCTATTAAAGACCAATTTTCGATCTCAAACTAACCCTTGGCCCAATATGTATGTACATACATATAACAGACATGTATTCAAAAGGTATTACTTGTTTTGCAAATGTTTTTGAAGCGCGCTCAAAAAGTCATAGTGTATTTTTTCTGTAAGTAAATGGATTGTTGTATGAAGTTATATATGAACTCATACATGTATATATAGTAGTGTTAGGATGTACGAATATAATTTGTATATTCATAAATTAAAAGGTTTGTAAACATATTTTATAAGATATTTTCTGTACAGTTTTTTACCGTAAATAAAATATTTGTCTGTAAAAGTTAGTCGTTTTATTACTTGCGTCTTTTTCTGTTTATATCTTCATATTTTACACTAATTGTGTTCTTTGAATCCAGTAGGTAGAACTTGTTATTATAAACTGAATGTCTATTTCGGATAATTCGGGATTGTACACAAATAAGGTCTTCTTACCAGATAATGCTTGGATAGGAAAGATGCTTTATTTTATCTACAACTTTTCAAACTTGTCTTCACTATTTGCCTAACTTTAATATAAAAGGTTTTTTTACACCCAGGGAAAAGTAATCAAAACGTATTAATGTGTAAAAGTTTATTGTGCAATAAATTATATCTTCAAACATACAAAATTATGTCTTCTTTCGAAGCGTTTAAAATTAGAGTTCTCAATAAGTTAGCTTATTTCGTATTACAAGAGAACGCACTAGCCTAATTAATTACGAATGTTAGATTATTATCACGAATCTTACTCTTTCGGAGGTCAATGACCACAATTCCTTTAATAAATTACCATTTTGATAATCCAATGGTCACTCAGTGTAAGAATAAAATCTGACAATGCGTTATAGCTTCATTATTGAGGTCCATAACATCCGAAAGGAAAATTAAAATTAATAAATGCATCAAACCAATTACAATTACATATTACTTGCATTCAAACGACGTCACAGATCATCAAACTTTGCATTTCTCATTATGAAAGTTATTTTCCAAAAGTTTGTACTGTTAAGCAACCTTACACACGACCAAGCTCACTTCTTTTTCTTAAATCTACGACGATAAACCTATAAATAGATTTAGATTGATTTTAATTGATCAACTCGATTTTGTAATTTGTTTAAAGATCTTCGTTTATTTGTAAAAGTAATAAAGTCAAATGGAATCGAATCAACCAATTTCACAATTAGAAAATTGAACGGTTACTGTTATTAGGGTAAACGCGCCAATCAACTGAGAGAGGCTTCGTCTTAGGGTATAAATACAATAGGGATGTCGCATTGCAAGTTTTTAATTACCTCTACATATAGTCAGATAATAAGACTAAATTTCAACTCAATTGAGACAAATATTTCATCGGAGCGAACCGAGCAAGCCTTTTAATAAACTCGGAAACGACAAGGCCGTCTTAAAGTGTATCTTATATTGCACACTGGGCGTTATTTTGCTTGCTATCCAAAATCACTTACATGATATTGTCACCCCGTACTAAAAGATGAAATTATATATCTTATGTCTTTTACAATGCGACATCATCCCGCAAGGGTGTATTCTAACCCCAATACTTTTAAAATATGTTTCTTTTAGTACTCATTCTCTTCATCGAGTTCTCCCTCAGTAGAGTCGACACCGACCTCTTCGTAGTCTTTCTCAAGGGCAGCTAAGTCCTCACGTGCTTCTGAAAACTCGCCTTCCTCCATACCTTCACCGACGTACCAGTGGACGAAGGCACGCTTGGCGTACATCAAATCGAATTTGTGATCCAATCTGGGAAGAAATATTTTTTGTTATTGTGGAGATTTCACTGTTTCCAAGTAATAGTTTAAACTTTATACATGTCGTTAGATGACAGACAATGATCAATGAGTGAAGAATTTAGAGGTTAATATGGTTTTTGTTAAAACACTAAGAATAAGGGCAATTTGGATATATCAGAGCGTACTAGACTGATTTTGACGCCTCTCTTAACGAAAAATATGGTTCGAAAGCAATTGACACAAGATAAAGAGCCAGTTTTGTCCAAGATTACGTACCTAGCCCAAGCCTCGGCGATGGCTGTAGTGTTGGACAACATGCAGACGGCACGCTGCACTTTAGCCAGATCTCCTCCAGGAACCACAGTAGGTGGCTGGTAGTTGATGCCCACCTTAAAATAACAGGATGTTTGTACATATTATTACATTAAAGCCAACAACATCCATGAAGACCAGTATTTCTTCAACTCATAAAGTCATGATTGACATTGATAATATTTACCACTAATTGTTTATTTAGTTTGTAGTTAATTTAAATTACCTAAATGTAGATAAATGGAAGGTTGTTTCAATTTACGCATATACCTACGGTTCCATTACAATTACAAATTGTAACAGATTTTAATGCGACCTTTGTAATGGGAATAGCGGTGCGTTGGACAAACCATCCTAATCGTAATTAGGCTGTCTTTGTGGATCACCACCGGTTAAGGACCACTGATGTAGAGACAACACCATCACTTTCTTCAATTAACCGTCTTTATTAAATATCCAAAATGAAACGCAGCAACTATGAACCTCAATATTATCTCAAGAATTTTCAGTATAAATTAGCTATAGATATAATCATCACCTTGAATCCAGTGGGGCACCAGTCAACGAATTGGATGGTCCTCTTGGTCTTGATAGTGGCGATAGCTGCGTTTACGTCCTTGGGGACCACGTCGCCTCTGTCAATTAGACAATAAGAATGAGTGATTTAGTGCAAATAAATTAATCATTAAGTGATTTTGTTCGATTCTATCTATCTATCAAAAGGATTTCCATTCTAAAACTGCTTTTCTCTTTCGTAAAAAAAACAATGGCTACAAATAAAACGGATTTTTGGTATGGGAATTGTTTTGGATGTTTTTGAATCACTGTTCAATAGAAAAATCGGAAAAGTGTGACATACCTGTACAACATACAGCAGGCCATGTATTTACCGTGGCGGGGGTCGCATTTCACCATCTGTAACAGAAACATCAATAGTTCTCAGTCTTGATACCATTCTACTTCATTACCGTCACCTTAAGGCAAGTGTATTTTCAGCGAAAGGAATTCCACTACTAAATATCGACCAAGATTTCCAAACCTCTCGGCTTAGCGGCCCGCCGCCGCAGCTTCGCAGGCGTATGATCGCTGAAAATTTAATTGTTTGTCCTGATAATTAGGAACCTGACAAGAAAATAATTATCCAATTTGGTCAAGTATTTCTAAAGTTATGTACTTTTATACATTTCAGCGATTCATTTTTATTTGAACAAATAGCGCGCAGCAAGCCCATATCTTAACGTCTCCTGCTGTTCTTCGATCTCCGAATATCATAATTGTCCTATCATACATTGTAGGACATTTCGTTTGGCTTGCCTTAAGTAAAATTTGTTCCAATAACTAAGTCGTACCTGGTTCGCAGGCTCGAAACAAGCGTTGGTGATCTCTGCGACTGTGAGCTGCTCGTGATAGGCCTTCTCCGCGGAGATGACGGGGGCGTACGTGGCCAGAGGGAAATGGATGCGGGGGTACGGCACCAAGTTAGTCTGGAACTCTGTAAGGTCCACGTTGAGCGCGCCGTCGAAGCGGAGCGACGCTGTGATGGACGACACGATCTGGAATGAAAGCGTTTTAAGTCGACGCAGCCAATATAGTGGTTTAATTTTATCTGATGGTAGACGAGACGACTTTAAGGTTTCCGTTTATTGAAATAGCTTGGTGGCTTGCGATTGAAAGATGTTTTTCATTGTTGGTTACAACGAGGAACTTTTCTGAATTTCCTCGGACCTACGATTTTTTCCTCAAGACCATTTTATTTATTAAGGACAGCATTAGTATTTGTTTAATGGCAATGACAAAGGAGATTGAAATAACCCTTATAAATGTCCAGCATATAACAGTTCCAAGGAAATATGAGGGAGTTCAGCCTAAATGACAATTAAACAAATAAATTTAGTGTGAGGAAAGATTGAGGAAGTGTTCTGACTGACTGATAAAATGGATTAAGGGCTGAACTAATGAAATCTTCTAACCTGTCCAATAAGTCTGTTGAGGTTGGTGTAGGTGGGTCGCTCGATGTCCAGGTTTCTTCTGCAGATGTCGTAGATGGCCTCATTGTCGACCATGAAGGCGCAGTCAGAGTGCTCTAGAGTGGTGTGCGTGGTCAAAATGGAGTTGTAGGGCTCCACCACAGCGGTCGACACCTGCGATACAAATAATATACTAAAAATCAGTACCGCAACCTATGTTTAGATTTGAGATTGGTGTTCTTTTAAGCAAAAAATGATGAAGACGCAATCTGTATTATAATCTTTTAAAATTATAACTATCCGTCTTCTTCATGTTTTAAAATTAATCTATGTTGGCGGGTCATGGCCCCTTCGTTTTGAGTGGAACAAGAGCGAGCAGAGAGCACATGCTCCTGAATAGCCATGAACTGAGAAGTAGTAGAATACAAGACCACGATCTTACCAAAACCGTGTTTGAATTTCGGCTGCAAGTTAAAGTTCAATGCCAGTTAAAAAGAACAAGGAGAGCTCACCTGTGGTGCTGGGTAGATAGAGAACTCCAGCTTGGACTTCTTTCCGTAGTCCACGGAGAGCCGCTCCATCAACAGCGACGTGAAACCGGAGCCGGTGCCTCCACCGAACGAGTGGAAGACGAGGAATCCCTAGGAAAAGGAAAATTCAAATATTTTAAGATACATTTCCCAATGGTCCTTTTGTATTAACGACTAAGTCTTTCAATAAATCTTTTGATATAGGCAGATGATATCGTGGAGCGTAGCGTAACATTGATTTTTATAGAGACTTCTCCCGACCAATTATTTCAATTGTTTGATCAATGGATACTTATTTTGTTTCTATTCATTTATCAGTCAAATTTCATTGTGATCGTTTGGTAGGTATCTACCTAACAAACTTACAGCTCACCGTGTAGAAATTCTTAACCCTCAGCCTTATCCGACAATCAGGCAATGACCTAACCATACTGGGAAAACGAAGTGAAAATTTTCACAAGATTTTGAACCCACCACTTCGGGTAGTAACACTCATGACACTCATCAGGTAGTCAGAGGCCAGATAAAATAAGTCAAGCATAATAATCAGATTGACTCGCTCCTCACCTGGAGCCCAGTGCACTGGTCGGCCAGTTTCCTGATCCTATCCAGTACGACGTCGACGATCTCCTTGCCGATGGTGTAGTGCCCCCTGGCGTAGTTGTTGGCAGCGTCTTCTTTGCCGGTGATGAGCTGCTCCGGGTGAAACAGCTGACGGTACGTACCGGTGCGCACCTCGTCTGGAGAGATGGAAACAAGAATATCAGCAAGAGTATCTTAAAAGTGAAGCCGTGTCGGTCGATGTTGGTGAGTGTAGTTTTGAATTTACTTTTGACCGGCCCGATGGAAAATTATTAGCGTGCCTGGCAATTGAACCAAGGGTTATGGGATCGATTCCTGCCTATGACAAACATTCATGACATGAACAGTTGCATTATGTGTGGATTCACCGTTGGTTCTATAACACAAATGCGTATGATTCTTATTTTGGTCATTATATGTGATGTCTTATAATACTGATTGATTTAAAAAGTAGTCAGGCATCAAAGTTCATCATATTAATTGTTAACCTAGCCTAGTCAGGTCATTGAATATCTAATAGCATGGTTGGTTTACAGGTAATAAGTCCGTCCCATTTTTTTAAGGCTATACCTATATATGATTTAAGAGCATATGCTGTTTTCATGTGTGAGATTAAGAAAACCAAAGAATTTTGCAAATATAGGTACTGCCCAATCAACTTCTACGTCTATGAGTAAAGAAGTTTCCTACCATATATGGTAGAATCCTACCATATTTATATAAAATAGAAAGAACTACAGTATCATTCAAAGTGTACTATTACTGTTATAAACTTTGATTCAACTCATTGGTTCATTCTAACGAAGAAATATTAAGACAATGGTTTCATCTGATTTGTTCAGGCAGCTTCATAAGAGCCTAGATATAATTAGCCGTATGTTCTTGGTACTTAAGCGAAGAAAGCTGCCGTCCCATCGAGATAAAGGGTTCGTTAATTGGGCAGATGCGTCTCAAGAGATCTAATTCAGGATGCATGGCCGCATCCAGCGCTTGAGATAATAACTGCAATGTGCACAGGGCTTCTATGTTACGAAGATGTAACATGTTTTACAAGTGATGTAAGTGGTATCCAAGTGGAGAAATTCGTAAGCCCTAGGTTATAGATAGGTAAGGAGGCCGGACTCTGTCATTACGCCCTCCATGAGGTCCCAGGTTCAAATCCCGGTCGGGGACAATATAGGTAACGAACTGTTCTATATTGCCTCGGGTATTGGTATTATGGTGCCGTGTACAAAAATAATTTATTAAATAAATATAGGACCATATCACAAACGTTCATTGCTCTGATTCTGTGGTATTGAGCTCAAGCACTCGTGTTATAATCCAAAACTATAACGGTGCTACTACACCCAAACCCGAGACAATATGAAAATTCGTTTCCATATTGACCCGACCGGGTATCGAACCCGGGACTTCAGAGATGACGTGACACCAAAGTCCAGCTCGCTCCCCTCTCGTTTACGGAAGTTGTTCTTTGTATCCATTTGTTCTACTGATTAGTTCTACGGTAGAACTAGTAAGATTGTTTTTCTTATAAGTCATAACAAAAGAATTATGATGACGATTCGACAATTAAAGTAGGTAGGCAACTAAAAGATTTGAATATTTTTATTGACAACCCTCAAGAGAAAGGAATCTTCTTAGATGTTTCAAAGCTGGAGCTTACTAAGATGAAGAAATTAAGCTTCTAACCAAACCACGTAGAGTCCAAAATTTTACTTATTATTTTCCATTTCTTATTATGGTATGTTCGAAGCATGACCTGAGCGATGGCCTAATATCAAGTTACCAAGGAAGCTTTTAACGCTAAATTCGTACTTATAATTAATATTGGTTTATTTGTATTGTTGAAAGTTGGCTTAAATGATGATGTTCTGCACTACGAATCAATTTGCGATATATTTAATATATTTTTTTGTATGTGTTCGGCGACTTTATTGTTTGTAAACCGATTTCAATGAGTTTTTGTTGGTTAAAAGGTACTTATAACGATGCTGGTACTTTGATATGGAGATCAGGATCTGATAGTGGTATTCCAGAGAAATCAAACATAAGGGAAATTATGATTTCTTGTTTTAAATTTCAAATGTGCGTTATCACAACTTTTAAGGTAACTTTATAAGGGGGCATGTCGTGTCCATGCTGCCTTTATTTATGTTATTGTTAAATACCTAGACACTGCTATATTACACAACATTAACAGGCTCTATGTATTTGAGATGTTTTAATATAAATATGTTTGCCAGTTACAAGTACATGAGTATAAAATACTAAAACTAATACTAAACTACAACATTAGCCATAATTTTGAAAAAAATATTTAAAAATAAAAAAAAAAATAGATAGCTGAAAAAATCAAAGTCACGAGGTTTTAGCGGTTATTAAATTGTGTTTGTTTCAAGTCGTTTGCTGAAAGACATTGACGACCTCCGTAACTGAGAGGCAAGCGTGCCTGACTTTGGCGAGCACCATCTCTGAGGTTCCGGGTTCGATCCCCGCTCGGGTCAATATGGGAAACGAACTTTTCTGTATTGTCTCGGGTCTGGGTGTTGTGGTACCGTCATTGTTTCTGATTTCTGTAACACCTGTGCTTAAGCTACTTACCACAGAATCAGATCAATGTATGTGATGTTGTTTAATATTTGTATATTTATTTATTCTGTTATATGATCGGTTCCATAAATAAACATAAATGCGGCGATGTAACGGAGTTGTCTTTTTATACCTGCAGTACCTATCATCGAAACATGATTTGCCTCGTTTAGTAATTTATAACAAATATTATTCCGATCATTGTTTTTTTATGTGTAAAAACGAGATTACGTATGCATATGCATAAGTTTTCTTTGATCAATGTTTCCACTTTCCTTTATTTACGTATAACGGTTTTTGCGGTGAATATAAAGTGATTATCGACTTGGCAAAAGTGATTAATTCATTTGTATTTTCTTACATCCTATTACTTATTTATTTATTTATTTAAAAACTTTATTGCACAAAAAAAAAAGTACAACAGGTGGACTTAATGCTATGGGCATTCTCTACCAGTCAACCTTTGGGTCATGCGGAGAGTTAGTTTATGGGTGCGGTAATAGTGACAAAGTGCATAAGTAATCTAAAAAATAAAATAAAAACATAATACACGAGAATAGTAACTATCAAGCGTTACAAAATTAATTAATATAATAAATATTATTATAACAAACGCGAAAGTTGTATGAAAGTAGGTATGGATATTTGTACTCTTTCACGAAAAACGACTAACGCCCGGTTCAAAATTTTTAAAAACAATAAGTTCTATTTACGGCTAGTAATAAATGATGCGGGGCGTATGCTAAAAACGACTGACTGATGACTGATGACAGCTGTATGGAACGGTATTACTAAACGACTCGAAGTCGGTTGGAGAAAAGCGGATAGTCATTTTTGACGACGGTACTACAACACCCAGACCCGAGACAATATAGAAAAGTTTCCTTCAATGACCTAATCAGGGATCGAACCCGGAACTTCAGAGACGTCGCGAAGCCAAAGTCCAGCCCGCTCGCCTCTTGGCTACGGAATAATTAGTTACATAGCATGTTTTAACGGTATCGATACTATTTACGATCGGGGATATGATGGTAAGGAACAATACTATCGATAGTAGGTATTAAGTTGTATTATACAGTGTAATACTATCTATCGATATAACAATATCTTACTAGTTTTAGGTCAATTATCGATTTTATTATCGATAGTTGAGCAACTCTATCATCGACCAAACCCGCCGGCTGGGGCTTGTAAACCTAGCCGCGTCGGCTGCGCAGGAGTCGGTGAAGCGAGCGAGGTGGCCAGCCGTGACGCGGCGGGTTCTGCTATCGACATGCAAAATGCTCTGGATATGCTAATACTGACGGATTCCGGCTAAGACGCTCCAGAAACCACTGAATATCTTATACGAGACTACACACATCAACGTGGCCAGGCAATATGATTTCCATTACATCAATGTTAGAGTATTAGAAGATAATGCCCCCACTAATAAGTAGGCACAAAAGCGGAATAAATACTATCTACTTATGATAAATTATATAAAGATATTTGTTATTCTTTCACGCAAAACCTACTGCACTGGTTTTGGATGAAATGTGGTAGCTAGGCCGATTAGATATTAGATAGTTTATTTAGGTGCTTTTTATCCCGACCATGATGTTAACCCGGTTGAGTGTGGATTGTGGAAACGAAACCCTTAAATCTATAGAGCAGCAACTGATCACATCTCTTCAATAATCTCCAATATCATTAAAAATATAACTTATCACCGTTTTTTTTGTAAAGCTACCTAATCCGGCAACGTCCGGTTAATTATTTATACTTATCTCGGATTTTTGTTTTTCTATGACTGTTCCATGCATTGATATTTCCAAAATAAAGGCGACGGTATTAGCGGTTCCTTGAAGGGCCTTTGAGTAAATATACCCATGTAAGTCGAATTGCGAACGCACATCTGCGGCACATTTCGCCGTATTAATGGTTCATGGAAGTTAAATGATACGTAGAGAGATAAGTTAGTGTCTTCCTAGTATTTGGACTAAATTCTGTTTTGTGTTGTGGCCTGTCGAGTGAGGTCTACATCTTCTCAAAATTACCACCTGAAAATTGACCTAGATAATACAAACCCATTTACGATTTTAGATTACACAAACCTAAAAATTCTAACGGACTTGGCGGACGCGCGCTCGTCAAAACATGCACATAAAAGTATTAAATGTATTCAAGTGGGATATCGTATCTTTAAAGATTGTTTTGAGCTGTATCAATGAATCGCATAGCAGTTAGTCAAGATTTTTTATAGGCAAAGTCTGCATTTGTACATTAACCATCTTTCCATTAAAAAAAATATCGATCTACGCGCGTCATCATCCTATGTAATCAGCTAGACATGTCTAGCTGATCACCATTCTGTAGTTTCATTTCGTCTTCTGGATTAGGTACTCCTCTCAATCTTGTTTTATTTTCTACCTTTAAACTCTGCTTTTAACTGGTCTTTTTTGTTTGGTCAATAAATGTCTTTCCTTTTTTTTATATCTCCGTTATCCAGGGTTATGGGCTTATCCGAGCAAAAGACAAGGAATTGGTGTGTAACTAGAAGTATACATTGTACCGCCCACCCCATAATACAGGGCAAACAACGTCCGGCATTAATAGCAATCGAACATTCAGCTACTTAGAGCGATAGGATCAACGGATTGTTATAGCGCGTGGCTGGACCGCACGGCAACACGACAGGCATCTAATGGTGTGCGCTGGTCGAGCCTCGGTAATGATAGGTCTGGGTTCAACGACCCCGCTCTTGACCGTGCGTTTAATTTTTTGAACGTTTTTGTCGGCACCAGCTGTATTTTGGTGGTTTTTTGGTGATAGGAATTTGAATGGTGCCGTAGTTCGTAAATAACGTTGAAGACGGCCAAGTAAAAGAAGAATCTTCTACTAACTTTCCGAGTTGTCACGAATTACCTACCAGCTTTACGAATTGCAGGTCTGCTCATTTACCTCTCGTATATAAATACCCACTTGAATACTTAATTGTTTCATCACTCATAAAAACAAACCTATATGATTTGGTGTAAAGTGAGCTACACATAGCAATAAGTAAGACACTGCTACTGTAGCCAATCTACTGAGTTTCTTACCGGTGTCTTATCGGTAGATTTGACTTGACCAATCAACTGATAGTTAAGCTAATATTTTGAACATCTGTAGGTATGAAAAAGATGAATATGCCTTCCATTGACGAAAACGGTGACTATTTTGGCTATCTGGTTCAGTTAATCAAAACGTTGGCATTCATAATCTCTCTTCTTCCGTTGGTTTTGAGAGAACAATCTTGCAATAGGTAGGTATGTCTTTGGTGATGTTGATTGTGATTTTTTAGTAAAATATCAGCCTATTAATATCCTAGCCGCCTCTCATTTGAAATCAAATCGTTACAAAAATGGGTGCAGGTTTAATCAGCACGCTTGTAAAATGGGGGTTTGGGATCACCTCAAAACTGTGGCTTGCGATTCGACTCTAGGACCCCGAAATTCAATTGGTTATAACCTTCAAACTAAAAGAACTTACCAACAACCGTAGGCTCCAGGTCAACGAAGACAGCCCTGGGCACATGTTTGCCAGCGCCAGTCTCGCTGAAGAAGGTGTTGAAGGAGTCGTCTCCGCCGCCCAGGGTCTTGTCCGACGGCATCTGGCCATCGGGCTGGATGCCGTGCTCCAGGCAGTAGAGCTCCCAGCAGGCATTGCCGATCTGGACTCCGGCTTGCCCGATGTGGACGGAGATGCATTCCCTCTGAAAGAGAACAGGAGATTAGTACTGGATGCAAGTTCGTTTATTAATCCTACATTTGGATATAATTTTAATCATTTAGTAGCCGAGAGGCAACCGGGCTGGGCGTCGCGCCATCTCCGAGCTCTCAGGTACGATCCCCGGTCGGGCCAATATGGGAAACGAATTTTTCTATATTGCTTCGGCTCTGTGTCTAGTCGCTGGGGGCCTAGACAAGTGGCGTTTAGCGAACTTCGATATCGTTTTGACAAGTTTAAAATGTATGATGTACTTGGAGCTGCGTGGGACATTACAAATCTCTTGTAGGTACGGATATTGTCTTGTATAGCAGATAGCAACTTAAGTATCTACTCACTATCTACCTACCACATATACCTAAATTATAAAACAGGAAATCCACTTATTTATTAGTTACGCAAAGTCTGACTTTATTTTTTTGCGCTATTAGGAAGAGGTAAAAAAACCACTAGTAAGTCCTATGTTAGGTAAAAAGGTATTAGGTACTAAAAGCTTTGTACTACAAATTTAATTATTTAGTTTTTTTCATTTAACTTGGGTATTTACGTCGTAAATTTACTAACTACGTTTAATGGTAAATTACTATATTAAATGTCACAGTTCAAAATGTCTGACCTATTGATTAGTTTAAAGAATAATGAAGATCTGGGTTCGTTTGGTATCGATACGAGTATTTAAGCCCAAACAGTATGCTTTAATAATAGTTAGGCGCTTTTATGAAATTCCAAGAAACAGGAAACTTTTAAGCACAAATGACGTTTGTTAATTGTATTTCATGCCTACACGCGACATCCTAGCATACGCAATATGTCAAATTTATCGCATGACACGACAAAAATTGCGATACTGTTGATTGGCTAATAGCAGACCGCACTCGTATTTTCAGCCAATCAGCAGCTGACGCACTGACTTCAATCGATTTTGACGTTTGTTAAGAGCGCGATAAAATTTAGTCGCGTTGCGTATGCTAGGCCTGATAGTGTCGTGTCATAGACAACACTAGCTTTCCGCCGCGGCTTTCGATGTGTATGTTCGATAGTTTGCACTAATTTTCTTCTCCTTTAAGTCGCAGCGTGATGTTATATAAATGGACCATCCTCGATAATTCGACTATCTAACACAAAAATGTTATTTCAATTGAAACCAGTAGTGCCTGAAATTAGCGCTTTTAGATAAATAGATATATATACTTTATTGCACAAAATCTTTACAGAAGTAGGTTTTACAGAATGATTATAGTACAATTTAGGCGGTCTTATCGCTAGAAAGCGATCTCTTCCAGACAACCTTAAGGTAGAGGAAATAGTAGATGGCGAGAAATGGGTACGGTCGTGCAACACAAACTCTTCAGCTTTATGATATTAGAATAGATAAACACTGCCGTAAAATTAGGAACAGGCGGACTCGTAACCAATTTTCAGTCCGTTGTCACCTGAAAAGGCATATATTTCATATCCTTTTGGAAAATGAGCATTTACGATGGGAAGTGAATTATTACAGCTCCGATAGTGCCCGCAGATAGCGGTTCACTATATAATCAGTAGCTATTATTTTAATCGCACTTAATTCTTAAACATCAGCTGTTTTCCTGATAAACCTAATTGTTATCTACACTAATATTATAAAGAGGAAAGATTTGTACCTATTTTTGCATGTTTGTATGTTTTTAATGAATAGGCTCAAAAAGTACTGGGCCGATTTAAAAAATTCTTTTACCAATAGAATGCTACATTCTTCCAATTTGATATAGGCTACAAAATTAGGGATCCTTGGTAAAATTTGAAAAATTTCAACAGAAAAGCGGGAAAAATTCTCTAAGGCGAAACGAAGTTCGCCGGGACCGCTAGTTAGTATATATATTGAAAATTGATTGCATCTAAAGATCGATTCAAATCAAAATTTCTGAATTAAAGTTTGTGGAATGTGCTGAGCAAGTTTCCATTCATGACTTGATTTCAAATGGATTGAATTTCAAAGAAAAAACCTTCGAAATTAAGGCCTTTGATGTCGTTGAACAGATTGATGACTATGTTCGACGCCGTCAATGTGACAATGACTCCACGTTTTACTTGAGTTCCCGCATAAAGGCCCAATTTCCGTCCATGAAAGGGCAATTGTTAACGTTCTTAGACATATTTATTGCTATTTTTTACGAATTCATTGCCTTGTATTTTGGATGATTATTCTTTCTAGGCATTTTTTTTATAGTTAGGATTTACTTTCGCATTGTGTGACTTGCATGAAATGGTATAACTAATCTAACTCGTTCTTGTGTTGAAATTAATTAAATTATTTCAAATAAAATAAAATCAAATTAATTCACTTCAAACATACATAATAAAACATTACTTCAGGTTGTGGCCTGGCATACTGAAGTTAGTCAGCTATTTACGTTTTCCATGATACGATTACCTATAGTTTATTCTATATATTCGACTTTATCTTGCGTCAATTATAGAATTGTGTACAAAAACAATGTTTTTGGTGCTCGTCTCTTAAAAATATTTTCAAGAACCAAGTCGCGTTAGAGGACTCCAGTTGCTACTCCAATTGATTAGAAGTTTGAGCTCCCTCGAAACCACGGTAAATATAGGCAAAAGAATTCGCAGCTTTCATAAAAAAAAAACCTTAAAATTATTTCCAATAATAATGTCCAAAAAATAATCCCGATTCTTCTACATATCAAGACAAAACAGGCAAAGGTTGACGTCAGCCCCAACAAATAAAACTCACGAAACCTCATAAGTCGACAACACCCAACAACACCAAACAAAAAAACTCGCGTGACTATATTTTGGCACAAACTAAAAATTAGGGCAAAACGGCGTGAAATACCTCCGGCCGTTGCCCCAGCCCTCGGCCCAGACTCATTAAGGCAAACCACGGATTGTGTGTACGGAGTGATAAATAGCGCCAGGTATCGATCAAAGGTACCTACAATAAACGGGTTCAAAGATACGATTACCTGGTACTAGGTCAGAGTTTTATTGTGGAGGGCAATAACTTAGAAAGGGCTTAATATATATAGGCCGTAAGGTTCTTGTTAGATTGGTTTTGTAACGCCCATTCGATCTATTCGATGTCCGAAGATTAGCGGTTTTATTGTGGTACAGCAGCTGATGTTGAAGAGTTTTAGTGCGATTATAATAATAGCTACTGATTAACTAGTGAATCGGTATCTGCTATCTGCGGCCACTATTGGAGCTGAATTCACTTCTCATCGTAAATACTCATTTTCCAAAAGGATATGAAATATTTGCTTTTTCAGGTCACAATTAGGAAAGCGGACCGAAAATTGGTTTTTAGTCCGCCTGTTCAATTATCCAAAAATTGAGACACGTATTTTTGCATTTGTCATACTTTACCAACTACCCAATAGTGAAGTAGGTAATGAACACCCACTCCGCAACTTGACATCGCTTTATGTAACTACATATTTTTTTATATAATTCAGCAATTGAAAAAAGTACCTACTGTTTAATATTTTTGAATAGATATTTGTTAAACTAAATTAATTTGGTATTTTTGAAAGTGCGCTCCTCTATTGTCACTAAGGATTGTGACCATCGCCAAGTCTGTATTTCAGAAGTCTTTGCCATAGATGTGGCATATACAGGCCTGCACTTTATACTTAGCCCTGCGTAGCACGAGGTCTTGCTAACGATTACTTCATTTATAGATTACCTACTAGCGACCCGCCCCGTTTTCGAACGCATGTAAATACTTAGTAATGTTGATTTTTCTATTACATATTTCATCAAAAACCTTTCTCTTGAATTACACTATATAATAAACAAAAACGCATCAAAATCTGTTGCGTAGTTTTAAAACTAAGCATACATAGGGACATACAGCAAATGCGACTTTGTTCATACTAAACTGTGATGATAATATAATTAATTTTTATGCCCTGTTCACATTATGAAAATATTTATCATATTTAATGCGCCGTGACTGCTAATTACGCCAGCCTAACAGGGTAATGTAGAATGTAGGCCGCATCATGTGGTCTCATGTTTCGCCCACCGCTGCGTGCAGGCTACAAGGCGACGATCGAGAAAGATTTGTTATAGAGAACTTTAGTGTAGCTGTGCGAAGCTTGGCTGTTAGAGCAAATCGTGCGTAACGAATGTTGTATTTATTGTAAGGAGATACGTTTGGGTGTGTCATTGCAAGACGGATGGTGACCATTATATAAAAACGCCAGACTACAAATTAACTGGTCTCACTCTAACGGTTGTTTGTGACAAGTTTACTTCAATTCGAACAATTTGACAGCTGTCAAAACTGTCATAAAATGTATATTTTTTTGGAATTTGATAACCGTTGTTAAATCGTCGCTTAGGAAAATGATAATATATAAGTAAATATTGGATATTATCACATACATTGGTCTGAATATGTAGTGAGTCCGTTTTCCGTATAGACCCGAATGGGAATCAAACCCGGAACCCCAGAGATGGGACGATACTTTGGCGTCCACCCAGTAAATATAGGATAGTAAAAAATATGTATCCTATATTTAATTTAAATTTGATAACCGTTGTTAAATCGTCCTTTACGGTTGTAGTTTAGTTGGTGCAACAGACCCTTAACTTTTACTTGGTAGAACCAAAACTACATCAAGCAACACTTTGGACTGAACATAAGAATTGTGTAATAGGGAATTACAAGTGTATACCGCTATGTGCATTTGACCACACCACAAATTTACATAGACATAAAGGCATTTTACCATTTACTGTCATCAATCTTCGCACGTTTGCGTCTACATAGTCCGAGGCCCTACTACAGAGCCTCATCGGTATGGACTATAATTTACCCATAATTTACCCTTCCTTACCTGTCTATGGCAAGACAAAAAAAGTGACGTTACCAATTCTATTTTTTTGTCCATAATTTAAGACGAAAACCTTAAAAATCGCCGAAATGACTCAGGAAACAGTCAAACAGGCTTTTTTGTCTTTGAAATTTAAATTAACGAATAATGTAGTGGTCCTGAAATACCCTTTTCTTTGGTCGTCAAAAATACTCCCTAAACATATTGACGACCTCCGTAGCCAGCAGGCGAGCGGGAAAGACTTTGGCATCGCGACATTCTAAGGTTCCAGGTTCTACTCCTAGGCGAGTCAATCTATATTGTCACGGTTCTGTGTGTTGTGTTGTGATAGATATAATCGTCGTTTCTGATTTCTGTAACAAATGCTTTAGCTACTTATCACAGAATCAAAGCTAAGCTAAGCAAATATTTACTTATGTAAGTATCTAAGCGATTTCACTTCTTTCCCCTTAGAGGAAACTCCGTAAGTTAGGCACACAGGAACACCGTAGTCCGCACTCACGAATTTCAGTAGTAGGGCCTCTGAGACATAAAGGAATTTACCAAGTGTAGTTCTCTAGTATAGTATAGTAGTATTAGAGAATAAGGATCGGTTCGTGTGTACCCCCGTTGATAACGCGGGAGGTACCACGTGGTACCGTCACGGCATCATCAATCATGAAGCAAAGCCTGAGCTTGATAGATAGGGGGTTTTCATGCCTTTGTGCCGCTGCTTTTTTGAATGTACCTACCTATAATAAAAAGGGCTGTCGTCATGAAACAAATTTACTAGAATAGGCACAATTTAAAAAGTAAGCTGTAATTCACTTCTTAATGTTTCTTTAATCTTAATTTTTCAGTCGTTTAAAACAGGTGGTACATATGGGAAAATGAACGAACGAATACCAAAATAGACACTTGGCAGATTTTACCATGAGAAGGAAAGAAAATTTAACTGTTTAAAGTTTGTTTAGTTTTTAATAGATTGTTCGTTTTGCGATCAACTATGTTCTTGTCGTTAGGATCCTAATTATCAGAAATTTAATTTTTTCATGGATTTTCCCAACTAATTAAGTGGATAGTATCTGCTCTTCGGGGAGTTCCACATACGCTGCAGCCTTCCCAGAGGAAACGAAATAATGCCCAATGGAATCAACCCCTTAAAAAAGGCATCAATGCCCTTATATTTTGCAAAAATCTTCCACATAAAACTAAAAAACATAAGTTTAGAAAACATCTCATTAAATACTCATTACAATTTTATTACACTCATTACATAAAAAATAATCGTAAAAGTAAATTAAGCTCATTATGACCAAAGGTTGCCGATGGCCTCGCCCACATAGACGCAATTATAAACACACTCAATTGGTTCACAGACCAGACTATTTACAAGTAAATTGGTGCAATAAGTTACCGAATCAAGCAACTGGGGGCGTTCGATTACCCATCCTTATTTGTATCAAAATACTCCTCTATACAGTCCTACAAATTGGTTGAATTTATTGGGCAAGTGTGAGTCATATTAACACTTAGAGGTTCTGTACTAATTTACAACGCTGTGTGTTACCCAGCTCTAAAAGTCGTCTGTTTATGACATTGTAAAGTTTACTAAAATATTGCTTACTGGACTATTGGTTTTAGTTTGGGCGATTTTTTTTATTGTAGCGCAGTATATTGGCTCCTCCCAGCCTGATGGTAAGCAAGAGAGGAACCCACATCGCGATGACAACGGATTTGATATCAAAATATCCTATCCGTTAGCATCGCCATACGGGCCCGATTACACTGAATATACTGGCTATACAATGTATCTTTTCAAAAATATATATGGCAATTTTTTAGAACATATTTCGTGTAATTTTTCACCTAAATATTTTAGAATTGTTTTTATTAGGTTAGTTTATTGTCGATACAAAAATGATTTTCTGCACTAACCGCATAAATGCCACAAATATTTTTTTGCCACGAATTGTCGGAGACAACCAGTTGTAAGAAAGTATCACTCTCTGATAATTTTATGTGAGATAAAATCTTTAACAATATAATGATGAAAAATGATATCAAATTACCACTAGGTCTTTTTGTCTACACCATAAATGTGATATCATTTTGTATCTTTTCTTTGAAAAAATCCTACTAGGTACTAGTTAATTAAAACTAGCTATTAATTTTACTTCACAGCATGACGCGAATGCAAAGGTAAACAACCTTTATTCACCTGCCTATGAAACAAAAAAATCGTTTTTAGACCCGTTATTTTTAATTAAAAATCTTCATGATCAGTTTTCAAAACATTTCCGGATTCTCCTTTTCATGTACCTACGTTTAACGGAACCCTAAAAGTGAATCAGCCCGCTATTATTGGTATTCGATCTTATCCAATTACCGACTAAGACAAATGCTGTTACGCATCAGGGGCACAGACAATGCAGACGTATTGGAGCACCGAGCAACTGGACCCATCAAGGCTGCTCGTGCGTGACGCCTCCAACTGGTAGCCGAGATATTATCTGGGCCGAAATTTTCGGCATCAATAAGGATGTTGATTGGCTAGTTAACTGAGATACTTACCTATCAAAACACGATTCGTTCATAGATTTAGCTATGAAGATAGTAATTTGTGACGTCACAATTTTACTCGTCAACCGACTGATCACATAATTTGCAAAAAATCAATATCTATGTTCGGTGTAACATAAAGTCCTCTTTTATTGCATTTAAACCTTCTTAAAATTAGTGTCCTTTCGAAATTGCTAAGGATTTGAAAGCTACTAAGTAATTGAACCTATAAGGTTTATGATCGATTGGTCAATACGATAACTTATTAAATAAACGCTTCAAATTATGGCTCTTGATTTTAAAGTTGTTGGGATTTCTGCTTCATGAAATAAAAATGGTAGGCCTACAGCAGTTTATAATTAAACCATAGTGATAAAAGTGTAACTATTCGTAAACTATTTAACACATAGGTACCTACACTGATAAGTCAGGAGATTATTAATAAGCTGCCAAAAAAGCATGCATAGATTTAAGTCTTTGACCTAAAATTATGTAATGAAAAAAGGATATTGTAAAATAGAAAATTATATCTATTAATGACAAAAATGTTGGACTTGATAGCATTCATTATGTATGTATACTAGTCATGAGGTATTGTTTATATGTTTTTTCTTTACATGTAACCTTATTTGTAAGTTTTCAAAAGAGTAACTATTGAGTTTCTTGCCGGTTCTTCTTGATAGCATCAACATTCCGAACACGGCAGTAGTTTAATATAATCTGACCATTCATAAATGCTTTTGTAAAAGTTTACATGAAAAAGACATTTTCTATTGTAGTCAATTCTGCTAGGCGACGAGAGGCACGGGGGAGGGGGGGGGGGGAGCATAAGTGGGTAGTCCCCGCTCTTTTTAGAGCGGGGGAGTCTCACACACTTCGCTGTCTTCCCCGAGGCGTAGGCAGGAACGGTGCTTACGTCATGAGGACAGGACAAAGTGTATCTAAAATATACACGTTGAAAATATTTTCGGACGTGCTTTTTTCTGACCAGAAGCATTCTGAAAAGTTGAATATAAACGCTTTCAAAGCAATTCCTTGAAACATGACTCATTACCAAAAATAAGCTGAGCGGAAACAAAGAAACAGATTAATGAATTTTCCACGGTGAGTAATAAAATTAACGTTTTTAGACTAAGGTCTTTTAAAGTTTTTAGTCGGCATTTCATTATTTCTAAAATGTGACAAACCTACAGTTCTGATTATATCTTTTTTGTGCGCCTAATTGACAAGGCTTTGTTATCTCCTTTTAAAATTTTCTCTTGTATTGCACATGTGTGACCAATAAATAATATTCAAATTGACTGATTGATAAATAATTATCTGCCCAGACTTGCTATTTGTCTATTCGTCTGGACATGCTATACGAGAGAGTTTTATTTATTTCACGTCTTCTAAATAGACCTTCGTATAATTGAAGTAGGTATAAACGCTATTTAAAAGTCCTCAATAATACATTAGATACATAAAAGGTATGCCAAAAATACATTTTCAAAAAAATAACAACGACTGATGTCATTTTAGTTGATACCTTTATAATAAGTCTAATTACCAATCATCATAATAACAATTCCAAAATGCTTAAAACTGTTTAAATTGGCATTTGGAGGCAATTTAAGCCGTCTTGTTCAGAAGTGTAATCCCTAACAAGGCGAGCAGAAACAAACATGCATAGTTCATTCTTATCGTAATTATAATCACATTACCTATAATTATTTTACCGACTTCAAAAAAGGGAGGAGGTTTTCAATTCAAACATAATACATGTTTTTAAATTAGTACATTTTTTTTCTCCTTCTAACTTATTTATGATAACCACACGTTAATCATGTTCCAATATTTTACGATTCGCAATGTGTCAAAAATGGCTATCCTTTTTTCTACGAGTCGTTAATTGTAATTTCAAATTTACTTTCCATATCAGCTGTCATCAGTCGTCTGTCGGTCGCCTTTAGCTTAAGCTTCGTAAAGTTTATGACAATCCGTTATTAAAACGGATCGTTTTTAAAATATTGGAACCGGGCATTAATCTACGTAGGTTCTCGTACAATAACATTTATAAACCTTTATCATTAATGGTACTGGATTTAGGTAAAATCTAATTTGTGTTATGTTTCAGACTCTATCGTAAATAACTTTGTAAAGGACTATGGGCGAAAATGTATGAGCTCCGTCCCCACATACCAACAAACATGGAACTGATACCAATGTGTTCCTAAAGTGCCCCCATTTTATTAAAATCCTTTGTTTTAGATAAATCAGTGGGAATATATATTAAACAAAATTTGTAATTATTATAAAAATCTATGTGATGATTTTGATATATCGTTATCATTAACTAGGCTCAATTCATTGGTTATTATATTTTGCCAGAGGCAGTATGATTTTGCTAATTAAATCCATTCAACCATGAAAGTACCGCGCACGTGTTGTATAATACGCACTTACACATGCCTGGTTTCCGCGGATATCCTGTCATGTCATGTCGCCTGTAGGATGGGTTAGAATTACAGCTAAGCACTAGCTTCCCCAGTATAAAATTACTGCCTATTTTGTTGGATGTGCCCTAAGTGTTTTAGATTCAAAATCCCTTGCCATTTGATGCAGGATTACCTACAAATAAGGTGCTAAGTAAGGTTTGCAGGGATTTTTAATTTGATCAGGATATAAACACATCGACGTAACAGATATGACCAGATTTAATCGTTTGTAGGAATCTTTTAGGGTCTTAAATAATTGAAATATTTTATTAATTTCATAGTAAGTTATGCAATATATTATTATTACGTTTATTTCGCAAATGTTAAGTGTTTTTCTTTTGTTTTTCGAGTCACTTCAACTCTCATCTGCGTCATTTTTATTATCTCTAAGTTAAGAAACAAAATGACGTTATTATGAATATTATCGCATTGATCGTCAAATAACAGATGTAGCTTTTTGATACACCTACATTGAGTAGGTAGGTATGGTTCCACTACTCGTATACAAATGGTAAACCTTTTTATACAAAAATATGTATACATACCGGGGAATACATTTTCTATTATACATAGATATTATTTTTCAAAAAAAGAGGTAATTTGTCAGACAGAATAGAATAAGAAGAATTGACAGTTACGATCATAGGTATAGGTGATTTATTTTATCCTTCCTTTAAAAGAGTCAGCAGCAACGAAGCCGAGGTTAAGAAATTAGCTCGAATGTATGGTACGAGTCGTACCGTACGTACGACTATGGCAGAAAGTTATAAAGCTACACAGCGTATATATAAAATAACCTAGAAATACTTAATTGGTTCAGAAGACAATGCTAGTGTCACACCACAGTTCTAACATCCACTCATAAAACATCGCATAATGAACCGTACCGAAAACGACTGATGCGCACATTACCGTTGTTAGGTTACCTACCCGTATTTATACGTAATTACACCATATCGCATGGCTGCAATAAAGCGTTCAGGAAGAGGCTCAAATATAAGTGCCAATGCCCATTACATGATTGCATAGTCGGGGTCGTTGAACCAACACCAATTTCTGCCTTGGCTGGCAACACGGGAAAAGTAAAAAAAGATTAGCAAAGCGCGAGAGGGACACGCTCCGTGACAGCTAAACGGGTTCTGCGTATCTATTTACACTAATACTAATAGAGAAAAGATTTGTTTTTTTTGTTTGTGTATGTTATGAATAAACTCAAAATCTACTGTGCCGTACTATTTCATAATTGCCCTACATTTCAAAATCAAAATCGTTAAAATTCAGTGCGTCAGCTGCTGATTGGCAGGCAAAAACAGTGCAGTGAGCTACTCGCCAACCAATAGTATCGAATTGTTTCTCGTTTCATGCTAGAAATTTGACGTATTGTGCATGCTAGTATGGCTAGACTTTTTTTACTTATATGGACTCTAGCGTTTTAGATAACGATGATTCCGCCAATGCCAATTGTTTAAAGAGACACGTTATTACTACACTAAATGCCCGGTGATGAGAGTTACTTCATTTCATGGATCGATTTATAAATGCTTCAAAAATTAAAGAGTTACTACTTTTGCTCACTGCTACATCCAAGGACAAAAATAAGGGGTTCTTTAAAGACGCCGGTACCCTACATCTTAAAAAGAATTACCTCTAAAGACAAAAATAATACTTTGACGGCAGTACCCTGCTTGTTAAAAAGAATCCAGCGTAGACGCAGCCTATAAAGACTTTCAAGCTTGACTATGAAGCTCGAGCCTCAGTAATCTGCGCAGACGCAGCAACGCGTCGACGCTCGCTACCGCACTTTCGGCCTATGATTAATGATCATGGAGCCTCTTTGTGTTACGGAAAGTCTAGGTATGTTGACCACGAATACTGTGATTTACAATAGACTCCTGCAAAAAGTTCATTGAATTGCTTCTGAATAAGACTTTTGAACACAGTAGAATCATTTTAATTTTGAGCTGACTAATAAACGTACACAAATGTAGCAATTTTTTTCTAATTTACAGTATATATTATTGATTACGATTTGTTATTTATTTTAATTAGTTTTTTTCTCAACAAACAGACTAGTAGGGTTAAGAATTGTATTTGCTTGTCATCAGATGTAATTATGCCAATAGGATGTATGTTAAAATAAAAATATACGACGTACTTTTGAAGCTTTCAAGAAATATCTCATTTTAAATAAAAAAATAACACGAATATACATTATTTTTATTATTATTCTAAGAACAGATCTTCGTTAATTGATTGAATGGTCGCCTATACTCTTAATTTGGACTAAATGTTCCTTGTATAGTTAAAAAGCTATCATTAACGCAATGACTCACCATGACAGTTTCCAAGTAATTGCTTTTAACAAAACAACGACGAATAAACCGACAGAAAATATAAATAAATTATTATGAGTTACTTAAAAGTGTGTGTGTGAGTTAGTTGTGAATTCTTTAAACGCTTAAAATAATCCAAAATTCCAAGATTGTGATTAAGTAGTTAAGCACTAGGTATACCGGCGAGGAATTAAAAATGGCCAACGACAGAAAATTGATTGTAAATAACCGTTGCGATGTTTACTTTTCATTTGACCCTTTTTAATACGCAGTCTATAATTAAGGAGCATTCACACAATGTATCCTGTGTCCCTAGCGAGTACTGGGGGCACATTAGCACAAGAGGGGGGGGGGGAGGGGGTTATTACGTCATCGGCACTCCCGAATGAGTCACGGCCTAAAAGCTCTCTGTTTGAGCTGGCTTACGTTGCCGACTGGAGACCACTTGGGACCGGATATCATTTGGTAATACGAGAGTTCCTGACAAACTGTTGGTTTGTTTGGAATTAAATAAATAGAGCACCTACTCTCTTCATACTTGTAAATAATTACACACTTGATTATTACTCAATGTTTTTGTCGAATTTATCGTAACTATTTCCGAGAAATAAGATGTTTATTTTTATATGGGTGATATTAATACCAGAGTACCACCGCTGTTAGAAATAATGCCGTAGCAGCATTCGCTGAGGTGGAACCTAATTGACCACATTATGTTCTGTGTGTGTGTTTCTGTTTTTTTAATCGTGTTGTGTGTCAATAAACATATTTCTATTCTATTATTGTGCCAATATTGTTACCGTATTAATTAGGGTGTTTGGTCATTATACATAATAGAAAACTGATGTCAAACCTTTCGTTGATGGTACAAGTACCTACCATATTAACTACATAAAATACATTATTAAGGCCTGATTTGTGTCGCCTTATAACAAAGTACAATACGACTTATTTCAAATGGTATTATGATATTCCCTAAGTAACTACTTAATGACGTTCTTATTTAAAAATGCTTATACATTATGTTACTTTTTTGTTTAATGAGTTTAAATTATCAGATACAAGCATGTGTTACATCGAATTTTGGGCATTTTTAGGACTTTCCTTAGATATGGTTTTTTTGGTGATAAGTGCAATCCATACTAATATTATAAATGCGAAAGTAACTCTGTCTGTCTGCCTGTCTGTCTGTCTGCCTGTCTGTCTGTCTGTCTGTCCGTCTGTTACTCTTTCACGCCTAAACGGCTGAACGGATTTTGATGAAATTTGGTATAGGTATACGTTGAATCTCAAGAACGGACATAGGCTACTTTTTATTAGAAAATAAGGGGGGATGGGGGTAATACCACCTTTGAAAGTTTATATGGAAAAATGTTTTTGAAGTTAGAGATATGAAATTTGGCACAAATATAGCTCGAAACTTGGATTAAAATATATACTACTTTTTGTTTCGAATATAAGGGGAGAAAGGGGTAAAACCGACCATGAAAGGATGTAGTCTACGCGAACGAAGTCGCGGGCACAGCTAGGTTTAATTATAAAGTTGTCAATACTGTTATTTGTTTTAAACGCTCTCAAGGAATGATTACACTCCTAATAACTATTGGGAGTCTATGTTTTTTACTTTTTCTGCTCTTAGACTGTGACTATGTTTCATAATGGTTAAACTAAAAATCACCAGTAGATGAAAGGTTCAGTCGGAGTAATTGAGAGTAGGTAACGGTGCCTAGTTTAAAATGACTGCTGTTCAGTTTGGAGCCAGAGAGAGTTCATCAAACGCTGTCAAAACGTGAGGTTTTTTATTGGGCTACTTGTGTTTGGTTGTGTTATAAGTTTTTATCTTACGACTAATTGTACCAGCATGTAGATAATGGCTACTATGTTTTTATCATTACGTTTCTTGGTTTCTAAAAATACCTTTAGGTATTTTGGGTTTATTGCCTTTGAGGGACTTTTTTACATTGCCCTTTAAAAAAGGTTTGTACCTACCTGTAGTACATAAGAGTAAAGGCAGTTTAGACTTTAAATATTAAAAACAAAACATTTTTATCTCCCCTTGCGGTGCGGGAATTGAACCCACGACCTTCACGTATCGCGCGTGCTGCTCTTACCAACTGAGCTAAGTTTAGACTTTATTGTACATGAATACTTATTTTTACCTACAAGTTCCAGTTGCAAATGCGCCCAAGATAAATTTATGACCTTTTGTAAAAAACATACTTCTATTGTATGCAATTTTTTTGATGTGTAGCTTCATCGTTTATGAACCGATTTTGTTAGAAGAAGATATTCTCAGGCTGGTACAGTCAACAGCACGTCAAGGTAAACTTGTAGTTCGATATTAGGTCTTATGTGGATGACATAAGGATGGTGCAAAGGACAAAGTTTGAAGTCTGACGTGCTCTTTGTGTACCATGATAAGGATGGACACTAGTATCTGATGAGTGATAGTATCCGAGACAAATTGAGGGGATGTCGGATTTTTAGGTAAAAAATATTGTACAAAACCCAAAATGTTTAATGTATTTTTAGCGAAAACAGTCTATGTCTCGTGGGATAATTTTCTACATTTCACATATTATTTGTTGAAATCAAGCAAAGCCTTGTTGAGGTGCCGCCCCGTGCTTGCAAACCGTGAAGTGCAAGTTCAATGAATTGCCGAAAAAAGTGAGTCATTGTTCAATACCTAACAACCTTGGACTAGGATTGGTCTAGCTTGTCGACATGTGCTTCTAGCGATCTGATAACGATACGAACAAGTTGTTTTGAGGCGGTATCTGAATTGAGCATCTATTTAGATATTATTTATAAAATAATATTCTTGCTAGGATGCGCAATAGGTCAAAATTATCGCATAGGACGACAAAAGTTTCAATAGGTACTCTTGAATGGCTAATTGCACACCGCACACGTGTTTTCAGCCAATCAGAATTTGACGAACTGAATTTCTTTGAAATATAGTGTTCATGAAATTAAGAAATACCTACTTTTTTAATTACGATTAGAATATGATTATCGTTGCATTACGGTACCTTTTCGAACATCGTTTTATTGCTTTGGTTACTTGATTGTTGGGTTTAAAACTATATATTAAAGAAATTCAACATTTGAAGAGAAACAGTCACATAAGTATGTTTGAAATACCGTGGAGTTGTAATTACGAGGTTTAACATTCAGATTACCATTAAGTACCTGATTAAAGTATAAATAATGAGGTACTTTAATAAATCCAGAGCTGGTATTATTCGCAGTAGGTCTAAATAAATTAATGTCAGAAAACGGAAGCCCGAAACTTAATTGTAATATATCTCCGTTCCCAAAAATACGTATGCTTCAAGACTCAAGACTGACTTATTCTTGAGCTGTATTCGTTGTTATAATCTTGTGGTTGAATTATTCATGCTAGGTATTAATCTTGGAGCTGGGGAGACCGTTCCTTGAACCTCTTTGTACGTGGTGAACTGATGAATCATGTTTTGAAGCATCCTCACTAATGTCTACGTCTAAACGGACGTCTGAGCGTCGTGTTATTTTGATACAAATATTATTCAAATTCGGCTGACTCACGTTCAGAGTTAAACTTTTGTTTTGCCGTCGAAGTCAATCATTTCTATTAAAATGTGCAGTTTATTATTGCTTTTATGAGTGAGTGGAATATGAGTAGACGTCAGAAGTTTATTTTTAATTTCACAGTCGTCTTTTGTTTAAGATTTTGTAGTTTATGTGGTTATTTATAATTTTGAGCTATTAGCTGACATCAGTCTAGACTTAATTGATTGCTATAAGTACTACTATTGCTATAGTACACTATCAAATCGACCAGGTGGCTGCTTCGCAAACGTTGGAAACGATTCAGAATAGGAAAATCTATGTTTTGTCTCTGTGCAATCGTCGATATAAAGAAAGAGACACAGTGATCCAAGAGAGGCAGGGCAAAGCGATTTATCGCTCGAACTGGAGAAGCTCGACTGATGAAATACCTCCACCTTACAAAAGACCGCAGCCAAATAACAATCACTCCGGTGTTGTTGTGTTCCTGCGTGTGAGCAAGGTTTCCAGAGCTCCTGGGGGGTGCTACATTAGTAGCAGGGGTCAAGCCTTCAAGGTAAGGGCGACAAGTCTAGTAACAGTTTTACTATGCTATACTTTTCGCCCTTATGCTAGGAACTCATTACCACTTAACAGCAGGTGGGATGAGGTCAATCTTGGAGTGCATTATAAAAAAAAAAACAGTTAGTATAGCTTTCGAATTCGAATCTGATTCCGATGTTTTGCAAATAGACCACTAGTATTTGTTCTGCAAACTATTCTACTAGAGTCCTTGTTCCGGACCCCTAGTCCAAGAAGTATGAGAAAAAAGAGAGGTCCAAGTTAAGAAACAATTTATTAGTCAAAGTGAGAAGCCAGCGGAGAGATAAAGAACAAATAACAAACATATTACAGAATCTTTGCTATAATAAACTTTAATTATGTTCAAATACGGACCATTTTATAAGTAGAACAGGCAAAGTGCCAGTTGGACTCGCGCACCGAGGGTTTCGTAGAAATTAAACGTTCACCCAATATAACAGTTTTCCTAAGAGAAAAATAGTCTTGACAGACAAACGGACGGATAACATAGTGATGCTATACCTAAGGGTTTCGTTTTTTAATTTTACGTTACGGAACCCTAAAAATATGAATATGTGCTGTGTAAACGTAAAGCACATCTATTTATTTTGCTAATTTAAAAATAATAAATTAACCTAATAATAATTGAACAAAGGAAAAATATAAACATTAAGTTATTTATCTGTCAATTAATCAGAACTGTATCAAACAGTCACAGGAAAACAATGAAAACAGAAATGACTACAAAAGTAGCGTTAAGTTCATTATTCAATAATCTGATACAAAAAAATACTCGATACATAATTCAAAGGCAATTAGGGAAATTCATAATTAATTAAAACGCGGCTAAGGTTGTTGACACCAATTATTTTATTTGAAATGATTGGTCTGTAGGTAGGTACTAAGGGCGGGGCGATGTGGCACTCCTGCTATTGTTTCTATGTGGGTTATACTGAGTATAAGATTACGACCTACTAGCATAGTGGTATTAATCGAGGATATTATCAATAAGATTAAATTGAGCATTCATGAACCTGGAAGTCTACTCCCAAAAACGAAATATGTCCGATCCGATGACAGATACTCGTAGCAAGTTTAATTCTCAAAATCGTAACACATTGAATGGGAATTAAGCGTTTTAGAAAAACAAAATCTTATATAAGCAAATCGAAAACCACGTTTTATAATTTTAAAACTTTCGCGTTCCATTTTATACTTACTATTAACACTATCTATTGTATTAGCTACTAAATCAAAATGGTGTCGCGTTTTGACCCGTTAACTTATTTTAAATGTTTAAACACGTTTTAATTTTAAACTTTTAATAAATATACAAAAACAAAACCTTTTGTTTGTTCGTTTCGTTTTTGGGAATATACCCCCTGGAATTAAAAACCCATACTTTGATTCTAGACAATTAGCATCTTATCACTATAATAAAAATTGCGTGTTTTAAAGCAAAATAGAAATGAAGGAAGGAAAATCATACTGAAGTTATATCTTATATATAAAAATGAATCGCTGTTCGTTAGTCTCGCTAAAACTCGAGAACAGCTAGACCGATTTGGCTAATCTTGGTTCTGAAATAATTGTAGAGGTCCAGGGAAGGTTTAAAAGGTTAGAAACTAAAAAAATAGGCGTTACGAAGTTCGCCGGGACAGCTAGTCTTTTATAAATATTGTGTAGTTGATAACTGTTTTATTGAACTGAACGGATTGACTTATAGCAAACAGTTTGGAGGGCTTGACATTTCACAGGACCATTTCATCAAATAATTTAATTAGTTCATATTAAAATTTTTGAGAGAGGTAGGACATAGCGTTTTATCGCTTGATTTGGAGCAGCCGAACTGGTTAAATACCTCCACCTTACAGAGGACCGCAGCCAAATAACAATCACTTCGGTGTTGTTGTGTTCCTGCGTGTGCGTAAGGTTTCCAAAGCTCACGAGGGTGCTACATTAGTAGCAGGGGTCAAGCCTTCAAGGTAAGGGCGACAAGTCCGGTAACACCTGTATTATGCTATACTTATCGCCTTAAAGCTAGGAGGACCTCACCACCACGTAACATCAGGCGGGATGAGGTCAATCTTGAAGTGCAATATAAAAAAAAATATAATTAGTAAAATTTATACGATCAAAATCAAACATATATTTACACTTAAAAGGTACAGACACGAGTAGTTATGAGGTACATACATTAAATGTCTACAAATCAAAATTGACACCTCTAACGCCTTTCTGATGTTCAGTAATAAACACAATAACATTGCTATACATCATACAGGTGTGATACCGACAAGATTGTCACAACAAACAACATGGAGTAATGCTTATTCAAAGTTTAACCTGCGTAGAAGTAAAGTAATTTGAACTTACTGGTATTATAAAGTTGAAGAGTTTGTTTGTATGAATGCGCAATGCTCAGGAAGTAATGGTTTAAATTAAATAAATAAATAAGTGTTAGATAGTCTAATTATCGAGCAAAGGTTTACGTTATATTACATCACCTTGCAGCCGAAAGGAGCGAAGAAAATACAGGAAGACCACACGTCCGAAACACAAGGGTGATTTTATTCGTAAGTGTAAGCCTTGTTACCACATTTGCTTGCATGCACATCAAACATTTCAACGCTCCTTATAGATAGCTAATTATATAATTAAGAGTGACTAACATCCAATCAAAACCCGTGTTCTTCTCAGATCGACCCACGCTTTCATTGTAAACTCGTCTTAACAAAGGAGCCGAACTAAACTCCCTCTTTACACGTGAACCACGATCTTCCTCGTAATGGAGCCTTTAAATAGCCCCCAATACATATGCAACGTATGTTTGTCTACGACTGAACAATAATTTGCATGGTTAAACGCTAAAATGCTATTACAGCCCACGTGGATTAGTTTTCTTGGTGCAATTGCCTATTCAATAACGGTCTTCTTATGGTAATTGTAGAATTAATTAGTAGGTACCTCTTGACCTTAAATGGTTTTTATACCTTTAGTCCACTAAGATCCACTAAGACGTAAGATTTTTGCCTCCCGGAGCCAACCGGAATAGACCCAACCGCCATTGTATACTTTTATTTGTTTAAATATTTTATTCTAATGTACCTACATCTCAAAGGTAAGGCCAAGAGGTTGTTTCACGTGAGCTTATACTTCCTGTACTTTCAATGAAAATTGCCCCCTTGTTTTACTAATTGTTATAAAAATTAAGTCGAAAATTGGCTAGGAAAGCTTGACAGGTGCTTATTTTTCCTATCTGTCTATGGGGCGCAGCAGGCTCTCACCTCCTTATTTTCTACATTAGAAAGTTGCCGTACCCATCTCATACCCAAATTCTGTTTGGTATTTTCTTGAACCGTCGATTGTCATCATTTTAGTAATAATAATAATAATAATAAGTATTTATTTGGAACAAAAACAATAGTACATCAACATGTAGTGTTTGATAACATCCGCATTAGTTAAAAACTGTGTCGCAGACGTAAACGCCCACCTCAAACAGCAGAGTAGTAGAGTAGTAGAGAATATAAAATGCACGTACGGTCGAAAAGCACAAGCCTAACTAATCTTTAAACTTTATACACAAGATCTAAAATAATGTACCTTGAAGCGCTGTTTACTGTGCAACGGATCATCTCAATCTGGACTTTCGAATTACACACGTATCTACTACGGCAATTCACTTGGAACTGCAATGTTTTTGCTGTTCAATTTGCAAAACATCACGTTTCGTATAAAGTTTCTCAAAAACATCAAGATGTACGATGTGAAAGTGCAGCGTTTCAAATTTTGATGGAGTGGATTTACAAAATGGGATCTCTAGTATGTTTGTGGCCTAGAACTAAAATGAGTTTTTATGTTTCGTTCTGCCTTTCTTTTTGTCTAGATGACTGATAACTGTCTAATAGAAGACCACCTAAACTGTAGGAAAATTTATATACAACTAGCTGTGCCCGCGACTTCGTTCGCGTGGACTACATCCTTTTATGGTCGGTTTTACCCCTTTCTCCCCTAATATTCGAAACAAAAAGTAGTCTATATTTTAATCCAAGTTTCGAGCTATATTTGTGCCAAATTTCATATCTCTAACTTCAAAAATAAACATGTTTCCATATAAACTTTCAAAGGTGGTATTACCCCCCTCCCCCCCTTATTTTCTAATAAAAAGTAGCCTATGTCCGTTCTTGAGATTCAACGTATACCTATACCAAATTTCATCAAAATCCGTTCAGCCGTTTAGGCGTGAAAGAGTAACAGACGGACAGACAGACAGACAGACAGACAGACAGACAGAGTTACTTTCGCATTTATAATATTAGTAGGGATAGTAGGGATTTATGAAAATAATGTTTTGCGCAATAAAGGTCTACCTAGCTTTATTCATAAAAATTAATCTACTGCACTTTTTAATTTACTCTTTTAAACACACAAATCGAAACAAACCAATCACTTCGTCACTGGAAAGACAATTTTCCTGAAGCACCAAAATGTCGCAACCCATTAACAAAGTACATTATGAAAAACGTACAGTTGTAAAACCGGTAGTAGAATTAGCATTGTACGCACTGACAACTCAGAAGTGTTAAATGAATCAAATAGAAAAATATTTGATGATTTTGATTAGATTGATTGAAGTGATAGAAAGACAACAATCAACAATTAAGGATGGCGGTAAATTTGAACTTTTAAAGTGTCCCAACAATTTGATGTTATATTAATTTTTAATAATAAGATTGTTACAAGTAACGTTAATGGGAATGCGCTTCAATGAGCAAATTAGCTAGGAGCTAACTGTTTTTGGAATGAATCAAGCATATCGGAATCAAAAAAACTATCATGATAACTAACCCAAAATTATAGTCAGTTTAAACAAGTTAAGTTTACCCATACTTTACCAGTCAAAAATCAATTTGATAGCTGCCAAATCTGTCATATCCCATAAATTGTGAGTGATTTATCAATAACCATTATAGTTTTGTAACATAACATAACGTAGGTAACTGTCCTAGTCCAATACTAAGGATTGGACATGTGGCTCTTAATATTGTACGAGAAAAAAAGCTTAATTTTCTGGCAACCCTAGGAACCTATTTGAACCGCATCTAGTATAACGGTATATTTAATTATATCTAATACCTGTGAAATGGAATTGGAAAGTACCCCGCTGAGGCGCCTCACGGCTAGCCATCGATCATGAGGTTCCTTTGTTCTTATATCTGAACTACCGTAAACTGAAATAATTGACTTCACCTGATTTTAAATTGTGGCCATAAATGTAGAGCACTAGATGATCTCGAATCAGGCGACAAGTGTTTTAGGGCCAGTATTTTTTTTAACTAGCAGTAGCACTGATTTTGGTTAGCATTGATTTCAGCAGAAAACATTGGAATTGGGACCCCCTTTTCATTCCCTTAGGGGATGAATTAAGATTGGTAATTTATTACTATAAAGCTTTGATGTTCGGATGACAGTAAGTCAAGGTAAACACGTGCAGAATTAGTTCTTTTGTCCACGACATAAGGATTACTTATACATTAATAAGTGGGGCAAAGGCCGAATTGTGTAGTCTGCGCTTTTGACTGTTCTGTTAAAAATACTGTAGTACTCTGTTGTTAATCTATACTAATATTATAAAGCTGAAGATTTGTTTATTTAAACTCCCTGATCTCAGGAACAACTGGTTTGAATTAAAAAAAAATGTGTTGGACAGTCCACTTATTAAGGAAGGCTACAGGCTATGTAACATTATGCTACGACTAATATGAGTGAATAAGTGGGGTTGCCTTGGCGGTGTAGTGCGTCCGGAAATCTTCGTCGAAGCGCAAACCGATGGTTTTGGTGCTATAATAAGAAGAAGGTGTGCTTCGGCGTTGACGCGTTTACAAGGCAGCACTAGCACTATCCTTAGGGTTTTTGTTGACCGATGGGATTCACCGCTCCTTGACAGATGGGTGAGGACCCATATATATATAAATAAATAAAGTGTATTTTTACTAACATTAGTTCTTAAGAAAAATTGTTACTATTTATGGGCCAAGTAGGCCTGAAATAAATGAATTGAATTGAATTGAATTGAATTGAATAATCTATGATTATTTAAATGACAAAAATGTATGGGTCTAGAATAATTTTAATTCTCGGAAATGTTTTATACAAGCTTTGTATATTTTATTTAGATAGATAGATAGATAGATATACTTTATTGCACAAAATCTTTACAGAAATAGGTTTTACAGAAAAATTATAGTACAATTTAGGCGGTCTTATCGCTAGAAAGCGATCTCTTCCAGACAACCTTAAGGTAGAGGAAATAGTAGATGGCGAGAAATGGGTACGGCCGTGCAACATAAATACAGTTTTTATTTTAGAATTATTTCGTAGTTTAGTACCTAGTATAAGGGAACATTGTTACATTGAAAAGAGTAAGTGTAGAGTTTCTTTCCGGTTCTTCTCGACATGATCAACATTCCGAACACGGCAATAGAATACTTAATTTTTAGATTCATAAGGGCTTTTGTAAGGTTTACATGAATAAAGATGTTTTCTATTCTATTTTATAGTCTGTTTAGGTAGCCTGAAGTAATGATATCCAAATAGGATCGAGGTAACAAGGTCTACGATTTACCTTCGTGGCTTCTATAGCGTGGTGCAACTTTTCAATAGTCGGTTCTACCTAATTTGTGTCTCTTCAGGTGATCTAATGGACAGATAACCTGAAGTAACTAGGTCGTAGCGAAACCATTACCCTAGTAAACTTTTCATTTGTGATCAAAAAGTAGAATTAGGAAGTTTAGTAGGTAATTTATTTCTCTTAGGATACCTGATAAAAATAATAGTTGAAAGAGTGTAGTTTTCGAAGTTGATTACATCTTCCTATTTATAAATGACTGACAGTTGCCCGCGAATTCGTTCGCATTAATTCAGGATAAGAAGTATATTGTATGTTAGTTTAGTATCTCATATATTTTTCTACCAAATTTCATTCAAATCTATTAGGAAGTTTAAGGTGGTCTTCCACAAGAGGGCGAGACAAGACAGACGTGTAGAAAATTGTAATATGTATGGCAAACTTTCAATCCTCTCGTAGCGCAAGTTTGGTAGAAATAGTGAGGATTGACGAGGATATGCGAGGTGTCAATTGAAATATTTGTGTAAACATGAACTATATTGCTTTCGATATAGACTATAAATTAACTCTGCAATAGAAGGTGATTTTGCAGCAGAGAGGCGAGACGATACGGGGAGAGGAGATAATTTCAATTCACTTTTGTTGGAAAATTACCTTCACGCGCGAGCTCGTGTTAGCAATTTTTAGTGGATAAGTATTCATGTGATTTAAATTCTCTTCTCGCCTGGTCTCGTCTCGCCCTCTGGTAGAAAATCACCTTTAGCCCAGTGACCTACTTTGATACCGATGACAGGAGACGTCAAAACGAATCCAATCAGATAATAGAGGTTGTAAACCTTATCAGTACATCGAGGACCGCTGCGAATATTTGTTTTTGTATACGGATAGACCGCGGTCGTGATAAGTTGTAGATTGACACGTTTGAGTAGCCAAAAAAACAAAGGGTAGATAATGTGACAAGTTCAAATTAGGAACTATTTTATTAGAATATGTAGAGCAAGAGATAGAGAAGTTAGGAGAAACTTATTGCCTTCTACTTGGAAATTTTGTTTCTAAAGCTTATTGATAATTTGTATAACACGAAGTTGGAGCTCTGTTTAAACCGTTTTTCAGCATCTATTCTTTTAGGTCATCGTTATTTAGATGTCACTTGGTGTATACATATCTGAGTAGATGTCACTTGTTGATACATATAAACATATTCAATAAATTAATACTTGGTACAACAGATTTTAAAATAATAGAACTGTCGAAACGATTTAATCCAGTGAGAAAGTGATACACCACAATACGTAGCTCATTGTGGCATCAAACTTCCTCAATAAAACACATTCTACTTAATTAGCTGATGGTCCAACCGCACCGTCAGTCATTGCGATGATAGAGAGTGGTGTGTGGGGCTCGCACCGACTAAAACCCCTTCGGTGGCCAACGCTGCGCAATTGTGGGGGAGACGGGATCCCGTGCGATCCCACAGGCTCCCCCAAGCGCCTACCGCAGCTGATAGTAAGCCTAGTCTGACCTCCTAGTGATGTGTGTTGTGAGTTTTCCCTGACCTCCTCTCCTCCTGTTGTCCTCTCGTGACTAGTGGACAACTCCCCACTGACAAGACTATGCTCTGAAACTGTGGTAAGCACTTGTGGAACAGAAACAGCGGCGGTATCAATACAAAAACCCTAGATAATGACAATGAATGCGATAACAATAGTCCGGTACCTAATTTAATTTCGGTACCGAGACTAATACCGCTGGCGCGTCTCGAGAACCAACGTTCATGAAATCAATTAAAAACCTATAACATGCTAAATTAAATCTGCCTGCACTCGTGAGTGTGGCTAGACAACAATACATACAATCGTACGACGATCGGGACCGCTGCATTGTATTTAAATGCATGCGTGCATTAGCTGCGGCTGATACATAATTAATACTTACTTTCCCATGGCGATGCGCCCAGTATTGCGGTGGACGATACCAAGGTGCGATATCGGTTAGAAGATGGTTACAAATAAGTAGCTATAAGTTTTAATAAGATAGATAAGAGGTTGATGACTCTGTAAAAGAAATCCATCATATTTTCAAAATATAATGAAAACGTGTTTTGTGCTTTTAAAACCAATTCATGAATGTGTGTTTACGTCACTGTCTAAATCATCTCGCGATTTCGGACGTCACTTCCTCGCACATTGCTTACCAGAAGTTAATTGATGTTGCACGAGTCACATTTGTAGCTTTTGGAATGCCAAGGATTGTGAGTACTACGATTTTCGTAGTACAACTTCGTAGTCATACCGAAATTGCTGATGGAAACAAAATTAGTTTATATATTTTTTTTACCTACAAAGCATTTGTTTAATACCTCTGAATGTTCCTATGCCGCTTTTATATCCAAGTTAGCCTTAATTCTTATTAAAATTAGTCGTGTTTATGTAACGTGGTCAAATAAGATAACAGTTACCTAATCTAATAGTCAGGGGAGTATTTCTGAGGAGGTAAAGTTATTTATAGTAATTTAAGACGTTTTGTTACTTGGAAAATAGTTTTTATTCTTCTAACAGCATTTTATCATATACAAATATAAAATATGTCGATTTGTCACATTTACCCAATTTAAATATAGATTACCCTTAAAGTTTTCCTAGTAGTACTACTTAGGTGTTAGGGTTTTTCAGACTCTTGTTGGAACCGGTAGTATAGTACGGGAGGGGGGAGAGACTAATTGAAAGGGGACTGCTGAATCAATGGCATTACCAGATAAAGCGGAAGTACCAATTAAATTGAAATTGACACCCTCTATAGGGATAGATAACTAGTAGCTCCTGATAATGGCATTTCGGTTTCGTCTAGTCTTCTCCAGCCAAGGTCGAATGGCCTGTTCTTTGAGATGTAGGTAAAGACAAAAACACGTTAGACTACACTCTTTCGACTTGGCACCGCCCTTATTTCGTTCGTCTAAGAACTAATTTCGAACTGCAAGAGTTTACCTTGACGTTCTGTTGACCGTACATTAGAATAAAATATTTGTCTAAACTTATAAATCAAGATCAAATGGGAGGGGTATAGTGGCACTAGTTTGGTGCTAAAGTTTACTCTATAAAATATTTATTGCGTTTTCGTGTTACAAAGTAATGCTTATTAAAATTTAAGCTTCGGCGAAGCAAGTTGGGCTGTGCAATGATGGAGTGCACTGTGACAAGAAAGCTGCAATGCTGAAAATGGTAATTGAGTTACGAAATTCTTCGTCGAAATATTGCGAATTGAGTTCATTGCTCGTATGTTTGTGTTTCGGGGACAATACTAAAGCTGTGATTAGGCTTATTCATTTTTTTAACAATGCAGGAGAGTCTTTTTTCTAAGGCTAAAGTTAGATATAATTAACTGAAAAAGGCAATTCACTACCAAAATCTGCATTTCTAAATAAGGATTATATTCCTGATAGACGTTCCTGGATTTTTAATATTTTTGTCCAATATGATAACATTTGAACATTCATATGGCAAATAGTGTTTATAAATATAGATAATACGAGTATTAAGAATAGTCTCATAACATATGTAATATAATATCTATAGTGTTTAGTTTATTTCTAATTATTATTATTTATTTTTGTTATCCACACACACATTTTTTATTTAATACCCATTAACTAATTATCTTCTTGTTCCAATGGTTGACTAATAGAGAAGGATTTTGTATTTTTTGTGCAATAAAGTTAATAAATAATAAGTCAAATAAATAGTGATTATATCTTTACGTATCACTAACAAAATGGACTATGATCTGAAATAAAGAAAGATTCATTCATTTACTTTTGTAGTGTGTGACTCACCTCTACACACGTGTATTCATCTATTATATAAGTATTAGCCCTAAGTAATTAGAGAGACATTAAACTATACTCGAGTTGTCAACACACGTGTTCAGTCACTCCCGGGTTCCAACATTACACTTTTTATCTACAGTTCCATTTTTTCACAACTTTAATATAAATTCCCCAACGAAACCAGTGTGCGTGACTCGGTAGAATTATTTCGGACCCGTCTTATAATGAGTTTGCAAAACGCACCTCGTAATTTACGCACAACAAATAATAGCAAATTCTCTATCATTTGCAGTCATTCCGCAGAATTAAAATGATATCTGAAAGGATATCTATGTAAATTTAGTTTGTGGATTACATACTACTCGTATTATAATCGCGGACGTTTGTGAGAATGTCTGGATGTATGTTTGTTAGTATTTTACAATAAAATACTTAACGGATTTGGTAGTTAGGAGAAGTGACATGCTTAAAGGATACTTTTAATCCCTAAATTATGCACGTAAAGCCGCGGGCCAAAGATAGTTGATAACTATGCAATTGGAACCGGCTGGGGGTAGCAACGAAACTGATCCTGAATTTCGGTAAATCTTTTGCAGCAATGCGAAATGCATTTCAAGAAAATTATCATTTTGACAAGCGAAAAGTATTTCTAATATAAATTTAATAGAAAGAAATCTAGTTGGTACTTATTTTGCTCAAATTATTTTATCTTGTCTTATTTAAGCAGAAAAACTAACTTCAATCTTTTCTACTTATGTAAAAAAAATATTTTAAGACATAATGGAGCGTGTACATGTTACTTGAGTTTCAAGAAAAAAATTGAACCAGTTATTAATTTTGCCTGAAATTATATACGCCGTAACATTGATTGTAGAATACTAATATTGTAATATACTAAAGAGATATTACTAAACGCTTACCGTAAATGACTTTGGCATTGAAAAAATATTATCCATCCGTTAATGTTTATACTAGAAGCTTTTAGTATTATTTGTTGTTAGGTGGCAAGTAGTTTTTTTTTATCTGGGTGAAATCCCAGAATTCAGGTAAAAAAGTTTTACTATGATAACATTTCTATATTTTGTTAACAACCTAGCCAAGGATTAAGAATAGTAATTAAATGTCTACAATATAAAAATGAATCGCAAAATAATTTGCTAAGAGCATAACTCAACAACGCCTGGACCAATTTTGACAATTTTTTTTTAAATATTCGGTGAAGTCCAAGGATGGTTTTTACGGGAAAATTTTGAATAATTGCATAGAAAAAAAAGACAGCCCTTTTCTATTTCTAGTACAAATGTTTTAGAGGCAAGCCGCATTACAAATGTTTTTTAACGGACGAAGTCAGTCGGGTCCGCTAGTTTATAATAAAAAAACTGAATCGGTTTTTTAATTCGCCTGAATTTATTATGTACACGTTGAAACATTGGCCTTTGTCAACTAAATTTGTAAAACGAATGAGATTTTACTATTTCTATACGCTTACCGTAAATTACTTTTACATTATTGGTTTAACAATTTTAAACGTCCCATGGTATGCTTTCCAATTCGAACAGTTTCAAAAATATAACAATTTTTAATTTTGGATCTAAATTCGTTAATGTTCGTGGACATTAAGTAGTTTTTGTTATTATGAGGCAAAATATTTTTAAACTAGATGAAATTCCAGAATTCAGGTAAAAAAAAAGTTTCTTAAGGGTGGGTACATTTCTATATTTTTTCAATCCTACACTACCTAGCCTAGGATTAAGAAAAGTAATAAACGCAACTCTATTATGGTTGACTAATAGATAATCCCAAATGTACCTGCTTTTTTACCAAAAAGTATTGAATAAAACAAAAGCATGATCAAACTTACCATGTTGAAGTAAGTAAGTGTTTTTTACGCGAGTTGAGAAGGCAGGAGTGGCGTGGCGGTTCGCGAGGCAACGCACCGGGCCGGACTGTGCGGAGCGCCGCCGCCGCCCACTTATATACGAGCCTGGAGCGGAGTCCTATTCTGAGAGACGGTGCACGCGAAATTGATCCTAGGAGCTTTCAGCGGGAAAAACTTGTAGCTGATAACGATAGACGTCCTTTGATCTAATTTACATTATTGCGGGTATTTATGTATCACACTGTATTTTATGCAAATAAATAAATGTTATTCTGTTATTATGTATTTTGACACAGTGGCAATAAAGAAGTAAAAAGGGTACATTGGACAATATCATATACATTGCTCTGATTATGTGGTCAGTAGTTAAATCACTTGTGTTACAGGAATCATAAACAGCGTCGCGACGGTCCCACAACACGCAAACCCTAATGAGTTTTCTATCAATTTATACATCATCAGATCATCAGATACATCATCAGAGGTGTTGCAAGAGCATAGATAGTGACTACTTAGAAAGAAATCCTCTACATTGTTTCTTTCCATCTTTTCACACACACACATGTATTCACACAAACACTCACACACACTCAGTCCCACAGGCACATACATACACGACTGTACCTAAACACTTACATACAAACACACACCAATCACTACTAACATTATCTACTTAGTTTGCTATATGCTTTGGTTCTGTTTTTTTTTACCGTTCCTATACTGTTCGCGTAGCTAAAACTGGCTTACTCTGCTTGTAGTTAGGGGCCTGGTGTCCTGTAATAGCAGGTTCTCTATGAAACCTATCTCAGGCACCGGTCTCTCACAAATAAGATATTAGTATTCCACTAACCTAACTCTAGTTAAGAATATTTGTGTAGAGAAATAAATGATTATTATTTTCTTTTCTATTCTATTCTTTGGAAGCTCCAAAATAATGATTTATTTCCGACAAAAATATTACAAGTAAAACTTACGCATGTTCAAGATAAAATTTTCGAATCAAATTTCAAGCAACCACGGTTTGGAATCTCATCGCTCCGAGAATAATTTATTTTTTTAAACGGGAAAAAATGTTTTGGCGCACCTTAGTGCTGCGTCGGGTGAGGTAGCCGGCGTGTGAGGGTCCCCTCTCTGAAAGAACGGAGGAGTGCTACACACGCCGAAAAAACACACAAACCCGCTACACTGTTAGCGACTTTGGTTGGCGCCTCGTCTTACAGTGGTATCTGGTGTCCAAAATGCTGGGAATTACCTCAGCCAACGCCGCAATCTGGCTGTTCAAGCATTTTGGACACCCTATGTTGGAACTGACTACTTTATGTAATTTTGTGTAAATATTCGAACTCATCCTTTTATAGTGTAAGCGTCATAGTACGTTTGTCATCATGAAACAATTCTTGACTGTCCGCAGACCATCTGTTCAGAATAGTCCCGCTGATTCACCGCGACGTGCGGCGCCTGCTTTTCAGTCAAACTGTGCTGATGGTAGGCACTGGAGTTCTAATCTCTTGTAGATATAATGTCGAATCTTAGGCTAACTTACATTTAAAGAGATTGAGTTGATTTATGAAAAAAGCTGGTTAAATAAAACGTTAAAAAAACCTTCCACCGGCGCCGAGATCTTGTTTGATAGGTACTCGTTAATGTTGACGGCAACCTTTTATCTGTTGCTCTGAGATGGCATTCATCGTCTGTTTACCTAGCCATTATATCCACTGGAGCAGTGTCTGATTTACTATTAAAGTTAAAAATACTGAAATTTTAAAAAGTACAGACACGAGGTAGGACTTCGGAAAAATTATATATTTATATTTGCAAATAACGTTGTGTGTAGAAATTATTTAATATTAGAGGTTAGTGGGGGCGACATCGGCAAACATTTTAAAGCTTTGGGTCGGCAAATGATTAAACCCAGAACTGCACTGAAGCTGATAGGCTACAAGCTAACAACAAAGACATACCTATAAGTGCATTGTGCATACATACGTCATACCGCCCAACACAGATTTAATGTCATAAAACCTCAGTGGCGCAGTGGCTATGGTAGGTGACCAAAGCGGTCCCTGGTTCGATTCCCGGTCGGGTCTATTTGGAAAACGAACTTTTCTAAATTGACTTGGGTCTGGGTGTGCTGGGATGACGCCCCCAGTTAGTATCCGTCGTCTGGTGCTTGTACTATACAAGGGAAAACCTTAGTTTGAGACCAGGTGATTGGTGGGATTGTCTGGCGCATTTATTTATTTATTATAGCGGTCCTGGCGAACTTCGTTTCGCCTTAGATAATTTTTCCCGCTTTTCGTTGAAATTTTTCAAATTTTACCAAGGATCCCTAATTTTGTAGCCTATGGCAAATTTGAAGAATGTTGCATTCTATTGGTGAAATATTTTTTTAAATCGGCCCAGTACTTTTTGAGCCTATTCATTACAAACATACAAACATACAAAAATAGCTACAAATCTTTCCTCTTTATAATATTAGTGTAGATTTAATTAAGCGTATAAGGCGATAGGTTTTCTACTACGCCGGCTTGATTGGGGTTCGGGGTAATTGCGGGTAGGTATGTAAGGAAAGTGATAAACTCCCTTATCTCAAAACAATCATCGAGAAGTATTAGGGTGCAGAAAAAATCGTGGTGGCGCCATGGTAGTAGAAGATGACGTACTGATTGCCATTAAAAATGTACACTTAGTAAAGCTATACGATTTCTGTTTTTTTTAAGTTGCTTAAGGTTAAATAAGTAGTATATGTACGAGTATCTACTCGTACCTCCTACGTTCTGGTGACTCAAATGGACTTTTAGTTCTTTCAGCCCACGAATCGCTTAATTTAGAAGTAAGTATAATTAGTTGTTAATTATGGAATCCATTTCCAATTAAAATTAAAGTTACTGTCGTTGCTGCCTTTGGTTTCTGGATAAATAGGTTTAAAGTATAGCGAGGTTGTGCCGTTGTTTATGAAAGCGGATTTTTCGCTCAAAAGCTTTTTGGACGAATTCAATAAATAAGTATTAAAAAACCGCATTTTTTTTAAATACACAAGCCCAATATAATAAAACAAACTATCTAAAATAACATTTTGAAAATATTTTAGAATATGAAATATGTTGATTCATCAATTTTTTATTTTTATAGTACTTTACGCCGTACTAGCGAACTTTAAGTATTAGAAACAGAAAAATTTACTAATTGATACAGCAGAAAAATGTAGGTTCGCTTAGTTAGAAGAGCAGTCAGTTAGTCAGCGGCAGGCATTTCCCTATCTAGGAAAAAATAAGTTGGAAGAGCAGCACTCGCGATAAGTGAAGGTTGTGTGTTCGATTCCCGGAGATACCCCTTGCGGAGCGGGGGAAAAAAAATCTGTTTCTAACATGTTTATTCATGTAAGCTTTACAATCGTCAGTGCGGATTTAGTATTCTACCACCGCGCTCGGAAATTATTTGATAGATATCTCTATATCTATCTACTGAAGACTTTAGTCGGCGATTTTTATTGGCATATTAGAAACAGAAAAATTTCATCTCCCCTTGCGGTGCGGGAATCGAACCCACGACCTTCACGTATCGCGCGTGCTGCTCTTACCAACTGAGCTAACCGCAAGTTATCTTAGGCGATGAAATTTTTCTGCTGTATCAACCGTTAGCCTCCGGTAAGTGCCCTCTGCCGAATATGTTTAGAACTACATACTTATCGGCATTCATTTATTTATTTATTGGCATTTCTTTTTCTTATCTCTCAGCCAAAGACTAGTAATTTCTATACCAACAAATAAACAACTAAAGACTTATAGCATCATGTCCGCAGTCTACCTACTTGTAAATTAGTGCAATTGTTGTTTATCGGCGGAATCGAACCCGCGACCGGCTGGCAATCGGCTGAGATGCTTATCAACGCTTTGTCATTGAGATCAATTGGTCCGTCGAACAGAAATAATGATGTGACTCGAATGTAGAGACTAAATTTAAACCAAACCACTTAACAAAAAGTAAATAAATAAATAAATAAATATTGGACAACATCACATACATTGCTCTGATTCTGTGGTAAGTAGCTTAAGCACTTGTGTTACAAAAATCAGAAACAACGACGGTACCACAACATCCAGACCCGAGACAATATGGAAAAGTTCGTTTCCCATATTGACCCGACCGGGGATCGAACCCGGAATCTCAGAGATGGCGCTCGCCAAAGTCAGGCCCGCTCGCCTCTCGGCTACGGAGGTCGTCAAAAGTAAAGTCTGTCTTTTTATGCGCGGTTCCAATATTAGAAAACGACCCGTTCTAGTTACAGATAGTATACATTATACCAGGCGTAAGGTAAAAACAACCGATAGACGACTGATGACAGCTGATATGGAAAGTAAATTATGGATCGGTATTAACATCTCGTAGTCGGTTGAAATGAACGAATAGTCATTTTTGACAGCCGTTTCATCCGGTTGTAGATACATTTTGAGAAATCCTTTCTAAGAAGATGAATATATAGATTTGGCGGAGGCTTATGGTCGGTCCGATTAAGTGGTTTTTATTAATTATTTCGTGAGCTTTAGTTTTTAGGTTTTTTTTAAACAGAATTAAAATCATCTCCCCTTGCGGTGTGTGGAACGAACCCACGACCTTCACGTATAGCGCTTGCTGCTATTCCAACGTTTTCTTTTTCTAGATAGGGAAATGCTTACCGCTCGCTGACTGACTTTTAAAAATATGCAAAGTTAGTGTGGCGAGAAGCACTATAAAAATTCAAAAAATCTATGTAAGTAATTTTGGTGTGGATTGGTACAGTAACGTTCAGTGGTGAGTGATACCTGAAATGGACGGCAAATAAAACGTAATTCGAATAACCGAGACGAATTTATTCGATGCTCATTCAAAATTTAACGGCTCCACTCCAGACAAGGCGGGTCTAGGGTAGGGCATCAAGCAGCCAGCCGTATAACGTGGATCAAGCAAATAGGTAGGTAATACCTACCTGTATTACGTAATAGATTAAAAATGAATGAAGCGATGGAAAAATAAAGGTAATTTTCAGTATATATTTTTTATAAGTAATGATGTTTAATTGTCGCTCGATGTGATTCAATCTCTGTCTGGAACAGATAGTCGCTACATTTTGTGGGAAACAAATTAGCATTATTTTAATAGACAAACATTGTGGCTACCCTTTTTGTAAAATGCTGACAATGACGTCATCGTTGGTGATTGATAAAGTAAGTTAGTGCAACAATTGCAGTTTATTGTATTTATTATAAGAATATGGTTTCCTCACTGAGTGATGATTGGCTTAGCGTTTTGATCTATTAACGGATGCAGTGTTCGTGAAAGTTTGCGTTTGGTTATTTGGTCACCTACACAATCATAAAAATACGTTATTTTTCACAGATATTTGGTACTTTTACCATTACATTTAAAATAAGGTAAAGGGTCAAAACGCGACAAATTTTTTAGTAGTATCTAATGTAATACCAACTACTTACTGACTCTATGTCAACTCGTGACCACTTTCTAACCGAAACGGTCGGGTAGTTAGTAGTTCGTATTAACTACGAAAAAATGGTGATGCGTTCTGACCCGTTAACTTATATTAACTGTTTTAAAATGAACGCGAAAGTCTTAAATTCTATTTTACCATTACGTTCATGATTTTATTTTTATTTTTATATTGCACTTCAAGATTGACCTCATCCCTCCTGGTGTTGAGTGGTAATGAGGTCCTAGCTTAAGGGTTACAAGTACAGCATAATAAATCTGATTTGATGATTCAGCTCTACCCCGCCTAGTAGCATAAATAATTAAGCGCAAATTAAAACTATGTACGTAAAATAACCCGTGTTTATCAGCTTTCGTGCGGTCGCGAGTCGTTGCGTGAGACCCTGCCTCTATTTACATAATGAAGTTCCGAATGTGCGCTATTGCTGATAGTTTTTGAACAGGCGACGCGATCCGAACTTCGCCCAAATTCGTAGGACAGGCAATGAAATGCACTGTATGATTGTAACTGTTACCTGCTTTTCGATTAGTTTATTTTAAACTATGCTTTTAATTTGATGTAAAGTCTGAAACACATTTGTATATTTATTTACAGAAACGATAAGACATACCTATTTAAATAGATAAACATGAAAAGTGTCAAAAAGAGGTAGATTAAATTTTTATAAAACTCTTAGAAGTGTGAGCATATAATTGTATCTAGAAATAGTGTTCATAATTTACATGTTATGATGTCACTACGCAGGTAGGTATATCTCGCCTATCTAGGTAGGTAGGTACTTACTCGTAATTATAGCCGTTCTGTATGTTTGAGCAAAAAATTCATAATAAACAATAATTAGCTGGGGGTAGTCTGGTGTGATGCAGGGCAGGGGAGAGCGTGGCCTGCCGCAGGGGGAACGTGACATGGCACTGGGAGGGGTAGAGGGGTAGAGAGCGTGGTCAATGCTAGTACCTACACACATCAGACACACTTACAGTGTTACTGCCAAATGCTCGATCGAGAGACCAAGAAAGAAACAAAAAAAGGTTTCAGTAAATGGTTTTTTTTTGTGAATGTTGTATTAGCTTCTAAAACACTAAAGTTTAATAAATCACAAGTATTTATCTTTAATTCAAATTCATTTATTGATCTACTTAAATTTAGGTACACACATAACTGGTCATGTTATTAAGGTAACAATGCTTATATTATTTATTTGGTATTGATCTAATAACAAGTTTCACAATGGCACGAACAACATCAAATCAAAACTATTTTTATACATACAGACAAGACATACTTACAACATTTCAATCCTAATGACTTAAAAGTAGTTTTATTTATATGTAAAATGTAAGTTACTTTATGAATTCGGTGTTTTGGGTAACAAAAATAACATAAGAACTTAAACATCAAGTTTACTGAATCACCCACATAAATTAATTGTGCTCTCAAGAGCTGTGAAAAGAAACTGTGAAATTATCGATTACTATCAATAGTAATCGATAATTTCACAGTTTCTTTAGGCATTTCCTGATCAAGTTATATCAACTTAATTTGAACCGTTTGATCTATATCTAACATGTCAAATTAAGTTTTAAAAAACGATAAATTGTCTATACAGTTTATAGGGGTTTTTAAAACTGGTAGTTACAAATTAATAACTGCGGATTAAAAAATTGTCGGAAATAATTGCATTACCATAAGCTTTTACTTAGTTAAGTAACTTTCATCAATGCTGAGACCTAACATAACTTAAAGATAAAGTTTAATGAACTTAAATAAAATCTTACAGGCAATTGATTAAAATAGTCGCCCAAATTTTTTTAATGGTCAGCATCTTTGTATAGTTTGTATACAACTCAGTATTATGCATGGACCTAATACTAAGTCCATGGTATTATGTCCCAATAAATTAACTGTCTAACTGACGTACTACTTTAATGTGACAAGAAACTGAGGTGTATAGAAACCAATGATGTTGACTGTACGTACAGCCCCGATCATAAAAAAATAAAAAGTTGAGGTCTTAAGACGTAACTATAAGGTTCAGTTTAGGTACTATTATAAAAAAAAAAAGATTTTTATAACTGTGTGTACGTTCGTAATGCAAAAACTCAATACTTAAGGGTGAATATAAAAAAAACTTTTGCCAACGCTACATTTATCCTGAGTAACATAGGCTATATTGATTGCTGGCAATGATTAGGAGTCCTTACTAAATCTTAATGAAAATCTTAGGTCCATCCATTAGTATGGAATGAGGTTCTGTACAAATTAATTGTCGACACTCTACGTAAACTATACCTATCTTCGGTTGCCAGCAAGGCGATCAATAAGCACCAACTTATTAGCTTTTGTTCTAATAACTCACTACAATGTTAATTTAAATTAGTGCGTTAGCTCTGAAATGCGCTACACCAAATGCGTATGTACAGTCAGCATTATTATTTTGCATACCTTATCACAGAAAAACCTATCAATTTAATTATGTAGTCAGTTACTTAATGTGACAAGGTAGGTACTGAGTTGTTTACAAAGTAAAGATGCTGACCGTACAATGAGCTTAGCTTAAAAAATCTACTGACTAATTGAAGTCATGGACGTAGAGGTAGCTGCTACCACTCTTTTGGTGGCATCGCTAGTCGGATTTATTGATTGCAATAATCTAATTAATTGTAGATCATCAATTCGACCACCAAACCTTTAAAACCAGTACCGAAGTTCTACGTAGTTAGCAAGTAGTGTTAGCGCCGCAGCAGTAATTAGTAAAATATTTAAATAAAACCAAACAAATCATCTCCGGTGCGGGATTCGAACCCACGACCGATTATATATTATTTTTGTTGTTGTGCTAATTGTACTCAAAACTGCCCAATTAGACGACAATGTACTGAAGTGTGACGAAAAGTCTGGTCCTGACTGATACCACCAAAGAGATAAGCTTATTAAATAAATTCGACCTATCGAACCGGCCCATAAGTACTAAATTCCTTTAAACTATCTGATAGATCACGGTCTACCGCGCCTTCTTGAACTCCTGTTTCAAGGTACGCCTTGGAGTTCTTAGCGGTGAAGAAGAATGGTGCCTGCGGTGTGGGGCATCTGAATGACGTCATCAGGACGGGGGGCACGTCGTCGCTCTTTTTACCCACCGGCTCGAGGAGGTTATTCCAGAGAAGGTTTGCAGCTGGAATGAGAGAAGTATCGGTTTATTTTAGAGGCCTGACTTTCGATTTCAAGCGTTGCCTGTGAATAGAGTTAGAGTTGCCGACTTTAAATTCCGTCTTCACTAAAGCTTGTATAATGTTGAAGGTGTTTCATAAAAAAAAATAGCTAATTAATTGCCATAGGAAAGTTAATATACCAAGAATGAACAGGCAATGGACATTACTTGCAGTAATGTACTTGTATTTGCAGGTAGATGTAGTTTAGTAAAATTATAAAACCTGATACACTCGATATCATATTCATGGTGAACGTCATCATCATTCTGATTTTTTTTACCTTTTGGGTAAGTCCTCCTTTTTCGTTATGTCTACAAGTCATAGTACGGTAAATGTGCATTCAAACCCATACATTTGTATGTTTAGCACTTTTGTGACATCGGACCTTTACGTTAAAGGCTATATACTAGAGCAATGGATGCTTACTCAATTATTTCACATGCATACTTCAATCATCAACACCCTGGATATATTACCTTCAATGTGTCAAAATCATTCTGCAATATTTACCTGCATGGTCCTTCGAGCCGGATAAGTCATTCAAAAGGTACATTTTATTTCTTTTAAACCTCTTTATTTTATTTTTTTTAGCTCTGTCGACTATATCACCGCCATAATCTGAACCTTACTCATTGAATTAAAGTCCAACACCAAAAAAAATTGAAACATGCTCTGGCGTATAAAGGTACCTTTTCCCAGCCCAGCTATCTTTAACGTAGTGGCCCGCTGTACGCCAACGTATAAATGTATAACAGTTTCTATAGTACGAAAGCAAGGATGTCGCATAACGTCATATCGATAAAAAAAATTGATGTCTAAATCAAGTTTTTTTATTAAATTTTGCAAATATAAATAAACCCTGATACATTATAATAGTAATTTGTTTTATTTTATGAACATTTTTAGTAAGAAAAACGAGTATCTATTATCATAGACCAAAATACATGCATAATCTTGCAACACATTTATTATAAAAGGCACTTCACTATTCATTTTATAACGTAGTCCGTTGACTTCATATCAAGTCGTTGGCGCTCGTGGCAAGATAAATATCTCAAATAGAAGTGTTGTCTATGCGTTTCTTTCTTCACCTTGAGTGAATCTCTCTCTATCTCTCTAGACGATTTGAATAAAGAAAAGACGGCTCTTGTACGGTATTCATAAATCATAACAAGTATGTTACGGTGAAAAGTAAGACAAAAGAATGAATGGTCAGTTATTATTCGTATATTTAATAACTTTTTATAGTTTGTGTAAGTTTACCTTTCGATATTTTACTTTTTATATTTTCGATAATTATATTTAATGATTATTGTACGAAAAAAAAAAAGACGAGCGCACGTTTGTAATGGCCGGCACTATGACACAATGACCTTGACACCTGTACGCTTACGACGTCACAGGTTTACTTGTATTGAAGTTGGTGGCGCTCGTAGCACTGAAATCTTGTCATTGCGTAGGGATGGGTGTTGCAATATCGAAAATTCTAAATAAATTATAAATTAACTAGCTTCCGCCCGCGACTTCGCCCGCGTGTAATTCGGTTATATTGCGGTATAAATCACAACTATAAGAAAACTTCTCATTTCCACGGAAAAATCTAAGAAGCGCGATGTAACGCTGGATACGATTAGTTGTTAAACAAAAACTGAATGGTACACTATATTATATAGCTAAGTAGATGTAAAAATCAGTTTAGACGATAAAACAAATTGTACGTCATCCCTCGGGAATTCCACATTTTCGGAGATTCATTATCGTATCATTTAGCTTCTACATTTACATGTTTATATTCGTTTACAATATTTTACCTTCCAATCCATCAATCCATCCATCAAGCAAACTATATTTTTGTTTTCCCTCGGGAATATCAGTTTTTTTCGGGATAAAAAGTAACCTATTATTTAATCCGGACTTCTAACTATACGTCTGCAAAATTTAAAAGCAATCAGTTCAGTAGTTATGTCGTGAAAGCGGAACAAATAAACAAACTCACTTTCTGATTTATAATATTAGTAAGGATCTTCGTGAAATAAATTAATTTCAATATTTATTATGTAATACGTTATTTTCAGACCGGAATTAATTGTCAATCATAAAATCTATGAATATTTGTATGGAACAAACAAAGTAAACATGTAGGATTGTAATGAATGTAACTATCGCGTCACATCACTAGCCTACTTGATATGAAGTCGTTGGCGTATGGGACATCAAAATATTTCAGGCGTTTTTGTTTTTATCTGTTTTAAAACACTATAAAGCCTGTTTCTTTTGGTGAAATAACAAAAATGGGCTTCAATCCTGTCCATCTTACAAAATTACAAGAGAAACAAATGTTTAATGCACCGTAAAGGTATTTAATTAAAGTAGGTACAATGAGTAACTTCTATAGAAGTAGTGGCGTTGATGGCACGAAAATCCTGAACTTCTATAGAAGTAGTTGGCGGTTATTAGGTTAATTGGTACATACCCAGCGCGTGGCCCTTCTGGGAGAAGTGGAAGCAGTCGTGCGTGATGTAGGTCTGGTTGATGACCCTGGTGAGCGGTGTCTTCAACGGCAGCGGTGCATTGAACAGCCTCATGAACGGCTGCACCACTACCGTGAAGTCATCGCGGGTGTCATAGCGGCCGCTGTCCACCTGATAACACATTATATATTAATGCTCTTTACAAATAAAGAGAGACGATCATAATATTATATTTAGTAAACACTAATTATTTTTTTGGCTTTTCTGTACAGACAAAAGCACATGGAAACAGCACCGCCCCTAAGTCGTGCGCGTAAAAACGAATATTGAATTGCAAGTGTTTACTTTGATGCGCTGTCGAATGTACTACATATAATATGTATAACCAATATAAACCTTATTCCTTAAACCTTTTATTGAAACAATTTATCTGTTTCAAACATTAATCTATTTTTATTTTTTGTTTTATTTAATTTTGTATATTTGTACATTAATAAACAAGTATCTTAACTTCTGTACACTTTTGATGTACTCTACTTTTAAAAATTCCACATAAAATCAGTGCGGATTAAAAAAAAAAGTATTCATTGTTCTATACTATGAAGTGATAACGGCCGAACTTTAATGAGAATAATTGATCTATCCTAATGGTTTGCTATGAGCGAGGCCTGTGTCCAGCAATGGACCGGTACTAACGAGCATGGCCTCAGCCTTCTGGTAGAAGCGCGCCATATGCACCAGCTGCTCGAGCTCGTTGCCGCCTCGGTGGAAGCACGTGCAGAACAGCGGGTGCATCATGCGGCACATCAGCGAACGGGACACGCGGATCGACACCGACACATCTGTGAACAAGTATAAACAACTTTATTAATTTTGAGATATTAACCTATCCTAATATCGCACCTTCGGTAGATCAAGGGCATGGTTGCAGTTTTTGCAATTTTACAGGAGAGCCATTTTAAGATATGTTTGCTTGTGGTCTAGCTCTGTTATCATTACTCTCAAGTTGTCCTCCTTTGCAAGACATAAACCATTATACTATATTCTTTTAGACATGTGCTTTACAAGAATTAAGAACTTTCAGTTTTTTTTTATTACTTTGGTTTTTAAGACAGTTGACAATTGAGCCCTTTTCTACCGAAGGTGCGATATTATAAATGCAAAGATGACTCTGTATGTCTGTCTGTTTGTCTGTCCGGCTTTAACGCCTAATCCACGGAACCGATTTTGATGAATATTTTAAAATATTTAAAGTTCGGTAGTGCGGCGTAAAGTACTATTAAAAATGTTGGTGAAATTTGGCATAGGTATACGTTGAACCTCTAGAACGGACATAGGCTACTTTTTGTTTTGAAAATTAAAGCGGATGGGGTTAATACCCCCTCTATAGTTAATATGGGAAAATGTTTATTTTTGGATGTAATATGAAACTTGGATTAAAATATGGACTACTTTTTGTTCCAAATATTGGGAGAATCGAGGTAAAACTGACCATCTCTATTCATTGCTAGAAAAGACTAAATCCACGCATAGGAAGTCTAGGGCTGCCGCTAGTTACAAATAATACGTCATCCATATGGATACTTCAATCAACGACACTATAATATTTTACCTTAACTTAAATGCGTGAGAATAATTCTGCAAATTTTATATATATGGCCCTTCGAGCCGGATCAGTCAATCATCAGGCTATCGCAGACCACTTCTGGATATAGGTATGTACAATAGTTCCCTCCTTTCGTCAGTTAGGGTCAGTTTATTGTGGTGACCTCCCGTAATCAGGGGGTTTTTTGCACCCCCACGTCCAGCCGTTACCGTGGTCGCCACTGACCGCCGGGAACTAGGGGCTGTGGCTTATGCGTTTCTGGCATAGTGGAGGTTTTGCCCATAAGCAGGATCATAGAGCGTAGCTTCTTGCACCGGTGGCGTTTCTGCACTTCGGTCAAGTCGATGAGGAAAACGAACTTTTCTATATTGTCTCGGATCTATGTGTTGTAATACCGTGCTTAAGCTACTTAGAATCAGCACAATATATGTGATGTCCCAATAATTACTTTTTATTTATATTCGTAGTTGACCGCGGGCACAGCTACGGAATGAGAGAAGCAAGATAAAAGCATGAAGAATATTACCTAATACTGATACTAAATTGACCATGGTCCTGGGCAAGTTCTCCTGGAGGTAGTCGAGCGCCCTGGCCAGTTTCCTGGCGTGCGCGGTGGGCGACCACGCGACAGGCGAGGTGCAGGACGCCGAGCAGAGATCGTTGGCGCCGATGAAGATTGTGATCATCTTCCAGTCACGGGCCATGTCGATGTCTGGAGAGGCGCGCATACGAGCTACTAAGATCTGAAAATTGGAAACGAATCGTTGTAATGTGACGACCTCAGTGATGACAAAGCTCTATAAGTTTATGTCGTCGTTTGGTCGGCCAAAAATATACGCATGCGAATCCGCAGCCCGCAGTTTTTTTTTCCTACCTGACTATCGATGATGGCTGCGAAGCTTTATCATCATCACTGAGCTTTCGGGAGAGCGCAGATGGCTCTCACCCTTGATTCCTAGAAGTCCTCTAATTTTAAGTAACACCGCAGCCCGCTGCGGGCCGCTGGTTTACTACAAGACTGGCTCCACTTTACACGCATCAATACCGTCCACACTGCGCCACGTCACGTGGTGTCGAACTATGTGTCTAAGACATTGACTGTGTCTTCGTCATTCTAAATCCTGATACGGAATAAAATTTGCTCTCCATTTCGGGCACATTTCAGTGTCAAAATATCATCGACAAGGACATTGAACTATCTTGGGTCATTAAATTAAAAATTGATCGCAGAAATTTTACCAACTACCCAATAGTTTGACGTGCTATTGACTCTACGTTCAAGACGAAAGTTATTACTAGTCCAGCGAAGTATGTCCTCGGCTTCATCCATCGGAAGAGATAGAAGTCAATCATTGGCCAGTTTTTTGTAAACAGTTAAATCAAACAACTTGAAATTATTACAACAGATCCGTCACCGCGCGATCTAGGAATCAAGTTAAGCAACATACGCTCCGTTCGAATATGGGAAGGATAAGCATTCCGTTTACATATTTTAATTCAAGCCAAGCCTCTTTTGTAAATCTCTAATTAATCACAGATCATGAAATGGCATCAAAAGTAAAACGATATAAGTAGTGTTTGGAGTTCTCTCTCTACCTATATACATATAATTATACTTACCTTGTACAGTAGCATTATTACGTTTTATACAAGTACTTCGCAACAAAGCCTGTCAAATTTAATGTGTAGTCAGTCACTCAGTTAACATAATGTGACATGGTACTTAATTGTTTACAACAAATGTTGACCGTATACTCAAAATCATGTGGAATTTATCACCTTTATGTCTTGAGCATAAGAATAAACATCGATTATCAAGAATTAACTGCACGTGTTTACCGTGATGTGAATTTACAATTCTTAAAAGGTGTTAGAATTTCTAACACCTACCTATGTTAAAAATAGCACGTATGATGCAAAGTTGCACTACTTACATACAAACATTTTGAAGTGCTTGTTCAGTTAGCGGTATGCTGCGAATTCTAAATACAATCCACTTAATTAGACCAGGGTTACTTTCTTCTTCTGTTTCACAAGCGCGCATCGTATTCGGCGCTAATTACCGTTTCATCACCTCCTATACCTATTTGCTAATAGAATAAGAGCTAGCGACACTTAAGACGAGACTATTGAATTCCAGAATAAAATAAGACGGACTTTCATATCGAAATAACATAAAATTAAGAGACAGTCAATCGGTTGTGTTTGTTATGAGATTTTTTTGTGTATTTCTGATTGGATTTTTTATATTTGTTATATGTGTATTCAAAATGAGTTCTATAAAAATTCAATCTGAAGTATTATCGGATCTAATTACAGTACTCGATACAGATACAAAATCGATGCTGCGAAGCCTTAGATTATTTACCAATTTGACATATGTCAATGTATCGCATGACCTAGTTACGTCAACGGCTTGACTGTAGTTATCTCATTTTCATATTTTCAGATACAGACCGTTGACTGCTGAACAAAGGCTTTCCCTCAAGAACTTCAATTGTTATTAATGAACTGTTCAGCGTCACCAGCCTTCGGATCAATGAGCTATGTATACGGAGATTTACTTCTGCTTCAGTTATCTTAATACATGTGACTATCACGTAGCAAGGCTGTATTCCTAGAGCGAGACTTTGAGGTTTTAAGGCCCACATTTATGTCCTGTACAGGCTAAATATGTTTATCTTAAAATATTTATTTAACCTAATCAAACTTTAGGAATTCTTATTTATTACAGTGGTCCATCAACAGCATAAATAGATACACTTCAATAAATGTTTAAGGAAAAAAAGTTCTTGTAAACACATGTGTCGTTTTAAAACTGACAAGTCATATTTCCAGCCAAAACGCGATAATCACAAGCCTAGAGCCATAGGCTCTTGTCCTAAAAGTTCAGCGCGATTTGGTTATCTTGCATCGGACGGTGATTGCATCTGGAGATTACTCGTTATGACATAATGGGGCGGCGAGTCGATGCGGTTAATTGAATACCCGTAGCGGGTCAATGTTATGTGAATTGTGATACTAAGTACATAGAAGTGATTTTAAATTGTAAGCGAGTCACATTAGGGGACTGGGTCAAAAAATTACTAGATTGTTTTTATAAACTTTAAGACATTCGCGTTCCATTTTAATGTTTACTGTGGTTAGAACGATCAAAAACAATTCCGGATACTGTCAGTGTAGTGTGTCTAAATGACTAACATTTTGTTATGCGAGAATGTGAGGGTGGATAAAGATTTGCAAGCTCACCGAACAGACGAAGACGAGCTAAATTAATAAAAAAATAATGAGATTAAGCAACCTACCCTCGGTTTAGTGGATAAAAAAATGTCCCAATAATGACGCCACGCGACATTTCAATTTAATGTATCGTATCGCCGTTATTCTTTGGCAGACTGACTAAAACACATTTCTAGTCTACTTCCCTATTGAAATAATCATTTAGGTTTGATTGACTCGTTGGAGCAATGGTTAGTGATCTTGGCTGTTGGACGAGGGGTCGGTTATTCGATCTTTATCCAGGAAAAACATTCATGTAATGAAAATTGTGTTTATGCTACTGGTATTATACAAATATATATAAGCATAGGTATATTGTTGTACCATTGTTTTGGTTTTCATAACACGCCTGCTACTTTGATCAGTAGGCCTGCTCCCAAAAACGAACAAAAAGTTTTACAAAAAGTTTGCAGTGATTACAATTCAATAAGTGCGCCAAAGTGTTCTTATGGCAGATTCTCAGTCTACGTACTTTAAGAACAACAGTATATTGTTTGTATATATTGTGTTACGGAGCTCTCTAACACCTCTACCATATAAAAATGCGAGTATCGGGCCAAACTGATGCATTAATCAACAAATTCATGAGCGAGACGTGTTGTAAAATTGAGTACGAATTTAAAATTTGCCAACATAATTACTTGGTACTTAAAATAATCAGTAGCGTGCAAACAATTTGTGTAATAATTGATGTTTGGCATATAATTAATAACTCCCGGTGTGTTAATTGCACATATCGATTTAGGTATCTCTTTAGTCTCAACCTTTTAATTTTTTTTGATTTGGAACTAATATTTGGGATAGGCGTGATAGTGAGGGTTAATTTTAAAAGCCATCTTTGAGTAGGTTATTTATCGCTTAGTACCTAAATTTTTCTTTGTGTTATTTTATTATAATAAACGATTTAATGAATTATGCGTAGGCTTCATTTGTTATTTTCATTAAAGAGAAATTCTTGTAACGTAAACGAGATCACACTGACGAACTGCTTGCGGCACGAAAATTTGCGTACATTTTCAGAACATCTACTGAGCTTCTTGCTGATATCAAATTACATTTTAAACGAGAATAAATATTTTTTTCGACTTAAACAATGAGGATTTCAACTCAGAAATGATGTGTGTTTATAGAGAACTTTCTCATTTATGGACCGATTTTTATGTATTTTTTTTAAAAAGCAGATATGACTGTCGTACCATGGTGAAACCAGGATTTGTATATCTATCTGTTGTTTTTTTTACAAATGGCTATTTAGTTTGGTTGCGACTTTTTTCAAAAGTCCATTAATTATTAAGAACATTAATTAATAATGAAATTAATTTAAAAAATCACGGGCCTCCTTCTTTTTATGAATCATTAAGAAAGAACCAGAAAGCCAGCGAGTGAAATTGAGATTTAATTACCTAAGTAACAAGATACATTTCAACATCTCAAGATTTATGGCCTATCAGTGTTGGATGAGTGCGGCCTACTCAGGAGAGATGCCGCAACGAATTGAACAGATAACCTTTTAATGTCGTTACCTTAATCTACTTAATCCTTTTAAGATTTCATTCGCAGTTATTTCCCCCAAGGCCAGTATATTTGACTCATCCGAACTACACAAAGACTCATCCGCACAGAAACCCATCAAAGGTAGAAAACAATTTTATTATGTACGCAAAAATTACAATGGTATTCTAATAACCGTTATTTTTTAAATTCATTTGGATGTAGGTACATGGTACCACTAACAAAATATTTTTTTTACTATTTCTGTTTATTTGCTCCGTCTATTCTCTGTAAGCCCAGATACTACTAGTGTGATGTATCAGATCAAATATATTATATATAATATTATAATATTTATGATGTAAGTCAAATTACCAAATTTACTGTTATTTAGTTGTGCACCGGTTTTGGTGTTTTTGTTTGGAAAGAAGATATGACCGCCTGTAGCACTATGTTAAGGAAACCAGGATCAGATGATCATATCCCAGAGAAATTGAGGGAAGATCGTTTATTCGTTTTTTTTTTGATAAGTCATTAAAGTCGGTCACTCCAATACCATCATTCAGATATGGGCGTGATGCGTAACGCTTAACCAGTCCAATTACCAACGCTACCAACCAAAGCAGCTCCAGTGTGGACGGTCCACAAGAAAAAAACAGCAATTGCGTAACAGCAACCGTTGCCCAGTCATCGGTAAAAAGTTCACACACGAGGCTGGCCGCGCGATCGGGCCCGCGTCACGTGCTCGGAATGCAGAACTTGACCGATTTGAGCAACTGTCGCTTCCGATTCACATAATTGCAACTTTATTGCCAAGGGGACCAGTTCGGTGGTAAGTGTGATTGGTTTTTTAAGGAAGAATGAACAGGTTTCGTTAATGGTTATTGAAAAAAAAAACTTTAACAGTCAATTAAAGATGGATTGGCCTTTTCATCGTTACCGGAAAGGAAGCAAAGTGTAGGGCTCATATTGGAGAAAGGAGGACATGGATCTACCTGAAGTCGCCCCATAGTAGGTATACTCTACTACCAGTCACCTACACTGAAAGCGTAAAAATTCTTTCCATATCAGACATTTATATGATATATTTCTCCCGTGGGAACTGAACCCATAATCTCTGGATCTCTCTGGAAGCTTCATACCCCTAGACCACAGAGAAAAAGAAAATTAAGCATTAATGGCAAGGCAAGTCTAGGCTCTCATCAGCATAATTTCAGACGAAGGACATCTACTACAGAACACTGGCCTCTCCCCAAGACTTTCACAAGTCTCAACCTTGCACCTCCGTTCACATGATCGTCTATCCATCGGTGGGCCGTCTGAAGCTGAGCTCTCTAACTACTAGGAATACAGTTAATTTTACCATATAAGTAAATATAGGCTCCGATTAAGTTGGAGGTAGGCGTATACAAAAAAAGTTAATTTTACCTTAGCTTGCTTGAAGGCGTCCTGGTCAGAGGCCACGGGGAAGGCCACGTTGAGCCTCGAGTTCTTGGCGAGCCACTCGCCTGTGCCGGTCGAGTAGCCTCGCAAGTTCGGGTTGAACTCTTTCAGGATGTTTGGTAGCGTCAGAAACTCGCGCCACGAGCTGTCGCCACCTGACATGAGCAAATGCGGTCAACAACTGATCAAGGTAAATATTTGCAGCTCGATTAGTTCTTATGTCACGGAAAATAAAGTAAGGAAGCCAATGACTTACCAATACACCAAGAAATCCCTCGGTACTCGACAAAAGCGCCAAGTGCAAACTCTTCCAGCGCCCCATTGCCGGCGACCAGCGAGTCGCCCATGGCCGCCACCACGTCTATGTCCCCCGGACGCAGTCGGTGCACCGAGGTCGGGCGGGAGCGGCTACGCCCGAAGCGCACTGCGTCTGCGCAGAGGAAAGGTGTCCACGGCGGGAACGGCCTCTGGCGGCGCACGTGCGTCTTGCGAGTGGGGTACTGGAGTGGAGACTGGAAGAGAGGGAAACAAATACGTTTTAAGTCACTTGCTTACAACAGGAATCTTGCTCTAGAATAGTCTGGTGGAACAATGATTAACGCTGAACCTACTTGAACCAAGGGTTGCGGGTTCGATTCCCGATCAGGATAATAATTTGTAATAAACAGATGTTTATTCTGAGTCTAGGTGTTTATTAATATATTGTGGTGCTACTATTAATTTCCATTAATCAAGTACTTAAGTAAAATACTTTGGAATCAATGTATATAATTTTGTTTGATATTCATATTCATGCCTCTTATAATTATATCTTATTTATATATGTATATTATAGTATTATAGGTAGCCTACTTGAATAAAGACATGTTTGAGTTTGAGTTTGAGTATAACTGTGCAAGATTGGGCCTTTTTAGATTTTATTCTCTTTTAATACACTGAGTTTTACTTTTGAAAAAAATGAAATATTCGAAACATTTATAAAAATATGTTTTCATAAATTTCTTCAATTCAACTTTCCAAAGAACACATGTTAGACGCACGTTGTTGGCACAGCGTTATTATTCCACTTCATTACTTGTTTATTGACAGAGCGGACGACTCCAGTGTTAGAATTGTCGAAATCCACTTGTGTATTCAAGAGGAAATGTGCCAAAAACGACCAAGGGTAATAGAGCGATTAGATTGAATAGGACAGGCGGCCATTAGCCGGCACCGGGGCAAGGTCGCCACTCTTTAAGGCATTTTATTGCTGCATAAGTGTTTTGAACTGCTTTGTATAAAACATTTACCTCACCTTTTAGGTGGCTTAGGGTTGCTGCGTTTTCTTGCACAATGTTCATTAGGAAATATGTTGTAAAAGGTCGTCAAGTAAAGATAGCTTTGTCTATTTTATGTGTTTCTTTCGAAATTATATTTGTATGTACTTACCTAATAAATGTAGATGTGAAATTATGAAATGGAAAATTAAGCCTACTACCTAACCTACTCTTTATGGGATCAATGAAGATTACTATTATTTTTTTAAGGATTGCAACATATCAATTATGGAATTAACATAATGTTTAATGGTTTGAATATATTCATATTTATAAGGCTAAGAGGTTTAAACAACAGACAACATTTATCGCCTACGTTAACTTTCGGTTACCTTAATTGGGAGAGCAGCACGCGCGATACGTGAAGGTCATGGGTTCAGATCCCACAATGCAAGAGATCATTTTTAGTTTCTTTAGACATTTTTAAAGTCGGAAAACCCAGACACAATAGAAAATCAATTGTGTTTGGCTTTTAAAATGACATTCGGTTTTACGAGGTATTCTATTTGGCAGCCCTATGGTCCCAGTAAGTGTAACTTCGTAGGTTCATCGTCAAATGCTCTGTGCGTGTGCTTACGACGCCGCGCGCAACGGCCGCCGCGGCGCATGTCAATGAGGTTATGTCATGCACGCTCTGGAACCGGTCAACATCTTCAATGAAGGTGCAATCGACCATCAAGATTGGCATCATCAGATTTAGCTTGATCAACAGCTGGACATAGCCTGTAGCATAGCCTGCTACTGAGCTAGATCTGTTTCTTTTAGGGCGATACATACTACGATTTATGAATTATTAATGTTATTAATCACTACCGGCGTGGTTTACTGCTTAGAGCAGTGTTTCTTAAGCTGTGCTAAGGACCCTTGGTCTGTAACAGGATGACAGGGAATCCGCGAAATCAATCGTTTTTCGACCTCTAAGAGTTTAGTAACTTCACAGACAGAAATTAAAGATAATGACCGAAGGATACATTTAAGGCGAAGAATGCTGGCGTGTAGCTTCTAAAAATAGTATAATGATTTTGCTAAAAGCCCTTTTTGATACCGGGATAGAAATGTTTACATGTGGGCCTGGGACAGATAAAGGTTTCCCAAGAGACAAGAGAACTAAGCATGAGTTCCAATAACTTAATTTTAAGTTTAAAATTGTTAAGTTTTTTATCGATACGACAGCTGTAAAATCTGTCAAAATTTAGTACACATTTGAAGAACACTTGAACCATAATACCTACGAGTCATAGCTAAAATGAAGTTGTGTAACAATTTATACACATTAAGAATGAGGGATTAATAATATGTATATATACTCGTATATTAGAAAGCAAAAAGGTGAGGCAGAGTTTTGCTTCGCCTTAGTTGGGTAAATAGTGGCCTGTCCCAAAGTAAACTAAACTATAGGCGGTATGCAGATTTATTAGACACAGAATAAACACATACTCTATATGCTCATCAAATGAACGTTTTGGATTGGGTTCGAACCCGCGACCCATAGTCAGGTTAGGTTCTTGAAGTGTCGGCAATGTGTAACTGTTCAGCATAAGTGTCGTACGTTTGTGCGAGCGTATGCGTGGATGCGCGCGACGGCTGCACCGCGCATTTCAATGAGGTTATATCACATGAACTCTGAAATGGTCACCTTTGCTTTTTTTGTCACCGTCCAGGTTTTGCACTCACAAATTAGTTCACTCGTTGTCCCGGCAAATTTATTATTTTTGCATATTTTCTTGCCTTTTAAACATTTCCTAGACTTTATCGATCCAGCCGTTTTTGAGTTTTAGCGAAGCAAACGAACAGCGATTAATCGTACGAATACTAAAACGTGAAATATTGTAAGAATTTATGAATATCTCAATGTATTTTTGATATATGCAAAAAGTACTGGACCGATTTAAATGCAATTTGGTAAACAGAGAGATGATATGCTAGATTACATAGGTACACATAGGATACCACGAAATTTTAATCTTAAAAAAACCAAGGCGAAATGGCTAGTTTTTAAATAGGAAGAAAAGATACGAATTACCTAGACCAAGATTTTTGAAATTGTATCGCCCAAAGGGCGTCGCAGCTTTTTTTGGTTAGATAAAAATATTAAATTAAATTGTTAAATTTAACGGCATTTCTATGTGTCAAATTTGTAAAGTAAAGTTTGAGAACCCCTGCCCTAGACTGCATGATGTAAGAAGGAACCAACAAAAAGTAAAGCAATTAGTTTTGCCGCATCCAATCCACAAAACAAACATTGTTCTTACGACATCTCCCGGCCCCGGCGCGGCCAAGTGATATTTTTAAGATAGTCAAAATTGCGTATACATATAAAATGTAAACAGTCAGAATAGTTATACACATCGCCGTATCACATAGTTGATTTACGAGACGGTTCGATCGGAACGTGAGATCCGTGTAATGTAATGTTTACTCAGTACTGAGCCAGCAAACAGGTAGGTAACTATGGAAAATAATGGATATGCCATTTGTGATGTGTAAGACGAGACTTACAAAATAGTTTGTTATTGTATTTGCATAAAATGTGTGTTTATAGCTTTTAATTTATTGAAGTTTAAAATTTGTCTTTATATTTCTCTCATCACATAATCAACAATATGATACTAAGGATCTAAGTTTTAGGTTTAGAGTTGTAAATTATTAAGTCTTAAGTGAGATTGATGCCTATGCTAGATAAATTATTATATCTGTTATACATGTCATCAAGCTCCCATCATCTCAACTGTATATGTTGTTAGGTTCCCGCAAAATCGTTTATGGGGTCACATATGTACGTTGTCAAGACGGTAGTGCAAGGTTTGCATTACAAGCTTTTTTATTTGACTAACCTGCTACCGTATCATCATAGGCCTTTAGATTTTTTTAGCAAATTCAATATTACTTTGGAGTGCTAAAGATGGGATATAATTTTGTATCATCTAAAAGGTCAAAAACAACTACCTACTTATCACTTGATTTTTATCTTCACTAGGTAACAAATAACAAGGTAATGAACAATCAGTTGGTAAAAAGTACCGCCTCCACGGAATAGCTTATACGTTCTTTGGTGAAGCATTTGTTTGTTCGGTTTAACCACTTATAAAACACGAGAAAAGGTTTACGACTTCACAGTTATAGGCGAATCCGTGTGACGATAGTATGTCATCATAATCGTTACGTGCTCATGAAGTCTGGGAAATGTCAACATGGTAGTTTTAGAGAAAAGAAAGAATAGAAACACTAATCATATATTTAAAAGGAAAAGGTTGATCCTTTAAAAGAAAAAATAAGCACAAGTTTCAGTCTAAGTAGACTTAATATCGTAATAACACAAGTTGCATTGGTTATCGGTCTCACATTTATTGTGGGAACGCGAATAAAATAAACTGGACCGCGACAAATTAACCCTTAAACCTTCGTAGGTACCACAACACGCTAAGTAGATACTGTTTTTTGATTTCTGTACAAGTCTTTAAAGACACTTAGGTTTATATACTTACCATAGAAACAGAGTAATGTACCTATGTGATATCCGATATTAAATTTTTATTGATTTGCTTTGGGATAGATTGCCAACGCGGTCAGACCAGCGGTAAACTTGTACAGTCAGACTACACACTTTGGACTTTGTACCGTCCTTATATCGAGGGGCATAAGAACTAATATCGACCGACAAGTATTAACACAATTATGTGGTAAGCTAAAGCATTTGTGTTATAGAAATTGGAAACAACGACGGCGCTAAAACATTCAAACTTACAATATAGAAAAGCTAGTTTTTTATACAGACCCAACCGGGTATCGAACCCGAGAACTCATAGTCCGGCCCGCTTGCCTTTCGGCTTGGCTAAGGAGTCCATTTTATGACATACCAACACTTTAATTATTTACCTAACATAATTTGAAGAATTGACAAACAAAAATTCAAATGTAATTTTGGTTTTGTCATTTCGTTGATATAACAATGTTTTGAACATTGTTAACTCGAAATGAATTTAGAGAAATTTAATGCTAGGCTTCCTTAATATTCTCTGCTAATCACACATATAAAGTCATGAAGCGAAACGTTCGAACTGTTTAATATGCTAATACACATACTCATTGTCAGTATGTTCCACTCTTAATGGTCGGTACCTATGTATAGTATGTTAAAATATGAAGACGAATGCGTCTGGTTGCATCATTGCTGAATAAAGGGCAAGTACGATGTCTAAGGATTCATATTTCATACTATATATAATGGATTAGTGAACTACAATTACAATCTATTAAAGAGAGGTAGGGCATAGCGATTTATTGCTCGTACTGGAGCAGCCCGACTGATGAAATACCTCCACCTTACAGAAGACCTCAGCCAAATAACAATCGCTTCTGTGTTGTTGTGTTCCTGCGTGTGAGTAAGGTTTCCAGAGCTACTGGGGGTGCTACATTAGTAGCAGGGGTCAAGCCTTCAAGGTAAGGGCGACAAGTCCAGTAACAGATTTATTATGCTGCATTTGTCACCCTTCATCACCACTTAACATCAGGTGAAATGAGGTCATTCTTAAAGTGAAATATAAAAATAAAAACAAACTTGTTTTACGCTCGTTGAATATATTTAGGTACGCAACCGCAGCGATATGGTATAAAATTTGCAATATAGGCGTAATAGGCGTTACTACGTTCGCCGGGACACCTAGTAACTAATTAAAAAATAATTATACAATTTATTTCACCAAAAAACGCAAGAAAAAAAGGAGAGAAGACCTTGTGACCACGCTAGGGAGACGAAGGTGCAAATCCGAGAGTAATGAAAGTTTTATATTGGGAGGGGCGCCTCTGTAGGCACAGTACGGGCCGTCCTTCAGCTGAAATGATCGTTAATGAGTTGACCTTAAAGTAGGGCATAGTGACTTATCGCTTGATCTGGAGCAGCCCTGGCACACTAGTGTAATACCTCCATCTTACAGAAGACCGCAGACAAAAACGATCACTTCGGTGTTATTGTATTCCTGCGTGTGAGTAAGGTTTTCAGAGCTCCTGGGGGTGCTACATTAGTAGCAGGGTTTAGGCCGTCAAGGTAAGGGCGACAAGTCCAGTCACAGCTCTATTATGGTGTACTTGACGGCCTTAAGCTAGTACCTCATTACCACTTAACATCGGGTGGGATGAGGTCAGTCTTGAAGTGCAATATGAAAACAAAAATAATTAATTAAACAAAACCATCGGATTAAAGTTAACTTTGGTTTAGAAACCTTTGCCGCGTCTGATGAAATACACGTCTACGTCATAAACTACCATTGACCTCTCAAAGATGAAAGCAACTAGAGATGAGCATGGAAGGCTAATGAACAATAATACCTGATGATAAATGACCATGACGACATAATGTCGAGGACAGTATCATTGAAGTCGATCATGTGACAGTCATACGTATATTTCACAGTATTCTTTGTACCTGCATTGAAAATATCATCTAAGTCGCGATGAACACTAGCAAATGCAACAATATTAAATTTAAAACTAGCTGCGCTCGCGCATTTCATTTTATTCGGTTTATTAGTTTTGGTCTAAAAGCCGGAAAAGACAGACAAGGCTATTTTCGCATTTATAATGGATACTAGTTGCGACAGGGAAATATTTTTTTCCTTTTTTAATGAGGTCTTTCGCAGTTCTTTTTAAACGAATGCGTGAGATATTAATATGTTAAATATTTTGCGTTGTTTGCTTTCAGATTGATCACTCATAATTCATATTATGCATAAGGTCGAAAGGGTATCTAAATCTTCAGATCTAAGCCTAATCGAAAAAAGCCTCTCTGCGGTCGTGCCGGTCTGCCGTTCCATCGAATTATGAGAGTGAAAGAAGAGAGAGAGAGCACTTGTGTTGCGCAAACGTTCGGGCACTATCAAACAAGTCATATTTAATTAATTTGTACTTCTCAGTGAGATTGGCCGACTTGCTTAAGTTAGTCGGGTTCACTGCGTCTTAGCTCACGGTATTTCGAGATAAAATGTATCTTCATAGTTATTCTCGTATAAAATCTGTCTGGCCACTAAGTTTCATAGTAATCCATATGGCAGGTTTGGCGTGAATGCGTAACAAACATCTATGCCTAAATCTTTATTTACACACCTTCGCTTTAAGAATTTCCCAATTATATTATTCTCTAATTTCCCAATTATATTCTTAAAGTTAAGATTTGATATACCTACTATTCTGCTCCCAGATTTGATAACCAAACCGAAGATCTTTTCTCTTCGTTCCCTGTTTTATTATTTTCTGAAATTTGAATCCCGTACCTATCCTGTTTCGGCTCTTAGATATTGTGGCATTTTTGAAGCCAACAGTTCGTTATGCACTGCTTTTTTTCTCGCACGAATCATAACTTGTATCAGCGTAACAGCATTAATACTCTTCTTTTGTATTTAATAGCAAACTAAGCTTTTTTTGGGATTTTTATCCCGGCCAGAGTCACGTGAAGTGGGAATTGATACAACATCACGATAGAATGCGGGTGTTTGGATAGCTATAGAGCACTCCTCTGAGGATTCTGTGGAGCCAATATCCAAAGTAAACTTTTTTTATGGCACAATCGGATCTAAAGCTAGTTGTTCACGTGGACAAATGCTTTTCTCTCAATTACCCTCCACGAATTCCTAACACTCCCATGAAACGTCATCACGTTTTACGATGTCTTATCGTCGTAAACGCACCTTGGTATCTACATTTTGGGCAATGATCTTACCGTGCTAGACGATTACAACAGATGAGTGCAATTCAGATATGTTATAAATAATTCGAAGGTCCAGCCTATAATAAACAGTCGCAATGTTTGGAAATGATCAAGTATTAAGAAATCGTATCGTTAAAACATTGATCTTATCGGTGACATTAACCTATTAATTAAGCAATTTACATAGAACGAAATGAGCATATAAAAATTAGCAGATAGAGAAACGTAGTTTGTAGTAGTAAAGGAAATGTAATTCAAAATTGAGCAATTTGTACAGTCAAAAGCACGTCAGACTATAATTACACTTTGCACTTTGTACAACGCTAATGCCGTAGGTATAAGAACTATTATTGCACTGCCTCTGTTTATCTTGATGTGCTGACCGTATATCATACTTACTACACGATATAAAGTTTAGTATATTTATATAATAATCAAAATCATAATGTTTTTTCCTACCTGACTATCGATGATAGCCATATGAAGCCTCGTCATCTTCAGCAAACTTATGTAAAAGCAGAAATCTCTCGCCCTCTAGAGAATGCTCTTACCCCTATCAAAATCAGACAGTTTTTGAAATCCGATTCTTCAGCAATGTACATTTTTATGATGGAGAACATTACACAAATGTACCTATATGGCTCTGATAAGTAGCTAAGCACTTATGTTACAGTAACAACGACGGTGTCATAATTCCCCACCCGAGACAATATGTTATGTAGTTTTCCATAATGATACGACTGGGAATCGAACCCCTGACCTCAGATAGCGTGACTAAGGCTCGCCTCTCGGCTACGGATGACGCCAAAATCCGATGAATGAGAAACTGTTAAAAAAAATTGCTAAGACTGCATACATAATAGCTTATTATGGTAATTTATTTTACAAAAAGGTCAAGAACGCTCTCGTATCAAATCTAAATATAGCGACAAGTTTACTAATGCGTGGGTGTTACGACGCATAAAAGCTTATAAATAGATTCGAAGATTGCATATTTTGTGGTTGTCAATGACTTTGCGATCTTTATTTATGTGCGTGTGGATTGAGTGAGTACCTTCTAGAAAAAAATAATGATACGCCTATCATTTAAATAAAATATAATTAAAGATTTTCTTAGTTAGTAAAAGCTATTATAGTCTGGAGGAATTCTTCACAGATAAATTTAATTAAAAATAATATATAATATTGTCAATTTCATTTAATATGTAGTTCTTTATCGTTATCTTCTCTAGTTTATATTAAATTATAAATATTAATAAATGTTATGTTATCTTAATATAATAAATAAGTTCAGTTTTGTAATGTAGTTAGCCCTCAATGTTGCCATGCCCTTGCAGGGCGTCACATGTATACCTTTTAAATGTACCTACCATCTTCAAATGTTGTAATGTCATAAAGTGCAATAAAGATAATTTGAATTTGAATTTAGTAAAAGGTCTAAAAGAATCTGTAAAACCAATCTCAGAGTTTGTAACACGATACAAGCTTAGATAAATAGGTAAACGTATGCTCACTCAGGCTTCACAAGGAGTAGTTAAATCTCCGTTTATAATAAGTTTAAGTACCATGTATTTTCATTTAATTTTAGTCTGAAGTAGGACGACATTCTTGATAGTGCCCTAGGTTTGACTTTTATGTTTTTGTATACATTTTAGTCTTACTTTAAACTAAGACTAGATATTTATCAGTAATTTGGTATTATTGTAGAGAAATACTCATATAAATACATACAAAAATCATTATAAGCTCCCACGTACCATTCTTTTAATAACCATCGAATTAAAATGACACATTGATTATTTGATTAATCGATGTTTTATTCATTAAGCAATATCGTTTTAAAACAAAAGCTAAGGACAAGTAAGCTCTACCCAATACTTTGCCAGTCATCAATCAATGTATCAAATATTTCTTAATTTATAGGTAGAGACTAATAGGTAGAGACAGTTTTGAATCGTCATTGCACATAATTAAAAATTGCTTTACTTCCGGTTCGAAACCTATTTCTACCGTGCAGATATGGGCAAGGAACTCAGTAGAGATGTTACAATAGTAGAGTACTCAATTATTTCCATTTTGAAACAAGTTAGATAGTTTGGTTTCGATAAGTGTAGAATGGTGAGACTAGTATACACAAGTGGCACCTGTTCCCTTAAATGATACATGAGCCTAGCAACGCTTTACTATCTAAGAGAATGCAAGGAATGAATTAATGTAACAAAGACCTTTCAATCTTCATTTACGTCCGTTGTTTTTACTGTGACATCAGTTATTCCATTAGCCAACCTTGACCTCTGAAGTTATGTAAAGCCTAATTAGTATTCTATAGGCAGTAGGTACTTATGATTTTGAGAGTAGGTATTGCATTGCATATTCATTGTGTTGAAACTGAAAGTGAAGAAGACAATTTATGCTGTGCTAACAGCGAAAGAAAAATGTTTTGGTCGTTCATCTTGAAAATATATTATATCAAAAAAAAAACAGAATCTAAATTGGTAGAAATCTAATGACTTATAGACATCCATATCCTTGTCTTGTTTAAACAGTAAATTGTACTTTGACGTCGCGCTTCCTATGATGTACTGGGTTCGAAACCTAGTTAGTCAGTCAGTCATGTTCGCACACATTATACTTAACTAAACTCCATTAAATTTTATGTTAAATATTTATATGATTTGAGCTTTTGTCCTCTAAGGCAGTGGCCTTCAATCTGTCATCATCTGTCATCTGTGGTTCTTAACCTTTTTGGATTTCGCTAATAATCCTAAAGCAATATGCAGGAGCCCTGACACTTTAATCTAGTTGCTATTGAACCTCAGGATCAGTCATAGGTGCGATCAAGAGCACGTCACACCATATACTTTGAACTTTGCACCATCCTTATGTCTTGCGCATAAACACTAATATCGACCTGCATGTGTCTACCTTGAGGTGCTGTTGACCGTACATAACTCGGGGGAGACAGAAGCGATTGTTTTTTTCCAGAGAATCTCAGGCCCCTCAGCCCTCTCTCACTCCCCGCGAAACACAGTTTAAGAAACACTGCTCATAAGGAATAGTTTTAAATTCATGTCAATGTCTATCAATGTTGGGTTTCATAATGTGTTGCAAGCCTATATGTGGTATCCGTAAAAAAAAGTGCTTCTTATATACGTATGTACTATACAACATGGTTTCTGGTACCCATAACATCCGATCATGAGCTTATTTAATAATAATAATAATAATAATATCATTTATTTGCAAGAACATGGTTATAAGATTGGTCTTAAAAGGTAAATATGTCCAACATATCCGACCGATTAGTCGATGTGCAAATATTAAATTATACATTTACTAAATTATAGTTTTAAAATTAAATTTTTAAAAGATTCCGTTACATACATAGATACATACAACCCGAGCTAATAAAAGCGTGTTAAAAATATACATTATGATCAATGAAATCTTAAAATTAGCAGGGATAAGTCAATATTCTATAATAAGATTAATAAGATTTTACTTTTTCAATGTCATATTACAATAATAAATAAAAGTCAAATGTAAACAAATAGTATAATGTAAAAATTTGTCATTCAAGAATTCGTTAATGGTATAATACATTTTTTCTATCATAAATTTAAATAGATTATTTTTAAACTCATTGTGGGTCAAATTTTTAAAAGCGTCAGGGATTTTGTTGTACACTTTGATAGCAATTTACTTCGGAACCAAATAGATATATACGATTTATTGAAATTGAAAATAAAATAAATAATATTTAGTTTTTCTCTTAATAGGTACACGATGATACAGTTGTGATTTTGGACGAATTACGAAGTTCCCAGCCAGATGATCGAAAAAAAAACTGAATTAAATTAGAACTATTTATTAAAATAAAATTACAAGTTTTACCTTGTTGTTATGTCTAAGTCCGATGTGAGGAATGTTCCGCGCGTAACAGACGCTTAGTATTTATTATTGTTGTTTATTATGTTTTTTCTTTTTAGATAACTTATGCACTTTTTCAATATTACCGCACCCATAAACAAACTCTCTGCATGACCCATGAGTTGACTGGTAGAGAATGCCCCTAGCATTAAGTCTACCTGTAGTATTTTTTAGTGCAATAAAGTTTTTAAATAAATAAATTTATTACTTTCTTAAACTCAGCATTGCTTGTTATTCATAACACTGTAGCGACAGGACAATCTAATCTATTAATTCAGTTAGCCTCGAAAGCTCTATATTTAAGACGAGATTTCGTGTAATAGTCCTAATGACATTCTGAAGGTTGTCTAAATATTTCTAAATCGAATTACCATTTACAAATGGAGATTAGCCAATTAAACCAATAAAAGTGGTGATTTTTTTAGAATGTCAATAATTATTTGATAGATATGATGCATGACCTTATTGTATATTTAGAAATAAAATTGGAGTGCCTGTCTGTGTTATTGTTATTAAAATAAAAGTGTTTACTAAATGCAATGTTGTATGCAAGGTACATGTATCGAAATAAAATTTGTTTCCCTGTTTTTTTTGTCTGTTTATTTCGGTTAATCTTTGAAACGGCTGGTATTTTTTGTATGGACCGATTTTGACAGGAGTTTCGTCATTATTTTAGATTTTTTTTCAATGTAGTTAGGTTAGGCATAATAAAATAAAGTACTTTCCGTGCAGATGGAGCAGGCATAAAAAAAATATTATTTTTTTTTTTAATTAAAAATAAATCTATTTGATTCCGAAGTAAATAAGCTAATGATCGGGTATTATGGGTACCAGAAATTTAGGTACTAATGATATAATGCGGAAATATTTTATTATTTGTTTGTAGGCTCAAAATACTGAACCGATTTGGAAAATTATTTTCCTGTTGAGAAACTACACTACCCTCGGGTGACATAGTCTATATGTAATGTCTTTGGGGACTGGTCTGCTCCAGCTTACCTCTTAAAATAAAATAATACTTTATGCTTTTTTCACTCATCAAAATAAAACTATATGACTTGGTCCAAAGTGTTCTACGCATAGCTATAAGTTAGATACTGCTACTGTAACTTATCTGCTGAGTTTCTTACCGGTGTCTTCTCGGTAGATATAGGTTCCGAACCGGAAGTAGAATCACTTTGCATTGTATTCAATGACGATTCAAAAGTGTTACATGTAACCTACTTGAATAAAGAAATATTTGAGTTTGAGTTTGAGTAAATAAATAAATGATAAATAAATATTGGACAACATCACATACATTGCTCTGATTCTGTGGTAAGTAGCTAAAGCACTTGTGTTCCAGAAATCAGAAACAACGACGGTACCACAACACCCAGACCCAAGACAATACAGAAAAGTTCGTTTCCCATATTGACCCGACCGGGGATCGAACCCGGAACCTCAGAGATGACACGACGTCAAAGTCCGGCACGCTTGCCTTTCGGCTACGGAGGTCGTCAATATGTTAAATAGAACTGAACTTTGGCGCCACACCGTCTCTGATGTCGCGGGTTCGATTTCAGGTCAAGTCAATGTGAATAATGGACTTTTCCACATTGTCTTAGGTCTGGGTGTTGTGGTACTGTCACTTTTTCTGATTGGTGTAACACAAGTGCTTTAGCTACTTACCATAGGATTAGAGCAATGTATGTTATGTCTAATACTAAAGAAACGATTCATGCTTGACTCGTAACCATTACTTTTTGTTTGACCCTACTTAAACCTGACGCCGTCAACGCCACTCAGCGGGAATGAGATTGAAGTATCTGATGAAGTCGGCCTCAGAGCAGCGATGATGACATGTGATAACTAAGATCAACACGATTCATGTTATAAGTGTTTACTTATGCTTAGAACGAAATTCTAGTCTCTAGAAGAGTGTCGTACCTCAAACGAAAGATCACCTTATGGTAGAGGCATTTTAGCCCATATTCCAGATTATTAATTGCTTTCGGCTCGTTGTTCCAATACCCTGGATGCATTTGCTTGGATCACATTTGACAATATTAATAAATTTAGCCTGTGCAATGTCAAGTTGTGGAACTAATAATCATTTTTAGCCAAAAAACCGTCTTGACGATTAGCGGGCCGCCGTAGCTTTTCCCTTAAATTTTTCCTTCCAAATGGTCGTATCATAGCCTAAATATCACTAAATTGATTTTCCCTCAAATGAAGCGTGTATTAAATGAGATGTTGACGCCATTAAAAAAAATTAAAGTATCAATGCCGTAACAGAAGAGTTAAATGTAGTTTTAAAATGCTGCCAATGTGTTGATAAGCAATATTGTAAGATTGCTGTCTTAATAGAAAATCTTTGAAGGAATTATGTTTTGACAGGTATTTAAATGTAGGTGAAATTGACCAGACAGTCAATTTCAATCAAGATGTGTGAACTAAAACAGAAACTTTATTAAACAAAAATAAATAAGCTATTACACCTCCTATACAACACTGGCATAGATCAAAATGTCAGCAATGATGAATGTGGCCCGCGACAGCGTCACCGTTGACTGGCGAGCGAAGCCGCGGGCCGAGCCGGTGCGCGGCCGTAAATCGTATTGAGCCTATATCAGGCACGCCAATTTACATCTTACGTCACAACCGGTTTTGTTGTAGACCTGTCTACGCACAAAGCAGTTAGCATCTTTGTACTCTTGTAATGGTTAAGTTAGACAACCACCAGAGGCAAATTAAAGTAGGTACATAACGTTGTTGGACTGACACCGTTTCTAGAAGTGGTAATGGCATAAAAGACTGCGGGACTGGTCTGCTCCGGCCATTCAAGCCACAGTCTTCCGAATTCCCTTGTTGCTTAAAGGCTCCAGTTTACTTCGCAAAAATATCACTGGTCAACAAAAAAACATTTTTGGCGTGTAACATGAAAACTTTTGTCTAGTTATGTTAGGGGCAACGATAAGGATACTAGAGATAAAATGAAAATGCTTCAAATACGAATAGTTTTTTTGTAATACCATTTTATAACATTTTGGAAATTTTAAATTGTTACAAACAAAAAAAAGTTATTTTGATTTATTGCTACATTAATATAAATTTATTTTTATGATTTTTGTCTGTATTTTGCTTCGTTTTAATGTCCAACAGTAATCCGCTAACATACGTGGACTCTCCTTGGCCTGATATATTTTTTTGATACTAAAGATGTCTTGATGGAATCTTTCACCGTGTTCATCGCTGACGATGCCCAAATTTCCAGGAAAGATATCAAAATGTGAATGGAGGAAATGTATTTTCAATGACATATTACAGCCCAAAGCTTTATATGTCGATAAAAGCTCCGTGAAAACATATATAGTCACTTGATCGCTGATTCCCCAGAAAATTTAAAGTTACTATCATGTAAGATTCCCAAGCTGATTTTTCAAAATTACTAAACTTTTTTTTAAATATATTATCTTTGATTAATTGCCTGATTTGGGGCCAACAAATATGCCTTCTTTCTCTTTCTTTAGGAAGTTTCTTGAAATTCAGGATCCAATGTCTCTTTTTTCGACTTGTGGCGTAAGGGACAGATCGCTAGTCTGAGGTGTTTCTGGTATCTTCTATATGAGGGATTGGTCATTTAGCTGATCAGGATACTTGATTCTACTTTTTGTTTTAATTGTAATATCTTTTGTATCAGTAAGACAAAAATAACGATCATATGAGTGGTTCGTTGGTTCCGTTCAAATCATAGGGATTGCAAAAGGCATAGATCGAGATCTTTTCGCCCATCCAGTGAGAAGACCCACCCATGTAACACACAGATGTGTGGAACCTATGCTTTGTCTTGTTGTCTGATGGCAAAACCAAAATACTGATGATATAACTCAGTTACGAAAATGGTGTTAAATTCATTCGCTTAGTTTTAAAAGTAATGTCACCACAAATGTAAAAAAAATGTCAGGATCATTTTTACACTTTCTTGACATTATTTAAGAATTACTTCACTCTAAAAACAGAACAAACCACTATGCTCTTCAAATAAAAAAAATCTGTGAATGCGAAAGTAAAACAAAAACGGTTAACTTTTAATTTTGTGGGTAGTAGCTGTAACACGAAAACTAGATCTGATGGAATCAAAATACATATGGTTATAAAATGAGGATAGGTAGGTAATTTAAAATTAGCCAGCACCTTTCTTGTTACAAAGTTTTGTTGACCAGTGTATTTAGCACTTAATTCTTTCATCACTCATCAAAACAAAACTATTTGACTTGGTCGAAAGTGAGCTACACAAAGCAATAAGTTTGATACTGCTACTGTAACTAACCTGCTGAGTTTCTTACCGGAGTCTTCTCGGTGTATATAGGTTCTGGACCGGCAGTAAAATCACTTTGCATTGTATTCAATGACGATTCAAAAGTGTTACATGTAACTTGAATAAAGAAGTATTTGACTTTAACTTTACGGAACTCCTCAATAGTAATCAACCTAATGCAAATTTTCATTGAATCTTTACAAAAAACAAAGTAGCTTTCTCACCTATCTATTCACCAAATTTTCACTTAATATGGAAGTGCACTGGGTAAAAAAGCTTTAAATAGTTGTTAAAAAATAATTAGACGTGTATTTTTTCTATTTACCAAATTAATCATAAATACATAGATAAAACGATACCAAGATACTGGACTGAGGCTCGTTACGTCAGTTGGTAGGTACAAAATGCACCCACTACTGACGTCATTCGGCAATTCAATTTAATTTATAGACGTTATTTTTTGATTGGGTGGAATATGCAAAAATGTATGTACCTACTATATTTTTGGAAAATCTAGCAGCCGGACTGAAAATATTGTTTTGGTCCTTTTTTCCTATTACGTATTTATTTGATAGTTTTTGTGTTAAAGAGTAAAATCCGTCCATAAAAATTTCATCGTTTATATTTTAGTAGGAATACCTTCCAACACTACTAATAATATAAACGTAATATATGGATGCCTGAATGTCGAGATATATGTTATATTATTGTAGTATGTATGTCGCTCCTTCTCGCAAAAAATAATGGTTTGGAGGAAAGAGTTGCTAGATTATAGGGCTAATTAACTTTTTATCCCGAAATTACTGTAACGAAGTTGCAGTGAATAACTAATAGCTTAAGAAAAAAAAGCTAATCTTAAAATACCACCCAATTCATACCCGAACAAGGTGATTGAGAAGTTAATCATTATTGCTAAAGCGATTTCTTAAAAATGAAAATTAAGATATTAATAGCGTCAGAGTTAACCAACAATTTGTCATTAATATTTTACAAGCAGCGGAATACATTTTACCTACATCAGTTGATATCCTTGACCAAATCTATACGAAACAACATCCGAACAAGAAATTATACGATTGAACCGATCACATAGAACCGTGTCTAATTAAATCATAAATTCGGATCCCATGATGAGAAGCGCACATTTGGTCCGAGTATCAAACAGTTAATTATACAAGAGGCTGATTAACACAGTAACGACATAGATACTTGTCTTGTAATGGTTTTAGGGCTGCCATGTTGAAACATCAATTACCACATTTTGATGACAACGCAAATCTATATTTCGCCTATTGTGAAATCAAAATGGATCTGCAAACGATACTGGACTAATTCGAAAAAATGTAAAAACCTGATTAAGCGTGAGAAAGAATTAAAAAAATATTAAACACCAATTTTTGGTGTAGGAAATTTCAGTTTGAAGATTTTACAGCCACATAGCGCATAAACAAAAAAAGAATTAATTAAAGACTTAAAAACCCTTAAACATCGCCAAAAATAACTTACACAATTTTAGAAGAGAACAGTGCAGGGCCAATATCTACCAAATCAATGTAAAAGACGGATTGTCTGACTTATAACACATTTTTGTGAATCCTGACATTTCAAAACTGTTAAAATATCATATACCTACCTAATGAAGAATAATGTTTTCTATTCACCCAGATATGATTGTACCTAAATACAAAAGAATAGTGTCACGAATTCCATCAAAATCACTTTGCTGATAGAGGCTTTTCGACCGATTTTCTTTACACAATAGTAGCTTAGTTTTATAGATGTAATAATGTTGCAAATTATAATAAGTCAAAAGCAGTATTTAGTATAAGAACCACTTTGGGATAGGGAAGCGAACTGCATCGTTATACTAGGTTGTTTTAAGTTATAGCTATTTATTTATAATTTATACAATTTGGATACGTATTTTTTCTTTTAACAAATTAATAAGTTGCGGGATTGGGGCTTGATACGTCACTGGTGGATAACCAATGTACCCACTTATGACGTCATGCAACAATTCAATTCAATGTTTCGCCGTTATTATTCGATTAATGCTCGGTTCCAATATTTGAAAAACGATCCGTTCTAGTTACGGATAATAATAAATTATACGAGACGTAAGCTAAAAACGACCGACAGACGACTGATGACAGCTGATATGGAAAGTAAAATTGAAATTAGAATTAACGACTCGTAGAAAAACATAAGTGGAAGGCATAAGTGGAAAATGCAAAAATACGTGTCCCAAATATTTATCTAACAGACGGACTAAAAAATGAATTTTTAGTTCACTTCCCTATTTTGAATACAAAATAAAATATTCTCATAAAACCAACGAGCCTCCTGTCCATCGGAAAATGATCTTAAAAAATGGAAAACATATTTTCATCCATACAAATTTCATCGTTTATATTTTAGTAGGAATACTTTCCAACACTACTAATAATATAAACGTAATGCCTTAATGTCAAGCTATATGTTATATTATTGTAGTATGTATGTCGCTCTTTCTCGCAAAAAATAATGGTTTGGAGGAAAGAGTTGCTAGATTATAGGGCTAATTAACTTTTTATCCCGAAATTACTGTAACGAAGTTGCAGTGAATAACTAATAGCTTAAGAAAAAAAAAGCTAATCTTAAAATACCACCCAATTCATACCCGAACATCACCACCCGTTTATGTTTAATACTCCCGCTTTCTGAGTAGTTGTTCGGTAGCCCAATGAATCGTACATGCTATATACGTCTGCGGGTTACAAACGTGGTCTCGCAAACCATCGCTTGGTAGAGAAACCGTAACTCTTGGTACCGGTTTCCGGCAGGTTCTATTAAATTTTCTGTACGCAAGTTATAAACAACATTTTCCCAAGACCGATGATGACACTGTGACATTATAAGACTTTTTTAATTTCCCCGCGACGCTCCATCTGCCTACTGGAGTAATGATTTTGACATTAATAAGATGGAACTTACGAAACTGTGTAAGATGCAGTGAGATTATGCTTAAGTAATGTGCCGACTGGTTAAGAATGAAAAATATTAAAATAATTAGCGCCTATTAGAACCTCGTCAAATTTACATAAATGACTTAATTAATTTTGTGAAAGTTTATAAGCCGTTTTATTAAACTACTCTATGACGAAACCGTGTGATTAAAACCGCGTTTTCGCGAAGGACGAAACAATAAAAATTATTTAAGACTAGCTGTGCCCGCGACTTCGTTCGCGTGGACTACATCCTTTCATGGTCGGTTTTACCCATCTCCACTAATATTCGAAACAAAAAGTAGTCTATATTTTAAAAGAGCTATATTTGTGCCAACTATCATATCTCTAACTTAAAAAATAAACATTTTCCCATATAAACTTTCAAAGATGGCACTTTCTAACAAAAAGTAACCTATGTCCGTTCTTGAGGTTCAACATATGCCAAATTTCATCAAAATCGGTTGAGAGGTTTAAGCGGGAAAGCGTAACAGACAGACAGGCAGAGTTACTTTCGCATTTATAATATTAGTAGGGATTACAAGTTAAAGATGGCGTAAGACAATCGAATTTACAAGATATCCCTTATAGGCCTAGCATGCGCAATACGTCAAATTACTCGCATGAGACATGTACATGTTTCTATACCGTTGATTGGCTAATACCTACAGCGTACTCGTATTTTCACCCAATCAGCAGTTGACGCATTGATTTTGGCATTTCTTATGAGCGCGATAAAATTTCCTTGCGTGACGCATGCTAGGCCTGCTAGTCTCGTGTAAGTCAAGAAACCTGTTATTTTCTTTTATTGGAATCTGACTACGACAGTTAAGGTAACTTGCTATTTCCTAATAGTCACTTCATTGTCTCCGCTATAAAGTAACCACGGAACATAGGAAAGACGTATTCTAAGCCCTGCCTAAACTATAAAACTGCACTAAACCGAGATGTTACTTTTGCCTACCGTGCGTCGCGTAATGCAGTATTTTGCGCACGCGCAGGTTCACAAAGACACAATATAAATCCTTACTAATACAAATGCATACAATGCAAATAACTCTGTTGTCACGCTTTCACACCAAAACTACAATGCCGATAAAAATGGAATTCGGTACACAGAAACGACAGAATCAAAGAAAGAAAAAAAAAATGACGCTAAAAATATGAATTAAAGACCAAATCTCATAAACTATGACATCTACAAACTTGAAATTACATCATCATATACATTGCTCTGATTCTGAGGTAAGTAGCTTAAGCACTTGTGTCAGAAACAACGACGGTACCCCAACATGGAATTTTGTATGAAAGTCTCTTTATTTCTTCTTCTTCTTAGTCGTGCACTCTTGACAGAGACCACTCTGTCAAGAGTGCATCTGTCACGACCACGTGATCATAATGCATCGCTTTTCAGTGTAGCTTTTGCCAGTTGCCTCCATCTACTCCTATTGTTCGCACTTCTGCAACACTCATTCGGAGAAATGTTTGTGGTACATTCGATGAGGTCCGTCCATCGAGTTGGCGATCTTCCGCGAATCTCTTTATTTATTAGTGGTTAAAACAAATTAAACGGCGCAATGTCGCGGGCGGCCACTAGTGAAAAATAAAAACCAATAAACCGATCCATCCATTAAAATGTGTGAACCGCTAAACAGCAGTCACCCTTAACGACATGTAGATGCAACTCACACGATCTATTGTATGATATGTGTAGGTATCCATACTAATATTATAAATGCCAAAGTAACTCTGTCTGTCTGTCTGTCTGTCTGTCCGTCTGTTACTCTTTCACACCTAAACGGCTGAACGGATTTTGATGAAATTTGGTATAGATATACGTTGAATCTCAAGAATGGACATAGGCTGCTTTTTATTAGAAAATAAGGGGGGAGGGGGGTAATACCACCTTTGAAAGTTTATATTGAAAAATGTTTATTTTTAAAGTTAGAGATATGAAATTTGGCACAAATATAGCTCAAAACTTGGATTAAAATATAGACTACTTTTTGTTTCGAATATTAGGGGAGAAAGGGGTAAAACCGACCATGAAAGGATGTAGTCCACGCGAACGAAGGCGCGGGCACAGCTAGTTATTAATAATTAAGAAATTCTGAATAATCTTAGTTGACAGTAAACCGTTAATAGTTTACACACCATGACAATTTTAGTGAGTCAATCAGATACAGTAAAAGCTCCATATTCACGTTTCCATATTCGCGTTTTCACTATTGGCGGTTTTAAAAATTGGGACTAATTTTCTGTTCCCGTAAGTTTTGAGTAGAATAAATGGGCTAATCTCGAAGTTCTTTAGGCTCTAAAAAAGTTATCTTGAAAAAGATTAGCGAAGGTTAATGGCCTTCTATAAATAAAAGCTTAACCCTGGAACGTATCTCCTACAATGCCATACACATAGCCATTCCTTGTTCTCGGTTTCCATATTCGCGGTATATTTGTGGAACGTAATCCCCGCGAATGTGGAGCTTTCACTGTACTAAATTACATAGTAAAAATATCAATTAAAGGGTAACTTCTAGAAATTGAGGATATCTCGGTTCAGGTATATTGAACCGAGTATCCAAGTACCGAGTAAACAGCACATTTTAATGTAGAGGCACAGATATTATAATTTAGAGGTAATTTATTATTGACCTGTTTACGACTCTTTACTACCACAAACTCCTAGAAGTCCTACACGTCAGGCTGGGAGGAGCCAATATACTGTGCTACAAAAAAAAACAAAACGTTCCGACTTATATACTTTTACAAACTTATTTTATAACGTGTGTTGATAAAAAGCGTCATGAAAAGACATCTAATTAGTTAAGGAGGCCTTATTAAGAATTTTACTTTTTTCCATCACATTATATCAAATAAAACATCGTTATACAATACTTATCAGTAAATAGAAACATTCGATCAGACGGAACAGTAATTACGTTTAAACTCATCCGCAGCCATGCGAGTAATTCTATTGTTTTGAATATTTTCACACTGAATGCAGCCAGCTTTTTGTCGTTGCTTACAATGACGCTTTAATCATGCAAATAAATAAAAAGCACGGGTTAGCAACGAGCAAACACAAGTGTTTTTGAGATAGTATTAATCTACCAACTTTGAAATGATCGTTGTATGCTAAATTTACTTGAAGAAATATACGCGTTGTTATGTTATGTAGGAATCGCGCCTTTTTTAAAAATAGGTAGCTGACATGCGGTCTTCAAAAACCCCCTATTATTATTTTTTTAACATTTTAAAGTTGTTTACTTTACCAACATAAAATAATGATTGGCGACACACCACCCAGTCTTGAGACGGGTAACGAACCCAGAAACCCTCAGAAATGATGCGACAAAATCCGGCCCGCTCGGCTCTCGGGTCCGAAAAATGTCAACATAAGTTATTTTTTTTTATAATTTGCTGATTCATGATCCTACAGGAGGCCTAAAAATGTACCAACTCTTGCTATCATTATAAAAATAAGTGGAATTAATTGGCTACAGTGTGATAACAGATTTTTATTTTCCTTATAAAAAGATGTTGAATAAAACTAATTAAGTACTCGCTTTGCCTTTTCATGGCTCTTTGTCATAAGGACATAAAGCCGACATCCCTCGATTGTACAAAAACCTGTATTTTTAAATTGTCGTCATCATAATGCATTGAAGGTTACAGGATGGGCGCACCTGATGGGTTACAGCACATGCCCTTGAAGGTCTTGAAACAACGATAACAAATATTATTTGAGTGCTCAGTTTGCTTGAACAAGACCACGACAATTCTGCGGCAAAGTATACGGATGTCCATCTATTGCCATGTTTATTGTGAAAAATAAGTATTTACTAAGTCCAGGGCCGTGCCGATCCTTTGTGTCTTGGTTATGACATACAGTATATTTCTGTATAACTTACACTAATCCATTGTTTAACACTCCATTGTACCTAAGCATTAGGCGGAACAATGAAAAATTAAGATGCTTAAGAAAGTGTATCTGGATATAAAAAAACAGAGATTTTTTCAAATGTGCCATCTATTTAATATATTTAATGTGAGTTGCTCACATGGATGCACAAGTTTCAAAAAGATAACTTAATACTAACATTCAAATGTACCTAAATGTTATGCTTTTAAAATAATCGATTTTTATAACCTTTACGTTTATCATAGAGAACGTTATAAGCAGCTTATTGTGCCGATCACATATTTAACAATACTATCGGCACTGCAGATATTATGTTATTATATCTGTGGTGCCGATAGTGACTTCTGCGCGGTTCCATTATTTGAAAAACGATCCGTTCTATCTAACGGTTTACAGTTACGGATAGCAATAAATTAAACGAGGCGTAAGTAAGCTAAAAACGACCGACGGACGACTGATCACAGCTGCATGGAACGGTATTATTAAACGACTCGTAGTCTGTGGGAGAAAAACGGATAGTAATCTTTGACACATTACAAATAGTAAAATATTGGAACTGGGAATCATACCGCTAGGAATCCCATCACGTTGTCAAAGAAGTCTCAGTTCGTAATCTTCCACATCCAAGTAAGTATTAGTTAATTTGAATCAAGAGTTGTGTAAAAAAAAATATTTACTTACGAGTTTCGATTAAATTAGCTTATTAATAATTTACATCGACATTTCCACATACTCAGTTATTGATTTTCTTTTGAGGAGAGTTTCAAGCCTTATTCATCGTTATCATTACCTCTCAAAAAACATTGATTGTCAAAAGAAGAAAAGAAGAAAGATGCGATAAAACTCTGTCGACCCTAAAACTTGATATGAGGCAAGTAGTCATTCAACTTTTATATGCCGGTAAACCACGAATTTGCCGGTGTGCAACGCTTGCACGTACGACTAACAGAATTTGCTAAACGTATTCGCTCTTTTAGTCATGAAAATAAAGATTAAAATCGTGAGCTACCTATTCTTGACCCTACCTCGTAAAAGGCCGTGCAATTTCCCCACAGGTGAATATGAAACACACATTTTGTATTCTGGCGGTCACACTACCACCAATCTGATGGGCTGAATTCCCTACGCCTACCAAATCAGGATTTTTTTGCAAGTTTTCGTAAACTGTTTATGCAAAAAATGGCGTAACGATGTAAATTTTATGACCTACTGATTTATTGCTTTAGCAAGCAAACCTATGCGGGTGGAAACCGACAATAATGGTGGATTTGTATGGAGTAGAGATATCAGACATTTCGTAATGGCTGGTCTGTTGTAACAATGGTTATCGCTCCGGTCTGTTCGCAGGACGTGGGTTAGAACCACCCAGACAAACATTCGGGTGTTATATATGTGTTTATGTATATTGTGTGGTACCACATTTCCTGATTTCCATGGTATATCTGCTTATGCGGCTTACTTTGGTCTTAACAATAAGTTTTATAATTATTTATAACTCGCTGTGCTCGCCACTTCATTAATTCATTAATAGACTAGCGGTCCCGGCGAACTTCGCTTCGCCTTAGAGAATTTTCCCGCTTTTCTGTTGAAAATTTTCTTTGTTTTCCTGAAGTTTCTATAAAACTCACGGAGCCCGAGACCTTTCCAACGAGTGCAAAACCGTGGAAATAGGTCCGAGCGTTCTGGAGTTATAGCGTCAGGAAGGAAAACCCGACTTATTTTTATATAGTAGAATTACTGAAAATACATATAATGACTACAATATTTTTAAAGAGCCTGAGTTACTTCTTATTAGATCAGTTTTCTGCCAGTACCTTAAATTACCATCGAAATATGCCCAACTGTTTCAGATATTATCCTGAACAAGCAGACAGATAGCCAAACATTTTAAAAATATATATTTTAATGTTAGACAGACACTTCAATTTTATTTATGTACATGCATAGATGTAGGTATAAATATGTAGAAAACAACCTATTGTTTTCTACATATTTATACCTACATCTATGACAATCCTAAGTGGAAGTATCTAGTATTATGCTACATCGCACATCATTTCATTGTAGCGAACCAAACAACATACCAAGATTTCATGCAGTATGTACTATTATTGACGGTTACCCAACTATTAAACGGATCACTAGCCTCATCAAACGTCAACGAATCTAGTAGTCCGAGACCCAAACTATAGTAAAACAATATTTTGAAGAAATGGTTACTATTGACGATTAGCCGGCAAAAAAAGATGGCGTAAACGAAGGCATAATGGTTACGATGTAGTAACCGCACTTGCACTTTGATAGTTCACACGTAAATAAACATTTCGTATATTAGGCAATAACTCAAGTGTTTTATATGTTAAAGCCATTGCCACTGACCTTTAGCAAACAATGGATTTATTCTAATATAAGATCAAATATAGTTAAATTATACGTTTGCGAAATAGAGTAGATAATTAAAATTGTATGTCTGGTTTATCAGTAAGATTACCAAAAAATAAAAGACACAATTTTTTACAGTTACTTATGGCCAGTTCCAATATTTGAAAATTTATTCGTTCTAGTTAAGGATAGTAAATAAATTATACGAGGCGTAAGCTAAAACGACCGACGTAAAATAACGGGTATAACTCGCAGTTACTGGCGTTGACATGTGATTTATTGAAGCAAAAAGTACCTACATTTTCATAGTATATTGAAAATGTCACTGACGGCCTTAATAGCATTATTATTTTTTACCGAGATACCGGATTGGTTACCGGATTTATTTAAGTCTAGCCAAGGCAGTCTTGCCTAACATCCATGACATCATGTAGAGCTCGGGTGATTACCACGAATTCGTGAAAGATAATATCGTCAGGTCACCCACACATTCAGATCCTGCTGGCGCAAAAACCACTTTTCCTGTTTCCCGTAATGAAAACTATGTGCAATTCTATTCATTCAAATCTTTTTCAAAAGAAGGATATTGACTGCAACTTTAATCGCACAGGAACAAACCAAGCAAGCCATTTCTTTTGTCCATCTAGAGGCTTCACGTGCTCTCCGCTTATTTTTCACCTATTTCCACTGATTCAACGCACCTATTTGTCGCAGCGAGTATATAGCCTTAAGCCTTCCTTCCTTCCTTAAGATAAATGAACTATCTAGCTCAAAACTATTTTTTCAATCCCACGAACCAGAAGTTTCTGAGATTAGCGCGTTTAATCTCTTCAGCTTTATACTATTCGTTGAAAAATCTCGTAGATCGGTAATGTTTCAATGACATTCAGGCCTAGCATACGCAACGTGACTATATTTTATCGCGCTCTTACCAAACGTCAAAATCGATTGAAGTCAGTGCGTCAGCTGCTGATTGGCTGAAAATACGAGTGAGGTGTGCTATATAATATATATAAGCCAATCAACAGTATCGAAACTTTTGTCGTCTCATGCGATAAATTTGACATATTGCGTATGCTAGGCCTGTTAACCCCTTATAAGGCTCTGTCGATAATACTACCACCATAATTCGAACCTTACTTCCTAGAACTAAGGTCCAAGACCAATGAAAATTTTAAACATGCCTTGTAATGGGTTAAGACTTCCTGATTATTCTCATGTCCCTCAATGGCAGACAGTCTCTTTTTGCCTGAATTCGGAAAAAAGACAACAAGTCACTAAGAGGTGTAAATGTTGTGACATTTATTGGTCAATTTGATTAAACATCATACATATTATTTCGAGGGTCCGATTCCGGAATCTTTAATTAAATACCGGCGAGCTTATCCTGTTCACCTTCGACTTTATTATTTATGTGCAAACGTGAAATGTGCTTTCATTTTTATTTGTGAGTAAGAAGACCTTGATGAGAGTTTGTTAATACGTAACTTTTACTTCTGAAATATGTAGACTTGGATTGTTGTACTCGTACGTTATGCAGGACTCCGAATTGTTCTCTTTTCCCGTTATATTATCTTGGGAACGCTGATAGGGAATTTCAGGGGTTAAGTAAATAATTTTATCGACAAATTCTGGATTCTGTCATTATCACAAGAGAAAGTATATAAGAAGCAAAAGTAGTGTGGGCTGCTACCAACTGTGATGGGTTTGGGTATTAAGTTTGTTGTAGGGAATATGATGTCTCGGATGATGAGCGGGTCATTGAGTATGTTGCTCACATACTCTCACTCACATATTTCATAGCAATTAAAAAATCTGTTTACCTGTTTCACGAAGGTATTTTTGGACCTTTTATTTTACTAGTACATGTTTCCGGTAGTTGCCACAAAATAGAAGGTAAGAGAAGATAGGGTATCAGTTAAGCGAACGACGTAAAATCCAAATAGTTACAATAGGAAATATCACGCATCAATAATATCTGGTAATAAGTAAAAAATATTAAAATGGTACGTACAAATTAAAACAATGATACGCGTTAAGTTCAACTGGATTGTAAATCTTACATTTACTTATTACCATGACCTGGTGAAATACCTCCACCTTACAGAAGACCGCAGCCAAATAACAATCACTTCGGTGTTGTTGTGTTCGTACTCGTGAGTAGGTAAGGTTTTCAGCAGGCCTAACATACGCAACGCGACTTAATTTTATCGCGCTCTTAACAAACGTCAAAATCGATTGAAGTCAGTGCGTCAGCTGCTGATTGGCTGAAAATATGAGTGCGGTGGTGCTATTAGCCAATCAACAGCATCGAAATTGTTGTCGTCTCGTGCGATAAATTTAACATATTGCGTATGCTAGGCCTGCAGGGCTCCTAGGGGGGTTGCTACATCAGTTGCAGAGGTCAAGCCTTCAAGGTAAGGGTGACAAGTCCAATGACAAGAATTATTATGCTGTACTTGTCGCCCTTAAGCTAGGACCTCATTACCACTTAACATCGCGTGGGGTAAAGTCAATCTTGAGGTGCAATATAAAAACAAAAATGTAAATGCATTTTAATCCGCGATATCCGTTATTCTGTTTGATGCACGCGCTTAGTTCATCGCGCTTGATATGATTTTGAAATCTTTATCTCCTATTTCGTATCCACTAATTTTCGTCGCCTTTCTCTCGCTTGTCTCGGTTGCGTCTTGCATAATTTAGTATTTACTTTACCTAAATTTAGGGGTCCATCCGGGTACCGAGCAATCGATCACGAGAATACAATTAATACGTGCATGCGAATCTTGGGTCATGCAAATAGAGGTAATGGAGCGAATGAACTATGAGCACACTGGTTATGTAAGTTGGAGCCTCAATTAAAACAATATTTTGGCTACCATACCTACATCTGAACGATCGTGTAATGATCGTAACCGTGGCCGATCACAACTGCCAGGGCTGTCGTGAGATTTGTAGGCAGAAAAAAAAGAGAAAAACTTAACTTACAAACAACACACACACTATTTAGGTATAATTATTATGAAATTCCTACAAAAATCTTTTTTTTAGTTAATGTAACTATTTTATTCTTCTTTTTTATTTAATTTGGTGATTACTAAAGCAGTTATAATGAATTTGACGTTTGATAACGCACGAGGAAAAAGTGGTATTCATATGAAAATAATGTAGCTACAGACAACTCGTAGGTAGATCTAGCACAGTGCTTTATTTTAATTACAGCCCGCATAATTATAATTACCTAGACAAGGTATATGGTAAAATGATTTATTAGTTAAGGAAAGTGGTCATTTTTGTCATGCAAGAGTGTTTACGAGTATATTATCAGGGATTACTTCTGATATTTTTTTTAACAAAGCTGAACTTAATTGGACCTAGGGATTACAATCTGGCTGGATTGATGATTTTCTCTTTTTCGTACAAAATAAGTGCGTTTACCAAGTGTCACTGCCTTTATATGTAGGTAGTTCCCTTGAAAAATCATATTTTTCTGTTCGATTTAAAAAAATCAGTTTCAAACAGATCGCTCGCATGAATAAAAGAACAATATATTTTCGCTTAAGCAGATTATCAAATACACTACATGCTACATGTACGTGAGTAGTAGTGTATTTGATAGTGTATAAAGTTGGCGACGTTGGCGGCAGATTCATGCTCACTTGGTACATCTTTACGAATATTATAAAGCTGTTGAGTTTGTTTGCTTGTTTCTAATCTCAAGAACTACTTACTGAAAAAATATTTCTTTATTTTGGAGAGTCCATTCGAAGAAGGCTTTAGGCTATATGGCATCATACTGCGGCCAATAGGCGTCAAAAATGTGTATAAAACGAGGATAGTACGTATGAGCGTGCCACTAGTAGATAACATATGCATAGCACCAGAATCTATCGACATATTATTATTTCGTAAAACATTGAACCAAATGAAACAGTTTCGATCTGATGAGTGAAGTGACAGGAGCATTAAATATTAAGGTCAGCTCAAGCCGAAAAATCCTACATTACATTCTAGTAATATCATTATTGTTTGCAATATGTTGTGACTAACTTTAAACCTGTACTTTCAAGATTGTGGTGAAAACAAAAAGACTCGTACGACTGGTCGCAGCTGATTCATTTCTTGACCTCGGCATCCTTCTCTCGCGAGGTCGCCACGTAGTCTGCCGTGCACTTTCCTCCTCTTCATAAATGGCCGTTGCATACACTATTGATGCACACTTTCGCGTCAATGAATTACTCTCATATGCATCTTTGCGTAACAATTTGTTTCCTCCGATGCTTATTTTAGAATGGTGATGCAATGCTTTGATGCTTTATTACGTATCGCAAGGGCTCTTTATTTGACGACCTCCGTAGCCGAGAGGCGAGCGGGCCGGAATTCGGCGTCGCGCCATCTCTGAGGGAGGTCCCAGGTTCGATTATCTGAGGTCAGTATAGACAATTATTTTGTCTTTATTATCTTGGGCCTGGGTATGGTGGTACTGTTGTTGTTTCTGAGTTATGTAACACAAGTTCTTTAGCTTCTTAACTAAGAATCAGAGCGATGTATATCATGTAGTCCAAAAGTCATTGCAATGCTCACTCTTTGTTTTTTCTTTCTTTCTTTGTATCTGTCCAATCGTGTACGTAAAAAAAAGATAAAGCTTTCGTCAAATACGAAATTCTATTTCGCTTCCGACGTTTTTGTGAATATGGGGCAGGTCCATTAGGAAAATTGAATTAAAATTAAGCTCGCCCCCAGGTAGTAGGTAAATGTCGTAGTAATAATCCTTTCCAATTGATTTCGGGCATACAAGGGAAAAACTTAGTTAGAAACTGGTTGATTGTCTGGCAGTATTACTCTACTGTATTAATTCTTTCTTTTACGCAATATCTTTTAGAGTTTTCTACCACTTACAAATTGTAGAAAGATCCTTCCATTTGTCTTTTTCTAGTCAGCTCTTTAAAAGACGAATGTACCTAGGCCTACTTTCTCAAAGTAGTACCCACATTTATCGTACATTGTAGCGTATGCCTAAATGACATCACTTATGTCAGACATAACTTTTCTTTAAAGGCTTTCGCGCTGTTGTATACCGACGTAATTTCTACCACACCAAGTGCCTACTTTTTATATTCTACCTTTCAACTAGTATTGCCGTACAATCGATTGTGCATCAATTATTCATCGATACTGAAAATGGTCCAATTAATCTAGGAATCGATTGGGGTATCGATAGTATCGATAATATGGTTATTACTTAATTTAGGTCAATATAATAGATTTTAATCAATTTTCCGACTGCAATTATTTCGATATCAATATGTACGAATTTCGCCAGAACAACTAGTTAGAAATTAAAATAACAAAAGGAGGTATTACAATCATTTAATCAAATATTTAACACACCAACCTACTTTCAACAGGCTAGCCGCTCTATTTTGTCCAAATTGTTACGGTATAAAATAGAATTTAAGTTAATTAAGTACATCTCCCCCCAAATATCACTATTATATAGATAGAAACACTTTATTGCACAGAAAAATGTACAGAAATACATTTACAGTTTTACAGACATATTCAAGTACAATTTAGGCATTTAAGCAATCTCTTCCAGACAACCTCTAGGTAGAGGAAATAGTAGATATCGAGGAACGGGTGCGGCCGTGCATAATATTTATTAAGAAAATATTAACAGGAAACATAAATACCGTAACGTGATTAATACAAAAAAAATAAATGAAAAACAATAACATAAATAAACACAATAAATATTCAGTGCTGATTCAATATATAAACTCCGTGAAGCAAGTGATTATGTTGAATGTGGTTTATCTACGCATCATTACACTTGTACAGCCATTTGCTTTACAATGTGCTTTGAATTAACTCCGAGTAAATTTTATGAGGCCATTCGCGAGCAGTAATTATTTGCTGTAAGCGACCAATTAGTGAGGTGTTTACAAATGTTTGTATGCGACTTCAGTTAGGAATAGACAGTGTGCAGCGCACAAGTTTACAAATATCAAAGGAACAATATTTTTTGTAGAAAAAATGGCCGTAATGGAAGCGTTCCACATACGTTGAACATAGTTATATTTCGACAATATCACAGTATACCAAACAAAATGTATAATTTTGAAATATAATTAGTAATTAGTAATAATTAGTAATTTTACATACAGTGAATTTAAAGAAATATGCAAGGCTTTTTCAATCGTTAGATGAAAGTTAACCAACCGAAAAAGTAAACATCATTAAGTAATTTATTTAAGGAAAAAATAAAAATAAATAAAATAAATGCGCCAGACAATCACACCAATCACCTGGTCTCAAACTAAGGTTTTCCCTTGTACTATGCACACCCAGACTCAAGTCAATTTAGAAAAGTTCGTTATCCAAATTGACCTGACCGGGAATCGAACCCGGGACCTTAGCCACTGCGCCACATTATGATTACATTTAAAATGAGTCATATTGTACCTTAATCCTACTGTTAATTTTTAATTGAAAATATAATAACCAGTACTCAGTCCAATAAACATATTTTAGAGTGTGATTGTAAACATAGTTTCTTAAATTTACTTTCTCTGAACATTATGTTATATTGAAGTAGGTTTATGTTACTGTGCGTCTGAGGACTTTACTCAGCAGGGTCCACTGAAAACCATTGTGATGGCCCACATCTCCTGCTGTGATTTATGCTGAGTAAGGACCTTTTATGATAGACATCACGATTTGCTGTTATCTGTATCATTCGGTTGACGAGGAGACTTTTGTAAACTGGCGAGAGCGCAATGTGGCTCTTCTTCAAAATTGACTCGACCGGAAATCGAACCTGGGACCTCAGCGATAATGCGAAGACAAGGCACGGACCGCTCGCCTCTCGGCTACGGAGATCATTAACTTTACGGGCCAAACTCTAATAGTCTCAGATCATTGCTCCCTAGCTAATGTTGACAAGAGAATTTACATACGCCAGTCATAATATCCTAATGACAATACCGCAACAACCATTCTAAATAATGAGTAATTGCAATTATTGCTATTGCTGCAACTGAAGTAACAACTCTACAAATTAGTTACGTTAATAAATTCAACACTGGAGTACGTTCAAATTTTGTTGCAACGACTATTACCCTGTCGTGAATATTTTATGGAAGTCAAATGTCAACACACGCAACGGATTCCGTCGCATCTCCATAACCTTGTAGAATACTGCCCTGACATAGGCAAGTACCTACATATAAGTGGACATTAGGTACATTACATTTAATCTGTACTAATATTATATTTTTTTTATTTATATAGTGCTTAACGCCGCACAAGCGAACTTTTTTTTTTAATATTGCAATTTAAGATTGACCTCATCCCACCCGATGTTAAGTGGTAATGAGGTCCTAGCTTAAGGGTGACAAGTACGACATAAGAAATATGTTACTGGACTTGTCGCCCTTACCTTGAAGGCTTGACCCCTGCTACTAATGTAGCACCCCCCAGGAGCTCTGGAAACCTTGCTCACACGCAATTTGTCTTCTGTAAGGGGGAGGTATTACACCAGTCGAGCTGCTCCAGTTTGAGCGATAAATCGCTATGCCCTACCTCTCTTAAACTTTAAATATTTTAAAGAAACAGATTTTTTTTATCTCCCGTAGCAGCAAAATTTCATCGCCTACGATAACTTGCGGTAGCTCGGTTGGAAGAGCAGCACGCGCGATACGTGAAGGTCGTGGGTTCGATTCCCGCAACGCAAGGGGAGATACAATTTTTCTGATTCTTTATAATATAAGTATTATTATAAAGCTGAAGAAATTGTTTGTTTGAAGGATAATCTCAGGAACTACTGGTTCGAATTAAAATAATATTTTTGTGTTAGGTAGTTCATTTATTGAGGGAAGGCTTTAGGCTATATAACTTCAAGCTGCGACTATGGATCATGGATCTAAGAGTCAGTGGAAATAAATCGAAAATGGTATCTAGTTAAGAATTATGTGCAAAATCAGTTGAAAGCTTGCCGTCATTGTTGATTGATTGATGAATATTGAGAAAGTATGAATTCGCTGATAAATTCCTTACTAACTAATAATAATAAATAAATAAATGCGCCAGACAATCACACCAATCACCTGGTCTCAAACTAAGGTTTTCCCTTGTACTATGAGAACCAGACGACGGAAGCTAACTGGGCGCATCATCCCAGCACACCCAGACCCAAGTAAATTTAGAAAAGTTCGTTTTCCAAATTGACCCCTACTTTGGTCCCCTACTTAGCCACTGCACCACGGAGGTCGTCCTTCCCATAACTCAAACTCAAACTCAAATATTTCTTTATTCAAGTAGGTTACATATAGGTAACACTTTTGAATCGTCATTGAATACAATGCAAAGTGATTCTACTTCCGGTTCGGAACCTATATCTACCGAGAAGACACCGGTAAGAAACTCAGCAGATCATTTACAGTATCAGTATCTAACTTATTGCTATGTGTAGCTCACTTTGGACCAAGTCATATAGTTTTGGTTTTGATGAGTGATGAAACAAATAAGTACTCAAGTTAGTTTTTACTTTCGAGAGGTAAGCTGGAGCAGACCAGTCCCCAAAGGTGGCACCTGTTCACAAGCATGACGTATGTGCCAGCCATCGCTTCACTCAACCATATTGTAGGGAATGTAACGACCCGCCACATAGCGCCACCACCCCAGTGACATTTTAGTGAGCATGACTATTCCATCTCCTCATAATTTTTAAGTATTTATTATCTAAATTAAATTCATCAAACAACTATAGGACCTGGTGCACGAAGTAGTAACCTACATTTTGATTTAGATTAAAAAAAAAAGAAATAAATCTATTATACCTAGTTCATAATTATACATAATTCACAAATATACATTTTATGTCCATAATAGATATTTTTAACAATGAGGAAATAAATATATACCATAGGAAATAAAGTACGTGACAAGTAAGTTAATGTAATCATTGTCATCATTTGTACTAAATTCTAAATCTGCGGCAGTCTTTCCTCAAAGGTCAGCTACGAAGACCAACCTGATGCATATATGAAAGGTTACACGTCCTATTATACACGCATCATTATATGGAAAGAGCAAAGACATTAAGCCTGTAATACAAAGCTAAGTAAAGAAAGAAAATAAATATACCTATTACACTCGAAGACAAAAAGAACAGCAAGATATATGAGAGAATGTAAAATTGTAGCGAACAAATAAATGCTCCAAAGTGTAGACAAATGAAACACTACTACCAGAACGAACTTTATGTCGAAACCGATGACGATAACGGATAACCCATTTCGAATTAAATAAAGTCTTTTAAAAAACTAAAAATATTATGTTTGCGAATCAAAAACCACGTTTTAACTCCCGTCTTTCGTTTCGTGTTTGGTTTCCATAGGCGGAGAATGCGTAACTAGAATTATAAGATGTTAATCTAATGTCTCTATTAAATTGAACACAGGATCTTTAGAAGAGGCCATGAAGACATGGGGGAAAGACTTAGATGTAAAACCGGAAAGTTGCATTTCATGGAACTAAGCAGTGCAGTGGTTATACTCGTAGTATCGGCATGCGACCCGTTAAGCACGTTCAGTCAAGAAAGTGATCAACCAATATTTACCAATATTTACAAAGTTACTTTATAAATGATGATAAAGGGCATTCTTCAGTACTTAAAGATATTGTAACGATAAATTAACCTATGACACAATAAAAAAAACTATTTTGTTCCTTTACCCGTAGTGGGGTGGAACATTTTTGTGTCCGACAGTTTTAAAAAGTTGCGACCCAGAAATGGCACCAGTAAAATTCGGCTTTAAACAGTATTAAGACTTAATTCACCCTCCAAATTTACTTCCATACTTATCTCAGTCACATAATGTTTAAATTTGATTAGACTATATTACATTGTATGTCTTTATATATAAATCCTAGGGGCTCAGCCGAAGATTTCAAAATTATTTTATTCATCATCAGTACCCATTATTCATGAATCGCGTATTTAATGCAATTGAAACCTCCGATTCGGAACCTATAACTCACAGAGAAGATCCCGGAAAGAAACGCTGCAGGTGTCATTACAAATAAAGCTGAACTTATAACAAATTTTACACCAAGACAGTGTGGTGTTTCGGTTGTACAGTTAAATTAATTGAAATGATTAAAATTTAAAATATATATCTTACATTAGTAAACAAAAATAAAAAACATAGGGGAAGACGATCGATGTGCTCAAATTATTCAAAATCACATTAAATATTCCCCGCACCCTATGTTGCCGCACAAAAACGCTCACCTATCTCTGTTTTCAATCAACGAATTTATAAAAGGCTATATTTTCCTGAAACTATTTCGGGATCAAATATTTACGAGCTTCCATGCTAGAAAATGCGCTGAAAAACTATAGGGGACATGTTTTAAGGGGCTTTTATAGGCAAATGACACGTGAGGGGTTCCTCGGGTGATGATTCTTTACAGAATGCACTTTTTTGCACGCAAGCAAACTTTGCACTTTTTTCGGAAAAAAAAATAATATTAAAGCGAAATTTTGGTTTGTATTAATCGATTTTTTTATCAATCAATTCATTTTGAATCGTTAAGTTATGAATAGTTTTTTTTTTAAGTCACATCCATATTTACAAATCGCAGCGAACATTGATCTAATTAAGTTTTATGAAGACAAGTGGTTATTGTAATGTTTTAGAATTCAGCCTGTATATAATAGAAACTCAATTTTTGAATCGTAAAGAAAAGGTATTTTTGATGTTGAACGGAAGAGCAGTTTCCAATTCTAGAAGTAAAACGGATGCTGCAGCACACAAAATAATTACGTACCTACGTAATTAACTACTTAATAAATTTATTAAATTGAGTACCTGTCTAGTCATTAATAAAGGCAGGCAGTAGAAATCGATCAATTTCAAATTTCATTTCCACCTATTATTTTTTATTATTAAGGGCTGATAATGATGTTGACTGCCTAGTCAACTTTGATACTTTAAAATACCTGTTTTAAAGTATCAAAGTTGACCCCTAGATGATCTAGGGGTCAACTCCCAAAAACGAAATATATCGGTTCCGATAACTGATATCAATTTCTAATTCTTATTATCCACCTCGAATGCGAATTAAGCTTTTTAGAAAAACAAACTATTATTTATATTTCATTAATCTTTTATTTTTTAAATAATTAAACTTTTCATTAATCTTCATTAACGAAACCTTTCGTTTGACGTTATATCTATTATATAAAAATGAATCGCCAAATGTGTTGGTAAGCGCATAACTCGATAACGCTAGGACCAATTTTAACAATCATTATTTTAAAATGTTCGTTGACGTCCAAGGATGGTTTTTATGAAAAATACGAATAATTGCCGGGAAAACTCTAAAGATAGAACTTTTCTTTTTCCAGTACCAACGTTTTCTAACTAAAATTTAGAGTCAAGCCAGATTCCAAATCTTTTTGACAGGACGAAGTCTGTCGGGTTCGCTTGTTTTTACTAAAGACCGCCTAAATTCTACCATAACTTGTCTGTAAAACCAATTTCTGTAAAGTGGTTTACAATAAAGTCTATCTATCTAGCTAACTTGCTTTAGACCTGATTGTTTCTTGAAACTCGATTGGTTATGTTAAAGTATTTCATAACTAATAATAAAATAGGTCGCATTTCAGGATTGATACAGAGACGAATTTAAGAAATAGAAATAGAAATAGAAATAGTTAAAGAGAGTTTTATATTGTTTGACAAACAATTTTTTTTTTTACTTTTTTTAAGGTTATTAAAAAATTCATCAGTAACAAAGGTTAATAAAGATATGAGTATTTAACTCTAAACAGCAGGTAAGTAATATTTTTAACTATTGTCAATTAAACTTAATTCCCTTGACATTATTAATCAAACATATTTTATACCAAAGAAAAAACAAAGTTTGTTATTTTATTTGTTTTATACACAGATATTAACTAGTATAATTTTTTCGGTAATTTTATTAGTTTTTGTACTGACCACATAGCGAGGTCCTTCGTTGACATCGCTGGTGTTCAAGGCTCCCAAAACCTCGGAGATCACCAGCACGAGCCCGAGAGCCGCCCACATCCTGCGACCACCATCACACCACTCACCACTCGTGAGACCCTAGCTCAATTTCCAGAAAAAAATTAACAGAATCTAACTAATCACTTCAACATCTTTGCACTACTTTCCAATTCAAAAAAAGAAAAGGAATGAACTTTTCAGTTGGATTGAAATTTGCTCGCGGTGTTTGGTTTTTTTTTTTTTTTTGGAAACCCGTATCACTTTCACGACACTTAATTTTAAAAGTTAATTGTCTAAAAATAAAGGATTATTTTAAAAATCTAACGACATTATAATACAGGCTTGAAAAACAAAAAGTTGCAAAATTTTTTTTTCGTAAAAAAAATTGGCGTTCTTTTTTTTAGGACGCGACTTGGCACTCGCGGCGTTTGGCGGGAAAATGTTTGCGCTCGCGCACCACCGGCCCGCGTGCGCCATATTGCTCAATAGAATTAAATACGCGCCGACCTCTAATGGAATCATGGATCGAACCTGTCCGCTACATGGAGAGATTAACCAGTCTGGCTGGCGTACAATTGAACACTTTATCGGTACCTAATTAAACTTAACAAATTAAAAAAGTGTTCAAATTCAATTTGTTTTAATAACTTTTGGCATATAAATTATAGGTAGGTTTAGTGAATATTTAGTTTGTGATTTTTAGTCAACTTCCATAGCGGCGGCCTACGCCAAAGAACGTACTACATACAGGTCGATTTTTTTATTTTTCATATCGCAGCAGATCTAACTGAATATATTACTCTTAATGAAACTATAACGGCCGATTTATCAGATGTCAAATTTCAAAATAATTACAGGTACCTATATGAATATTTTAAAATTTATTATTCCTTTATAAAACATGCAGAAGCGATTGCCTGTAATATAATATTAATGTGAGAAGATTTAGGTATTAATTTATTGACGTTTAAAATTTGAGCCTTCTGTATTCTGCATCTATGAGTAGGCTTTGCTGTGGTGAACCAAACTATAGTTAAATTCAATTTATCCTAAATTTATTATGCGTGGGCTATAAATAAGGATTTGCACAGATAATAATTTCTGAGTCTCGTTTAATTCATGCAACATTTCATAACCCTTTACTGGCAACTATCCGAAAGCAAAATTGAAACGGTTCTAAGGTCGTTAAAACAAATTTGTAACACTTTTGGACCCGGATAAGGCCTTCCTGTGCAAACGAGTTTCCACAAAAGACACCACTAACAGAAGCAAGGTACATTTGGTGGGTGGCACCAAAATAAGCATATTTGTTTGACTAAAACATGGTCCTGGCCACTTATGATGCGCCATGCGAGACAATTAAACGTGCACATAAAAAATTACGAAATTGATACAATCACTGCTGATTGGCTGAAAATACGAGTTCGGAGTGCTAAGCTAACAGTGTCAAAAATTTTAAACGTTTTGTGTTGACGGATTTTTAAGTATTTTTAAAACAAAACTAGCATTACTGTGTTTAATACCTAACATTAATTTATTTGCATAACATACTTTATGAGACTGGAATAAAATCGCCACGAAAGTATGTGATAAATGTTAAAAATTCATACATTTTTCTTTGCAGAAAAACTTTGTTAATGAAAAAAAATTTCACAAATTGAGCCTCCATTTCGTGATTTTTTTTTTGTGTATATCCTACCTTACCTTGTTAGTGAATTATTTGATCTACAAGCACAAAGGAAAATAATCCGATTTCAACACACGCAAATAACTTGAAATTAAGAACAAAACTTCGCATGATAATAAAATTCGCACTAAAATTTTAATAAAGTAAAAATGAAGTGACTTGTCTTATTGAACTTAAAAATCATAGTAAGTTTCCAAAAGACTGATGAACTAACAACATTCACTGATTAACTATTATTATATCTGCCTAGTTAGGAGCTGACAGAAACATTGTGATCGCCAAACTGATGAGTTGCATATGGTTTGAGTTAACATTATTACGTAAATATTTCAACAGCTAACTACACTTTTCAGAAACCCAATTAAACATGACAGCTATGTAAGCTGACAGTATTACAACTTACAACTGACTGCGCATTTACTTAGAACCAGAAATGTCAAATATTTTTGTTTACAAACTTTGCTAATTTTTTGAGTAAGAAGCTTTAACTGTTCTCATTTTTTTTAAACTTTGACAGTGTTTTTTTTTCCAATAATAAATCTTGTTTTTATGGTATTAATAGTGAACTCACTTCATGTGGCTTAGGAAAAAAAACTTTACAGCTTTAGGTGTCATGTTACATATTTAATTAAGTTTCGTTCTGCTTTACTTATCTACTTATTTATTCTAACCCTTACCTCACTTCTATTTCATACTTACAATACTAAGACCTCTCATCTAACTTAACTATTATAAAATTCTGTTATGTAAGCACTTATCTCAATATTAACTACGTAATGTATAAATTTGAAGCCTTGAACTCTTATGAATCAAGAACATTTGCATGATTAGAACCTTTTTTACACTAACTGTTGCAAATAATTACGTAGGTTACTATCTGGGTATGTAAGTACTTACTCAATAATATAAACCAGGGGAGGCGTGTATGTATATCTATGATGTGACATCCTTAATTACAGATTACATTTAATTAGCATGCACAGTAACGTAATATTAATATTGAGATAAGGTATCCAATTACAATGTGTTCCTGTTTCGGAAAAGTAATTGAGCGGGGAGAATACTTGTACGTATGTTCTCATACGTGGCAGGTAAATTTTAATTATTTCTTGGCATAACTTTAGCTCCAAAATTATAGTGGAAACGGTAAGATTTATTTATTTTAGCATCATGTCTAGTTGATAATTAAACTATCTTTGTTTTACAAAAGAGGGCCATCAAAGCCATTTACAATCTAAGACCATATGATCGCTAAGAAATTTATTTAAGGGCATCAACTTTTATAAGGCATACACATCATATAAGTTCACTCTCATTATCCCATGATGGCAGATCGCCGCAACCGGAAAGACATCAAACATAAGGCCGAATATTACATGCCCGCACAACATATTTGTATATTGTTTCCAGTTTGGTTAGGTCATGAGCGTCATGTATTGCTAGCAGAAGTAGGTAAAGTTGATTAATCTATTCGTGACTTCGTCTACCGGCTGCAACCAATCGTACCTTCAAAGGTAAGTTGGGCAACCGTGTGGAGACTGATGTGAACGACGACAGCTCATCACGTTTCTGGTGAAAAGTTGACCGTATCCAACCAGTCACAATATCCAGTCAACTTATTCACAAACGTCAGTATCGTTTCCGATTCTGTACTTGGTCACTGTCTAATCGTTTAAAAATAGTTCAATTGCAATCCGTTTCGAAATGATTGATAACTCATGCATGCCCTTCCGGTAGACCTTCTACGGTAATTCAAACTCAACAGTGAATAGAGACGAGTACCTTTTTTTTCTTAACCAGGGGAAATAAATTGGTGTACAGTACCACCCGAGGGAGGTGAGGGCGTGTGTGGGACACCCCGCCCTGAGAAGGGCAGGACTTCCCACTAAAACCCCACGAGTGGATCTCATCGCCGTTAAGTTGATGCTATGGGAGACTCGGCTGATTCATAACCACCACCTAAGGTTTAATTTATCTGTCTATCTTCTAACAAAGAACTCTCCGTGATGATGCCAGGTTTTTATCTACGTAACTGACCAGCAAATAAGGAGGTCTGTAGTAAAGCTAAAGTAACCGACTAAGGATACTTCTCTGGGTCAATCAATCAACCGTTAGCCTCCAGTAAGTAGCTAGTACGGCGTAAAGTACTATAAAAATAAAAAATCAATTAAGCATTTGTTCTTTGATAGTAAAATTCTACGCATCATCATTTCATATGGAAAAGCCCTTAGATGTCAAGATAGAAAAAAATAGTATTTATGCGTTCTATATATTTTTCTAACGGTATATAGTACACAGATATTAGTACAATACTAAGTTACTACTAATTATAGCACAGTTAACAACTCTACTGATGATGTTGCAGTCCCGCCGCCCGCACGTCTCCCTACGACATACGGGAGATGGGTACTGGAGATGTTCTCAACGAAACCATCAATGGAATATTACTTGAATGTTATGTATTATGCCCCATTCTAAAAGAACCATAAATTATACGGTAATAATGTAGAGTACCCTTCAAGGGATAGAAGTATCTCCTTATAAGGTAAGTTAGATAACTATAGTGCCAGTAAAGTGGCCTGTGAACGCATCAGCGTGGGCGCAGCTCATGTGTCCCGTAGTTCAAGTGATGATCACCATTAGAACCTGTTCACGAAAACGGTTCGAGGTCACCATCCATACTGTGGCCATGGCTTGAGTTACACAAATAAAATAAGTTAATGCGCCAGATAGTCACACTAATTAGTTAGTGTCTAATAAGACGCATAATAACTGGGGGCAAGGTTAAGCACACTTAGACCTAAAATTTGGAAAAGTAAATTTTCCAAATTAATAGGAACAGGAATCGAACACCGGGACCTTTCGCGTTTTGGGCGTCTGGTCGAGACATTTGAGCAGAATGACCAAGTCCTGAGTTTAATACTATGGTCGTTTTCACAACACCTATTTTAATTGTCTTGGTATGATGGTTTTTATGAAGCTGAAGCCTGATAGTATATTTTAAAGTAATTATTTAAAAGTGTATTACTCAGTTTTACTCAAAAAATAATAAACCTTGTTTATGATTAGGTCTCTAAAGTTATTTCAGAACACGATGCCAAAATTACCAATTTAGATTGGTAAACTAACGCGGTAAACTAATCAAATAAATTATATCTAAGGATAGGTTATGGATTAAGGATGTACAATAACTGATTATGATCGCGAGCATCTTCTAAGCACAAATGGAACCTTTGCTGGGAGGTTCTAATGAATTAGGATATGACAAAAACAAAAGAATCATCCAAAATTAAATAACTTCAATCTTCTCATTCAGCTACAACCAAATCCGTACAAGCATAAAAATATTTTTTTCAGACAATGAATAGAAAGCTACAACATAATACTAAACCAGATAACATTGTTATTTTATTTAACCCATTGGCATAAAATACGTAAGTTCCCACGTAACGCCTAATGTGTGGTCGCCGCAGCAGTTAACATTATAGCTCCTGCATCAAGCAGTTCACTCAAATAAGTGATTTGTGTGAATATCAGTGTATTATCTAACTTATTACTCAAGCTTTTTCTGCTTACGCTAACAAACACTAAGCTTCAGGGACCTTTCTAAGCATGAGCAACCTCAAGTTTAGTAACTGCCTACTAATGACATAGTGAGCAAGGCCACAGTCAGGTCTATTAGCAGAAAACTATTTAAATAAACAATTAAGCAAGTTTTTTGTTTAACGTGCGATTTCTTAAACTGTGGTCCACTGAATGCTAGGGTGAAATACGTATTACAATTATTCTAGTTTCGAGAATCTCATCGTATGTTTAGTTTTTCAATAGATAAATAATATTTTTACTTATCTAATGAAACATTACTAACTCGGTCGTGTTGCATATCTCTATGCAATGGTATGGACGGCCAGGTGTGATAAAAGTTTTTCCGAAATAAAAGCCTTCTCTTTCGACGGGGCGGCATCTATAGATACACCTACTAAATAGTATTTTACATGGATTAGGCAACTGTCACTTCTATGGGATAGAAGCCCCAAAATTTACAGTGATCCGCAAAAGCCGTCAATACTCTGGAAAAGAGCCAAACAAAAGAACTTTTCAGCTTTATAATATCTATTAGTTTAGAAGTATAGATAACTCTTGCTTTTTGTTGGACAATGTGATAAACCAAAAGTAAACTGTGACTAGCAAAGTGCGAGTCGGACTCGCGCACGAAGGTTTCCGTACCATTATCTATACAGCATTAAACACAATTATTAATTATTGAACTAAATATGTAACTTAACATTCTGTAATATTTCATACGTCTATCTGTTGCTTTTATTTAACATCTTTCACATTGAAATTCAAATAATTTCATTCAGTCATTTGCCATACCTTATAGCCTAAAATACCTAATATGCCTACAGAATAAACAGAAAGACACATTTAGGTACGTGATGTATCTAATTCAATACCCGCTTTTTTCCATGACTTTCTTTACGTTAGCTTAGGATAAAAAGTTTTTTAATAACTTTACTTTAACGGTTATAATAATTGTAGGATAGAGACTTCAATAACTCAACTTAATCCTCTTTACACAAACGAGCCCACGCATAAAATCTCCAAACGTGAACACTGACTTTAATTTAATAACTAGGTAATAGCCCCAGGTGATATCAGTAATAGTATTAGATGACACATCAAAGTGGCATTCCACGACCCGCCTACGATTAAATAAGTGGATTCGCAACGTAACTTTTGTACTTACCCGTCATATCTTGAAGGCGATGTCATAACGAGAAACTATAACTTTTGTGTTCTGCATTCTACCATTGTAAATGGTTTCACCACTAAGCTCTAGCATAACGTAACTCAAAAATGGTCTTCTTTTTATCTACGTTCCAGATTGATCTAGGTTTGATGTTAAAACTGGCCAGGTATTCGCTTTTATCACACGCGGTCGTAGTGATGTACGAAATTTGGCTTATTTATTTATTTATTAAACAAAATAACTAATCTTATAAAATAGGCCGAGTGATAAACTGTACCTACATACAGTTTATCTGCGGGATCAAGGTTTAACATAAATGTTAACGTAATTGTGCCAAGAGGTACCTGTGCACTTTATTTTTATAAATATTTTTTTACAATAGAAATTTCAAAACCGGAGGACCATACACGCGTACTCTATCATAAAATTAAATTTCATTATCATGCATTGTTCTTAAAAAATACTACTATACCTATTACTTACGCTACAGTCGATCTAGTCATTTCACATCGAAAAAGTGAACCTTATTTTGTGACGAAGAAACGTTTTGACGCACCGTAAAAAATGACCTAATTTTTGCCCATAAATCGAGTTAGCTAATTTGTTTGTTAGGCCATCGCTCGGATGTCATAGTTCTTAACGTAGATATCATTACTTTATCACATTAAATATTCATATAAATTAGTAAGTACATCAGATGGATAGGTTTTTTTTTTAAGTTTGTCATTTCAAAGAGAGGAAAGGTTTTTACTATTTTTGTGTTTTTATTTACAAACTGTGTGTTATTGTTTTAAGTTAAGTTGTGTTGTTCCTGCTAAAGGATAGGTAACTTATGTGGCTATTTGTATGTCAAGTAATAGTTCAAGTTCGAGTCTGTTTCAAAGAATGGTTAAAATTACTTTCCGTTGGTTAAGCCTATAAAGGAAAGTAAATTTAACCATTCCTTGAAACAGATTTAAAATCTCCATTGTCGTGAATTCCTTAGTTAAAACTTGCGGTTTGAACTTAACTTTAAACGCAACTAAGAATGATTAATATGTCGCAATGATGAAGGCAAAGCGATCGCCTTTCGAAGGCACCTAATATAAGAAAGTAAAACCAAAGCTTAGGTAACGTAGCATTAAACCAGTTAGGGACACGACGCGCGCCCTGCTTGCAACACTCTGGCCCATTTCTGGCCCGCTCCGAGTCGCGTCAGTATCATGTCTGATTGGCTGCTTTCCGCAATTAACGATACGCTTATTAAGATCGCAAACAGAAAGCTCGGTGTAAGATGGACGCAGTACATTGGTAACACGTCGCCGGAGGTGATAGGGCTAAGTTGAAGAATCAATTATCTAAGGTAGAGAATCTCGAACAAATTTCTGGGACGCAATCTCGTATTCAGATGTTTTGTTTTAGTTGAGTGCCTGAGCCCATTCAATCAAACTTGAGCCCTGAAAAGGAACATTTTGATTCATATCAAGTTTTTAAAGGTAATTAATTACAATATTATTGCATCCAATATCAATTAGCGTATTCACGATCTTGATAAGACTGAATCGCCTGTTAATGGACAAAAGTTTTTAATGAAATTTTGGCAACCAATCATATATTTTTCGGCAAGATATTATTGAACAATGACAGCAGCAACCAGAATTTCTGAAGTTATACCCGTACAAACATTCCAACGACCCATTTTTATTTACGAACTTTTTACAAAATGTTCTCCTATTTTTGTAAAAAAAAAAATACAAAGAAACACGCAACCGCATGCACATCTCATTTGTACGAGTACCTACCTACATCCCTAGATTGAGCTCAACGCTTTTTTCTATTGCATAAAGTAACTTCAATGACACGAAAAGGAATAAATAACAGAGCTAATAATACATTGTATGCATCACAGAAGGTTCTATCGCGACCTTTTCCTTCACCCCTAAGTAACTTTGAATACTACTATGTTCATCAGGAACTTAATAAAACATTATGTTGCCTTCAAGATAACAATATGCAGTCATGCAATACCTTTTAAAACATCTAATGAAAACTCAATAAAACAGCACGCACGGAGTTGTAACATCTTATTACCTATCTTTGTAACTAATTTAAACAAAATTACAGGTTACCTCAGTATGCTTGATTAAAAACTTGTTGCATAATATTTTAACAGATAATATGCTTAAAACGTCTCTAGTTATATTGTTTTTATCAATTTCATGCCAATGATGTTATGGTACGAATTCGATCAAAAGCACTTTAGACTATACACTATGGTCTTTTCACGCCCTTTTGCCGATGGTACAAGAACTAATATCGAACAGCAAGGGTTTTACGTGCTGCTGACCGTACCTTGATATCCTATTAAACCACCGTAGTTCTAGAGAGTTTTACGAGTTTAACAGCCTGTATAGTATAAGTCCAAGTTTCCGAGGATCTCTGAAAACAACGACCCAACACAAGGTTTCATTTTAAAGACTATTAAAGTTTTGTAATTAAAACTGTTTTTTCATTTGTATATTTTTTTAAAACACTTAATTCGTATTCGTATCAATTTGACTACTTAATTAATTTCTTTTCCATCATGGATAGAATATCCGATGAATATCATGAATATCCGATGACGGATATACATTTTTAATGCTCAGTAATTTTCAGATAACATGACAACGTTACCGATATTAGAATATTTCAGCCACTTGCTTTAGTAATTACCATTATGGCCATTACATTTGCCCACGTTTTCCTTTCTTTTTTTTTCGGGGCGAAATTCTTTGATTATTATACTGGCATCTGAGGGAAAATGACGGCGTGTGGGACTCCTCTACTTCGCGAAAGGCAGAGACTAGCCACTAAACCCCCCGGTTGGACTCCATCGTCTTTTAAAGATGGCGCTGTGGCAAACTCAGCTCAGACTACCATACTACCACAACACACACACATTTTCCGACCTAATCTTGAAAATTCAGTCACCTGGGAAGTCGAAGACTTAGATTGCTTTGTAACTTACATTCACGTCGTATTCCACTTGCTATTAGTAATGGATTTAGTGCCAGAGTCGTTATAATAATTTCTATATTAATAGCCAATTCATTTATAGTCTTGTGTTCCATTTTGTCTCGGAAATATGTATACATTCTTGTAATTGTACCTATTTCGGATCTGGGTGAATGCGGTACTTAGGTACTTGCCTTCCATGTTTCTTGTTTCCTTATCGCTTTTACTTACGCTAATCACGTTGGAATTAGATTAATAATAACATATAGTCTCATTTCAATGCGATATAACATTAGACTTCTTATTTTCTTCCAAAGAGTACTTTACCTTCGAGCAGGACTTACCTACCAACCACGGGAGCGTATAGGTATGCATAGAAATGTCAGGGATGCCTAATAGGTACGTCGGCATTTCGAAACTATAAATCTCTGTTAAGTACATAAGTATAAATATGTACTTTGGCAAGTAATGAAAAAATGCGCTTCTTATTTATGTTCTTTACGTTTTTTGAAGAGCAAAATAACAAAGTGTGAGTATTGCAAATTGGCTACTTGACAGTTTTTGAAAAAGTATTGTAAAATGTGCGCCCGTTCATTTTATATCCCAAGCAATTCGATTTATCTGGAAAAAATTTAAATAACCAGAGAAAAATAAGATTTTGTGTAACATATTTAAAAAGCGCGCGCAAACGCCAAGTCACGTCACTGTTGCAATTATGACGTCAACGTCCTAGACAACGAACCGATACGTATAGGAACTACTTAATTTAGATAAACGGAAAATGTTTCAATAAATTCTTGATACGATAAGAGAGACAATAATTCAATTTAATCGGTAAAATAATCATTGTTTCGCCACATTAAAATAAATAATTTTCGCCGACAGCTGTCATTTCCGAATTGCAATGGTGGTTTCCGTTTCGGTTCTTTTGTTCCACAGATAAAAAAAGTAAAATTTATTTTGCAAATAAATTTTACTTTTTTTATAAAAATGTAATGTAAAATTATTACTTTACTAATAAGCTAACATATCTAACACTTTTCATATTTTATTGTTTACACTGTCAAGTAGCCAATATGGAGCCTGTGTCGCCGTTGGCTATCATTGCCTTAAATTTTGCCTCCAAGTATAAATGGTTTTGACGTCACATCTTACGTCTTTGGTATAAAAATGAATATAGAACTGCAAGTGTTTATCTACACGTGCTGCAAACCTATCATTTTGATTTCTGTTTTTTCTTTTTTTTTGCGATGTATTGTACCAAATAAATATTTTACTATTCTATTTCAAATAAGGAAGTACGAAAATATTACATCTGGTTTCGGGGAAGCTCGGCGAAATAAAGGTTGGGAATGTCAGCCCTTAAGGTTCCTCCACATGCACGGGCTCCATTATCACGGGTAATTAAAACAGGTGACATAAGTGGATCTGTGTTAGGCAATGCTTACGCCACTAGAAAGCAATGGCGGGTGCACGTCAACTCCCGTCGACTTGGCTTCTTGGGTGTTTGTTAACATTCCTTGCGCACGCTCGCCACAGGAGACGCTGTGAATTTAGTTAAGGACACGTTTGACAGTTTTGGGTTGCACTGTGATGGATGGATCCAAGATTTCGGAGTTCAAATTTAAAAAATGTTTTTTCTACTTCCGTCAAAAATTTGGTACATAAGACCTAAAATACGGCACTGGCAAAACAAGGCTTCAAGCCTTCTTTCACGCTTAATTTTTAAATGGGCTATCTAACCTCAAAGAGATACATTCTGAGTAGTGCCTGACATGCGTTCCACCAAACAAACAAACGAACTCTATAACTTTATTAATATAGTAGGTATAGATTTCATAAACAGTTGAATTCAGCCTTGGAGTTGCAACTGAACATTTACAAAATGTCTGATCGCAAAATCAGCAACAAAAATCCTCAAAATGAAACAAATTTTTATAATAATTTACATAGGTTTGCATGTAAATGCCTATTGTACTGAGGAGTAATATAGAATACACTGCCACTGATAGTAGTAAAACTGCCTTATTAAAATACTATCGTAAAGTTAAATTACAGGTAGGGTGAGCAAAAAAATAGCACACGTTTAATTATTACCACTGGTCAGTTTTATTAAATTCCGTACATTATACTTTGTAGACTTACTTAATTGTAACCACAAATTTATAGCTTCCTTAATCCAAGCTTGAACCCAAATTCATACACAGGTGATGAACGTATTTATTACATCATTTTGTTTCCGAAAATGTCAAACAGATGTATAAATCTGACTTTGTTCCAAATTTATGTCCACTTTATTGGTTTGGACTCTCTCTCAGTCAATACTGTGTAAAAAAACATAATTTTGATTTAGAGTTTACCATAACATATATTCTATGAACTAGGTGCCAAGTTCTTCTTAAGTTTAATTCTGGTTCATTTCCTATCATGAACGCAAAATGAATCATTCCCAAACCCTAAAACCGTTTTATTACAACTATCTGATTTTGTTACCAATTCATGTCTAAATTATTAGTTTGAACTTGTCTCTTAGTTATTACCTACTGTTTCAAAGTGCACATTCAATTCTCATTCTACTTTTACTTCAGACCGTACAAAATTCTCTAAATATTTTGTGCAATCGCACATACGAGTATTACCTGTCCGTGTACGTTACTAGATTGTCAAGAAAGACGAATCAAAACTAATCGCCGACTATTTAAACATACAGAACCAATTACAACACTGATTCAACACGTAATACCGTGGCGCGCTTGCACGGAGCGTCGGCACACGTACGTGTGAAGTTTTAATGAAGTCAATGAAAGACAAATTGCCCATTAAATTCGGCCCAAGCCCACTTGCCTACAACCAGTGCAGCAAATTACTGTCCAATAAAGATCGCACGATATGCTAATCGTATCTAGTACATTTAGCCGCTAGGTACTTATCTAATCGACAGCAAAAAGTGCTGTAGGAAAATCTATAAATGGGAATTTTTTGTTTAAAACTTTGTTTAGAAAAATCCAAACGCTTTAAGGCAAAAGCAGACTAGAAGAAGACGAGGTTTTGTCTTTCTGTAGTGATCTTAGACAGAATAAAAATTGTGTAAAATGATTTTAGATTCTGAATGTGAATGTTTCTAAGAATTCTAACTATTCTAAGTTGTGTCCAAGTTGAAAGTTTCTTGATTTTCCCGCAAAACATTTCACACTTTGTATTATTGCGAGTTGTTGGTAGATGGCGCTAAGCAGGTGAAACGATGAATACATTGATTCCGAACCATTTCCTTCCATTAAAACATGTTATATGTAAAAATAATAATTTGGAATTAAACTTAAAGTTTTTTAATCAGATTTTCATTAAAATACCTTAGCATTCATTTAATTACAAAACGTTTAAGTACTAGAAATGCCATCATCCGTCCGTCACTGTCAACGTCGATTTAGCCAGTTGTCATCCATGGGTGTCTGTCATCTGAACACCATTAATTTTTTGTATTTCTTGTCCGACTTTCAGAATTTATTTAAAATCTTGAAGACATAAAATGGCTTATCTAACCCAAGCAGATTACGTGAAATACGTTTGTTCTTGTGGACAACTCAAGCCCATTACAAGTCTATACTTCTGTCGGCACTGCTTGAAGATACGTTGCGGTTTCTGCATTTGTCATGAGGTAACATTTTACCGCTAAGAATAAAATGCATAACTCCAAAATGTGTGTTAAAAGGCTATAAACAATAATTGGAGATAATATACCAGCGATGTATTATTCGTGCGCTGACGTTTTTCAATGAAATAATGCTTGGTTCGGCCTTCATTTGCAATGTAAATTGTGTAGGCACTCCTGGGCACACCTAAGGTTTTATACCATTGTATCGTATTGGCTGTAAAAAGTGGCAACAGACTTTTATGAATTGAGAATCCTTATTCAATATAATGTGAAAACATTTGGTGCAAACCTGCATAATAAGTCTGTCACATAATTTTGTACCATCTGTTTAGTAAATATTCGAATTAAGTACCCTTTGCATGAGTCATCAACACAGTTTAAACATAAAGCAAATTTTATTACTGGTTTATGTCTTTTGTTCATAAATGTCTAGTATGCTACCTGAACATTTGAATATCAGTATTTATGAACAACATTTTCTATTATTTGGGATCTTATGTATCAAAACAATAGTTGAAACTTGTTTTTTTTTGTTTTTGAAAACAAATCCTGATCACAAAGATAAAACCTTTCTTATAGTTGTATTGTTTAAGCACTTTCATGTGTGCCTTCAAAAACATATTCAAGCATTTTCAAGTTTCTTTGACCAGAATAATCCAGCCATTTTCAATGACTTCAATAGCTTTAAGTAGTCACAATAAGTAGTTTGTGTTGTGTAAGAAACTCTAATTAAAATTAAATTAAATTCCTTCATTAAATATTATCTGTAGTGTGTCATTTGTGTTTATGATTCCTCAAAATGGATGTCTAATTTAAGAAATGAAATTTCTACTAATATCATGTTATTCCCATTTTAATGTGTCTCTGTAAACACTTTTCTAATTGGTGGAATCACCCTGATAATCTGTTCAAGATTGACTGGTCATGTGGAGCTAATGGCTGTTGTATTTAGAGTCTTGTATATTCAAGTATACCCATGTATTTATTATGGTACCACTGTGGTTTCTGCCTATCATAACTCAACTTATTCTATTTACTTTGGTTTATTAAATCAATGTATTTATTTCTATATCTTTGACTATATGAACAAATCCATAATGTTACAGTATAAGTGTGAATAATTGTGCAGGTGGACTCTCACTACTGCGCCAACTGTCTGGAGAATATGCCATCATCGGAAGCCCGGTTAAAGAAAAACCGTTGCAGCAGCTGTTTCGACTGCCCTAGTTGCTTCCACACACTCTCCACCAGGGCCACATTAGCTCAACCCCGGCAGCCGGTGCAGGACCCAGCGGGAGGAGGAGATGCTAAAGTGGAGAATAAACAGCCTAAGAAGATGTACTACTTATCATGCTTCAACTGTAGGTGGACTTCGAGAGATGTGGGCATTCCTGACCAACCAGTAGGTGAGTCAAATTGGTAGACTGAGAGCCCAGTCAGGTATTCAAAAGGAAGATAAGAAACTAAAATTCATAATGATGACATGATGAGCACCTAACATTAAGGCCAAAGTGACCAAACACCTTCTAGGTAAACATGTAATATCTTAGGATTCCTTCAATAAAGTCAAAACTATTTGTAAAAATTTACTATTTACTCATTATAACAATAAAATATTGTTTTTATTTCATTAGTGTCTTTATTTAGTTTTATACATTGTGACTTTATGATGCTATACAAAAGTGAGTGTGACGGTTATGCAAGTGTGTATTAACATTGCTGACTAATTTGTATACACTTCAGTACCTTGTCAAAATAAATATATAGTTACTCAGTACACTTAATCCATAGAAATTTTTCTTATATATTATTATAAGTATTTTAAAATTATGATGCAAATAAAACATTATCTTAATTTAACTATATTTATTTAATTACAGCGTCTGGTGGATGGCCAGAGAGAACAAACCCATTCCTTTCACGCTTCAATCAACTGCTGGAATACTACAAAGCAATAGCACAACAGGAAAAGCAAGAGAAATTGGAGAGGGAGAGAAAAAAGTTTGCGATCAGGGGCAAATACATCACTTTGACTGTGAGTATCTGTTGATTTGTTGCATGTTTACAAATGGGCACAGCTATTGTTGTTTTACTGCTTAAACTTTCACCAATCTTTGTTGGATTCCTGATTTTATGGTTGTTTGACTATCTAGTTATGTCACAATAAGGGAAATTTTGTTTTATATTGTTGTTGTGCAATGCTAGGTATGTGTATAATGCTAACTAAATGCAGGTGGATGATCACAAACCCAAGATCTGTTTGAAAAAACCTTATAATACTTTGCTCAATGTGGGAATTCCACCCAGGATCCCTAGATCGAATTGTATTCTGCTATACTTCAGTAATCTAGTGACTAAATCATCAAGGCATATTTTCCATTGAATCAAATTCGTTTACAAACTTGGTTAACATAATGCCGTGGCTTCGCATGTGTACGGTCCCAGTTAATTAAGTTTTTTTTTACTAAAATTACAATTACGAAAATAAAAAGTATAAAACTATCAAATTTGGATCCAGTATTTCTGGAATTTAGAGCGTACATTAATAAAGACGATTCATCTTTATTTACATTTAATTTCTCTTCACTAGATACTCAGGAATGGGTTTTAAAGATTAAATCACTAACATTAATAAATTATGCATGTCCCCGTTTCGTGATTATCTTGCGTTGATGTGCAATACATGACAGGCCTGTACACATCACTACTTAGTGCGAAAATATAGATCTTATTGTGAAATGACACCTGATGTGATGTCAAAGACATTTGTAATTCAAGTCGTTACAACAAAAAGCTGAGGAATTGCAAATATTCTCGCACCTAACTGGAAAAGTGCAAGAAAGGTTATTAGCATCTTCGGTAGAACAAGGGCACAATTGTCAACTGCCTTAAAAACAAAATTAATAAATAAAATGAATGTTCTTGATTCTTGTAAAGCACATGTTTAAAAAGAATATAGTATAGACCCATGCTACTAATGTAGCACCCCCCAGTAGCTCTAGAAACCTTACTCACACGCAGGAACACAACAACACAGAAGTGATTGTTATTTGGTTGCAGTCTTATGTAAGGTGGAGGTATTTCACCAGTCAGGCTGCTCCAGTTCGAGCGAAAATCGCGATGCTCTACCTCTCTTAAAATATTGTTCATAGGATAAAACAGGTCTGACGGGCGCAATGGCGCGCAACATCGCTGGTCTGCCGGCGAGTGACGCGGGCTCGTCCGCTGCCATCGCTAGCTTCATGCCCAGCCAGGCCTCTGAGGAGGTGGAGGAGCTGCCGGAAGACATCTACACCAAGGAGGTCAACTTGAAGCAGAGTGAGTCGACGATACATTTCCCATCTACAAACTTCTCATATCATTTTGTTTGGACTTTGACGTCGCTCCATACCTGAGTCTCGGGTTCGATTACCGGTTGGGTCGATATGAAAAAGGAACTTTTCTAAATTGTCTCGGGTCTGGGTGTTGTGGTATCGTCGTTTTTTCGGATTCCTGTAGCACTAGTGCTTCACTTCTTAGCATAGAAACAGACAAATAAATGTGATGTCCAATATCACTGCGTTACACGATTTTGGTACCCACGTAGGTGTTAGCTGGAATGAATAGCTAATGAGTCACAGATTAAATGTTCCAAACATATGTGGTATCTATCACGTCTAGTTTTCGAGGTACATGCCAAATTATTTTTTCTTTACCCTCACTTTAGGCGTAAACGAAATAGTTACCATTTTTGATGTGTTGTACTTTTTTTATTATTTTGTTTTGTTTAGTAGTAATAAGAATGCGTCAGTACCAATAACATATTCAACTGTTTTAAACGTACGTTAATTTGGAAACGTACGAAAATATGAAATCCATATTAAATTTAATAAAATACAAAGATTTCGGCTGGAAAGTAGGTATGCGCTGATCTCAAAGTTATAGCTATTTTGCTCGGATTACAGGGTGGATTTACTAAATACTGTTGTTTTCTTTGTATGTGGGACAGCAGAGCCACAGAAAAGCACTATACTACAAGAGTATGGCCAGAATGATCAGAGTTTGTTTGTGGAAAATCTAATGTGAAACATATACCATTGATAGATCCTAAAAATGTCATTTTACCACCACTCCACATGAAACTTGGTTTGATGAAAAGTTTTGTGAAGGCTATGAATAAAGAGGAAGATGGCTTTTTATATTTAAAAACAGTATTTTCAAAGTTAAGTGATGCAAAACTCAAAGAAGGAATATTTGTAGGACCACAAATACACACTTTGATGAAAGACCCAAATTTTGAGAAAAAGCTTACTGACAAGGAACTTGATGCCTGGTTATCGCTGAAAGCAGTTATTAAAGGGTTTTTAGGGAACCACAGGGCCGAAAATGCGAAAAAGCTAGTTGACGACATGTTAGAAGCATATAAAAAGTTGGGTTGCAGAATGTCGTTAAAAATTAACTTCCTTCATTCTCACTTTTCTTTTTTCCCATCTAATCTTGGTGCAGTCAGTGATGAGCAAGGTGAGAGGTTCCACCAGGATGTAAAGAAGCTTGAAGAACGATTTCAAGGGCGTTGGGACACAACTATGATAGGCGAATACTGCTGGCGTTTAAAACGAGAATATCATTCAAAGCACAAAAGAAAAAGTTAAAGTTTTGCGATCTTTTGTGTTAAAACTTTTTATAATGTTTTTTTTAACCTTAATGATAAAATTAAACTTGGTTAATGTGAAAAAATCTGGTTGATTTAGCTAATTTTCTTTAAAATATGTTTTAGCATTTAAATTTTTAGTAGAATTTGGCACATTCATATGGAAGAAAAATGAGACGTGATGAATGGAAATGTTGTATGTATTTTTAATAAACTATAAGTATTCATAAGAAAACATGACATTTCAAAGCGGGTACTCAATTTTTTTTTTTCATTTGTAACGCAGTGTATTTAAAAAAAAATGTCTTCTGAAGCCGCTGGATTCGATTCTTGGTCAGGTCGCATTGGGAAATTAACTTTTGTAAATAGGTTTTGGGTGTACTGGTTTGTCACCCCTAGTTAGTGTCGCTCGACTGACTCTAAAACGTTATGTTTGAGCCCAATTTATAAAAAAAAAATTAAACCCCCAACCGTACGATTTTAGAACATCTGACATAATATTTTTTGTTATGATTAGAACTCTTAGATAGAGCCTTTTTACTACCTTTATTAGGAGGGTTGTGTCAAAATATGTAAACTGACATTTAGTAACTGCTTGGACCAATATATATCAAACATGACTAAACACCCCTGAATAAATCACGTTTCAATAGTTAAAAACTAAATCGGTTCGTCCGTATGGGAGCTACGCTGCCATAGTCAGACACACCAATGTTATTTGTGTGCACGTCCCCAGTAACGAGCATGCCGCAGCGGCTGGCGGCGCCGGAGTGGCAGCCGCCGAGCGTGTCGCGGCTGCACCCGCTCGCCAAGCTGCTGAGCGTCAAGCGCAGCCAGCGCTGCCGGGCCTGCGACCACAACCTCACCAAGCCCGAGTACAACCCTGGCTCCATCAAGTTCAAGATAGAGTTGCTGGCCTAGTGAGTAACGACACCAATACTCAATATTTTATTTGACGACCGTAGCCGAGAGGCGAGGCTGCCGAACGTTGGCGTCGCGCTATCTCTGAGGTTTCTTTTCAGAGGTAAGCTAGAGCTGACCTGTCCCCAAAGGTGGCCCCTGTTCACAAGCATGACGTAAGCGCCAGCCGTCGCTTCACTCAACCAATCTACCGTATTCGCTTAGTGAGCCGTCATCACTCTATGGCAATAACAATCTTATTACTTATAGAATTTTGCGTTCCATTTAAAATAAGTTAACGAGTCAAAAGGCGACACCATTTACAATGGATATAGTCAGCTCGTGACCACCGTTGGTGCAATCTAACCGAAACGTCATAGGCAGTTAGTAGTTCCTATTAGGTAACTTCTAAAACATAATGTCGCGTACTTCTTTCTTAAAAACAATTAGGTAATTAGTTCAAACACCAAAACAAGCCAAGTTGAAGATTTGTTCAGTACAAGCTGTACCTAATGTGTGCTGGTGACTTTGTTTACGTTAATCTTATTTTTGGTCAATTAAATACATTATTTTAAAAACAAATTAAGTATTTAGTTTAAAGACCAAAAAAAGTCAAGATATCGTTGCTACAAGCTGCAACCCGAGACTTATTTTATGTTAATCTTATGTTTATATACGGAAAACATATTTTGTGCCAGTTTCATAATCTCTTAAGTTCTAAGCATATTTTTTTGCTGTTGCTACCTCCAAAATTTAATGTCTAAGTGCCATTTAATCAATCAACTAGCACTTATGTAATGATATGTAACTAATAAAATGTGTAACAATTTACAAACGTTTGTGAGAGAAAAATAAATTATTATTATTATTATTATTTTTACTTGTCAATCGACCTTCGCACGGATGCAATTTTTTTACTTTGCACAACTTTGTAGTAGTACTAATAACAGCAAAGTGAGTACATAGTACATATATATTTAGTAGACATAAAAACTTTCTTCAATAACCATTTTAAAAAAATGCATCGAAAACCGTTGCTTATTTGAAAGATATAGATAGCTTTCATAGGCATATACAGTCGCCGTCAGATATATCGGAGCAGACAAAGTGACCAAATACTTCTGAACAGATAAAATGTCAAAAAGTTCCATACCCCACAAGTTACCATTCATATCTGAACATTCATTATTTCAATAATATCTGAGCAGATGCTAGTCAATAATTTCTATACACACAACTTACCAATAATATCTGAACACTCATCTATACAGGTAGCTAAATGAGACACATGACGTGCGTGACACATATTGACGTTATGAGTGTTCAGATGTTATTGGCATCTGCTCAGATATTATTGAAGTAATGAATGTTCAGATATTAATGGTAACTTGTGGTGTATGGAATTTTTTGATATTTTAACTGTTCAGAAGTATTTGGTCACTTTGTCTGCTCCGATATATCTGACGGCGACTGTACATAAGGAAGCAATTTTGTTATATGCTATGTACGGTCGACAGCAAGTCAAGGTAAACAGTTGCAGTTCTATTTTAGTTCTTAGACGCAAGACATAAGAGAACGGCTTTGTTTCCACCTTCCAGCTACCACGTGCCCGAAGTAAAGATAATATCGTACGAGCCAGTGAAGCCGGGCGAGACGTCCTCGCTCCTGCTGAAGCTGAGCAACCCGACCGGGCACGAGATGACGCTGCGGCTGATGCGGCCCGACCAGCTGCCCCCGGAGGAGGAGGAGCCGAAGAGCATAGACAAGTCGCTAGAGAAATCGCTCACTCTGGACAAGGTGTCTGTTAAATATATGTATTGTCTGACAAAATAGTCAAAACCTACATCTAATTTTTCACGGTACAAACCGTTTTTCTTAGTCATACATTATGCACTTTTGAAATCATTTCTGGGGTACAAATTGATTACACCCACCTTGTGATTTGTAAAACGTTACGATGAGTTTCAATAAAAAATTTGTAGGCGATGAAATTTCTCTGCTGCATCAACCCGTTGTTAGCCTACGGTAAGTGCCTTCTGACGAATATGTTTAGAATTACATACTTATCTTTTGAAAAACAAATATTATTTACCGATAAGTATGTAGTTCTAAACATATTCGGCAGAGGGCACTTACCGGAGACTAACGGGTTAATACAGCAGAAAAATTTCATCGCCTACGATAACTTGCGGTTAGCTTAGTTGGAAGAGCAGCACGCGCGATACGTGAAGGTCGGGGGCTCGATTCCCGCATCGCAAGGGGAGATATTTTTTTTCTGTTTCTTTAAAATATTTAAAGTTCGCTAGTGTGGCGTAAAGCACTTTAACCTTTTCCCAGCCCAGCTATCTTTAACGTAGTGGCCCGCTGTACGCCAACGTATAAATGTATAACAGTTTCTATAGTACGAAAGCAAGGATGTGCCATAACGTCATATCGATAAAAAAAAATTATGTCTAAATCAAGATTTTTTATTAAATTTTGCAAATATAAATAAACCCTGATACATTATAATAGTAATGTGTTTTATTTTATGAACATTTTTAGTAAGAAAAACGAGTATCTATTATCATAGACAAAAATACATGCATAATCTTGCAACACATTTATTATAAAAGGCACTTCACTATTCATTTTATAACGTAGTCCGTTGACTTCATATCAAGTCGTTGGCGCTCGTGGCAAGAGAAATATCTCAAATAGAAGTGTTGTCTATGCGTTTCTTTCTTCACCTTGAGTGAATCTCTCTCTATCTCTCTAGACGATTTGAATAAAGAAAAGACGGCTCTTGTACGGTATTCATAAATCATAACAAGTATGTTACGGTGAAAAGTAAGACAAAAGAATGAATGGTCAGTTATTATTCGTATATTTAATAACTTTTTATAGTTTGTGTAAGTTTACCTTTCGATATTTTACTTTTTATATTTTCGATAATTGGCTACTTGACAGTTTTTGAAAAAGTATTGTAAAATGTGCGCCCGTTCATTTTATGTCCCAAGCAATTCGATTTATCTGGAAATAATCTAAATAACCAGAGAAAAATAAGATTTTGTGTAACACATTTAAAAAGCGCGCGAAAACGCCACTGTTGCAATTATGACGTCAACGTCCTAGACAACGAACCGATACGCATAGGAACGACTTAATTTAGATAAACGGAAAATGTTTCAATAAATTCTTAATACGATTAGAGACACAATAATTCAATTTAATCGGTAAAATAATCATTGTTTCGCCACAATAAAATAAATAATTTTCGCCGACAGCTGTCATTTCCGAATTGCAATGGTGGTTTCCGTTTCGGTTCTTTTGTTCCACAGATAAATAAAGTAAAATTTATTTTGCAAAAATAAAATACTAACTATGCTTTTAATTAAAAAGTAAAGATGTAAAATGATTACTTTACTAATAAGCTAACATATCTAACACTTTTCATATTTTATTGTTAACACTGTCAAGTAGCCAATTATATTTAATGTTTATTGTACGAAAGAAAAAACAGACGAGCGCACGTTTGTAATGGCCGGCACTATGACACAATGACCTTGACACCTGTACGCTTACGACGTCACAGGTTTACTTGCATTGAAGTTGGTGGCGCTCGTAGCACTGAAATCTTGTTATTGCGTAGGGATGGGTGTTGCAATATCGAAGATCCTAAATAAATTATAAATTAACTAGCTTTCCGCCCGCGGCTTCGCCCGCTTGGAATTTGGTTATATTGCAGTATAAAGCACAACTATAAGAAAACTTCTCATTTCCACGGAAAAACGCTGGATACGATTAGTTGTTAAACAAAAACTGAAAAGTACACTATATTATATACCTAAGTAGATGTAAAAATCAGTTTAGACGATAAAATAAATTGTACGTCATCCCTCGGGAATTCCTCATTTTCGGGGATTCCTTATTGTATCATTTAGCTTCTAAATTTACATGTTTATATTCGTTTACAATATTTTACCTTGATTAAAACGCCACACAGCGCCATCTCCAATCCATCCATCAAGCAAACTATATTTTTGTTTTCCCTCGGGAATATCAGTTTTTTTTCGGGATAAAAAGTAACCTATTATTTAATCCGGACTTCTAACTATACGTCTGCAAAATTTAAAAGCAATCGGTTCAGTAGTTATGTCGTGAAAGCGAAACAAATAAACAAACTCACTTTCCGATTTATAATATTAGTAAGGATCTTCGTGAAATAAATTAATTTTAATATTTATTATGTAATACGTTATTTTCAGACCGGAATTAATTGTCAATCATAAAATCTATGAATATTTGTATGGAACAAAACAAAGTAAACATGTAGGATTGTAATGAATGCAACTATCGCGTCACATCACTAGCCTACTTGATATGAAGTCGTTGGCGTATGGGACATCAAAATATTTCAGGTGTTTTTGTTTTTATCTGTTTTAAAACACTATAAAGACTGTTTCTTCTGGCGAAATAACAAAAATGGGCTTCAATCCTGTCCATCTTACAAAATTACAAGAGAAACAAATGTTTAATGCACCGTAAAGGTATTTAATTAAAGTAGGTACAATGAGTAACTTCTATAGAAGTAGTGGCGTTGATGGCACGAAAATCCTGAACTTCTATAGAAGTAGTTGGCGGTTATTAGGTTAAAAATAAAAAATCGATTGTTTGGAATGTACTTCAACCCGTATAGTAATGGTTTTGAAATATCGCAAATGGTTTTTATGTTATTTTGTAAAAAAAAGTTGTCAAGTTTTTATTGGGAATCCCTATGTAAGTGGGTGGCATGTGTTAGTAAGAGGGACCCCACACTAGCGTCTTTCGAGCGTCAGCGTCTTGCCGGCGACCTCCGCACACTAGCTTTGGTTGGGCGTTGCGTCGACGCGGCGTTTGAGCGGCGCTTGCGCTGACGTCATGTACAGTTGTTTTGAAAATGGAAATGTAAGATTTGAATAACGCACAATATAATGTTTTATATTGCAGTGATAAAGTAATGCTTTCAACTTGTAAAGAAAAAAATATATTTTACCTATTTGACACATGGCCCGAATAGGCAACTTTAGCATTTATTTTCTCGAAAACTAAAAGTACTTAATTGATGAGGGGTTTCGGCAATATGAGCTAGTATTTTAAGCAACATCCATATTTGCTTTCAGCTAAAAAGTCTTCTACCTACTGATTCTAAAACACGGGCGGGCCGAAACAATTGGCTACTTGACAGTGTAAACAATAAAATATGAAAAGTGTGAGATACGTTAGCTTATTAGTTAAGTAATAATTTTACATTTTTATTTTTTAATTAAAAGCATAGTTAGTATTTTATTTTTGCAAAATAATTTTTACTTTTTTTATCTGTGGATCAAAAGAACCGAAACGGAAACCACCATTGCAATTCGGAAATGACAGCTGTCGGCGAAAATTATTTATTTTAATGTGGCGAAACAATGATTATTTTACCGATTAAATTGAATTATTGTCTCTCTAATCGTATCAAGAATTTATTGAAACATTTTCCGTTTATCTAAATTAAGTCGTTCCTATACGTATCGGTTCATTGTCTAGGACGTTGACGTCATAATTGCAACAGTGACGTGACTTGGCGTTTGCGCGCGCTTTTTAAATGTGTTACACAAAATCTTATTTTTCTCTGGTTATTTACATTTATTCCAGATAAATCGAATTGCTTGGGATATAAAATGAACGGGCGCACATTTTACAATATTTTTTCAAAAACTGTCAAGTAGCCAATTGGCTACTTGACAGTGTTAACAATAAAATATGAAAAGTGTTAGATATGTTAGCTTATTAGTTAAGTAATCATTTTACATTTTTACTTTTTAATTAAAAGCATAGTTAGTATTTTATTTTTGCAAAATAAATTTTAGTTTTTTTATCTGTGGAACAAAAGAACCGAAACGGAAACCACCATTGCAATTCGGAAATGACAGCTGTCGGCGAAAATTATTTATTTTAATGTGGCGAGACAATGATTATTTTACTGATTAAATTGAATTATTGTGTCTCTAATCGTATAAAGAATTTATTGAAACATTTTCCGTTTATCTTAATTAAGTCGTTCCTATGCGTATCGGTTCGTTGTCTAGGACGCTGACGTCATAATTGCAACAGTGACGCGACTGGGCGTTTTCGCGCGCTTTTTAAATGTGTTACACAAAATCTTATTTTTCTCTGGTTAGTTAGATTATTTCCAGATAAATCGAATTGCTTAGGATATAAAATGAACGGGCGTACATTTTACAATACTTTTTCAAAAACTGTCAAGTAGCCAATTGAGTTGATCATTGTACTGTTGACAAAATAAACACTGCGCAGGCGTCGGACTGGCGCGGCGCCTGTGTAGCGCAGTCCTGGCGTTTGTCACTTCGGCAAGCTGCAGCGCCCTATTCGACCGCGCCGTTGCGCAAGCGTCGCGTTGACGTCGCGGCGGCGTTGCGTGGGCGTCGACGCTCAAAGAACGCTAGTGTAGGGTTACGCTAAAGACACGGTCCCCGCAGGAGCCGCCGCCGGCCGCGCCGCCGGCCTCGCCGGGCCCCGCGCCGCTGTGCTCGCTGCTGGCGCCGGCCGCGGCGCTGACGCTGGCGCAGCGGGACGACGCCGCCGAGTACGACGACACCGCGCAACAGAACACGCACGAGTACGTACACACGCTGTTTATAGATCACTATGGTGGACCATGCTGATGGAATGCAAAAACAAAATTAGCATGCTCTATTTAAAAAATCGAATTCTGTTATTATTTGATTTACTTATGTGTATTGGGTATGTTTTTTTAGTTGAGTTATATTTTAGTATTTAGCAACAATTATAACATGCTTTCCATTTATACGAACTTTTAGGTACTCTTCTCTCTTCGTCTAAGCTATTTTAATATACTTTCCTCTTGATTAAATAATTTTACTTCTAATTCATTTAACAACGCCATTCTGTCTTACCTTCTCTCTTACTAATTCATGTATCTACATACTTTTTCTTACATTTAAAAGATGAATCCCTACTTTTAGAAAGGCAAAACGGGAAATAAGTATGAAAACGTGGTCCTCTTCTCCAGCTTCATCGTATGGCGCAAGTCGAACAAGCTAGCCCTCCGCCTCGAGGTGAGCACGTGCAGCTCGGCGACGGCGGGCGCGGCGGCCTCGTGCTCGGTGTCGCTGCAGTACTCGTACCGCAACACGGTGCCGCAGCCGACCGCCGCGCCTCGCGACCACACGCTGCACGCCACGCTGCTGCTCGACCTGGGCACCGTGCAGGGGTAGGCGGCCTCGTGCTCGGTGTCGCTGCAGTACTCGTACCGCAACACGGTGCCGCAGCCGACCGCCGCGCCTCGCGACCACACGCTGCACGCCACGCTGCTGCTCGACCTGGGCACCGTGCAGGGGTAGGCGGCCTCGTGCTCGGTGTCGCTGCAGTACTCGTACCGCAACACGGTGCCGCAGCCGACCGCCGCGCCTCGCGACCACACGCTGCACGCCACGCTGCTGCTCGACCTGGGCACCGTGCAGGGGTAGGCGGCCTCGTGCTCGGTGTCGCTGCAGTACTCGTACCGCAACACGGTGCCGCAGCCGACCGCCGCGCCTCGCGACCACACGCTGCACGCCACGCTGCTGCTCGACCTGGGCACCGTGCAGGGGTAGGCGGCCTCGTGCTCGGTGTCGCTGCAGTACTCGTACCGCAACACGGTGCCGCAGCCGACCGCCGCGCCTCGCGACCACACGCTGCACGCCACGCTGCTGCTCGACCTGGGCACCGTGCAGGGGTAGGCGGCCTCGTGCTCGGTGTCGCTGCAGTACTCGTACCGCAACACGGTGCCGCAGCCGACCGCCGCGCCTCGCGACCACACGCTGCACGCCACGCTGCTGCTCGACCTGGGCACCGTGCAGGGGTAGGCGGCCTCGTGCTCGGTGTCGCTGCAGTACTCGTACCGCAACACGGTGCCGCAGCCGACCGCCGCGCCTCGCGACCACACGCTGCACGCCACGCTGCTGCTCGACCTGGGCACCGTGCAGGGGTAGGCGGCCTCGTGCTCGGTGTCGCTGCAGTACTCGTACCGCAACACGGTGCCGCAGCCGACCGCCGCGCCTCGCGACCACACGCTGCACGCCACGCTGCTGCTCGACCTGGGCACCGTGCAGGGGTAGGCGGCCTCGTGCTCGCCGATGCTACATTTTCAGTCCGAAGTTCGAAACTTTTTAGTGAAAAAAGTGGTATTCCTTCAAAAAAAGTAAAGGGGGAGGGGGGAGTAGAAGCACCAGCCAACTGCAAGTCGAACTTCAGTTTCTCGGGTTAAATATAATTTTCTATAAAAACATACCCCTGATTTTTGTTAATTTACCAAATAAAATGACATTGATAAACTATAAAAAAGCAACACTACCTGGGGCTATATTATAAACAATCTCAGAAAATTATCAAGGTTTAGTGTCGGTGCTGTGTCTCTATTATAACGGATAGTTGAAGCTGCTCTTAGATTTGGTTTCTACTAATTAGGATCTAATATAACAAACTGTTTTAGTCACCTCATTAAATAAGCTGCATCTGGAAAACCATAACATAATAGAAAAGGGATTTCTACCAGTCTCGATTTGTATTTCTGCATCTTCTGAACTGTTTTAAGCTGTAGTAATGAAGCTATGTAATAACGTTTTAGTTAAGACTGCTAGCTAGTCGAAAATCATAAAATGCTTGATGAATGATGTCATTGGGCTATCATTATTCGTATTACCCATATATAATTGTTGGTAAAGTTATAACTCAATTTATCGAATATAGCAGCTATACATAGTTAGGGTAAATGAAATAAAACATGTGCCTAAAAGTATTTAACTTTCGCATGAAATTACTCATGGTATTCCATTTTTTGACTGTACGGGAGATTTTAGTTAGTTATTTATTTTTTATATTCAAAAGTTTATTTAAACTTTAGTCGTAAGAATTAATTTAGGCTAAGTTCACAATGCAGTTCATATGTTTTATTGTGCAATTCTTTGCATAAACCTACATTATTTATCATGTATAATATTATAACAGATATAACTTTTGCACATTTTGTAAAGCAAATTGTAAGTATTTACTTTGCTGTTAAAAGTTTAGCAAAATATAATATTTTTCAGCTTACATACTTCATGGTTTCATTTTGTTTCCCCCTAAGGTTTTAAAACTAGTTAAATAGAAACAAATAATATGTAAAACAATTAGTGTTGATATAATATACCACAAATATTTACAACTAGATCCAATTGACTGATTACATCTGTCACCATAGTGAAGGTAGTTTTTATTCTAAAATGCAGTCTTGCAAATAAAATATTCATTTACTTATATTTGGGTAGCAAGTGGAAGACAAGTATGTTTGAAGTATTGAGATCCCATCACAAATGCAAAATAATTTAACGATGTTTTATGTACAGTCAACCTGTGTCTTAGCAGAATAAATTACATCATTGATACCAACTCCATCATAGCTACACCCAATAAGGGAAATTGGCAAGTTTTTGTCCTTGATGTACTGTCTAATCTTGTCGACCCTCTCATAGTGTCCAATAACATACTGTGGTATACATCTGTCTAGAATTTTAACATTGTGTGCTGAAGGATTATCCTTGATGTTCAAAATGGAGCTGATTTCCTTTAGAGCTATACTCAGCAACTGTTTCTCTGTCACATTTGCACCAAACTTCTCTTTAAACCATTTGCCTCCAAGCATGACAGTAAGCACCGTTCCATTCTGGTCAGGGATGCAGCATGAGTCAAAGACGACTCCGAGAATTGGAGAGTTTTCAATAGGAGGAACTAGGAAGCCAAACGCTGGAGATATAAGGGACTCCTTGCTGTTGAAATATAAGTTGACAATGCCAACAGTCACAAATGGTATGTCCCTAAGATCTTTGGCTAAAGTAGGATGTTGTCTTTGGACTAGATTTGCAAGCGAGTAAGCTGGTATTGATGAGTAGACATGAGATGCTTCAATCTTCCCACCAGCCTCGTTATTCAGATTAACTCTTCCAGAGTCAACAAACTCTATTTCGCTTACTTTGGCATTAAGTCTTACATCAACATCATTTTCTTTGAGATACTTGTGCATGGTATGCGGAAATGTTTCCAGACCTCCTCTTACAGTGTACACATTCCATTTCTCTTCCTGTGCCTTTTTTGCCAAATCACTCAACACTAATTCTTTATCAGAATTAGATTTGAATATTGACTTCACAAGTCCCTTTACAACACCACCATGTACTTGTTCCCATTCAAATAAAGTTTTCATGAGAAACTTTACAGATATTTCTTTTGCATCCCCCGCACATATACCACAAATCATAGGTGAAATAGCATAGTCAGCTATTTCTTTGCCAAACCGCCTTTCTACAAAGTTATAAATAGAATCGTCTTCCATTAGTTTGTTAGGTTGTTTGATGTCATTGAAGAGTGCATAAATTAAAGGTTTAGAAAATGGCTGGTTAGTTTGGAAAACACCTTTCAAACTTGAAGGGAGAAGGTGCAGGTTGTTGTTAACGTAGATCATCCTGTTTTTGGCGGCGGGGTGGTCGGGTTTGATCGGGACTATGTGCTCGCTTAGGCCTAAATCCTGCATCATGTTTAGAGTGTTAAGTCCAGTCATCCCTCTCGGCCTAATAGTCCTCGGGCCTAGTTCGAAGGTGTAATCCTTAGTCCTGATGGATTTGATCCAACCGCCGCAGTAGTTAGTCGCTTCTAGCAGGAATAGTTTGAGGTTGTTGTTGCTGTTGATGTTGTTTTTGAGCAAGTAGTAACCAGTGGAGAGTCCTCCCAGACCGCCGCCGAGTATGGCTGCCATGACGAAGTTTGTCAAAAGATGGATTTGTTATTCTAGTGCTCCATTCAAAATTGTTATCCCAAAATTATATTTACCGGAGGTGAAAGCGGAGTTTGTTTCCCGTAAACGACAAACATTCAGCTGTTTTTGACGTCCACGTCAGTGTCATCAACATGACATTTGTTGCGATTTGTTCCACGCAGAATTTTACGCGTAAGTTTCCTTAAGTTTTGACTAGGTACTTATTTCTAAGCATTTACGCATACAAATCAGTTTTACAACCACATAGGTTATAACCTTTGTGTATCTCAAAGAAGAACTACCTATGAGGTACTTTTTCTTACCTACTACGTATTTGAATTTCATTCGCAGTAAGCAAATAGTAAAATTTCGACAGCGATACATTATTCAAGTGATTACTGTATAAACCCTCATTAATTAATAGCTCTGTTCCTTTTCGTGAATCTACTTCACATGCAGGTACCTAAAAAAAGACCTTTATGCCCCTAAGTTTTTATACTTTTCTATTGTATGTGATGGCCGCTTTCAACGAAAATATCTCCCTTTTTACTCATTTGCGAAACCAAACGAAGCATGAAAACGACGGCACTGGATGTCCCCGATAACTAGGATAATAGATTAAGGAATAAATAAAAGGGCAACAAGGCATGTGGGGCACAGTTGCGGTGTCGCGCCGATAATGAATTCCAATTTCATACTGAACGCACACTGTCGCGGAGGAATGAGTTAGAGCTGTTACCACCCCTTATTAAAACTTAACTTAAACTTGTTCGTTTTCGCAAACTAAATAGAAACTTAGTGTATCTATTTAATGCACAGCCGTCTTTTTTTAAAGATTTGTAAAACGGTTACGAATACTAAAAAAATTTTATTTAAAAATAAGATAATACGGCCATTCCTACATCTCGTTAAAAATTTGCAGTTCGATATTAGCTGCCTCCCAAAAAAGTGTATTTACCTATAGTCTGACATGCCTTTCCTTGATTTTAACTCCATAATAAAAAAAATGGATTAATATTTCCAGACATTAAATACCTAAGTTACCACAAACACAAATAAAAAGCGAAATGTTGATGGCATGCAGAAACTCAAACTGCAATTTCCTTACATCAAGATATTTTTTTCTGATACTTAATATCTATCTACCCACTGAAAATTAGTGTCAACATCTCTATATAAGTATGGCAGTATAAAAACCGCTGGAAGCGTCAGATTCGTTCCATTCCTCACCAAGACACCCCCAGGGACACAAGATGAGTCAACAAGCTAAAACCTGCGATAAGAAGGCCAAAGCCGCAGAAATGCGCCTTCAAAAAATACTTAACAAGATCGACACGTTGAAACTTAGCGATTCCTTTGTCTCCCAGCTGCAGTTGCCGAAAAAGGAGGGTAGATCTAAAAGAGTGTTTGCGGGAAAGTCGAAATTATATCCTGTTGTTACTGTCGCTGTTTTGCTCATCGGAATGGTGGCGCAGTGGTTTTTCAAGGATTTGTCCACAAAGGTAAGTTAATAAATATGCCTCTAGTATTATGTCAATTATCTAGTTAGCATGTAAAGTAATACAAAGCCGGTATGAAGTTCAAAGTGTACGTACCTACTTATAGTTGACGCCATCTTTGAGGTCGCGGGTTTGATCCCCGGTCGGGAAAATATAGGAAACGAACTTTTCTATATTGTCGCGGGTCTGGGTGCTGCTGTGGCACCAACGATGATTCTGATTTCTGTAATACAAGTGCTTAAGCTACTTAACACAGAATCAGAGCAATTTATATGATGTCCAATATTTAAATAAATAAATAAATGCGCCATGCAGCCATTTACACCAATCACCTGGTCTCAAACGACGGATACTAACTGTTCCGAATCGAACCCGGGGCCTTTCGCGCTTTGGGTGCCTACCTTAGCCACTGCGCCACCGAGGTCGTCATTTATTATTTATTTATAGTTTGGCGTACTTTTGACCATAGGTAGCATAATGTAATAATGCTTTTCCTAATCAACCATGCTTAACTTGTCAGAGCTGCCTGTTTGGCCTGCCGTCGTCTTCCAAGTCCATGTTCCGGCCTCCCGAAGACTGCTCGATGTGCATTGGTGTGGAGCAGGTGACCCGGCTCGCCAACACGACGGCCCAAGCCTTTGAGGAGCTGTACGCGTACGGGACCACCCCGGTCATCGTCACCGACGCTACGGAACATTGGAAAGCACTCAAGGTAAGAAACCAAGATACGTGTTGTGAAGTGTCTGTTGCATTTAAATAATAGCTTTTTACTACATACATATATACATATGGATTTGTATATGCACACCAAAATAAAACTTTTTAAAAATTTTGTCTTTATGTTATGTCTGTTTGTCCGCGCTAATACGTATTTTGGCAAGAAGCTGATGTAATAAGAAGTTACTTAGGCTACGTTTAACACAACTCTGCAACAAAATAGGGTTTACGTCCACGTGATGTGACGTGATGCATAAGTACGACGCTGGTCGGCGGCGGGCGCCACGCCGAGTGGCTTTAACGTGCTTCTTTTATGTTAGCAAAAATAAATTCTAAATCACAGCACAGCTGCTATGGTATATGATGGTACCAGTTGGTGACCGTGACTTTGCCTACATTTCAGGAAAGACGTCCTATTCGGTCCTAACGTGAATAGGATGCCATAGCGGCGTGTGGTCGGCACACGACATTCTTAAAAACTTCAGAACTACAGTTCTCTTGAGAACTGGCATCTTGTTTCCTTCCCACATTAAAATATTTAGTAGGCTTTGCTTCCCACTTTGACATTTGTTTCTTGCAAATCACGAGAGTGAGTTTTATTTCTTAAGACTACCACATGAGAAAGTTTTGAGAGTCTGTTTTTTGAGAAGATCACATCAAGAGATTTTTATATCATGATGTGTGAAGCCATTTTTGTTGTATGTAAGTATACTATATAAGTCTTTAATCCAGGAGTTCAACTTTAAATTCTTCGCGGAGTTCTACCGCAGCGGCAAGATGGGGAGCCAGATGAACGACTGCTTCTTCTTCGCTTACAAGTCCGGCTTCAACTCGCTGGAGGAAGTGCTCGCCATGGACGAGGCTCGTGCCAACCTTTCTGGAGAGCCCTGGTAAGTTGAATGAATGCTTGATGTCACTAAACTTTTTTTCTCATTAACTACCGTTACAAATTTCTATACCTAATATTTACCTCGCTATTTCTCGAACAACACGTATGTACCTACCTATTCATAAAGAGGTTACTACTCATTATACTGCTATGGGAGAGTGCATCTCGACCCTCTCGGTGCATACAAGTAGCCAGACTGCGGAGCGCGCGAGTTTCGCGCCGGTTATATTTATTACCTCGCATCGAGAGGTCCGAGCATGCCGCCTCGCTCTTATTCCGTGGCTCTCTGCCCGGTAACGCCTGACGTCACAGACGCCACCTGACTGGCTAAAATGTAGGCCCTGTGATTCGTACATATTATTGTAAATAATTATAACCAATTACGTACCTAGTTTTAGTTTTCTGTAAATATTTTCTACTTTTGTGTAATTGGTCTTTATGTAAGCGTTTTCATTTGTCCTCGCGTTATTAGCCAGTAAGGATTTGTTTTTATTTTTATGTTAAATTTGTATATATAGTCTTAAGTTTGTAAATAAAATATATTCCAACATCCAAATCTGAACACGCAACATTACTACGCAACCTTCTGACCCCTACACTGCTATTTAAACAAAAACTGCAGTTAGACGTTTTTTAAAGCCTTTTAAATAGAACTGATTCCATAGTGTTAATATTTTTCTATGTCATTAAATTAACTCGAAGTGGCTTGGCCCAATATTTTTGAATAATCCCATGGTCACCTGGAGCCTTACTCGCATTTTAGAGCTCTCGCTTACTTCAATATGGAAGCGTCAAGCGAGTAGTGTAGTGTTAGTTTTTTATATGCAGTGTAGTGCGACGTCCCAATTCCTCTATAATGAACACACTTCTTGCAAAGCTTCGCCTCCTGGCAAGGCCAGAGATAATGATGATGGTATCCAAAGAGGGTTAACGATTAACCATTCAAGTTAAATCTTTCTTTTAGAAGTCCGTTCTAAGAGCGTAACATTTTAACGTTTAATGATGTTAACGGATTAGTGATTAACTAAATTAACTATTTCATTAACAATGCCCAGCTGTGCTAGTTTGTCCAATTAACTTATACCTAAAACAAAACCAAAATATAAAGAAATCTAAATTTTTTTTTTTTGGCCAACATCACATATTTTACTCTTATTCTATGGTAAGTAGCTAAAGCACTTGTATTACTGAAATCAGTAACAATGAGGGTTCACAACACCCAGACCCGATGCATTATTGAAAAGTTCACTCCCCATATTGACCCCACCGGGAATCGAAACCAGGACTTCCGCTCGCCACTCGGCTACGAAGTTCGTCAATATTGACGTATAAAAGGCATACCCAAAATGGCTGTGGTGTTGCCAACACTAACTGCAGGTACGTCGGCTGGAGCACGTGCTTCAGCGACGAGACGCGGCGCCTGCGCAGCTACTACACGCGCCCGTACTTCCTGCCCGCGACGGCCGAGAGCGACATGGTCGACTGGATCTTCATGGGCGGGCCAGGGCAGGGCGCTCATATGCATGCAAGTTACTTAAACACATATATCTAAGTTAGAATAACTTGCATTCTAAAGAGCATAACTCGTGTTTATGAAAGTCGTTGGTTTAGACCCTAAATTTAAGATGAATTAAATTTGTTTTTCTTTAAAATATTTAATCAAGTAACTAGTGCGGTGTGAATGTTTTGTTAAACAAATATGGTGGAAGTTTAACTTGTAGACTGACTGGGTTGACTGGTAGAGAATGCCCCTAGCATTAAGTCCACCTATTGTACTTATTTGTGCAATAAAGATTTTTAAATTAAATTAAATTAACTGGGTAAATCTGTATAAACAAATTGACTGCACTGTTTGTATTGTTTTTGATATTGTGGAGCGATGTGGAACGAACGCTTAGTGGAACTGTTGATAATGTTGATGGAAGGTCCTCTAATAGAAATCATGCGTGCCCTAAAGTAAATGTGGATTTCAGCACATACCTAGTATCATAGGTAAGTAGTGACTAGAACAGTGATTCTAGAACATTTTATAGGAATGCACCTTACATTTTAAGCAACAAAGCAAGTACGACACATTCTTGTGGCATAACCAAGGTACTCTTTGAATGATGCTTAAGGTATACATACCATTAGATTATGCTAATTTGCTTCCTTACTTAAATGTCAAATGTGTTGTCAGGTGGACTCAGTGAAGCACACGTCGTGGCAGGCGCAGGTGCGCGGGCGCAAGCGCTGGGAGCTGGCGCCGCCGCCCGAGTGCCTCTACCGCTGCCTCCGCCTCGCCTTCACCGTCGAGCCAGGGGAGATACGTACGGCCAGTAACTTATTACATTACAATTTTGTAGAAGCTCCATTAGGTCACTGAGGTACTATGGTCTCCTTCACCGTCAAGCCAGGGAGATACGTACGGCGACTTATTTATAACATCACAATTTTGTAGAAACTCCATTAGGTCACTACTAGTACTGAGGTTCTATCGTCTCCTTCACCGTCCAGCCAGGGAGATACGTACGGGGACTTACTTGTTACATCACAATATAGTAGCTACATTTAGGTCACTACTAGTACTAAGGTACTATGGTCTCCTTAACCGTCGAGCCAGGGGAGATACGTACGACGACTTACTTATTAAACCACAGTATAGAAGTTTCATTCTGAGATATTGTGGTCTTTCAGCGTCGAGCCCGGGGAGATACGTTCGCCAAGTTCGCCAATTACTTATTACATCACAGTTTGTTTTGTAGAGCTCCATTTAAGTCACTATAAGCCAATACTAATACCTCGGGTTTGGAACCTATAACTTCCCGACAAGAACATGTACATCACCATATTTTCAAAATCATGATTTTATCTCTTTTTTTTTTCAATTCCAGTGGTGGTGGATACGAACCGCTGGTATCACAAGACTACGGTGCTGCCCGGAGACATCAGCATCACCATCGGCGCTGAGTACGACTGAGCTGCTCCACTCCTAGAGCCTGGACCGCTGCTATATGCTGACATTGCTAAGGCCTGCGCAGATGAGACCCAATCCTCGGGGTTCTTTTGGCCCTTTATAATAGTTCCCTTACAATTGTACCTTAACCGATTCATTGCGGATGACGCCTTATGGCGTCATTTATATCTTTTGCGTATGGCGTTTGACGCCAAATGGCGTCTCAAAGAATTCCTCTGTAACTCTATGGAATGGCTATTTTGAGAGTCCAAACGAACAGAATTGTCATTATTTGTCACGTAGGTTAAGCCTGTATGAACCGTTTTATGATTTATTGCCAATTTAAAAACTTCAGATGTTACAAACCTTTTATTACCAAATTTAACTTCTTTTACGAATGGCGTATGACGCCACATGGCGTCATGAAGGTTTTTGTTCTTAAAATCAACATGATGATTTTTATGAAAGTTCTAATAGCAGAGCTTTTACTGCCTATGTTATAATAAAGGCGTTTTAATTACCTAAATATATAAATTATAGTAATACTTAATTAATTAATATGTATGTATTTATAAAAGACAAGTACCTATAAAAGTATTTATATCGGTTAAGTGATTGCTTAGTTTAGGACTAAATAGCTTTGTGTAATTGGTGTCCTGAAATATTTATTATTATAATTAGGTAAATAGCGCAAAACCTCAGAAACTCCAACTTATTTTTATTTCATAATGATTATAATAATAAAATCATACATTTGTTTTCTTCCTCTTCCTTTTTATCTTCGATTTGCGTATTTAATTATGGTTTTTAGATTTAATAAACTAAATATAGGCACTCCTTTTACACCCTTTCGTAACCTTCTAGTAAAAATACACAAAAGGTTTAAAACCACTGATCCAAGTTAATCACTTACCAGCCATTCCAGCGAAATCACGTAGATAAGTCACTTTGTAACACTCTAAACGAATTAACAAAACCTTTACGTTTGACTTCTAAATCCGACTGAATGTAAACACGCATCAACAAACCAAAATCTTAACAAAAAACAAAATATGTTCAATCATGGCTGAAGACGCCCAAGGGCGTCACTTTAATGGGTGGCGGTTGACGCACTAAGGCGTCACAGAAAATTTGTTAGCCGCCATGGACAAAAGTCTCTAATAGTGGGATACGCAATGAATCGGTTAAAAAACAATTCCGCCTTAGAACTTGTTTTTCTTTTTGAGGAGAGCAAAAATAACATATACTTATATAATTATATAATTTATTCGATATATGGTTTTTAACCTTATTTGACCCCAGAGTGAACGAGGTGACTATTGATGATCATGGTCCTCGTACAGGCCTGCAGATGTTCCTGCGCTCTGGAGATAAAATCCCCTGTCTGATCTATTCAGGCTTTTATCCTGAGGATCCTAGACATAATATATATAGTTTTGTCTTTAATGTGACTTATATCCAAGTCTTTTACCTCGAAGATTCTATTTCCGTATGCTATGCTCCACTCTCATGATTACTTAAAAATAGAGTAAGTTTAAAAAATTCTGTCTTCTTGACTTTGTATTTTGAATACGTAATCTTCTGACGAATATGGGATGATGCTTGAATGCTTTTTAATCTGATTTGGCACAGAGTCCTTTTCCGAACATCGTAAATCTAAAAATCCTCTTAGGATTGTCTTTTCTATTAGTACGTCCAGTGAGCGATTACTTTTGTTGAAAAAGCACTAAGAAGATCAGTCAAAATTTTAAGATTAATCTTTTTGGTTCTATGTATGACTTAAAACCTGTTTATATATTTATGTATTGTTTTCTAAAATAAAACACTAATGTATGCTACGGAAAACCTTTATTACCATGAATCTACAATCTAAAAACACGATGCGGAACGCTGCTGATTACAGAATAAATATCGATTACATTGTAACATTACTTCATCTACTGGAATGACTTTGCATCTAACATGCACTGACACGTTCAATAAACCTACAGAGAGCCTCGGACAAAAACGAATTCCGTACAAATTTAAGTACATAACAATTGGAACATTATAAAATCGGGAATAAAAAATACAAAAAATTAACTCGCTCACACACTTTTATTTATCCTTACAAAATTTATTTAGATAAAAAAAAAACTAATTTCAGCTACCAATAAAAAAACGCCCGTCGGTTATTTTGGCATAGATTGTTACATTTTAAGCATGTTCGCAGGTATTCTAAATCAAGAAGCTAAATTGTTTTTAACACTCGGGGTACATTCTCTTACTAACGTACAGATAACAGATACGATTTCTAACACACTTTGGAAATGCAACATCTAATACAGAGATTGATACATTAGCAATAAAAATTGAATTCAAATTGATAAATATTTTTTATGCTTACAATAAATTATGTATGATCATTTTAAAAAGCCTTGGGAACGATAGTGAAAGTTTATATTGAATAGTTAGCTATATAGCTTGGAAGCTCAAATAGCAATCGTTGACACATAGCGGCCATATTTATCGATATCTATTTGATGGTGTATCAAACTCGAATAAAAATCGGGACAATCTGAATCTCTACCGTTCGACCAAGTCTAGCATATATATGTAGTATGATATCTGATAATAAGTAGTGCGGGTACAATTTACTCGTCGCCCGTGCCGGCCGAGTCGAGGATGACCTCGAAGGAGAACGGCTGGAAGAGGTAGCCCTCGCCGGCGTAGAACTTGCTCTGGAACTCCACCCTGAGGAGAGAGAATAATGTTAGTTAATCATTCCCATATAACAATGAATAATGTTTAAAGAAACAGAAACATTTCATCTCCCCTTGCGGTGTAGGACTTGATATCACGACCTTCTGACGACATTATGTTTCTATAAAATATTTAATTCACGCCCGTGAAGCACTATAAAAAATCTTCGGAAATTTTCTGTCCAGCATATTTTTATTTGTCTTGAGGCAAAAATTACCCAAAATATCATGGTTATATGTCAGAATAAAGAATGGCAGACGAGTCGTCTTAAAATTCCCACCCTTCCTTATACATTAATTGTAAAATGAAAGGAGAAAGAAGTGTAAAAAATATAAAATAGAAAAGAAAAAAAGAAACAAGGCAATGAGCATCATTCGTTTGAATCCACACACCTCAATACCCTAACACATTAAACATCCGCGTAACTAAGTAAGTCACATACAGGCCCAGCATACGCAGCGCGACTAAATTTTATCGCGCTCTTAACAAACGTCAAAATCGATTGCGAGTCAGTGAGTCAGCTTCTAATTGGCTGAAAATAGTACCATATCTAATAGTACTAGATCTGATAGTAAATATTAGAAAGTAGACGATAGTTACCAGTGCAATCGCAGTGTGTGCAGGAAGGCGGAGAGGCCCTCCATGAGCACCAGGATGGAGACGGAGACGGCCGCCCACGCGCCGAACATCACGTACAGCATGATGCCGCCCGAGTACCCTGACGCCACCAGACCTGGAATAAACAATATGGTTATACAGCCTGTTTACATACAAAAAACAATACTAATATACGGTCAACAACACGTCAAGAATGCTACTAACATTTGCAGTTAGATATGAATTCATATGCCCTCGACATAAGGACGATGCAAAGTCCAAAGTGTATAGTCTGACGTGTTTTTGACCGTGCAGACATAGCACGTCAGATACCTTCAATTTTAACACTCTAAAGTCGTGGGCATAAGAAGAAGTTGCAAGTTTTTACCGGCACGTGACTGTACGTTGATCAGAAACATTTACATTTTAGGGTTATAAACAAAGAAGTACAATATAAGGAAAAATAATGCGTTAAATTGCAATCATATGTTACGGTTCACCATTTTTCGACAGTTTACAATCTTACTAGATAGATTGTAATCTAACGATGTTTATAACTTTACGGTGACATATGTTGTATCGTGTCCCAACAGTGGGTGTCGTCCCGCGTCACCTTTCCTCAGCAGCATGTTCCAGGCGACCTCCGCCAGCTGCGCGTGCGCAAGCGACAGCGCCCAGAGGCGCAGGTACGAGGCCGTGTGCGAGATGCTGCCCAGCACGTACTCGATCGTGTGGATCGCCTGATAACACACATTCAATGGTCAATTGGTGCTCAAATATTATGGTAAACGGGTCAGGGTGTTTTGGTACTGTCGTTCCTGTAAAACAAACGGTTTTAAGATTGGTAGGGCAAAGCGATTTGTCGCTTGAACAGGAGCAGCTTGACTGGTGAAATACCTCCAACTTACAGAAGACCGCAGCCAAATAACAATCCCGTCGGCGTTGCTGTGTTCCTGCGTATAAGGTTTCCAGAACTCCTGGGCGGTGTTTAGTAGCAGGTATGGAGCTATCAAAGTAAGGGCGACTTTATTATACTGTACTTGCCGCCCTTAAGCTAAGGAACCTCATTACCACTTAACATCAGGAGGGATGAGGTCAATTTTGAAGTGCAATATAAACATCAAAACAATACTCATAATCAATGTTGGTTACAAGTAACACATTAATATAAATCAAAATTGAAGCTACAGCCGGTTTCGAACCTAATCCTACCGAGAAGAGTCTGGCATGAAACTCTGTAGTCATCCTGATATTTACAATATTTAGGGCTAGAGAGTGCTAAACAATCGGTGTGCGAGCTAACAGATAATCATGTCCACAAATTTTTATCGTCTAAATATTCATCAAAATGTAGTAACAATTTTTCAATAAACATGATTCAATATGGACCTTAAATCAGTGCATGGGGCATAGATTTAAGCAAAGTTGTTTCGAAGGAAAATGACCCTTCTGCCGCAGTAGATAAAGGTGTGTGTTACCTGGTGTATGAAGACCTCTGTGATGTCCTCGTCGTGGCCGGCGGGGGCCGCGGGTGCGACGGCGCCCCCCGCGGCCCCGTTCTCGGCGGCGCCGTTCTCGATGCTCTGGTGACCCTGCCTCTGCGGTGACAATAACATGCTCATGTGAACAGGATGGTTAAAGGTCCAGACAAACGAACCTCAGGCTTAGCACCAACCTTATGTCGTGCGCATAAGATCCAATATCGACACGCATAAGCTTGATATTACATATTTTATATGCCTTAACGTGTTGCTAACCGTACATATAGGGAAGCAGACTAAACATTGGTTCTCAGTCCACCTGTTAGTTTGTTCAAAAACATGGGACACGTATTTTTGCATTTTACACCTAATCAATAAATAACGGCGATACATTGAATTATATTGTCGCTTGACGTCATTAGTGGGTAGATTTTTTTCCCCCAGTGACGTAACGAGCCCACCCACGCAACTTTGCGTCGTTTTGTATGTATATATTTTTATTTATTTGGCAAACGAAAAAATACGTGTAAATTTTTTTAAAATAACTATTTAACAAACTAAAAACCCAGTAGCTTCCCTATTATGATTGGGAATTATGTATGTATAACATGGCCTATGTTTTTATATTTTTCCCTCCCCTCTACATTACATGTACGCCGCACTAGTGAACTTTAAATATTAAAAAAACACACATTTAATCTTCTTGAGATGTGAATTGAATTTGCTAACTCCAAGTTACCGTAGGCGATGATTTTTTTTTGTTATATTTCTTCCTTCGATAAGCGGCCTCCGCCGAATGAGTTTAGATCTAAACTAATTTATTTAAAATCTAAAATATTTAAGAGTTCCGTTTGCCGAATTTGAATTCTTAAATTACCTACGAATTAATTTAATATCTTAAACGTAAACCCTTTTCTTATATCTACAAATATCGTAACTAAAACCTTCCTCACCCCCAGCTGTCCAATCAAGAAAGCATGTAAAATTTAGAGCAATCAGTATTAAATAACATTAACCTATAAATGGATAAAACAGTGAATGCCATGTCAAAAGGGAGTAACATTAACCCTTAAACGGGCAAGGCAGGGAAATAATTATCACCTCGAATTGAATAACCTGACATAATGACCTTGAATTACCGGAGAAAACAAATTAAAAATATTGATACTCCAGGTCTGATTCAGGGTTAACATGTTTCATCTCATAGTTCTCGAAGGTGTTAGAAATAGAAATAGAAATAGAAAATGTCTTTATTCATGTAAACTTTTACAAAAGCATTTATGAATCGTCAAGTCAAGTAAACTACCACCGTGTTCGGAATGTTGATTCTATCGAGAAGAACCGGCAAGAAACTCGATAGTTACTCTTTTCAAAAACTGACACATATGGTAAGTATAAATAATGCAAAAAAAAAAAATATTAACAATATAGCTTATGTCTAATGTACATATTTAATGCTATCAAGTCCAAACATCTTTGTCGTTAATAAAGTCCTCTATTTTATAATAGCCTTTTTTCATTAAACATTTTTTTATCAGAGACTTAAATCTATGCATAGGTAATGCAGTGATATTTTCTGGCAGCTTATTGAAAAGCTTCAGACTTAACCCCACAAAAGAATTACTAATTTTATGAAGTCTTAGATGTGGAACAGCAAGCTTATGTTTATTTCTTGTGTTGAAATTATGGCATTCTGATTTCTTAGTGAAAGAATGTAAGTTTTTGCGTACGTAAACAATACAGTCAAAAATGTATTGTGAAGCTACTGTTAAAATATTGATTTTTTTGAGTAATTCTTTAAGCGAGTCTCTTGTTCTAAGACCGTATATAGCGCGTATGGCTCTCTTTTGCAATACAAAAATAGTCTGCACATCAGCTGCAGAACCCCATAGTAAAATCCCATACGACATAACACTATGAAAGTAACTAAAATAAACTAATCTTGCCGTTTCAACATCAGTCAAGCTACGTATTTTTCTTACTGCATATGCAGCTGAACTAAGTCTCCCTGCCAGGGTAGCAATATGAGAACCCCACTGTAGTTTAAAATCAATAGTGATGCCAAGAAATACTGTAGAATTAATCATTTCTAGAGGTTCACCACTTATATATAGATTTGTTTTCACTTGTCTTACGTTTGGCATCGAAAATTTTACACATTTTGTTTTCTTAGTATTCAGTAATAGGTTATTTACTGTGAACCATTGTAGTATTTGAGATAGACTATTATTCACATCGTCAAATGTTTTTTTTTGTCTGTCAACTTTAAAAATAAGTGAAGTATCATCAGCAAATAAAACTATCTCACAGAGATCTTCTGAAATGTACGGAAGATCATTTATATAAATTAGAAAAAGTAAAGGTCCCAATATTGAACCCTGGGGCACGCCCATAGATAGGGGTGCACCGGAAGAGGTAGTTCCGTTTACGCTTACTTTTTGAATTCTGTCATGCAAGTATGACTGTAGTAAATTAAGCGAATTGTTCGTAACACCATAATGTCGCAACTTCATCAGCAATGTTTGATGATCAACGCAATCAAAAGCTTTAGACAAGTCGCAAAAAACACCTATCGCATCCTGTTTGTTTTTCCAGGCGTCAAAAATATGCTTGACAAGTGCGACTCCCGCATCGGTAGTGGACTTGCCTTTAGTGAAACCGTATTGCTTACTGTGAAGGAGACCATTAGTAGTAAACTGTTGTTACTATTATATGTATATCTATGTTTTATATTTATTTCTGTGACAATATTTTATTTAAATATGTTTTATTTTAATATTTTATATAATTTAATACACCACCACAATATTCTTGGCTCAAATTTGTGCGGTTCACTGGTAGAGTATGAAACTGCTTTTTTTACTTTTTAAATAGGCTTAATGAGTAGCATTAAGTCCGACTTTTGGACTACTTAAATACAGCAATAAGTATTAAAAATGAATAAGAGTTTTACTCACAGCGCGCTGCTTCTGCTCCTTCATCACGAAGTACGGCTTCCCGAACAGCATCACGGGCACGCACATGAGAGCCACGATCACGAACAACTGCAACCAACAAAAAATAATTAGATTTTTAATTTAAATGCCAACAATATTAACGCTTATTACGACATAATTACGACATAGAGCGGTCAAAATTCAAACTGTTACGTTGACAGAACCTATTATATAAAGCCGCCATTTTGGGAAGGCGGCCATCTTGGATTTTTTCATGTTGAATGGCAACTAGACTTCTCAGGCTCGGTTGCATCAACTATGTATAACTTTAACTACATGTTGGTATCAGTATTTTTTCAGAGGATTGGAAAATTAAGAATGACAAGTTTTGGAACAGTTTTGAAAGCCACAATCCACGTAAAACATATACGCAGACTGAACGAATCTATATTAATATTACAAAGTTGTAGTTTGTTTGATTGAACACGCTGATCTCAGAAACTGGTAGGATTTAGAACATCATTTTTGTCTTGGATAGTCCATTAATTGAAGTAGGCTTAAGACTAAATAACATTACGATGCGATCAATGTAAGGTAAGAATCAGTGGAAAATTAGAAAAAAAAACAGGGATATATAAATGTCGACATATAAAAAATATAACAGGTAGGCAAAGTTTCATAGCATTCTGTAAATAGGATATTACACTAAAATTTCACATGCTCGAATGCTATACAACGCAACGCACTTGCATTTACTATGTTCACAAGATTGAACGAACGAAAATGCTGTGCGATGCTGCGTCGGGTAGCTATTTCATAATACTTAGAATTGAACTGTTTTTAATTTTAATAAGAGCAATATCACATCTCACCTTCTGTATGCCCTGCTGTCCAGCGAACATGTTGGGGTCGCACACCTCCCTCGGGTTCTCGTCCTTCTTGAACAGCATCATGTTGATGAAAGTGATGAGGATCGATGGGGCGCAGTACGCACTCGACTTTACGATGTCTGAGAAAAAGACAATATTTACATTACACTTACATACTTATATACTTGCATGTTACCGCAAAGCATTATGGACTTACCCATGCATTTGCCGACCTCGGTGGCGCAGTGGCTAAGGTAGGCGGCCAAAGCGCGAAAGGTCCCGCGTTCGATTCCCGGTCGGGTCAATTTGGAAAACGAACTATTCTAAATTGACTTGGGTCTGGGTGTAACATCCGTCGTCTGGTGCTCATAGTACAAGGGAAAAGCCTCAGTTTGAGGCCAGATGATTGGTGTGATTGTCTGGCTTATTTATGTATTTATTTTATTTTATGCATAAATTTAAAATTCAAATTAAATCGTGGCTTATGAAAAAGGTTTATTACAATGTACAAGACTTTTTTAATGATAAAAATATGTTATATTATAATAATAATTGATTGATTGATTATAATGTAATAATTGACATGCAAAATAATTTATTGTAAATCCACTTGCAGAAATAAATCATTTTATATGTTACTGTTTCACCCAAAAACAACTAAAAGGATTGGAATGAAATTTAGACAGATTCGATAATGTAATAAACAGAGAGCAAATTTTGCAACGGTTTGTTTAGAAAATTAAACTGAGTACCGGGTTCCAAGCACTTCTAAAGATCCGCTTGGGTATTATTACTGTAAAATAATCTTATTTTTAAGTTTCAAGTTCATCCCACCTGATGTATCACCACTTAACTAGCTAGGACCTCCTAGCTTAAGGGAGACAAGTACAGCATAATAAAGCTGGTACTAGACTTGTCGTTTGAAGGCTTGACCCCTGCTACTTATGTAGCACCCCCCAAGAGCTCTCGAAACCTTACTCACACGCAGGAAAACAACAACACAGAAGTGAAGCTTGAAGAACGATGTAGGTACTTTCTTGATATTGGCTCTTCAGTAGCAAGGATGTAGGATTTCATAAACTTACCAGGATCCTGGCTGCCGAAGTGTGGGGGAGTGGACCCGTAGGAGACCCACTTGATGAACATGAGCAGAACCATGTAGAAGAACAGCAGAATGAGGAACAGGATCTGAGGGATGAACTCGACGTAGATGCTGATGCGCCTCTTGAAGTAGCTGCGGAAGAGGGGGATTACTATATAAATGTCTGATGGTCTAACAACTACATAACCAAAAAATATAAATTCAAAGTCAAACACTTCTTTATTCAAGTAGGTTACATAAAACACTTTTGAATCATCATTGCATACAATGCAAAGTGATTCTGCTGTCGGTTCGGAACCTATGTCTACCGAGAAGACACCGGTAAGAAACTCAGTGGATTAGTTATGCTTTGAACTTCCAGCTTGTAAAATGATTTCCATACAAACTTTCAAATACACAGAAAAGGGGTTGAAATGGGCTTTCAACCTGTCCGCATTAACAAGTAGCCTTTCACAATTTCAAGACCTTTGTTCCCAACGTGCCACACTGTAACCTGTAACACTGTGACTCGTTGGGAAAACATTGGAAAATAATTTTCATCCAGTCACAATGCGACACGTTGGGATACCATTCTCAAATTATCTTCCAAAAAAGGGAAAAAAAGTTACAACACTATCTGTGCACCGAATTTCATTTTAATCGATAAAATACTTGGCGTTAATGTCGGACGGACCGACAGGCAGACATAAAGTTACTTTCGCATTTATAATATTCGCAAGAAAGGAAAGCAGCTTACATGTGATTCCAGGCAGACAGACAGACACCAAACAACATGTGGAAGACACCGATGATGATTGAGATCTTCATCTTGAACGCGTTCATGAAGATAATCTTGTTGGCCTCAGCGAGCTGGAAGTGGAAAGACAATTATAATAGATTAAAAATTTTTTTTGACGTGACAACGTCTAATAACTCTATACTGAAGGCAGCATGCACGAAAAAGATGACGTCATTGTCCCGTTACCCTCATTGTTGCTTTCCGCAAGCGAGAGCGCGGCACCAACGAGAGAGAGGCATGATCGGCTCAACTTTGTAACGTTAATCTACCGTCCATAAACTGACTACAGACAAAAAAATATAGCGCTTCACGCAGTACTAGCGAACTTTAAATATTATGTGAAAATAGGAAAAAAGCAAAAAGTTTTAGTGCAGATACACCTCTTGTTCTTTTAAAAAAATATTCAGAAGCCAAGGTGTCTTCGATTGTGGTTTTCAAACATTTCTGCAACAAATGTACCACGGGACCATAAGCATTGAATTCACTCTTGGCCGGTGAAACAGAGTGCGTGGATTCGATCCCCACCCAGTACAAACATTATTGCGATTGAACATTTGTGTTTATTCTGTATCTTTATAAAAGTATTTAAGTAGGTATGTACTGTGGTGCGGCCGTTCCGATTTTTATAATTACGAGTACTAAAACGTCTTCGGTATCAGGTCAATAAGTATACAATGTTCCGTAGCCGAGGCGATAATTAGCATCACGCAATGTCTTGAGGTTTCGGATTCGACCATTTACAAACATGTTTTTCTAGGATTTTAAACTTAATCACCTGCCACACAGGGTCTATTCCGAACGGGTACGGCGTCTGCGTGTAGTCGTGCGAGTCCGGATTCAGCTGCAGCAGTCTGTTCTCTTGCAACGTGGTCAGGTTGTAGTTGTTCCTCCAGGAGGAGCCGAAGATGTTGAGACTCTTGGAGAATATGTCGTTGTATATCAGCCCCGTGTACATAGAGAACAGGCCCATGAGGAGAATGATGTAGCGACCGCCGAAGAATATGTGCCAGATCTGGTGGAGAAATAAATGGTATTAGCTTGAAATAAGGTTTTATCGAATTGATTTTGAACGATCTGTATTGAACAACGTTTCCCTGAATTACAGAACTTTATATGATTCGGTGAAACGATGTTGTCTTCTCTCTCACATACATCTACAGTACCAGACCTGTGGACGGCTCCAGTCCCGTACTCACCTCGCTTTCTATCTTCTTGGCCTGCAGCGGCTTCTCCTTGTAGCATATACATCTACAGTACCAGACCTGTGGACGGCTCCAGTCCCGTACTCACCTCGCTTTCTATCTTCTTGGCCTGCAGCGGCTTCTCCTTGTAGCACATACATCTACAGTACCAGACCTGTGGACGGCTCCAGTCCCGTACTCACCTCGCTTTCTATCTTCTTGGCCTGCAGCGGCTTCTCCTTGTAGCACATACATCTACAGTACCAGACCTGTGGACGGCTCCAGTCCCGTACTCACCTCGCTTTCTATCTTCTTGGCCTGCAGCGGCTTCTCCTTGTAGCACATACATCTACAGTACCAGACCTGTGGACGACTCCAGTCCCGTACTCACCTCGCTTTCTATCTTCTTGGCCTGCAGCGGCTTCTCCTTGTAGCACATACATCTACAGTACCAGACCTGTGGACGGCTCCAGTCCCGTACTCACCTCGCTTTCTATCTTCTTGGCCTGCAGCGGCTTCTCCTTGTAGCACATACATCTACAGTACCAGACCTGTGGACGGCTCCAGTCCCGTACTCACCTCGCTTTCTATCTTCTTGGCCTGCAGCGGCTTCTCCTTGTAGCACATACATCTACAGTACCAGACCTGTGGACGGCTCCAGTCCCGTACTCACCTCGCTTTCTATCTTCTTGGCCTGCAGCGGCTTCTCCTTGTAGCACATACATCTACAGTACCAGACCTGTGGACGGCTCCAGTCCCGTACTCACCTCGCTTTCTATCTTCTTGGCCTGCAGCGGCTTCTCCTTGTAGCACATACATCTACAGTACCAGACCTGTGGACGGCTCCAGTCCCGTACTCACCTCGCTTTCTATCTTCTTGGCCTGCAGCGGCTTCTCCTTGTAGCACATACATCTACAGTACCAGACCTGTGGACGGCTCCAGTCCCGTACTCACCTCGCTTTCTATCTTCTTGGCCTGCAGCGGCTTCTCCTTGTAGCACATACATCTACAGTACCAGACCTGTGGACGGCTCCAGTCCCGTACTCACCTCGCTTTCTATCTTCTTGGCCTGCAGCGGCTTCTCCTTGTAGCACATACATCTACAGTACCAGACCTGTGGACGGCTCCAGTCCCGTACTCACCTCGCTTTCCATCTTCTTGGCCTGCAGCGGCTTCTCCTTGTAGCACATACATCTACAGTACCAGACCTGTGGACGGCTCCAGTCCCGTACTCACCTCGCTTTCTATCTTCTTGGCCTGCAGCGGCTTCTCCTTGTAGCACATACATCTACAGTACCAGACCTGTGGACGACTCCAGTCCCGTACTCACCTCGCTTTCTATCTTCTTGGCCTGCAGCGGCTTCTCCTTGTAGCACATCCAGAAGCCGAAGGCGGCCATGAGCGCGCCGTGCCCGAGGTCGCCGAACATCACCGCGAATAGGAACGGGAACGTGATGATGGTGTACGGCGCTGTACAACAACAGGTAAATAGTAGTCATTATCATAATATATTGGCTTTGGCTGAACCAAATCTCAGCAAAGGTTCACTACCCACCCAGAGTAAGCATGCCTGTGATAAACGTAATAGGTATGTTGACCGGCTAGTCGACTTTACTAGATACTTTTAAATACCTGTCAAAACATGATTCCTTCATTATATTTTCAATGCGAACAGCAATTTGTGGCGTTACAATTTTTCTTACCAGCCCGCCAGTCAGGGCCAGTCAGCCCAAATAAATAAAAACGGTCAAGTGCGGGTTGGACTCGCACACATCTTTATGTAAATACACTAGACATGCTCCAGTATATATTTATGTAATTTTTTTAAACCTGTAAATTGTTGAAAAGAGTAACTATCGAGTTTCATGCCGATTCTTCGCGATAGCATCAACATTCCGAGCACGGCAGTAGTTTAACTAACTCTGATCGATTGATGACAGACAGACGGAGAGACACCCAACGATGTCTTGGTAGCGTCCCATTTTAACCCATTAAGTGCCGAACCCTTATAATCTAAATTGGTGATATCAGTACAAACTCACCGGGGTTGACCTCCCGATAGGTGGCGACACCGTACGCGTATATGAGGTTCTGGAAGGCGTTAGTGAACTTGCTGGTCCGGTTGTACGTCGGGGGGTCCTCTACTGTCTCCATACGGTTCAGGATCGGCGGAACAGAGCTCCCGCTGCGCTCCTGTCAACAAGTAAATCTTACATATAAAAATGGATCGTTCGTTAGTCTCGCGAAAACTCTACAACGGCTATGCTGTTTTTTTTTTATAGTAGCGCAGTATATTGGCTCCTCCCAGCCTGATGGTAAGCAAGAGAGGAACCCACATCGCGATGACAACGGATTTGATACCGATATATCCTATCTGTTAGCATCGCCATACTGGCCCGCAAGATGATTCTTCACGCTCCTTTTGATGGTATCCATGGCAAAGGAAGGAGGAAACACATGAGCCGGCAACGAGTTCCAGTTCTTTATGCTCCGGCAAAGATAGGATTTAGCTAATGTTGGTTTTGCAATTACTATGGAGGTCAAGAAAACTATTATAGGTTAGAAATTTTTGAAAAAAAAATAGGCGTTACGACGTTCGCCGGGACAACTAATAAATAAATAAAAATTGGACAACATTACACACATTACTCTCGAGTCTGTGGTAAGTAGCTCAAGCACTTGTGTTACATGCAGCAGAAACAACGACGGTACCAGAACACCCAGACTCGAGACAATGCAGAAAAGTTCGTTACCTATTAGAGATGGCGTTGCATTCACTTTGAGGTTAGGTATAGTCCTGTTAATTATAATAAACTATTATAGAGGATGGGATATGAAAGAAAGCAATGTAAATCATCCAAATATATTAGTAAAATAAAAGAATTAAAACGTCTTCCACTTCATCGGTCTTTTGTCGTTCAAATCTCTCATTCATAACGTTCGGATATATCCGATATCCCACACCTTCATATATATTAATGTTATAAACTTCGAACTTGTTATATTGTAGATATTCAGTTCCAAACAAAATACATACATACAAACAAATATACCCTGTGTCAAGTCAAGTCAAACTCAAATATTTCTTTATTAACTACCACCGTAGCCGTGATCCGTGATCCGCAATAAGTAAAACGAACTTTGCCATATTAGTCTCATATCTAGGTGCTGCGGTACCATCGTTGTTCCTTATTTCTGAACCACAAGTGCTACTTATCATATAATCAAAGCAATGTATGTGATGTTGTCCAATCTGTTACTAATATTATAAAGGTGACAAATTTGTTTGAACGCTTTAATCTTAGGAACAACTGGTTGGAATTGAGTAATTCTTTTTGTGTTGGATAGGTATTATCGAAGAAGGCATATTTTTTTTCTATGGGCTCTGTCCCACTTTTATGATAACACGGTGATTCCGCCAATGTCAAGTGTTTAGAGAGGCACGATTTAATTGACAACAATTACAATACCAAAATTCGCTCACAAAGTCTAAGATTTAAATGGTACATTACAGATAAACATAATAACTATTCATACATACTAATATATTTACACAAATACTTAATAAATACTTAGAAGAAGGCTTTACGATATGTAACATCACGCCGTGAGCAATAGAACCAAAGTATTTATGGAAAATGTGGTAAAAACGGGGACGATTGGGAAGCCGGCGGGCCACAGCTTAAAAATATTAAAAGTAAATTTGTAGTAAACCAAGATTTTAACATCTAATCATTATCATGATGATATTCGTTAATAAAAACGAGCATATCAACATAACACTGTTTGTTAAATAAACACCGTAAACGTCTCACCGATGTTTTACGGCCCTTTTTGCTAACTACGTGCTAAAACAAGTCGTAAAAAGTTATACAAGACACAAGACAAGTCTTATCTAACCTTGGTCACAAAAATTAAACCCTAGGCTAACCGGAGCCGCACCGATAATACACGCATGGTTTATGCAACTCTATAATAGTTTTAATATGTCCCGCATACTTCAAATCAGTTAAAGGACAGATCTTGCAAAATTGAATGAATAGAATACATATAATTTACATAAAATTATGATTATATTGGTATTCGTTGTACAGTCAACAGCACTTATGGTATTGTGCAGTTTGTATCGCCCTTATGTAGTGGGAACAAGAAATAATGTTAAACTGACCCTGTTTTTGTGTTGAATGTACAGTATAATTCAAATTGTAATTGTGTGACTAAACAATAAAATAGACTGAATATACGTATTTATTAAAAGTAGTTTAATAATTAATTCGAAAGGGATTAGACAATGACATCATAGGTTTATAAAATACTTGCGGCCGCCGTGACTTCGTACGTATGAAGTTAGTTTGTTTTAACCCCATTAGAAGATTCATTTCTAAAGATACAATATTGTCACACTTCCTCGCCATTTATAGAACACAAATTTTGAATCTCTTACTTCACAAACATAGGACTTTCATACAAACTTCCAAACATTAGGGATGGTTTTCGTATAATCCTTTCTTAATGGATTTCTACACCCTATACGGAGCTATTTTGCCAATTTTCTGATGAACAAATGATATTGTTGACTAGCTGCTGCCTACGACTATTTCCGCGTTTTTTTTCGTAATAAAAAGTATCCTATATGTTAATCTAGTATCTCATCTCTCTTTCTACCAAATCCGTCCAATAGTTTTTGCGTGAGAGAGGAACAAACATACATTAAGACGTGTATAAATTCTTACAAACTTTATCTTCTATCTAAATATATAAAAGGAGAAACTGACTGACTGTCTGACATATCAACGCACAGCCTAAACAGCTAAACGTAGGCACTTGAAATTTGGAAAGGACGTAACTTAGGTACCGTAAAGGCGCACTATGAAAGGAATTCCCAAAATTCCCACGGGAACGGGAATTAGCGGGAAAATCCTTTTGTATGAAAAATCTAAACCGCTTAAGTTAAATGTTTTCAATCTAGCATGCATGCATACCTTAGTCAATATAAAGTTTCTCCCACACACACACAAAGATATCTCCTTAATATCACGCCAAGCGGACGAAGTCGCGGGCATAAGCTAGTCATTTATAATATTAGTAGGATACCAAAACCAAATTTACCACATTTACTGGGTCATATCGTGATCAAATCAATCGTAATGGCACACACAATCGATTTCACACGAAAGTACATTTCAATAGTGTTGATATACCACAGTATCGTGTGAAATAAAACAAAGATTAATAACAAAGAATTGTTTGAATTTCCACGTGGGAAAATGAAGCAGCATAAAATAGCATACCGTGTTTGTTCTTGACAAGCCAAAAACAATGTAATGGAATCTTTCAATGTATTTGACGATGAAATAAATATATGTAACAATCAATGATATCACTTTTAATTGGAATTTTATACTTAAAGAACTGGCTCACCTATCCAAACCAAATGTTTAAGCTTTGTTCGGACTGTTAAGCAGATGGTTTATATGAAGTTTGCACAAATTCGGTCGGGCGGTTCTTCTTTTATCACATTTTTGTAACAAATGTACTCGTGCGAACCCGCGACGGGTCATTAGTCTTTATACCTATAAACTACAACCAATTCTCTGCATATCCGATGTAACTGTTTTAACAATCCTCTGTATGTTAAAACAATTTTAGCAATAAATAATATTAAATTTGCCACAAATATAGCTCGAAACTTGAATTATTTTTTTATTTTAATATGGACTTATTTTATTTCGAATATAAGCGATAGAATATTGAACTCGTACTGACGATTCATAAGAGCTTTTGTAAAGCTTACGTGAATAAAGATAATTTTTATTCAATTCTATTTTGATACTGCTACTGTATCTGATCTGCTGAGTTTCTTACCGGTGTCTTCTCGGTAGATATAGGTTCCGAACCAAAATTATAACTTTGCATTGTACTTAATTATTTAAAAGTGTTATTTGTAACCTACTTGAATAAAGAAACATTTGAGTTTGACAGTTTGAGTTTATTATATACTGACCGTGCCCCTCCTGAGCGCCAGCTGGATGGTCTCCAGGTCGAGCGCCGGCACCCAGCACTCGGCGATGAGACACTTCTGCGTCACGTCCAGGTTGAAAAGGTTCAGCGTGTGGTAGATCGCCTTGATCTTGCGCACCTTCACGAACCAGTTCTTAATGTTCTTGGCCGCTGCGACCAGCACGCGGTGACGGTGGTCCTGGGTCTGACCCAACACCTGAGGAACAAAACGCACGTTAGTTTTTTTTTTTTATATTGCACTTCAAGATTGACCTCATCCCACCTGAAGTTAAGTGGTAATGAGGTCCTAGCTTAAGGGTGACAAGTACAGCATAATAAATATGTTACTGGACTTTTCGCCCTTACCTTGAAGGCTTAACCCCTGCCACTAATGTAGCACCCCCCAGGAGGTCTGAAAACCTTATTCACACGCAGGAACACAACAACACAGAAGTGATTGTTATTTGCTGCGGTCTTCTGTAAGGTAGAGGTACCTCACCAGTCGGGCTGCTCCATCGTATCGTTTTGATGTGATAAGTAGCCGAAGACGGGTTCATATCATTAAAAAAATATATTGGACAATGTAGCCAACCGAACCTACATACTTAATTGACTTACTTTTTTATGCTTTTAAAATTAGACGTGTTATTTTGATATGCTTTTCATTTACTTTTTCTGTCACATTCCTTCTACGTACTTTCTATCACTTAGCAATACATATTTTTTGATCGTTTTCTTTGCTGATTTCTCACGTCTGCTAATAGAGAACATCACATACATTGCTTTGATGCTGTGGTAAGTAGCTTAACCCTCTATAGGGCAGAGTTTTAATTATTCATTGGTTTTGGACCTTAATTTAAATAAGTAAGGTTTTTAACCGTAATAATTATTTAAATAAGTAAGGTTTTTAACCTTACCAAAAAAGTAAGGTTTTTAAATAATTATTATGGTGGTCATATAGTCGACAGAGCCCTTTAAAGGTTTAAGCACGTGTGTTACAGAAATCAGAAACAACGACGGTCCCGCAACACCTAAGCTCGAGACGGAGACAAAATCGTTTCCCATATTAACCCGTCCGGGGATCGAACCCGGGACCTCAGAGATGTCGCGAAGCCAAAGTCCGGCCAGTGGCCTCTCGGCCACAGAAGTCATCATTTTACCGAAACTTTATCGACCGACGATACGTTTCACCGCCCTTTAAAGTTTATATGGAAAAAAGTTTATGTTAGAAATATGAAATTTGGCACAAGTATATGTCGAAACTTAGATTAAAATATGGACTACTTTTTGTTTCGAATTTTAGGGAAGATAGGGGTAAAACCGACCATGAAAGTAGGTAGTTTTGTACAACTATGCTAATATGGATGTGCTAGCTTATGTCCGGGTCACACTGTAATAAAATTTATGGACTTCTTTTGGTGTCGTGCTTCATGATTTGTTAAAAGACTTGTAGCTACACTACCTTAGTAGATGGCGCATACAATTGGGCATATCACCGCGTCGCACGTCTGCGCACGCCGCGCGCTCCATACAACTGAGCGCGTGCGCGACTCGCAGGCGGTATTTACGTGCCTGACATCGCGTGACGTCACAAGGCTTCGCTGAGCGACGTCTACCTCTGCTGACATCCGATGAACACTGGAGTGGGTGCAACCGTGCGCCCGAATATATTTATGTGTTTGCTGTCCCGTTTCCACATCTGTCCTCTCGTACAACCATCTGTTACGTTTGCGATGTACCTTCCATAGAATAAGTATTACTCTACAGTACCGCCATTATAAATTATTTACTGATATAAATATGAGCAACCGAAATAAAGAAACATTCTTACATTGGTAATCATCGAGTTTCACTCATCTCCTCAAGACCACGATATTGGTGACCCCGACGTGATTGGTTCGCGCAATTTGAATCGATCATCGTGAGTCAGAAGATGGGAGATGAAGCAAAATACCACCTTGTCGTAGCACAACTGGAGCTTGCCGACATCGAGCAAGTTGGAGATATATTGCTATCACCACCAGCTAGCAATAAATATGAATCACTGAAGACCAGACTTCTCTCTGTATACGAAGAATCCGAGTCCAGACAAATTCAAAAATTATTAGGAGAAATGGAATTAGGCAACCAGAAACCTTCGCAGCTACTGCGCAAGATGCGTGACCTAGCGCATGATAGAGTTCCCGACAACACCCTGAAGTATATGTGGACCGGACACCTGCCAGCATCAGTACGCGCCGTTATCGCCATAAGCACTGAAACGAAGCTCGACGTACTAGCGACAATGGCAGATAAAATGTCAGAACATACGCAAGAAGTCAACTCTGTGTGTTCTTGTTCAAGCTCAAAACCGAATATAAATGAAGATTTACATAGCAAGATCGACGCATTAGCAAGAGAGGTCGCATCGTTGAAAATCGACCGATCACGCAGTAACGGGGCATTTCGAAAGAATCGTTTTAACCGCAATCGTTCGCGATCAAGATCGTCGAGTCGTCTCAGAAAAGATCCATTTTGCTATTTCCACCGGAAATTCGGAAAGGATGCGTTTCGCTGTCAGCACCCCTGCGAATTCAAAAAGAAGAAAGTAGATACGTTAAACTAACGCCGACTCAAGCAACGACGGGAGCTGGAGTCGCAGAAATATCAAACCACCGTCTTTTCATACAAGATAAGAATTCTACACTAAACTTCCTCATCGACACCGGCGCCAATGTTTCAGTACTACCCGCAAGTGGAAAAGAAAAATTGAAGATCGCGCCCACTAATTACCTGTACGCCGCTAACGGTTCGTCAATATCGGTTCATGGCGAAAAGACAGTGGTACTCAATCTGGGGTTACGAAGACCGTACAAATGGAGATTCGTCGTAGCGAATGTATCAAGACCGATACTCGGCGCCGACTTTCTCCAATACTATAACATTGCTGTAGACCTGCACGGAAAACGATTACTAGATCAAGAAACAAATCTTTCCATCAGAGGCTGCGTTATACCTACAACTCAATGCAGTGTGAGAACTTTGGACGACAACCAACCGTACCATGACCTTCTCAGCAAGTACCCGGAAATCACCCGACCCAGATTGACCAATATCTGCAGCACAGACGTTGAACATCACATTGAGACAAAAGGCCCACCAGTATTTTGCAGAGCGAGACCATTGCCGCCTCATAAATACAACGCGGCCAAGGAAGAATTTCGCCAGATGATGGATCAGGGAATTTGCCGTCCGTCATGCAGCCCATGGGCCAGTGCACTCCACCTCGAGAAGAAGAAAAATGGCCAGTATCGTACCTGTGGCGATTATCGGAGACTGAATGCAGCCACTGTACCCGACCGGTACCCAGTACCAAGACTGCACGATTTTACCTACAACCTGAAAGGCAAGAGGATATTTTCGAAAATAGACCTTCAAAAAGCCTATTTTCAAATAAAAATTCGAGAAGAAGATATTATCAAAACGGCGATTATAACTCCATTTGGACTGTTCGAATTTCCGAGGATGTGTCCTGGTTTGAGAAACAGTGGCCAGACATTCCAACGACACATAGATGAAATCTTGCGCGGACTGCCTGTTTTCGCTTTTATTGACGACATTCTTCTAGCTACGGAAGACGAAACTTCACATAAGCAACTTCTAGAAGAAATATTCAAGCGTCTGGAGAGGAACGGCTTACAAATAAATGCCGCCAAATGCATTTTCGGCCAAGAAAACATAGAATTTTTGGGATATAATGTTTGTTCGGAAGGAATAAAACCAACGACAGACAAAATCAGAGCGATCAGCGAGTACCCACTGCCTAAAACTATACAAGAATTAAGGCGCTTTTTGGGGGTGATTAATTTTTATCGCGAAAATACTCCACACGCAGCGCACCATCAACAGGCATTGAACAAATACCTTCATAACTCAAAAAAAAATGATAAAACGAGTATTGCATGGAACGATGCAGCATTAGAAGCTTTCGAACAGTGCAAGCGAGACATATGTAATGCCGTACTGCTTACTCATCCTTCGCCGGACGCACCGTACGCATTGTTCACCGATGCCTCTGACCACTGCGCGGGGGCAGTTTTACAACAAAAAATCGAGGGTAGATGGAAATCTCTTGGATTTTTTTCTAAGAAGTTCAGCGATGCCCAGCAGAAATACAGCACGTACGACCGTGAGATGCTGTCTATATACATGGCAGTACGACATTTTCGACGGATGTTCGAGGGATGCGAATTAACGGTTTATACTGATCATAAACCTTTGACTTATGCACTGAACGCTCAAAGTAAGAACGAGACACCCCATCGAACCAGATACCTGGAATATATCGGACAATTTACATCCGATATTCGTCACATCGCTGGAAAAGAAAACGACGTCGCCGACGCCCTGTCACGTGTCGACGCAATAGCTTGCCCTTCTCCAATCGAGTATTCTTCGCTGGCAAAGCAACAAGTACAAGATAACGAACTGCTATCATTTATCAAAGAAGGAAAACACGAAATCAAGAAGATCATCATGCCCGGCTCGTCGTTACCTATATTCTGTGAGACGGCGACAGGCACAGCTCGACCCTACCTACCGCCAGAATTTCGGAAACCAGCTTACCAAGCACTCCACAATCTGAGCCACCCGGGAATACGAGCGACAAGGAAGATGATCGCTAAACGATTTTTCTGGCCGTCTATGAACGTCGATGTATCGACATGGGCACGAGCCTGCGTCCCCTGTCAACGATCGAAAACACAGCGACACACGCATGCACCGTTGGCACAGTTCGAGCAAGTTGATCGACTATACCAAGTTCACATCGATATTATCGGACCACTCCCTACGGCTGATAATTATCGGTATTGCCTTACGATGATTGACCGAGCGACTAAATGGCCAGAAGCAGCTCCGATGGAGGAAATCACGGCAGAAAAGGTTGCCAACACTTTCTATCAAACCTGGGTGTCGAGATTCGGTTGTCCTGCCGTTATAACTACAGATCAAGGCAGGCAGTTCGAGTCAGAAGTATTCAAGAAACTTATGCAGCGCCTCGGTATACAGCGCACACGCACTACTTCATATCACCCTCAGTCAAACGGAATTGTCGAACGCTGGCACAGAACATTGAAGACTGCACTGACCGCGCGCCTTCAAGATAACAACAATTGGTCGCGAGAACTACCTACCGTCATGTTGGGGCTACGTGCATCCATTAAAGAAGACATTGGCTATAGTGCGGCGGAGCTACTGTACAACCAAGCACTCCGTTTGCCTGGTGAACTTCATGGCGAACATTCAACTTCAATCACATCGTCACAATTCCATAACGAGTTGACCGAAGCTATGCACAGATCGCAGAAACAAAGGTTGTCGTCTAAGCTTACGTACATTCAGAAAGACTTAAATACATGTACTCATGTATTCATAAGGAACGACGCGGTCCATCGACCGCTCACGCCTACCTACAACGGACCGTACAAAGTAATCGAGCGCAACGGTAAAGTCTTCACCATCCAAATGCCCCTCAGACAAACGAATATCAACATCGAGAGACTTAAGCCTGCATTCGTCATCACTGAAACCCAAGATCATCACTCAGATGTAACACACTCTGATAATCGTAACCGTACTGATGACGCCTACGTTACCAAGACTGGAAGAATATCCAAGCCTCCTGTACGCTTCGCTGGAGGGGGAGTAATGTAGCTACACTACCTTAGTAGATGGCGCATACAATTGGGCATATCACCGCGTCGCACGTCTGCGCACGCCGCGCGCTCCATACAACTGAGCGCGTGCGCGACTCGCAGGCGGTATTTACGTGCCTGACATCGCGTGACGTCACAAGGCTTCGCTGAGCGACGTCTACCTCTGCTGACATCCGATGAACACTGGAGTGGGTGCAACCGTGCGCCCGAATATATTTATGTGTTTGCTGTCCCGTTTCCACATCTGTCCTCTCGTACAACCATCTGTTACGTTTGCGATGTACCTTCCATAGAATAAGTATTACTCTACAGTACCGCCATTATAAATTATTTACTGATATAAATATGAGCAACCGAAATAAAGAAACATTCTTACATTGGTAATCATCGAGTTTCACTCATCTCCTCAAGACCACGATAGACTAATTAACGAACATCCAACGCATTGCTGTTAGCGTAATGTGTGTATTCTGACTTTGACATACTGAACTAAACACGTAAACGAAACAGCATAATTATATTTAAAGTTTAGTTACAGTTTATGGAAATAAGAATATCATGTATTTCACGAAACCCCAAGGGAAATCACGAAATCTGACTATTCTGAGATTTTGTAAGTAATCAGTCAGTATTTCGCTTAAACCTTATACGGCAGAGCATGTCCCAATTTTTCATTGGACCTTAAATCGAGGAAGTAAGGTTCAAATAACGGTGGTCTCATAGTGGACAGAGCCTTTTAAAGGGATAACAATAATATATTTTGTCATATGCCTATATAGATAGATATACGTTAATGTGAAAATTTTTACAAAAATTGGTTGTACAGACAAAACAACCTCTAGGTAGAGGAAATTAGTACATGATAGACCAGAAATGGGTACGACTGTGCAACATTATTTTTTATTTTTTTTTATTTACCAGATCACTTTAGTAACTACAAAACAAGAGTATCCGACATCTACAGAGATTTCGTAAAATCCCTGATTTCCACATTTGCCTTCGACATAATACATTTCGATTGTTCCTAATATGCCCCACGGACAACACTGAATCAGCAAAGGAACGCTCTTTGTTAAAACAAAAGTAATGTCCCTTCATCGCGTCTCAGGCTAACTAATTGGCCGTTTAAGAGTGCCCACAATGCGCGGCCTCGTTCCCAAGCCCTGCACACACGCTGAACAGATTAATCATATGCAAATAGGGTATGATTGAGTGCGCTGAATGGCTATGAGGCATTTATGAGACACATGTCTAAGCCTAAGATACGGCTGCATGATTTGTACTAATTTACCTATACTAACATCATAAAGTTGAGGATTGAAAAAAAAATTTTCATGATGGATAGTCCACTTAGGGAGCGTTCTAGTATTACGTAACGCAATTTTTAAACATTTTTGTATTTATTATTTAGCAAATTAAAAAATACGTTAATCTTGATTTAATAGTTATTTTACAAATTAAATATAATCTGTTTTTTATTCAGTCCGTTGCCCTATAGGTATACTGTCAACGTAACAGTTTGAACTTTGATCGCTTTTATGTAAGCGCTAAAATAAAACTGTCCGGTTGTTTGAAATCCACGGGTTTGCTGTCAGGAAAACGAAAAAAAAAAATCACGTGACTCAATAAAAGCCAATATGGCGGACGTCAAAGATTGCGGACAGGCTAGTTGAAATGCACCCCCCTGATATGGGTATCAAATGAAAGGGTTTGCTGTCAAGAATACAACATTATGGCATAAATGTATGAAAGCGTGTCTCTGTGCGATTGCCTCACCGTGTTCAAGTCCTCGATCCTGGTCATGACGCCCATGGCCATCTCCCTCCTGTCTGCCGGCGCCTCGGGGCACGGGTACAGTGTGGCGCGGAAACCCTCGCAGATCTTCTTGACGCGCGTCTTCAGCTGGTCTCCTTGGAAGAAGATGATGAACACCGACTTGTAGACTTGGTCCGACTGCGGAGAATTAACTGCATTAGTATTGTGCCGTTCATATCCTCGGAAGATCAAATGTCCTTCTAAAGGCCAGATATAATTCTAGTCTGGTTTTATGGTCTTACGACCTTAAAAGGCATAACAACAACAGATGCGTCCTATACGGAATGGTTCGTATTCCATAACGACCCATTTCGGCTTGTTTGAGGGGTAATACTCAAAACTTAACCTAAATTCTATACAGTGTTGTTTGACATCTTGAATTGAAAAATCGATGTAGTAAATGTGAATGTCAAGGAAACGATTTTCATGAAACATCAGCCTGCTGATAAAAAATATGAAGCGGCAAATTGCGTTAGGATAGCCTCTAAACATATTTTTATGATAATTGTCAAGATAGTCCAGTGATTAAACCTCAGTAGGTATAGTTATCAAGATAATTATTATGATAATTGTCAAGATATTTATCACTTGCTTTTATAATTTCGAACCCTGACCAGAATCATGTTAAAGTGTCGATGTCAAAGTCTAAGTGTCCTCAGACAGCAGGCAAGAAAACTAACAACTTTTGATAGAACATAGGTCATGGTACATCAGCAAGAAGAAATAAGCAGTAAGGTCTGGAACCGACTAATGCCCGATTTCAATATTTTACGATTCGTAATGTGTCAAAAATTACTATACGTTTTTCTTCAAGCGACTACGAGTCGTTAATTCTAATTTCAAATTTACTTTCATATCAGCTGTCATCAGCCGTCCGGCAGTCGTTTTTAGCTTACGATTCGAATTATTTATTACCACCCGTAACTGGAACGGAACGTTTTAAAATATTGCAACCGGGCATAAGCCAGCAACTGGTAATGGATAATGGACATTATAGCTCCCGTTCACCCAAGCAGGCGCACTATGGTTGCTAGTCATCTAGCAACGCTAGATAACTAGCAACCATTATTTTCGTATTTTTTTGTCATTTTTCAATCCATGAATTTTTATCTACGCAAAGTGTGATTGTTATGTCATTTTAATTTTCAATTACTAGACCTAAAATACTTGAGTTTCTAATTCGCCGTCCAGCCCTCCTGCACGCGCACTGCACATGCTGGACCTTTGGAGCCGGATGCACAGCTCCTCTTCTAGACCAATATCTCCAACAGTATACTCACAGATGATGGGTCCTCGAGCGGCGTGTCTATTTCAGCCTGTCGCAGGAACACGTTGCCGCGACACGCGCGCCAAAGCATGCGCTCGAACGCTGGGATGCGCTCGCGCAGGATCACTCCAGCGACGAAGCTGTACGCACAAAGGTAATGTCAACACTGGGCATTGGAGCTGATGAGATTGAGGCGAGCCAATCAAACTTTTTTCCATAGAACTCTTCGAATAATCCTCCAGAGTCCGAAGGTTGTGTATTACCAAACTATAAGGTTCATTGCGATTTCGTTTAATTTCAGAATGACAAGGACAGTCTGCAAATTCTATGTTTTTTTTTGGAAATTCTTTATAAACTTTAACATTTGAAATACAACAGCTGTTTATTCAAACATTTCTACCCTCTTGCTGTTGTGCTTCTGGCGGATTATTCCAAAAGTTTCCCAAGAAAAAGGAGCCCACGAATTAGACATCCCAGGAAACGGATCAGAAAGATTTCTGAACATCACTGAAGCAACGCGCGTTATATGTGTCACCGTAAGATTGTAAAAATCGTTAGATTACAATCTATCTCGCGAGATTGTAAACTGTCGACAGATTGTGAACCGTAACATTATGATTGCAATTTAACGCATTATTTTCGTTATATTGTAATCTATCGATGGAAATCGGTCAAATTGTGAACTGATGTAGAACGAAATGCATCTCGCGCGCTGATTGGTTGAGAGTTATATGCCCCCCGCCGCCTCGTCATTCGCCATATTTGTTTGTTATTTCGTTTGTTGTCTTTATACTATTAATTTATGGTATGTTTAAAGGACTAAATATTTGTTTATAAAAGTTTCTTAAAATTTTCCAATTTTAATTTGTGTTAAAAGGCAAAATAATTGTTTCATTTTATTGTAATTTTCAATTATAATTTCGAGTGTTTGAAGAATAAATATTTCGGTACAATTATTTCTCAACGTATGTCAGAATTATTGATTACCTAGTAAATAGTAAATAAATATATACTTGAAGATTTTTTGAAGTGCATTTATTTTATTTAAACGACATCTCTATTTCTTTAAATAAAAGAAATGATTTGAATTGAATTTCATTCCTACTTTACGCGGCCATACAAAGGCTGGTCGTGATTGGTCGCTCATACAATAAACCGACCAATCAAGAAGAGCTTTCGGACAGTTGACAGTTTGACGCCTAACAGATTGTAATTTAACGGTTTCACTTCGATAGATTACAATAAAGCGAAAAATATTCCGTTAAATTGCAATCCCCAGTTACGGTTCACAATCTGTCGACAGTTTACAATCTCGCGAGGTAGATTGTAATCTAACGATTTTTACAATCTTACGGTGACATATGCCCAACGTATCAATTATAAATATGAAAAGAATACTGTCTAACCTTGCCCAGGACCGCTTACGATTGGTTTAAATCACAGGACATGATCCTATTGGCCTAGGGATTGCGTCTGCAATCAATTCTGGGAAAGCGTTCACCTCATTTTGCGACTAAGGTATGCAAATTCGTATAGGACGTTACAAGATTGAAGCATTTCTTAGGATGTCGTTTTCGAAGTGCTGCAAGAATAAGACACTACTAGAATGAGAGGATGCTATATAGGACAGCTGTAGTAAAAAAATTTACATTTGGCTTTTAAGGGACCAAGAAGGCCATGAGTGGGCTGCTAGAGATGTTTGATGATGATGTCATCATATTTCATTCGTAAAATTGAATATGGAAACATAATAGCCAACATAAAACAGTAAATAATTTAGCAGAATTGGTTATGTTTTGAATTACCCTTTTTTTTGTTTGGTCCAAGTAATTTAAAAACTTAAATCAGAAAATACAGATGATCACGATCACCAATCATCTATTCTATAGCAGATAGGTATGATTAAGGAAAATTATGTTCAATTTACAAAAGGTGTAGAGGAAGTATCTATATTATGTTTCTAATAAAATAAAAAAGAATGCAGTCTGCAAATAAATCATTTTGATATAAAAGGTCGTAAAATACAATTATCTGGTATCTCGGTATCACTTTTTAGGAGAATCATTAAAATAAATAATTATACACGTTGTAATATTTACACACTGCAAACAATGGAGACGTTGATTTCAATGTTGGGTTTTTTAAAGTCCTTGACTGTGATTTTATTCCCGTCATTATGATAATGTAACTAAAGCTAAACGAATATCTTTTTTAATATGAAACATCATTTAGTACCTATATTTTTATTATAGCACACTTATAACTTCCTAAACGTCTACTCTATTTCTTCTTGAATGTAACTACAAATCGAGCCTTTATTTACTGATCTCTATTGCAATAAAGGTTCGAAGCCTATGGACTCTTTAATGATAGGTGCAACACCAACAGATTGGCCCAGAGCCATTCTGCAGCATGCAAATATATAATGCAAAAAATCCACGCTACGCAATCGCTTAAGGAAAGAGTCGCAAAAATACTGGTTGAAATAACTTAAGGCAATCTAAACTATTTGTGGATGTCTACTCGCAAAAATGTAATGACGAACTATTCTGTAATACTAAAATTGATACTGCTGTTTAAACTGCGGTAGTTACAGCTCTGACTAAACACTCAACTGGCACCAATTTTAACATGACTGTCTTAGACATTTCAAACAACTGCAAGATTAAATAGAAACAATACATCTCTAATGTAATTAGAGATTTCCTTCATCCTAGCTGCGAAGCATCGACCTGAGGGAAATAAATAATTTAAAAGCCAGGAATTTACTAGCCTTTGAAGAGTATGCTCGGCTTAATAAGTAACAATAAATAGGAGGTAGGTCGCAATAGATTTTGAATATTTCTACGTTTGGATGCGACCGGCATCAGTTTCGAAGAGGGGTGACAGTGACGAAATAACAATAGAAGCCGAAAAAGCTGATACTTAGAGCGGCGTGTACAAAAAGTAAGGCCACGGACACGAGATGAGGCTACAGAAAAAAAAAGAAATATGTTGGTATTTGCAAATGACAATTTAAAACGGTATGTAAACAGTGTAGGTATATATTTTAAAAGATGCCGTGCCCGAGCAGGGCGTCACATGAGGACCTGAATTATTGATGTAATGTGATATTGTGCAATAAATAATTTGAATTTGAATATCAGTAGAGGCGGCAAAAATTTTACTTTATGGACGCACCGTTCTATGATGTGAGAAAGGATGAGAATGTACTTTTGTACTGAGTAAATTATTGGACACTAATTAAAATCATATGTTGTTAAAGGATTGATGTACTAAGTTGGACGAAACCGTTCAAGAAAACTTGATTTCAGTTGCACCCTATGCAACTCTAATTTACACTATAACAATACAACACCTCATAAACAATCTACAAGATATATAATTATAAAAGCAGACCTAAGGCATAAATCTAAAGTTAACAGTGTAGCTATTTATTAAGATTGCCACATTAACTTTTATGGAGTTACAACGTACCGAGTAAATAGTTGTTGAGACTACCGCATCCAAAACAGTACAATGTACTGACAGGTAGTCTTCACCTTTAATGCTAAGACAGAAGAGTCATTATTGCTAAGCTACTTTTGTTGGAGACCATGCATATTGATCGTTAGCCAGGAAATAGTAAACAGATAAGACATAGTTTAGTTTTATGTGTCAACCGTGTAAGTTATGGCAGTGAGTTAAAACGTGGTTCCTTTCTTATTTGCAACCACATTACGACAATCGTATTTGTATTAAAACAGTAACCATCTTCTGAGGGTTAGATATCTTAGTTATTAACTGACTTAAAAAAATTTCAGTTTCTTAATTCGACCGATTTTTTATACGTGTTCGACATTGGCGGATAACTTCGTCATTTATAAACGATTTTGATGGTTTCTTTTGTAGGAAGGAGACATTACGACAGTGGTACAATAAAGATACCAAAATCTGGTTATGGCATCCTAGATAAAACAAGAGAAAGTCGGTATTTTGCCCAAAATGTCGAATAAGCAATTATTTCACAGGCGCCGTTTTATAATTTTGGGCGACAGAAGTACTAAAGTCACCCAAGCCTTAGTAGCTCACTTATTGAATTTTTTGCCAAAGTATTATTTAGGTTAAGGTAGTATATAAGTAGAATTTACGTACTAACTCCATTTAATAGAACCCGTATCGAATTGCAAGTGTTTACGTGATTTAAAGCTGATAGGTAGGTATTTAAGGATAGAAATCCTACTTAGAATAAATACCTCGATGTTTTATTATATGAACACAGATATAGTTGAAAAAACTTTAAATCGTTTATTAAAAAGTTATGCTTTTTGTTCGGATTGAATAACGGCTGATAATTTGTTTAAAGGTTTTTAGTCAAATAATCTTCGAACATAAAATATTCGAAAATACAGTCATTTTGTAATCAGGAAAAACAACGTACCTATCAAGAATTTTATTGATTCAGAAAAAACAACATACTACGTATGTATGTGTGTGCCTAAATACATAAGAGTATACGAAATTAATCATACTACACATTACAGAAGACACTGAAATTCGTCAAGATAAAACAGTGGCTGTCATCATTTTTATTCTATTGTCATTATTGTGAGTTCACTACAGATAAAAAAACGTAAAACATGCGTAATGTCCGTAGTATTCCGATATATCATATCTGCCGTGGAAAAACACTCCATTATTACAACCAATTGTATAACAATGATATGTGTATTACGCATTATCTAGAACTTACTGGTTTGATCTCCAACCGAATAAAAATTTACCAGATAAGTTATACAAATTAAATCAAGATAAAATTCTAGTAATAAAATGAGAAGGAAGATTCCTGGGATATAAATATGTAGACCGATGTTATCCGAGCACGTAGAGCCTATATTTTCCGAATATTTACACAAGACACAATGTGTAAATATTCGGATTCTCTCCTTCATCACTCTCATAATCCAATGAGACGGAAGATGCATCTCTCAGGGAGAGGTAAAATGCAGGATCGAGTATTTGCATGACCTTCAGACAGCGTAGAGCATTACTTTTTCTAAACATTCAGGAGATCAAACTGAATGCCACTCGGCAAGATAATTGTCCCGCAGGAATTTTATTCACCAACTAGGTTGTGAATGATGCTATATCGACTAGGCCACGGTTGCCAAAAGTTATTTTTACTTTAAAAGTAATTTTAAAGTAAAAATAACTTTACCAAGCAACATTTTTCTAGTAAAATTCCAAACAAAGTGTGAATCGGTTGATAAACATTTTAATCTATTAGAACATTAGAAATCGGAGATAACTTACACAATTTCATTGATGTTTTGAAACTACTTCAAAAGATGAAAAAGATTATTTGTAAATTTTAGATTTTGGGTACCGTCAACTATTGTGGAAGAATAGGATTTTTAAGGCTTACATTGATAAAACTCAAATTGTAAGGACTAAGCATTTTTCTACGTCTGTTCTCATACATTCATTCTCTAACTCTGTACTTCAGACAAAAATGATCTGGGTACCTTCACAACAACTACACAACATGACCAAACAGTCTCATCATCACTTAACATCACGTGAGGTGGAGGCTAATCGCTGGTCAGTCCTACAACAAAAGTAACTACGCTTCCTGAAACTGGATATAGCTAGATCCTATTCAGAGTAACCATGATAGTATGTTTTTTTTTATATGGCACTCCAAGATTGACCTCATCCCACCTGATGTTAAGTGGTAATGAGGTCCTAGCTTAAGGGTGACAAGTACAGCATAATAAATCTGTTACTGGACTTGTCGCCCTTACCTTTTATTGTAATGTAGGGTATGTTTGTTTTCACTGTCAGATTATTGTAAGAGACGTTGGCGGTAGCTGTATTTTTTGAGGTACGACTGGCTGCGACCAGTCGAATATACGAGCTCAAACGTACCGGTTGTTTTCCTTCTCGACTCCCACCACACAGACTTAACAGTTGGCGACGAAGGTCAAAGTACAACGCGTGCAATTCAAAATGGCAAAAATAACCGTCGGGTCATTGTCTTCGTTTAATCACGAAATTCAAGAGTGGCTAGTGTACAAAGACCGACTTGAACAGTGGTTTTTAGCAAACGACATTGTGGTGGATTCAGACAAAGCCGGTTGTAAACGTCGAGCTATATTGCTAAGTAATTTAGCAGAATCAACGTATAAGCTGGTACGTGATTTAGCTTTACCCAGTCAAGTGGGAACATTGAGTTACGGCGAAGTAGTGGAACTGTTCGATGGACATTTCAAGACCAAAAAGTGCACCTTTGCTGAAAGGTACAAGTTTCACAGTGCTACCCAGCACCAGGGCGAGGGTCTAGCAGAGTGGGCGGCTCGCGTGCGCGGGCTAGCTGCGCACTGTGGGTTTGTGGCATCACATATTGACGAGCAGCTGCGCGACCGTTTCGTCCTAGGGATGGAACCCGGTTCAGAGAGAGACAAACTTTTTACCAGCGATTTGGCGGGGTTGTCTCTGATCAAAGCCTTGGATATAGCAGAAGGGATACGCAGCGCTAGAATGGGAGCACAGGAGACACATCGACGAGTGGACGTGATGGGGACACCACTACAGGTGATGAGGGTTGAGATGGAAGGCGGACGCCGAAGCAGCGGCCGCTGGAGAGGCGCACAGGAGCAGGGCTCGGAGGGTGGCGCGGCAATGGCGCTTGCGCAGCGACAAGATGCCGGCCGCTGCACTGCGTGCGGCTATCTCGGGCACCAGGCGGCTACGTGTCGTTTTGTACGGTACAAGTGCAAAAAGTGCGGTATTCAAGGTCATCTTAAGCGAGTGTGCACAAAACGTTTAGTTGGTCAGCATTACGTCGAGTGTCAGGGGGATGTTGATGACGATGGTAAGCATTTATGTTGTAACATACGTACTTTTCGTGGTGAACCTTTGAAGGAATCTGTTGTTGTTAATAATGTCAGTTTGATATTTGAAATAGATACGGGATCTCCAGTTACCGTCATATCTGAGCAAATGTATAAACGGTATTTTTCAAACATGGCATTGGAACGGAGTGACGTCATTTTGCACAGCTATAATGGCGGTAGGTTAAATATTGCAGGTGTACTTAAGTTACCTTTTGCGTATAACAACAAGATGCATGATATTATGGTATATGTTATACGTGATGGGGGTCCGCCATTATTAGGCAGAGATTTTTTTTCACGGTTTGGTCTCCAAATTAGTTCCATAAATAACTGCAATATTTTTTTGGAGGACGTTGTTTCAAAATATCCTAAACTATTTTCGGACAAACTAGGTTGTTTTAAAGGTAATTTAGTAAATTTACCATTAAAGCCTGATTCAAAACCGATTTTTTTTAAAGCACGTCCTCTACCGTTTGCTCTTCGCGATAGTGTAGGAAAAGAGTTAGACCGGTTGGTTGATTTAGGTATTTTAGTGCCGGTAAAATACTCTGATTACGCCAGTCCTATTGTGCCAGTGTTAAAGCGGGACGGCTCGTTACGTCTTTGTGCCGATTATTCAGTAACAATTAATAAGCAATTGATAGTTGATAAGTATCCCTTACCTAGACATGAGGAGCTTTTTACCAAATTATACGGCGGTAAATTTTTTAGTAAATTGGACCTTTCGCAGGCTTATAACCAGGTGTGTTTAAATGAGGCCTCGCAAATGCTTACATGCATTAATACACATAAAGGTATTTTCAAATTCACAAGGTTAGTGTTTGGTCTTGCAAGCGCACCCGCTATTTTTCAAAGAACCGTAGAATCGCTGCTGTCAGGAGTAGACGGTACGCTTCTTTTTTTAGATGACTTTTTAATATGTGGAAAAGATAGGGCTGAAATGATGTCTAGATTAAATGAAGTTTTCCGCAGACTAGAGGAAGCAGGTTTTGTTTTAAATAAGGATAAGTGTACATTTTTCCAAGAATCTATTTCATACTTAGGATTTAATATAGATTGTAATGGCATACATAAATCTACAGAAAAAGTTAAGTCTATTTTACAGTCTCGGGTACCCACAAATATTTCAGAGCTGAAATCATTTCTTGGTATGGTAAACTACTATAGGAGTTTTATCAAAAATGCGTCATCAATTTTGTGGCCACTGCATAACTTGCTACAAAAAAATGTAGAATGGTCATGGACCAAGGAGCATGAGCAAGCCGTGGCAAACATAAAAGGTCAGTTAGCATCTGACAACACTTTAGCGCATTTTAACCCCGAGGCAGAGTTGATATTAACGGTGGATGCATCACCATACGGTCTAGGGGCTGTTCTATCACAAATTGAAGATGGTACGGAAAGACCTATTTCGTATATGTCTCGATCCCTTAACGCGGCTGAAAAAAATTATAGCCAAATACAAAAAGAGGCCACAGCTATAATATTTGGTGTGAAGAAATTCCATCAATATTTGTATGGGCGAGTAAAACCATTCACATTACGAACGGACCATAAACCGTTAATATCCATATTCAATCCTGATAAGGGCATCCCTGAAATATCAGCAAACAGATTGCAGCGATACGCAATTTTTCTCTCAGCGTATAATTATAAAATAGAATATGTCAATAGTGTTCACAATTGCGCGGATTTTTTAAGTAGATCTGTTAGCGATAACGGTTCACCGGCCGGGGCGCGCTCGGAACCCGTCGATGAATCATGCCTCGACAGGTCTGCTTATGTGCGTTTTGTTTACGAAGGAGAACGTTTTCTGTCTTTATCTGACGTACGGGACGCGGTTAAGCGAGACAAAGTAATGTCATCGGTCGTAGACTACGTGTTGAATGGTTGGCCTAGTAACATAGAGGATAGGTATAAAGCATTCCATAGCCACCGCACGGAGTTATCAGTGGAAAATGACTGCGTTATGAGGGGTCACAGGTTGGTCATTCCTCAAAGTTTACAGACTTCGGTATTAAACGAATTACACAAAAATCACTTAGGTGTTTCGAAAATGAAAGAAGAAGCTCGTCATAGGTTTTGGTGGGCGGGTATGTCCGCCGATATTGAGCGACGCGCCGGCGCGTGCGCCGCTTGCTCGGCGCAGCGCGCGTCGCCTCCGAGGGCGCCGCTCACCCCCTGGCCTTTTCCGTCGCGCCCATGGTACCGGGCACACTTAGATTTTCTTGGCCCAATTAGCGGGAAAACATTTTTAATAATTGTGGATGCCTATTCAAAATGGGTTGAATGTTTTGATGTATCCACTGGCTGTAGTTCGCGCATAGTCATTGAAAAGCTGTGTGAAGTGATGGCAAGGTTTGGTTTAGTTCATACAATTTGCTCAGATAATGGCACTCCTTTCGTATCGAATGAGTTTAAACAATTTTGCGCTCGGAATAGTATAACACATCTGACTTCTCCGACCTACAATCCGGCCAGTAACGGTCAGGCCGAGAGTTATGTTAAAATTATTAAGAAAGCTATTAAGTCAATATTATTAACAGGGTCAAGTTTACGCGATTTAAATATAAAATTACAGGAATTTCTTCTAAGTTACAGAAATTCCATACATTCAACAACCAACAGATCTCCCGCTGAGGTTTTATTTGGTTACAAATTAAGATGTAGATTAGATCTTTTAAAACCCTCACAGTCTTCACCATCTGACCTGACACTCGACGCTCATGTAAAATCTAAACAGTGTTTGCAGAGTGACCATTTTCACGGAAATCGTAAAGTATTGTTTAAAATAGGCGATTTAGTGTTAATAAAACTTTATAATCTACAAAAATATCATTGGAGACGTGGTACAGTAAAAAGAAAGATTGGAAACTCATTATACTTGGTGCAGCTGGATAATTCAGATCATACTGTAAAAAGGCACGCCAACCAATTGTTGAAATGGCGGGGGGGAGAAGATGATGGCTGTTCGCGGAAGGAAATGGAGCGGACGGTCCCAGCGTTTATCGTCCCCTCAGGACAGGTCATCGCTCCACAACAATCGACATCGACCAGCACGGAGCCATCGAATGTTGACGAAATTTCAACGCCGCCAGACGTATCTTCGCAACCAGTAGCCGATAATGTCAGCCTTGGACAGAGCGAAAATAGTCCCGACAACTGGGTTGATTGTGGTGATGAGTTGGTCCCACCTGACGTACATGACGTCACATCCGGCCCTCTTCCCCCAGCTGCGGAACCGGTGCATCAAGAGGTACCCACCGCACCTCAGAAAGAGGTGACGACGCGTTCAAGACGTGATAGGAACGCTGTTGATTATAAAAGGTTCTTTTAAATTAAAGGTGGAGGAATATTGTAATGTAGGGTATGTTTGTTTTCACTGTCAGATTATTGTAAGAGACGTTGGCGGTAGCTGTATTTTTTGAGGTACGACTGGCTGCGACCAGTCGAATATACGAGCTCAAACGTACCGGTTGTTTTCCTTCTCGACTCCCACCACACAGACTTAACACCTTTAAGGCTTGACCCCTGCTACTAATGTAGCACCCCCCCGCAGCTCTGGAAACCTTACTCACACGCAGGAACTCAACAACACAGAAGTGATTGTTATTTGGCTGCGGTCTTCTGTAAGGTGGAGGTATTTCACCAGTCGGGCTGCTCCAGTTCGAGCGACAAATCGCTATGCCCTACCTCTCTTAAATGTATGTTCTGTATGTTCGACAAATCTACGTTCTCTAACAGCACAATCAAAAGAAGTCATCAATGTAACCGCAACACAATGTCTACAGCGACGTCATTTAGTATCTATTAAAATGTTGGCCTTCAGTACTTTTGTGGTCATGACAATTACCAGTCTCTATTTACGAATCCCGTAAACGTAATGTCAGAAGTCCAAAAAAAAAGGTACAATGTTTTAACGGCAATTAGAGCCCTGATAGTATCTGTCCATCACCCACAGTACGGACAGTCAAGGTAAACAGTTGCAGTTACATTAGTTCTTATGCGCATGACATAAGGGTGTTTATGATTTTTATAATGCTTTACGCCGCACTAGTTTGTTTTAATATTTCAAAGAAACAGACATATTTTATCTCCCGCTGCGGTGCGGGAATCAAACCCACGACCTTCACGTATCGCGTGTACTGCTCTTCCAACTGAGCTAACCGCAAGTTATTGTAGGCGATGAAATGTTTCTGCTGTTGACACGTTAGCCTACGGTAAGTGCCCTCAGCCGAATATTTAGAACTACATACTTATCCGATAAGTTACAATAACTTGCGATTAGCTTAGTTGGCAGAGCAACACGCGCGATACGTGAAGGTCGTGGTTTCGATACCCGCACCGCAAGGGGAGATAAAAAAATTCTGATTCTTTAAAATATGACATAAGGGTTGTCTAAAGTGTAGTTTGACGTGCTTTTATCTATACAGTCACATACACACCTGAGTAGTTATAGTGTTTGTACTGAACCTTATGTCTTGCGCATAAAAACTAATATCAAACGAATGTTCAACACGTTTTGCTTTTGGCCGTAAATATTATTAGCCGTCACGTGATAATTCGAGTGGGAAAATACGCGCCACAGTGATGTGAACTCCGGTAGAGTAACTATAATATGTTTTGCCTGACTCATTTCTCTCTTACTCATATTTACCTCAATGTGACGGTGTTAAGGTAAATAGGTACAGACGCTTTATACTATCACTTAATTCATGCTTACAGACGGCAAAATTAGAAAAAAATCTATGTTTCTTTTAAAATAGGGAACGAGTACCTCCGATAAAGTAACTCCGGCAAACGTCATTGAACGACGTAGTGCTTTTCAAAGAGGGTTTTTTTATATAGCACTTCAAGATTGACCTCATCCCACCTGATGTTAAGTGGTAATGAGGTCCTAGCTTAAGGGTGACAAGTACAGCATAATAAATCACGTCATGCTCCCCAGCGGACCTACTTTTGATTTAACTAGTATAAGTTACTAAAATAATTCTATGAAATATCTTTAAAATTCTAGTCCTATTTAAAAAAAATCTATGTCTCAGGTTTCGCCGTATTTTATAATTGAAAGTGGTTGCGCTGCAGAGTCTCCTTCCAGCGACACCGTCACGATATATGTATTACTATGCATAGTATAATCAAATATATGGTATCAAATAATTCTATAACAATTCTATATTGAACTAGGACCCCCAAATCCTCACTAGAATTTAAATATACTGTCAAAGCGGTGTCTCAAATTTTCTCTTCGAAATAGTTGCTAAACGCCTAGAGTAAAGTTCTTAGCAACATTACCATAATTATATCTTTCTTCAGAGGTAAAACTTATTAGTACACAAATAATTATAAGTATTTGTTGTGTTATATTATTATTGTAGGATATTAATAGTATACCTTGTTGTATTACATTTTGCTGTAACGACTAAATATCGTAATGTCTATGTTTATGTCACACAATTAGAATTATGTCTTACCCACATATTAAGGAACCATTGTTTTCAACACTGGCTAAAGCTCTTTCAAGAAATGATACTTCGGTGGATGTTTTAAAATTAAGAGCTGAAATTTTGTCTATTTTTTTTGCACTGAAGCAAAATTCTAATCTCAAAGTTATTGACTGCAGTTGTAATGTTATATATGAAGGATTATTACTTCATGAATATCATAGTGCAAAACATGAAAAGTTTTGCACTATTTGTGACTTCAAAATAGAAAAATCGTGTCCTATATTGCCACTCGATCTTTTAATTTTGGAAGAATATGGCCTGGCAACTGGACTGGAAAAATCTGCTAATTCAATGTTGATTGAAAAAACGCGCTTAAGTAATCATGAGTGCAATAGTAAAGAGGCAGTGCTGCGTGAGAGTGTATAAATGTTCCTTGTGCGTGAGACATATAAATTGAGCGATTTAATAGTGTTTGAAATTGCAAAAAACAACATAAGTATTAATGAAATACCCAATAATGTAAGTCTAATCGAGAATAAAAAATATAGTATCGTTGCTGCTATAGAATATGTGCCTGGATTACCGGGTGGCTTGGGACATTTTAAAGCACACTGCAAAAGTGGTGCCAAATGGTACTGTTATGATGATTCTTTCAATAAAGTTTCGAAAACAAATATAAAAATAAATATGCAAGTAGACGTACTCATTTATGCAAGAATATAGTTTTTTTACATGTGTATTTTTTTCCTTTTGATTATTTGTTACAAGAAGTATAATCTCCTTATTCGAAAATTAATAAACCTTGACACTGATTTCTCGTAATTAGAAAATAAATTCTTTCATTTCATACTCCCTACTCAGCCAAATTCGAATGCTTGTGGTTGTAACAATTAATTTAAGACTAGACTAGGCGTATATCAACTATTTCGAAGAGAAAATTTGAGACACCGCTTTGACAGTATATTTAAATTCTAGTGAGGATTTGGGGGTCCTAGTTCAATATAGAATTGTTATAGAATTATTTGATACCATATATTTGATTATACTATGCATAGTAATACATATATCATGACGGTGTCGCTGGAAGGAGACTCTGCAGCGCAACCACTTTCAATTATAAAATACGGCGAAACCTGAGACATAGATTTTTTTAAATAGGACTAGAATTTTATAGATATTTCATAGAATTATTTTAGTAACTTATACTAGTTAAATCAAAAGTAGGTCCGCTGGGGAGCATGACGTAATAAATCTGTTACTGGACTTGTCGCCTTTACCTTGAAGGCTTGACCCCTGGTACTAATATAGCACCCCCCAGGAGCTCTGGAAACCTTACTTACATGCAGGAACACAACAACACAGATGTGATTGTTATTTAGCTGCGGTCTTCTGTAAGGTGGAGGTATTTCACCAGTCGGGCTGCTCCAGTTCGAGCGATAAATCGCTGTGCCCTATCTCTCTAAATTTAATAGTTGTTGAAATAGGCAAATAATGAAAAGATTAAATCACAATTTACTATTTTTTTTTTATTTACTACACCCATACACAAATTATATTGAATGAGTTTAATGTAGTCTTAACTTGCCATTGTCATCATGTCTCAATTTATCATAATTTACTATTAACAACACGCTAGCCAATTAGATTGTAATACCAAAATTAGGCAAATTCCCTTCGTTCGTACGTCATCAAAAAAATATATAACTTTGCTGTTGACAATGTCCTACTGTGAACACGGAAACCACTGCCACCTACGTGCAAAGGAAATCCGCGCCAAAGCATAACGCACCTGAACACGTAAATATTTAGGTCCACTATCAAATCAAACAGGCAATCGCATATGGAAATAGCGATGTGACTGCACGAACCCGCAATTTAGTCTTCAATAACTTCATTAGTACAAATGCAACTAAACGTATTCGACCAAACTGATAATGGCACCCATTAGTCCTCAGTATCAACAGCACGTGAAGGTAAACACTTGCGATAATAAATCTTATTCGCCCGACATAAGAGCGGTGCAAAGTGTCTATTGTGCATGCTTTTGCATGTAGATACATGTGGCAGTAGATTCCCACGATATCGCGTTAAACCATACTCAAGTAGGTCTAGCATGGCAATAGGTACGTCAAATTTATCGCATGACACGACAAAAGTTTCGATACTGTTAATTGGCTAATAGCATCGCACTCGTATTAGACGTTCTTTCCTTTCAGCCAATCAGCCACTGACGCACACTGGTCCGGATTTTTAATATGGAAGACTTAGGACCCAATGTCAATATTTCGGGCTGAAAAAAATCATGTGGATAGATAAATGAACGTTCATCAACGTTTGTTCTAGCAGTTTTTATGAAATTGGTTATTTTTGCGAAAAAAAAAACATTGAAAAAAAATTTGTATGGAGAAAAAGTGAAATTTTTTTTTTTTTCGAAAAGTTCAAAACTGTTAGCAGTGAAACCTTTTGTGTGTTATTGTATTACACTTATTCGTTAATTCCATATTTTTTTTATTTGCATATACTTGCAGCCTTGGCCAAAATATGCATCGGAACTTTCATTGTATTTATTTCAACTATTTGTGACAATTTAATTTTTTTATTGATTTATAGTCACATAATTTACGCATATTTTCAATATAATAAATTTTAAAATCCATTAATGATTTTGAAAAATAGATTACAATTAAATTTTAAAAATCAAAATAATATTTTACTTCTTAGTGGTTAGCTGTTGCTCAAAGCGCAGTTAGTGATCGAATGAGGCATTGCCTGCTAATATTCCCCTCCCATTCCCTAATATTGCTATCTCTTTCATTTCCTACTATCGCTATCTCTTTCATTCCATACTTCTCTCTCTTTCGCTCCTTGAAACCCTTGCTAGTTGAGCGCTTATGAATCAAATAAAACAGACGGGAGCTCATGTTGGAGCGTCATTAGACATTCAACCCTTGAAGAGTCAACATACCTGGAAATTTTAACGTGAATAATCTAGCAACTTGATCATGGCTGGATTTGGCACTAACCTGGACATTTACGTGTTTCTGCGACAAGAGGACCTCAAGGATTACAAACGACTGCATCAAGCAATTTTGGATTGCGTTTTGCTTGAAATTTCGCAAGAAGATTCAGAAAAATTATTGAATTTTGCAAGATCTTTTACTGTGAACTTAAATCGTCGATGGACCGAGGCACACAGGGTGCAAAAAACATTCATGAAGAAGCATATGAACTGGTTGGAAACAAGAATTAAGTGGCCTGAATGTGAATCAGTAAATCTCACCGAAATTTTTGAAGGGACCGAAAATTTGGATCCTCGTTCTACAGAAGAAGAAGCAGCTGTTCAACCCATTCCATCTACTTCGAAGGCGACTAGTGACATTGGAACATCTACAGACATTGCATCAAGGAAGCCATTTGAAGACTTGGGGAATAAGCAGAAGAAAAGGCGATCGGGTACATTACTCGACTATCCGGAAGAGGAACTGACTTTTGCTTTTGTCACGAAGCTAAAGTCTAATGGGAAAGAAGGTCTTGCTCGCATCATCGATCACCTTGTGAAGAATCCTGAAAAGGTTGAAGCTGTCGAATCACTTTTATCAACAAACGAGAAGACGGACACTATGCAGGAAGATCAAGCGTTGGCCCTTACTGCATCATTGGATCTGTCAAAGTGGAAGTATCTTTGGGACACTAGATTTATTTAGTAGTTTAGGCGTGATTGAGCGACAGAGAGACAGACAGACAGAGTCACTTTCACATTAATAATATTAGTATGGATTTTATCTTAGTACCGAATTTACTTTCCCGAAACCACTTAAAGAAGCAAAAGTACTGATTTAAATAAATATATATTAGGATAAACGAAATAAACGCCAAAGCTGCAAGTAAATATTTTGTATTACCAGTAGAGCTCTTGTCTATTTTATCTGATTTATAAGCGTGGAACACCACTTGTCTTAAGAAGAAAAAGAGTGAGCAAAAGAGAATGAAAGAGACAGCAATAGTAGAAAATAAAAGTGATAGCTATATTAGGGAATAGGAGAATATTAGCAGGCAGGCAATGCCTCATTCGATCACTAGCTGTGCTTTGAGCAACAGCTAACCATGAGAAGTAAAATATTATTTTGATTTTTTAAATTAAATTGTAATCTATTTTTCAAAATCATTCATAGTCAACAAATAATGGATTTTAAAATTTATTATATTGAAAATATGCGTAAATTATGTGACTATAAATCAATAAAAAAATTAAATTGTCACAAATAGTTGAAATAAATACAATGAAAGTTCCGATGCATATTTTGGCCAAGGCTGCAAGTATATGCAAATAAAAAAAATATGGAATTAACGAATAAGTGTAATACAATAACACACAAAAGGTTTCACTGCTAACAGTTTTGAACTTTTCGAAAAAAAAAAATATTTCACTTTTTCTCCATACAAATTTTTTTTCAATGTTTTTTTTTCGCAAAAATAACCAATTTCATAAAAACTGCTAGAACAAACGTTGATGAACGTTCATTTATCTATCCACATGATTTTTTTCAGCCCGAAATATTGACATTGGGTCCTAAGTCTTCCATATTAAAAATCCGGACCAGTGTGTGACGCGCTGATTTCAATCGATTTTGACGTTTGTTAAGAGCGCGATAAAATTTAGTCGCATGGCGCATGCCTGAAGGTTTCGTATTCATATATTTTCTACTAATATTAAAATCTTTTGGCAGTTTTTGGCCCGCATCTTCATTTTACATTACTAATATTATAAATGTGAAAGTTTGTGAGTATGGATGTTCGAATGTTTGTTAACTCTTTCACGCAAAAACTACAGAACGGATTTCCATAAAATTTTGTAGGAAGAGAGACGACGTACTATATTAACATATATAATACTTCTTATCGCGAAATAACGCGGGCGAAGCCGCGGGCAACAGCTAGTTTATTATAAACGCGAAAATTAGTGAGAATGTTTGGATATCTGGACGATATTATGTTCTTCTTTCACGCAAAAACTACTGAACTGATTTCGATAAAATTTATTAGGAAGAGAGATGATATACAAGATTAACATATAGGATACTTTTTATCGCGAAATAACGTGAACAAATACGTAGGCAAAAGCTAGTTTAAAATAGCAGCGCACAGTCGTAACAAAGGTTAAATTTCATAGCAAAAACCGACACGTAACGCAGTTATCTCGTTTTAAGCAAAAAGTCGAGGGCATAAAAAATACCAAATGGCTGTTACGTTCTTATTCATTCCTAATGACATCGGTAATACTTTGACGCGCTATTTTCATCAATTATTTATTACTATTAAAGCAGAGCAATACATTAGACCAGACTATTTCAGAACTTAGAAGATAAAATATCATAAGATCATTTGTTTGAATATTCTTAGTTGAGGTCCTGGATAAGAATCACAACGGGTTCAATATGTAAAACGAAGTTTTCTGTATTGGCTGGGGTCTAGGTGTTGTGGTATCGGTGTTGTGGTATCGGTGTTGTTTGATAATTTTGGTACAGTTAGATTACGAAAGAAATAAAAGACATTTATATAGTAAATAAAAAGGACACATTGCATTTCAATTAAAGGGTGAGGGATAGTCACAACAGCATCCTGAAAACAGTAGCGGAATATTACAGTTCTCCGCTAATGAAATATTTTATACGCACCCTTACGTTTACTAACAATAGACAATAAGAAATTGTTACTAACCCACTATGGATTTAAACTCGTCCGAAATAAAATTATTTTATTTTAATTAAGCGCGACGTCACATCTTCGTATAGTGTTTACGAATAAGTGACGGAAACACTCCTCTATCCACTGAACTTTGTCGCGATTAATCCACAATTTTTTTTTATTTATGGAACCTAAAAATAATTATTTATTTTATTATATTAATTAATTTATCATGTACAGACTACGTTTTAACATTATATTCTGGTGTTTGTTATTTATTATTATTTATTTTGTTGTGGACATAGCGCTCCTAGCATTATGTACCGTTTTGTACAGTAAAATTTGAAATAAAAAATAATTATATACGTTTTCATTTTATTTTTCAATTTTGAATCTTGCAGACGGACTTATTAGGATCATTGTATTTTACCGAGTCATCATAGCTATTAAGATACTGATTAAAGGCAATAAAAATTTTGAACTGGGTCCTTCAGTTTAAGCGCGTAATAATTAACGACTGTTCGCGCTTGCAATAAAGATTGTTTTATTCCTTCGCGTCCAAGACACTTCAAGATTCATCATTAAACGTCGGGCAAGGATACTGATCTCTATGAGAAGGCCGTTCTCCGAATCTGTTAAAAGTAATGTCAACAAACCCATTTGAGCCATTCAAGCTTAGGTATACAGATTGATAAAGACATTGTCTTAACGTATTGTAATTTTTATACGTCCATCGGCAAACTTTAAAATTTGCTCTCTGCATTAAAAGTGTGTGGAGTGTGCTGCTATCCTAATGAAGTCGGTTTACAGGCGGTATTTTTTTTTTGAAGAAACAGAACAATTTTTCGGCACACGCGATACATGAAGGTCGTGTGTTCGATTCCCGCACTACAAGGGGAGATAAAAAAAATCTGTTTCTTTAAAAATTACGGACGGTAGTCTCGACGTTGAAACGCTGAGCCGACCGTTCGAGCCGCGCTCTCGCTAAAGCGACAATGAGCGTGACGGGACAATGACGTCATCTTTTTCGTGCATGCAGCCCGCAGTATCGAGTTATTAGACGTTGTCACGTCAAAACTAATCCATACGATTTAGGTGCCACTCGTATCTATATTATTCAATGTACGAATCCTAATCTGCTTCAAAATGGACCACTCAGCCGTGGTGCTTGGAAGTGTCAACATAAACTTCGATAAGAATCAAACAATATTTAGTTTGAGAGCCTACTTCATGTAATGGATATCAAATTCTACTATATTATAAACGCGATGTTTGTAATAATGTACTGATATATAAATAATAAATAAATAAATATTGGACAACATCACATACATTGCTCTGATTATGTGGTAAGTAGCTAAAGTGTGTTACAGAAATCAGAAACAACGACGGTACCACAACACCCAGACACCACATTACCCGAGACAATACAGAAAAGTTCGTTTTCCATATTGACCCGACCGGGGATCGAACCCGGAACCTCGGAGATATATGGTTGTCTAGATGTATGTATTACTCTTTCACGCAAAATATACTCAACGAATTTCGATTAATTTTGGAAAAAGAGAGATGACATACCAAATTATTTAATAGGATACTTTTTATCCCGAAACAATGCGGGCGAAGTCGCGGGCAAAACCCAGTGTCATATTTATCCCTGCCCATTACGATATCCTTGTTACCGTCCTATCACGGTTAAACCTTTAACCAACAGTTTCTAGATATCTACTATTTCGTCTACCTAAAGGTTGTCTGGAGGATATTGCTTTCTAGCAATATGACCGCCTAGATGATACTTGAACATGACTATGTTTTTCTGTGCAATAAAGTGTATCTATCTATCAACAGAACCAAAAAAATAATTGGTTTTGGACCTTACCTTAACTGGTCAAGGTACAAATTATGGTAGTAGCATATGAGCCACAGTCGGCTTAAGGTTTAACGCTTCCAATCAACAAGTCATTGAGCACCCGTCTCCCTGATGATGCGTAGTGACGTCACTGCGTCATTGGCAGGCGACCAAGTCTGCGCACGTGAGAGATTTATATTTGTATGCTGGAGTATGTCTGGCTTTTAGACAGGTTACGAGCGAAGCGTTCCTCGAATCACGTGACTGGTGTTTGAACCAACTATTACATCGAGAACGGGGACTTTCGGCATTGGGTTGTGTAATTGTATTTAAGAGCCTTTTCCTAGATTAAACTGCAATTGAGCAATAGGTTGTGAGGGAATTTTGTAAACGGAAGCAACCAAAATATGATTATCAACATGAAAACCGACTTCCCTCGATTGCTCTAGATTGCCATCATCACATCCTAGTTTAGTTACTAAGGTCCAAATTTGGGATAAGTACTTTTTAACAAAGAATCATAAAATTCGTTTCATTACGACGAATCTATCTCGGAACACACATACAAAATTGTATTTAATTATGGTCCAATTAGGAATCCCGCGAAAAGCGAAAAAAGGACGTTCAATTCGGCTTAGTTAGTTTATTCCAGAGTTCCAATGTATTTCGGCTTATTTAAAACTGAAAGACTTCTTTCCTTGTATCTCACTTTTATCTCATGAAAAAACTTTACTACCACTGACCCTTACTATACTAATCACAACGTATTAAATAAAACTTGACCAAATAACCTTAACCACTGAATTTTGATTTGAATATTGTTAGTTATCAGTGAATTCCGATAAAACGTTAAGATTTTATTACAGTTTGTTAAATCTGAGTCATAAACAATGTTCCGTTTCACTTTACGATCAAAAGCGCGTCATACTATCTATATTACACTTTGTTCGCACATATGTCATGCGCATAAGAATTAATATCGACTAACCTTTAATTAAAACATATCTGTGAAATAGGACATGAAAGATATACATATAGAAAAGTTAATATATTCTTTAAACCCACCGTCACAGCTCACAACTCGATTGTAATGGCAAATGAGATCATACATTCCATTCCGTAATTAAATCTGACAGTAACAACTGATGCCTGAACCAGATTTCTAATTCGTCACATCTGAACGGTGTGAAATGGAAAATTAATTGCAACGTTACTATTTCTAGAAACTAATTAACGTTTCACATAAAATCTCAAGTTTGCTATTTTTCACAATTTTCCTACATTTTTTGATGAACTTTTAACAACGTAATCGTTGTATTGATTTTGAAATAATATTGTAAACAGCGTAAATGTAATAGTTTGACTCAGTGTAAAAATTGTGCTCCGGTCACTAGTAACTAGTTGTACACTCTAGTTTAGAACATTATGAGGTATGTTTTGAAAACAAATATTTCTTGGTTAAACAGTGAGCGATTTTTGAGCAAGCATGTTTTATTTCCTGAAACTAATTCTGCGCCTTAACTACTACAACAGTTTTCGTTAAACTAAATAAATTGTGTTGTTGTTATATAACGAGAATGGGTTTGGTAAATCTTAATAGAATGATGATACATAGATCACGTAAATATTAATTTCCATAGCTTTTCTGTGAGGCAATAGTTTCGCATTCCAAAAAATCAATCTTCTTAATAAATAACCTGCTATGTACAAACGTACAATAGGTAAACAGCAGCGAATTCAATATTTATCGCACCACGTTTTTTCCCCTATTAGCAACTTGACGTATTTTGTTTGCGATATTTCGTGGAATGCAACGAATTAAAAAACTAAATTCTTCTGTTTCTAAAGTTTTTCTGTATCTAATATTCAAAGTTCGCTATACGGCGTAAAGTACATACTATAAAAATAAATTCTGTACGATATCTTTGTGTAAATGGTGCTAATTTGTATTTTAAATTAATACTCTGTTACGAGTAACGATGAAAATAGCTAGATAACAATTCGTCCTAAAATAAAACTGGAATGTTAGGTGAAGGACATTGAAATCAACATCTCATAAAACTATGAGCTAAGAATCTTACATCGGTGGCTCATTTAGAAACCGATCACCAATTACCGACAAGCTTCTTAAGTACTTTAAACCAAAGCTAAAATAACGATTCGTCATTTTATCCATTAGTTTAATTACTTTGAAACTCCTTAGTAAAAGGAAATAATAAACAGCATGTGATCAAAAATCTATAGTGGATTATCTCTGAATGTTTAATATAATTATGTAACCGTCTTAGCCTTTTTCCATTTGTATTAAAAAAGGACATTCAAAAACTCTACCCGGATGGATAGTCAAAGAGTAAAAAAATTTATACATATTTAAAATTTTACCATGAATAAACATAGTATCACAAATGTATTGAAATTTTCGACTTTAATCTGTATAGATTTTAATGCACATGCGAAATACTCCTGTTATTCATTCCAAACTGAAGAGGTTATTGCAAATTAAAATTGTTCATGGAGTCAATAAAAACCAGTGGCACATATTTTTGCTTGTACACATGAATGCCCGGTACCAATATTTTACGATTCGTAATGCGTTAAAACTGACCATCCGTTTTTCTACAACCGACTACAAATTGTTAATACCATTCCATAATTTACTTTCCATAGCATAATGTCATCAGTCGTCTGTCGTTGTTTTTAGCTTACGTGTCGTATAGTTAATTACTATCCGTAACTAGTAAATATTGGAACCAGGCATTAGTCAGTAAAAAGTTAATTTATCTCTGTTTGTGTGTTACAAATTTGGTGAAATTTATCATTTGTCATGTATTGAATGTTTTTTTTCTACCTGTCTGTTTAATGGCTATGAAGCCTTCATCTTTTTCTAGCAAGCAGTTTAACAGCCATACACAGTTTACGGTCGCAAATTGAAATAACCAAATATTTATAGAAACATGTACAGTCAACAGCACGTCAAGGTAAAAGCTTGCAGTTGAATAATAGGTCTTATGTGCACAACCATAAGGGCGTTGCAAAGTCCAAAGTGTAAAGTCTGACGGGCTTTTGTCTGTACCGTTATGTTAGACCATCGACCCGATATCAGTGGGTGAATTCGTGACTAACACGTTCACATACCTATAACGAACATATAATATGATGAGACACCCGCAGTTTGTATTAAAAATTATACCAGTTAGATCCTTTGCAAGTTATTAACATATTTATCTTTTAAGCCATCACATTTCCACTGAAATGTTTGTAGATACACGACGTTTCAGCTGATTACTCCATCTTTGTCAATTAACACGTTGTCAGTCCAATAGATGTCTATACTAATATTTAAAAGCTGAGTTCTCTTTGAACGCGATCTTACATCTCCGGAACTACTTGTTCGAATTGAAAAAATGTGTTGGATAGTACATTTATCGTTTTTTTTTCTTACTTTCTAACTGATGATGGCCGCAGATGGCCTTTTCATCTTCACCGGACTTTCGGGGGAACGGGGCAGAATTTATCGAAGGCTTTAGGATATACAACATCACACTGCGACTAATAGGAGAATCAGTGAAAAATGTGATAAAAACGGGGACAGTACGCGAGCGAAGCCGCGGTTAGCCGCTAGTGCTACGTAATACCGCCATTGTTTCTCTAGTGTGTCTGCTTCGAGACAGGAAATGGGTTGATTCTATCATGATAAAGGGCAATAGGGAGTATGCGTGTGATTTAAATAGGGGTAAATATATATTTTTTATAAACTTTGTTGCTGTAGAATCACGCTTACATCAATTTTTTTCCGCTTAATTATCGTTTTAATTACTAAAATAATTAATAAAAGTACAAAAAACGAGCGGGAAATTCAAAGTAATTGAAACGCATCGCTATTGGTCAGATTGAAAGTGACGTAACAGTCTAGTATTACATTGTCAACTGTATGAGAATTTGTCGTGTTTTTGTTATTTAATTAAGATTATTGTGATTTAAAGACATATTTCAAAGTTATATTACATTGTGTTGTAAGAAAAAACTCGAAGGAAAATGACTGATAGCGGCTTTGTTAAGGAACAATCAGATAATCTCCCCAAAATTGATGTGTTCATGATGTCAACATTTTTCGGGTCTAATCCCGATTTTACGTCTGCTGAAATAAAAGGAGTGAAAGCTGCAAGGTAAATATATATTTGATTTATTTAATGTTTATTCGATCTTGTAAGTACGCCTTTTTTGTAACAGTTTATACTTTTACCGAAAACATAACCTAAAATGCAAATAAGGGAACATATCGAAAGTTTATATACTACATTGAAATTGAATGCAGTCAAGCTGCGAGCAATCTAAACATTGATCATATTCGCGAATTACTTTATAGGATATAAACCGTGACCACCGTGAAATAATCTCTAATAATCCTTTCCCACTGTATTAACATTTATGTTTTTTTTTGTAGATCTGGACGAGAATCATATGGTGATTCAGCAGTTGGATATGTTCAAGTTCAACGAGAGGGCGATATATGTATTGTGAAAGCTCGAATAACCCCTGAACACAACGTCCGCCAGATGTGTTACCTGTAATGAGGCCGAAGAAACTGTCTTGTCTGTGCTATGTGAAGACTGTACAGCTCATAAAGGTAAATAGTTTTTACTCTCAATTTTTAAGATTAGGTAAATTTTATTAGTCTTATCGTTTATTTTTATTTGACTGTGATGATTTATTGACAGTATTTTTATTTTTCAGGATGTACATATGGTACGAGTTGCGCTATGCACGGATCACTGCATCAAAAGCATATGAGGCTGCGTACTGCAAGGTAATGGGTGGAGCTTTAACCGAAGCCATCACGAGAGCATCAAAACTAAAAGACACAGATGCCATGAAAAGAGGAAGACTGTTAGAAAGTGAAGTCAAGTCAGAGTTGGAAAAATATAAAGATAAACAAATGTGGAATTACATTGGATCCACTACATTCCATTCATCAATACATTATGATTATTAATTGTTCTTCATCAGAGAAATCTATGAGACAGTACATTGGGAAATAACACAATAGCAGCAAAATTCATGGCACAGGTTCAGTTACAGGTGCATTTTTCCCATAAAACGAAAGCATTATTTTGTGTAGCACAAAGTGATTTTGAAGAATCAAAGAAAGTTTATTTAATAGAAGTAGACTATGACAAGGAGCTTTGTAAAAACATATATAAAAATGTACATTATTTTGGTGTGAGGGAATTTTTCCTGTCTTATTTAAATAGGACAAACTGAAATAAAAACCAAAATTAAATAAATCTATTTTTTTATTAAAACATCCTTCTCTCATGTGAAATTCTCTTAATCGATTAATAACTCATTCTTTTAATAAATCCTTAATGCTGCTATTCTTTTTGACTGTTTTACATCATCTTTCGTACTGGAGGTAGACTTGGAAACAGAAGGAGGTCGTTTTCTCTTCAAGAAACCTTTTCTCTCTGGTGGTGACAGAAACTTGGTGAACTTTTGATACTGAAATTTGTGAGGAATAATACCTTTCTTTAATCGTAATATAGTTTTCTGATTTTCTTGTAAAGTCATGGTTTTGTACTCCATTTAGTTATCTGTATCCTCTTCTACCTGCAAAAAAAAACATAATAAATTAAAACATGAAATGAAATGTGGATTAAAAATAAATGTAGATTATTTGATGGGTCAGTGCGAGTAACTGGTTTATTTTCATTCAGGGGTAACCTCTCATCTCACAAAACTTTAACCACTTAATAAGGAAGTTGGGTTAACAAATGTTAAATGCATCGCAGAAACAAAATACTAGTTAATGTTGTTTATAAGCGTCATAAATACTTACGTTAAAGTGATCTTCACAACAATATAAATAAGTTGATGGAGATACCATGTCTCTTTACATGTTTTTACAACACTTTTTTCTTACCTCTCGGGTCAAGAAAAAACACTTAATCGGGTGCATTCTTTGTTGTATTTTTGCATTTTGGTACAATACAATACTTGTACGTCGGTTTCTTTTGCTGATCCATGCTAAAATACTCGTAAAAACAAATTACTGAGCACAGTTCTTCTATTTACTGTCACTGACTGATTGTTTGACAAATGTGGACTATGACGTCACGCCAAAGGACGCCCAGATAGCGGGCGTTTTAAAGTGCCAACATTTGTTCATTATTTTAATTATTTTTTTCCCCCTTTTATTTTACTTTTTTTAGCACTTTATATTTTTTTACAATATTGTATCGATGTAAGTAATATTATAAAAATATAAAAAAAATACACGCATACTCCCTATTATTTATAAATCAATATTATGTATAATTATGAATTAGGTATTATAGATTATGTTTTAATCTAAATCAAAATGTAGGTTACTACTTCGTGCACCAGGTCCTATAGTTGTTTGATGAATTTAATTTAGATAATAAATACTTACAAATTATGGGGAGATGGAGTAGTCATGCTCACTAAAATGTCACTGGGGTGGTGGCGCTATGTGGCGGGTCGTTACATTCCCTACAATATGGTTGAGTGAAGCGATGGCTGGCACATACGTCATGCTTGTGAACAGGTGCCACCTTTGGGGACTGGTCTGCTCCAGCTTACCTCTCGAAAGTAAAAACTTACTTGAGTACTTATTTGTTTCATCACTCATCAAAACCAAAACTATATGACTTGGTCCAAAGTGAGCTACACATAGCAATAAGTTAGATACTGATACTGTAAATGATCTGCTGAGTTTCTTACCGGTGTCTTCTCGGTAGATATAGGTTCCGAACCGGAAGTAGAATCATTTTGCATTGTATTCAATGACGATTCAAAAGTGTTATATGTAACCTACTTGAATAAAGAAATATTTGAGTTTGAGTTTGAGTTTACTGCCCTTATATAAAAAAATTGCACTAAAGTACTTGGACGATTTTATTTTTTATAGATACTGGAAATTAATACCTTTATTGGATTTAAAGTGAATAGCATCATAAATACTTATTTATTTAATTAAAAACGTACTTATCCAACATTACCACAAAATTCCAGAATTTTAATTAATCAGAATCATACAGAATCTAAATTATACTAATGATCACCTGATCATTAGTATAATTTGTTCAACCCAACAACACATCTCCTTAAAAGTGTTGACTTAAACGGTATTCCCTGGTAAATCTAATCGACTCAGGATACTTGGAACTTAAGGCCACGCGATGCATGTTTATATACGTAAACAAATTACCACTAATCGACTGATCCATAGCGAAGTCTCAGAAACTATAACACCTACAAATGCTATTCCAACTAAAAATTCGATTTGCGATTTTCAGTTTATCTAGAAACAAAGTTTAATGATTTTTTAAAGTATTCAAAGTTTGTCTAGTGTGGCGTTAAGCACTATAACACACTTGTAAAAATATATAAAACCTACTAACTTGAAATTTGGCAGGTAGTGGGTATGAAACTCCACCCCTGAGGGGGGTAAAAGTGTGGTTCGATTTTATATATAACTCCTATGTTTAAAGTAAAAAATGTTAAAAGTCCTTCTATGTTAAAAGTGTTGTAAAGTAAGCCTTGTAATTAAATTGTGTGCTGTATTGACTGTGTAGAGGTGGTTCTCTCTTTAAAGATCAACCCATTATTGGGATTAAAAGAAGAAGAAGGCGGCCATTGGTAATGAAATAAAATAAATCCGAGAAAGAGCAACACAGATCCCTCGACAGTCATCGAGCTTTAGTGACTCATTAAATACGCAAAGAACATGACAACAACGCCGTCATGTGATTCAAACGATAAAGATTTAATTTCAACAATTTACGTAGGTAGGTACATACATTCGTCCATGAATAAAAGGTACTTCCTTAAATTAATTATTTATTTTATTTGCCATACATGTACAGCATCTATAGGCATTTACATATCCTGTTATTTTTAGAATACACTTTAAATTTTTTTACTTATTTTGTTTATATAAAAGTGATGCCTAGTGTTATAAACCATACAACAGGGTGCTTATAAAAAAAATATTTTCTTTATTAAGGAATAAAGAAAATATTTTTTATACACAATATAATTTTGAGAAGTATTTACACCGTAATGGGATATACCTATAAACATTTATATGTCGACACAAAATTAATAAAATTAATACATTTTCAATTAGTGGTGAATTTTTTAATTTGTCATAAACACTAGCGACCCGCCCCGGCTTCGCATACAGAGCTTGTTTGTTTTGAACGCATTAATCAGAGAACTACTATTATGCATGTTTTTTACATATACATAAACTTTATTCTGGTTCACTTCATTTATATCAATACCTCATCAATATATAATACATAGTGTAAAAAAAAAAATACACAGTGTCAGACTTTTATAATATTTAATGCTGACATTTTGAAGTGTTGCGAATCAACGATTTTGATGACATAAGCTGATCATAGTCATATCTAAGAATAACCAATTTCTTTTCTTTTTTTCAATTCAAGATATGAATTTGTCAAATCGCAACCCACAAAGATTATAAGACCTATCAATATAGGTATCTTATCGTTCTATATCGAATTCTTGAGCTTCAATCTGGGAATTTTTTTTATCTGTCGTACAATCATAACGAGATTCAATTGGTATTGTTTTGACGGATATTCCAATGAAACGCCAACAAGTGTTATTTTTAAACTATTCACTATAAGAGACATAGCAATGCGTAGCAAATTCGTAGCGTCTGACTTGCCATCTTATCTGTTTACCGAATCATTGAATCAAGTGTATTATTCAATGCTATCTACATCAAGCTCACGGAAGTGTTCAACTGCATTTATTACGTAACAAAGGATCTTACTGGAAATAATTGTGAATTTACCGCTATTATCTATGAATACAAAATTGACGTAGTCTTTACAAGTATTGATAGGCATTGTTGCCGGAGTCACAATGCCGCAGACGCGTATGATAGCTTATTAATAACCGCTAACTGAGCCGTGACATCTCTCTACGGGCATTGTGATGCAAAACAAGTGGACAATAAACAGATTACTGACACATGCGACTCGAGTTCTGTGTTCTCGAATTCTATTACATTCAGCGGAGTCAAGTAAAGCATTCGACACAGAGACCACTAACACGCCTATTTGGAAAACAGGTGCGTACGCGTATAGAAAATTTATCAACCTCATACTGTATGTCCAAGGTCGCTAACTTTTTAGGTGCCACCTATTTCAATTTCTCACATCGAGTTTAAATATGTTCATTAGTAACACCGATATTGACAGCATTACATGAGTTTTTCTATGGAATGAATAACAGGAGAGAACTGAAATGTACACAAAATATAAAAAATGGTAATATTAATATCTAAGACACTCGTACCAAGACGCTGTTAGAAACTTTCTAAAGAAAGTTGTAACGATTATTCGTAGCTCACAACTTTTAGCTAATTAGGAATCTAAAGGTAAAGGATCTATAAGGACTACCACAGGGGTAACCGCTAGGTCCACAATTATATTTACATGAAACATTTGATCAATAGACAGAAACAAGGAGAAAGTGTGAGCACGAAAAAGACCGAGTATTTCAGCATTTACAATGTTTGCACCTAAATCCATTATCTATTCTTGAAGTCCAAATTACCTCACACTCACATTTGTTTAATAGATTAACATAATTTAATGCGGCAAGGAAGTGAAGTGTTAGTAAGCGAAGTGAAAGTGTTAATCTCGACCATTTGTAAAACTTAGCGCTCGCGCAGAAGTGAAATAAGCAGACTTGTTTCAGCTCTGTCGATGCTTGGTTGATCATCCAATCTCCAGTCATACACATATACATATGAACCAGTACCCATCACATCACTACCGACCCAGCTACATTAAAAATACAATGTACACTACTAACCAAGGCAGGAATTCCAAGGATTCTTGCTTATCCCGTAAACTAGGGAATAAACCAAGCAGTTTAGCTAAATGTACACATATTTAAGTATCACCTATTATCTTCCCAATTTACATAAGGCGTTTTCGAATTGCTTTCACAAACATTTGGAAATATTAAAAGTTGGAGTTAAACAATGCATGCAATTATATTTCAAGGGACTGCAAATTTCAAAGTTACTTTTCTATTTTATTTTTATACAAATCAAATGTATGTGTTGAATAATTATGTTACTTTCCTTGAATCAATTATTTGGAATGAGTTTATCGTCAGATTGATTGGAGATGTTCACACAGTCGAACTAGAACATCACTCGAGATCTAATCGGAACTATTACTTCAAATATTTATCACTGGGTGTGTATCATCAAATATTAGTCTGTCTGATCTGTGTGAACATCTTGATCGATGACACTTACGTCGACTCGTGCGCCGTGCGCTCAATTTATCGCACGTGTGTTAGAAGCTGCAGTGACTATTACATTACAGGCGCAAGAGATAACCTAAGTGCGATCGATGGCAACAACTTTAGTTTTTGAAAAAGGATTCTCTATCAGATCATTTACTTGAGTCGTCAGCTTTAATACTTTAGGGGCCGTATCATCACTAACTTGAATAACAGCCGAAGTGTATTGACCTCTGTGACTAAACCTGTTTCAGGCTTATGTTTGCACATTTACTTCATGCATTTTCATAGCTGTGTTTGCATTCACTTTTGTTAGTAAGCAGTCTCAATTTGAACAAAGAACTTGGACGTTTTAAATGTCTTAAGCAGTTCCAAAATTTTGATCTGTATTTGATGTTTTTCTAATTTATGTTGAATGGGGTGGTGATACGGTCCCTAATAGTTCGAATCAGACTTGTGGGATCGGTGTCACGCCGGTGCCGTATGTACACACGATACGTACCCTAGTTGGACGTGGCCCATATGTTTGTTCGGGTCGTCGGATATCAGGGCGCGCGTCATTGACTCAGTGGTACTGGCACCACCCTCGTGCTATCGGACAAACATAAACATTTACAAACAACCCAATGCCCGGACGGCACGTAAACGGACCCCGCTATCGCAATACACCATGGTACATTGTCCCATGCCTGTTGTAGGAAAAACGTAGCGCCAACGCGTCTCTGTAAAACAAATCCAACTACGCGTTTCGGTGCTCACAAACCTAGCTAGTACTACCACATTTAAGCGTTTGTTAGTCCATCGCTACTCCAGGAGGATATTCGTGTTCCATTACAATGTGAAAGTTACTATCATTTAACCAGTGACGCAATCGATCGCTCGACTATTGTCGATTTAAACGTGAAGCTAGACTACATATAACATGAACATAAAAACCATAATCACATGCATATGACAAAGTATACAGAAAGCATGACGGTATATGAGAACAGAAAAAAAAAAATATTTATAACGGCTACCACGCTCGTTTTGACCTGGAAACCTTTCGCTACCATCAATGGACTTCAAAAATAAATCATGTTTCGGAAACACAGTTAGTTAAAATTCACTCAGGCAGCAATGGTTAGCACGCTCCAGGGTTCGGAACTATCGACGCTGACGAGTCAGCTCGAGGGTGTCTTGCGGTGCTAATTCTAAGCTGTCATTCCATCACACAAGAATTCAAGACGTGTTATGTTGATGATATACTATAAACCGGCCGACTCCAATGCTTGCCTGAGTGGTGATCGGTAGACTCCCGTATCAGCGTCACAGTACAAGCGCTGCAAAAATAATATAGCTCTAGGACACGCTTTCACTTCCACGCCACGTTAAAACTAATAAAATTTAGACCCCAATGCCAATGTCCCGTAAAACTAGGTGCGTAGAAGTCAAAGTTGGTCGGAGAGCTGTCGTAATCAATGTGAGCATACCCCAGCTTGAGCGCTTGCCCTCCCGCCATGAGGCCCTCCTCCCCTAGTAGAGTCACTTGCTCCTCTTCGCGCGACGGGTCCGCCATCTTGTGCACACACACGCCACCATGGCGCCAAGGTCAGAGCCGCGCCCAAGGTCAATGTCACATTGCGGCCGCGAATAAATCTGATACGCTACCGTCAACTATTCAACTAATACCCACAAAATAATTAACCAATTTAGATTGACCGTTCCAGTAAAAGTACCATTGTCATGATTGCAGGCGAATGTGACATTGACCATGTGACGTGATTAAATAATAATATACTGAATACAAATTTTGAATAGACTTGTAACACATTATTTTTTGAAGCCCACGTTTTGTATTCGATTGGTGTAAAGGAAAAGAATGAAATACCACGACCCTTAGGATATTATTTGACTGTTATTAGAATAAATAAATAGCGACTTATAATCAATAAATTAGATTTAGTTATCAATGAAACGGATATCTTGTTATTCAGTAAGTGCTCCCTAAACAGACATACTCTACTCGAAAAAAAAAAAGTCAACGTAAAGTATGAAACACTGACCAAAAAAAAGAAACAAAACTAAATGATGATTTGAAAAAAAAAAGAAGATTTTGAGTCAGATCGTGGAGCTAGTTTTTTCTACAACAGCTTTTTTTGCTTGACAACCTGTTAGGTACTACAGTAAAACGGCCATAGTTTGATGTGGTTACATTGTTGCATAGGCTATCAAGTCTGATGCTATTGGCCTTCCAAGTGAATTTACAGCTCAATACATAATAGTCAAGATGGATGAGAGAATTATGACGTTTGACGTCGTTCGTACACCAAACATTGCGGCATGCACAAAACTTTACTGTTAATAGTTTCACATTAACATCACGAGAACATACGTCGCATGATTATCTTATCAACCGATACGCGTATCTCATTAATTTAGGACTAGGCAACGTTATGACGTTAGTAACCAAATACGCGGCAAGGATTATCTAAATACAGAGACAAGCTGATTAATTAAACAATCATGTGATTTCGTGTCGTCGCGTATCGGTTGGTAGAACTTGTTTGATTACAAAAAAATAAACGACGTCAGCTCACGTGAAGACAATCCTACAATCGATTTTTTTTTTATTACGAGTCGGTTCGCAAACTATATTTCCTTGTACAGTCCCGCAGTGATTTGCCGTTAGCATGTAACTTACCTCGTCGAAGAACACTTGTGTTTTCCTGAGGATGTGCTTCAGCTCTGTCAGCTCAAGGTAGTTCCTCTTCAGGGCTTCGGCGTTTTGGTTCACCTCACGGAGTTCGTTTTCCAGTTTCTCAAAAGTCGCCTAGAGGATATAACGTGAAATTAGTTTATGATATCGACATTTCTTCGTCCACATTATCGACCTTGTATTATGTACTGGGTTATTCTTCATCTTTATCATTTGACTGCCAAGTAAGGTCATCAGTCCCCTCCCCCCCTTAATTCACATACGTCAGAAACTAATTTAATACTTAAATGTTTTGGACTCTGTCCCATCGTTTTTTTTTAGAAAGGGTCATCATAGTTACACAATTCGAATCCTCTAGCAACGTTTTGTGAATTATATTCGAGCTGCGGTGGCCTAACGGTGATGAATTACAAGTCGATGTATTTCGACAAGGTTTTCTACCTTTTAGTGCAATAACAAAATCAGGAGATATTACATTTCACAAACGGTTTCGACCTCTATCAGCTAATGACAGGAATGAACGGTATTCAACGAAAATTAATGGGTGAAGACGGTCGCGTCAATGGAACGCACTCATCAGCTATAACCCGCATAAGAAGATTTTAATATAGGAAGAAAGAAAGCAGGACTTCATAACGAACCCAGTGCCCAGCTGGCATTATTAACAAACCAATCAAGCTTCATAAACGAGCCCACGACGCTTTATAGGCGAATTCAGCGGTCTTTACCTCCGCCTCGGAACTTCGTAAAGAGTCGTGTGCGCCGGATTTTGGCATCGTGCCTTCTCTTGAGGTTCTCATCTCAAGTGATTGTGATTTGGCTGTGGTATTTCACCAGTCGGGCTGCTCCAGTTCAAGCGATAACATCGCTTTGCCCTACCTCTCTTAATCAATTTATTAATTGACGAACCTGAAGACAGTAGATCTTACCTCAAGGTCGATCATCTCCCTCGGCTGCGGCGCCTCAGGGCACTCTCCGGGGATCTCGAGCATGGGGATGCCGTCACGACGGATCTCCTTCTCCAAGTAGCGAAGCTTGCGCTCCATCTCGTCACACCGGCGGACTTCATTGACGAACTTGCGTTGGAAAGCGTTCACGTCTGGATTCAACTGTGCAGAAGAAGGTTCAATTTTAAATAGGGGTTCTTTTGACGCTGACGAGGAGAACTTTGAATACGGACTACTCGTATACATACAAATTGTATAAAGCTGAAGAGTCTGAAGAGTAATTTTTTTGAACGCGCTAAACTAAGTAAATACTGGATCGAATTTAAAAAAAAATGTTTGCACTGTATAGTCCATTTATTGAGGAATGGTTCAGGATATAGAACATCACGCTGCCATCTACAGGAGCGAAGAATCAGTAAAAATATGGAAACAACAGGGATAATCCGTGCGAAGCCGCGGCTAGCAGCTTGTATTGAATGTAAAGTTAATATATGTATTTTCTTAATTCAAATACCAAAGGTACTCATAGTATAATTTCAGTCTAGCACCGGTATTTTTGACTAATCTTATTCAGCGTTAGGTCAACGACTTGAAAAATGGCATAGATCTTCAAATAAGACGCAAAAATGTGCTTTTAAGGATAAGAATGCCCAAAAATAAATGATCGAATTGCAGCTTATTTGTGTTTTTTCCTGTACTGTATAAAGATACGGAAGAAAAACGTATGTATGTAAATGTATTTTTCTTTAATAACTATATTTAAGATTTTCATTGTTTCGAAATAAAAAGTACATATCCTATATGTTAATCTACTCACATCTATCATTCTTACAAACATCCAAATCTTCCAATTTTTTGCGTGAACAATTAGCAATCAAAACATCCATAATACAGACTTATCCATAATCCTTACATTCTTACAATCTTTCGCATTTATAATATTAGTAGAATTTTAACTACTTATTTGTAATGTGGTTCAAGCAGAAATCTCTTAAGTTATTCCTTGTTACAGTATCCAGTGTTCTATGATGAATCAAATAATTACAATAAAACTACCTAGTTTAGGAAAACTGTACATAATGTAGGATTTTATAAAAGCTCAAGCCTATGTCCAGGGTTTGAGTTACTTACAACACCCAATCTCCATAAGTAACTAAAAACAACTAATGGAGTGTCTTATCAATACTTGTATTTTTTTTTTGTAAAATAACCTTAAACAGCATAAGCAAACATTTATAAAAAGCGAATAATACACCAACATCAGTTTTAAAGTCTTTCAACTTTCCTCCTAAGTGTGAATGAAATGAATTTTAAATGTATAAATGAATATTAACACTGTCTACCTCCGAAAATTTAAATAACTTTAGTATTATTTTTGAAGGCCAGTGAATTGCTACCAGGAAATGATAACAGACATTCCAGTTTTACATTTACAAAATATTTTGAATACAGTTTCTTTTAACAGTATACTGATATACCTACCTACTCCTCAAATTTGCAATTAATGCAGAATAGTTTTGAATATCTTTTATACATGTCAGAAACACAGTTATGGTATCCAGAGTCAGAACGAGAAAATAATACTTAATGGTTCATAATTTAATTGATGTCAAAAATTATTCTGATATACTTACCTACCTACCACACAAAATTAAAATTTATGAAGTACAGTTTTTATAGATCTTTATCAGAAACTAAGAAATATATCATTCCTTGTATGATGATTTTTTAAAAACCCATAAAGAACCCAGACACCCCACTTTGAGCTTTCTGAATACAAAAGAAAATGAACTTATTATAAATACCTACTTAATATTGGTTAATTTAATAGGTAAGGCCATAAATAATTCACTCCTTAGAACATCAAAATAATTTATGTGTGATGTTGATTCATAAATAACATTTCATTATCATTACAGTACTTAGTTAGCAGATTCATATGATTTATTGCACTACATCCAAATATGAGTCTTAGTATAACAAAATACTGAGCAATTTTAAACGTAGTCCAGTTAACTACATTCACTGCTTAGATAAGGAAAATGTATACCTTTTTCATCAAAACTTAAACTCAAATTTATCTTAATCCTGAATTCCACTGATTACAAATTAATCAATCACAGATAATTAGCCCAACCCAATTTGTAAGTACCAGTATTAAGTAAATCACATGACTGTCAATTACATAACTGTCTTTTAACATTCTGAGACAATGGGAACTTTTAATTTTGTAACCAAATGCATATACAGTTGCCGTACATAATAGCTAGCAGGATCATCTCTGTAACTAAGTGGTTAGCCTAGTAAAGAACACTATGAACCTACTTTGTACGGGCAAATGTTTTAAATGAGGAGAAACAACATCTAATATTATGAAAATTGGGTTGTAAATCTAGTGCAACAGATATGAAAGGGAAAGATGTGTGCTCTTCTAATGCTGCTGTACTAACGAAGAGTGCAGTAAGTCGTGTTTTTGGGCAGGTTGACTTAAGACCTTATATGTAATTAGATATGGTCTTAAGTCAATTTGCCTAGAAACGCGACTTACTGCACTCTTTGTTAGTACGGCAGAATGTAAAAAATTCACTCAAGTCCTTTCAGACTACAGAAATCTATCTGGACTTTCTAATTTTTCAAGTTTTTCAATGGAAATTGCATACAAATCTGAACTGTTTTTTTTATTTGCACATTTGAATATATATGTACTACAGATATAATATATTTAAAGCTGGTGATTTCTCCCAGAAAATTATAAATTCCATTTGTGAAGCATAAAAGTTCAATATCCATTAGGAACATTTGAGGAATAAGTACTGTATATTACTATTTTTTTAACAAATATGATATTGTAATAAGTAATCTAAGCTTATAATTTATTAATATTTATACAATATGCTATTTTTTTCTTAAAATCTGTGCATTTCTAAGTCTTGATTTAAGAAGAAATGGAATATGGTACTTTTTATAGCAGCAAAATGTTTTTAGGGACTTATTGAAACCTATCTTTTAACCAATACTAAAATATTCTTTTTTTTTTTTTTCAAATATACTCTTAATTGTATCAGTTTGAAATAAACAAAAAAATGTTTGATAATAATCATCAATTCCATTCATTTTTCATAAAGAGTTTGGATAAGGATAATATGATGTTTATTTAGACCTGACTCAAAGGGTATTCCTTTGAATCAGGTTGTATGACTCATTTAACATAACTGTTCCTACATGTTCCATGAAAGTTTTTTTGACATAAAATTTCTTATAGGTGGTGTTTGTACATGCATAAATTAACATCTCATTTGAGATAACTTGGTCTAATAGCTGTATTAAATACCTGTAATTTATATTCATTTTAGCAGAACAGAAACAGACCTGAACAGTTCTATTGATATTTATAAACCTGAACATGAAATTTGTGAATTCACCCAAGTACTGAGTATACAACTTCAACAATAAACATGGCTTCATTGTACACTGTTTTTATTAGTAATTTTAGAAATTTTGACAATGAGTTGAGATAAAAATTTTTGGCTTAAGCCACGAAAGCTGTGCTAAGTCAGCCTTATTCTTAAAATTATCAAGACCACAAACTGTTGATATTTATCAAATTTTTATCAAATATCTGAAATTGAGGGCAAACACAAGACACCGACATAACTAGGTCACAGATTTTCACTCGCTAAGTCATATCATCAAGTTGATGCACCGCCTTCTTGGGGGCGTAGAACACATTACTAGGTACAGATACTCACATCACGGAACTGCACCAGTCCCAACTCTCCTAGTTCGGACACGCACGCATAAGCCGCTTCACTTTGCAGAAAAAGCTGGCATAATGTCATTTCCTCACTCCTAAATAACGACCCCATCTTGAGAGGTTTTCACTTCACCACACTTAGGAAGATACAGCTAACTACGGAGATTATTGAATAGGCTCCGTCGCATTAGTCTGCATGCAGACTTCAGCGGCGACGAAACCGAATTAAAATGGTTTAATCAATCGATAAGTTACGATAGCACTGCAGAGAGAGGCAGACATCCGTTTCGTCACCTCCCGTCCGAGTCCGAGAAACACGCATTGACAGATGACAGCTGTTTAGGAATGCCAGGCTAGAGATAAAATATCCCACATTTTTTTCCATTACCATTTCTGTCTTAATCATACGGCGCGGCATCATCGCGGTACGGGCATTTCAATACTAAAAACATATTTATAAAAAATTAGGCTGCTGTTGCATGGGCTAATATAGTCGAATCGAATGGATAATTAATTTTAGTACTAAGGTAGTTTAGGTACTTTCAGAAGTATGGTAGTAAAACTAGACGATTTAAATTAAATTTCCGGTCTCTTGGAAATAAACTGGTTTTGTACCGTGTGATATTATAAATCCAATTAATACATTTATAATAATCATGCGTGTGCACAACATTTCAAGATTCGAGAAATTATAATTAAAAAAATATATTTTATCAATCAAATGATTTCAATCTTTTCCTTTTAATAAATTCGTAATTAGTGGTGTTTGTTGATAACAATTACTAAGTATGGAATTTAAACCAAAGTGTTAACGATTTTAAATCATAATGATTGTAATAACAAATAGTTAGTTAAATTCTAATAAATTTTGAATCAGGATATGGAAAAATACATAAGGAATATTAAGCAACCGTAGGATCACTTGTTGAAATAGGAATCAAATAAAAGTACTTGCATACGTAAGTAAAATTCTATTCTAGACATGTTATTTTTTACCTGTTTATGGGTATTAAAATAAAGTTGGCAATCAGTGGTAACGCTCTCTCTTTTAATCCAGAAACTCTCTTTCACGCAATCGATTTCTACAATATTGCATTTGTGAAGAGAGCTATATTAAAAATTAAATTATAGGTACATAATTATTTTTCAAAAATCAGACGAAACAACAATAATACAACTATATCTATCACGGTACGTTCGACCTAGCATAAGTAGTGCTCATTTGGACCACAAAAAGTTAGCTAATAAAAATATTTCAAAAGGCTAGTCAACGTTACAGGAGACCCAAAGGCTGGCTGCTACCTCGCCCAGCGTCTTTCAATCGCCATTCAGCGAGGTAATGCAGCCAGCATTTTGGGTACCTTACTACCTTACCCCAGGGACCATCTTTGTTTATTTAAAATATTCATTTTTATAAATTTAAGTTTTAATATTTTGTTAGTTAGTTATAGTTTACTATATTATGTTCTCTTAAGTTTATTTGTTCCTCTTTGTATTAGTATAATTTATTTCAATAAATATATTTAAGTTAGCTAATAAGTTTCCATTATGATAATAAAGTAAAATCAAAGCTGTTTATGAGCATTTATGGAAATTGTGTCAAAATTAAAAACCATTTTCCAGAACAAAACCTAAATCTGGAAATGTTCAGTTCCTGATGTTTTACAATTAGTTAATTAAATTTGCTTTCTTTGTAAATGGGTATTTTTTTTTATTTCACAACCCGATGGTTTTAAAATGTACAACCTTAACTGACACTTGTTCATAGTTTTCTCTTTCTAGCTTGTGTAAATTGTTATCATCGCTCTCTTTTACAAAGCAGTATTCTGCTAAAATACGACGTGTATTGTACTTTGTCGCGTAACAAGTGTAACGAGTGGGAGAAGTTAGAACATTGAGGTTATAAATTGAAGCTCAGCTTGAAATAAAAATAATTTATTATTAGACTATGAACGGGCTTTACTGTGAATGAAAACTTATCCAATATGGTGTGTATCATAACTTAACTTCGACAAGTGCTTATAACATTTATCTATTGGAAAATAATTGCAATAATCTTACTTTTCAGGCGTTACTAGGTGCACAATTAGTAATAACACTGATAATGGTGTCAGTGATACAGAAATTAGGGAATTATTCGTTTGCTAGGTGGATGCTATGTGCGCAAGGGCTGTACCGGTACTTGTATCCTGATAACACCGAACTTAAAGCTCTTGCGGGTGTCCCAAAAGATAAGCCAAAGGGAAAGGGTAAAGGCAGTAAAAATGAATCTAATGGAAAGCCAGAGACATTCCACGTCCCCCGTAGTCTGGAGATACAGCTGGAGACGGCGCCGGTTACACCTCTTGATGTGGTACACTTGAGGTTTTACATGGAGTATCTATGGATAGTTGATTTTTCTTTATACACTGCCATTGTATATATCATGTCTGAGGTAAGTGAATCGATTACTATTTCACGTCTTTATTAATACTGATATTATAAGACAAAATTGGGATATTAAAAATGTATTCCTTCCAGGTGTACACTGCAATATTCCCATTAAAAGATGAATTTAACCTGAGCATGGTCTGGTGTCTTCTAGTGGTGTTATTTTCACTGTATCCTTTACAAAATAGTTTTTATTTATGTAGTAGAGGTTTTATCAAATTTAAACAGTGCAGTGTCAGGGATGTTGACTGACTATAGGAATTGCAATCCGGAAAAACGGATCCGGTAATCCGTCGGATCCAGCATAATTTAATGGTTACCGGATCCGGTACCAATATATCGGATTCGAAGACCGGATCCAGTGCTAACAGTTTGTGGGAAAATAATAATATTATTTATTTATTATAGCAATACTAACCTAGGTCGCTATCTCCTTTTCATTTTTGATACTATTTGTACAGATGTCTTTGGATATCACGTAGTTTTTAACGCAGATTTCTGTCATGTTATTAAGTCATTTTTTAATTATTTTGAGTTGTGTGCGTCTTTAACTAGGTGTGTGATATAGCTGTTGCATGAGTAGGTACTTTAAATGCTTTGTGTGTAGTGTTCATGCGTGTGAGTCGTTCATTAATTCGTTTGACAGATTCATCAAATCATGATGGTATTTGTCATAATCATAAATACCTATAAGACTTGTTTGTTCTCTAGAATGCTATTCTCAAATCTTTTAATAATTATTTTGATATCATTTCAGTTAATTACTTTTTTTGTTAAGTGATAATGAGGTTAAGGGTGACAAGTACAGCATAGTAAATCTGTTACTGAACTTGTCACCCTTACCTTGAAGGCTTGACCCCTGCTACTAATGTAGCATCCCCAGGAGCTCTGGAAACCTTGCTCACACGCAGAAACACAACAACACAGAAGTGATTGGTATTTGGCGGCGGTCTTAAACTTTTAAATACCAGTCAAAACACAAATCCTTCATAGACTTTATATAAAGATAGCAATCTGTAATATCACCATTTTATTTATCAACACACTGACTATTACTGACTGTTTCTAACCTAGCATTACCTTTGTTGTAATATGTGATAGTTTCTTTAAGACAAAACTTAACAGAAAGATCCTCCTCTCCCTCACAAAGCAATATTTTACAAGTGAAGAGTCCATCGGAGAGAGGTCCACTTGCATTGTGGCATTTTGTATCTTCTTATTAATTGCGATGATGGTGCTAATTGTAGATGACTCTAACTTAGAAGTAGGAGTTGATCCAGCGTATGATAGCTTCTATGAAAATGCCTCAAAATTCTTGGAGAACCAGGGACTGTCTTCTGTGTAAGTATAATAAGTAACTGGACTGAAGATGCTGTCCCGCAGCTGCACATACTAATTATACAATATTTTTGAAATCTTTGCCATACATTTGACCCACTTTACTATTTTTGTATGTTTATATGTATCTATGTATTAACATCCAAACTTAAGCCTTTTGTTCAGATATTATTGGTTAGTTGTATGTATAGAAGTTATTGACTTTATGTGAATGTTCAGATATTAACAGTAACTTGTAGTGTATTGACATTTTTAACTGTTCAGAAGTATTTGGTCATTTTATTTGCTCCAATATATCTGACGGCGACTGTACATTACTCCTTAACCTAATAACCGCCAACTACTTCTATAGAAGTTCAGGATTTTCGTGCCATCAACGCCACTACTTCTATAGAAGTTACTCATTGTACCTACTTTAATTAAATACATTTACGGTGCATTAAACATTTGTTTCTCTTGTAATTTTGTAAGATGGACAGGATTGAAGCCCATTTTTGTTATTTCGCCAGAAGAAACAGGCTTTATAGTGTTTTAAAACAGATAAAAACAAAAACGCCTGAAATATTTTGATGTCCCATACGCCAACGACTTCATATCAAGTAGGCTAGTGATGTGACGCGATAGTTGCATTCATTACAATCCTACATGTTTACTTTGTTTTGTTCCATACAAATATTCATAGATTTTATGACTGACAATTAATTCCGGTCTGAAAATAACGTATTACATAATAAATATTAAAATTAATTTATTTCACGAAGATCCTTACTAGTATTATAAATCGGAAAGTGAGTTCGTTTATTTGTTTCGCTTTCACGACATAACTACTGAACCGATTGCTTTTAAATTTTGCAGACGTATAGTTAGAAGTCCGGATTAAATAATAGGTTACTTTTTATCCCGAAAAAAAACTGATATTCCCGAGGGAAAACAAAAATATAGTTTGCTTGATGGATGGATTGGAGATGGCGCTGTGTGGCGTTTTAATCAAGGTAAAATATTGTAAACGAATAAAAACATGTAAATTTAGAAGCTAAATGATACAATAAGGAATCCCCGAAAATGAGGAATTCCCGAGGGATGACAATTTATTTACAATTTATTTTATCGTCTAAACTGATTTTTACATCTACTTAGGTATATAACATAGTGTACTATTCAGTTTTTGTTTAACAACTAATCGTATCCAGCGTTTTTCTGTGGAAATGAGAAGTTTTCTTATAGTTGTGCTTTATACTGCAATATAACCAAATTCCAAGCGGGCGACGCCGCGGGCGGAAAGCTAGTTAATTTATAATTTATTTAGGATCTTCGATATTGCAACACCCATCCCTACGCAATGACAAGATTTCAGTGCTACGAGCGCCACCAACTTCAATGCAAGTAAACCTGTGACGTCGTAAGCGTACAGGTGTCAAGGTCATTGTGTCATAGTGCCGGCCGTTACAAGCGTGCGCTCGTCTGTTTTTTCTTTCGTACAATAAACATTAAATATAATTATCGAAAATATAAAAAGTAAAATATCGAAAGGTAAACTTACACAAACTATAAAAAGTTATAAAATATACGAATAATAACTTACCATTCATTCTTTTGTCTTACTTTTCACCGTAACATACTTGTTATGATTTATTACTACCGTACAAAAGCCGTCTTTTCTTAATCAAATCGTCTAGAGAGTTATAGAGAGATTCACTCAAGGTGAAGAAAGAAAATCATAGACAACACTTCTATTTGAGATATTTATCTTGCCACTACGTTATAAAATGAATAGTGAAGTGCCTTTTATAATAAATGTGTTGCAAGATTATGCATGTATTTTTGTCTATGATAATAGATACTCGTTTTTCTTACTAAAAATGTTCATAAAATAAAACAAATTGGCTACTTGACAGTTTTTGAAAAAGTATTGTAAAATGTGCGCCCGTTCATTTTATATCCCAATCAATTCGATTTATCTGGAAATAATCTAAATAACCAGAGAAAAATAAGATTTTGTGTAACACATTTAAAAAGCGCGCGAAAATGCCTAGTCGCGTCATTGTTGCAATTATGACGTCAACATCCTAGACAACGAACCGATACGCATAGGAACGACTTAATTAAGATAAACGGAAAATGTTTCAATAAATTCTTTATACGATTAGAGACACAATAATTCAATTTAATCGGTAAAATAATCATTGTTTCGCCACATTAAAATAAATAATTTTCGCCGACAGCTGTCATTTCCGTATTGCAATGTTTCGGTTCTTTTGTTCCACAGATAAAAAAACTAAAATTTATTTTGCAAAAATAAAATACTAACTATGCTTTTAATTAAAAAGTAAAAATGTAAAATGATTACTTAACTAATAAGCTAACATATCTAACACTTTTCATATTTTATTGTTAACACTGTCAAGTAGCCAATTACTATTATAATGTATCAGAGTTTATTTATATTTGCAAAATTTAAATATAAATCTTGATTTAGACATCAATTTTTTTTATCGATATGACGTTATGCCACATCCTTGCTTTCGTACTATAGATATGGTTATACATTTATACGTTGGCGTACAGCGGGCCACTACGTTTAAGATAGCTGGGCTGGGTAAAGGTTAATATATATTTTTAATGAAAACTTTTAATATTAATATTATTTGAAGTACTATGATTTGCAATCAATGATAAATGCAACAACATTTCACAATTGTTTTTGTTTGAATGTACAAAATAAACACAATTGATAAGTTATCATCGTAGTTGACATTGCAATGACATATTGACGAAAACTGTTTTTGCATTGTTCTAACAGCACAATGTATTTATTACAGAGGTCCAGCTTCTAAATTAATTCTGAAGCTGTCTTTGGCTGTTTGGGCTGCTATCATTGGAACACTCTTCACCTTCCCTGGTCTCAGAGTGGCTAGGATGCATTGGGATTCATTAAGGTTTGGAATCAGAGATAATTACACCTTAATTTGCGCAATGACAATCCATAATTATAAATCCGAATGTAACTCTGTCTGTCTTTTTGTATGTCTTACTTTCACGCCCCTAAAAACCGTATGCATAGGTATATTTTCATCCTCTAGAAAGGGCATAGGCTACTTTTTGTTTTTAAAATAAGGGCGGATGGGGGTAATACCGCCCTTGAAGGTTTATTTGGGAAAATGTTTATTTTTTAGGTTAGAGAGGGAACATTTGGCACAAATATAGCTCAAAACTTGGAGCTCGATAAATAGTTCATATTTTGGACTCTTTTTTGTTTCGAATATAAGGGGAGATAGGGGTAAAATCGACTATTATGTATAGTACATAGTCCACGCTAACGAAGTCGCGACGAGTAGACCATACTTTTATGTTTTTTTATTTGCATTGATAATAAAGCGGGCTGGGTATATACCAAAAATACCAGGTTGTTAATAGTTCGTTAAATAGTTTTTAAAAAATGTTCTGACAAGTACTTTTTTATATGCCATATTAATAAAAAAATCTTAATTATAACGATGCCAAGTTCCGGGATTGAGGCTCGTTAAGTCACTGGGTAGGTAGAAGATACCCACTAATGACGTCATGCGACATTCAATGGGGACTGTCGCGCATGAAAAATCCGCTAGATGACACTACTTTGCACCGCCCCTATATCGTGCGCATACGCACTTATATCGAACAGCAAATGTTTACCTCGACGTGCTATTATTACCATACACAAAGCCTAATGATTAATGTCTTAGCACTATTTTACAGGTACTATGGCGAAAACAAGGTAAAGGCGTTGCTCCTGAACGTGAACTTCGCGATGCCGTTTGTGCTGACGCTACTTTGGGTGCGGCCAATCACGCGGTACTATCTCAGCGGCAGGGTCTTTAGTGGGATGGAGAAGCCATTGTAAGTGATTTGAATTATATTTGTTAACCAGCGGCCGCCTGTAACTTTGTATGCGTGGAGTTAGTTTCTTACACATAAGAAAAGATAAAATTTATCAATATTTAGACTATTTTTTGGAATTAATGAAGCCTAATTTGTTTTTTTTTTTACATTGAATTCAGATAACTTTCATATTAACTTTACCCCCCTTCTCACTATAATAGGGGTAAAACCGACCATGAAGTATATATAGGAAAAACCCGTAGTCCACGCGACTGAAGTCGCGGGCACAGCAAGTGAATAAATAAAACAGTATGTGTACATTTAAATTAATTTAACGGGTCAAAACGCGACACCATTTTTATTTAGTAGTTAATACGAACTACTTACTGACCGACGTTTCGGTTAGGTTGCACCAACCGTGGTCACGAGCTGACTGGTCTTGCTCGCCTTCGTCTGTTCGGGTGAGCTTGCAAATCTTCATTTACCCTCACATTCTCACATAACGAAATGTTATTGTAGTCACTTCGACACACTACACTGACAGTATCCGGAATTGTTTTTGATCGTTCTAACCGCAGTAAACATTTGTTAATCAGATCCATGCAGATGATAACTTAAATTCGTCTTCTCTATTGAAATTTTTGTACTTTTCGATTTCAATAGCTTGTAGTGTATGACTAACTACTCTCACACATGTAAGTGTACACAATATATAAAGAGTGTCAATCTTTAATAAAGGACTGTTCGTCATAAGCAACTAAACTAAGTGTTTGACTCAGCTCCCGAGCCCGCCATCATCGGTATAAAAATGGTGTCGCGTTTTGACCCGTTAAATTATTTTAAATGTTTAAAATGGAACGCGAAAGTCTATATAAGTTTATAAAACTGTATGTGTTTCTGTGTTCCAGGATGTCGTCGCAGGCGTTCGACACGCTCCGGCTGGCGCTGGTGGTGTTCACGATCGGCCTCAGGCTGTGGCTGATGCCGCGCCAGCTGCAGGCCTACCTCGACATGGCCCAGCGCCGGCTCGACGTCATGCGCAAGGAGGCCGGACGGATCACCAACATCGACCTGCAGAAGAAGGTGCGTTTGTATTAAAGATGCAACGGATATCCGGTTGCTATGCGGCCATTATTTTACTATCCGGCTGGATATCGGATAGTGATTCTGTTTGGTAATAAACTTTGAAAAATAGTTAGTATACAAGAAAACAACAACAATTTATCAATATTCACCACTATACACATTGAACACAAAAAAAAACATATCTATTCAGCAAAATAGGCAGGAGCACGTGTACTGCATACGAAAAAGTTCCGCACAATGATTTAATAAAACTCGTTACTTGGCTAGAAAACGATCCGCGCGATCCTAAAATACGTTACAGATTGAATCGTGGACGACGCGCCAGCCGATAAACTAAAATTTAGGTATTGTTCGGCCGGTCGAATATTCGGCGGCTGGATACTGGATATCCGGCCGGATATCTCGGGTCTAGTTGTTGTGGTACCGTCGTTATTTCTGATTTCTGTAACACAAGTACTTTAGTTACTTACCACAAAATCAGAGCAATGTATGTGATGTTGTCCATTACTATATCACCATTGACAGGTAGCGTCAGTGTTCTACTACCTTTGCGTGGTGGCGCTCCAGTACATCTGCCCCATCGTGATGTGCCTGTACCTGGCGCTGATGTACAAGACCCTGGGCGGGTACACGTGGGCTTCCCTGTTCTACGAGGCGGCGTCTCCTGCGCAGGAGGAGGCCCCCGAGCCAGTAGCGGAGCCCGCGGCCGTTGAGCAGTACCAGCTCGCTTGGGAGAACTTGAAAATGGTGAGGTTTTTCCCCCCGCGTAAGCCGCAAAAACGACGGGTGTTATAAGTTTGACGTGTCTCTGTGTGTGTGTATCTGTCTATGGCATCGCAGATCCCGAACAAATGAATCGATTTTGATTTTTTTTTAAAGATTAATAAGTCGGGTGTGTTCTTAGCTATGTTTGATAAAAATCGATCCAAGATGGCCGCCGTCACACAATTGGCTACTTGACAGTTTTAACAATAAAATATGAAAAGTGTTAGATATGTTAGCTTATTAGTTAAGTAAGAATTTTACATTTTTATTTTTTAATTAAAAGCATAGTAAGTATTTTATTTTTTCAAAATAAATTTTACTTTTTTTGTCTGTGGAACAAAAGATCCGAAACGGAAACCACCATTGCAATTCGGAAATGACAGCTGTCGGCGAAAATTATTTATTTTAAAGTGGCGAAACAATGATTATTTTACCGATTAAATTGAATTATTATTTCTTTAATCGTATTAAGAATTTATTGGAACATTTTCCGTTTATCTAAATTACGTCGTTCCTATGCGTATCGGTTCGTTGTCTAGGACGTTGACGTCATAATTGCAACAGTGACGAGACTTGGCGTTTTCGCGCGCTTTTTAAATGCGTTACGCAAAATCTTATTTTTCTCTGGTTATTTACATTTTTTCTAGATAAATCGAATTGCTTGGGATATAAAATGAACGTGCGCACATTTTACAATACTTTTTCAAAAACTGTCAAGTAGCCAATTCTGGATCAACACAACTTCCACAATATGGGTATCGTAGAAAAGGGCTTGACTGGCAGAATATATTCGTAATGACAAATTTGGAATCCAAGAGGGCCGCCGCCAGAAAATGACGTATTTCCTGAATTTTTTTGACATTTGCTTTTTTCACACTTTTTTGTAAAAGGGTTTTTTATTGTATAAGTGACAGTTGATGGTAATAGGAATTATGACTCGGGATGATGAAAAAAAACAATGATCCTATATAGTCTGTCAGTTAGATTGTCAATCATTTTTGACACATTACGGGGGACGGAGACGGGGCCGAGTAAGCGACCGATGGTATTGTGGTTGTGACCCGATTTCCCATAACACCACCAAGAGGCGATGAGGTCCAACTGGGTGGTTTTACTGGGTTGTCTAGCCCCTTTTAGGGCAGGGAGTCCCACACACGCCGTCACCTCTGTTGGGTCTCGGTACGGCGCGTCAGAGCATTCCCCCCATCCATCCAGTTATCCGTCTAGTCACAAAAAAAAGGTACAGCCATTCTCAATGAGTAAATTTCTGAATTCCAGATTTTCACCCAGGAAGTGTACCGAGGAGTCCTCGGCTTCGCTACCTGGTGGTGTTGCTTCGCATGGTTCCTGACCACGTCACTGGGCCTGGCGTACCAGACCTATTTCAGAATCTCATGATACCCTCGTCTAGGACGCAGTAGATCTAGTCAACCCCTGTCCAGATTGGTACCAAACAGTTTGTGTGTGGAGGTTTTAATATGAAGCAGAATTATTGTCGGATTCTTTTGGAGTGGCACTATTTCTGACAGTTTGATGGTTGTCACGTGACTTTTTTATTGACAGTCGTTAAATTGCCAGTGAATGTTGAAATTATGTCAGTTATTGAAACTGAGCCCTGATATGAAATAATCCGATGGAAAGTTTCAACTATTAACCAACTTGCAGCTTTTCTTTCAATCTTAATTTATTTTGTGTTCATAAGCTTAACTCAATAAGTTTTAGAAATTATTTTTCGACAATTGAATGATTATCTTATAAAATCTCCACTTGAATTAATTTCCTATCTAAAACAAATTAATTTAATTATTAATGTTATTGCTTCATATTGTTTTTACGGTTTTGTATTAAATGTAAGACATCAGATTGTGTGTTATAAGTAATCAGTGGTTGTGTAACTTATGTAACTAAGAGATTATGCAAAATTACAATTATATTATTGTTTGTACAAAAATGACTGCTGAGCTCACAAAATGATAGAATGATATTATTGTATTATCAAAGAAAGCGAAATAGTAAAAAGTGCAAGCACTCACATGCGTTTTTAAGGGTTATAAAACCAAACAGTATTTATGTGGAATTGAAGACTGTTTTAAATTTATTGAACTGTTTTATTGGTCAGTCTGAAAATAGGGCCAGATTAAAACTATTCTCGGAAGGAAAATGGTCCATCCACCTTAAAGTAAAATGCCTTAACTCCTAACGGCATAGCACGTATCAATTTTTCATTGGCTTGGGACCTTCATTCTAGGAAGTAAGGTTGAAATTATGATGGTTGTATAGTAGACAGAGCCTTATTCCTAATATTATAATATCTTGGAATGTGAAAAATACATTTCCTCTAATCTGGCCCTGGTCACAAACATGTTCATATCAATTTGTATGTTTTTTTTTTTCTTGCAGATATGTCTACCCCAGAATATTAAATATTGTACAAAAATATAAATTGTGTCTTTTCTTAGGGCATGGTTATTGTAACGTCGCGTTTGATTGCAGAAAAAGAGTTTTGCGAATGTATCGTGTGTTGATTTGTTTATTTCTACGGGACTGTTTTCAATAAAATACTTTTTACAAGTAAATGCGTTTTTATTTTTATTTTTAAGGTTTTTTTCTGAGTTATAAGCGTGAGAATGTGCATGTTTATTTACACATCCGGCATCCAAAATGGCGCTTGTATGTACATTTTCTTTTTAAAAAACAAAAAGAAACGGTTCTATACAAAATAATCTATTTATCAAAAGCTTGAAGCAGAAAACAATACAAATTACAAACTTTACTCATTAAAATTAATTATATCAACTATATTTATTACTTACATAAGGATATTCAATTCCGAATTTGGTAGTTAACGATATTTGATCAAATTGGGCAACTTAACTGAATAGTGACATGAGGCTTGTTTTTGCCTAAAAAAATTGGGAAAATTCCATCCACAGAACGGATTTTTTTTACTAATACCTTTATGTATATACGTGTTGGGAAAGTTGATGCTATCGAGAAAAATCGGTAAGAAAGTCAATAGTAGCTCCTCTCAAAAATAACAAAAAAACATATAATGGAGTACAGACAGCATCAAACACCATGGACTTAAATAATAAGACCATGGTAAACACTTCCAGCTCGATATTATCTTATTCCCGCGATATAAGACACAGTCATCTTATAATATATTACACTAGCGGTCCCGGCGAACTTCGTTTCGCCTTAGAGAATTTCTCCCGCTTTTCTGTTGAAATTTTTCAAATTTTACCAAGGTTCCCTAATTTTGTAGCCTATGTCAAATTGGAAGAATGTAGCATTCTGTTGGTGAAATAATTTTTTAAATCGGCCCAGTACTTTTTGAGCCTATTCATACAAAAATAGGTACAAATCTTTCCTCTTTATAATATTAGTGTAGATATATTATGTCTGAGATACAATATGGACGGTAGGTACAAAGTCTAAAGTGTAGAGTCTGACTTGCTTCTGTCTGTACATCTTTAGTCTTTACATACATACATAAACAAGGCTATTAAGTCGAAACATTTTTGCCATTTAATCTTCTATTTATTTATAGATGGCTGTGCCCGCGACTTCGTTCGCTACATCCTTTCATGGTCGGTTTTTAATAGAGCTATATTTGTGCCAACTTTCATAACTTAAAAAATAAACATTTTCCCATAAAAACTTTCAAAGGTGGCATTTACTCTGAGGGTGGCATAACCCCCCCCCCCCCCCCCTCCCCTTACCTTTGCCAAATTTCATCAAAATCGGTTGAGAGGTTTAAGCGGGAAAGCGTAACAGACAGACAGACAGAGTTACTTTCGCATTTATAATATTTGTAGGGATAGCCTTTCTTCACGAGAAATTGTTTGATCTGAGTCTTAAAATAATATAAACCTAAGTAATTCATTGATCTTTTCTGGCATCTAAAAAACCTCAGTACAAGGGTATGTAATTGTTTTCCATTAAACTTCTAAGTAGGTAAATAACTGTTGCCACTTGTTAATTTCATCCTCTGACCACGCGTGTATCGCGGGCGAATCTGCAGATATCATTTCGCTGCGATATATTGTCGAGCTAGATTTGATCAAATAAGGTTGAAATTCGTTTGACATGTCTAGTCCACAAGGACGCGCCTTGTGTTCTGCATTGCACCATTTTTGCGGCAGCTGCCGTCATACTGCCGCTCTTCGCAAAACGTTATGACAAAGACTGAGATATAATAGGAGGTAATTATCAATAGGAGATACATATCAATACATTTGGTGGAGATGGTATTTTCAAGCAAAAATAGTGAAATAATCATTGAAATCGGCACGGTATCCCTGAGTTTATTCATTACAAACTATTACATACATACAAAAATCCTTTTAATTGGTGTTTAATTGCAGATAGTTTTTTTTTTCAGATAATCATACCTAGGAGGTACCATCTGCTAAAAAGTAAGGTTTTGTACAATAGCACGAAATTGACCGATATTTGAAAGGAGAAGAAGTACAGAATATTAGGTAAAGACTGTCCATTAGAGGAGATATGAAGCCATTTAGAACATATCTAAAACATTTTTAACGATCTTATGATAAGAAAAAATCTGTTTAGCAGTATTATACTGATTCATTATTTCCAGAAATGTCGATAACATCGTTGACTTTGAAAGTATGTACATTTTAACTTTTTGCTCTTAGTTACCATTCAGTCAGTCAGCCAAAATCAGTGTTATTTACATTCATACATCCATGAACGAGAACATTTTTATTTCGTAACTTTTTAAAAATGTATAATTTGTATTTAAACTTAAATATACCGCGTGCTTAAAATAGGCTGAATACATTTTAATCCAAAGCTAAAACTTATACGATCGACGACAACATTTTGTAGTGATGTACATTCTTGTTATCAATGATTTTATCGATTATAATTTAAGAAAATTCTCATAAAATACAATTACTAGTCCTAAAACTTTAAATTTGTCAAAAGATTGTAGGTAGACGCTAAAAACGTCAAGCCAAAAATAAAGCTCTTAAAGGAGACCCAACCACAGGCCCGCCTCACTTCGAAAACGTCTTCGATGCCGTTTACACTAATATGGGGGAAATTATTAGTCGGCTGTAACGTACTTTTAGAGTTTACATTTGTGGCTGTCAATCACTTAAATTATAAATACGGCATGGTCCATCAACCATAATAATTATTACTTTAGTAATGAAATGACAAATGCAGATTTCCTGTTCTTTTTTTAACTATAAAAGTAAAATATTACATCTCGATGCCTGAATACAGACAAAACTAACCCTAATATGTCATCACAAAAATAATTTCTACATGTACGTTTTTAGCATGTTCATGTATTTTGTAGTGATATCTTACGAATTATGCAAATAGATTTTTGTAATGAATAGATATAAACGTAAAATTTATTGCCAGGTGGTTGTACGGTGGTACCAAAAATAGGCAAAATCATGGCAAACAGTTTTCAAGTATTTAATTCAATTTTTTTGGCTTTTTACTTTGGCTTATTAATTAATGAAATTGCAAAAATTGCCACACAACAGAATACCAATATGGCGGTATACACGTCCACAGATTTGACAGTTGAAGTATGGGCGAACTGTCAAATGAATGCGTGAGTGCGCTAAAAGTGAATTCCTTCCATGCAGGGGTTTTCCTATTTTATTTATTGTAATCGATGCCAAATCCAAAAACGAAAGCGAGGTTGTTGTAAAAGAACTCAAAAAACTTAAAACGCAACGAACTGAAGTGAAAAACAACAGAATGTTGAATGACGGCAGGGACAGCCCAGCAGAATGACAGCTATCGTCATTATTCTACCGGTCCGAAATGCACTAACGCATTAAGTACAAGCTGCGTAGCAGAATGGGTGATGCTTTGCGAAAAACGGATAACCGTTTTATATACCTGTATACATATTTACAATTAAATAATTACTTATTTAATTGTTCTTTATTGTTTACGAAAAGATTATTACCAATGGCGGACTTAATTCCGAGTTTAATGTTCGAGTGTAGACTTTGTAAGCACTAAAAGAGCAATTCGGACCGTTACAACTTTTTTTTTGTTATTGTGGTACACATGTATAAGCCATCTTCATATGCCATTCAAAATGAACTAAAATTGAATCTTTTTTACTGAAGAGCCAGTAAACCTTAAATTATTTTTATTTTTTGGTACGTTTCATTTTTGATATGGCGTACAACCACCTAGCCGACTTTGGGACATCTCCTTTTAATAGAAAATAATACATATCAATCGATTCTATTTAACGTACTTTCCCATCACTAAGGTAGAGTCAGTTAGTGGCAGATGCGTCAACGGTTGTCAAAATTCAACCAATCAGGGCTAAAGGCGTCAGTCTTACCCTAATACTATTGGTTGAATAGCAGGAATATTCCAGAAATTGCCAGTGACGTCTAAGTAGCGGGGTGTGATATAAAATTACTTGCTTTTCCGGCGCCATTTTATTTCAATTGACGAAGCCGTCAATCGCGCACGTTTTCCGAGTGTTCAACTAGATAAAGTCTTCGATAAGCTAGAGTTAAATTTACACAGTAAGTACAATTTCCTGTTAAATTTTTCTTCATTCCCAGGTTTAGTTTCTGGTTGTGCTATTTAGTACTTTAAATCTGTACTTTTCACGGTTTCACCGCATAATAGGAGGTATCGAATTTTCCTTGTAGATAATTCGCACGTGTTACATTTCCAGATTTTATATCTGTACATTGTACATACATGTTAGATTTAATTTGTTTTAAACTTTCATGTTGGTTGATGGGTTCAGCCTATTCTCACGTGGTAGGGAAACATCCAAATGCTCGTGGGTACCACTTGCTATTGATTTGATGATTTACGTCATAATTTAGCCTTGCACTTTAATAAATACCTAGTGAGTAAGGTGCCTGCATAATTTATTAGCTGTTCATTTTAACGCGATAAGTTAGTTCCACATGCGGTATCGTATTCCATCGAGAGGTTTCGTTCGGCATTGATTTTTCCATAATGGCCGCGTGGCTTCTATTTAGGTGCTTGTAAGTATTTCTAGTCTTATTCATCATGATAAACCCACATGGTATTCGATTGTGGGTCGTTGTACGGCACAGCCAATGAATCGCATTGTTCCTATCATTTCGGCAAGATGGCGGATAACCTATTTGTACAGATGCACACAAAGGCGTTGATATTTGTGTTCTCAATTACCTGACGAGGTTGTGCGAACGCGTAGAATTTTATCATGCAACAATAGTCATATTTGTATCATTTAAATTAGTACTTTGAAACCTACCTTCGTAGGTCAACGCACGCCGACTTCCGGTACCTAATTTAAGTCGATCTGTAGCCCTCTTGTTTCGTGATTATTTACTGTGATCTAGCTCAAACAAATATTGTCACTCTTTGAAGCTAACTTTCGTTTTGCGTGGACTGTTATATTAATAATTAAGATAATAATCTCGCAGTTGTACGTGGCTCATAGGTTCCTGCCGAATTTTCGCGTTATTGGTAACACCAATCGATTTTTTTCCTGAAAAGTTAAAATCGTGACCCAAATATAGCGCCATTGGTCCATCCAACCATTTTCTAGTCATCTACTTGGGAGTTCTAGGGGTTAGGGGATTTCAAGCTCATGCTGCTTAACAGTCTTCTGTGACCTACCTGGTGTTGTATGACATACAGAGTATGACCTTGAAACCCTACATATGCAACCTTTGTTTCTGGGTATAGGTATAGTTTTGTGTAAAGTTTTGTTTTATTGACTTTATGTTGTTTCTCTAGATGGCAAAGGCACCAGCAGTTGGTATTGACTTGGGCACGACCTACTCCTGTGTGGGAGTGTTCCAGCATGGCAAGGTTGAGATCATCGCCAACGACCAGGGCAACAGGACCACGCCCTCGTACGTTGCCTTCACAGACACCGAGCGTCTCATCGGAGATGCTGCTAAGAACCAGGTGGCGATGAACCCCAACAACACCATCTTTGGTACGTATACAAAAGTTAATTTTGTACTGAAATGCACTGTTTGCACTAACCATGGAAGATAGATGTCACCTGATAAACACATACCAAATTGAAATTGATTTTAATAAGCCATCTAATCAAAGCTTGTTTTTTTTTATTTGATCTTTATTCCAATGATAGTGCAAAAGGTATGTTAATGATATGCATATTTTAAAGGTTTTTTACAACATTCAAGAGGTTACCTTCATTCACACTTTCAGTGCCTTGTAAATTTATTCAGCTTATTTAAAATTCAACCCCTTTGACTCTTTGTACTAAATGCCGTTTGAATCCAAAGAGTGTATGTTGATTAGTTTTGTACATGATGATGTAGGTAATGCTTACCTAAGTAATTAACTTCTTACTTCTATGATAAGTGTAAAGGAAAATAATTATAAAGTAATTTAATTAAACATTGATGATGCAATTTATAGTTTTCCTTGCTTAAAGTTTCTGACTAAATTGTTTTTTTACAATATGATTCATTTTGTTTTGTCATCACTAACATTTTAAAATCTGCCTTCTTAATGATGACTCATCTCCAATTCGCTTCCTAGAATTGATTTGCAATAAAACCTTGAGGATGTGTAAAAATGATTTATATATGTTTTAATGATGATAACCAATATACTAGACTAGAGTCTCTGAAAATATTGAATGATAAAAATAATCTGAGGAAAATTACCAAACTATACACTACTTCTGTAAATGGAAGCAAATTTTGATGAAAGCATTGTTTGCTTGTTACAGATGCCAAACGTCTTATTGGTCGTAAATTCGAAGATGCCACCGTCCAAGCTGATATGAAGCACTGGCCATTTGAGGTGGTCAGTGATGGTGGAAAACCAAAAATTAAGGTCGCATACAAGGGAGAAGACAAAACTTTCTTCCCCGAGGAGGTGAGCTCAATGGTTCTCACCAAAATGAAGGAAACAGCCGAGGCCTACCTCGGTAAAACAGTGCAGAATGCAGTCATTACGGTTCCAGCGTACTTTAACGACTCCCAAAGACAGGCCACGAAAGATGCGGGTACCATCTCTGGCCTGAATATTCTCCGAATCATCAACGAACCGACAGCTGCCGCGATTGCATACGGTCTTGACAAAAAGGGAGGTGGAGAACGCAACGTCCTTATTTTCGATCTCGGTGGTGGTACCTTTGATGTATCCATCCTGACCATCGAGGATGGTATCTTTGAAGTAAAGTCCACCGCCGGTGACACGCACTTGGGTGGAGAAGACTTCGACAACCGCATGGTCAACCACTTCGTCCAGGAATTCAAGAGGAAGTACAAGAAGGACCTCACAACCAACAAGAGGGCCCTCAGGCGACTAAGAACTGCCTGCGAAAGGGCGAAGAGAACTTTGTCTTCATCCACACAGGCTAGCATCGAAATCGATTCTCTCTATGAGGGTATCGACTTCTACACCTCAATCACCAGGGCACGATTCGAGGAACTGAACGCCGATCTGTTCAGGTCCACCATGGAGCCTGTGGAGAAGTCTCTCCGCGACGCCAAGATGGACAAAGCCCAGATCCACGACATCGTGCTTGTCGGTGGGTCCACCCGTATCCCCAAAGTGCAGAAGCTCTTGCAAGACTTCTTCAACGGCAAGGAGCTGAACAAATCCATCAATCCCGACGAGGCCGTCGCATACGGCGCTGCCGTCCAGGCCGCCATCTTGCACGGCGACAAGTCCGAGGAGGTCCAGGACTTGCTGCTGCTCGACGTCACGCCCCTGTCGCTCGGTATCGAGACCGCCGGCGGCGTGATGACCACGCTCATCAAGCGTAACACAACCATCCCCACCAAGCAGACGCAGACCTTCACCACCTACTCCGACAACCAGCCTGGAGTACTCATCCAGGTGTTTGAGGGTGAGCGCGCCATGACCAAAGACAACAACCTCCTCGGAAAATTCGAGCTGACCGGCATCCCGCCCGCGCCCCGAGGCGTGCCCCAGATCGAGGTCACCTTCGACATTGACGCGAACGGCATCCTTAACGTGTCCGCCGTCGAGAAGTCGACCAACAAGGAGAACAAGATCACCATCACCAACGACAAGGGCCGCCTGTCGAAGGAGGAGATCGAGCGCATGGTTAACGAAGCCGAGAAGTACAGGAACGAAGATGAGAAGCAGAAGGAGACCATCAGTGCCAAGAACGCCCTCGAGTCTTACTGCTTCAACATGAAGTCGACCATGGAGGACAACAACCTCAAGGACAAGATCACGGACGCCGACAAGCAGACGATCTTGGACAAGTGCAACGACACTATCAAGTGGCTCGACTCCAATCAGCTGGCTGACAAGGAGGAGTACGAGCACAAGCAGAAGGAACTCGAGGGTATCTGCAACCCCATCATCACGAAGCTGTACCAGGGCGCCGGCGGTGCCCCGGGAGGCATGCCCGGTGGTATGCCCGGGTTCCCCGGCGGAGCGCCCGGTGCCGGCGGCGCCGCCCCTGGCGGAGGCGCTGGCCCCACCATCGAGGAGGTCGACTAAACACATTCCACTCGCCAGCGAGAACTTCTCGAATCTCTGTAACTGTGGCTTGAGATGCTCGTAACTTGAATAAATTAATTCAAACTCATGTTTGCTTTTATTATATTTCCTAGAAAATTTCGTTCAATTTACACTACATCTAAAATCACACACACTAACATGAATTTATGTTTACACTAGGGTAGTTCACCGTTATAAACTATCTAAAGTTATTAGTGTAGTTGTAACTATATTTTCTTGATAAACTATACAACTATCTATATTATCATGATTATATTGATGCCGTACAATGGGACTATATATGTCACCGTAAGATTGTAAAAACCGTTAGATTACAATCTATCTCGCGAGATTGTAAACTGTCGACAGATTGTGAACCGTAACTTGGGATTGCAATTTAACGGATTATTTTTCGCTGTATTGTAATTTATCGAAGTGAAACCGTTAAATTACAATCTGTCGGGCGTCAAACTGTCAACTGTCCGAAAGCTCTTCCTGATTGGTCGGTTTATTATATGAGCGACCAATCACGACCAGCCTTTCTATGTCCCCGTAAAGTTAGGAATGAAATTCAAATCAAGTCATTTCTTTTATTTAAAAAAATAGAGATGTATTTATTTACTAGGTAATCAATAATCCTGACATACTTTGAGAAATAATTGTACCGAAATATTTATTCTTCAAACACTCAAAATTTTAATTGGAAATTACAACAAAATGAAACAATTATTTTGTTTTTTAACACAAATTAAAATTGAACATTTTTAAGAAACTCTTATAAACAAATATTTAGTCCTTTAAACATACCATAAATTAATAGTATAAAAACAACAAACGAAATTACAAACAAATATGGCGAATGACGGGGCGGCGGGGGGCACACAACTCTCAACCAATCAGCGCGCGAGATGCATTTCGTTCTACGTCAGTTTACAATTGGCTACTTGACAGTTTTTGAAAAAGTATTGTAAAATGTGCGCCCGTTCATTTTATATCCCAAGCAATTCGATTTACCTGGAAAAAATGTAAATAACCAGAGAAAAATAAGATTTTGTGTGACACATTTCAAAAGCGCGCGAAAACGCCAAGTCACGTCACGTCACGACTTAAATTAGATAAACGGAAAATGTTTCAATTAATTCTTAATACGATTAGAGACACAATAATTCAATTTAATCGGTAAAATAATCATTGTTTCGCCACATTAAAATAAATAATTTTCGCTGACAGCTGTCATTTCCGAATTGCAATGGTGGTTTCCGTTTCGGTTCTTTTGTTCCACAGATAAACAAAGTAAAATTTATTTTGCAAAAATAAAATACTAACTATGCTTTTAATTAAAAAATAAAAAAGTAAAATTATTACTTAACTAATAAGCTAACGTATCTAACACTTCATATTTTATTGTTAACACTGTCAAGTAGCCAATTTGACCGATTCTCATCGATAGATTACAATATAGCGAAAAATAATGCGTTAAATTGCAATCTTAAGTTACGGTTCACAATTTATCGACAGTTTACAATCTCGCGAGATAGATTGTAATCTAACGATTTTTACAATCTTACGGTGACATATACAATCGGCCTTATTGCATTTTTTTTAAATTATCCAAACTAAGATCCGACACAACATAAAGAACTGTGTGCTTCAAGCTTGAATCCTCATATTTGAAATCTTAATGAAAACCAATTTTGACAACGTATAATCCTCACTAACCTTTACTATAGCTATAACGCCGAAACTAAATTGCGACTATTTTTTTTACTTATATGACTATTTCAGGAGTATTTTTTAGCGTTGTCAAAATTGGTTTTCATTAAGATTTCAAATATGAGGATTCCAGCTTGAAGCACACAAAGAACTGGCTGTGCCCGCGACTTTGTTCGCGTAGACTAACACCCTCATGGTCGACTTTACCCCTATATCTCCCCTAATATTGGAAATAAAAAATAGTCCATCCAATATGTAAATACTTTAATCCAACGGGCTATATTTTTGCTTTGTTCCCAACGAGTCGCACTGTAACCTGTAACACTGACTCTTTGGGAGAGCTTTGTAAAATGATTCCCAACGTAATCTTATTTTTCGTATAAGCTCAACCCAAAGTATAATATTCTCTACCCACTTAAAATTATTAGATTACTAGCTGTGCCCGCGACTTCGTTCGCGTGGACTACATCCTTTCATGGTCGGTTTTACCCCTTTCTCCCCCTAATATTCGAAACAAAAAGTTGTCTATATTTTAATCCAAGTTTCGAGCTATATTTGTGCCAAATTTCATATCTAACTTCAAAAATAAACATTTTTCCATATAAACTTTCAAAGGTGGTATTACCCCCCTCCCCCCCTTATTTTCTAATAAAAATTAGCCTATGTCCGTTCTTGTTTTTCAACGTATACCTATACCAAATTTCATCAAAATCGGTTGAGAGGTTTAAAAGCAGGAAAGCGTAACAGTCAGACAGACAGACAGAGTTACTTTCGCATTTATAATATTAGTAGGGATGCTTGAAAAAATACAGCTCTCTTTACGTCCTTAGTAGGATTCGTTCTATTTCGTATTTTACCCTTGTACCTATGCTGTTCGTTAAGGCAACAAAAAAAAAAAAATAGATTTCGAGCATTTCCTTTTAATATAAATGTAAATACCTACATACAGTAACGGGGTTAGGCTTTCTATTGTAGCTGAACAAAGAACTACACAGGACCTAGATACCTACATGCTGTTTAGATCAATAACTTCACGAGTGGACACGTGACATTGCGCTACAGTGGGCGAGCTCATACCCTGTTTATTGTATTATCTATATAACTAGTAAGAAAATAGTAGGAAAATTCTTCTAGCGTCGCAGCAGTGAGTAGAAGATCTACTGTCATACAAAATCTGCCATTACGTAAAACTTCGATTTCCACTTTTGTTAATGCTGAATGATGTCAATAAAATACCTGACCCTGTCGGGTCACACACATTGGAGCGATTGCCGTCTGACCTAAACAGAACCCACCTGGTGATTCAAGCCTGAAATGTCCTAAGGAAAATATTTTTTGGGAGTAGATACTTTGGGAGACGTTAACAAAGGGAAAAAGTTCTCCGCGGTACTAATTTCTGTACCTAAATTTTTTGCACTAAAGAAAATGTTGGTACTTGATAAGACAATTTCAGCGAGGTTTAGATCCTGTCTAGATATTGATATTGATCCCAGAGCTCACCTCAATTGAGGACGCCCTAGTTCAGCGGTCGTCGTCCGAAATAGGCATTAGCGTAACCTAGAAACAGGGAAGCACTGACCGGTACAAGTAGGTGCTGTTAACTGGCTTGGCACATTCACTCTTTTGCTCATAGAAATAAAGCCGTAAAATGATCCGGTTACAATATTTCTGCCAACTGCACAGCTATATGTGATTTGTAACTTGTTCGTTTATCTCCTTCCTTGGTTCACTAACGTTTCCATTTATGAGCAAACGTGTTATCAATGTCATACAGGTAGTATGTTTTATAGCAAGTCTTAATTAAATTTTAAAGACGATATTATGTTTCCAGAGATTTAACGTGTTTGTCTAGAAAACATTTGTTGTCAATTGCGGAAAAAATCGTTTCAAAAATTACTTTAGTATTTTTTTTCATAGGTAGGTATCTACTCAAACTCTGCAAAACCATTTAATTTAAGTCCCAAGTTCCTGCTGCTTATTTATGAATGGTCAAAATGAATTAATAACAAATCCGAATATACCATAGTACAAGGAAACTTAATATTTCGCTATGAACTAGGCAGCAAGGAAAATTTCTACTTTAATGTGATGACGTCAGCCACAGACAAACCAACAATATTTAAAAATAGTACATGGGTATAAATAAACATTTTAAGAACATTAATTTACCCGTGCCGATCATTCGTACAGGTACCTACTTAAAATTATAAGAGAACCTTGAAATGCGCCAGAAACTTACTGAAATGAACTATCTATTATTGAACCTTTAGCTGAAGCATCCTTGACAATCTATTTCAGTTCACGTTATGTTGCTACACGAAAAAGCAATGCCCTTTGCCTGTCTTGAAATGAATAAATCAGTGGTAACGACTGGCACAGTAAAAGTAATTAAGTAGTAAATACCTAGGTATATAAACTGGATAATATTAAATACATAGATCTGACTCTGTGTTAAGTTCCTAAAGCATTTGTGTTGTAGAAATCAGACACTCAGACCCGAGACAATAAAGAAAAATTAGTCTTCCCTCGGGAGTCGGTAAGGTTCGCACAATAATTTCCCCCGAAAAAAAAACAACAGAGTCATCATTAGCTAATAAGTAATTATTTAGTAGACTAAATATGAAGTATAGATGGATAAGTTGCACCATAACTTTAACGAAAAGCAAGGGACGCTTTGACTATTTTACGAAACTGTCAGATACATTTTGCAATTAGTCAATCGTCTGTTTTATTTAAAGTTAAGTCGGCGCAACAGAAGAATCCCTACTTACTGGCACAGTGCAAATAAAGAGAGCATCAAAAAGTTAACAAAGAGAAACCGTCCCGATCCCGAAGTATTTTGAGTCTATACAGACGAAAACAACTGTGCCAAGAAGGCTGGAACATTTTTCTAAATTTTACTATGACAATGATAAGTTTCCTCAATCTGCGATGAAAAATATAAGTATTTTTTATTTAATATAAGAAAATCTTCAAGAAAACAGCTGGAATCAAATTCCTACCAATGAGACCATGGAAGTCTATTTTTACGAGTTTATTTTAGCGAGTCTCGTGAAAAATGTGCTAGGAGAAGCTACAGTTGGTTGCTTGTATTATAAAAGTTTTAATCCTCCTTGAAGCATACTCGATTTTGATAATTTTTATGTGTGCCAGTCCCAGATCTTGACGCTTTTGCAAAATCGATATCATCATCAATAGTTTGTAGTCCTTAAGACATTGATGGACACATACCTACCGCAGAGTACCTACGCTGGTTTAGGTCCAGAACAATACTTAGCTAGAAAGCTATCTATCTAGATAACACCATGAGTATCCGTCTCCACTCAAACTCAAATATGTCTTTATTCAAGTAGGTTACATGAAACACTTTTGAATCGTCATTGAATACAATGCAAAGTGATTCTACTTCCGGTTCGGAACCTATTCTACCGAGAAGACACCGGTAAGAAACTCAGCAGATAAGTTACAGTAGCAGTATCTAACTTCTTATAGCTATGTGTAGAACACTTTGGACCAAGTCATATAGTTTTATTTTGATGAGTGTAAAAAGCATTATGTATTATTTTATTTTAATCTGGAGCAGACCAGTCCCCAAAGGTGGCACCTGTTCACAAGCATGATGTATGTGCCAGCCATCGCTTCACTCAACCATATTGAAGGGAATGTAACGACCCGCCACATAGCGCCACCACCCCAGTGACATTTTAGTGAGCATGACTAACTCCCAACTCCCTTTGGAAAGTAATTACAATTAAAGTCATCAAACCAACTATAGGACCCGGAGCACGAAGTAGTAACCTACCCACATCTTATTCTGTTAATTTGAGACTACTTAATAATTCGTCATAGCCATGTCTATCGTACAAAATTACCAGTAACAATGTCATTATGTCAAATGAAAATTAAAAATATCGACATGTCACATAGTTAAAATAAAAGAAAATAATAATCTATGTCTATTTATAGTATAAAATTAACAATGTCATTTTGTGAAATAATAAATTAAATTATCGAAACTGGCCCTTAATTAAAAAGACAAAAAAACGTGTCAAACATGTGCTGTCACGTTAATTAATATCAGGGCAAATATCTTTATCATTGAGATAATCATTTACTGTATAATAGCCTTTTTTCATAAGTTCATTTTTAACATAGAACTTAAACTTGTGCGTAGGTAAGTTAACAATAGTTTGCGGTAATTTATTGAACATTTTTATGCTTAACCCAACGAATGAATTTCCAATTTTATGGAGTCTACGATTTGGAACAGCAAGTTTATGTTTATTTCGGGTGTTAAATCGATGAATGTCTGAGTTTTTAGGAATTTTGTGCAGGTTTTTGTGAACGTGCAATAGACAGTCGAGTAGGTATATATTGCGATGCGACTGTTAGTATGTTAATCTCCTTGAATCGCATTCGCAGCGAGTCACGGGGTCCAAGCCTGTAAATGCCTGTGTCTGCCTGGCATTGATTACACAAGTCTGATACGGGAAAGTTCATTTATATACAATAGAAAAGCTAAAAATATTCATTTTTAAAGCTTATTTGTACTCTTTTGTTTGTATTGGATTTTATTTTTATTGTCTTTCGTTAATAAAAGATATTTAAGTATATAAATTATAGTTTGTTTTATTTTTATAGGCATCGGAATTCGAAAAAGTAGAGATTTTCTTAAAATTTGAAATTTCGTTCTGGTAGCTACAAAAGCAAACTTTATTCACTAAAAATATTTTTCCCTTCATAAATTATGCATAAGTAATTAAAATCAGTCATGCAAAACTCAGACTCAAAAATCGTGTTGACTTGTGTTATCCGCCCAGTTAATAACGGTTTTATCTATCTGCAACTAGTTATTGCCCGCTACTTCACTCGCACTATTTTGAGATAAAAAGTATCTTAAACGTCAATCTAGGGTCTATCATCTTTATTTTTACCAATTTTCATCCATATAAGTTCAGTAGTTTTTTCATGAAAGAGTAATAAGCATACATTTACATTCTTACAATCTTTCGCGTTTATAGTAACAATAATTAATGTTATATATGGAAGAAAGTAAGTAAGAAAGAAAGAAAAGTTTATTTAGTAACATGAAACAGTATATAAAGAACACTTAAAAAAATATAAGTCACTTAATAGGCAAATACTCAGGTATCGTAGTAGCACCCCGACGCTGGTCTTCCGTACATTATGTCTTTCAAGTGGTGAGCAATGCTGCACGCAGCGACAGTGACAAAAATACATAATACCTATAACAATAAATATTAAGTAAACTAACTGCCGATGGAAGAAATGCACAGTTAAAAATTAATAATTTCATTAATTACTCACCGATTACGAAGGATGACAGAACATTAGTAAATGTACTGGCATACGTTTGTATATTTATCAAAGAAAATAAACTAGTTAATTAAAAGAAAAAAATACCTATGTTCATAAAAATCTCAAACGTGAGTCTACATTCTGTTTAGACCAGAGTTTTTCGAATAATTTAATACCTACCTACTATTTATTTTAACTGTTAACATAATAATCTGTAACAAAATGACATAAAGATGTTTTTGATCCACACAGTTTAGCGTAACCCCACACTAGCGTTCTTTGAGCGTTGACGCCCACACAACGCCGACGCGACGTCGACGCGACGCCGGCGCGACGTTGACGAAACGTCGACGCGGCGCCGACGCAACGCTTGCGCAGCGGCGCGGTCGAAATGACGAACGCCAGGACTGCGCTCCACAGGCGCCGCGCCGGCCCGACGCCTGCGCAGCGTTTATTTTGACAACAGTACAATGATCAACTCAATTGTTTCGGCCCGCCCGTGTTTTAGAATCAGTAGGTAGAAGACTTTTTAGCTGATAGCAAATATGGATGTAGCTTAAAATACTAACTCATATTGCCGAAGAAACCCATTTTCAATTAAGTACTTTTAGTTTTCGAGAAAATAAATGCTAAAGTTGCCTATTCGGGCCATGTGTCAAATAGGTAAAATATATTTTTTCCTTTACAAGTTGAAAGCATTAATTTATCACTGCAATATAAAACATTATATTGTGCGTTATTCAAATCTTACATTCCATTTTCGAAACAACTGTATATGACGTCAGCGCGGCGCGACGCTCGAACGCGATGTACAGAGGACGCCCAACGCAAGCGCCGCTCAAACGCCGCGCCGACGTTGTGCGGGCGCCGCGTCGACGCTGAGCGGGCGCCGCGTCGACGCAACGCCCAACCAACGCTAGTATGGGGAGGTCGCCGGCAAGACGCTGACGCTCGAAAGACGCTAGTGTGGGGTCCCTCTTATTCCTATTTTTTGATGATTTCTGACGATTGAAAAATCAGTTCTTACATGAATTAATAGGCTGAATACTCGGGGTAATCGTTATACGGCCAAGCAACTTTAAATGGCTTCATAAACTTGAAAAATAATAAAAATAAACGCGAACAAATTTTATCTACACCGACGATAAGCGCGGTTGGGCATACAAACTCGATAACCTATCGTAATCAATGCGGTGACAAAATGTAGGTAGGTAGTTCATAGCTTGTAAAATTATATTAGAAGTAAAAATTACCGTAGTTTTTTTTAAGAAGTGATGTGTCTTATTTTAATTATTTTAAGCAGAGTAGATACTCCCCAAAGTCTGGGTCTGCTACGATTGTGATCCTTATTTGACGAAGTTTTTTATTATTTTATTAATTAGAGCGATACCCACGCATTTGGTGCCCTTTCAAGAGAAACCTGACTTAAATGTCTACATTTAAAATAAATTAACGGGTCAAAACGCGACGCCATATTTCATAGTTTGTATTAACTACTAAATAAAAATGGTGTCGCGTTTTGACCCGTTAATTTATTTTAAATGTTTAAAATGGAACGCGAAAGTCTTAAAGTTTAAATGTCTACAGTTGGGGCAAACAGCTTAAATGCCCTCCGAAGCACGCAATCATGATTCTTTATCAAACAATTTCGGAAAAGCTCAGACAAGAAAACTAACGGTTTAAGCACTACGCTTCGGATGCAGTCTGCCTTTGTGGTTTCTATCGAAGAAAATTAATGGAAGGATCAAAATACTTACATACTCAAAATTATATGATGAGATATTAATTCTTATGCGCACGAAATAAGGTCGGTGCTAATTCCAAGGAGTTTAGTCTTAGAGTTATTAGTTTTTGATAGTACACAAATATGACAACCTAGACATATTAATAAATATGTTTCAGTTGAATGTCGAATATCACATTTCGTGGTATCCGTTATTCGGCTAAGCAAATTTAAATGCTAGCATAAACCCACCACCCAAAAAAACAAAAACCTACCTACAGTAGTAGACTAATGCCGGTTTTCAATATTTTACGATTCATGACATGACTATCCGTTTTTCTCCAACCGACTACGAGTCGTTACTTCTAATTTCATATTCCGTCAGTCGTTTTTAGCTTACGCCTTGTATAATTTATTACTATCCGTAGCGCTATTTTAAGTGGTCAGTCTGTTTTTGCTATCATGATGCTATGTTTGGTTGTAGTCTTGCCTATTACATCTTAGTTCTAAGTCTTCATCCAGTTATGGCCGTAACCTTGCGTTTACGTCCATTGACCTTGTCTCACTAAGTCATAACACTAACTTTAGTTTTTTTTTTATATTACACTTCAAGATTGACCTCATCCCACCTGATGTTAAGTGGAAATGAGGTCCTAGCTTTAGGGTGACAAGTATAGCATAATAAATCTGTTACTGGACTTGTCGCCCTTACCTTGAAGGATTGACCCCTGCTACTAATGTAGCACCCCCCAGGAGCTCTGGAAACCTTACACACACGCAAGAACACCACAACACAGAAGTGATTGTTATTTGGCTGCGGTCTACCAGTCGGGCTGCTCCAGTTTGAGCGATAAATCGCTATGCCCTACCTCTCTTACCCTTAGCAAGAACTTTACCTATAAAATGGTAACTGACCAGTTTTACGTGCGGACTGTTTTGTATGCAGTAATTTCAATCGTTCCTTCGTAACGGGTAGGGCAGTTTTTTCACATTGTACAAAGACGTGGTTAAAATCTTTTGGTTTCTTGGCAAATATGTTGTTCTAAGAATTTAATTAAATAAGCTATTCGTTTACATTTACACCACCTTACATAACACCGCAGCCAAATAACAATCACTTCGGTGTCGTTGTGTTCCTGCGTGTGAGTAAGGTTTCCAGAGCTACTGGGGGTGCTACATTAGAAGCAGGGGTCAAGCCTTCTTTTAGTGGGTAATCTCTGCCTTTCGTGAAGCAGAGGAGTCCCACACACGCCGACATCTTCCCTCAGATGGCGGTACGGTTCGTTAAAGAATTTCTCCCCGAAAAAAAATAATGGTTCAAGCCTTTAAGGTAAGGCCGACAAGTCCAGTAACAGCTTTATTATGCTGTACTTATCGCCCTTAAGCTAGGACCTCATTACCACTTAACATCAGGTAGGATGACGACAATATTGAAGTGCAATATAAAAAATATGAATAAAAACACTCAATTCGACGTTTAAACTTTTTATTTAATCGCATTTTTTTGCTAATACAAAACAACGGGACAATCAAATAGTAGCCTACTCGATGCGGCGGCCTCACGACCGCCCGGCAAGCCAAAACGTGGGTCTGGTACGGCAAAGACAATAACTACTTCAGTACATGTGTCTACTATTTGATACATGGCCAAAGACAACAGACTTGGAATAATAAAACAAAGGTACGACGTCTCAAGTAATTATCTACGAGCCCAGAGATGAAATAAAGTCAGTAAAAAAAGCTGATTCAATAATTTTGTCACTCCCCTGGAAGTTAATTTTGCCGCCTCTCGGAAACCGACGCATCCAGGCGTATGCCTAGTTTGCCTTAAGAATAATACGCCTAATTAAGAGTCTTAACATTCAAACCTTGGATATTTTGGAATAGCTCGTCTCAGTATTGACATGCATGAAAATATACATAGCGCTTCATTCAGCACACCTGTACCAAATGTGATACTTTTCGCAACAAAGACTGTACTCTTATCAAGATGGACAAACGATTGTGGCACGATGGACGCAAAAGTTGGTCTAGTGGGCTACATACATTATTATCTCTTGTCCTGGGTTCGTCTTTGTATCTTTATAAAATAGTCGAAACGTTATCAGCAGAGCGATGATCAGAGAGCATTTTTCAATATAGTTTCCATTACTGAAACGATGAATTGATTTCTTTAATGGGGGCCTTCGTCATGCACCTTTGGACATTTAGGCTGTCACTTAACCTTTTTTTTACCTTTTAAGTCTAAAAAAAACTCATCTGTTGTCAAAAGCCATGGAAAAAAGGTCATAAGTTCTGCGGTTAATTCGTAAATGACACGTCACCAGTTACATTGTCTTTGGTACTAATGTGGGTACAAAACGTTAGTCTATGGTTAGTCTACTGTCCTCTACAATCTCCTCTGAGACCCCTGATCAATAAGGCTTGGCCGTAAAGCCACATTGCGACGCGCTCATACCAATTAGTCCCTAACCGATTAACTTAGTATTATCTAAGCGCACGGCAGTGTGAGAGCTAAGTCCAAAATACAAGGTCCCCTGACAGCGCTGTAATTCTAACAGCGATTTTGATTGTATATTATTTATTGCAGGCACGCTATAGTTACTAAAACCGTTAAATATCACGTTTTTCCCGACAGGTCAATATCGCTGCTGAAAAACTTTATTGTCAGTTTGGGGAAGACCTTTTGGAACTAACACACATGCGCTATATTTATATTACATTATGAAACTGTCACATCGGGTTGCTATTGCATCATAGTAATTTCCATCCTAAATTATAGTTATCAGCAGTGGCGTAACGTAGGGGGGGGGGGTGGGGAGGCCATGGCCTCGGGTGACACCGCCATGGAACGGAGTGGCAGCACCTGAATCTAGGGCTGATGGAACAAGTTCATTATCCTCTAAATGTTATTCCCTAGTGAGTACCCCACTTTAGGGTATTAACAACCACTCCGCTCCACTCGCGTTGACCCATAGTAATTTGGCTTTATTTTTTTATAAACTTTAGACTAAATATGAATTTTTTCGTTACGCCACTGGTTATTAGCAGTTTTCCTTGTGGGTAACACATTGACATTCTCATTTTATTTTTCCTTTTAAACTACACATAAAATTTCAACGAATCAGGTAACAACTTATTAATAAGGTTTACATATTTTAAATATAAGTACGTAAGTAATGTATTTATGGAAGATTTTACTCCTTTTATGAATTGTATGTTATAATGTTTTTAAACAATAACATTAAATGGACAGGTACACAGTTTATCGAATATTTTTGTATTATTTTTGTTATTAAGAATATTTTTATATTGTTATATTTTTAGTCTTGATGAATACCTACACAGTATATTATATATTACGTTTGTCAACAATGTGATAAGCAAATAAATAAATAAATATAAATATGAACAACTGATACTACAAGTGAAACTTAGTTAACTTTTCAAGGATTAAATTAACAAAAACCAAAAATATTCTCTAATGATTACCGCCGCTCTTGAGATCTCTTTTTTTGCATCCCGATTTGATAGTGTTGAAATGATTGTATTTCGAAGTCACCGTATGCTTGTAACCAATATGATACAAGTTATTCTCAAATATTTAATTTTTAAGTTCCGCAACTGAATATAAAACTTGTCCATCTCATCTAAACTTAAGTCTTTGTTATATGATTTTATATAATTTATATTTAAATTAATTCATATATTGAAGTGCTCTGATTCAACGGTAGATAGCTAAAGCACTTATTACAGAATTCAGAAACAACACTCAGACCCGAGACAGTATAGAACGGATCGTTTTCCATAATAACCTGACTGAGAATCGAACCCAGAACCTCAAGATGGCGCGAAGCCAATGCCCGACCTGGGTGTTTCGGCAACGGAGGTCGTCAATATATGCGATCAAGTGTCCCTTGTATCCATCGCCTTACATAGTATTTTCCTTAGACAATTATTTTCAATGCTATAGATCTTAGAATCTGTTCCAGTTTACTGCTTCATGTTATACGACGCGAGCTATAACAATTTATTTAGAGAACATTTATATTTAGCGTGGAGAGTGATTATAAATAGCGGCGAGTGCCAAATTTAATAGTTTAATAGCATTTCTATTATTAGCGTTTAGGAAATTTGTAGCGCATCGAACGCGTGCTACAGTAAAGTCGTGGCAAGAAGCAATAAACAACAGTTATTGGTTTATGCCCGGTGCCAATATTTTACGATTCGTAATGTGTCAAAAATGACTATCCGTTTTTCTACGAGTCGTTAATTCTAATTTCAAAATTACTTTTCATATTAGCTGTCATCAGTCGTCTGTCATTCGTTTTTAGGTTACGTCTCGTGTAATTTTTAATTTGAACGGTTCGTTTTTAATATTGGAACCGGGTTAGTCACTTGATTGGATCACAGTTAGTGTGGTAAATTGGTTCAGTAAGTGGTTAAATAAATTTGAAAGGCGTTAACTCCATATAAATTGATTTAAAATAGTAAAAACCATGTTGAGAGGGGCGATCTTTAGGTTTCGGGTTCGATTCCCGATCGGGTCAATGTGAAAACGAAATGTTTTGTATTGTGTTGAGTCGGGGTACCGTAGTTGTTTCTGTAACACAAGTGCTTTAGCTACTTACCGCAGAATCAGAGCAATTTATGTCATGTAGTTTAAAATAAAAACTTGAATGTATGTAATAATCCGTCGACATAGTAGAAATATGGTACAGCTACATGGCATTTTCTCTTATTCCTTTTTTGTATTCATCTGTTTCTATTATATTTTAATTAATGTCTATCTTTCTTTGAACTTCTAAACTTTGTCAGTTTAGAAATTTAAAGTAAGATATACTTTTGCTAAATGAAATCAAAAAGAAATTAAAATTAAACTTGCATCTTTTTAAACGACTTAATAATCAAATATAATAGATTTTCACAATTTGTTGTTTAGAAGCATGCGGTGACAGTTTTCTAACTTAGCCTAAACTTATAAATACATCGGAAGTATTAATACTCCACAACTGTACCTATATTTTATAGAGCGAATAACGAATTGAAGGTCTGAATTTTTAGTCACATGATACTAATTTTCAGCTCTAAACATTAGGCATATTTTGTTCCGTAGACTAAGAAATCTGTATGGATTGTATCTAGTCTACAAAATCAACATTTAAATACTAATAAATAAACAATAGTTACAATAAACAGATCTCTAACTTAAGTTTTTTCTTCTACTATGAGTACAAGACAACGGATATCTAGGTACTTATTGAGGGTGTCAACCTAGTACCCACACCCGAGTCAATTTCTTTTCTTAGATTGACCAGACCGAGAATCGAACTCGGAAACATTCGGGCGCCTACTTTAGCCACCGCACACCAAGTTCGTAACCACTGGTGGCAATTCCATTGGCACAAATTAAAGTGAAATATTTTTTTGTGCTGATATTTTGCGTTTTCTTTATTTACCAGAATGAAATTGACAGGGGCATTCAAGTTTTGTCATAATAAAACAGTTAGATTATATTAATTCAATTCGTTTAGTGTTTTTCACACTTCCTTACCCACGATTCTACCAATATGTTTCTGGTATGAGTTCTAGATCTTTTATTCAAATCCTTAATGCTCTTTGACGCTAATTATCTCAGCCGACGAAAAATGAAATATGTCGAGTCCGATGACGAATAGCAATTTGAATTCTCATAATCGTAACGAACTCATATCGAATGCGTAAAAACAAAATATTATATTTTGAAAATAAAAAGACACGTTTTAATTCGTGAACTTTAGATCAATCTTCAAAAATGAAACCTATCGTGAGTTTGCTTCGTTTTGGTAGTAAGATTACTTTATTATCTACTTTTTCAATGAGTTATTGATGGAATACCATCAGGCTTAGCATGCGCCACGCGAGTAAATTTAATCGCGGTCTTAACAAACTAGCGGCCGCCCGCGACTTCGTCCGCGTGGATTTCGGTTTCCATACAAACTTTCACCCCCCATTTCAACCCCTAACAATCCTTTTTTGGCATTAAAAAGTAGCCTATGGCCTTTCTCTCAGGCTCTATAATATGTTTTTGGTATCTTGAACCGTTTTCGCAGCGCACGCAACGGAAGCCCTCAAGGATGAATAATTTTCCCCGTTTTTTTCACATTTTCCATTATTTCTTCGTTCCTAATAGTTGTAGCGTGATGTTATATAGTCTAAAGCCTTCCTCGATAAATGGTCTATTCAACACAAAAATATTTTTTCTATTCGAACCAGTCGTTCCTGAGATTAGCGCGTTCAAACAAACAAACAAACAAACTCTTCAGCTTTATAATATTAGTATAGATGTCAAACAGGCCTAGCATGCGCAATACGTCAAATTTATCGTATGAGACGACAACAGTTTCGATACTGTTTATTGGCTAATAGCACACCGCACTCGTATTTTCAGCCAATCAACAGCTGACGCACTGACTTTAATCGATCGTGATGTTTATGAGCGCGATAAAATTTAGTCGCGTTGCGTATGCTAGGCCTGAATCGATTGAAGTCTGTGCGTCAGCTGCTTGGCCGAAAGTACGAACTTTTATCGTCTCGTGCGATAAATTTGACGTATTGCGCATGCTAGGCCTAAATATCTATCATTTTGTTTTATCGTTATCGTACAGTTGTGGAGCACAAAGCCATGGACCAAAGATAAGAAGATTTCATTGTTTCGCTGTTTATTCCGTAGTCCAACTGATCAAGTAACTAGATTAGTTACAATCTATCTATATTCGTATAAACTAATTAGGCTTAACATTCAGGCTCCTCAGTTAATTAATAACAAACATTACTGATAATTCAGTCTTTATGAAGTAGGGATTTGTTCTGAAATCTTCACATCAAAGGTCAACTATATTGTTAACAATTTTTTATCTAGTTACCCTTAGAGATTTAAAGGAATTGGAGATTTAGAATAACTTTGTTTAACATAAACATTAAACTAGTCTCTTACTTTTTACGGTTTGTAGCTATTAATGACTTGATTTCACGTTTAGATCCTGAGATACTTACTTATAACCGCAAACTTTAAGATGATACGAAATCAATATGCATTTATATAAACGTATCTAACTATTCTTTAATACGATTTCATTAGACCTAATGCATCTAGACTGTGACGGCCGGTCGGTGAACATAATAAATATTTACAAATGCATAACACATTATAGATCTTATCATCTTACATTTTGGTTATTATAATCTAAGCCATCGCTTCATTAAAGAAAACAAGTTATAATTTTAGAGAAGACCAAATTAGCGATGATAAATTTCCTGTTTCTTATTTCAATTTATTACTTAACGTTAAATCTTCAATCTAGAAGCAGGTTCTTAATAATTTTAAGAATACCTGAGCAGTGGAGGAAATAAAAAATAATAATTGTCGCAAAACCTCATTTTCAGTTTACAACAAAATAATCTACGTTTTTTACATGCATTTTGTGCACCGGCCCTTAGATTAGTGTTGCTAGTTCCTGGCACATAAAATACCAAAAACTACCAACAAAATTATTAAACTGATTCTATACTTTTCTACTAAAAATACACTGCTTAGTATTTCAATAGCATACATTATGTACAATATTCATCCCATTTACTTTACTTGATACACTCGACTAAAAGCTTAAAGCGCTCAAACTTATCTATCATTAACAATCAACCGTCATTTTGTCTGTTTTTGGTTACTTCATATACCAGTTCGCTTTATTTACTGGGCAATAGAGCCAGCAACAAAAGTAGCTACAAGAGTACAAGTAGTAGGTACGGTTTGCAATACAATTTTAACTTTATTGCATCGAGATCAAGTAAATGTGTGTATGGATTGAGGCTGACTGTACGTGAATATATATTTTTGTTTATATTGGCGTGCGACAATCTTAATTTTTTTTTTTGTACAGTCTTGTTAAGAATATAATTAAATACCAAAAATTTTTTAGTTTTATATTTTTTACGATAATCCTGAGAGACTTGTCGCATTTTAACTATTATATTGAAATATTTTCTTCTCATAACTGAAGCGACCTTACATCTCGCAATAAGAGTATAAACTTTTTAATGAAGGTTTTGGTTAAATATGGCTGATATGACGCCAGAGAGTGAGGTAGTTTTATTAATAGATATTGGGAGTTGTGTCCCAAGCGGCAGTGGTTAAATATTAATTAATTTTAGTGTTAGCCATTTAATATTTAAAAGATATGCTGTCATAAATAGGTGCTAATTCACTCACACAAATGAATTCCGTAAGCCTTAAATGAGAAGAAAATATTCCAGTAGCTACATAAAGTTGCCAAGCTTAAAAATACATTACATATTGGTAGCTTTTAAACCAATGGTGTCTCTGTAGGGGTTTTCTGTTTGTGCTTGAAGTTTACGCGATTAAATACCGACATACATTATCAAATGTACTTTTACTTTTACACTTGAATAAGACACAGGGTTTTCGGATATACACTTCGATGATCACACGCAGTACATTTGTTTTTACACAAATTCAAAAACCACGTTCGTTCCATCTAAAATGTTTTGTCACTTTCTAATTCCTCACTTAGGAACAGCCATTTCTAGTATTACTTTACTAAATGTCAGTGGCAACGATGTGTCTATGGCCTGGGGGTGATAGGTGATGAGGGTCTACATCCAGGCCATGGCTGGGGATCCTTCGGAGGACAAGGAGTCGAGGGAACGGCGCGCAGTTTTTGAACGGGCCTGCTGTCAGTAAAGAGAGGAGCTGGAGCAGGGCCCGTCCACGCCTTGCAGCTGCACTTGGTCCGGGTTCACGGCTAACTGCAACGTTGTAAATGATAAACGTTACTATTGCTCATATTAGTATGCTTGTTAGCGCTCACTCTTTCGAAAATGTTTTAACATATCTAAGTTTTTATGTGACCACGTATGCTTGACCAGTAACGACAAGCTTCGAGCTTAAGTATACATCGGCATGGTCAAAGGTCCAACCTAAAATTTTGAGCACCAAGCGTAACACCATATAATGGCAGCAGTATTTTACGGTCGTGATTTAATACCGTTAGCAAATTATTCTAAAACATGTCGAGGGAAAACCATTTTTAGAGTACATTTCAAGGGCATACTTAATCATATTCTCTCTCGGCATCAGGCAAAAATAATTCGGTAAGGCATGGACCAGCTCATTAGAAAACGTGTCTATTCTGGAGATCCATTCTTATCCCATATTTGGTCATCCCAAATATTTTCACAAGTATGTTTTGTTTTATTTCTTCTCATTATTATTTCTGTATTTTTTAGTTCTAAATCTATCGTAGGTATGCGTTTTAATCATAATAAGGTGCTAAATATAACAACACATAAGACGAACAACAATAAACATATCTCAAGCTGTTTACTCAGGGTGTGTGACAGCATAGGAAAGGAGTTAAGCACGCTGTTGTTTCATGAGATAAACGCTGCGTTACACGCAATGCGATTAACGCACATCATTTAAAATCAAAAACAACCGCGCGCTTTACTGTTCACAAGGGGTCTACTGGCCTCAGAGTGCAGTTGACAATAAACACACATATTCTTACAGGTTCACAAATCACATTATTTACAAGAAATCGTGCTGAATGTACCTTGAGAGTTCCAGATGAGGGAGTGTAAATGAAATCTGAGTCATATGTTATTTTGATTAGTTTCCAATTCTAGAGACGATATCTTTATCATAATCAATAGTTTGTAAAGTGGTGCTCATTGCCATTAATTTGTGGTATAAAACAAATCTTATTTTATTTATTTCTTTATCATCTTATCTATGGCGTCCATCAGTGGTTTTTCGCAAGGGACCACAGAATGAAGTTTTTATAAGAGTAGGTACTTAAATAGAGATTTTAAAGGATCGGCAAATACGCTTGTGATGTCTGTGGTTTATCAGGTTGCAGTAGGTAATCAGTTTTTCATAATGTGGGCAGTAATATTGAATTGAATTAGTTTGTTGCTGGTAAATTACTTATAAAAACAACATTATCACGGTCCTGACCAGTCTAATTATTATTACGAGAGGCTGACTCCAATGACTACTGGACAGGTTTTGTCATTCATCTGACAGTCAAGCAAGGAGTTTTGCTTGTGCTGTTGTCTGAAAGAAAGTCCGTGCCAACTACACTTGCAAGCAAAAAATTCACCGTTGTTTGGTTAATCACTTGAAGTGTAGTCGTAGTTAAAATTAGTTACCTATTTAATGTTTATTAAAATGATTATGTACGATTCATCTTCTTTATTCATTTAGTTCTTAATGTTCTCTGAGTGTGAATTGTCTAATTCTATACTGTATAGCAGATGGAGTATCAACAGTATCGGGTTTGTATGATTTTTCATAGATTGTTCGAGCAAATTAGCAATCCTGTCAAATTATGTGAAGTCAAAATGATGAAGATGAATGAGTTGCAGACGTTGCCGGCCCTTTACAATGTTTGGTTTGGTTTGCCTTTGAGAATGTATCACTTAAACTGTTTTACACTTTCTAGTAAATATATTTTAAAGGTAGCGAAGTCCTTAATTCAGGCAAGTTTGGTTTCGTTTTAGATTCCTCAGATTTCATCACCACAAACAACAGAGGATAGGACAGTGATCGTACTTCTCTGATTTCACATACAGACGGCAGCAGTCCGTCAGTGGAGTTGTTCGGAGAGCGCGGAGACGGCGTAGGCGCATGCTTCGGCATCTCCCGCCCCGCGGCCATCTTGTCGTGCAGCTGAGCGAGGCGCATGCTCATCTGCCGCCGCTCCTTCTGCTCTCTCTCTCTCTCCCATCGTCTCGCGCTGTAACTCCTGATAGACGACGAACTGCTTTGCACCGAACTTAGACTTGGACGTCGCGAACCTGCGGCCATTAGAAAGAGACGGATGTAATCATGCTGAAAGGTTATGCTCGGTAGCGCTGACTCGATCATCAGGGTGCGTCAAACCGCCCACTTGGTCACTTAGTTAATAGTCGACAAAATTCGACGAGCCCTGATAATGAGGTCATAATATTAGCTGATGTTTTAGTGATGAAGCTTTTGCTATTTTGGCTAGTGAGTAGTTGTTAGCCGTGTACGATTCTGTGTTAAGCTTTTTATGATATTGCTGATGTTAAGAAGCACGTTCATAATCAATTATAACTTGATCTTTCAAAGGGAATATGCGTCAAAGTAAATTGAATATGGAATTTATTTATTTTTAAAAGTGTAGTATTAAAATGTTGTTATTTGATTAGTCGCAGCATTATGCTCTTCGATTAGCCGTTGAAATCAAATAAATCCGACGCGCGCACTAAACCAAATTGTAGACGCAAGTTTTATGGCTTTCAAGTACCTAATGCCCGGTTCCAATATTTGAAAAACGATCCGTTCTAGTTACGGCAAGTAATAAGTTACACGAGGTGTAAGCTAAAAACGGCCGACAGACGACTCATGACAGCTTATATGGAAAATAAATTTGAAATTAGAATTAACAACTAGTATTATTAACACATTACGAATCCTAAAATATTGGAACCGGGCTTAATTGACGAAACAATTCAAGTGCGATTTTGCTGTCTAGCCTAAAAATATAACTTTTGCTGTGAATGGTTTATATCGATCTATAAAAATGCTTGCATATTCCCAAATGAATGAACAACACAATTTATGTACAGTAATTAATCTAAAGATGATATTAACACCAACAAACTTTTATTTGTTTTAAATGTTTGTTTTATTTAAATGTTTAAACTTTAAAGCTGAAAACTATTAGATAGATTCTAATAATGTAACAATTTTACTTAGAAATTTAGTACCCACACTTAATTGTAAGAAATACGTGATTTAAAAGAAAATTAAATGAGTATCAACAAACATAACAAAGTTAATTTACATACAAAGTTACATGAAAATTATACATACAAAAACGATTTAATCAGCCCCATAGAAACAAAATACTTGGAAAAGATATACACGAAATCTACGGTAATTACAAAATGGGGTAGCAAGTTCTACACCATGGTTAAAAAAATAATGTATATAGCTGATGATGCTATTAAACTTGGCATCAAATGTTCTTAAAAGTAGGATTTCTTGAAGAATTTATACGACGAATATTGAATTATTTTGGATATAATGTATAGCTTCCATTTTATTCCAGTTCAGATGTTCTTTAGTGTTAAGATTTTCTTTTTTTATGCTCATAAAATCCTGAAAACTAGGAAATTCAATATTTTTTTTTAAGTCGGTTTTAAAAGGACACTCGGCCTTACTAGGTTCAAAGTGGATGTAATATTTTAGTTCAAATATATAAAAAGTTGCCAAGTCTAATAAAATACGTTTACATCTGTGTATTCATATTTCAAACTTTATTTAATTAAATAATATCATCTTCATTACAGATCGTAATTGGTAGTTTTCACATTTAATAGGTGCATACCTATGCATCAAAATGGTACGTATACCCATATATATTTATTTAATCCTGAATGCACGCAACAAAAGTACAGTCAACTATTTGGGCAATACAAAGATGTTGACGATGGGGTTTCTATTAAGATAATATACAAATCACAGAATAATATAAGAATGGAAGTACTTAGTTCATTAATAATACTTTCATGAACATTTACATATTTAAGTAGTTAAAGTAGCAGCGGAACCTCCAATACCAATCTGCCAATGAAGATGACGTTTAACCGGTTAAACGGTGAGTGATGGTGTCGCAATGCTCACATGCATAGCCGAAGATACGTGAAGACAGACTGACGGAAAGCGTGAAGCAATGTGCTGGCTGGAAACTGAAGCTTGGGCCTGCCTATCTCCAGACAGACTATCTATCAGTAAATTCATCCGTAGATAGACTATCTCTTATTGTTTGGTCTTGCATTGAATCTAAATTAGGTATGCTTCAACGCTCTGAATGAAAATCGCAAATGACAAAGTGCTGGAGATCTTATTTCAAATGTGATGGATTCTGGCATGGAATGCAAACAATCTTGAATCCTTTTTGCGAAATTGCTTTCTTTGAGGACTGCAAAGACTGAACGCTGATCTGATAGTGGAATAGTTTTAATGTTACGAGAACTAAGCATGAAGCATTGCAATGTGTGATTCAAGAACATCGGAGCCAAATTTGGCGCCTGATGTCAAGCTTTGTTTTATGCGTGTTAAATTCTAATATACTTTCCTTCAAACAACGTTTGCTGAGTAAAGATAGGTCTGAATCGGTCTTCAGTTTCGGTAGCACATGTACGAGAAGCTGTGAGACAAAGATACAAGGAAGTACGAAGGATCTGGCCATCTTGCTCGCTCTCTCTTACGACTGACAACCACACTGATAGCAACACCTGCCGGTAATTTTCGGTAGCCCACTTGCGGAAATTGCCAATGCCCCAATGAAAGCCTCACATCAAGCATACTTACGAGACTTGGATCAACGCAGATGTATCCCAAATATGCCAAAGAAGATTTGGAAAGGGGATAAAGTTAGAAGGAATAACAGATGATAATAGAAGTGACTAAAGAAAGTATAGGTTAGGAAAAGATTAATCAGATTCCTCCAATAAATGAGAAGCAATTATGTTTTAATATATAGGTTTTTAAACGAAAAGTATGAGATAAATCAAGGAGATAGGTGAGAATGCTATGAGTATACAGGAGATAGAAAATAGATTTCCAGTTAAAAAGATAAGTTTCTGTTTATAAAAAGAACACAACAATTGTCATATTGAAAGAATACTGAAGAGAAGAGTTCTACAGATCGGTATGCCCCATGAAAGCAGAATAGTTTTGGGCAGATCTCCAAAATAAGGGGTAAAATGCTGCTTCTGCTTGGGGAGCTCACCAAAGAACATCTGTTGAGAGAGGGTCCAGCATATTTGGCTCAACATCGCGGTGGGTGCAGTCGCAGACTAGCGCTGGCCGCTAACATAGACGCAACATCTAACGGACACGGGCGCTGCCGACGTCATGCCGCGGCGCTCACCAACGCGCGGCCGGGACGCTCTCCGATACCACAGGGACCAATGACGTGCCATCTCTCTTAAATGTCTTTCATTAAGGGAGTTTGGAAGTAATTACCTGTTTGTACGAGCTGTTCATTGGAGTTAATTAGTAGGAATAGGGTGATTGCTTAGCTTGTGTGAGTTAAAATCTTTTAGCATCTAGAAGGAAGATTTAAGACTTAATTTGACATTTATTATTCCACAACGATTAAGGCATTGTTGTTGTTAGTTTTTTTACTTTGTCATGTAACTCACTATTTGATTTGGCCAAAGACAGAAACTCTAGTAGGTAGGTAATAGACCAAGCAGTATGGTAAGTAATTTTGAATTTATTTAAAACATTGATTTACGCACGATAGTTTTCGAATTACTAGGAATCATTACCCCATTTTTATACTGCTAAGAAAGGGTTTGATTTTAAGCTCCTTGATTTTCAGATTATCTGTCCTAGGAAAGATTAAGGCTATATTGATGCTTAGGATGAGTCTCAAATTATCCAATTGTTCAGGGAGCCAGCAGGCAAAGCAACTCACGATTTCGCCACATTTAGGAAGTTGGCTGTCAATATAAACGGAATAGCTGTATCAGCTGCGAGACAAGACTATGGCAACATACAACATTGGACCAGAGTAGCCGACCGCACGTCGGTGGCGCCCTCGCCGGCGGCGGCCGAACACCGAGACGTGCAGTAGGGGCCGCGCGCTGCATACATTATCCAGATCACCTTTGGCGGCGCACTTTGGCGGGTGCGCGCCGCCGTCCCGCCTTACGGCCTTGAGGTGGCGCGAGATGAGCAAGATGGCCGCCGTGCGCGCCGCACCTGCGCGCGACGCCGACACCGCGACCCCGCGCCGCGACGAGCGCCGCGCGGCCTCGTCCAGCGTGCCGCTCGTGCCCGCGCTGGCGCTCGTGCGCGACGACGCGCGGGACGACGCGCGCGTCGCGCTCAGAGTACCACCTGGAATACATGTTGCACTTAGTTCGTTCAGAGTTGAGGTTATCATCAGCCCTAAGACACAGGGTTTACCTAGTTTAGGCACCAGTCTCCCGATCCCGATTTAGACGTTTGTTAAGATCGCGATAAATTTTTGTCGCATGGCGCACGCTAGGCCTGATGTCGTCTGTGGTAGTTATGGCTGAGCCGAGTTTCCCATAGCATAACCATTAACGGCGATGAGGTCCAATAGGGGGTTTTAGTGGGTAGTCCTGGCTTTTCAGGGCGGGGAGTCCCACACACATCGTCACTTACGTCGGGTGACGGTACGGTACATCAATGTATTTCCCCTTGTTAAAAAAAAGGCCTGATGTCTTACTAAAGAAATGCTTCAGGGTGTCGACATCTGATGCCGCTGTGCTGATGATGGAGCTACAGAACTCCTTAATGGATAGGTCGGAGAATGTTCACCAATATAAAATACAACGATAACCTCCTTAGAATAACAAGTGAATAAATATACCTACACAAGATTATTAGATACCTCGTACGTTTGCCTTCATGCAACTGGTATGTTTAGGTCGCCGACCCAAGCACTCCCATCCCGCACTCTGCGCGTACTACGTACCGTCGTAGTTGTGCTAAACTTTCCACCGTGATTTTGAGCTTAATGCATTGCGTATTGCGCAGCTATCAAATTTTTAGGAAATAATTACCATGGATAGATACCCGTGGTAATTACTGACTAATGCCTAAGTAGCGTTGAGAGAAAGATTTATTATACGTATCTGTACCTTAATATTGGATTTTTTTGAAGAATTTTAGTTTCCAGAGGATGGTCGCAGGCAAGACGATTAGGTCAATAGAAACTAGCCCTAGGCAGTATACTGACCGGTGTCGTTGAGCGAGTAAAGGCACGGGGGCGTGAGGCGCGCGTCCGCCAAGTGCGCGGGGTGGTACCGAGCCTTGGTGTACAGATGCAGCACCATGCACAGCAGCCCGGCCAGCACGAAGATGCCCGACGCTACCCCCAGCAGCGTCGGCATGTCCGCCGTCAGCAGCACCAGATCTATAAGTAAACAGATAATAAATATATCGGTACTTATCCATACTAATATTATAAATGCGAAAGTAACTCTGTGTGTCTGTCTGTCTGTTTGTCTATCCGGCTTTCACTGAAAACCACTAAACCGATTTTGATGAGATTTGGTCTCATCATGAGAGATAGGTATACGTTGAACCTTTAAAACGGACGTAGGCTTTTGTTTTGAAAAAAAGGGGGGTTAGGGGTAATACTGACCATGAGTTTATGTGGAAAAATGTTTTTTTTTAAGTTCGAGATATGGGATTTAGCACAAATATAGCCCGAAACTTGGATTAAAATATGGATTACTCTGTAATTTATATATGGTAAAAAACTGTAGTAGAACGAAGTCACGGGCACAGCTAGTTACTACATATTTGATACTGTGGCATCTCCAGACAGTGGTGTAGCTAGCATGAGTGGCACCGGTGCGGATCTTCCCGATGCAAATTGCATACAGCAGGTATAAAATTTTGTGCAGCGCCTCTGTTGTCTAAATTTCCATTTATGCATAGTTCTTTAAATGCAGAAATGATGCTATAATTTTTTTTTATTTCCTACTGATTAATTTTTCATTGGCTATTACTACCGTAGTTGTAGCAGACTGCTTTTCCTGCTTCATGTAATACATTAATGAATATAGTATAGTGCTACCTTCAGTGCAGAAGACCCGCTGCGTGGGCCTGGAGTGCGACGTGCTGTGGTACCCAGGCTCGCACTGGCAGTAGGCGTTGTGGTTGACCTGCACACACGACGCGTGCGCATCGAACGCGCGGCACGTCTGCCGGTAGAAACATTGCTCGCCCAGCTTCTTTGCTGCAAGAAGAAACAAAGAGGTTGTAAGAAGATGCACTAAAATCAACGTAAAATATTTCTTTATTCAAGTAGGTTACATATAACACTTTTGAACCGTCATTTAATAGGTCCAAACACCAGGTTATTATTTTTTTATTATATTGCACTTCAAGATTGACCTCATCCCATGATGAATGAGGTCCTAGCTTAAGGGTGACAAGTACAGCAAAATAAATCTGTTACTGGACTTGTCAGCCTTACCTAGAAGGCTTGACCTCTGCTACTAATGTAGCACCCCCCAGGAGCTCTGGAAACCTTACTCACACGCAGGAACACAACAACACAGACATGATTGTTATTTGGCTGCGGTCTTCTGCAAGGTGGAGGTGTTTTACCAGACGGGCTGCTCAAGTTCGAGCGATAAATCGCTATGCCTCCTACCTCTCTTAACTATAAATGGTTGAGGAGTTTACTAAACTATCTTTTGGTTCCATCATCATATTGACTATAGACTGTCATGTAATAGAGGTGCTTTAAAATTCTTAACAAAGAAAGTAACAAATGGACTAGTCGCAATGATATTTAAAGTTAGTACCGATTTCTCTGGAATCCCACCATCCGATAGCGGTCTTCGTGACATGGTACACTGGTAATAATTTCATTTCAATGAAAAAAGGAATTTCAAAATCGGTTTATAGACTACAGAGTTATAGGCGAACGCATATAAAAAATAATATATACGGTCCGAATCCTTTTTTTGAAGTCGGTTAATAAAATATTAAGTGACTCTACATTCCGTTCGGAACCTATATCTACCGAGAAGACACCGGTAAGAAACTCAGCAGATTAGTTACATTAGCAGTATCTAACTAATTGCTATGTGTATGTATACATATGTTATAGTTTTGAAAAAAGGCTATTACAAAGTAGAAGGGCATATTAATGATAAGAACGCGTTGATCACTAACTAGTCTGCTAGCGTTTTATACTATTTTTATAAGTTATGTTAAATTTACTCAATCAATGTAAGAATAAGACCACACAGACGCATGTAGGTCAAAATGTATAAAAATGATGTATTTGAATATCACACATGAAGTTCTACAAATAATTTAATTTAAATGTTTTTATTTTATTTATTTTATTATATACTTTTTTGATTTTTTTACATTGTATAGAGACGATTCAAAGGTATTTTTACTAATGTAATCTACCTACATGAATAAAAAAATATTGACTTTATACTTTGGATCAAGTCATATATGTTTTATTGGTTGAGTGAAGAAACATTAAGTTTTTTTAGAGGTACCTAAGCTGTTCATTTGTCAAGGAAGGCTTTCGGTTGAATGTCGAAAAAAAACGGAGAAAGTACACGTGCGAAGCCACGGCGCGCCGCTAGTCTATCATCATAATATCCTTGAGACGTTTATGACTCCCCTTTTCAACGCATACCATTTTGGGATTTGGCTAGACTTAATCCCTCTATAGTAACAGGCAACTATCATAATTGATAGAGGCCCCTTAACAAAACAATATCGAAGGTAGGTAAACTTGAAGTTTCCTATTACTGCCTTCATTATGAAATTAGACTTGACAAGAAATGGGGCAAGGATCTCATGTCTGTAGATGATTCCATCTCGGATACTGGAGCTTTTATTAAACAAAGAACGAGCCGAGCTGAGGACCCTTGCTCAGCTAACATTGCGCTCCCAAGTTTATTCAAATGGGATGTCTCGCGATATCATTTGGCAACAACCTTGGATACAAAATTAGCATATAACGTTACCTCATAATGTATTTATAGGTAGATACTTATATTTAAAGGAAATTTAAGTGTTATCGCTCGGTGTCTCATTAGCTAAAATACTGCAGAGAAACTGACGTCAGGTGAGTGGAAAATTATGTCATGATTGCTATAAGCAATGCCGTCTTAAACCAGCCTGGGGCCCTTGGGCACATAAGAATTTGGGGCCTCTGTGCATACAACAGTTTGGGGCCATTTTGGAAAGTACAAAAAGCTAATAATACTAAATTGTTTGATATAATATGTAATTTACGATATTAGAAGCCAAGCCAGCAGCAGCTGGCTGTTTGGTTAGAGAAATGGTCGGTCCTTTGAGGCCCCCAGAGAAGGCCCTGTGTGCCCTTATGGTGAAGACGGTTATGGCTGTAAGATAAATACTTGTATAGACGAAGTAATAGAACCATGTGCACTTTAAAGGGTAAACAAACTTATTCTATAATCAACCTTGTGCCAACGTTATAACTAATAAATATTGGACAACATAATAGCACATCGTACTCGTATTTTCAGCCAACCAGCAGCTGATGCTGGCTGATTTCGTGGTTTTTAGAGTTCCTTAAAGGGTGAAAACGGGACCATATTACTAAGACTTCACTCGTCTGTCGGTCTGTCTGTCACAAGGCTGTATCTCTACAACCGCGATAGCTAGAGAGTTGAAATTTTCACAGATATACATATATATTTTTATTGCCGCTACATACTAAAAAAAAATTTAAGGGGGCTCCCATCCAACAAACGTAATATTTTTGCTGTTTTTTTCCCGATATTTATAAAAACTGTCGCAAGATGCTTGAAATATTCAAAGAATATTTAGTTGCATATTTACTTCAAAAATAAATAATTGTATCTTATGTTGAACAGATAATGGTACGGAACCCTTCGAGCGCGAGTCCGATTAGCACTTGGCCGGATCTTAGACAATATTTATTAGCATGCCGAATACGAAGAGGAAACAGCTATGCGTCAAGGTGAAATGCTACCCATCTTCAAATATCATGAGACAAAATATCATCGCCATCGATCATAGATGTATTACATGGTTCTAAGCGAATGGTCTTGTTCGTAGTTGTACGCCAATGCACCGCATCTCCCAAGGTCATCGCCGACACCTTGCACGATGCCCCAGTTACCGCCACAGCACCGTGCAGACACTCCATGTGCCCTTGACCGATACGCCTTTAATCCAGTTTTGCTAGTTAAAGCAAAAAGATGCAGAGTTCACATCCATAGATAGAAACCTTGATAGTATAGCATGTGTAATTTTTTTTGTATGGATTTGGATAAAATTCGATAGATGATAGATTTGATGATACAAAAACGTAAAGGTTGCTTCTGGGCACCAGATAGTTAAAAATGTGACTAAAACTTGAAAAGATTAAGGTTGAGATTAGTCTAGACTAAGCACTAGACCAGGGTTTCCCAAACTGTGCGCCGCAGACGGCCTGATGCTGGAGAGAAGACAGGGGCGCCGCGAAGGGTACCTACCATCTACTCTAATCTACCTAGAAATAATTATTATTGCTATAAATAAACCTTGTTTATGTAAACAGTTTGTGTCCTCTCTTATTTCTAGCGTAAGAATCCAGATAAATTGTCACAGCCCCCTCACCCTTCACCCAAAATATATAAAATTGTGATTTTTTTTTTGTAAAATGGTATAGATTGGGATGTATCACAACTACTATGCTTTATTACTGATGGTTAAGCCCCAATGCAAGGGGGCGTCGAGCTAAAATGATAAAACAATATATATATCCGGTCGAATTGAGAACCTCCTTTTTTTGAAGTTGGTTAAAAACTAGAAGTCCCTAGAACTAGACTTTATTTTGACGAAGTTTCATTAGATTCCTGTGCCTGGTGGAGAATGATCTCCCCTTGCTGAAGAAGGAATTTTTACCGCGTCTAGAAAAAATATACCTACCTGAAAAAAGGTACCTGATAGATAAGAGTAAATAAATAGTAAGTCCAATGATGCAATGTCGCATGCAATAATTATAGCACCGTATTTAGTGCCCTTGATCTCTCTGTCAGTAATCTTACATTGTTCAAGTTCATTCAAATGGAAAGACAAGAGTCTCATAATATTCGGGATTTGAGTTTAAATGGCAAATAGTATCCGACTGATTCATTGCCGTAGTCATTCAAAACTGTTTATATTTAATCAGTTCTGAATAATAGAAAAATGGATACAGATAGATAGATACACTTTATTGCACAAAACTTTACAGAAATAGGTTTTACAGATTGATATAGTACAATTTAGGCGGTCTTATCGCTAGAAAGCGATCTCTTTCAGACAACCTTAAGGTAGAGGAAATAGTAGATGGCGAGAAATAGGCACGGCCGTGCAACATAAATAAAGTATATTTCTTGAATTATATTCATAGTATAGCATGATAAACATACATAAACTCATAGATATATAACAGACAAAAACACATCAGTTTATGTTTGTAGGTAGGTAAATACAGCTGGCAGGCTTACATCGTGAGCATAATACAAAAATACAGGAAAAACATACAAATGCAACTTTTTGTCTGTGCTATAGACCGACATCAAATATTCGTGCAACACTAATTATTAATTTATTATCTCAGAAGGTTTAGTAACATGATCAAGATCAACAAACAAGATCAAGTCAAACTATGTTCTTTTGATGAATAATATTGAAATAACTACTTGTTATATTTAATCTCCACACTAAATACTAATCTGATCTCGTAATAAAGGTTTTGACAAATTAATTTACTAGTATTTTATTCATGTTCTTATCTGTAACGTGCGCAATAAATACAAAATAGGCTTTCAAATGTTAAAAGCGTTTAAACGAAATAATTAAATAAGACTCTTTACTCAAATTATCCAAAATATCACGCGATTTAGTGGATAATATTTCAAAGTTTCCAGTCAGTAAACTCTCTAGAAACAACAAGATACATAATATTATTACCAAAGTAGATCTCGTAACGTAATTAGAGAGCCGGTGTTTGTCGAATTCAATGTAAAGTTAATTCTGAAATTTCGTTCATTTAGCTTTCGTTCTTATAATATTACTACGATCGGATTACTTGGCAGATGTGGTCCTTGTAAGCTTGAGGCGAAAATATTATGAGATATATTATCTTAAAAGTCGTAGTATTTATCATGCGCAGTGAAAATAAGTCCAGTAAGTATTTGTGGTTGGTATTGGATAACTGGATGCCCTAAACAACAACAGTTATAATACTATATTTTTTTATTCACGTGACCAGCAGTCAGTTTTGTTATTTAAACATTTATTATAATTTAGTACTAACCTTCGATTGGCTTCGCACGGTTGCAATGTAGATAAAAAAATCAGCTTTTTCTTTGTGTTTCTTACTGACTCTGTCAAAAAAATAAAACTTTGTTTCTTAGTTTTAGAGATCTAAACACCCATAGGGACAATGCAAAAACCTAATTGATGGTTTATTGTTTTGTGGTGGTCAAAATATATTGAAAAGTATAATGTCTCTTTGATATGCATTCCAGATGCTGATGTCATAATGTTTGAGTTAGTTTTAATTATAATACACCTTTGACCTACTTTGATAACTGACTTTGAATTCGTACCACCAAATTTTCAGTACTGGAAAATCATACACAGTTAAAATGCTCGTCATTACGATCATTATTTTTCATCATCATGTACAACATATGTTTTGTAGGTACTGTCATTTTAATGTTTTACTTATGAGACATACTAACTTTCAAATCTGAATATCTTACAACTATCCCCTTGCACCAACATTTTTCTTTATCACGGTTCAATTTCTATCATGATGCCTCACTGATGTTTGTGCAAGTGTGCCTTAATTAAATATCGTCTACTCGTTGCGTCATCGTAATCTCTTCGGCTACGTCATGTAAATCTCGTTCATATTATTGTGGCGTTTCCGCAGCCTGCGGAAATGAGGGAAGGTGGAACCGACGCGTGGGAATTGTGTGGATGTAACAAAGTCGAGGTATTTAGCGGCGTGTGTGGCAATGCAGAACAAATACAGAAGGTGGGTGCGTTAACAGATATATATGCGACTAGTGGCCAACCGCGGCTCCACACTATCCCCGTTTTTCGCGAGATTAAGTCCATTTTTATTTAAAATAAGAAAGTAAAATAGGGTGGGGATGAGTTGACATCCAACTGCCTAAGCGCGCGGACATGTGGAGCGCTTAAAGATATTAAAAAAGGAATTTTATTACTCACGCTTGCCGCATCCTTTGGCGATGCCCAGGGGGACTTGGTGCTTGGGATCGCACTGGCAGGTCGAGGAGGTGGGGTCGCAGTACACGTGCATGAGCCGGGGGTTGCACGTGAACTCGCACGGTGAGCCCAGGTACATCCCCTTCTCTGGAAGTAGGTAAAAACAAGAGTAACATTTGATGAATGTCATCGATAGTAGCAGAGGGTTTTTATATTGTATTTTTGTGCTCTTCATCGTACACGGAAATACAGGAAAAATATTGGATTTTCTCACCCTACATGAGTAGTAGTAAATTAGGTAGTGTATAAGCAAGTACTTAGGTACTGTTATTTTATAAGAGACATTTTTACGAACGCCGCCCACGACATTTAAGTATTTTATTTTACGAACGAACAGCGTTGCAGTACTTAAAGATACATATTGTTTTGTTTCTAAAAGTGTTTTTATTTTAGTTTATTTTAGATATAAGACAATTATAGCGTGTTTTGATGCAGTGCTGGTCGCCGTACCTACTCTGCCTCAGGTTTCCAAAGAATACCAGCGTCTTGGTGCGCACAGCGTCACTACGACATATGCTGAGCGGAGACCTTTTAGGTACCTACCTACTATGTTAGTTCCTCTACATTGTTTAATTTAACTATGTATAAACAGTATGTACCCAATAAATAATTTCTTTCTTTCTTTCTAAACTTGTCCTGCGTCTCACATTGCACTTCTTTAATTTCATCTTCTTTGATTTAGTTTTGCTCTCAGAACCATTTTGCACTAGCAAATAATTTGCAGTAGCAGTTTCATAATTGTCTTCTAAAACAGTTCGTTTACAAATTTAATATTGCCCAACGTTGCCGGGTAATAATGAATTCTCCGTACATTAATATCGTTGAGAATAGAGGCGGGACAAATGTTGGAACAGGTGCATACTTAAAAATACGCATGGAATAGTGGTATTGGGTAGTATTAGGAACTTTTCTTTTCTTTACATGGAAAATGCGTGTAAATAATGTAATGAGTTAATTAGTGTTCGTATGAGATTAGCGAGTAGCGGCTACAATTCAGTCAATCAATCAAGAGTGTATCACAAGGTACAAATGAAACTCGTAACAATTCGACCGATTTGGTCCAAAATATTTAACAAATAGTAATTTATTAGATATTGCTACTGAGTATCTTGCTGGTATTTTCTTGGTAAAATTAAGTTACTTAAGACAGGGTAACTTTGTATTGAATTCAGTAGCGATTCAAAATGGTTACAATTTAATCTACTTCAATTCGTGCCGAGTCCATTTTACATGTTTATACTCATAAAGTTTAATTGCATATGGAAATTATGGCATATTAGATTTAGGTTTTTCGCGTGCATATAATTTTGTATTTCCGACACTAAGACATACAATGTACTGCTTCAGGCAAAACAGTCGCTATATGTATATACTATATGTACTGTAGGAACAGTATTAACGAAGAACTGGAGACCTACTCCCAAAACTGAAATATCGGATGACGGATAGAAATTTTTAATTCTCAATGTAAATACACTTCCAATGCGAATTTTCAATACGACCTAACGTTTTAAAAAAAACAAAACTTGATTTGATTTATGCAAATCAAAAACCACGTTTTAATTCGCAAACTTTCAATTAATCTTCCAAAACGATATGTTTCGTTTGTTCATTTCGTTTTTGGAAGCCCCTTGTAATACGAAAATACTTGTTCTCAGTATTAGCTCGCCTCTAGTTGGCATCTCTCCTATAGCAACATATTTGGACGGTAACTAGGAAACGGTTCCATTACAGGGGATAATTATATTTGCACATATTAATAAAAGGAGTTTACTAATGACGCCTTCTAAATTGGGAGACAGTTTCACGATGGATATTAATGATAAGAGCGATTTGGATGGACTACCCCGCTTAATGTTTTGAAGATGTATGTGGCCAACCCAACCTACACATTGCTTAGATGTGCTCTTCTATAGTTTTAAATTTGACGTGTATTTTTGATATTCTTTTTGTTTACATTTCGTTCTGCCATTCTTCTTACTTGCTGTCTTTCACATACTTGCTTATTACACTAGTTTTCCATCTCTTTAAATATTTTCCTTCCCTAATCCCCCATAACCGTGTGCCGACCTACGATATTACCTACAAGTCGACACAAAAACAGCGTCAGCAGAATTGGCGTAGTAAACAACGCTCCATACGAAATGCACGATTAGCCAATCAACACATTGATCCTACATCGCGATGTCAGGGTTATCGTCGCCACTAGTTATAAATACAACAAACCATGGTTGGTAGTTGGAAGTTGTTTAAATTTTTAGGGGTGTAAGCCCTCCGCTCCCCCGCAAGCCCGGTGAAGATGAAAGGACCTTGGTCCCCGAGCAGATAATACCTAGCTCGGCGGAAGTACTTCCACTTTTAGTAAAGGAACACACGTTCCTTACAATCACAAGAATGTCTTCAACAAGTACAAGGTAAGTATCGAATGTACCATTCAGCAGGTAATTATACTAATAAAGTTTGTAGGAATGTATGTATCTGTATGTTTGTTAACGAATGGATTTAAATGTAGTTTGGTAGAGAAGATAATTGAGGTACTAGAGGCGTTTTTATCCCGATATATGCGAGGGAAGTCGCGGGCAACTGCTAGTGTTTTGATACTATTTTAATAAAGCAATAACCTTAAATATAGATTTTAGGTTAATGCAAGCCTACTTGTAGCTACCTATTTGCTGCAGTGCATGCGTTTTGTTTCCGTTAAGCGAGCATATTTCAAGCAAAACTCAACCAGTCGGATGTACCTACATGTATACTATGTACACTGTTATAACTTCTAGTTAGTTCTCAGTTGCCAGGAAACGCGACAGGGACTGTTGCGCATCAATTGAGGTCGCAGCTGACTTCTTGTTTGAGTGTGAAATCTTTTTTGTTGAGGGTTTCCTATTGAACGCGTTTTTGTGTTGGTTTTTTAATGTTATATACGAGTTTGGTAACATACGAGTATTTGACGAGGGTGTTGATTATTTTGTATATTATAAAAAAAAATAATACTGTACATTTTCAAAACATCGTCTTGATAATATGCATACACGCTGATATACTCGTAATAGGTTGGTATTGAAATTTTCTTCGCATTTTACATGAACAGGTAAAAGCTTTAGTGTACATTTAAGTATAGTATAGATAAAGGTGCCATCTAGTTCGCTATCTGCCACCTTGTAGGTGCCATTATCTACCTAATTTATACTACAAGGCTCATTAAAGGCCGTATTTAAAACTGGAAATTTCAGATTTCATGGTAATCCTTACAAATAATGCATTGAAGTAGTTGTATACGTCTACCAATATTAGGTACCACTACAAAATGGAGTATAACGGATATTTTTGGGTTATTGGCATAGAATAAGGAACTATATCGTAAATAAATGGAAAATTTACTACAAGAGACGAGCGGAGGCCGCCTCAGATCATAACTTTACCGGAGTTCACTGTTCCTTTCATTGTATTATTTTTCTTCCACTTTTCTTTGTCGCTAGGCTGTAAAAGTCGGTATAAAAATGTATTGAATTATTACAACCAACCCCAACTTTCATCGCTTTTAGGATTCTTTATTACTTAGTTATAGGTAAGTTAGTTTACTAGTTCAGCTTTATTTACAAGAATGGTGTGTAGCACGTGTATTATCCCCTTTTTTCCAAATTTTACATCAATTCTTCGCTCCTATTGGTTAGTAACATAATGGTATATTGGTTAGTAAATAGCCTATAACCTTCCTCAATAAATAGTCTATCCAACACAAAAATAAATCTTCAATTCGAATAAGTAGTTCTTAAGATTGGCGCTTTCAAACAAACAAACTCTTCAAGCTTTATAAGATCTTCACTTTTAAACTCACTGTACAAATCGACACCAAATTTATACACAAAAACTCACGAAATCGTAAATTCTGTAAAGTTTGTGTAATAAAGTAAATACTTTATCTATCTGTCTATCCTCCATTGAATCCATACGTTTTAAACTTGTCGAAACGATATTTTAATTTATACACTAAAGCTCACGAAATCGTATCAAAACATCGATATCTATCGATAGATATCTATCTGTCTATCCTACATTGAATCCATACATTTTAAACTTGTCGAAACGATATTGAAGTTCCACAACACCCACTTGGCTAAACCCTGACACTGTTTAGTCAGTGAGTTCGGTCGGAATAATTACTTCGCTCCACAACTAAGCACAGTTTGCGAAAACCTTTCGTTAATTTCTAATTGTGAGGGTCTAAGTGTATTAATAATTAACATTTTCATCGTCAACATCCTTGAGCAACCTTCGCTGTCACCTAATTTAGTAGGTAGATCCTAATTAATTAGGTTCAATTAAAATTAATAAACAATATTTTATGTCGGATAGTATTAATAGTATCGATCGCTCAAACTATCGATAGTAAGTATAACTGCGATAGTAGATAGATAGATAGTATTGCCTACCAATATTCAGTTCCATCCCTACTAATAATATAAATGCGAAAGTAACTCTGTCTGTCTGTCTGTTACGCTTTCCTACTTAAACCTCTCCACCGATTTTGACGAAATTTGGTATATATATATAGGTATACCTTGAACATCAAGAATGGACATAGGCTATTTTTTTAGAAAATAAGGTGGGAGATGAGGGTAATACCACCTTTGAAAGTTTTTATGGATTTTTTTTTATTTTTTAAGTTAGAGATATGAAATTTGTCAAAAATACATATAGCTGGAAACTTGGATTAAAATACAGACTACTTTTTGTTTCGAATATTAGGGGAGATGGGGGTGAAACCGACCATGAAAGGATGTAGTCCACCCGAACGAACGAGTCGCGGGCACAGCTAGTAGCCTATAAATATGACGTAAAAACAATTAATAAAAAACTGTGTTTTTTTAGATATTTACTAGTGTTTAAATTGAACGTACAATTCATGTTAGGACGGGTATTTCCTGCTTCAATTATAAATGTACAAGGGTTGAATGAATTGAAATAAATTGCGGTGTAAAAGCTGTTTGTTTGATAAATGAGTGACTGAATCGTAAGCCCTTGTAAAATATTTTGTTTTCCATTTTAGTGCTAATGGTATTGTCATCAAGCTGTCTAAGGCTATCGGGTAAAGTCTAGTTTAGTTCATTTTGTTTATGGACAGAGCCTTATTCAGTGACTAGAGGACCTTGGACCACATGTGTTAGAGGCACTTTGATGAACTAAATGTCTAAGACAATTATTTAGCGGTGGTGGTGTTTAGCACGTCTTAAGTGCCTAAATGTATGTACAGACTAAAGCACATCAGATACACTCTTTGGACTTAGCCTTTATTTCGTGTGTATAAGAAATAATACCGAGCTGCAAGTTGTCCCCTTAACGTGCTGTCGATCGTTAAACGATTGTTTATCTTTAACTATATTTAACTTCTGAATATGTATTAGGGACTCATTAAACCTTTAAGGCTTTAAAGTTTATAAATAAATGGATTTTATTATAGTGACCAAGCGGTTGCTTTGCGGTTGATGGAATTTTATGTTTTTGGAAGTTTCTCTCCCGATACTAGTAAAAGAGGGCACAAAACATTGTTTCTAGTTTTTGGAAAATATATGCTTGAATAAATTAATACATTATAATATAAAAAGCGGCACACATGTGCATCTGACCTTTTCTTCGATTTGAACCAAACAAAAACGAGCATTTCGTCAAAAATTGTCAATACTCATAGGCGAAATAAAAAAAATGTCACCCCAGACGAATGAGGATATTGCCTAATATGTAAATCACTCAGTTCAGACATTAGGAAAAACAGCTATATGCTGAATCTCAGAAAATATCCAAGCTGTTAATGATATCTTCATATCAAGTACATAAACTACCCATCACAATAACATTTTTTTCAATCCGAACCAGAGGGTCTACTCTCAAAAATGAAAATTTCGGATTGCAATTTTTTATTGCCATAGTCACAACCAATTGGCTACTTTCCACTAAGAACAAATCGGAAGGATAATAGTTTCTAATGATAAATTAAGATATTTAGATAAGGAAATACGAATTTCAAGAACATAAATATCAAAGATTATTAATATTTTTAGAAAAGAAAATCCAATAACATAGGCATAACGTCACGTGACTGAAAACGCCGAGCAGAAAGTCACAACGTCACAGCACCCGATATGTCATATTTTAGGGGTGTCCACTCTGTAACACAGATTAATAATGAACGTACTATGGATGTTTTCGATTTGAAAAATCGGAACGCGAAGTCGATTATTTTTGAAACATCGTCTAAAAAAATCGATATTTTTGAGTATTCATAATTTTATATTTCCATCGAGACAGCCAGTTCGCAACGGGCTGTGCAGCAGAAATCGTAATATTTTAATTTCAACTATTCGAAAAACCCAAATATTTTACGGAACCCTATTTCTTTTCAAAATGAGTTTCGGATATTATCGATTATTTGTGTGTACTATTTAGGTTATTGACTAGCATATACTCATAAAAAGATGAAGTATTATTGAATGATCAGATATTAAAAGTAACGTTTAGCGTATGTATCGTCAAATTTGTCGCATGAGATGACAAAAAATCCAAATTGTTGATTGTTTCGTATGATATTATATTTAACGCATAATTCGTAATTTACGCTCGTAATTTCAAGTTTTCAGCCAATCGACAGGACGCTCTGAATATTAACGATTTTTAATACATCAAAAAAAATAATTGTCTAATAAAATTAAGAATATCGAGAAAAAACATCATAAGGCATCCATCGAACAAACTCGATATAACAATCTATGATCAATGACAGCCCTAATCTTGCTAGGGTGCATTGACGTCATTTTAGGCGCCATGACAGCTTAGAGCGTTTTCGTGGGAAATTTAAAGAGATTTTTTAAAATGAAAAATACATGTAGTAAATATATATTTTTTTGTGAAATATACTTTTCATGCGATGAAATGAGTATCAAGGTTTACAATTAACAAGATTTCAAAATTTTGTCAAGTAGCCAATTCACTTCGAATGTGAATTAAGCGTTTTTCATAAAGCACAATAATATTGTTTCTGCAAATTAAAAACTATGATTTAACTCCCGAACTTTTGATACATCTGCGAAAACGAAACCTTTCTGAGCGTTCAAACGAACCAACTCTTTAGCTTTATAATATTAGTAGAGATAAAATTATTGAGTACCTATTGAAGAAGTTTTTTGGCGGCTCAAGGCGATGGCGTTTGGTGACTCGTTCACGAACGAATTCCAAAGTTAGGGGCACGAGTAAGTATATACTTAGGTAATAAATAGGTTAAAATGTAACTTATTTAAGCAGGTCGCGTCCCAATTCACTCGTTATCGCGTCAAGTCGTGTCTTTGTGAGTTTATTAGTGCGTAGAAGACACCCATTCCTTGCTTCGTTATTTAGTACAGGAAGAATCGATAACGTGAAACATTGCGCGCTGGTTTTGTGTAGGCGTTACGTTTTATTGTCTTTGTCTCCATTACGAGTCTTTCAGTTAGACGAAATTTATAAGAATTAGCAATCAGCATAAAAGATGTCTGGAATTTACAAGGCTTCGACAAAGAAATGACTGATGAATGGTTTCGTATTATATTTGGCGTTAGTAAGGGGTAGGTATTAGCTTTTTCACAAAGAGTGAATTGAGTGAGTGAATATTATATTTCGAAATATATAAATTTAAATTCGGTAAAAGAAAAAATATTTTGTTTTTTGATTTGTTGTAAGGTTAAATAAAAGCAAAACTACATTTGAAACGTCCAATCGAGGTTACGAACATAAGTTAACTTTTTTTCGGATCTATATTTGACGTTCAAGGACCATTTCGAGATTTTTTTAGAATAGTTTTATAATAATTTCTTCTATACCTAGAAAAAATTAACAATGATTTGTCAATAAGGTACCAAACTTGGATCAACATAGACATTATATGGAATAAGAATTACGAGTATGTATATCCAAAATTTAAAATACGCTTTGTCATGGTGTTTGCAGTGCCGGTTCTAGCATTACTGGCGCCCTGGACGAATTTCCGCCAGCGCCCCTGTAAAAGCGTATACCAATACATCGATTTAGGGGAACAAATCTGGGTACCTCAGGGTAGCTTTCTAGCGCCCATTCAAGTCCGAGCGCCCTGGGCTGCTGCCCAACTACGCGTCACCCTAACGCCGGCCCTGGGTGTTTGTATATAGGTATTTCTATTTTCTAAGTATATTGCGAGCTTGCCTCTTTTGTGGAGGTTCTAGGGCCGTAGTCCCGATTAGGTACCCTCCCTTGAACCAGGTCCTGAAAACGCGCGTAATCTTTGCTATAATACACAGAAAATTTCATGCGACATATACCTAACTGAAATGGTAAGTCATATCTAAACGGTGTACATATCTAAAAAATAATATGAAAACTGTGCTGCTACAAACGCAACTTGTCTTCTCATAACATTTAGTATTTGGCAGTTCGTTCGCAACTTTGCCACTGCTTAAGTAGAAAGTTAATAATTTCCAAGCCGAACACAGTGGGGGAAGTTAACGAAAAATATTCAGAGCTCACTGGCTCCATTGTAAGGCTAGACTTGTTTAGTAAACTCGGATGAACGTGTCTAGTCTTTGTCTCTTTATTTACTGTGAAATGTGCACGGCGACTTGCAAGTGTACGAGACTGCAACGAATTTAGGTAGGTACCTAGTTGCCGTGATTCGGAGAGGAAAAAAAACGATTTCGAAATAATGGAATTTTTTGTATTCAAAATAAATCGATTTGTAGAAAATCTATTCATTGAAGATAAAAATCGATTATGTAAAAATAAACGATATTTTCCTACCTCTTTGAAATGTTTCATTTTTATTAATTTAATCTTAAAAGTAGCAAAAGAAAATAGTAATTTTTTAGATGGATATGAGTAATTAAGTAGGACAGTGGCGTTATAGGTAAGTGTATAGAAAAATGTCTTGATTCATTATTGAGTAGTATTCGCTTTTATATAAAAAGATGTCAGCAGCAATCATGTCGCCATTTAAAACACTCCTCTTCAATTCCAATAGGAAATCAAATGATCGAACACCATTCAACAAGATTGTAGGTGTTATATCTGAGATTTCCTGATTAATCATTGAGTAGTATTTCGCTTTTATTTATTAAGATGTCGGCAATCATGTCGAACCCACCCTACACACTTACGGCGGTAATAAGGTGTAGTTTCAGCTAATTTTGAACTCCATTTGGTCGGCAGATGGCTGCTTAAACATTTACGTATCGACACGCGATTCTGCCTATAGTTGCCTCGGTAGGAGCGGTCGTATCAAATATTTATAATGAATAACACACCTTTCTAGTTTCTGTGTTCACCCGCATGGTTCGTGTTTTTGAGTGATAAAAGACGCAAACAAAATGACAAGGTGATGGACATAACTTAAAGCAGTTTACGCTTTGAAGACATATTTTTATGGGCATGAAAATCGTGGGAACTTTGAATTAAGAATAATTATTTTCTTTTTTTTATTTATACTCAATGTATTTATTCTTTTTTTATGCTTGTATTAGAAGAGTCAATAGTATGACAAGGTAGGAAGAAGAAAGAAAGAAACCAGATGTGTTAAGCGGCCAGTAAGTAGTCAAGACGTTTTTTCGCTCTCCTGAACATTTTGTGCCATGTCCCTTACTCTGTTTTAAAATTGCGCAGCAGAGCTGATGTTGAAAGTAAATTTGAAATAAGAATTAACGAGTCGTAGTCGGTTGAAGAGTCGTAAAATATTGGAACCGGGCTTTATAGAACTCACTGCGAAAGTTAGTATTTCCGGAACTTTGAAGAACCACGGCTCAAGCGGAGGCCCGAGCCCCTCTATGGGGCGCCCTCTGGCAGTTGTTTGATTTTTAGGAGTGTGAGCCATCCGCTCCTCTGAAAGTCCCATGAAGATAAAGAGGCCATCAGCGGTCATCATCAGTTAATCAGTTGGGAAAATATGTACCGAGCTTTCGAGGGAGCGCATATGGTTCCTTCACTATGTATTAAACTCGAGAAAGAGTAACAAAAATCTATTCATCCACGTCTTTTTACGTCTAAACTTTCACGTCTATAATACTTGTAGGCTGATGGGTCATAAATTTGATATGAATACCTTACATACTTGTATTAATTTATCAGTTGACATAAGTAGGTACTGTGTGTACCGAACCAAATTGAATAAGTAATGATATGTTGTAATGGTATATTGATTGACAAGTATATACGACTAGCTGTGCCCGCGACTTCGTTCGCGTGGATTACATCCTTTCATGGTTGGTTTTACCCCTATCTCCCCTAATATTCGAAACAAAAAGTAGTCTATATTTTAATAGAGCTATATTTGTGACAACTTTCATATCTCTAACTTAAAAAATAAACATTTTCCCATATAAACTTTCAAAGGTGGCATTACCCCCCCCCCCCCCCCTACTTTCTAACAAAAAGTAGCCTATGTCCGTTCTTGAGGTTCAACGTATACCTATGCCAAATTTCATCAAAAGGTTGAGAGGTTTAAGCGGGAAAGCGTAACAGACACAAAGACAGACAGACAGACAGACAGAGTTACTTCCGCATTTATAATATTATATTAGTAGGGATAGGCACTGAAGAGCTAGTAAGTAATCGTATTTTAATGATTAATTTGATAACTTAGTATTATTTCTCTGTCATATTTTTTATTAAGTAGAATCACTTTTCATTATATTCAATGATGATTCGAAAGTGTTATTATATGTAACTTACTTGAATAAAGGAATATTTGAATTTGAATTCATTATTAGTATGTGGTGGTATTATTCGGATTACGAAACTGATTGAATGTGTGAAGATTTACAGAAGATAAATATATTGCATTCAATATTGCACTTCAAGATTGACCTCGTCCCACCTGATATTAAATGGTAATGAGATCCTAGTTTAAGGGTGACAAGTACAGCATAATAAGCTGTTACTGGACTTGTCACCCTTACCTTGAAGGTTTGACTCCTGCTACTAATGTAGCACCCCCCAAGAGTTCTGGAAACCTTACTTACACGCAGGAACACAACAACACAGAAGTGATTGTTATTTGGCTGCGGTCTAACCACTAACTACTGAGAAGAAACCGGCTAGAAACTCGTTTGTATTGAACAAAAAAAGGAAAACTTATTCCAATTTTGACACGATATGACATCCAGATAGTGTGTCAATTTTTTATTTGAACCCTCGGTAGTGTCGTGAGGGTTTGTGGATTTGATTTTCAATCAGTCAATTTGGGAAGCGAACTATTTCAAAAATCTCAAGCGTAAACATTAATTTGTGAAAATAGTGTGATTGTTAAGGTGATTTGTGTGATATCAAATATGATGATAGCAGTTTTTAATTCCATATTTAGGACTAATTAATATATGGACCACAAAGAAGTGGAACTCGTTACCGGCTCATGTGTTTCCTCCTTCCTTTGACATGGATTCCTTCAAAAGGAGCGTGAAGAAACATCTTGCGGGCCAGTATGGCGATGCTAACGGATAGGATATTTCGATATCAAATCCGTTGTCAACGCGATGTGGGTTCCTCTCTTGCTTACCACCAGGCTGGGAGGAGCCAATATACTGCGCTACTATAAAAAAATATATATATTCAAAGCGAGTTGTGCTTTTCCCGTACAAAGAAGAAACTTAATCGTTTTATTTGAAAGCGCTTGCAGGTGGTACAAGAGACCGGCCCGAAGCAGACGGGTTGTTTGGAAGTACAGTCAGGGTAAACACTTTCGATATTAGTTCTTATGTGCACGCCATAAGGGCGGTGCAAAGTCCAAAGTATGTGTGTCTGTCGTGCTTTTGTGTGTACAGTACATTACGCGAGTTAAATGGGACACGAATCTTTTATGTTTTACTAGCTGTTGTCAGAAACTTAGCCCGCTTTATTTAGGGATAAAAACCATTCTATATGTTTGTCTAGTATGTCATCTCTCTTTCTACCTAATTTCATCTAAATCTGTTCCATAGTTTTTGCGTAAAAGAGTAAGAAACATACATATAGACACCCATTCGTACAAACTTCTACCTTTAGAAGTATACGTAACATAACATAAGTATTTTTACCTGTAGAATTTTATTTGAGACAACGGATGTTGCATCATACCTTTTACATGATTAATTTAAAAAAATTGACAAACCACACTTTATCTCTTGGCGCAAAGTTAGCAATAAGCTCAACTGTCTTTGTAATGGAGAGTTTCTTGCCGGTATCTTCCTTGTAAGTTATAGATTCTGAACGGTAGGTAGCTTCCTTTGGTTTATATAAACAATTCTTAAATATTACTAATTTACATGAATAAAAGAACTTTTATTTAATTTCAACGTTATGTTTTCGAACCAGCACAGAATTTAGAAGTAGTGTCCCAAAAATTGGAGACCTGTAAAAAGGTACCTCCATAATTTTTTCTTCACCTGAAAATGAAGCCGCCCAGAGCGATAAAAATGTCACCACATAAATTTCGGTACCCCTAAAAGTGGTTTTGGCGCCCCTAAAGCTGGTGTCTCACATTTAGTCCCCCTCCCCTTACTCCACACTAGATATTTATTTGGATGTCTCATCCATACTAATATTATGAATGCAAAAGTAACTCTTCTGTCTGTCTCTTTGTTTGTCTATCCGGCTTTCACACCTAAACCACTGAAACGATTTTAATGAAGTTTGGTATAGGTATACTTTAAGCCTTTAGAACGGATATAGGCTACTTTTTGTTTTGAAAATAAGAGGGGATTGGGATAATACCGCCCTTGAAAGTTAATATGGAAAAAAGTAAAATTTTAAGTTAGAGATTATATGTAATATGGCAAAAATACAATTTGAAACTTTGAGTAAAATATGAACTATTCTTTATGTCACATATTAGGGAAGATAGGGGTAAAGCCGACCCTGAAAGTATTAAGTCCACGCGAACGAAGTTGCGGGCACAGCTAGTAATATCAATAAATCAAGTAAAAAGTTCTAAAGTCATACGCCTGAGGGCACTTACAGTAGACTAAGAGGTTGATATAATCTACTATATAAAAATAAGTCGGGTTTTCCTTCCTGACGCTATAACTCCAGAACGCACGAACCGATTTCCACTGTTTTGCATTCGTTGGAAAGGTCTCGGGCTCCGTGAGGTTTATAAACTTCGAAGAAAATTCACAAAAAAAATTCAACAGAAAAGCGGGAAAATCCTCTAAGGCGTAGTAACGTTAAGTTTATTGTCTACCATTACTTGCGGTCAGCTCAGTTGGGAGAGCAGCGCACGCGATACGAGAGGTAGTTGGTTCGAATCCCATACCGCAAGGGGAGATATTTTTTTCTGTTCCTTTAAAATATTTAAAACACTCTAGTTGGCGTAAAGCACTGTAATAATATTTAAAAAACTATCATTCAGTCAAAATGTTTATTCCAGTATATTATTTTTAAACAAATATTCTACTAAACATGGTTAAATTGCAAAAATCATTGAAAATGTATTTCGCACGCCGTTACCACATCTCGAGGGTTGAGAATTGGATCCGCATAGGATTAAATCAAGCAATTAGGATAAGGTCCCTAAATCGCGATGCGGAAAGTATCCTCCGATTCAATCACTTAAATCTCATCTTGCAAAATCGTGACGTGACCTCAAGCCAGGCTGTTTTAAAACTGAGTAAAATAGCAGACGTAGTTAATATGATTGGCTAAAAGTTCGGTTTAATACATATTTTATACTCTTTTGCGAAAAACAAATCAATTTAGGCGTGCTTATCGCTAGTAAGTGATTTCCAACCTTTAGGTAGATGACAAGAAATAGGTACGTTCGTGCCAACACATAAATTGACATTTTTATATTAATTATCAAAATACTATGACATAAATACATATGAAACCAAAATTATATTTAATGGAAACAATTTGTAGGAGCAATGTATGAAATTTGCTGACTACACAACATGCCTTGAGATTAAGTACTTAAATAGAGGATACTAGTTAACATTTAATTAAATGAGGGGAAATAGGATTTGAAACTGTATTCTTTGAAAATTAAACAGATAATAAACTGAGATAGTCTGTTAGGTAAAGGTAAAGAATTCCATATGTGTATAGATTAAACTGTGAAAGATTGTGAGTTGCATTCAGAAGAATGTGCAAGGAGAAGTTCCAGTCTTTAGCCTGTTTCAAGTATACGTATACAAATGGTAGCAACAACTCATTGCATAATCCACCATTGTTGGAAAAACATGTCCCACTTTAATGGAACACCCGACAACACTACACAAGCTACCTGCTTTCTTCATCTAGCCTTTTCCAGCTCCCGTAAACAAAGAAGGAACCTTGCTCTGATGCCCAGAAATTAGTCTCACCCCTTTCAACCGACAATGCGTCTTCGAGAAGTAGCTTAAGGCTCAATTTCAAATAACAACGGGTCCCAAGATGTGACGGTCTCGCTGCGACGAATGCCAGCTAATTCCAAAGTTCCGTGGATATTCGCAATATGGAACAAAGTGACGTTTTTACATCGCACTGAACGTCGGGAAGAATTTACGGTATTTTTAAGGAGCGAGAGGTATTTAATTGGATGGGGATTAGCCTTTATGAGTTGAACAAACTTATACGAGGCCTTCGCAAGCTCTTTAATAAAATTTCTTAGAAAAATGTTACGTACATATGTGTTGCTTTATTTTTTCCTAAGTATATGAGTTCGGTTTAGTATTTGAAATAAATTCTGCTCATTATTTCTTGTGCTATATGCTCACGTAGTAACATGCGTCAAATAATCACTTTGATACAGATAAGATGGAAACGAATGAGTGCGTGGTATGTAGTGCAAAGATTTACAAACAAGGGCCTGCATTGCAAACACGGTATATGCATTGATTTATAAAAAAAAATATACGGATGCTCTACCAGTCAACCCCAGAAAACGTAGTCGTAGTGAATAAAAATTATAGTAGGAAGTTAACAAGCAATAAGTAGTTTGACTAGTAACATAATACACAGAAATCAATAATACATAAATCACATTTTTTAATTATGTTAACAATATATAATACACGTACATATTATCCTAGTACAAGAAAATTAACAATGCAAAATATGTGCGGTCGAATTGAGTACATCCTCCTTTTTTCGAAGTCGGTTAAAAAATTCAAAAAGCTCATATATGACCCGAGAGGATAAATGCATTCAATGACCAGGTAATTTCTTTTGAAATGGTCCTGAGTTTTTGATAAATATATGTGGTACTTGTCTTACGCAAATAAGATAAGAGATCTTTTCAGAGTCGTGCAACCAAAATAAGGAAACCGTGGGACATGAAATCAGATTCATGAAAAGGTGTAAGAATAATGATAACCTTTTGCTTTTTTTTCGTCTATTTAAAGGTCTGTTTGATTAGTTCTTGCTTCCAGACTGCAGGTGTATTGTATTGTGAATGCGCAGCTGAATCCGAGTGACCCAATAAACTCTGGTACGATCCAAAGCAGCTTTTAGGAATGCCTCATCGGGCTGGTTCTTGGCGAGCAGCCACGCCGCGCCGCCAAATGTCCGCCATAGCTCCGTCATACTTGGTCCTTCAAGGAGAAACTTTAGTATTTAGCATGCGGCCTTGCATGCTTTGGAGTTCCGGACTGGTATGAATATTATTTTCTAAACGACGAAAAGAAACAAAGGAGGTTAATGCACGACTTTAAAAACATGTATCTCAATTTACTTTCATTTGTCAAATTCGTCGTATGTGGACGTCGTTTAGGATTTTTTTTTGTTGGGAAGGAATTACTACAAGGTTCATGATAATGAAATCAGATTATGAATTTACTATAAAAAATATGGTGTCTTTTAGATATCTGACCTTTGATCAAAGATTTTGGAAACCCACAGCTCCAAGCGCAATACATATACACACAATATTGTACCCCGCATCATGACTTACATAATGTTAGTGTCTGTACCTCAACACGAACATTAAAAAAAGGCCTAAAGTGTATATTGGCTAACCTAATTTAATCCTTAAGTAACTGTACCGCATTTGTAATTAATAATTAACAGTATTAAATAAAAAATTAAAGAAAAAAAAAGCCTTTTTAAAAACAAGCTTTTATTATTTGTTTATAAAATGAACTAAAAAGTTAAAAATAAATGAACTCTAAAAAGAAATATAACACTTTGTAACTTGATTGTAACCTTTAACGACAAATAAGCGACTTCGTCTAGGACAAAATAATTCCATATTGTACAAATTTATTTAATTTTAACACTAAAACTTTTCACCATACATAATTATTCAATCTCGCCCCCCCTCTTTATCATAGTCCCCATTTATAAATAAAAGCGTGTTACATTTAATACAACACCACGTTTTCAACAATTCCTCCACAATGTAACACGCTTGTGATAGCTTGTGAGATTACGGAGTTCCTATGGCCACCTTCCGGCTCCAACATCAGACCCTGGTTACCATATAATATCAAAGTACTCGTCAAGACTAATCCAATGAGCCCAAACTCGATGGGGTTGCGTCGTTTAATTACGGAGTTCCTATGGCCACCTTCCAACTCCAACATCAGACCCTGGTTACCATATAGTATCAAAGTACTCGTCAAGACTAATCCAATGAGCTCAAACTCGATAGGGTTGCGTCGTTTAATTACGGAGTTCCTATGGCCACCTTCCGGCTCCAACATCAGACCCTGGTTACCATATAATATCAAAGTACTCGTCAAGACTAATCCAATGAGCCCAAACTCGATGGGGTTGCGTCGTTTAATTACGGAGTTCCTATGGCCACCTTCCAACTCCAACATCAGACCCTGGTTACCATATAGTATCAAAGTACTCGTCAAGACTAATCCAATGAGCTCAAACTCGATAGGGTTGCATCGTTTAATTACGGAGTTCCTATGGCCACCTTCCAACTCCAACATCAGACCCTGGTTACCATATAGTATCAAAGTACTCGTCAAGACTAATCCAATGAGCTCAAACTCGATAGGGTTGCATCGTTTAATTACGGAGTTCCTATGGCCACCTTCCGGCTCCAACATCAGACCCTGGTTACCATATAATATCAAAGTACTCGTCAAGACTAATCCAATGAGCCCAAACTCGATGGGGTTGCGTCGTTTAATTACGGAGTTCCTATGGCCACCTTCCAACTCCAACATCAGACCCTGGTTACCATATAGTATCAAAGTACTCGTCAAGACTAATCCAATGAGCTCAAACTCGATAGGGTTGCATCGTTTAATTACGGAGTTCCTATAGCCACCTTCCGACTCCATCATCAGACCCTGGTTACCATATAGTATCAAAGTACTTGTCAAGACGAATCTAATGAGCTCAAACTCGATAGGGTTGCATCATTTAATTACGGAGTTCCTATGGCCACCTTCCAGCTCCATCATCAGATCGGCTCTTTGTCACAATAACATTACATTGTCATCCGATTTATACATGCATTCTAAATTTCAGCTCAATCGAAAACCGAGAAGTGGATCAAATTTAAGTTGCAAGATTTGATTACAGACAGACAACGGGACAGGTGAAACTAAATAAAAGCTTGTAATAATAAAATTTGACGTTATGTCACGTACGCGTCCACGAATCAAATGAGAGCTAAAGAAGACTTAATACTGTTTGAAGCCTTGTTTTGCCGGTACTAATTATAAGGTCACAATTGTGCATCCACAAAATCTTTGTTCTAAGACTGTGACCAAAAATTTTTTTTATATTTTCACTTTGTATGTCAATATTCATATTCCGATATCGTATAACATCATCATTAATCGTTCCAGACGGAAATTCTTTCCAGATCCTCGGAGTTAGCAACTAGGTTGCGAGGAAATGGTGACCCACTCAGCTTATGGCAGATAAGAGCGGCCGCCCCCATTCGGCTATCTGTACACATGGTACATATACCTACTCTGATCTAATACATTTCTCAATAAAGCTAACCACAAGTTATTATAGGTTACGATTAATTCAGTTACTATAACTATCTGTAAGCTTTCGGTATGTGCCCGTATGAGTTTAGAAGTAACTAATCGGTCCGTGGATTAAACTGATTCTGAGGTAAGTACTTAAAGCTCGTGTGTTTTAGAAACAAAAAACAACGACAGTACCACAACATCCAGATCGCGACGCTAAAGTCCGGTCAGCTCGTCTCTTGGCTTTGAGACCTTAACCTGTTATGGTCGTCTAAAAGGTTCACCTAATAATCTCATAACTAAATTATTTTTTGTATAACTATAATGTTCATAATTTACAGGAGAGGATGACAATACACATGACACCACTTAAATATTCAGATTAAAATAAAATATCAAGAGTAGAGATAATTTCAGAAAAATATTTCTCTTAATAGTTGGAAATCTCCGATGTCACTGTTCGACGCATTTCAGCGACTAGTGTGTTATCACCAGCTAAGAGACTTGCAAGGGTTTTTATTTTTGTCAATTAAATCGGTCGAGCGCTTCATTTATGCCCGGTTCCAATATTTTACGATTCGTAATGTGTCAAAAATTACTATCCGTTTTTCAACGAGTTGTTAATTCTAATTTTAAATTTACTTTCCATATCAGCTGTCATCAGTCGTCTGTCGGTCTTTTTTTTTGCTTACGCCTCGTATAATATATTACTATATGGAAGAGATTGCTCTCTAGCAATAAGACCGCCTATATTGTATGTCTGTAAAACCAATTTCTGTAAATTTTCTGTGCAATAAAGTGTATCTATCTATCTATCTATCTATCTATCTATCCGTAGGTAGAACGGATCGTTTTTCATATTGTAACTGGGCATTAATCACATTTTTTGTAACAATCAGTATGACCAAAAAGAGCGAAGGATTGATGGAAAATGTAGAGAAAACGGAGGTAGTACGCGTGCAATGCCGCGACGTGCCTGTAATGATGTATAGGTATATGTATGTAGTACAAAGGTGCCAAGTGGAACATCTGCAAAATTGGTAATACATAAAAGCAGCGAACGAAATCGGAGACACAACAAAGTGCTTTTATGAGGACGTCAAGAAAGCGACGCAATCAGAGAGGAACGGAGCCATCGAACCGTTCATATTGGGTGATAACGTTTCCGAGCCGCGGGAGAATGCCACCTATGTTTGTAACGTACGAGACGCGAACAACGTCGTTAATTAAAATTATATTTTCATTTTAGTCAAGCTCGGTGTTCCCATTTTAGCTTTCGCGTCGATGGTCTCGTTGAAACAATTTCGGGCTTCTGGGATACGGAAACGAATTGAATCTGCAAAACTTGATTTGCCTCTTAACTGTTAAGAATTCATATATTGCGTGTTGTTTTTTCATGTGTTTCTTTTATGATAGTGACCGCGACATTTTGTGATTTTTGTTCTTGAATTTTTGGCAATTGTTAGATTTCGTTCTACGTTTTAATTTTAGAGATCAAGGACCAAAATTGTACACTTATGGTGGGATAGGAATAAAACCAATTTTTAACACGCTTTTATTAGCTTGGGTTGTATGTATCTATGTAACGGAATCTTTGAATCTTAATTTGACCCACTTCCCGGTCTTTGATTAAGATGAAATTTTGCACACGCTCTGAATTCTGATGACAATACATGACTAGCTAAGAAACGTCATTACAAATCCAATATGGCGGCCTCCCCAAGATGGCGAACTGACTGTTTGAAATGCACTTCCATGATATGGGTATCAAAAGAAAGGGTTTGCTGTCAGGAATACGAAAAAAATAGTCACGTGATTCAAATCCAATATGGCGGGCGTCCAAAATAACGGACAGGCTATTTGAAATGCACCCCTATGATATGGGTATTAAATGAAAGGGTTTGCTGAATGGGATACGAAAAAGAATTATATAATTATTGATACATGAGAAAACTAAAAAGTAGAAAATAAAAATAATAGTTTAAAAAACTAAAAAACACGCTTTTAGCTCGCACTAAAAATTACAAAATAATTCAGACATTTAAGAAAGAAAGCGTGGAGCGTTTTGTCCAAAAAGAGTAAAGATAACATAAACGCTCCACGCTTTCTTTCTTAAATGTCTGAATTATTTTGTAATTTTTAGTGCGAGCTAAAAGCGTGTTTTTTAGTTTTTTAAACTATTATTTTTTATATAGGCTATTCTTTCTGTAACGAAATCATTTCTAACTTTTAGCTGAGCTAACCAAAAAAAGTTACGGATTTTTTAACTTTCATCGGGTTAATCACTCCTCATCAATCAGCATTTGGCAGACGTGGTGAAATACCCTGGATGGAGGTCTTTGGCCAGAAGCAGTACCTACAGTAAAATCACTCCAGACACACAATCATATCAAAAATACGTCAAATTTAGAAATGAAGTCATAGATAGACAAAGCACTAAGTAATACTACTGAGATTCAATAATAGAAATTGTATCTTGTTTAAATGTGTAGGTATGTGCTAATCAATTCTGCACCTTAAAACTCATCAACAGATCTTAACCTCGTTGGAAAGGCCTCGCCTCCGGTCCCAACTGGAACTCCAACTTCAATATTCAAGATCGAAACATCAAAATTTCACATGGATGCTTCGACACCAAACCAGCATTGATTTGGCAGTTCCATTATCCATTATTGGGGTGTTTGCTCGGCTGGCACTCGGCCAAGGTGTTATATAACGTAGTAGCTGGGACTTCGAGGCATGATTATTAAAAATTGCGAATGCAGTTTCTCTTTCAGTTCTTATGCCTATGACATAAGGGCGTTACGAAGTGAAGTGTACCTATAGTTTGGCGTGATTTTAAGCAGTTTTTAAGAAGTATTATTTCTGTGCAATTGTGCATCCATTAATAATAAATATTGGACAACATCACATACATTGCTCTGATTCTGTCGTAGCTAAAGCACTTGTGTTACAGAAATCAGAAACAACGACGGTACCACAACACCCAGACCCGAGACAATACAGAAAAGTTCGTTTCCCATATTGAGCCGACCGGGGATCGAACCCGGAACCTCAGAGATGACGCGACGCCAAAGCCCGGCCCGCTCGCCTCTCGGCTACGGAGGTCGTCATTAATGAGTCCGGGTTCGCGAAAACTATGATCCTGATTTGACGAACCTGGTTATTAAATTGGAGAGATTGTTATCGGGCCCATATCATTTTACAGAATATTTTTCGACCGTAGTTACGCTTTATCGAACATCGGTCGCCGAACCATATAAAGTTCTATGATTTGACAAAACGATGTTCGGTGAAGCGTAGCGTCGGTCGAAAAATATTCTTTTTCGATTTGATTTTTAAGGGAGGTAGGGCGTGGCGAACTGGAGCAGCCCAACTGGGGTCAGGCTTTCAAGGTACTTGCCACAACCAACAGATTTATTATGCTGTACGTACTTGACCCGTTTGGATCATAATCAGAACCAAGTTGAACAGTCTTTCGAAATACCCAAAATGTTGAAAGCAGATCCTGGAAAGGTTGAAAACCAGCGCAGGCAGGGAGTTCGGTTCGGTTCGGCATTAGCTGAACCATTTCCTTTTGTCTTCCTGTGTAGTAGCGTAAGATAGTTTAAGTAGAAATGATGTAGTAGTTTAAGGAAAAAGACAATAAATAATTTTTATTTTTATTTTTATTTTTATCTTTTTGTGATTATGTTTTGTATTTTTACTTGTAACTAACCGACTTATTATTTCACGCATGAATTTATATTAAATACTATACTAGGGCACAGAGAGTTAAGAATGACTAAACGAAACGTTTTGTACCTCACCTCCTCACCTCAACGCCTACTAGCATGTTCAATGACTTAAATTTCTCACATGAAATGGCTAATTGCTATGCATTGCATTCACATTTTCAGCCAATCTGCTGATTGGCTGAAAATGTGAATGCAATGCAGCTGCTGCTGACGCACTTATTTTTACATTTGTTACGAGGGCGATACTATTTACAGTGACATCCCAAGCCGCAACCTCCATATTTACCTTTAACTGTTTTCAGTTTAAACACGCACAAAATTAATTCAGAAACTCATTATAAGCCGGAATACCAGACACTATAGAAAATCAATGGTTTCTGAACATATGAGTCATTAAGATTTAAAGTGTTTAAATTCTCACAGCTCATCGAATTTACGGACATTTGCATTTTACCTACTCCGGCCCAAACCAGCTTCCAATTTTGCAGTTCCATTATCCATTATTGGGGGTGTTTGCCCACAGCTGGCACACGGCCAGGTCATTATACAACATCATGGCTGGTAGTCGGGTGCACGATTATTAAAATGGTGAATGCAATAATGGTTACCTGCATTTGAGAAACTTGTAAATCAACTAAATTATTGGGTATGGCAGCATTCAGCGATTGGATATTAATAGTCCCAGTTTTGATTTGCCAGTTTCATGACTGTTAAAGAAATATATGCGAATTGGGAATGTAAGTGACTTTAGGAAGCTTTTTTACTTTTAATTCTTCCCTTCCACTTCCGGCACCATGTATCAGTACCGATGCGGTGGACTTTTGTGGTGCATGGTTTATTTCATTTCATAGTTTTCGTTATGTATTTCCGCTATTTAGCTTTTTTTGACGCAGGAAATGCTTGTCGCACCGTGCCCGAGGGAGGTGACGGCGTGTGTGGGATTCTCCTGCCCTAAGAAGACATCTCGCTTTATGCTTCAACTTGCCCTTTTATGACAAAATGTATAATTATAGTGTTAAGAAGATGACGTTACGGCAAATATCGATTGTTTTGTGTGCCTATTTTTAAAAACTACTGTTTCATGTTTTGAAGATTCAGCGTTGCGATTGCAGCGTGATGTTAAATAGCCTGAAGCCTTTCTTGATAAATGGACTATTCACACAAAAATATATTCTAATTCGAACCAATAGTTCCCGAAATATTATATAAATAAAGGGTTTGTCCTTTTGAAAATTTTAGTGTAGATTAAGTAGGAAACAGTAATATGCATTTCTAGCTGAGGAAGAAATAATAAAAAGGTTGAGTCTAAATCAAACGTGAAAAATGTTACCTATTTCATAAAGGTACATAGTTTTTTTTGCAAAGGTTCCTATTTCAACAGTGCAAAATATTGCGGCGTTTTCCTTTTGTTACTCGGAAACAAGAATATCGCTTTCCCCACCTTGCCTTTCCTCTGTGTTTAAAAGTAGTGTTTTAAAATTGTAAGAACAGTGAATGCAGTACCCATAGTATAATGGTTACGAAGATTTGAAAAGCTTTGTTTTACATTGTATTCTTTTAAGCGTTGCTGCTGACAAGTTTAGCTTCTTAAAGGATTTTACTATGATGTTCAAAGTGACATGAAGTTCTTTTTCAAATCTGGAATAAAAAAATCAGTTTATCTTCAGTTGGACCTAACTATTAACAACAAAATAACTAAAAATGTAAATCATTAATAATGACTGTACAGCAAAATCGCTTTTTTTAAATAGATTTACTATTTCTTTACTATTCAGCATTTGATGTGCTAAATTAAATAGGCTATTTAGAATGTAGAATGATATATGTTCAGAATATTCATTTTGAATTTTCCACCGCCCTCAAGTTCATCGTATCTAATAATACCTCGACTTGCTCACAAAAAAACGCATTTATTCAAAGATCATTGGCCAATCTAAGTCAATTGTTAGCTTAACTCGTGCTTACTCGGGCGTTTATTATTGACGTGATAGGATTATTTTATACGAAAGGCACATTTATTCGACCTACACTCCACGACACGGTTGAATACAGTTTAAGAGGTCACAAATTTATTTTATTTATATTCCAAACGCATATTTATAAGTTAAACTACCTTAACATATCAACTTGGTTTCTTACCGGCATCTTCACGGTAGAATTAGGTTTCTAACTAGTAGTAGAGTCACTTTGTATTTAATAACGATTCTAAAGTGCTATATTATAAGCTATTTGATTCCACATATTTTTACATTGACTTTGATACAGCGGCATTAAGCTTTGACCGGTGCAATGGTTTAAAATAGAACACAACGCTAATTGGGATAAATACGACAAGTACTTGCGGGATGAACAATACCGACAACACGTGTATCTGCTTATTAGCACAGTTATCCGGTGCACTGCGGTCTGCATAAAGTGTTAATTAAATGTGTACAAAATAAACAAAGGTAAAAGGGGTAAGCGGGATTTTTAATTACTCTTGCCGCGTAAATTTGTTTTGCCTTTTTAATTAGCACATTTACTTACGCAAGTAATTTTATAAAGATTCGTCTTGAAATATTTTTCATCAAAAGGCTAAAAGTCTCTGAAACGAGGAAAATGTGAAAAATTAAATAAAGTTTGTTTCTTTTTAAAGATAGCGAGTTAATGTTTTTTTTAATGATTTGCTAGAATCACAGTTGCTCTTGAGAAAAGCTGGTCGAGTATAAGATAAACTCTCAGGCCAAGAGTAGAAGTCAGTGGATTAAGGGGCCGTCCATATATATGATTATATCACAAAAGGTAAGGGTGTAGCAATGTATTAACAATTTTTTTTTAATTTCATGATACTTACACCTGTAATTTATACCTACTTAACATTTTCCAAATATTAAGATTCCTTGTAGGTACAGTCACGACCAGTGAAATGTAAACACTTGAGCTCTTATGACGTTATCATAAGGTTCTCTATAGAATGAGTTTGTATTCGTATCAGTTACTGTGCTAAAAATACACATGATATAGGTGGGGGTGGGGGGATAGTTTTTGTACCAAAAAAATTAGTTACAAATTATTTCATTACAGTGGGTCCTACACTAGGAGAAGGCTTGTATTGTAGGTACCTAATAATAATAATAGGTTTAAACCTTAAGAAGGTGTACACATTCCCGCCGGTACGGGCCAGCGGCCAAGCCGACGGCACAAGCGGCTTTTCAAATGCCGGCGGCATGCGGCTTTGGCACGTAGTAGAAAAGCCGGCGGCAAGTCAGCGGCGAAGCAGCCTAAAAGCCGGCGGCATGTGTGGATGCACCATGTATAATGTGTCGCCTAACATTTAAAATAATCTACGCTACATGGCTACAGCTAATAGCTGCATACTGACCGGAGATGTTGACGCGCTCCTCATCGTAGTAGTCGAGGCGCGGCTCGTCGTCGTCGTCGGGCAGCAGCGGCTCCTCGGGCAGCGCGTCGGGGCGGCGGGCGCGCGTCGCGTTGGGCGCGCCGCTCACCGCGAGCACGCACACCACCGCCAACGGGACGACCACCTCCATCCCGACATCACCGCGCAGACACGGCTCGGTGCGCTGCGGGAGACACATCTTAATTAACACTCAATCATTAACTATTCCTATCAAAACGTGACAACGTTTAATAACTCGATACTACGGGCTGCATGCACGAAAAAGGTGACGTCTTGTTGCGTTCCACAAGCGAGACCGCGGCTTGAACGAGAGAGAGGCATGGTGATAGGCTCGAGTGATCAGCTCAGCGTTGTCACGTCAAACGGCCGCCCGTAAACATAATTTACATACAACCAACTTTTTAATGTTCGTTGAAGTTCAAGGATGATTTTTACAGTAAATAGGCAGAAAATTTTGAATAATTGCCGGAAAAACCCTAAAGACAGCCTAACTAACTTGGTAACTAAAATATAGACTCAATTTGAACTTTATTGTTGTTACATAAAGTTCATATTATAATATAATGCATTGAAAATATTAGTATAGATTAAAATCAATACTAATATTTTCATATGTAAATTATTCATGACACTTTTCCGCAAAATCGTAAATTATTCTCGGACTAACCAAGATTCCTCACAGCACGCAAACTAGCGCCATAGAAAGAATAGAATAGAATAGAAAATATCTTTATTCATGTAAGCTTTACAAAAGCACTTATGAATCGTCAGTACAAATAAAGTATTCTACCGCCGTGTTCGGAATGTTGATCATGTCGAGAAGAACCGGCAAGAAACTCGACACTTACTCTTTTCAAATATAACAATGTGTCCTTAAACTAGGTACTTAAATAAAGTATACAAAGCTATAGTAAGATTTCAAAGAATTAAGTTATTCTAAACGGAACAAGCGTTCATATCCGTTTTCATTTATCTTCACATCTGAGCCCGATTTTCTGGCAACACTGACTGCACTGGTTACAAACGGTGCGCTCGACGAAGCGTAGTAGCCATTTCACATGACGTAATAAAAATTTAGGATGCACGTGCTGGCGTTGCAGATTTTTTCGTAGTAATATTTTAGCTCACGAGGCTTTAAAACTCTTTTATAGCAGCAATAATCGTTATGTACAGAAACTGAATTGTTGCAGAGAAATTAAGTTTAAGGGAAATAGGTTTAAGTATCGTGCCGTCGCGACGCTCAAGGGAAGGCAATGCTTGTCGTGTATATTCCACTGTAAATAATTCCGAAGTCACACCTGTTAATTTTATTTTTAAAATTATTATTAACTAGCTGTGCCCGCGACTTCGTTCGCGTGGACTACATCCTTTCATGGGTTTTACCATACAGGTTTTACCCCTTTCTCCCTAATATTCGAAACAAAAAGTAGTCTATATTTTAATCCAAGTTTCGAGCTATATTTGTGCCAAATTTCATATCTCTAACTTCAAAAATAAACATTTTTCCATATAAACTTTCAAAGGTGGTATAACCCCCATCCCCCCTTTATTTTTTAATAAAAATTAGCCTATGTCCGTTCTTGAGATTCAACGTATACCTATACCAAATTTCATCAAAATCGGTTGAGAGGTTTAAGCAGGAAAGCGTAACAGACACACAGACAGACCGACAGACCGACAGACCGACAGACCGACAGACCGACAGACAGACAGACAGAGTTACTTTCGCATTTATAATATTAGTAGGGATTAGTGATGTAACGAATATAGATTTTTAGGCATTCGCGAATGCGAATGCGAATGCGAATATCTGCCGTTGATATTCGCGAATGCGAATGCGAATGCGAATATTCACTTTTGAATATAGCGTCACGAATTTCGGGTATCGTTAATTAGAAAAATTCTATAAAGAAAAACAGTGCGCATTCAGTAGAATTACAACCTCTTCCGAAAAATGTATTACATCAGAGGTTAAACAGATGTCGCTTTAAGAGTTATTTATAAAACGAAACAGTGTGATAATAAATCTATGAAGTTTTTGGCAGTTGATAAATCAATAGGTAAGATGATTGCGTTCTTCCCCCTGAGTTCCGCATCTTGTTGTGATGGGGAGGATCAGTAACCACTTTGTCCGGGACCTTGAGGCTGGCCTTGTCACCCAGCCTCCGATACCGCACAGGGTGAAACAAAGACGGATCCCAAGCTGGGCCGCGGAGAGCATGTGGCTCTCTGCGGCAAGCCCGCAAGGGCACAGGGGGATCGCGGAGGAAGAGAAGGACCGCGGTGTTTCGTTGCCGGCATCCGTGACATCCGTGACCTCCGTGACCCGGCAGTGGCACGCGGGGCGCCAACCGCGTCGTAGTGGGGTCGCGAAGGAAGAGGAGGATATGGTATTACTTTTACCGGCCTCCCTATCCTCCGCGGCCGGTGGGTTTCGGGAAACCATCTGACTCTCGGAGGGAGAGCTGGGTTAAGAGTCTCGGGCGTCCGCAGAGGCGGTAGCCAGCGGAGCCGCACAGCAGATCCGCTGCTGGGACCCGAGACGCCAGGCGTGGAATAAGCCTGACGTCCGTTACCTCCCGAGGGGGGTGTCAGGTGGCCTGTCACCCTCCAGCTGCGTATTGCGCGGCGAGGTGGGCCGCTTGGCGGTAGGCGCTGTGGGGAGCCTGTGTAGAATCCGCAAGGAATCTTGACTCCCCCACAACTGCGCAACGTTGGCCACCGAGGGGTTTTAGTCGATGCGAGACAGCACTCTCTGTTCCCCGCTGAGAGTGACGGTGTGGTAGACATTTTACCCTCGACGTTCGACCCTCCTCGTTGGAAGACCTTCCGTTTAGTTTCGTTGACAGTGATTACAATTAAAATTATTAAAATTAATAATTATATTTGCAATTCCGTGTAAATTAGAAGGCTTGAGGTTTTGTGATTAATATTATAAGAAATTTGTATTCCCTTTTAATTTATCTTTTTGTTATTGACATCTTTTTTTCGGATGTAAATATTCGCATTGACACCTATTTTTTTCGGATGTAAATATTCGCAAAATATTCGCATATTTTTTGCGAATGCGAATGCGAATACGAATGTCAAGAAATATGCGAATATTCGCGAATGCGAATGCGAATGCGAATATTCGTTACATCACTAGTAGGGATATGACTCACTCTGAGTGACTGACATTTTCTGTTTGTCCCTCTTTATGCATCATTGTAATTTAATGCTATTAGAAATTATGTATTACCTATTTTGTCAATTCTAGTTCGTTAATTGTGTGTTTTATATTATTTTCATTATTCTTGTAAGTTTTTGATTAAATCTGTTAGCTTGTAAGAAAATTTTTATGAATAAATAAATAAAAAGCTATAAAACGGACAAAGATCTTTAAAACACATTAGGGTTTTTTTATGCTTTTTAAAGCTATACTTCAATTTAAAGATGTGTAATGATCGATCATTGTTTAGGCAATATTATGTACACAGGAATATTTATATGTATGTGTATGATTCTACATGGGAATAAACATTTTGCCTTCGTCATTTTACAAACCAGTCGTCGATTCTGAACTGGCGACGCCGTATGTTACTGGCGGAATCACAAAAAATACCTGTGACACCCATACTATGAGCTTAGCTTCGAGGCGGGCCTCGGGATGGGTATCAGCTCTATAGGGCAAAGAACTCCACGTCTTAAAAACTACTTTACAAGTCAAGGAATTGCGTGCTTGCAATCATTAGGCGTTACTAACTGCCTAAATGCTATTTCATGACACAATCAACCTAATCGCGAAATATAAGTTAGGCTGCCGTAATAACGCAAATGTTTAGTACATAATGATTCTACTTAGGCTTTTATGTGAATAGTTGTGATTTTAATCTCAACCAGAAAAAACTTTATTTTATTACCTATGTTATGTACACATTTAAATAAAATTGGAGTGTCTTTTTATGAATTGAATTACCTCTTTTTACTACACGCATAACATCATAGCTGGGCATTAACTCGTTAATCGTTAATTAACGAAGTTAACATTTCGAGTAACGGATTAACTTTTAAATTAACTTTAAAAACTGTTAACGGACTTATTAACTTCCGTTAATAATCCAGAAGTCCGTTAATCGTTAATCCAATGCCTACTATTCACCGCATGGCACCGCGGCGGCGTGGCGAAAAACAGGTTCAGACAAGACGTGTATGAAACGACAAGTGGCAAGCAGCCTGTTGACGCGAGTAAAACAAAAACCAGCCCAGCTATGCATAATATAATATAGGTACATATATTTGGAACACGCTACAAAGTAACATTTTTTATCATTTTTGTCGGTCTGTTAGTCTGTGCCGGCTAATCTGTGAAATTGCTGGACCTATTTTGATGGGACTTTTATTGGCAGACAGATGTTGTGCTTAGGAGTAACTAAGGCTACCTTTGAAAAAATCTGTAACGAAATATGTTTGTCGTTTCCATGATCACGTGACGCGCAAGCAAGACTTTGGTCGGCGGCGGGCGCCATGACGCGCGGCTTTAACTTGCTGCTTTTATTTAGCAAAATATATTTAAAATCCTGTAGTATGCGCGACCGAAGTCACAGGCACAGCTAGTCTATATCTAAGCTCAATACAACTCACTAACTTTTCTAAATTGTCTCTGGTCTGGATGTTGTGATACCGTCTTTTTTTATATCTGTAACATACTACCTTAGTTACATACCACAGAATGAGAGCAATTTAAGCGCTGGTGTCCAATATTTAATTTAATATGTTCGACAGACGTCTTTCGACTGAAATTATATATTCGTACCAAAAGTTTCTTGGTCGTATCCTTCATAATGAAGATAAGTTAGTTAACCAGAGGAAAACTTGTTTCGTAATTGAGAATATATGAATAAATAGTTTTAAGTTTATTCAAAATTTCTGATTATTCTAACTTGCTTTCTAGAACTTGGTTATTGTTTGTCTCTAAACTTTATGGTAGGTATGGGATTGCGCCGTGGCTGTTGTTTGCGCCGTGGCTGTTGTGGTTTCCACCATTTTTCCCATGGCGCCAACCAAAGGCGATGAGAGCGTGGGGGGGGGGTTTAGTTCGGGTAGTCCCTGCCCCTTCTGGGCGGGGGAGTCCCACGCCGCTGTCGTCCCCACGACAGCGGTACGGTGCGCAAATGCATTCTCCCCCCTCAAAAAAAAAATGGTAGTATGGGATCCTTTGAATATAACTGTCTGCGATTTTGGTATGTTCTTTGCTAAAATATTTTGATAAAGACATATGAATGAAATATATACTTATGTTATAAAGATGGAGTGTTTGTTTTCGCGTCGGGTCGGTTTGGCTCTGGTAATCAGTTAAGGTCCCAGTTTTGTAAAGGTCAGTTACAAGGAACACCTTAGTTTGATGATACCAGTTGATTTGGTTGTTTATCTATACAAGTACTAATGTTATTAAGCTGAAGAGCATGTTTGTTTGAACCCGCTAATCTTACGAACTATTGGAACAAATACTTTTGTGTTGGTTAGACCATTTATCGAGGAAAGCTTTAGGCTACAAAACATCACGTTGCAAACAATAGGAGTAAGGAAACAGTGGAAAATGTGACCAGACGCTAGTACTACTCGGTTATAACTACTGCTCGATAAATGTGACCAGACGCTAGTACTACTCGGTTATAACTACTGCTCGATAAATGTGACCAGACGCTAGTACTACTCGGTTATAATTACTGCTCGATAAATGTGACCAGACGCTAGTACTACTCGGTTATAACTACTGCTCGATAAATGTGACCAGACGCTAGTACTACTCGGTTATAACTACTGCTCGATAAATGTGACCAGACGCTAATACTACTCGGTTATAACTACTGCTCGATAAATGTGACCAGACGCTAGTACTACTCGGTTATAACTACTGCTCGATAAATGTGACCAGACGCTAGTACTACTCGGTTATAACTACTGCTCGATAAATGTGACCAGACGCTAGTACTACTCGGTTATAACTACTGCTCGATAAATGGATTATTCGACACAAAAATATTTTATCAATTCTTACAAATTAAGAGAGGTAGGGCATAAGTCGTTGTACTCCGCCAGTCTGTGGGTCAAGTATTCCCAGAAAACGTATAGCGCTCTACGGGTCCAATATAACAATGCTTTCAGGATGCTGTTGGGGCTGCCTCGTTTCTGCAGTGCGTCAGCCATGTTTGCGGAGGCACGCATGGACAGTTTTTCAGCTCTACTGCGCAAAAAAGTGGCCTCCTTGTTGCACAGAGTGCGGGGGGGTACCAACACCATCCTGAAAGTCATTGCAAGTAGGCAGCATGTCTGCCCTATTATGTGGCATATGTGCAAATCGTGTTCTTCGCAAATAGTCATAAATTATTAACATAGGATAAGGCATTGTTACTAACCCAAATAGACCTAAGTTGTCTGAATAAATAAATAAATAAATATACCGATTTATCACTCGAACTGGCGAAATTTACAGACGACCGCAGCCAAATAACAATTACTTTGGTTGTTGTGTTCCTGCGTGTGAGTGAGGTTTCCAGAGCTTCTGGGGGGTGGTACATTAGTAGCTGGGGTTAAGCCTTCAAGATAAGGGCGGCCAGTCCAGTAATAGCTTTATTATATACATGGTGGTGGTGGGATGAGATCAAACTCGAAGTCCTTATAAAAAACCAGTAATTCCTGAGATTAGCGCCATCAAACAAACAATGTCCTAGCTTTATAATTTATCTATATTATATTGTATGAAAAATATGACACTATAATGTTACTGAAAATATCATATTACAGCAACATTTTCTTAATTGCTGGGCTAACTTTCATTGTTAACACGTGAGAACATTCATTTAATGAACGTACTATTTAATTAACGCGCACTGAAGTCGCGTGTCTGCGTGTAGGCAAACGGTTATCGTCATGGTCCACATACATTTATCACCGTATCAGCTGTTCGTTGCTTTATTATAGTTTACGTACTGTTAAATATGTTACGTTAACACGCGAATAACTGATCTAAATTTAACCCTTTGCTGAATTGGTGACTTAGGGGAGATCATTTTTTAGGCTAGGTCACACTACGGTTTTTTGCCGCAAGTGGTAAACCGCGAAACCGCCCGAAACGCACTGCGGTTAAAAACCGCGACGCCAATATAAGGACTATGGACTACAAATCTTGGCGCACTAAACATTCTGTAGCAAAACGCGGTTTTAAAATCAGTCGCGGCAAAAAACCGCTTCCATTTGTTTCTTTAACTCACCAAATCATGCGGTTAAAATCCGCGGCGGTTTAGCGGTAGTGCGGCCTCAGCCTTAGAGGTAGGGCGTAGCGATTGATCGCCCAAACTGGAGCAGCCCGACTGGTGAAATACCACCACCTTACAGAAGACCGCAGCCAAATAACAATCACATCTGTGTTGTTGTGTTCCTGCGTGTGAGTAAGGATTCCAGAGCTCCTGGGGGGTGCTACATTAGTAGCAGGGGTCAAGCCTTTTAGGTAAGGGCGACAAGTCCAGTAACAGATTTATTATGCTGTACTTATCACCCTTAAGCTAGGACCTTATTACCACTTAACATAAAGTGGGATATATGTACCAACAAAATTACTAATTACAAAAAATATTTTTAATTTATTACATTTTTCACAAATTGTTCTCTAACATAAAACTCAATCTTCCCCTCTCTTATCTTTGCCGTGCCCACCAGGGTCCATAATTTGTACTTTTAGTTTTTAAGAAACTACATGTAACATCATTACTTATGGAGTGCAATAAATAATATGAATATGAATATGGATGAGGTCAATCTTGAAGTGCAATGAATAAAAAAAACTAGGATATATTATTATTGGTTGTGCTAGAAGAAAGAAAATCTTATTGAGATTACTAATAGAAGATATGTATGAAGTCATTAATAAGTTTGTGATGAAATATTATCGGTCTAGTGTGAGTATTTTACGAGAACAAGCAATGAAAGCAACATAACCGTTAAGTTGATGTTATATGAATTTTTTTTTAAATTAGAATTAGAATTAGAAATTATTTTATTAGCACACACAATCAATACACGGTACATACACAATAAAGTAACACGAACAAAAGATAAACAGTAAAAAAACAAACAACAAAAAAAAAAAAGGAAGAAAATATTGATTGCGCAGCTAACAAGGTCCCAGCCTCAGCATGAGCTGCTACAACATTTGATCCAATGCTGCAGCAGCGCTAGTATTCTGGCAGAACCTTGTGAAATATGTTTAGCCTTTAAACAAATCTATAAATTAGGCTTAGCTCTTGACCGAATTCTTGCCACGCGATTTCTAAAAACTTCTATTGGATGTCTCAAAGCTTTTCTTTGTACTCGTAAGTAGGTCTTCTTTGAAAAACCGTCTGCATCCAATTTATAGTTTGTCGTTATTGCCTCAACACTGAAATGATTGTTATTTGGCTGCGGTCTTCTGTAAGGTTGTGTTCTAAATTGAAGGCATTTCACCAGTCGGGCTGGTCCAGTTCAAACGATAAAAATGGCTATGACCTACCTTTCTTAAAAAAAAAGGTAGGTTTGGTTGTTATAAATTTGATGTGTCTGTCTGTCTGTGTGCGTCGCGTTGTAGCTCCCTAACGGATGAACCGATGTTGATTTTGTTTTTTTTTGTTTGAAAGCTGAATTAGTCAGGTATGTTCAAAATGTCGGATAACATATTTTTCGCGATATCTCTGAGGTACCGAGTTCGATCCCCGGTCGGGTCAATATGGGAAACGGACTTTTCTCTATTGTTTCGGGTCTACTTTGCATATTACTATTTTGTCGTTTTTGCGTTTAGGGTTCTAAACGCTTCGTAGCTTTTAGCGCGCGCGAGTTTCTTTAAGATTTTTCTTAGTTCGGTTGTGATCGGTGCCGACTGTAGTTGGTGTTTCGTAGACGAATATCGTAACGTTCGTTTACGAAAGTTGCGTGCCGCCATAATTCGAGCTCACACGATCAGCGAGCGACCACTAAAAGTTCTGCTAATTAAATTAAACGATATGTTTAATTACGACTTGTAGCAATTATTGTAACGATCAGTAGCTTTATCGCAGCCATTTGTCCGACCTCGATGGCTAGTGTTTAGTGTGTTATTGTGTGTGCGTGTTTGTACAAATTATTTAGCCAGTTATTTTTGGGTTATAAAGTTTTACTTTTATTTGATGACAATAATGACAAGGATAGATAAGAAATCCTTTAGTATACGAAGACGATCCCGGTCACAGCTAGACTTAATTATTTACATACATGAAATTGCTTGCCCTTTTAATTCGTTTAGGAATTTGAAATTAAAGTCCGTTACGTGATTTTAATGCAGTTTCATCAATAGTATTGTGATATATAAGAGGGAGAGTTATATGTATAAATTAATGGCAAATGCATCGAGAGATTGGTAATGTGATGTTATAACAAAATAAAATCACATGCTGGTACACCTTGGGACTCCTTATTGCTAAATTGCACCCGTGCGAACCCATGGTGTGTCGCTTGAATAAATCTGTAGGTCTCTGTCACATAAAATTGGTACACAACAGATATTACTATAAAAACTTTTATTTTAAAAATAAAATGGAAATATGTCAGACTTATGAAAGTATTTTATTATATTGCAACAAGGGACAGACGATGATTAGACAGATAAAAATTTGATGTTGTAATGTTAACGTTATAAAATGGATCTGAACTTAATTAAATTAAACCGGCAAAGTGCGAGTCGGACTCGCGCACGAAGGGTTCTGTAGGTACCATTATCTATTCAAAATTAGACACTATTATTTATATTAGAAGTAAATACACAACTAAATACTCTGTAAATATTTCAAGCGTCTACATGTTACTGTTATTTAACATCGAACAAAAAAGGCTAAAAAATCACGTTTCTTGTATAGGAGTCCCCCTTGAATACTTATTTTGTTTTCAGTATTTATTACAACAGAAATTCATAATCTATGAAAATATCAACTCTCTATATCACGGTTCTAGAGATACAGCTGCTGATAGAGTCCCGTATTTACACTTTGGGGGCCATCCATAAAGTACGTCACACGTAAAGGGGGGGGGGGAGGGGGTCGAAAAAGTGTGACATGGTGTGACAAGGGGTGGGAGGGGTCCTAAGTTTTGTGACATCACATTTCAAAATCTAGAGGTACTAATTGCGTAATTTGAAATATTAATTAAACTAAAAAATGTGTCCAACTCTATCTTTAGGGCAATACGGTTTAAATTGTATTGTTGACAAGTTCATAGTTCATAGGGTTCAAAGTCCATGGACTGAAGATGATTGAGTTACTTTTTCTTCTTTTTCTTTATATTCATTAGTTTATTTTTTTGTTATTGTTTCAAATATTTGATATTATGTTGATTTCATAAAAAAGTACTTAATTTAAATGGAAATAAAACTAATTTCGGAACTGCTGTTTAAATTTAATAATTTTTCGATGTTAAATTGCAAAACATGTGACGTAACACTAGGGAGGGGGGGGGTCTCAGAAATGTGACCACCTGTGACAAGGACAGGGGGGGGGGGGGCTTAAAAACTCATGAAATTATTGTGACGTACTTTATGGATGGCCCCTTGGGTACGAACTCTAAAAATGTTACCCAAATTTACTACGCTTCGGCGACAAAAGCGCGGGTGTAGCTACTATTATATAATTTGCATATCCTGATTCCCAGCTGCTAAGCACGGCGACCTTGCAGTCACGGGTCGGGGTCGGGAACACGTGTACGAACGATCGACCCGAAACAAGAGTTCCTCGAATTATATACGGGCTTTGGGGGTGACATGTGTTTCGGCCACGTGTCAGAACAGTTGACCCCTGACTAATTAGCAATGAAGTATTATTAGGGCCTTAACCCGAAGGAGGAACCGAACTCGTGTAGGACCTCTTTCTTATCCTGCTGTTCATAGAGAAAAACCTTGAGGATCTTGTAGAGGTAATTAGGTTATAATTAACATTGAAATTGGTCCTTTGGAACTTCCTTTGGCTGGCACGTCAAGCTTATATAAAAATCACTGAATGAAAGATGAGCATTAGAGTATTTTATTTTTGTAATTCGCCACGGCTTCGGTTAGATATTTTTTTTTACACCTTGGGTTACGAATGGACTTTTAGTAAGGGTCACTAATTCTTTTAAAAATATAATCGAGCCTTTATTTATTTATTTATTTATTTATTTATAAGGTACAGCAACAAAACACAAATTAAACAAAACAATTACAATAAATGTTAAAGATAGCATTAAATTTGAGTTCCAATGATAGCTGCACACAACATTAGAATACAACATTTTGAAAAATCGCTAGGTACGTATCCGTTTAGTAAAATGTAGCATATTTTTGTGTCACTTGTAACATAATAGTAAACTGACATTATCGGAACATTTAATACATTTTAGGAATGACTTTAGATTCTGGTGAAATATATCTACATTCTTACATACAAGATTGTATTTGATACACATACGTAACAGGGGGCTATTTTGCGAAACTTTTTTTTTTTTTTATAATCAGAGAATAGTGATGTTTACCGACAGTAAATGAAATGAAATCAGTTCTCTAATTTTGAAGTGTCCGACCTACGACATAACCTACAAGCGCGATGTCAGAGTTTTCATCGCCACTATCTATACTTATATACAACAAACCAAGATTGGTAGTAGGGCCTTGGTCCCCGAGCAGACAACACCTAGCTCGGCGGAAGTACTTCCACTTTTAGTAAAGAACATACGTTCCTTACAGGAGATTCAGTGTAAGAGTGTTTATTTGTTAGTATACTCGGCGATAACGTCGTTGCAAAAGCTTTTAGAGGTATAAAGCTTTCTAATCTATTCAACGATAACAGGAATTTGCGTGGACTTAATTTTGTCACAGTTATTTTATTTATTTATGTAAATAACATCGGTGTTATGGACTCATTTGTAAGGAACCTTTTTATAGTTTTTGTATTACTTTTAATATGTCATTGTTATTGCTTTGTTTTTCGATTTTACTTGTCATTATACGTTTCGACCAAAAGCGACCTTTTCATTATTACAGTCCACGTAAATCGGTAAGTGAATCTATAACATTCAGACGTAGGTACGACATCCGTATTCTGGAGTCCTACAAACAAACTAGGTATTTTCCGCAAAACAGAATCAGTTGTATTTTTTATTTGGCTATGAAACAATGAAATTCAATTATTTATTTTTACAAGTACATTTACAGTGAAATCTTTTGCACGTCAATTTTTTCTACTAACGCCTCGACGTTAGGTCAGTTGTATTTTTTATTTGGCGATGAAACAATGAAATGATTTATTTCACAAGTAGATTTACAGTAAAATCTTTTGCACGTCATTTTGTACTACCGCTTCTGACGTTGGTCCTGTTGAGAAGAAGCACCGTAAGACTACAGGTATCCTTTTTTTAAATATAGAGATGATAACAGCATACAACAATAAAGATTACATAGGTTTAAGAGAGGTAGGGCATAGCGATTTATTGCTCGAACTGGAGCAGCCCGACTGGTGAAATACCTCCACCTTACAGAAGACCGCAGCCAAATAACAATCACTTCTGTGTTGTTGTGTTCCTGTGTGTGAGTAAGGTTTCTAGAGCTCCTGGGGGATGTTATTTTAGTAGCAGGGGTCAAGTCTTCAAGACAAGTCCAGTAACAGCTATTATTATACTGTACTTGTCGCCCTTAAGCTAGACCTCATTTCCACTTAACATCAGGTGGGATGAGGTCAATCTTGAAGTGTAATATAAAAAAAAAGGTGTAGATGAACAATTTGAATTTTCCATATATTTCTATCATTAAAAAAGGATTGTACAGTGTACATATTAAGCCGCGTCATGATGCGTTAAACTTCTAAGATGATGGTCAAGGTCATGTTAAAATTATCCAATCACTTAGCAGGTAGATATGTAGTCATATCGTGGCTATCCCTTTCTAGAAAAACCCCATTAGCTGAAGAAATGAGATTGCGGTCAGGCTTGTCCATAAAAGGTTCCTTCCTCCCCGATTGACCGAATTTATATACCTGGCGGATCGATTGTGGTATCATTAGTTCTTCTGTTTTCCATTTAATTAGTTAACGTAGCTATATGTTTGTATGGAATTACAATTTACATGTTTCATTGACTTATTGAGGTAGATGTATTTATCTAAGTATAATATGTTTCACTCAGCAGGGTTTACTGAAAACCAGCGCCTTGGTCTACTATGTGGGTCACTACTCATACAGCTGCTTATTATTTATTTGTTTTTTGTTATTAAATAAACATCACTTTTTTATATTAAACATAAGGCCTCGCAAATCACTCTTAAGTGTATATATGTAGTGTGCTGACATTTTTACTTTTGATCTCAAAACCTACTCCAAGTTTATTAAGACATTAGCCTTAACTAACCAATCTATTTTATTTATATATGTTATTGTTTTGATTTTCCAAGCTATATTATTTCTTTGATGATCTCAGTAACCGAGACACGAGCGGGGTAGATTTTGTAGCTGTGCCATTTCTCAGACTCTTTTTTTTTTCGGGGGAAATGCTTTGACGAGCCGTACCGCCATCTGAGGGAAGATGACGGCGTGTGTGGGACTCCTCTATGAAAGGCAGAGACTACCCACTAAAACCCCCCGGTTGGACTTCATCGCCTTTTAATGATGGTGCTGTGGGAAACTCGGCTCAGCCAAAACAACCACAACACAATTTCTCAGACCCTGGGTATCTATATCTGCAGTGGCGTAGCATAGGTGGAAGCCAAGGACCATGGCAGCACCAATTTCAAACATTAACCAAATGGAGCTCTATTAATAAGAATTCGTCAATGCCGCCCTATTATCATCTCCCTCCCCTCTCCTCTTAGATCCAGTAGCATTTAGTTACTTCTCGCTAGAGCAGACTCTAGCATTGGTAGACTAAGGCCAAAGATAAGTCTTTGAGATTAAACTAAATATCGAATTTTGGTTCCGTTTTCCCCCGGGCGGTCAACAACTACCCTACACCACTAGGTGTCGAACATTTGATCGAATTGCTACCTGCCTGAGGATTGAAAAATCAGCCCTTAACATGAATTTTTTTTATAGTAGCGCATTATATCGTCTCCTCCCACCCTGATGGTAAGCAAGAGAGGAACCCACATCGCGATGACAATGGATTTGATACCGAAATATCCTATCCGTTAGCATCTGTACTGTACTGTAGAATAGAATATAATCATATCAGTATGTCACTTGGTCCGACTTTACCCAAAATTGTATTTTCCCTTGAGGAAGTTAAGGCTTGCTTGTGTAACTAAACGTTCCTCGAGGCCGGCTGCTAATTGGAGGGCGTCACTCCATTCTTGAGAGCTGTTTCCTCCACCTTGTGTTAGCGCGATGCTAGTTTAACTAGAAAGCGAAGTAAACCAGTATCCGAGTAATTTTATAGAAAAAAACGATTAATTAGTATAAGAGAACATGATCCCAAGTTTCTTTGTTTGAACGTGCTAATCAGGAACTACTGGTTCAAATTGAAAAATTATGTTTGTGTTGGACCGTCTTTATATTAAAGAAGGCTTTAGGCTATATGACATCACGCAGCAAAGAATTAGCGGGCGGGCTACTAGTATTAAATACACTCTACGTAAACGCTTATATATTACTTGTTATTTGTCTGGAAGTCTTAATGTTTAATAAGTATATATCTTAAACTTTTTATCCGACTAAAAAAGGAGGTTCCTTAATTCAATCGCACATAGCTTTTTGTTTTATTTTATGTGTGTTCTTTTTTTTTTTCTTTGTTTATAAATATTTTATTTTTTTATTGAAGAGGAGATATTTTGACAATAGTACCATGATATGGAGACCAGAATCTGAAAATGGCAGCTTGAACAAATTTCGCCGAAAATGGTTATGGAAATAAGGCAAGCTGATTCAAATTTTCATGAATTTACAGTGTAAATCTGCGATACTGTTGTACCAGTTCCTGCATGCGATGCCTGACCTCTTTCGACGGTTAAGCGACGTAACTATCGGGTAAATTCGAGTTAAACGCTGCTAACTGTAATTAGGTTTTAAAATCCCACGCTTCGATATTCGAAGGCAAGTTCGTTAGTGTTCTTTTTTTTTTAAACGTTCATTTTAATGCTACCAAATTTCATCTACTTTTTTTTGTGAATGTCGAGTGTGAGTTTGGAATAGGTTAGGTTAAAGGCACTTCAGACATTACTTTTTTTTACCGTCCATATGTCTTTATTTATTTATTTAGGTTTGCCAACAATTGTTACAATTTTACATTATACATAGGTAATACGGTAGGTTGTGGTTTTTGACTAATTGCACAACTAATTACAGGCAAACACCACATGCAAAGTATGTCTAAACGGTAACATTTATAACTTAACAATATATTACATAATAATATAGCAAAATTTTAGTGTGAATCCTATGCAACTCTGTGGTACGTAAACAAATCTAAACTTAAACAAAACGTCAAAAGAAAATGTCTTATGTATAGCAGTTTTTTTTTCGTATTACCATTTAAGATTGACTTTATCCTACCTGATGTTAAGTAGTAATGAGGTCCTAGCTAAAGGGCGACAAGTACAGCATAATAAAGCTGTTACTGGACTTGTTTCTCTTATCTTGAAGTCTTGACTCCTGATACTAATGTAGCACAGCTCTGGAAACCTTACTCACATATAGGAACACAACAACTTAGAAGTGATTGTTATTTGGCTGAGGTGTTCTGTAAGGTGGAGGTATTTCAACAGTCGTGCTGCTCCAGTTTGTGCGATAAATCGCTATGCCCTACCTCTCAAAAGTGTATTGACTAGTATAAGCTGATGATGATGATAAAATTATGTTTGGTATAAAGGGTTTTAAAAATTTATTTTACAGAAATTGATTGTTATAGCGGCAACAGCAATACTGTCAGTCTGTCTGTCTATTCACACGTTCACAGCCAATTTTTCTGAAAGAACTAGACTGTTGAAAGCATACTTAAAACTGAAACTCTTAAGTCTTTGGTTTGAGCTAGAGACACTTCCAAAGTGGTAAAATATCCCCCCCCCCCCTGTAACTTTTAAAATAGAAGAATAATAAAACTAAAAAAAAATATGATGTAGGTACATTACTGTTCAAACTTCCAACAAAAATTGGTTTGAACGAGATATAGTATAAATCGTAAACCGCACTTTACCTTTAATTCAATCAGCTCCAATATAAACTTTTATATCATGTTACTTGCTGCTCCGGAACCTTTCATGGGCGAGTCCGACTCGAACTTGGCCGGGCTTTTTTAAAAAAATACTATTTAGTTTTGCACCAATCTTATTAGTTAAAATAACGTACACTTACATGCTATAAAGATACATAAATCTCGGAACAGCAGCGGATGTTGTGTGTTCTTCGTTGAGTGTTTTGAAGGGCAGGTGTAGGTATCAATTACGGTAAAAGCTTTGGCTTTTATTCTCACCTAAAAAATATAGCCGAAGTAAATATGGGTAAGGTAAGATAATCGTATATTTTTAAGTATGGGAATTTGACAGTCTTTTATTTTAAAAGAAGCAAGAGAGCAGCCGTCAATAGAAGTAAAAAGAAAATCCATAATGTTAACACAAAGTATATCTATACTAATATTTTAAAGAGGAAAGATTCGTACCTATTTTTGTATGTTTGTATGTTTGTAATGAATAGGCTCGAAAAGTACTGAGCCGGTTTAAAAAATTCTTTCACCAATAGAATGCTACATTCTTCCAATTTGACATAGGCTACAAATTAGGGATCCTTGGTAAAATTTGAAAAAATTCAACAGAAAAGCGGGAAAAATTCTCTAAGGCGAAACGAAGTTCTCCGGGACCGCTATCTTAATATATACAAATTTATCCTATTTCCCTTTGTCTCGTCATCACGCGTAAATGGCTGGACCAATTTTTCTTTTTTGTTGTGTTTGTTATTGTCAGGTACCTAAAGGTTCTTATGGAATAAAAAAAAATAGAATTAAAAAGTCGTTAAGACAGGGCAACGTCAACGTCCCTTTACTCCACGTTCGTAACTGATTTTTGATTTTGACGAACAAGGATTTTTTTTCTTGTTTGATAACCAGTTACGAAAACGGAATTTCCTTGTCCCTTTCGTAACCATGGTTCATAACCAGCTGCGAAAATTGATTTTTTTTCTCTGTTCGTAACCGGTTATTAATTTGAAATATATATTTCCATTTTCGTAATCGCGTACGAAAATAAGTATAAATTGGTATCGAAATAGAAAACGAAGAAATATCATGCCATTTTTGACCTCAAACACACTAATAAGCTCAGACAACATATTTATATTTAATAAAATAACCAAAACAATGCAACGCTAAATAGGCAAAAAACAAAACTCTTAATTAGACAGAAGCAAAGACAGACATACAGATAGACAGACCAACTGATATACAGGCAGACATACATGTGAAACCTATGAGAACTTTTGAGAGAGGTAGGGCATAGCGATTTATCGCTCGAACTGGAGCAGCCGGCTGGTGAAATACCTCCACCATACAGAAGACCGCAGCCAAATAACAATCACTTCTGTGTTGTTGTGTTCCTGCGTGTGAGTAAGGTTTCAGAGCTTATGGGGGTGCTACATTAGTAGCAGGGGTCAAGCCTTCAAGCTAAGGGCGATAAGTCCAATAACAGATTTTTTATGCTGTGCTTGTCACCCTTAAGCTAGGTCTTCATTACCACTTAACATCAGGTGAGATGAGGGCAATCTTGAAGCGCAATACAAAAAAAGAACCCGTCATTTTTGCTTAATGGTTAAAAAATAATAAATCACGTTTTTCCTATTACTACCCTCTTCCACCGTCCCCAGGACATTAAACCAAACGGATTCAGCCGCTTGTTTGACATTAAACAAAATTAAAAAGAACCCGAGTCTCTCTGCAGTGTAATTCTCATTTGCCCCGGTATTTACTTAAGCGTTGCCTTTGATATCAGAAGTAAATCTGGTTGAAACGTCTCGTCTAAAAATAGTCTCAATCTTAGAGTGGGTCAGGCCGCAACTTGTTACTTGGGTTCGTAGTTTCTAAGAAAGTGCTCCGATGAAACTTCTAATGGATCCTTTTTTTGCAGGCCGTGATCAAAATGTATCTTTGTAGCAAAATGTCGCTGTTTCATTCAATGATTACTATGTTATTCATGAATAAAATACAGAGGTTTTCAAACTTACATCATTAAAGCCTGCTTTGAAAATCAGATATTTTTAAATCATCTCCTGTTGTACCCTTTTGCTTGTGGTGAAATGCGTTCCACACCGTACTGGCAATTGAGGGAGGTGAAAGTACTATGTTTATGGGACTCTTTTACCCACAAACCCGATCGCCTTTGTGGTGATGCAGGTGGGAAACAAGCATCACCACCAAGAACTACCACAGCAGCTCACCACATCAATTACAAACCACGAATGGTCTCCTGAAATGTCATCAGCACCCCCGTAATTTTTTTGGGCCCTTATCGCCGCCCTCGGTGTTTCGTTGCCGGCCTCCCTGTCCTCCGCGACCTGGCAGCGACGCAATGCCGCGAGGGGCGCGAATCGCGCCGTGGCGAGGCCGCGGAGGAAGAGGAGGATGCGGTATTGCGTTTACCAGCCTTTCTAGCTTCTCTGCCGGCCCGCGGGAGAGCTGGAGTTTGAGTCTCAGGTATCCAACGATAGGCAGCGGAGCCGCACAGCAGATCCGCTGCGGGGATCGCAGATGTAAGGCATGGGGTAAGCCTGGCGTGCGATACCTCGGTCCCGAGGGGGTGGGGCGTATCAGGTGGCCTGGCACGTTTCAACCGAGCGCGTTTTACGCGGCGAGTAGGGCCGCTTAGCGGTAGGCGCTGTGGGGGAGCCTGTGTAGAGTCCGCAACGGATAGGACCTGACTACCCCACAACTGCGAAGCGTTAGCCACCGAGGGGGTTTCAGTCGGTGCGAGTTCGACACACCACTCTCTGTTTCCCGCAGAGAGTGACGGTGCAGTAGGCGTAGGTAGGAAAAAAGGTTAGTATTTTTCAAATCCATACTAATATTATAAATGCGAAAGTAACTCTGTCTGTCTGTCTGTCTGTTACTCTTTCATGCCTAAACGGCTGAACGTATTTTGATGAAATTTGGTATAAGTATACGTTGAATCTCAAGAACGGACATAGGCTACTTTTTATTAGAAAATAAGCGGGGGAGGGGTGTAATACCACCTTTAAAAGTTTATATGGAAAAATGATTATTTTTGAAGTTAGAGATATGAAATTTGGCACAAATATAGCTCGAAACTTGGATTAAAATAAAGACTACTTTTTGTTTCAAATATTAGGGGAAAAAGGGGTAAAACCGACCATGAAAGGATGTAGTCCACGCGAACGAAGTCGCGGGCACTACATCCTAGTGCTCAATAAATAGAACCCATTTTCAACTTCAAAATTGATCTTATCCCTCCTGAAGTTAAGCGGTCAAGTGGTCCTAGCTTAAGGGCGACAAGTATAGCAAAATAATATCTGTTATTGGACTTTTCGCCCTTACCTTGAAGGCTTGAGCCCTGCTACTCATGGAGCACCCCCCAAAAGCCCTTAAAACCTTACTCACACGCAGGAACACAACAACACCGAAGTGATTATTATTTGGCTGCGGTCTTCCGTAAGGAGTAGGTATCTTTACATTAATCAGGGCAAGGTTTGTGAAAAATAGAGTTTAAAAAAATTACCTTCCAGTATCGTTCATAGTCGCGCGAAGTAACTTTATGATAATATGAAAATGTAGTTTGTTTTCTCTAAGCGTTTAAATAAGCTAAACATCTGGCAGTAACACTATCAATCATAATAAAGCTAGTTATTATCGGGTAAATATTGACGTGAATGATAAGTTGCCGACAAAAGGAATCAAACAAACCTCTTAATAATGTGTGTGTAATGGCATAATTATTTAACCTTATTTTATCATTATGAACAACTTTTCCTCATTTTAATAAACAAACGGAAATAACTAAGTCTATTACTATGGAATATTAAAACATGTTTGTCGTGTTATTACTGCTACGTATGAGTTATTTAAATGGTATTTTGGAACTAATGAAATTTCAAAATTAATTGTCAGTAAAATATAATATTTTTTTCTGAGAAATGGAAAATCATCTCTCAAAAAGCAAACAATACCTATTTGTATCAATTTTAAACTCATATTATCATAGTCTACTGAAAATTTCAAATAACCCTTCCCCAAAATACTATAATCCTTCGCCCCAACGTTAATGAAAACCTGCCTTATGTAGGTATTAAAATTTCAGAAAAAATCGTCGAATAAAATCACCAGTCATTATCGGCTGTATAATTAATGGCGACGAAATGAAAGACCCGGCACAATTTATAAACCTTTCAATTTCCGTGTACTCCTGAACTTATGACAGGAGACTTAACATGCTAAATCCCGACCTCGAACAACGAACTTCCTACTCTCAAAACACGAGCATAGAGTTCAAAATGAGTTATAGAACGTTAACCTGCAGTGCGGTGCCGTAATGACGCAATGCATCAACTAGGGTAATGGCAGCTTTTTGAAAGTGCATTTGCATGAACATGGCAATGTTACACGTCTAGTAAGAAAGGAATGGTCGGGAATTGGGTTGGAGCCAATAATTGGGCCATTCACCCTTCTCGTCCAGTCTTGGGCTTGAGTAAGTGCAATAAAATAAAGAGCAGTGATGCAACCTCTTCCTGAACAATATACTGTGTGATATGCTCACACACGAAATACTGAACACTAAAATACATTAGCCTTTTTGAGCAAGTTTTTTTACTAACTTGTATAAAATACTGGTATAAATTTGTATGTAGTTGTGTAGATATTTGTTAAGCTTAATTTACCTCCAAATTATCAAATATATAAAGTAAATAATAAATACAAAGAAAGTGTTAAAATAAATTGTACAAAGGTATTTCGCATTTTATGAATTTACTTTGTTGTTGACGTAAGTTTTATGATTGGCGTTGTTAGTTGCGTTGCATGTCATCTTTCAGTCATTATTATTTAGAGAAATTACTAGAAACTTCATTTTTTACCTTACATTTGCTCTAAAATCGTGTTTATTGGTTTACAACATGTTTACCAAAATATGTCAATAATGTGTCCATTCGATCGTTTGCCTTTAAATGTAGGGAACACTCAGGGTTGTTCCGTAATTATAAAACTTTAAAAGGTTATAAAGTACAAGTGTAGCTGCAAGTGTTAAACCCACTGTGAGGTGAATGGTACGACTCAAAGAAGCTTTCAATTAAGTAAATAAATTTATTTAAGGTCAAACCAGTAGAGAGTGTAGAGGATAGGTTTAACTACCTAATACACAGCATATATGTATATACGATTGGAGGAAAACAGTGTCATCGCGATGCAGCTATCAAAATGATATTTTTTTTTGCGCAACGCCCTCTGTTGATAATTTTATATAAACATGTGACATTGTCTTTCTGCCGGCAACGTTCCTTTGTTGTGAACCTAAACAGCGATTATTACTTCACGTAAATCTTCTATACTGTGCAAGGCTATTACTGTAAAGTGTATGTAATATATATGGGCGTAGATAGTGGTAAGGACATAATGTTTTAGTATTTCGTGTCGCACTCGATGTGTCCGAAGATAAGGGTGGTTTATTTTTAGTTCCAATTCCGTTCGGAAGTGAGCAGATGAATAATTTACACAGAAACACACTTTATATTGATGTGCCTTTATATCGATGCACACCCTGAACTGATTGGTTTGGCAGTTAATTGGTGAAAAAAGAACTCCGAGTAACATTAAATCCTTATGCAAGTAGGTAATTATCGATCAATGAAAAGCCAAGATCGTGTTCCAAATATTTAATTATTACGAAAGGCTTTATTCCTGATACATGGAAAATTAATTATTAATTTAATACATGCAGAAAATTTTAGAATTATTTTTGGAGGTCATATTACACTCACACTAACTACACTGATTTTAAAATGGTATCTCTTATACATTTTCTAGTCAGGGTAAAACAAGTGTAACTGAAAATATAACATAAGGATAAAATAGTGCTACGTAATATCAAAGTTTCAATTAATTGTTAAAGGCGAATTTATTTTTACGTGTACTATTTTTGGGTAATAATATTGTATTTGGTTAACTAACAAATATTGGGGACTTGATGAAAATAGAAATATATAAATGAAAACCCATCCATAGCGTAACGGTAGGGATACACTTATAGACGCAGCTCATATTTATAAACAAGGAAACTTATTAATACTGGCATTAAATTAAAGTATTCTCATTATATGTAGGAGATGTGTCTATAGTCTATATTTATTTTACCACGTACCCCTAGCGTTAGTCAACGGATGAAAATAGTAATGATATGAAAATGAAGTATATTTATATCAATACAACATTTAGCTGATCTCAGAGTTCAATTTACGTCTAAACTTGGCCTGTGGTTTGGCCAGGGAACCCTGACAGTTAAAATCTTGGTATGGTAGCATCGCGTCCCATATTAGTCTAAGATGCAGGTATAGAAAAGATTTTCTCCATTTGGTGACGATACAAGTGTGCTGGAACACTACTAGTTACAGAATAGCTACATATATTTAATTTTGCTTTTTAGTAGTCCGAATAAAGAACTCGGTAGGCATAAATATAAACAAGCCAATTTCGTCTCCTGATCGAACTTGGCAGGCCCTTTGCCGTGCGTCTCGATATCTTTTGACTTTTCAGCAGGGCCCTGGAGGGCCGGTTGCCAGCGGGCCCCTAATGCTGGGCTGACACGCACCTATTTCTTTGTGCGACTGCCATCACTATGCCACGATCAATGTGGCCGCTCCCAGCCGTGACGTTTACAACTAATGTAGATTGTAGATTCGTCAAGAACATGTAGCGAGGCGTGGGTTGGGTTCTCAACCATACTGTTTTTCGCTACATTATACTTTTTACTGCTGAGCAAACAAAAATTATACAAAATACTGTTTTTCGCTGGTTTCCGGAACCAAAAAAAATTTATAAAGTATACGTCAGCCGTACGACTGTTTTATTTTGTAAATACGGTTTTTTTCTGTTCCGACCGTAAGTTCCTTTTTTGGCAAAAAGTTAGGAACCGTATCCTTGGGAGTCCCGTGGGTTTTAAAAAAAATACTTTTTAATTCGAACAATTGTACAGTACGTTAAAATCTACCACCACAGATTATATGAAGTACTGTTTTGAGTAATAGTTCAATTCAATTATTAAATTTATTTACCCGAAGAAAGAGAAAGTACAATTTAACTTATACTTGTTATTGCACTAAGCCGAGCTTGTATGCTGCGATGGGGTAACATTTATTATATGATATTTGTATTCAGTTTCTTCACAGACAAATTTATACAAACAAAAAGAGTCAAAGTAGAAAAAAACTAAACAGGTTAGAGAGTGTGTAATAGGGGTGAAGCCATCTGCGCTCCCCTGAAAGCTCGCTGAAGATGATAAGGCTTCGCAGCCATCGATAGTCAGGTAGAAAGAAAAACATCAGACCACTGGGAAACTAAGCTAGATAACATTGCTAAAAGTTTAGTTACGAGTAGTAAGCTAATGACGACCTACTTTGTCGAAATTGGTTATTACAGTTTCAATTTTCATAGTCAATTCTGGCCTAAAAATAAGCCATCAAAATGCTAAAGCATATTTAGACATTTATTGAAAGCACTCAATCGAGTCAATAAACGACTAAATACTATTGCGGTCACAAAAGCTTGGAGACTAAATAATTTAAAGCTTACGAACAGTGCTCACTCCACTCGTAACTAGGGCTGACAGTGCAATATTAAAATCAGTGAGAAAACACGTGTTTTGTTTAGAGGTGAAAAGATATCTATTTGAAAATAACGTTTTGGAACTCTCTTTGGAACTTTTTACCGCTTTTATGTCCGAGGCCTAAGATTCAAAATCGAATTCCAAGTCATATACTGTTTTCCGTATCTGGAGTAGATAAGACCATTTTCTTCTCTGTTTGTCGGCCAAAGTGTCACTTACAATTTGTTGCGAAATAACTTGACGTGCTTAGTTCTTTCTAAAATTATGTTATGTGATTTTTTTATATATAAACCAATGCTGTTGTTTCTGTATTTTTGGACCGAATATTTTTTTTTTTTGGTAAACTATATCTATTTCGTCTGATATTATGAAATGAATGTTATACTTGTGACATTTCTTATTTTTAAAGATTAATAATTACAGGAAAAGGTGAAAATATCTTTATTCATTTAAGCTCTACAAAAGCACTTATAAATTGTCAGTACAAATCCAGTATTTTACCGTGTTTGGAATGTTGATGGTGTCGAAAAGAACCGGCCAAGCTTTTACTTCAAAAACTAGATTTTCAAACAAACTTCCTAGCTAGGTACAGTTTGTATGTTTTATAGTTTCTGAGATTTTGTTATATTTATTTGTTTGATTGATTGCTTTAGTCCAAAAAGTAGGATTTCAAACTCTCTTACGCCACTATTCGCTACACTGTCTACAATCACTGTACTGTAACACAGCGAGGTACGATATTTGCTGAAGCCTTACATAATTATAAGTTCAGTAACTTCGCGACTAACGCTTTGAAACATCAAGTTCACTTTAGATACTTTAATGAAGTTGTATTTCATTTCAAAGAGTCTGTTTATCGGTGTGTTCTCTTATAGCATGAACCTGTAAGCGAGGCGTAAACGAAGCTGCTTGAAACGACCTTGTTTCACTGTTCTTTTAGCTAGAAACCAGGCGTAGTTTAAATTTTTGCTAGGATAAATGTAAGTTGTTAAGGCTAAACAGTGACTCATAATAATTCGATTCGATGTGTTCCTCAACATAGACGATAGACAAATCAATATTGCTTTCGTAACCTGTCAAAAGTGACAATTAGTGACTTTTAGGGGTTCGGTGACAGGTAAAGCACGGTCGATTCCATTTATTCGTTTTTATTTATCACTAGCGACCCGCCCCGGCTTCGCTTAAGTGCAATGCTGATACTAAATACACTACAGAACAACTGTGAACACATTAAAAACCAGTATTTTTCCACAATTCAATGAATGTTATTATACATATAAACTTTTCACTTGAATCACTCTATCTGTTAAAAAAAACCGCATCGAAATCCGTTGCGTAGTTTAAAGATTTAAGCATTTAGCGACTTTGTTTTATACTATGTAGTGATTCAGGTCTGGGTGTTGTGGTAGGTATCGTCGTTGTTTCTATGACTCAAGTGCTTTAGCTACTGCCTACAGAATCATAGCAATATATGTGATATCCTATATGTATTTGATTAATATAGTGAATTTTAAAAGTGATTATCAAAAAACTCCACAAAGAAGACCGCATTCAAAGGCGCATTAAGTGTCAGCGACATATTGCGGACAACTTACTTCACCTTGGGCCTTGAAATAAGTTTAAACAGGACCATTGGCCTCATAGAATCCTTGGATAGCAATTGAACACCGAACACCCGTATTGCTCTTCTTTGGCACAAATAATCTTCGCTAAAGAACGTTAGTTGATATTCTTCTAATACTACCGAAGCGTAAGTTTGTAAAGTCCGACCCGCTCGCCTATAGCTTACGGAAGTTGTCTTATATTCGACAGATGTAAAGCCTTTTCCTTGTCATCTGGACACGGTGTAAAACCGCGGCAGTATTGGGGACCCGCTTTACGTTTTATCATGCGAATCAGAGACGTAAACGTGATCGGCTTTCTGATGCTGGTTAAACTGGTTCGTGGCTGGAACTCCTGGCTTTGTTCTTACAATTTTTGACAATTAACTTGAGACCAAATGGATTTTGGGTTTTGTACAAAGAGCCCAACGTTACGAATAGAATTCAAGACATTTTCGTTCCATTTTAAATATAAAAATAATTTACTGGTCTTAACGCGATAACACACAAACCCACGATTAATTCTATGGTTTGTAGATAACTAGGCGTTGTTTATTACTTCGTTTCTGGTATTTCGGGATAAAATGTATCTCATATATCTTTCTATCAAATTTCATCCAAAATTCCAAATCCATACACTAAATGTTATGTGTAAGAGTAACATTAAGACATCCATACATTCGTAGTAAACATTTGCGTTTAAAAGTTTTGGATGTTTGAAGTAAAGTAATTATTAAGTACATAAGAATAATTTTATGTAATTTTCTGAAAAATTATTTATCGCTCTAACTGGAGCAGCCCGACTGGTGAAATACCTCCACCTTACAAAACACCGCAGCCAAATAACAATCACTTCGGTGTTGTTGTGTACCTGCGTGTAAGATTTCCAGAGCTTCTGGGGGTTGCTACGTTAATGGCAGAGGTCAATCCTTCAGGAGGCAGAGCGCCAAAGGGAGGACGACCCGTCCTCCCCAGCGCTAAGAAGGCGCAGAAGAGCAAGGGCGCGGCGGCGCTACGACCGCGCCGTTCTTCCCACGGTGACCGGCCGGCTGGTGGTGTGCGGGCACTCCAGTCGGCATTGCACCCACGGTCTCCAGTGCGAGGCGGGGATAGTTCAGTGGATCGACCATCCCCGCTCACCCCCCCTACCACCCAGGGGGGAAGTGTTGGGGCCACGTAAGAGGCCATTCCGCCGGCGGTGTTGTGGATGAAAAGGTTAAACCAATCTCCCACAGCGCCGCCACTAAGGCGATGAGGTCCACCGGGGGGTTTTAGTGGGTAGTCCGAGGTAGGTCGGTAGGTTGGAGTCCCACACACGCAGTCACCCTCCCTCGGGTGACGGTACGGTCATATAGCATTTCCCCCCGTAAAAAAAAAAAAAGAGGTCAATCCTTCAAGGTAAAAGCGACAAGTCCAGTAACAGATACAATATGCTGTACTTGTCGCCCTTAACCTCATTACTACTTTATATAAGGTGGGATGAGGACAATCTTGAACTGCAATATAAAAATAATGTCTTTAGGGCATAATTTCTTTATCGCGCTCTCAGTCAAAGTGGTCAACAAGCCTCGATGAATAAAATTTGCCCAAAAGTGTCCGTTCCCTTTGAAGCCCTTACCCTTGAGCACATCAGCAGAGCGTGTGTGTCTAAGGGACAATGACGCCGTGACGCGTTGGGCCCATTAATCTTCCTCGGAGACGATATTAGACGCCAGAGGAATTACATTGATAAACGAATTAGCATACCCTCGCAAGCTTTGGGAAAGGTTTTCTTTAGGCTGCAAATGGTTAGAGTGGAAAGGAATACTTTATTGCACAAAATTGTACAGGGACTGGTTTTACAAAGAAGTACAATTAAGGCTTTCATATCGCCAGAAAGCGATAAGAACGCCTAAATTTTCACACTTTTCAATCTATAAATCAATCATTTATTTGGAAGAATACATTTTTACATTTTGATGTCATTATTTATAGTAAGTTGTTAGTATTCTGCCTGCAAGCAGACGTGCAAATATAAGTAAGTCAAGTTTTTCGGATTTGTTAAAATAAATGTCAAATATCAAGTCAAAATTAGATATCTAATATTTAAAAAAAATACATTTCTTAAATATTCAATAAATTCCTTAATATTTTAAAACGATTGCTAACGAGCCAGTCACATAATTGATTCTTAAATTGGTTTTCTTCATATATTTGAATCTCATTAAGAAGTAAATCCCTACTAATCCCTATCCCTACTAATATTATAAATGCGAAAGTAACTCTGTCTGTCTGTCTGTCTGTGTGTCTGTTACGCTTTCCTGCTTAAACCTCTCAACCGATTTTGATGAAATTTGGTATAGGTATACGTTGAATCTCAAGAACGGACATAGGCTACTTTTTATTAGAAAATAAGGGGGGGAGGGGGGTAATACCACCTCTGGAAGTTTATATGGAAAAATGTTTATTTTTGAAGTTAGAGATATGAAATTTGGCACAAATATAGCTCGAAACTTGGATTAAAATAAAGACTACTTTTTGTTTCGAATATTAGGGGAGAAAAGGGTAAAACCGACTATAAAAAGATGTAGTCCACGCGAACGAAGTCGCGGGCACAGCTAGTAGACCATAAAAAAGAACATACAGTTATGTTTTTTATAAGATAAGAAGATATTGTTAGATAGATTCATGCGTTTCTAGGTTTTATATTTGTCGAAGGGCAAGGCGGGATTGTTGGAGAGCTTGATCCGTCTTCGTTCACCATCTTCGGTAGTGTGTGCGATGGAAACGCGGAGAGTTCTATGCTTGCGTCCGTTCAGTAGGGCAGAGAACGTTTCGAACCAAGTACAGACCACTCCCAAGCGATGACAGCCGTTTTTTTCATAGCTTGACGTTTCGTTAGGCATCAGCCATAGACGTAAGCAGATGATAGGTAACTTTTGCATGACCGAAGCGCCTACTCGCCGACATATTTATTGAATTACTTTATTGCGCAAATAAGTACAACAGGTGGACTTAATTCTAGGGGCATTCTCTACCAGTCAACTTTCGGGTCATGCAGATAGTTTGTTGGGTGCGGTAATAGTGAAGAAGGTTCTAACCTAGAAAGACTCCATCTAATAATATCTTCGACTCTTTGTCTGTCTGTCACAGATTGATGATTCTAATACTGCAAGGACACATTGAGGTCGTCTACTAGGTCAGGGCGCGGTGATACTATGACGTCATTATCTAGCACAAAAGCGGTGACAAAAGTGATTTATGTAATTGTGAAATGACAATGGGAATATTATTGAGGTCTATACAAAGTTTCTTTACATGATAAATAAAGTATATCAGCGTATTATGCCCCATTTCAGTTTAAAGAAACTATTATTTCATCGTGTTCATCATCATTTTATATTACACTTCAAGATTTACCTAATCCCACCTGATGTTAAGTGATAATGAGGTCCTAGCTTAAGGACGACAAGTACAAGATAATAAATCTACTTCTACTATCTTGTTAAAAGCAGGTTGTTGTTACAATAACTAATAAAGGGTTGACTAGTAGAAAATACTCCTAGTATTATGCCCACTTTATGTACTTTTTTGTGGAATTTAATTTATACATAAATAAATTACCAACTTAGAACAATGCTCGACAGCAGTGGGCATGAAATACCCGCCCATATTAAATATTCACTTAAAACTTTACTTTGACTTGTTTTCCATCATTGTAGTTTAAACATTCGATTCGATAACAGAGAATTCGATAGAAAGCAGCAATAATTACAAATTTTCGAATAGGCAACTCAGCTTGAGCAATTCAATTCAATATTTTTTTATTGATGTAAATTACACCAGTAATATTTATGAAATTAAAAAAAGGGACTAGTTTAATGAAAATGAGTAAAAGCTTGATAATACGGTATAAGTCTAACAGAAGAGATATGAATCTTATTGACAAATGTATGACACATTTAACTTCAAGACAATTTTTTTATTTTTTGTGATTTTTTTATCCGTCTATTGTACATATCTTTTTGTTCTAATAAGGTCAAATAAAAGAAGCTACATTAAACATTATGGTTTGACTACGTTATGGTAATAAATGATGGTAGGAAAAGAAAAATTTTACATTATATTTTCAAAACTTCTTAACGTTGGTATATAGGTTTTTTTTTAAATGAAAGTCTACACGTAATCAATTAAAGCTTGTCACCGTTTTAGGTAATATTTTTAGTATTAGTTTTTATCATATTTATTTGTTTTTTGTGGTATAGACGCGTAAATGACAACCGTTTGGATTGAGGGTCAATAAAGTATTTTTTATTAAATTTGTTCGGCTACTAATTAAACGTGTAACCTTAAAACATTATTTTGTAGATTTCAATTTACAAGGAACGTCTAAAGGCTTTATGGAATCATAATACATGCATAAAATATGTGATTCGTACATTAATATTTCAACTTTCAAAAGCTCTAAATATAATAATGGATTTCATAGAGAAACGACTTATTTTTTAGTATGTCATGAAAGCTAACCAGAGGGTCTACTCTCAAAAACGAAATATGTCGGATCCGACAACGGATAGCAATTTTTAATTCTCATAGTCACATCTAATTCACTTAAATTGCAAATTAAGCGTTTTCATAAAACAAAGTATTATTTATGCAAACCAAAAACCACGTTTTTCCTTCCAAACTTTTGATAAATCTTCAAAAACGAAACATTTCGTTTGTTCGTTTCGTTGTTGGGAGTAGACCCCCTGGTCCTAAGTATTTAAATGTAAGTGGCATTTGTATCCGATACCCAGATTTTGGAATACTGGTTTTAATTACTGTAAATTTTAATGCATTGTTGAAAATCGTTTTTTTTTCTTTTGTTAAGAAATTCTTTACAGTGTTTGATTTTTTAATTTTGTCTCATAGGCGCGTTGTAATTGGATTTTGATTTTTTTCTTAGTAAAAATTGAAGGACTCCTTTAAGTTACTATATGACTAAAATACTCAAAACAAAATGTTATGTCATCATTATCACACTCTGCACAAAAACATCTAACGTCGATACTCACCTACGCCGGTGGAAGTTACGCAAGACGCGGTCCGTCTTCACATCACTCTCATCTATATTCCGATGTTTAATTTACGGTTAAAGAACCATTTTAAAGTGAAAAAACGACGCCATGTTAATGGCGAGTTAACACTTAAAAATAACGTCGGTAATCACAGCACTATCGAAGTCATAGTCACTGGCACGGTAGAATTCGGAAAAGAAAAAACTGTTCGATTTTCAAAATTTCCACTACGCGTTCCGGTTCGTTTTTATTTTAGCGTTATGTTGTTTGTTAGGCAGGTCCGGTTTTTGGGCTGTTTTTAAGTTTTTTTTAAAAGATCCTGGATGGGTGTTTTTTGTGGTATAGACGCGTGCATTCGGCCGTGCGGGCTGGGGCGGCGGTGGGCGAGAGGCGCGCCGGCGCGAACGTTGCACCCCTGTAGGCAGGGCGGTATTAAGGATAGAGGGTGCTGTTTTTTGTCTCAATCAAGTCAATGGTAAACTTAAAAGTAGGCCATCAATTATAGAAGTCAATTGCAATATTTACTGCGTTGTACCTAATTTTAATGAGATAGTTAGAAGTTAGATGACAATGTATTAATGCTAATGCAATGATTAGCTCTAGTGAAATCAGTTAAAGTACATATCAATTTTATCCGTTATGTTATGATATCTATTACACCTTATCTGATAATTGTATATACTTTTTAGTTTGGAATGCACAAAAAACGTACAACAATGAATTTGATAGAATATTTACCAGTTTAATAAAATTAACGTTTTCATTACCTGTCCGAAAATTGTATAAAATTTCTAACATACACTAAAATTTTAACTCATGAATCTTTATAAGGAACAAATGTATTTTAGAAATTTTATTGAAATGAGTAAAGGGGCACTTTTCTTCAACTTTTCTGGTATGTTGGAACTGTTACATTTTAGTTTTTTTGTGGGTTTGTGATCATTTAACTGTCGTTTTTCACGACCCCCACAATACCGGTCCCCAAATACGTCCATGTCTTCAAGCCTAAAGGCTACACGAACTTCGGGTAAGCCGAACAGATCCGAACGTACCCGAAGCGGGACCGGCCTGAAGTTGGACTTCACTAGTCCCCCCCCCTCACCCGCGCACGCTTCATGGAGTGAAAACGACGTAATCAGATTTGACAGGGGAAAGACGTAACTGAAAACGACATCGATGTGGTTTTCGAGGAAGAATCGATTATGAGTCGATATTTTAAAGATTTTTGTTTCCGAAAAAAAAAAGTAATGGACATTCGAATTTTACGGCGGGATATGGATGTCTTATGCTCTACATTTTTCCAAGGCTTTCTTTGAAACTGTAATCATATTATGCACAATTGGGCCCAAAGCATATTGTTTGTGCGACAAGTCACTTGAAAAATAAATAAATGCCATACAACATCACATAAGTTAACCTGGTCAAGATATTATAATATATTTTTTTTTATAATGCACTCCAAGATTGACCTCATCCCATCTGATGTTAAGTGGTAATAAGGTCCTAGCTTAAGGGCGAAAAGTATAGCATAGTACAACTGTTACTAGACTTGTCGCCCTTACATTGAAGGCTTGACCCCTGCTACTAATGTAGCACCCCCCAAGAGCTCTGGAAACCTTACTCACACGCAGGAACACAACAACACCGGAGTGATTGTTATTTGGCTGCGGTCTTCTGTAAGGTGGAGGTATTTCACCAGTCGGGCTGCTCCAGTTCGAGCGATAAATCGCTATGCCCTACCTCTCTTAAATATATATACATATTATATTTAAACACCCAGATACAGAGGACACAAATACTCATTATTGCATTTTTTTATGGATGGGATCAAACCCTCTATTCTTATTTCGACAGTTTTCTAAATCATTATTTTTTTACGTTTACAATACAAATATTTTGCATATAGTTTTTACAGTTGTGGATCAATTATTTTCAGGAGTGCACCATAGAACATTACAACTTGTATTTTTAATCACATATGATGTGGATTGTTCACAGCATTTACTAATAATTTTAAGAATCAGTGCCGAACAAGAAAACTTTATGTTACATTAAATTTTTACAAATACATCTTTAAAATGCTCTGAAACTGAAATTTATTACTCTGGTTGTCGAAAAGAAAAAAAATAACGCCCCGAATTGTTATCTTCATAGAAATTGTGAAAAGGTTTCATCTTTTGATAATTATTTAAAAGTAGCCCAGTCAACAGCATTGTGAGTGTTTTGGCCGAGCGGTGGGACTCCCCGATGGTGCAAAGGTGGATGAAACTGCATGCCAGTTCATCGCCTTTCATCAAATAAGTTAATCTATAATTTTGATTCTTTTATTTTTATTTATGCTGAGTCAGACATTATAAATATAGTTTATTATTTAAATCTAAAATTATATAAATGAATTATTATTGTTGTATGTTTATTAAGTGACATTTTATTATTTATTCGTATTATTAATATTTTTAATTTTTGACATGTTTTTTTGGATTTCAAATTATTTATAATGTTTGATTCTGATTTTAGTTTTAATTTGATTTTAGTTTTAATTTGATGTATATTTAATTTAATTTAATTGTTACTTCTGTTTGATTTTATGGATGCTACTATCTGAAATTAACGAAATTTAATTTAATTTAATTTAAAAGTCCCTATTTACTTCGTACAAATTTTTTTTCCTTTCAAAAAACAAAAGCCGAATTAATTCGACAGATCGAGATATTACATCGACTTTTTTTATATATTGCACTTCAAGATTTACCTCATCCCACCTAATGTTAAGTGGTAATGAGGTCCTAGCTTAAGGGTGACAAGTACAGCGTAATAAATCTGTTACTGGACTCCTGCTACTAATGTAGCACCCCTCAGGAGCTCTGGAAACCTTACTCACACGCAGGAACACAACAACACAGAAGTGATTGTTATTTGGCTGCGGTCTTCTGTAAGGTATTTCAGCAGTCGAGCTAGTCCAGTTCGAGCGATAAATCGCTATGCCCTACCTCCCTTCTGTGTGTTAAATCGATACTTATAGGAATACATCGATTAATAGTTCGCGTAAACAACGAGAATCTCAGCTACTCCTATCTCTGGACATGCGCAGATAGTACCTACATTTGTCAGTTGCAACTTGTTCTAGAATACTTAGTACGGCCGTCCGCACATCTCGATTAAATATTGCAGTTCAATATTCGTTCTTATAGAAAAGACATAAGGATGCTACAATGTCCAAAGTATATTGTTTGACGTGCTTTTGCCTGTACAATGGAACATGGATCATGAATCACGTCGAGGACAAAATAATTCTATTGAAACGGTAAAATCATTCGCATTACAACATCTCGCTCTTCAGTTGGCAACATTTAAAAATTTAAGTGTGATGACAGCTGGCACTTTTGTACGTACACCTATTTTCTTTTTGGTCTGAGACCTAATTAAAAATCAAAGTACCTATTTTGATTATTGATTTTGCGAGCATTGACACAAAATTAGTAAAGTTCCATTGTGAGTAATACATTATAAAGGGTCCACGGCAATAATGATGAATGTCTAAAATATTAAAATTTATTTGATCAACGTCAGTCGGTCATATATGCAGCTAGTAATTTCGTTTACTAACTATCAATACCGTTTCCAGTCCTGAGATAAGCCGTTTCTGATGTTTGACTACACGTCTTAACGCTCAGTGTCCCAGGTATTCACTGCAATAAGGTTGAATTTTGGACAACGTTTATAAACAACACCCAAATATCTCGAAACAAAAAACAAAGGACGTTTATCATTATTGCAGTGAATCCTCCATATGATAACATCAGTAAAGTGGCCCGAATTCAATCGCGCATCTAGATGCAAGCCACTTGTCCACATAAATAACTTGCTTCAGACCCAAATGTGTCTTGAAACGAGCTTAAACTGAATGTTGGCCTCCATGGTATCCACGGAAAGCTACTGAGCACCGAACACCCGTGTTCTACCTTTATGTTTTTTTTTTATATCGAATGACCTTCTCCCCGATATTAATTTTTCGGGGGAGCTTGTACAAATTAATTTAGAATTTTCTTCCTCGAATTTTTAAAATGATCCAAAGACATTAATTTATATTTATTTTGATTGAGGGGTGAACTCGATATTTTCCCTTTTTTTTATTTTCTCAAATATTTCTTTATTCAAGAATTACCAACCATAACAACAACACAATTAAATTACATAAATTACAACTAAAAATAATTTACAAAAAAAAGAATTATTAAACTAAAACTACATTATATGTACAAATATACAAAATTCAATACAATAAAACAAGCATCAAAAACTTACAAAATATAACAGATATGGAAACAGCGAGATTGGTTTATTTTAGCTATTTTCACAGCGTTATGTCATATGGTCTGCTGTTATGGGGATCTGCGGCCGATATTCAAACTATCTTTGTATTACAAAAGAGGGCCATCCGAGCCATTTACAAGCTAGGACCGCGTGACTCGCTGAAATAATTATTTAAGGAAATTAACATCTTAACAGTCGCATCTCAATACATTCTCGACTGTTTAATGCATGTATACAAAAACTTGCATACTTTTCCTAAAAAATCAGACAATCATAGCATTAACACCAGAAATAAAAACAAGCTTGCTGTTCCTAAGCGTAGACTACATAAAATGGGTAATTCATTTGTTGCTTTAAGCATAAAAATGTTTAATAAACTTCCTCAAGTTATTGTTGAGTTACCTTTATACAAATTTAAGTCATTTGTCAAACGTTGTCTTTTGAAAAAAGGCTACTACAAAGTAGAAGATTATTTGAATGACAAGAACGTGTGGATCAATAAATAGTCTGCTCGCCTGTACTTGCGTGTTTTATATTATTTTAAAAATATAATATGCCACATTTTCTCAATCAATGTCAGTATTGGGCCACGATGACGCATGTAAGTCCTACAGTTAATTTCATTTATTTTGCAAATAGATACTTTTGTTTTATTTTTATTTTTTTCAATAATTGATCTTTAATTTTTATTTTACAATTGACAAACTAACTGTGTGTCTTAGTGCAAAATTAGTAATAAGTTTAGCTTCCATTTGTAAAAAAAAAACTACTGAGTTTCTTGCCGGTATCTTCTCTTTAGTTATAGGTTCCGAACCGGAGGTAGCTTCATTTGCTTTATATAAAGACTATTCATAAGTATTACTAATGTAATCTATGTGAATAAAAAATATTGACTTTGACTTTGATACACGTCGTCTAGCTCACCGACTTGCGGCATTGTGCTCAGTACGCTGGCGGCATTGCCCCTCTGTACAATAATAGAAAGTTTTTGGGCCAAATAGCCGCCGGCACTGGGGTCACCCGAGGCGAGGATCAAGCGTGAAGACAAATCCTGCACGAAAGCCTTCATATCACTCGACCATGGTCTCATGGTCTCTACCGCAAGCGCTGCAAATTCATAGTGCGTCATAAGAGCACTATATTTGCGATCTTGAGCATTTGTGCCTGTTCAGCCGCCGCTCCAGCCTTAACAGCAGTACCGTGAACATGAGACGGTGCCAGGGTATCAACACATGTAGCGTCCCAGATCATGGACCGCCCCAAGTTCCACGGCACTACAGTGGCGCCATCAGGACGCTTGCCGTCATCCCTGCACATTCCGCCGGGCTCAAGTGTTGAAGGCACACCCGCGGTTCTCATTGCACGACGGACAAGGTCATTAATGGCGCCATGGCGGTAAATGCGGCCGGCGCTTTTAACACAGGAGAGACCATGACGACCTAATTGATTCACGTCTCGGCTGCACAGACAACGGTGAGGCTCGCACACTTTAGCGCCAAGACGCAGACACACGGCTATTCTGAGGCAGCCAGGCTCCAGGACGGTCCCTAAATTGTCAGACGGGAGAGCGTGTAGCCTGTGCCCCGATTCTGGCACTGAGACTGCTAAAAATCTGGCTTTTTCTAACTCGTCCGGGCAACCACTAAGAAGACGGCTGTGTGTCTGCATGATGTGAGGTAAATCCCATAAATTTATTTTCTTATGTTATTTGTGTTTGCATTTTTTTACTTGTTTGTTTGTAATGTTCTTATTTGTTTATTTGCTTGGCAGATTAATGCCCAGTACCAATATTTGAAAAACGTACGGCTAGTAATAAATTATACGAGGCGTAAGCTAAAAACGACCTACCAACGACTGATGACAGCTGGTATGGAAAGTAAATTATGGAACGCTATTAACGACTCGTAGTCGGTTGGAGAAAATCGGATAGTCATTTTTTGACACATAACAAATCGTAAAATATTGAAACCGGGCGTAATTTAAAAGAGGTAGGACATAGCGATTTATCGCTCGAACTGGAGCAGCCCGACTGGTGAAATACCTCCACCTTACAGAAGACCGCAGCCAAATAACAACCACTTAAGTGTTGTTGTGTTCCTGCGTATGAGTAAGGTTTCCAGAGCTCCTGGGGGGTGCTACGTTAGTAGCAGGGGTCAAGCCTTCAAGGTGAAGGCGACAAGTCCAGTAACAGATTTATTATGTTGTACCTGTCACCCTTAAGCCAGGACCTTATTACCACTTAACATCAGGTGGGATGAAGTCAATCTTGAAGTGCAATATGAATAAAAGGAAATTAAGTTGCCATTAAAATAAAATGAAAAATAACTGTCAAGCATTTAAATATTTTGACTTTCACGAGACAGGCAAATTACGTAGGCTGCGGCCGGAGGACTTAAAAAAAACCAAAATTTAATTAACTTAATTTATTAAAATTAGAAATTACAATTAGTTATAATTAGGTAGGTGTGAAATCAGACGATGTAAGTTCTGAAGTGACGATCACGAAGGCTCTGGAAATCGGCGGCGCCCAAAGTAGGTCGTTGATGCAGCATTTCATACTTCCGTCGCAAACAACTATTGCGACATATGTTACTGGTGAAAAGAGGGCAGGGCTGGCTCAGCGGTCCTCGTGTAAGTGACGTAGGTAACATCTCCCCCCGTAGATCAGCAACTATTTAAGAACATTGAGAGAAAATGTTGCTGGAAATTTTCCATCTCTGGGTTGTCTTCGGTTTTCATTTTCAGATTGATCTGGATCTTCATATTGATGATTTTCAGATGTAGGCTTTGGGACTACGATACTCTTACAGGTAAGTATCTTGTAGCGTCGTAGCAAGATTACGATAGAGAGTGCGGTTGCACTTAATAGTATGCCGTAGAATGGGATCGTAGTATGATACAATGTGTCAATTGCAGGTTTGGTGATTTCCACAGGGTTTTGTAGCATGATCTTGTCTTGGATGCTGTGAAGTCCCCTTAAGTCGATTGAGTGTAGATTGATGTGAGTTGAGTCTTTAGCTTGCATTTCGATTTTCGGTATCTTCATGATCTTGATTGGTTGGCCTTTTATCTCGTCGTTATCGTTAATTATTGTAAATTGAGGTGTTCGTAGATAACAGTTGATGGGGATGGTGACTAAATAGCTTCCTTGTAATTGAGTGTAATCCTCCTTTCCGCAGGTGAGTTGAACTTTCGTCTGGTGTGGCAGCGAGATTGTATAGTGCTGATCGTCCAATTTTTCCATTGCTTCTTTGTGGAGGGTTACTGATGTTAATTTGCAGGTGTTTTTCAGGGATTGGCTCGAGATGAGATGCTGGATACAGTCAGGAACAGTCCGAATTTGATGGTTTATTATTTCTTCACAAAGATAGCCGTAAGATAACTTCGGGCATTCTGCCTCTATGTACACGAATGCATTCTCGTTTGTTGCAATAAAAGGATAAGGGGGAATAAGGGCTTGGTGGTTTTTATTCGGGACTATGGATAATCTATATAGGTCATATTTTTCTAATGTTACGATCGGAAATCTAAAAACTAACACTATCTCTTTATCTATGTAATAAAATGCGGGCTTTATAATGTCATAAAATTCCCGTAACTCTATATCTAAAATATTATCCTTACTATATAATTTTCTAAGCTTCACTATCATGTTACTTAAAATATCTACTCTTAACATTGAATGATGTGTGCTTGATGCACGGACAAATGCTAACATATTCTCTATACTAACTAATTCGCTAAATATATCTTCTAAATTTTCGCTAATGATAGACAATATTTGAGCAAACTTTGCGTATTTGATTAGACTTTCATTATGATAACTATATTTGTCGAGTAACAAATGTAAGGTATCGTTAACTATACGTTGATTTTCAACTAATTGAGATATTACTCCGAAATGTTTTGTCATCCATTCTTTACTGAAACTAATATGATTATTTAATTCAAAAGAAATCTTTTCCTCATTTTTAAATATTGTATTTAATGCGTTATTTTATTTGATAGCGTCTGACTGATCTAGATTACCAGTTATACTTTTTATTACCGTACCTAATCCATCTACAAGACCTCGTTTAGATCTTTTCGGTTCTAAACTATCTAACTGTGTTAATACTTTATCTATTTTATTATTTAAATAATAAATTTGTAATTCGTACAAAACAAATGTATCATTGGGCAGTTTTAACTCAAAGGTTTGTATCTGAGATTGTAAAGCGGAGATTTGGTCTTCGATATCACTTAATTGAATGCGTTGTAAAAAAGTATGGTAATGAGTTATTAGTCTAGTCGGTCCTAATCTGAATGGTAAAAGTCCAGGTCCGTCATCTAAACTTTCAAGTCTTATCTCTTGGGGTCTTGTCATCTGGATCAGAAGCAGCAGAATCCTGCAACAATTTAGCATTTTTGGGAATACGTTTCAATCTGGATTTTGCTATGGGACCACGTTTTTTGGATGTGTATATGTGAATTGGTAAGTCTGCTAGGACCTTATCCTGGGTGTACCTAGGCGCGACTTTTTGTCTACTAGCCATGGGGTTTTTTACAAAAATCTGTTGTTCTGGGATGTAATCTATTTCAGGCTCGCGGATTTTATTCCTATTTTCTATTAAAGCGGTCCGATTTGCTAAAGATGTTTCATTAATGAGATCGTAAACGATTTTCATTTGTTCTTTATGATTAAGTGAATACTGCTGTAAAATGTGTGGTACTGGGTCTATTTCAATGGGGTCTCTAGGATCAAAGTGACCCGTGATTAAATCGAAAGGTTTACATTTAGTAAAGCTATGAATTGAACTGTTATAGGCTATGATAGCGTAAGGCATTAAATTTATAATTGGGTCGTCTTTATGTTGTAGTTTTAAAATACGAAGGTGTTCGAGTAAAGTCGAGTGAAAACGTTCTATCATTCCGTTATCATTTGGTGAGTGTGCTAAGGTTTTATGGTGATTTATTTTATGTAATCGTATGAACTCGGCGAATAATTGATTAGTGAACTCGGTGCCATTATCAGTTACTATAGTGAATGGAAGGCCGTGATGAGTGGCAAAGTGTAATAAGGCTTGCAGTATACTAACTGCCGTACCATCTCGTAAATGATACGCTTGACCATATTTCGAGAAAACGTCTATGAAAGTTACGTATTTCTCATTTTGAGCAGTGAACAAGTCTAAGTGTATGGTTTCAAAAGGTTTAGTGGCAGGTGGTACTATGTTGAATTGCTGTTTTATGGGGTTTCTATCGTATTTTGCCTGTCCACAGATGGTGCATTCTCCTATAAATTTAGCAATTTGTTCCTTCATTTTAGGCCAAAAGTATTTTCTAGACAAGGCTAAATAACATTCGTTAATTCCTCGGTGGTTCGTTTTTCCATCATGGTAATTTCGAATAATTGCCTGTTGTCTAAGATATTCCTTAACATTTTCTATTTCAGATTTTGCAAGAACGAGATTAATAGATGAACTCTTAAATTTATCTTGAATGATTGGGATAACGGAATACATAGCAAGTGGTGGGTTAATAATTATAGCGGTTTTAACTTTCGGACTAACATACTCTTTTATTGCATTTACTATGTCACTCTCTAAGGTTGATTCACTAACTTGTAATGAGATGCGAGTATGAGTATCGAATGGCTTTGTTACTACGGGTCGTCGTTTGACGTCACCCACTATAGTGATGTGCAACTGTCGATAAAATCTATTTATAGGTTCATCGGTAATTGGGACTTCGAGTATGGGGTGTTCGTGACTGGTATGTACGGTGGCAGTAGATGAATTTGCAAGTGATGGTGGCTTTTCAGATGGATTACCAACGAGTGAGCTGATCTCCTCGTTGTGTATTTCGATTCGAGAAAGGGCATCAGCATTAGTATTATTTTTCCCTTTTTTATATATTACGGTAAAATCATATTCACTTAACTTTAAGCGCCATCTTGTTAAGCGAGAATTGGGCTCTTTTAAATTCATCATCCACTGGAGTGGTTTGTGGTCGGTTATAATTTTGAATTTACGACCAAAAAGATAAGGGCGGAAGTACTTTGTAGCCCATACTATTGCTAGAAGCTCTTTTTCTATGGTGCTGTAATTAATTTCGCTATCATTGAGTGTTCGTGATGCAAATGAAACGGGTTTATCTGACCCTACGGGGCCTTGGGATAAAATGGCTCCGATGGCAATGTTTGATGCGTCTGTAGTCAATATAAAGTCACGGTTAAAGTCTGGGTATTGCAAAATGGGATCATTCGTTAAAAGTTTTTTACATTTCTCAAAGGCTTGTATGTACTCTGAATCTAATATTACTTTTCTACCTTTCTTTAAACATAGAGTTAATGGTTTAGTAATGCGAGCAAAATCGGGGATAAATTTACGATAATATCCGATAAGACCTAGGAATTGTTTAATCTGTTTAGGAGTTTCTGGAATCGGATATTTTTCTATGGCAGATAGCTTATCGGGGTTAGGTTTTATACCTTCCCTGGTTATAATGTGACCTAGATAACTTGTCTCTAATTTTAAGAATTCAGACTTGTCCATCTGAATCTTAAAGTTGGATTCACGCAATCTTTGGAGGACTTTTTCAAGGTTAACTATTGACTCTTGTAGGGAGGTTCCGAACACGATTATGTCATCTAAATACACTAAGCAAATTTCGTTCTGTAGGCCACTTAGGACGTTATCCATCACTCTTTGGAATGTAGATGGAGAGTTCTTTAATCCCATTGGCATTCTCAAGAATTCGTAATGCCCGTGCTCCACATTGAAGGCTGTTTTCGAAATATCAGCCTCATTCATCTCAACTTGATAAAATCCTGACGCAAGATCCAGTGTAGTAAAGTACATGCATTTACCTAACTTGTCAAGGACATCGGTTATGTTGGGAATGGGGTATTTGTCGTCTATAGTCTTTTCGTTAAGTTTTCGGAAGTCTACTACGATACGCCATTTCTTTTTGCCTGATGCATCTGTTTTCTTAGGCACTACCCATATGGGTGAGCTCCACGCGGAAGTAGAAGGTCTAATTATTCCCTGGTCTAACATCTTGGAGATCTGGTCGCGAACTTCCTGACGGTGTATGAATGGATACCGGTAAGATTTAGTATAAATCGGAACTTCATCTGTAGTTGCTATACTGTGCTTTATTTTATTAGTAAAAGTAAGCGGTTCGCCTTCCAAATAGAAAACGTCGGCATAGCGCGAGCATAAAGACTCTATGTTAGCTTTTTCTTCAGCGTTCATATGATCCGTTCTAAGTCGCGATAAGACGTCGCGTGCGCGTGACGTAGGTGGTGCATTAGTACGCGTGCACTCGATAGTGAATACTTGCGCGTGCGCGGGACGATCTAAAGAGAATATGATATCATTGTTTGTCGGATTACTGATTTCTATGATTCCGCGGCTATTTTTTACTGAGGTAATACATTCATGAATTAAGCAATTGCAGATTAATTGTTCTTCAACTAAAACATCGCCGTCCGGGGCGTTAATAGGTATACGAATAATTTTAGAACTGCAGGCTGGTATGATATCTTCGTAAAGATTTACGTTGCGCGAGTTGTACATCATAATAGGATTTACTGCAAACTGCGTAGATAATGTCTGATCTTTAAGATCTATTTTAGCTTCCCAACTGGAGAGTAAATCTAAACCTATAAGGCCATCGAAATAGTCATGGAATCTGTACACGAATAATTTCATACTGTCTCGGTTATTAAATTCAGAAAAACATGGAAGTGTGATAGAATAATCATTACGGCTGGTTGCGTGAACGTTTGTAACCTCAAATGGATCGTAATCTAATGGATAGTTATAAAAGTATTTTTCTACACATTCGGGACTGATAAATGATTGATTAGCGCCAGTGTCTATTAATAACTTAAGTGGCGGATCTGTAATCTGAATGTAAGGAAGTTGTCTTTGCGTTTGTAAATTCAACTCTATTTTAACTTGCCTGACTGGCGAGCTATCTGAAAATCCTGCTCATTGGAATTTGACGCCTGAGGTTCGTTACTTGACTCTACACATTGTTCTTGATAACACGAATCATTAGGCTCGTAGAACTGAACTCTATCGTCGTAGTCATAGGGTGTTTCGTAGCTACTACAGTTTGTAAGGTCGTTATAACTATCTTGGTCTGGATAAAAGTCGGAATAATATGGGTCATCGTACGCGCATTCATTTAAGTTAACTTCGCGAGATTTAAAGTAATTATTTGGCGGTGGATTACCGAATCTTCGCCAATCATGCCCTGATAAAGTTGGGGGCAATGCTTTTGGTACAAAGTGCTGCACTCCGCTCATAGGCTTTGGAGGCGGCTGATTAGGCTGGGGCCTAGGGTGCATTCTAAAAACTTGACTTTGAGGATTAGATCTAGGCAAAGGTGTGCTAAACATTTGTTGAGTACGAGTAGGAAAACGCGGCTGATTATTATAGTTATTTGGCGGATTAAACTTATACGGTTGTGGTTGCATTACTAAACGTTGCGGAGGCGATAGCAGATTGTAACGCGACGGTGCTGGCGTGCTGTAAGAATTAGGTACATTAAAATGATTTAGTTTAGGCATTGAGAAACCTATAGGTATGGCAGGCGTTGTACGAAAAGCTGACTGCTGTTTCGGATAATTATTATTACGATCCTGTAGGTATTGTATGTTTAATTCTTCCTGCACATATTCCAGAGCTTTCTCAATTGTGTCTGGTCTCATACATCGTATACGAGATCCAAGAGGTTCCCTCAACCCTCGTACATAAGCTTGCATAGTTAATTTGCGATATAGTGTACGCTTTGCTTCTATAGTTGTATCTATTGTTTCATGGAGACTAATAAACGTCATTATTGTACTGAATAAGGTCTGACAATGATCATAAAATTCTTGTGGTGATCTTTGTCCTTGTGTGGCAAGTGAGAGATCATTGTAGAGAGCGGTCTCGTCTCTTTGATCAGCAAAATTGTTAACTAAGACTTGTCTTATCCCGGCCCATGATTCAGGAATGCCGTTTGAATTAATTATTGTTGCGGCGGGGCCTGTGATTTTATTTAAAATGCCATTAATTAGACATAAGTTATTTAATTGGCTATTAGCATCATTTCGCAAATAATCTGCGCATAATCTATCACATATCTTAATAAATCTAATAAGTACGTTAGCGTTCCCGTCAAAATCGGGAACAAGGCGTAAGGCCTTGTGGATCTGATCTGGATTGATTTCCATTTCCTCAGAAATACTATCTAGTGCTAATCTATGTAAGTCTAGGGTTTCTTGCCGGCGAGACCTATGCGATACAGGCTCGCTGGATCCGGAGTTTCTCGGATGAAAAATGGTGGAAAATTAAAAGGACTAAAGATAGGATAAGAGGCAACACGAGAACGATTCTGGTGTGTACTCACAAATACTTCATTTCTGGCTTCTTCTTCGGATCAATGTCTGGATCCTGTTCCTCTTGGCTGCAGACCTCGTAGTTCGGATTTCTCGACGAAGGCTTGATAGCTCAACCAGTGGCGTACGATTGGGAGCAACCGATGGGTGTGAAGCTGGAGACCGATCGCGACGCGCACTGACTCGAGAATCCTACCGACTGCGCCAATTACGTAGGCTGCGGCCGGAGGACTTAAAAAAAACCAAAATTTAATTAACTTAATTTATTAAAATTAGAAATTACAATTAGTTATAATTAGGTAGGTGTGAAATCAGACGATGTAAGTTCTGAAGTGACGATCACGAAGGCTCTGGAAATCGGCGGCGCCCAAAGTAGGTCGTTGATGCAGCATTTCATACTTCCGTCGCAAACAACTATTGCGACATATGTTACTGGTGAAAAGAGGGCAGGGCTGGCTCAGCGGTCCTCGTGTAAGTGACGTAGGTAACAGGCATCGCCGAGCGAGAGTTACTGTTTCGTTGTAAAGTTCATGTTTTTGGCATATAAACACATTTTATTTTATTTCAGTTTTTTTTATTAAAATCTTATTAAATTTGAATTATCTATGCCTAATTAAAATTATTCTCTAACAAATACGTTTATGATGTAGAGCAAAATATTATTTTTACCATTTACCTGATTTTAAAAATAAAATAAAAATTTAAAAATAAATGTTGGACAACATCACATACGCAATGTATGTGATTCATGATGATCAGAAACAACGACGGTACCACAACACCCAGACCCGACACAATAGATAAAAGTTCGTTTCGCATATTGAACTCACCGGGGATCGAACCCGGGACTTCAGAGATGGTGCGACGCCAGAGTCCGGCCTGCTCGCCTCTCGGCTACAGAGGTCGTCGATTTAAAACGAATGATATGGCCCGGCTAGTTCAATTTTCAGGCCATGACATTTGTTTAAGTTAATTCATTGAGATTTAAACTGTGTAAAATATCTTATAAGTAAAAATAAATTAAACCTTACCAAAACTGTAACCTGACTTTGAATGTGGCGACTCTAAACTACTCATGTTTCTTTGAGGTATTTAGGTATAAATAATAAATATTGGACCACATCACATACTGATGCTCTGAAGTTGCTAAAACACGTGTTACAAATATATGAAGAAATAACGACGGTACCACAACACCCAGACCCGAGACAAAATAGAAAGGTTCGTTTTTCATATTAATCTTAGAATCCAACTTGGGATCGTGGGGTAAACTGATGATGCAGTGCCGCCGTAGTAATTATGGATGTATGTATATTCAGGGTAAAGCGTGGTGGAACGGCCGCCCAGGGCGCCAAACACGAAGGGGCGCTAAAAATGTTCATATAAAATCTGCCCAGGGCGTCGGTTATGCTAAAACCATCATTGTGTACAGGTAAAAAATAAGGAATGTCATGCATTTAAAAAATCCAGAAATGAGACTGAAATACAACTGAGGCAATCTCCTATGGCGTGACTATTTATGATTATTTAAAGTTTAAAAAAGAAATAAACATCACAAGTTTCATGCCTCCTCCAAACTACTCGCGAAGTTAAACGAAGTTAGACGAATACGATAATGTAGAGAGGCACTTCGGCTCGCCTCATGCTCGCCGCTTCAAACTTTGTCTCGCCTCGGGCGAACTTCGCCGAGTAACTTCGCGAGTAGTGTGGAGCAGGCATATAACAGATGCAAAGTGAAAATACAGGAGTTGGTATCATAACCTCTTTTTCAAGTTTTATATGACATTCCTTGTTTTTTTCCTGTACTCTTCGTATATTCCTATGGTGACACTATTCCCTCTCAGTGGCGAATTTACGAAATTTGCCGCCAGGGGCTTTATTTTGTGAGCCGCCTTTATTTTAAACCCTTTCCCCATTTTAAAGCAAGTAGTTAAAACACTTGTGCAATTGATGATGGAACCCAAGGTGTAAGGTGAGTTAAGGCATATCTATCTCACAAAAAAAATAATTAGCTGATGATGGAACTTATAAGTCCTTGTCTCTTAGGACTTTGGAAGTATCCGCCTTAAAGATACGACAAGGTTCTCAACACAACATAATATTTTTCTTGTGGTAGATTATTTGCTGCCAGATGTAGGTCAACTTCATGTTGTTCAGATTTTTGAATCTGCTAGCAGGGTTCACGTAAATCTGAAATAAGAAAATGTAAAAAAAATTAACTTTTTTGATGATAAAAAAGGTTCAAGGGTTTGGTATGTCTGTTTGAGCGTATGTATTTTTAATAACTTGATTTACTCTTGAGAAGCTCCTCTAGGAATCCAGGGGGCTGATGTACAAACGTCAGAAACGGTAGCAATTCAGAAATTCTATGTTTTGTCTCTGTCCAAAGTCAAACATTTAAATTAAGAAAGAAACAATGTTTCCGAGTTTAAATCCGATTCCGACGACAAAGTTTCTGCCTCTCTTTATAGACAGTGGTGGCATACCTGAAATTACTTGAATTATAATCATGGCCTGTGAAAGGTAGTTTACAAGATTTACATATTTTGCACCGTTACTATCGTAGGCCTACTCCTAAAAACGAAACGAACAAACGAAAGGTTTCGTTTTTGAAGATTAATATTTAAATTGGGAGTTAAAATGTAGTTTTTGATTTGCATAAAAATATTTTTTTAAACGCTTTCGAAGTGAGTTGGTTATGATACTGATAATTAAAAATTCCTATCCGTGTCTGAAAGTAGACCTTCTGGACCCTAGGTTCGAAATCTGTGGGGTCGGCTGGTAGAGTGTAGCTAACTGGATATTAATTCCATCTTCTATACTGTTGTTTAAAATGTGCCTTAAAGTAAAAGTATAAATAAAAATAATCTGAAGAAATACTTACTGTACTCTCCACATCTACGGCATCTATTGACCAACAATTTCAGTCCTAAAATGATAATTCCAGTGCTCATAAATCCCAGAACTGCTGATAGAATTTTCACAGGTACGTCCAATGTGTTTTTTTGATGAAAAGCAGCTTGCATAGGTCTGTTAGTTGTGTTATTTATAGCTAATTGTGATGTCATATCTACATTGTCTGCTGTAAACAAAATACTGCTTTCTGTAATTTTATCATTTATATCAGTCCCATCAGTACTATTTTCGAGTACTTTGACATCTGTACTTTCTTTGCCAAACCTTGATGCTACGTTCAAAAATTTTCTGTCACTTTGTGACGTGGAATTTTGAAACACTTTCGAGATTTCTGTTGTTGTCGATACATAAGAGCTTGTTGTTTTTTTGTCTAGTTGTGTTACGGAAGTTGGTGCTACAGAATGCGGTGTTGTAGACTTTTCTTCAGTTCTTGTAAAAAAGACATCTGGTTTCGTAGTTTTTTCTTTTGTTCTTGATAGAATAAATGGTGCTGTACCTTTTTCTGTCGTCATTGGTGGAGTATGTAATGCCATAGAAAATTCTTTTGTTGTTGTTGGTAGGATACTTGGCGCTGTACTTTCCTCCGTTTTGGGTGATGTGATATCTGGAGTGGTAGATTCTTCTGTCGATGCTGACGGAATATCTGTTGACACACTTGCTTCTGTTGTTGGTGATGTGATATCTGGAGTGGTAGATTCTTCTGTTGATGCTGACGGAATATCTGTTGACACACTTGCTTCCGTTGTTGGTGATGTGATATCTGGAGTGGTAGATTCTTCTGTTGATGCTGACGGAATATCTGTTGACACACTTGCTTCCGTTGTTGGTGATGTGATATCTGGAGTGGTAGATTCTTCTGTTGATGCTGACGGAATATCTGTCGACATACTTGCTTCTGTTGTCGGTGATGTGATATCTGGAGTGGTAGATTCTTCTGTTGATGCTGACGGAATATCTGTCGACATACTTGCTTCTGTTGTTGGTGATGTGATATCTGGAGTGGTAGATTCTTCTGTTGATGCTGACGGAATATCTGTCGACATACTTGCTTCTGTTGTTGGTGATGTGATATCTAGAGTAGTAGATTCTTCTGTTGATGCTGACGGAATATATGTTGACATACTTGCTTCCGTTGTTGGTGATGTGATATCTGGAGTGGTAGATTCTTCTGTTGATGCTGACGGAATATCTGTCGACATACTTGCTTCTGTTGTTGGTGATGTGATATCTGGAGTGGTAGATTCTTCTGTTGATGCTGACGGAATATCTGTTGACACACTTGCTTCCGTTGTTGGTGATGTGATATCTGGAGTGGTAGATTCTTCTGTTGATGCTGACGGAATATCTGTTAACATACTTGCTTCCGTTGTTGGTGATGTGATATCTGGAGTGGTAGATTCTTCTGTTGATGCTGACGGAATATATGTTGACATACTTGCTTTCGTTGTTGGTGATGTGATATCTGGAGTGGTAGATTCTTCTGTTGATGCTGACGGAATATCTGTCGACATACTTGCTTCCGTTGTTGGTGATGTGATATCTGGAGTGGTAGATTCTTCTGTTGATGCTGACGGAATATCTGTTGACACACTTGCTTCCGTTGTTGGTGATGTGATATCTGGAGTGGTAGATTCTTCTGTTGATGCTGACGGAATATATGTTGACATACTTGCTTCCGTTGTTGGTGATGTGATATCTGGAGTGGTAGATTCTTCTGTTGATGCTGACGGAATATCTGTTGACACACTTGCTTCCGTTGTTGGTGATGTTACATCTGATATCGTAGATTCTTTAGTTGATGCTGACGAAATATATGTTAACACACTTGTTTCCGTTGTTGGTGATGTGATATCTGGAGTGGTAGATTCTTCTGTTGATGCTGACGGAATATATGTTGACATACTTGCTTCCGTTGCTGGTGATGTGATATTTGGAGTGGTAGATTCTTCTGTTGATGCTGACGGAATATCTGTTGACATACTTGCTTCCGTTGTTGGTGATGTGATATCTGAAGTGGTAGATTCTTCTGTTGATGCTGACGGAATATCTGTCGACGTACTTGCTTCTGTTGTTGATGATGTGATATCTAGAGCAGTAGATTCTTCTGTTGATGCTGACGGAATATATGTTGACATACTTGCTTCTGTTGTTGGTGATGTGATATCTGGAGTGGTAGATTCTTCTATTGATGCTGACGGAATATATGTTGACATACTTGCTTCCGTTGTTGGTGATGTGATATCTGGAGTGGTAGATTCTTCTGTTGATGCTGACGGAATATATGTTGACATACTTGCTTCCGTTGTTGGCGATGTGATATCTGGAGTGGTAGATTCTCCTGTTGATGCTGACGGAATATCTGTCGACACACTTGCTTCCGTTGTTGGTGATGTGATATCTGGAGTGGTAGATTCTTCTGTTGATGCTGACGGAATATATGTTGACATACTTGCTTCCGTTGTTGGTGATGTGATATCTGGAGTGGTAGATTCTTCTGTTGATGCTGACGGAATATATGTTGACATACTTGCTTCCGTTGTTGGCGATGTGATATCTGGAGTGGTAGATTCTCCTGTTGATGCTGACGGAATATCTGTCGACACACTTGCTTCCGTTGTTGGTGATGTGATATCTGGAGTGGTAGATTCTTCTGTTGATGCTGACGGAATATATGTTGACATACTTGCTTCTGTTGTTGGTGATGTGATATCTGGAGTGGTAGATTCTTCTGTTGATGCTGACGGAATATCTGTCGACACACTTGCTTCCGTTGTTGGTGATGTGATATCTGGAGTGGTAGATTCTTCTGTTGATGCTGACGGAATATCTGTCGACACGCTTGCTTTCGTTGTTGGTGATGTGATATCTGGAGTGGTAGATTCTCCTGTTGATGCTGACGGAATATCTGTTGACATACTTGCTTCCGTTGTTGGTGATGTGATATCTGGAGTGGTAGATTCTTCTGTTGATGCTGACGGAATATATGTTGACATACTTGCTTCCGTTGTTGGTGATGTGATATCTGGAGTGGTAGATTCTTCTGTTGATGCTGACGGAATATCTGTCGACATACTTGCTTCTGTTGTTGGTGATATGATATCTGGAGTGGTAGATTCTTCTGTTGATGCTGACGGAATATATGTTGACATGCTTGCTTCCGTTGCTGGTGATGTGATATCTGGAGTGGTAGATTCTTCTGTTGATGCTGACGGAATATCTGTTGACACACTTGCTTCCGTTGTTGGTGATGTGATATCTGGAGTGGTAGATTCTTCTGTTGATGCTGACGGAATATCTGTCGACACACTTGCTTCCGTTGTTGGTGATGTGATATCTGAAGTGGTAGATTCTTCTGTTGATGCTGACGGAATATCTGTCGACACGCTTGCTTTCGTTGTTGGTGATGTGATATCTGGAGTGGTAGATTCTTCTGTTGATGCTGACGGAATATCTGTCGACACACTTGCTTCCGTTGTTGGTGATGTGATATCTGAAGTGGTAGATTCTTCTGTTGATGCTGACGGAATATCTGTCGACACGCTTGCTTTCGTTGTTGGTGATGTGATATCTGGAGTGGTAGATTCTTTTGTTGATGCTGACGGAATATCTGTTGACATACTTGCTTCCGTTGTTGGTGATGTGATATCTGGAGTGGTAGATTCTACTGTTGATGCTGACGGAATATCTGTCGACATACTTGCTTCTGTTGTTGGTGATGTGATATCTGGAGTGGTAGATTCTTCTGTTGATGCTGACGGAATATATGTCGACATACTTGCTTCTGTTGTTGGTGATGTGATATCTGGAGTGGTAGATTCTTCTGTTGATGCTGACGGAATATATGTTGACATACTTGCTTCCGTTGTTGGCGATATGATATCTGGAGTGGTAGATTCTTCTGTTGATGCTGACGGAATATATGTTGACATACTTGCTTCCGTTGCTGGTGATGTGATATCTGGAGTGGTAGATTCTTCTGTTGATGCTGACGGAATATCTGTTGACACACTTGCTTCCGTTGTTGGTGATGTGATATCTGGAGTGGTAGATTTTTCTGTTGATGCTGACGGAATATAATATGTTGACATACTTGCTTCCGTTGTTGGTGAAACGATACCAGATGGTATGGTAGTATCCACAGGCGTTGTTAGTGAAATGTCGGCTTCAGCATGTTCTTTGTAAGCTTCTCTTTTTATTCGTGGATCTTCCTTTGTAAAAGTATCTAGCGTCTCTGTGCAATTGGTATTTGTAATGCAATCATCAATCAAAATTTGTTTTGTTTTACTTGAGTTTATGAATGCCCATGAATCGTTACTGTAATATAAAAATAATATATTATGTACATATAATAAATAATGTGTCAGAAAGATTTCGTAATGCCCTAATGACTGCCATTAACACAGTCTAAGTGAGTGTCAAAATGATCGTTAAACAAATAATTATAAATCTTTATCGATATTGCATCAATTCTACGACTTCTATTTTTGATTGCATTCCTGTTCCAAAGACGGATGGGTTGAAAATGGTCTGCTCCTATCAAAATAAATATGTGATGCCAGCGCAGACTCTCTTTTTCTCTTAGAATTTATTCAAAAGTATTTTAAAGAAACAGAAATATTAAATCTCCCCGCAGAACAAGAGGAAAACATTCAAAGATCACCTTGGACTCCCGAATTAAACGCCAAAACAGAAAAATTCCTGTCGTTAAAAATTTTAATCCTGTAGAACAAGTTAATCGAAAGTGAATCAATCATATAAGAATATACAATCGTATTCCAACAAATAGTAATGTAGTATCTTCTGTAATAATATCAATGGTTGGATTAGGGTTAGGGCTAAGATAAATATGTCACCAGATTTGTGGTATAAATAAGTTGAAATTGCAACCAAAGATGAAAATAAGTACCTAATACCGAATAGACTAATGCCATGTTCCCAATATTTCACGATTCTCAATGTGTCAAAAATGACAATTCATTTTTCTCCAACTGACTACGAGGCAGGAAAGGTTTAAGCTTACACTTCGTATAATTTATTACTTTCTGAAACTAAAACAGATCGTTTTTCAAATATTGGAATCCGGGTATTGGGAATCGATCTCGATAACCAATCCATACTAATATTTTAAATGCGAAAGTAACTCTGTCTGTCTGTCTGTTACTCTTTCACGCCTAAACGGCTGAACGGATGTTGATGAAATTTAGTATAGGTATACGTTGAACCTCAAGAATGGACAAAGGCTACTTTTTATTAGAAAATAAGGGGAGGAGAGGGGTAATACCACCTTTGAAAGTTTATATGGAAAAATGTTTATTTTTGAAGTTAGAGATATGAAATTTGGCACAAATATAGCTCGAAACTGGGATTAAAATATAGACTACTTTTTGTCTTAAATATTAGGGGAAAAAGGGGTAAAACCGATCATGAAAGGATGTAGTCCACGCGAACGAAGTCGCGGGCACAGCTAGTCTTTTATAAACACGCAAATTGATCCTGATGACTTTCTTATATTTTTATTATTTTTTATTTTAAGAATTTTTATTGATTAAACCATCCATATATATAAAAACATTACAAAAAAAATAAATCTTCTAAAATTGGGCCTTGTGGGATCGCTGTGCGAGGTGTGTGCCATCGCTATTCAGCGAGGTAACGCTGGCAGCATTACCTCGCTGAATAGCCAACGTAATACGCTGTGCGAGGTATGTGCCATCGCTATTCAGCGAGGTAACGCTGGCAGCATCACCTCGCTGAATAGCCAACGTAATACGCTGTGCGAGGTATGTGCCATCGCTATTCAGAGAGTTAACGCTGGCAGCATCACCTCGCTGAATAGCCAACGTAATACGCTGTGCGAGCTATGTGCCATCGCTATTCAGCGAGGTAACGCTGGCAGCATCACCTCGCTGAATAGCCAACGTAATACGCTGTGCGAGGTATGTGCCATCGCTATTCAGCGAGTTAACTCTGGCAGCATCACCTCGCTGAATAGCCAACGTAATACGCTGTGCGAGGTATGTGCCATCGCTATTCAGCGAGGTAACGCTGGCAGCATCACCTCGCTGAATAGCCAACGTAATACGCTGTGCGAGGTATGTGCCATCGCTATTCAGCGAGGTAACGCTGGCAGCATCACCTCGCTGAATAGCCAACGTAATACGCTGTGCGAGGTATGTGCTAGCCCTGGGGTCGCCCGAAGTATGGATCATCTTTTTTGCCAAATTTTGGCATCGGAGCTCCACGGACCCATAGTCTCAACTGCAAACGTTGCAAATTCATTGTCTCTAAGAAGAGATAAATGTTTGCGGCGCTTGAGGAGTCTGAGCGAAGAAAAGAGCCTGGTCTGCTGCCGCGCCAGCCCTTTGAATGTGGGATGCAGACAATGTACTTAGATTTATTATTGTGTTGTTATTGCATGTTTTACATCTTTTTATCGATGGAAAACAATCCTAACTGCTTGCGGTTGAACTGTATGGACAAACTGTACATATCTGGTCTAGTCGTTTTCGTGCCGATTTTATACCTTGCAATAGGATTAAAATTAGGTTGCTTTACTTTTACGCAAAATAAAATGATCTGTTGGCACTTACATTGTGAAATTTTTTAATTGTTTGTTATCAAAAGTGCTGTTTTCCTTCCTTATAACGTAGTCGGCACTGTTGAGAGAGTAGCGTGATGTTGATATTACCATAATCTGAAACAATCGAATTAAATTTAAAATGGTGGGTAATAATATTATTGTGTTTGGAACATTGGACCATGTTATCTGCACATGAACACGACAGAAAACTTAGATCATAATTTATATATATAAAAGAAAGTCGTGTTAGTTACACTATTTATAACTCAAGAACGGCTAAAAGATTTGGCTGAAAATTGCTGGGGAGGTAGTTTAAAACTAGGAGAAGGACATAGGATACTTTTTTATCAATTTGTTTTTGCTTTTTTAAGTCATTTATTTCCTCTAAGGCGGAACAAAGGGTCTCCTAGTTAATTATAAAATGTGTAATACATCGATGGTCTTTTGATTTAAGCTCTGGGTTTCCGGAGTTTGATTCTCGGTCGAGCGAAGTTGGTTTCGAATTTTTCGAAAATAGTTCGGGGTTATAATAATACCATAATGCGCAAGAGATGCGCAGAGTCCGGGGCAGCGCCAATGGCATCTTCAGCATGATCGCGAAAAGGCTGGACTGCCCAGTGCCCGTGTGTCAGTCACTGTTGAGCAATTTCTAACAGGATTGCATGGCAGTGATTTCCTGTCTTTTGACATACTTCATTTATTAACTTTATTTTTTAATAAACTGTTAAAATATATAACTTTATTTAATCTATGTATTTTTTGTAATATCATTTGTAATAAAATAGGTTAAGGAAATATTGTCCCTAACAAAATGGACTATGGTCTGAAATAAAGAAATTATTATTATTATATTATTATGTTTGTTTTGTCCAATATCTCGTGACTACAGAGTTCCGGACTTTTGGGAGGCGTGCATGGGGCCGAAGCCAACACGTAGAGGCCCTTTAAAAACAAGTAGGTATAATATAAATGTAATGTGACACCGACCGACGATTATCCCTGTATACACTATAAAATGCAGCCAAGGACAACCCCGGTCAGTGCAGGACTATGGAATGGAGTGGAAGAACAAGGAATCTGGGCTATTGGGTTAAGGTGCTAATGGACGGGGTAACCGGGACTATGGGAAGGACTGTGGCACCTGCCCGATCTATGTTTAAAAACACGATTAAAATGGGCAGGTGGTGACTCGCCATCTCACTGTCATGGGCCCCCATTGGTCGCCCACTCAAGGCACGAAGCAGGAGCGACGGGGGGCAACATGAAGGGTGTGAAGAGGTGTGCACCGCTTTCTACCCAGTGGCTTACGCCACTGTGCCAACTCGCGACTTGGGCATCTTTCACTTCCACCCTGCCAGCATTTAGCTCTGACTCCCCACTCTGGACGGCCGGCTAAGGCAAGCGGAGGAAGGGGCCTAGTCGACTCTCAGGGACACGGGTCCCAAGGGCAATCCCATTCAGCCCGCCACAAGCTGCCCTGCGGAGACTGACTGCACTGATAGAGAGTTGTCGCTCTTCATGGTGCGAAGATCACCAACTCTCACCAGCTCATATTATTATTATTATTATAATTAAGCTGATTGCGATTGTAGTCACCATGACTCGATTTCAACAGCTTCCATAATCCCCATAGGGCATTCGATGCGCTGATACTTAACTTTGATTTCTACTCCGGACTGACTACCCACGTGCTTGATTCACAGACGTCAGAATTTCATCACACCTTGCGGTGTGAGGTCGAATTTCATATATCGTGCGAGCACAAGTTATCGTAGGCGACGAATTTTTTATATCGTATCAACCTCTTAGCCTTCGGTAAATGCCCTCCGGCGAATATGTTTAGAACTACATACTCACGCTACATAATTGGGTCTATGGCTTAAGCCCCCAGTGGTCGAGGCACCTGTGGCCGACGACCCCGATTCGTTTCTTTTAACTTAAAGCAATTTTTGATCAAATTACACTGTCAGGCACAAATATAATTTACTAAACAGATAAATGTATCATATACTTACCTGTATAATCAATTTTATTTATTGGAAATGGTTGTGGGATGTATAGCCATCTGTTTTTTCTGCTATTTGAAAGATAACTTTTGTTTAGCAAGTTAAAATACTTTATTATTATGGTGAAACACTTTTCTTATTTACTGCACTAAGTGAAAAAGCCCAATAAAAAGAAGATATACAATTTTATGACCGATTCATAAAATTTAATCGGCCACAGGTGCCTGGACCACTGGGGGCCTAAGCCACAGACCCACATAATTTGCTAGTGCGTCGTTAAGCACTATAAAAAATTGTAAACATCTATTAAGTATTGTTAGCAAAAAATATCGACTATCAGACACAAAATGAATTTTTCACAATTCATCTAGAAGTTCTTGACATTAGCACGTTCAAACAAACAAACTCTTCAGATTTAAAATATTAGTACAGATTTCTGAATGCTCGTCTAAAATAATGTTTAAATCCTTACGCAAAGTACTCACCATTGACACCAGGTTTATGGTTGGACAAACCATTTTTAAGTTTAATTACGAAAATTCGAAGTGAACAACATTTCACATAGCACAGTGGTTGAATTTCATCACACTACGCTTTGCATTTGACACACAGGACAAATGTTTATAATCCTTTTCCCTTTACAGACACTTGTTTGTTGACATCTAAACAGGCCAAGTTTGGTACGTTACTAAGGTAAAGCGGAGAAAATGGAGGTGGTGGATGCTGGTGAGTCAAAGCTGATAGCAGCCAATTGTGTATGTTTTTAAGGGAGGCCTATGTTTAGCAATGTTTATTAAAGAAATTTAAAAAACTGAAATAAAGGGAAGATATTTTTTTTTCAGTTTTTTTTAACATATGAAAAACCTATGGAAATAATTGATCGCACCATTTTCATATACCTACTCTACATAATAAAAGTTTTGAAATCTCTTATTCGTTTGAAATGATTGCTTTGTACATAAGAATGGTTAACACAGAAAATATAAGTGCAAAGCTAACATCAAGTAATATTTTGTCGTCATTGCCGTACAAGTACTTGATCGTACAAATCGTGTGTAGTCTGCATATCCTTCGCGGCCTCTCTGCAATGTAATGGTTACTTGCCGTGCGGTCGGCATCATTCTTTGTATCAGTCGCAGGCATTTTGGGCGAATCCGCCGTTTATGTAACACTCAGTTCACGTTGTAGAAAAAGGTCTCATTATTTTAATAGCTGAGAAGAAAATTATGTCCAGATATGACACGAAGAGACATTTGCTTATCGATACTTATAATGTAGACCATAGCTATTCAGTTCCCGGCCCGCGGTTAGCACGTAGTGTGTAGTGTACTTTAATCTTCTTCTGAAGATTATTTTATCCATTCTTTTTAATATCATATTAGGAGAAAAAAATTAAAAACATATTCATATGAATACTAGAGCTGTGTATTAGTAAGTTCCGAATCCCGTTTAGCATGTTATTCTAGGTCAAGCGTGTTATATGTGTATTTAAAGCTATTTTTTTCTTCTTCGAAAATGATTTTGTGCGGCCCTCCGATCTATTAAATTTGAATTGTCTCGGGATCATATATTAAAGCACTATGTGAAATGGTTTAAAGAGCAAGTTATGTACATATGAAATTAAATAAACACTTGGCCTCACTTTTACTCAAAACTTTCGAGATGATTCTCATGCATTTTCCGCAATGAATTCATAAATTTAATGTGCATATTTGTAGGTAAATAATAAATTGAGGTATATTTAAACATTAAATTCAACTAGGTTAAAATTTAATGATGTGACGTTATACCTTTAAATATAATGTTTTCGATAGGATTCATTTCGATTTGATTGTAGTTTCACCCAAATTTATTATTGTGTTTATAAAACCAATAAACTGACCAATTTTTTTAATAGCCGGCGACAAATGAATTACACCTAGTCACCTAGTGTCTAGTTTAACAACTGATTATGATAATTTTAAAATACTCTTTTTCTATACTAATATTATACAGAGGAAAGATTTCTACCTATTTTTGTATGTTTGTAATGAATAGGCTCAAAAGGTACTGAGCCGATTTAAAAAAATATTTCACCAATAGAATGCTACATTCTTCCAATTTGACATAGGCTACAAAATTAGGGATCCTTGGTAAAATTTAAAAAATTTCAACAGAAAAGCGGGAAAAATTCTCTAAGGCGAAACGAAGTTCGCCGGGACCGCTAGTACTTTATATACCCTGACCCGACAGACGTTGTCCCGTCTTAATGACGACTATGATATATATATATACTGGACCAATTACAGCTTTTTGTTGTAGTCGAGTTTGTTATTGTCAGGAGAAAATTCTTATGAAAGAAAACAATTAAATATAATATATATATATACACACACACACACACACACACACATATATATATATATATATATATATATATATATACACAATAACAAACTCGACTACAACAAAAAGCTGTAATTGGTCCAGCAGTTCACGCGTGATGGCGTAATCAAGGGAAATAGGAATTCATTTATATTTATAGAAGAACATATAGACTTTAGAAACAAACACTCTTTCGAAGTGCTCGATTCCAATATGTTACGATTCGTTACGTGTCAAAAATAACTATCCGATGTCTACGAGTCGTAATTTTAATTTCAAATTTACTTTCCTTAACAGCTGCCATCAGTCGGCTATCGGTATTACTAATCGTTACCAGAACGGATCGTATTTCAAATATGGGAACCGGGCATTAAAGAATAAAAATACTTGAACACAATTTTGACATTTAGTAATTTGGTTTGACAGTTGTCTAATTTTTTAGCACTGACATCCGTCATACCGTCTCATGACTTTATTACATTGTACAAAATACTATATCATAGTCTAATAGGCCTAGCTTGCGCAATACGTCAAACTTATCGCATGAGACGACAAAAGTTTCTATACCGTTGACTGGGTGATGTCTGCGTACTCGTAATTTCAGCCAATCAGCAATTGAGGCACTGATTTTGACATTTCTTAAGAGCGCGATAAATTAACTCTCGCGGCTCATGCTAGGCCAGTAAGATTGCATCCTGCAGGCATCACTTTCACGTTTTGGTTATGGATGAAAGATTTAAATTAAAGTTGAAGAAATATTCAATTGATTACCAATAGGCTGCGAAAACAAATTGGCTAAAACTAGATTTATTAATATTTTTGTATAATTAATTTTGGAAATATTAAATGCAGTTATATGTACGTAATTTTAGCCACAATCTTAGAATATAAAAGAAGATGGTGTCTTACCATTCATCAACAGTAGAGTATGGACAGCGGCCTCCTCCCTTCTTATGTAAAAATTAAATGTATTCTTGTTTGTTGTTTACATAAAGTTACAGTGTTAACATCTGTTTGTAAATTTTCTTTTGCCTCAAAATTTTAAATTTAAGCTGCTGTATTTTTACAGACAATGACTTTCAGTGAGGTAAAAAGTTCGGCTTAAAAACAAGCTCTATAAAGAATCGTTTATCAAGTTGAACAACGGTTGCACTCTGTCCTTTGTTATAGTTAATCAACCTTACAATCATTAAAAAGGGCAATGCAATGTTTTTCGGCCAAACAGTAAAACAAAGAGCTGTTTGTAACAGTTCATAGTAAAAGCTTGATATATTTCTTGCTTGTAATTTACATAATATAACATAGCACAGAGGGTTCTGACCAAAAATACCACTTTCTATTATGGTCGAATTAAGATCTCATTTTTTGGAGTCGGTTATGAAATGGAAACTATTGTTTTAGCAAATCCAACAAGATCACCCTAGGGAATAAATATTGACTCGAGATTTTAATGATTACAAATAAAAATTTTAGCGAGATCTCGGCTTTAATCTTGAGGATGTTCCGAAAATATAATAAATCTGAAAATTAAAAAGCGATAAATTCTGTTGAATGGTATTTACACCATAATCATAATTTTTAATAAGGCTTTTTCGTTTGTAATCACGATAAATAGTGTATCGAAAGTAACAAAAAGGAAAAAATATTCATTATTTAATTTTAGCTACAAAGTATATGTATTGTTCTTAATTAAAGTAATTTGGCCTGTTTTATCCTGGGGAAATAACCACGCTACCACGGGGAAACAGAGAGTGGTTTGTCGGTCTCGAACCGATTAAAGCTCAAGGGTGGACCTCCCCGGCCGCCAGTGGTGGGGGTCGGTATCCTTCTCCTCCTTGGTCGGTCGGCGGACGAACGCAGGCCCCCACCGCAACGCAAGTGCTGCGCAAAACACAGCGCGTCTCAGTGTGGCCATTGGTAATGACGCACCTCGATGACAACATCTCCTCGAGCGACGCCAGGACGCCTTCGGTATTCATAGCTCATGAGACCAAGTAATCTTGCTTAACTTTTTTATTTTTTTTCGAGATGGAATTATCTACCGCACCCTCACTCTCTGTGGGGAACAGAGAGTGGTGTGGCGGGCTTGCACCGACTAAAACCCCTCGGCGCCCAACGCTGTGCAGTTGTGGGGGAGTTGGGATCTCTTGCGGACTCTACACAGGCCTCCCTACCGCCAAACTGCCGAGTCGCGGAAGACAGGGAGGCCGGCAACGAAACACCGAATTCCTCCTCTTCTTCCGCGACCCATTTCAGCCTTTGAGGGCTTGCCGCAGAGAGCCACCTGGGGTTGCGGCCGCGCATCCCAGCTCGGAATCCGCCTTAGCAACACCCAGTACGGTATCAGAGGCTGGGTGTCTAGGCCAGCAATATTTCTTATCATCAATTTATGTATGTAGGTACCTTCACCAATACTTCACCTAAATTAAGATAGTTTTTATTTTAGACACATAAGTAACTAAATCACAAACGAATTTTCTCACAGTCCAATGCCTTAACAGGGTGTATTATGATCTAATTTTTAGAATACCATCTTTACCGTAGGGTCAACAGCATGTCAAGGGAAACATTTGCGTTCCATATTCGATCTTATACGTACGACATGAGGGCGGTGCAAAGTCGGACGTGCTTTTGGCCGTAGATTATAGAAGCAATACACGGTTTCGTAATAAACTATTTACGTGGATCTGAGCTACATCTATGTAATTTTTATTTTTTTTATTACATTACATATTTGTTTACTCCTCATTGTATGTTACGAGAAGTGGGGTATAGCGATTTATTGCTTGAACCGGAGCAGCCCGACTGGTTAAACACCTTCACCTTACAGAAGACCGCAGCCAAATAACAATCACTTAGGTGTTGTTGTGTTCCGTTTCTGCGTGTGAGTAACGTTTCCAGAGCTACTAGAAGCAGGGGTCTAGTCTTCAAGGTAAAAGCGACAAGTCCAGTAACAGCTATTATTATGCTGGTTTCATTACCACTTAACAACAGGTGGGATGAAGTCAATCTTGAAGTGCAATATAAATAAAATAGGCAAAGTCCAATAAAAGTTTACACAGTCTGTCTGCGGGATCTCTGATCCTTCTTCTAATAAATACCTAAATTGAGAGGTTTTTTTACAGTAACAGAAGCCTTAAAATAACTGTCAAATTCGCGTTATCTTTTCCGGTACTAAGTAAAACACTGTTTTCCTTGCAAAAATTACGCTTATCGCTAGTAAAATATTTGCCGGGAAAAAATAAATGTTCCATTTATGTTCGTTATCGCAGCATCCGACATTTCACCCACCACTCGATTCTGTGACCCCAGTTGCTTTCTGTAAACTTTGCTTATCTTACATTGTTGACGATTTTGTATTCGGTCTGTCTATTTGTAAATTCAATTTAATTTGGTAGGTACTAGACGGTCTGGTCATGGCCGAAAAGAAGGTGGTTGTCGGGGAAGGTTTACGTTAGTTTGAGTATGGGTTTTTGATAGATTTTATGTGTCCTATATATCAAAGCAAATCTCTTGAAGGACTTTGGATAATATTTGGTAGCTTGCAGGTATCTCGAAATAGCATGAAAGATGTCGCCTACAATACCTTGTAAAAAGTAAACGATTTCTTAAGTCATGTAATTATTCCTGAAATTCCTTAGGGTTTATCCTGTTCTAAAATAATTACTTACGTGAAAAAAAAACTCATTGTCATTCACCTAAGTATTGAAATAGAAAGCTTTTGGTACAAGTACCTTTTAAGTTTTTTGTCAATGTACAGGCGGCTATCATAAACTCGTAATTAAATTGATTGTTTGGAATACACAATGGTCCCATAATAGAAAATTTATCAGTATTACGTTTAAGTTCATCGTCCAGAGATAGGCGGTGACTGACAGATTGATAGCACCGTCTGAGTGGAATGGCTCACGACTTAGACCGCAATCTAACAGCATTCCAGTCTAGAAACTGGTACAAAACCGTACACTAAGGCTATTTTCTACTAAAACAAAACAGAGAGAGGCTATTTACTACTAAAACAAAACAGAGAGAGGCTATTTTCTACTAAAACAAAACAGAGAGAGGCTATTTACTACTAAACGCGGTCACCGCTCAGTTAGCTCACTTAACTTTGGTGGCACCCTAAACTAGGACTAGGACAAGCTCGATGGAAGTAATAATAAATATTAATTATTTATACAAATAAGTTCAATTCAGGCAGCTTTAGCGATTTATTTTAATTAAAATAAATGTTTGACCACATCACATACATTGCTCTGATACTGTGGTAAGTAGCATAATCACTTGTGTTTCAGAAATCAGAAACAACTAAAGTTGGTACTTTCAGGGTTGTGATCAACACCCGGACTCAAGACAATATAGAAAAGTTAGTTTCCCAGATAGAGATGGTGCGACGCCAAAGTCCGGTTCACTCGTCTTTCGGCTGCGGAGGTCGTCAATTGAACTACATTTGTTGAGTTGCTCAGTTACTCGGAGGTTTGATGTGGCAAGGTACTAAGATGATACTCTAGTTATTAAATGCCGAAACAACAAAACTATTCATTCAAATTGCCGATTTAACATAATTTAATGTTTCAAATAAGATTAGTGAATGTTGTTGACATCCCGATTGATATACACTCATAATTCTAATAAAGATTGAAAAGAAACGGACATGTTACCGTAAAATGTAACGGTTGTATGAAATATGACAGCAACCTCTTCTTTATTACTTTTACTTTAGTTATTTATTCATTAGGTACACCAACAGAACATATATAACATTTTAGGGGCATGTAATACAGGGATAAGTTTTAGTATATGTTCAAATAAGAAGGGTACATAGCATTCAAAATGGGAACAACAACAGAATTATATTAAAATTATTGTAAAGAAAATTTAATTAAAATGATATATAACAAATATAGTCGGATGACATATTGTGCAATGTGTACATACATTTATTTTTTGAAAGGCGATTGCTCGTCTTCCTAGCTGACCGTCCTAGCCGCATGCATTTATACTGTGGTCAAGCCGTAACGGCCTATAATGAAATCTTCCGTTTTGTATCCGTTTTCTTTGTTTTATAAAAAAAACTCATAACTTGAGAACAATTACTGCATTTCCCGAGTAAACAAAGTTATATTTGTACGATGTAAAAATGTCTGCTGATACGATGTGAATTGGAAATTGTAATCGTAGAATAAGGTATTTAGATAAGTGGCATTTCGGTTGCGAAAGTTCGCTTCGCTAGATTTTACTAGCATGTGCGTGCAAAATACTTGTGTGAGCCTGATAGAAAAGCTTTATCGAAGATATCTTTTCTTAAACTTTCATTAATATGCAATCCTAGACTGTTTTCTTAATAATACGCGCTAATATTATAAACGAGAGTTTGTTAGAATGTATAGATATATGTTTCTTATTCTTTCGCTCTGCGCAATAATACTTAACAGGATTGGATGAAATTTGGTAGAAACAGATATGACATACTAGATTAATATATAGTACTTTAAAACCAGAAATTTTGCAGGCAGAGTCGCAAATAACAGCTAGTATTCTGTAGTTAATATAAATTTCAATAGCGCCACCATTTACACGATGTGTGAGTGCGTTAAGGAATTTAAAAAAAAGACATAATTATTACTAAAAAGTATATTTAACAAGCTTACACTATTACGATCTCATAAGTATTTCAAAGTGTTCTTAAAGTATATTGTCACCAACCGGCAAAGTGTAGCCATTTTAAATTATTATAATGCATTCAGCCGGCCGTTTAATGAATTTTAATAACCAAACGAAACAATGGGCAAATCCTTGTATGTATCTCTGGGTGAATCTGAATGAAAATTTAAATGGAGCTTTCAATCGTACATAATAAGGGGTGTATTTGATTGTCCCATGCATGGGTGCGTCGTTACACTGATATGTTAACATTTTGAAGAGATTGAGTGATAGGCTCTTCATACAGTAGTTGGGTGCTCAACGAAATGGTGGTGTGGGAAAAAGATAAATGATATCGCGCGATTTTTGACATTTGAAAATTTGGCGCGCTCTTTTTGACAGTTCCAACTTATTAAGGTTTTGTTTTTTTCGTGAACATGTCTCAGTTGCCAGTGTTATTTGTGTTACTTTACATGATGTTGGAAGTGATAGCCTTAAAAGAAGGCGATCCTGGGGTCCGCGTTACCGTTTTAAGGTAAATAAAAAAAGTGTAATAATGGTTTCAGATAAAAATAATAACAGGAATTTAGTTTGTTACATTTTGGTATTTTATAATAATGAAGAAGTCAACTACAGTATTGTCTATAATGGCAACCTTAATCCATATTTACTTATAAATATCCACCAGCAGTCAAAGGTTCGGTGTTGAACCTAGGACTTATATTTTTGAGACGAGTATTTTCGTCCATGTATTTTTTTTAAATGCTTCAGTTTGCATGGATGGATGAGGATTTCATAATTTTTCATAGGCTTAAGTTCTGGACCTATGGCAGCTCCAAATTTGGTCTTTATTTATTATACCGGTGCTTGTGTTATTTGTAACCTTCATACCTAAACAATTTTGGTTTATTGATAGCTAAAGTGGATGTTATTTAAATCCCGAAATTTAATAATATAATTTCTATCAGGATTGTTGACAACCCTTGGTTGACTACACATCAGGGTTAACACTTACAGTTCAATACTAGTTCTTTTCCCACGACACATAAGGTTCAAAGCCCAAGTGTATAATCTGACGACCTTATGCCTGTATACATTTTGAGAGGTAAAGTTTATTTTCAGTTAGTATGGCTTATTTGCGCCAGTATTTCAACCATATTTTTTTTATTTACAGCACTTTGCAGACAAAAAAGATTTCATTTACAAGATACGGAAAAAAAATGTGCAACAAGACAAGGTGCAAAGTCAGGCATTATAAAACTGTGGTAAGTTGAATTGAATTAAAAATAATAATATAAATATTGGACCACATCACATACACATGGTCTGATTTTGATGTAAGTAGCTTAAGCACTTGTGTTACAGAAAAAAAAACTACGACGGCACTACAACACCCAGACCCGAGACAATATAGAAAAAATCGTTGCCCATATTGATGGGGATCGAACCTGGGACCTCGGAGATGGCGCATCGCCAGAGTCCGGCCCGGTCACCTCTCGACTACGGAGGTCGTCGAAGTGTTTAAATAGATCCGTTATCAAATCATATTGTTAACGTCATTGTTAGGATGTAGGTAGATTGATAGACAAGACATTAGATTAACATATTGTGCGGACAACGGCTAGTTAAGATTAAACTTACTGCGGTTTTGAATTTTATGATAGATTTGTGGTTGCCTTTCACTTTGGTCGGGATGAAAAGTGTTAGTTAAGTTTATTTAATTTCATATCTCCTCTGACAAAAATGGACTGTGTTTGTGTGTATTAAACTGGTTTCTAATTTTTCGAGCTACCAATTTTTATCCAAATCCTTGTAGTATTTTTGACCTGATAAGAGAAACAAACGTAGGGACATCAAAAATATCACGTTTATTATATTTTATTATTTCTAAATATGTAGTTAACTGCAATGACGTCTCTCCCTATCATCACTTATATTATTATATTTTGTTTCTCGTATTAATTACTTTTTAATAAAAATCACTATAACATTAAGTCATTTTCTTAAACGTCACACCTAATTAATTCCAATACGGAAAATCCAGATTTGTCTTCGTCCAATCGGTTAGGGTACGAAAGAAACCGAACACAGTATCTAAATTCAAATCCATTTCTACAAAACAGAATATCTCGTTAAATGCTTTGTGTATATAAGAATACTACAACAGGGTTACCTATGACAAATAATCTCACTGAAAATGTAACTTTTTTTTAGTGAACACGATTTTTAAAATTCATAACTGATTTAAACTGTTTAATTTATTTAAAATAAATATTCATAATTGATTTTAAATTCATAATGTCGAAACATGAGTTATTGATCATTCATTATTTTCGTTTTTAGAACTACACGGTGACATCAAAGCAGCTCATCTGCAGCAGCGGCTACGTGTACCGTGCAGACGAAGACGACTGCGCCCCCCTCTGCGGCGTGAGATGCGTGGGGGGCACCTGCGTCGCCCCAGAGACCTGCAAATGCCACCAAGACTTCGAAATCTACAACGCAACTACTTGTGTTCCGAAATGCCGACCAGGCTTCGCTCCCAACCCTGATTCAACTTGCACTCCGATATGCGACCCCAATTGTGTCAACGGTCATTGCATCGCTCCTAACCTGTGCTCGTGCTTTGAAGGTTACGTTCTCAACAACGACAATACCTGTGAACTAAAATGCGATTGTTTCAATGGCAACTGTGTTGGTGGATCCTGCGTCTGTTCTGAAGGATACACCACAGTCAACAGCACATATTGCACCCCAAAATGCGACCACTGTATCAACGGCTTTTGCGAGGTCCCCGACGTCTGCACTTGTTCAGAAGGGTACGCTCTCCAAGGAAGCGTTTGCGTTCCACAATGCATCAATTGCGTCAACGGCAATTGTGTGGCACCAGGTACCTGTTCTTGCTTAGAAGGGTACGCTGCCGTCAACGAGACACATTGTATACCAACGTGCGATAATTGTATCAACGGTGCGTGCACTGCACCAAACGTTTGCACTTGTCCGTCAGGCTACACGCTCCTTTACAACATCTGCAGACCGCAATGCTTGGAGGGATATTCTTCATTCAACAGCACCCACTGCGTCCCACAGTGCGATAACTGTATCAACGGTACCTGTTCATCTCCTAATATTTGCACATGTTCTGCAGGATTCATTTTGAAGAACAACACTTGCCAACCGAAATGCAATGATTGCGTCAACGGTTACTGCATTGCGCCAGATTCGTGTGAATGTTTAGAAGGATATACTGCTATCAACAATACGCATTGCATTCCCGATTGTTTTAACTGTGCAAATGGATTCTGCAGGACTCCTAATGCGTGTTCCTGTTCTACAGGATATGTACTGAAAAATAACACTTGTGAACCAATATGCAAAGACTGTGTCAATGGAGATTGCTTAGCACCAGACAGCTGTGTATGCTTGAAAGGATACAAGCCTGTCAACAGCACTCATTGTGTACCTCGTTGTGATGATTGCGCAAATGGGATTTGCACGTCGCCTAATGTTTGCTCATGCCCTGCCGGGTATATTTATCAAAATGGCAGCTGCAAACCGAAATGCGAAGAATGTGTTAATGCTAAATGTGTAGCGCCAAATACCTGTGCTTGTTTGGAGGGATATACTGCAACTAACAGAAGCCATTGCATCCCGAAATGTGAAAGCTGTTTCAACGGCGTGTGCACCGCCCCTGATACATGCTCCTGCTTACCAGGGTATGTAGCCAGGAACAAGAAATTCTGTGAACCGTATTGCGAGAAATGCGTTAATTCGAACTGTGTGGCTCCGAACACTTGTGCGTGTTTTGAGGGATATGAAGCCGTCAATACAACATTTTGTATACCACAGTGCGGACAAGGATATTCGTACGTCAATGGTACTTGCGTGCCAGTTTGTGAGAAACATTGTGTGAACGGAGTTTGTGCTGAACCAAACGTTTGTGTTTGTTTTGACGGATTTGAGAAGAATGAGAACAATCCGGCAGAGTGCTTCAAAGTTTACGAAAGTTCCAGTAAAAGGAATATGATTGAAAATGGGGAGCCCATAAGCGTAAACAGGTGAGTGTTTTAATCCTAAAGTAATAGATTTAAAGCGGTGTCTTTGACTCATCAGGCCATGAGCATATACATAATTATGTTAAATCGGACACATGTGGTGTTTTATGTGTTATTATTTAATTGAACATCATTACATTATTTAGTTTAATAATTAAATTTTAACGTTTATTTGTGACCCTTTAAAACAGTCAGAGTAATTCACTGCGAATATTGATTGATAAAAGTTTTTTTTATGGCCATTGGGCCAAATTCAAAGATATATTTATTTAACTCCACTGAAATTATAAAGACTATTTTAATTTTTTTTTCTTAAGTACAGACATTGATAATTTATTATGAAAATTTTTGTATATACCCAATATATATTAGTTTTTTATAGTCTTGTGTATATCTATAAAAAAATGACACTGCTATATTTATATATTACCATTTACACATTACAGTAAGCTTTGGTTCGACATATTTTACCACTCATTGCATATATTAAATACGTTAGTTTTTAACAGTCATCATTACATAATAATATTATACAGAACTGATATATAATTGTATAATTAGTCCTTCAATACTCATTGTTTTAATATTAGATACATAAAGGATAGGAAATTAAACATAATATTACCAACGTAGGTATATATATAATTAGTTACATTACTTGTAAATATTTCACAAATAAGACGGTAAATCCTTGTTACCCGTGACTTGGCTCGCATTAGTTTGCGACACAAAATATACTATTTAGATCTGGTATCTTTAAACGAAATAACATCCAAATTAATGATGTCGTTTTACGTGGAAGAGTAACAAACATAATATATCAAGATTCGTACAAATTTTCACGTTTATAATAATACTAGGTCAAACCAACGACTTATTTCGAGATAAAAAGTATTTATTACTATAATATAAATACTACTACAATATAAATTTAGTAATAATCTTTTCCTACTTCGTAACTTCATCCAGACATACATATGTTCTTAAAAACTTTCGTGTTTATAATCTTATTAGGATGTAAGTATGACTGATGAAAATTCTCAAATTACGAAAGTAGAAATGTCTTTTATTTCATTCAAATGTGAACTTTTATAATACTTATTTGAACCTGTTTCCTCTTAAGCTAATAACTCATTTCACATGCGTCGTTGTATCAGATTTATAGCATCGAGTCAGAGGCAGGATGCGCGGCGCTTGCGCATGCCAAATCGCATTGTCGTCTGCGATTACGCATTTCCCGTTCATCATAGTCGCTACATACTTATTACGCAAAAACCGTAACTTACATCGTAGATAATGTTGCCAACCGAACCTTCATACTTTTTAATCCCCGACGCAAAAACGACGGGGTGTTATAAAAAGTTTGACTTGTCGGGGTGTGTATCGTATCTGTCTATTGCCTCCTTTACACGTAGACAGATTCGTCGGCAGGTGACATCAGCGGATGCGACCGCCGACTTGTAGAGGGTGTGATTTGCTCGTCTATGGTAGGTATTAGATATCAGCAGACGAGTGAATCACCCACTCTACACGTCGGCGGACGCGTCCAATGACGTGTAGAGGGGATGATGAATTGATTGGCGATGCCATCTGCAGACGAGTCTACGTGTTGAGGACGCATTAGGCATCGCAGCTCCCGAACAAATGAACCATTTTTGATTTTGATTTTTTTGTTTGAAAGATGAATAAGTCGGGAGTGTTTTTAGATATGTTTATTAAAATCGATCCAAGATGGCCGCCGTCACAAAATTATGGAATGCATGTTTGTGTACATGCATGCATGCATGCATGTACACAACGCCCACAAAATGGGTAGCAGAATACAATCTCAATAATGACAAATTTCTCATCCAAGATGGCGGCCGCCGGAAATTTATGTCGGGAGTTTTTAAAATTTTCAAGTTTTTAGATTCACTTTTCTATGCTTCAAAATTTGACGTGTAATCTTGTTATTCTTTTTGTTTACCTACTTTTCATTCTGTCATTCCTTCTACATACTTACTTTTCATCACTTGCACAATACACTATATTTATATCTTTTTTAATCGTTTTGTTCGCTGATTCCTCACAACCGCAATCTGATGATTTACAATTATAGAAATTTTTCGCGGAGGAAAGTTTTTTTACATCTTGGGTAACAAGTTGGAGTGTTGTAGTAAATATCCTTAGTTTTTAAAATAAATAATTTCACAGGCACCATTTCACGATCCACAAGAAGCCTAAGACCAAGTGGCTCACTTATAAAATTTGTACCCTACTTATTATTTAGGTTAGGTAGTATTTTTTGATGATCAATTTAATAGAACGGATGGCGGCAGTGAATTATATATTAAATAAGTTAATTTAATATTTATTCAATTTGGGCGTGGTGGTGTTGTTTTTCAAGAAGGGTGACAAAACCCGCTTGAAAAATTATCGACCTATCTCGCTCCTGAGCCACGTCTATAAGTTGTTTTCGAGAGTCATTACAAATCGACTCTCGCGCAGGTTCGACGACTTCCAGCCTCCCGAACAAGCCGGTTTCCGAAAAGGCTTTAGCACCATAGACCACATACATACGCTGCGTCAGATTATACAGAAGGCCGAGGAGTATAATCGGCCTCTGTGTCTAGCGTATGTGGACTATGAGAAGGCCTTCGATTCAGTCGAGACTTGGGCGGTGCTGCAGTCCCTCCAGCGGTGCCAAATTGAGGTGAAAAATTGAATATGATAGTTGCATGACCATAAGGGCACACGGAGCCCCTGCCCATTCTCTGGGGGCCCCAAAGGACCGACCATTTCTCTAACGAAAGAACCAGCAGCATTCTAATATCGTAAATTACATATTATAGCAAACAATTTCGTATAAATATATTTTTTTACTTTCCAAAAGGTTAGGTTAGGTTAATACCTAAAAAAATATTTAAAAAAAATTTTTGATGATCAATAAAATAGAACACATTTTTTCATATTCTCACCCGTAGATGTAGAGGTTAAACTGTAAAATATTTTGTCATATCACTTTTGTAGTTTCGGAGTCTATTCAATGCAAAATAACAGATCCTACTAATACCTTAATGATAAATATTGTAACATTTGTAAACAAATTGTGTACTTTGACGGGCTTTTGTCTATAGAATTAATTTCCATAATCTAAGTTTTTGTTAGTACTAATGACGTCATGCACAAGGCCGTCTTAAGCCCGTCTGGGGCCCTTGATCACACACGAATTTGGAGCCCTTTTGGAAAGTAAAAAAAGATAGTTATACTAAATTGTTTGATAATAATAATAATATTTTTTAAGAGAGGTAGGGCATAACGATTTATCGCTTGAACTGGAGCAGCCCGACTGGTGAAATACCTCCACCTTACAGAATACCACAGCCAAATAACAATCACTTTGGCGTTGTTATGTTCCTGCGTGTGAGTAAGGTTTCCAGAGCTCTTGAAGGTGCTACATTACTAGCAGGAGTTAAGCCTTCAAAGTAAGGGCGTCAAGTTCAGTAACAGTTTTATTATCTTGTACTTGTCGCCCTTAAGCTAGGATTTCATTAGGTACCACTTAACATCAGGTGGGATGAGGTCAATCTTGAAGTGTAATATAAGTACGATATTAGAATGGTGCTGGTTCTTTCGTTAGAGAAATGGTCGGTCCTTTGGGGCCCCCAGAGAATGGGCAGGGGCTCCGTGTGCCCTTATGGTGAAGATGGTTATGGTCATGCAACAATCAAATTCAATTTTTTGCCGCAATTTTTGATAATGGATAAGGCAAAAATACGTGTCTCCTTTTTTGGATCTAATATATTATATACTTATAAATATTAAATTCACTGCCGCCATCTGACGTAGTAATACAATTTCACAGTAAATTTGCCATGCTACGACTTCGTGACGCCATTTTACATTTAGTTCTTGGCTCTGTCAATAGATGGCAATGGTAGTACTCGAACCGCCATTATAAGTTTGTAAGGTGACCTTCGTAGCCGAGAGACGAAACGCTGTCTTTCTCATGGATTCATTTCCAGTTGGGTCAATATGGAAAACTTTTGTTATTTATTTTATTTATAAACTTTATTGCAAAAAGGTGAACTCAACGCAATTTTATCTATATTGTCTCTAGGCTTATTCTCAAAAAGAAACAGAAGGTTTCGTTTTTGAAGAATAATCAAAAGTACTGGTGGTCTACTCCCAAAAACGAAATAGTATCGGATCCGATGACGGATAGTATCAATTTTTAATCCTGATAATCGTAACCAACACACTTCGAATGCGAATAAAACGATTTAAGAAAATATAATTATAATTCACGTAAATCAAAAGCCACGTTTTAACTCCCGAACTTTCGATCAAACGAAAGGTTTCGTTTTTGGAGATTAATCAAAAATTTGGGAATAAAATAAGTGGTATTTGATTTGCATAAATAATATTTAGTTTTTGTAAAACGCTTAATAAACATTCGAGGTCAATTGGTTACGATTATGAAAATTAATAATTGCTATCCGTTATCGGATTCGACATGTTTCGTTGGGTCTTCAGGTGGGATAAGGTCAATCTTGAAGTGCTAAATAAAAAAAAATGTATTTCGATGATTTTTGTTTCAAGGCGGATGAGACAGATGTAGGATACTATTTTTCCCGAAATAACGCAAAACGCTAGTATGTAAAACAACAATAATATTATGCATGTTATCGTGACATTACTCATTCGTTATTTGCAATACCATGCAATACCGTGGAAGAGCAGTATCTTCAAACAGTGGATCTGTTAAAGGCGACAAATTAAAATAACGCATCATCTAAACGAATTATGGAACAATTTACGTTGTATTCCCATAAAGTAAGTCACAAAAAAGTTACTACATAGTTCGGCTCGTAAAATATAGCCAAATGACTATGATATCTAGGTTTTTTAACCTCCTGTAGAACTGTTTTAAGCCGATACGTGGTATTTACAAACTGCACTTACGCCGCTTTGCATGCGCAGGGATATTTGTGATTCATTTCATTTGCACCAAAAGTTATTATCATGACACATACGAGTACTGTGTGGTAGGTACATGGTATGAAAACATAGTGCTACTTTTCGAACAAAGATCTCATTATACGAATTATCAATCCACAATGATTGTTACAACAATGTGTAGTTTCTATTATTATAGTTGAACAAAGATAATGAAAACCGTCAGCGACTGCTGTGATCCAAAAACCATAATTTATTTGCTATTTTGGCTATGCTTTTTATACTTCAATATGTTTGAGTTTTCTTCTGCTTTTGTTACAATTCCGAATCCAAAGGGTAAACACTATACTCTCATGTTGCCGTCGATTCGATTGTATATCGATTATAATCGATTATTCCAAAAGAGGTCTAAATAATCTAATAATCGATATGACAATCGATAGTATCGATACTATCGATTGTCATATCGATTATTAGATTATTTGAGGGGGGGATAATCGATTAATCGATAATCGATTCTCCGGCAACACTAAACACTCAACCCTGTTACTGAGACTTCGCTGTCCGTCTGTCGGTCCGTCTATTCCCGAAAACGAAAAGAACGCATATACCGAACGAAGATACCGTCCTTTACTGAAAAAACGGACGCAAGGCTTCCAATTTCTCCTATACAAACGTACTGCCTGATTGGCTTCTTGATTTTAAACTTTTCAAGAAACAACGTGTTTTTCGCTTCCTTTAAAATTTAGTCCATGTTAGTTAGGAGGTATTGGCATATTGCCGTCAGTATGTCAATGTAATAACTAAAAGGGTTGACTGTATAGCTAATAATGACAATGCTCATAGTCTATAACTAACGTTGGAGTAAATAAACCAAAGTGACGTAAAAATATGTTGCTATTAATTAGCTTGAACTGTTATCAACGCTCTATTAGTGCTATCGGGCAGGAAAAGCCCTCATCAGGCTTGCGGTGTACACCGTGTACACTCGGTCGACCAGAGGTATGCGTCTGATAAACAACATGTTATAGCCCTTGGAAGGAGTATACAATGACCTGCCCAGGAGTATGAAGAATAATTGTACCAAATTTTGTCAAAATCTGTCTTAGTCTGTAGTAGTTTTTGTTTCTATAAAGAACAAACAGACAGACGGACAGACATATTTTCTTCTGAATGCATTTTTGGCACCAGTATCGATCACTAACTACTCCCTGATAGTTATTTTGGAAATATATTAAATGTACAGAATTGACCTCTCTACAGATTTATTATAAGTATAGATTACTGTAACTTACATATGAAGTGTCCACTGCATAATGATAAACGTCCTTTGTTTTTTGTTCCGAGATATTTGGGTGTTGTTTATAAACGTTGTCCAAAATTCAGAGCTTTATAGGTGTGTAGTCAAATATCAGAAACGGTTTTATCTCAGGACTGGAAGCAATATTGCCTAGTTAGAAAACGAAATTACTAGCTGCATGTATGAAGTGACCGAATGCCGTGGACCCTTCATATAATTTCTTCAATTGTCTGATGATGGGCAGTGACGTGAATACACCCCTTACGCTGAATTAATCATATAATTATTTATTTTTAATGTTTGCAATTGTTTGGACAAGGTTTGTAAAAAGCCTAGCTTGCGCAATACGTCATATTTATAGCATGAGACGACAAAAGTTTCGACAGTGTTGATTGGCTAATAGCACACTGCAGTAATTTCAGCGAATCAGCAGTTGACGCTCTAAGAGCGCGATAAAATTTAGTCACGTGGCGCATGCCAGGCCTGGTTGTCAGGAATTGGACGCATGAAGGTGCGGCGGGCCGCTAGTTAAAAACATAATTAAATAATCCTGCGTATAACGGAAACACGTGTTATGGGATAAAACACGTGATTAATTAATACAAAACAATTGACTATGATTTTAATTTAGTTTCCTTGCGTTTGTACAAACAAAAGCACATCAGATACACTTTGGACTTTGTACCATATGTCGTGGGCATAAGAACTACCTAAAATCAAACTGCAAGTGTTTACCTTAATATGCTGATTGTACTTCCTATTAACAAGAGAACAGAGCAGCCCAACTGGTGAAATACTTCCACCTTACAGAAGACCGCAGCCAAATAACAATCACTTCTGTGTTGTTGTGTTCCTGCGTGTGAGTAAGGTTTCCAGAGCTCTTGGGGGCGTAAAGTATGTACCACGTTAGTAGCAGGGGTCAAGCCTTCAAGTTAAGGGCGACAAGTTCAGTAACAGATTTATTATGCTATACTTGTCACCCTTAAGCTAGGATCTCATTACCACTTAACATCAGGTGGGATGAGGTCGATCTTGAAGTGCAATATAAAAAAAAAACCTTCATGAATGTTACTGTTACGAAAGTAAAACATTGCGAGTGGAAATATAAAAATATGGACTCGAGTATGTTATTTATGAACTAATAGGAAAATCACAGAAATATTATTAAATAAAACAATAGTACGACTATGTCACCCGAGCCTGGGTACCTACTCTCAAAAACGAAACGAACAAACGAAAGGTTTCGTTTTTGAAGATTATTCAAAAGTTTAGGAATGAAGACGTGATTTTTGATTTGCATAAATAATAATAATATAATAATAATAGGTATTTTATTTCTCACCATAAACAAGCAAGTAGTACAGTCATCTATACAAATATTATAAAGAGGAAAGGTTTGATTTTTTGTTTGTTTGTTTGTTTGTATGAATTGAATAGGCTCCGAAACTACTTGGCAGATTTGAAAAATTCTTTCACCGGTGGGAAGCTACACTATCTACGGGTGACATAGGCTATATTATATTTTCAAAAAAATTAGGGATCCTTACTAAAACTTCAATAATGTAATTAAAGGTGACCTGAAAAATTTCTTACATCGCGTGCGCTGCGAAAACTATTGATGATAGAACAAAGTCATGCACTACGACTTTGCAGAACTCATCATTATCTACAAAAAGTGTCGGGATAGCATATGACTAAATATTATAGTTATGTCACAATAAGCGGTTTTTTAATCTAAAAAATTTATTAATATGCCGCCTCTTTTAAAGGCTCTTTATTTGTACCTTGGTATTAATCCTTATCAAAATAAATTACTTTATATTCAAGATAGCTTCAATACCTTTTTTTGAATTATTCAATTCGGACATTTAATTCGAAAGATATCATGAGTTTAATAATGCAAGTATTAGAAAAAAGTCGCTTGGTTGCCGCCGCTCTCCGCGCTCAGCTAGCCAGCATGCGATGTAGGCTCCAAGCGTCACTGGGGTAAGGGAGGAGTCAATGTAATAAAATAAATTGCAATATTTATATGTATAATACGTACATATTTTAGTACCTATTGCACCCGTGCGAAGCCGGGGCGGGTCGCTATATTAGATATAGCTAGAAGTGGTCATGTATAAAAATAAAAATATATATCTATACTAATATTATAAAGAGGAAAGATTTGTATTTTTGTATGTTTGTAATGGATAGGCTCAAAAAGTACTGGGCCGATTTAAAAAAATCTTTCACCAATAGAATGCTACATTCTTCCAATTTGACATAGGCTACAAAATTAGGAATCCTTGGTTAAATTTGAAAAAAAATCAACAGAAAAGCGGGAAAAATTCTCTAAGGCGAAACGAAGTTCGCCGGGACCGCTAGTATTAATATATAATTTAAACAATGGTAAGTAAGAAGATACTTGTGTTACAGGCCACCAGGTCTCCACCCCCAGGTATCGTCCGAAATGAGAATACTACATACTTAGGTAAATACAATTTAACAAAAACACCTTAATTTTAAGAAATTAACTTAATACAAATATTTAAAAAAATATATGAATATCATTATATAAATGCGTGTACGTATTCATGTGCATAAACTCTAAATTTTCTTAATAAGGTCTTCGGTATGTTGGTATGTTAAAGTCTTTAGCCATTCGCTCAAAACGTGTTTACAATCGTATTTATTTCTAGGATAGACATTTAACAATACATTAATCCTATCATATAATTAAGGTCCACGAACACAGAAAATCATATTTTGTTTTTTGAAAAAGCTTAATTTGCAATCGAAGTGATTTCTTTATGATTATGAGGATTAAAAATTGCCATCCGTTGTCGGATCCGACATATTTCGTTTATGGGAGTAGACCCCTTAGGTAGGTACATCGAGTATTTGTGTTATGGTAACTAGAATCAAAATTAATTAAAATTGGTGCCGCAAAAAAATTATCTAAACGTAAAATTCATCACAAAATGTTTGCCTCGAGCAGGGATTGAATCAACTACCATAGGATCGGCAACCTGAAATATTGACCCAAGACTTTTGAGGTAGTCCCGCTGCGGCTTCGAATTCATTTGTTACTACAGATGTTATAAACGTAGAACCGCTCAAACCGATTTTGTGCAAACTTCAAATTAACTATCTACTAAATTGTCCGAACAAAGCCTAAACATTTGGTTTGGATACGTGACCCCTTCTTGAGTTATGAAGTTACAACGAAAAGAGCACAGAACATTAAACATTTTATTCTATGATCTGTGGAAAAAAAGGCATTGATTTTTATAATACCTACTAGTGGTCGCCCTCGAAATCGTACGCGCGGAGTAAGTTATTATAACTAAAAATTATTTTGTTCCTCTTAATTTCTTCATTATATTAGGTACTGATAGGTCCAAACGAATATGTACTTTTACATTCTTCATCATCCCTTATTTTATAATTGAATCCCCGTGGGGGTTCAATTAATCAAAATCCTATTTAAGAGAACATCTTTATCATAGTAGCTCCTAATCTAGGAAGATTTATAGAAACTGTCATTCTCTATTTTAGCCCCCTAAGGATGGAATTTGTCGAAATTCTCATATTCTTTGGGGATAAAGTCTCAGCCCGATTGGTTTAAAATTGACAAAGTTGCTTACCCTATTTTATCCCCTTGGGGGTCATCCATCCATCCACCCATCAGCCTCTTTTTGTCCACTGCTGGACATAGGCCTCCCCTACAGAACGCCACAACGCGTGGTCCTGCGCTATCTGCATCCAGCGGCTCCCCGCACATCTGACGATGTCGTCAGTCCATCGTGTTGGGGGCCGCCCCACGCTGCGTCGTCCGGTACGTGGTTGCCACTCGAGGACCCTCTTTACCCAACGGTCGTCGGTCCTACGAGCGATGTGGCCTGCCCATTGCCACTTCAGCGTGCTAACTCTTCGGGCTATGTCGGATACACCGGTCCTTCTACGGATCTCCGTATTACGGATCCGATCATGTAGGGAAACGCCGAGCATAGCCCTCTCCATAGCACGCTGCGCAACTTCGAGCTTCGTTATGAGGCCAACATTCAGAGACCACGTCTCAGTTCCGTAAGTCATCACTGGTAACACACATTGGTTATAGACCTTTCTCTTCAGGCACTGGGGAATTTTGGACGTGAGGATATGCCTAAGCTTCCCGAACGCTGCCCAGCCGAGTTGGATTCGTCGGTTGACCTCTTTCTCGAAGTTGGATTTGCCTAACTGGATAGTTTGTCCCAGATAGACGTAATGATCGACAACTTCGAGAATCGCATTCCCAACAGATACTGGTGCCGGAGTCACATGGACATTGAACATTACCTTGGTTTTATCCATGTTCATCCGTAAACCAACCCGTTGGGAAACACTGCTGAGGTCATTGAGCATTGTGCCAAGGTCCTCCAGGGATTCTGCCATGACCACGATATCGTCTGCGAATCGAAGGTGAGTGATGTATTCGCCATTGATGTTGATGCCGAGTCCGGTCCAATCGAGAAGCTTGAAGACGTCCTCCAATGCAGCGGTGAACAGTTTCGGGGAAATTACGTCCCCCTGTCTGACACCTTTCTGCAGTGGGATCGGTCTCGTGCCTCTATCTTGGATTCGAACTGACATGGTGGCGTTTCTATACAAACACTTCAACGCTTCGATGTACCGATAGTCAATTTGGCACCGCTGGAGGGACTGCAGCACCGCCCAAGTCTCGACTGAATCGAAGGCCTTCTCATAGTCCACATACGCTAGACACAGAGGCCGATTATACTCCTCGGCCTTCTGTATAATCTGACGCAGCGTATGTATGTGGTCTATGGTGCTAAAGCCTTTTCGGAAACCGGCTTGTTCGGGAGGCTGGAAGTCGTCGAACCTGCGCGAGAGTCGATTTGTAATGACTCTCGAAAACAACTTATAGACGTGGCTCAGGAGCGAGATAGGTCGATAATTTTTCAAGCGGGTTTTGTCACCCTTCTTGAAAAACAACACCACCACGCTCCTGGTCCACGCCTCTGGAACGATGCCCCCGAGGATGACAGAATCGAATAACTTCTGAAGGGCCACTAGGACCGGCTTGCCGCCCGCCTTCAGAAGCTCCGTTGTGATTCCGTCATCACCCGGTGCTTTACCGTTTTTAAGCTGCTTGAGAGCCATTCTGATCTCGTTCAGGCTGACGTCCGGGATGTCTTCGGTATAGTGTCGGGTTAACTTAGATCGTGGATCTTGGACCAAGTCGACAACAGGAATATGGGATGTCTTGTACAACTGTCCATAGAACAGCTCGACCTCACTCAAGATCTCATCTTTGGAGGAAACGACAGTGCCGTTGTCGGTCTTCAGCCTGGTTAGCTGGCTCTGCCCAATAGACAGATCTTTTGCGAACACTTTGGAGCCTTGGTTCCGCTCGATCGCCTCCTTAATACGGTTTGTATTGTAGAGGCGAATATCGCGTCGCACCGATTTCGAGATCTGTCTATTTAGCGGTTCACAATCTTTCGACAGTTTACAATCTCGCGAGATAGATTGTAATCTAACGATTTTTACAATATTACGGTGACATATACACATATTTAGATAATATAGTCAGCTCGTAAAACTATCGCTACTGAGCGACCTAGGTCCATGCGCCAATTAGCATGCACCGCGTGCATCGCTTGCTACAATGACGTTTTGCATACTTCTCGTCCACGCACTTCCGCCGCCTCTGAACCGAGCCGCGCCATTGCAAACTGCTCAAGGATGACAAATAAGATTTTCTTTAGAATAATTAAGAAACTAACGGCTTTTGGCTTAAAAGTATTAATAAACAGTCTAGTAAAGTTTTTTTTTGCAAATAGATTACTGTAATCTAGTCTAGTGATTAAAAAAATAATAATCAATCCAGTGTTTCACAAAAAAAACATCAGTAACGCCTATGAATAGTCTCTCGAAATATATAAATAAAATGAAGCTTCCTCTAGTTAGGAACCTATAACTACCGAGAAGATACCGACAAAAACTCAGTAGTTACTACTGTAGATTTTACTCAGGCAGGCACATACCTCTCTACCTCTGTATTTATTTTCATTTTGTCTTTTGTACTCTAATGTAATGGTTTGTAACTTTTTATTATTTTTTTAATTTTGGTTTTTATTTGGAATTGGTTGTAGGTATATTATTTTTTGTACGGTCAATAAATGTCTTTTCTTTCTTCTTTGTAGTTTTTTACAAAAAAAGGTAAACTTTTGACGCACTAGAACTATCCCATACTTTTGACCTAGTCCGCTTCCATATTGGAGAACCGCTGATACTAGCTGATAAATGGATAGACTCCCAGGTTAGATAAATGAACCTATATTTGTGTTACGTTAGAAAATAACTTAAATTAAAATAAAAGGTACATTCGTATTTTTTTTAATCTTTTGACCCTGTGCTCACACAAAACAGTTGAAAAAATATGGCAGCCCTACCCGTTGCACATCGCGAAATGTGCAGAAGATGCGTGTGCGCTGCGTTACAACCCGAATTTACATAGATCATTGGCTCCGAAGATCCGTTATGCGCGAAAAATATCCGACCCAGTCCGTATACGGCGGTTTATAGCTTCGTTTACTTATTAGCACGTTACGACTTTAACAATTAGGTATACCGATTAGCGGATCTTGTATTTGGAATCTAGGTACCGATGTGACAATGAATAATAAACATACCGAATATTAATCGCATTGTTTGACAAGCTTGGAGGTGGAATAATAAACTGGTGTTTAGTTTTTTAGATCATCCAAAAATATGGGACACGTAAATTTGCATCTATCTATCTATCCTAATAAAAAAATAACGGCCACACATTGATTTGAACTGTCGCATGATGTCATTAAAATGTACCCGACATTTTTTACCCACAAGTGACGTAATGAGCTGTCAATTGCTTTTTATTAATTTGACAAATTAAAAATAGTATTATAAATTTGCTTAGTTCACTTGCCTATTTTGTAATGAAAGACAAAAACTATTTTTTTAAAGTTTTCTGCTCTTTGTTGTTTTAAGTAGTAGTAATATTAATAGTTATTTACAAGAAGAAACAACCAGACAGAATGCAGTTATGGTTGATTTAAAAGCTAGACCTTTGCCTACTCCGAAAAATGAAATATGTCGGATCGGATGACCAATTACGAGTAGTACAGTATTTTTACTTGGAAATTTTTCCGGTAGTTTTGAAAATGAGTATTTATATAGATTTTGATATGCTCTTAAAATTTCCAATTTGCCTTGCATCTTTGCCGCCATAGTTTTATTACAGCTTCCTTATTCTAAGTTTGCCCCCCGTGCCGCCATTTTGAAAAAAGGTGACGTAATTGTAATTGTATTTGTAAATATTTCCTTTTTTTTAGTTCACATAAGTTTTTCTGTAGTTACAATGCGTCGGATATGAAATATTAAAAAAAAAAATTTTTAGGTGCCATTTTTTCAATATGGCCGTACAAGTGGAAAGAGCACATAAAAATAAATAAAATTGTCAATTTTCAAACTGCTGGAAATTTTTTCACGTAACCTCCATTTTTCAACCAAAGGACTGGACTAAATAGCCATTTCTTTTTTTTGTGACGGGGGCTTTGACGCACCGTAATCGAGACAGGTGACGGCGTGGGTAGGACCCCCTGTCCTGTACCCACTAAAACCTCCCGGTTGGACCTCATCGCCTTAGGTGGTGCTGTGGCACACTTGGGTCAACCAGAACATCCACAACACCACCGGGGGAATGGCCGCTATTTTTTTTTTTTTTTTTTATATATCAAAAACCACTTTTAAAATCCCAAAACTTTCTTTAATCTTCGGAAACGAAACCATTCCTTTGTTTGTTACAATTTTACGAGTTACCTTTTTACGAGATTAGTAATAGTTTCTAATTTAACGATCTCGGTAGCCGAGAGGCGACGCCAGACTTTGGCATTGCGCTATCTCGGATGTCCTGGTTTCGATTCCCGGTAGAGTCAATATGGAAAACGAACTTTTATATACTGTCCTTGATCTGGGTGTTATGGTACTGTCATTGTTTCTGATATATGTAATAGATAAAGCACTTGTTACAGATATCAGAAACAGATGGATGTGATGTTGTCGAATATTTATTAGTATTTAAATTTAGGGCGCATACGGAAATACGGCCTTGAAACGTCAGCATCAGCTACATAAATTACTTGCATTGATTAGAGTCGACGTTTTTATTTATCGGCAAGTATTTCCTGTGAGTTTAACGACCTAATCCTGGCGCCAAAGTTCGCTTCGGCGGCCAATAGTGTTCGAGCCGAATGCGTACGCGACGCGAGCGCCCGATATGCGCCCGCGCAGTTTGTTTAACCAGTTAAAGTCACAAACACGCTTCCATTTTCGAGGCACGATTTGTTTACACGGAAAATTTTAAGGGATTTCAGTTCGAAAAACCAGTGTGTGTTTGAATTTTTTAACTCAGAGCCGTTTCTGATTTAAAATTTGTTGTGGTGATTACGCTGGTGGGCCCAAACGGTATGGGTATTTCAAATTCGTTATTGCGTTCGAAATGTTTATTCATATTATTATTGTTTTCCTGCTTAAGTATATTTATTTACTTAGCATGTAAAATATTACATATATTAGTCAAATAAAAGCATGCGAGAATTGAGCTTTGGAATACTGTTAACAAGTTGTACCTAAGTAGTCCTTAATTGGTCATGGTGCGTAGTATACAAAATTATACTATTATGTGTGTACTTTGATTAAGTTTTAAATCAAATTAAAGTATAGGACCCATTAAATAGTAAAAGTTCATAAATGGTAATGGATGATGATGTATGTGCATAAGTAATGATAACAAGCTCAGCTGATAAGGGCAAGGACGATGGGCGCCATTTTGTTTTTATTATATGGATTTTTTAAAATAAATACGCATTGGTAAAGGAAAATTCCATATTAATGTTATAAATGGGAATGTGCGTGTGCGTGTTTTTGTGTTTGTTTATCCGTTTTTCCCGTAAAATAGAGCGACAAATTGACATGATTTTTAAGAGGGGGTATGGTGCCGGAGTAATGTCGCTTTCACCCGCGCACCTCACACGCCCCGCACTCGTCCCACGCATCGAAATCATCACCGCGTTATGTTTTGCACTGGCACAGTATACGCAAAAAATGTAGATAAATCTGATAAGGATTGGCTAAGTGCGAGTTGGATTAACCAAAGTTTGCACACAAAATAAATATATTAATCATAAAAATTTTGATAGTGGTAAATAACTCGAAAAGGTAAGAAAGTTTATAATGTTATTGCGTGACTCTAATTATTTATTCTATCAGTTATTTTTAATACTTACTAATAATAAAATATGACTGAGATAAAATTTGGCAATACCAATCGGATAGCGGACATGATTTTTATTACAAAAATAATAATAATAATCATTTAACTTTTCATCTGTATCCATATTAGGTATATTGCATTTATATTTAACAAATATAGTGGTTACAAGTAATACTTATGCATCGTTAAAAAAAATACTACATCGTTAATAAAATGAAGTTACCACCAGTTTCTTATTGGTAGGTAGTTATTCCATTATTTACAATTTAGGACTATAGAAATCTTATAAATATAGTGTGTGAGCAGACTGTATGGATATCAGTCATGTATATATATTTTAAAATTCATTTATCAGTTTGTAGACACCAAGTTTTAAATAACTAAATTTTTTTTTATACTTAACCCAACATACATAAATATTATTTTCTGAAATTTGTTTAAAAACGTAATAACATATTATGAATTCAAAGATGAGTGATGAAGTAACGAATAAAAAGTCGACTTTGTTAAATAATTATTTCAGTGAATTACACGGTCTAAAGTCATTACGAGATCTAAGGCCATAATATGTATAGCTCTCTCTTCTGTAATACAAAACTATTTTGTATTTAATCTAATCTAATTATTTTTCCTACTGCAAATACAGCCAAACTAAGTCTTGCTTGAGGCGCACTGATATGAGGCCCCATTGTTAGTTTTTAGTTTAAAGTGATTCCTAAAAAAATATATAAATAAATGAGTTTAATCTGTTTATATTAATTACAATATTATCATCTTTACACTAATGCATAATTTGTGAGAAAAAATTATTTACATCGTCATACAATTGTTTAAAATCAGAGATTTGCAAGCAAGTAATATAGTCTCACATAGACTTTCGGTGAAGTAAGGGATATTATTAATAACATCAAGGTTCTAATAAGGAGCCGTGGAATGCTCCCATAACTAGCGCTGCGCCAGAAGAATTGGCTCCATTAACATTAATTTTTGTAGTCTGCCAGTTGAATTTTTAATTGAATTGAATTTTACCAACTTGTGAGTATTTGTCAATTTAAAGAAATGTGTAAAAATAGAAATATGTAAAAATTTTATGTGAGGGCGAACATACCTACTCTTTAGTGATCCACACAACTTTGTCATTAATATAGTCTTCAACTTTGTAAAATATATTTTAAAAGACAACTTTTAACAAGTGTTTTAAATTTGTCCCCAGTTAAATGAACAATAATTTGAGGCCATTTATTTAAAAAAGTTATACTTAAACCAACAAATAAATTACCAATCTTAAAAGTCTATGCTTAGGGACCACAAGCTTGTGTTTATTTCTAGTGTTAATGCTAGGAGATTCTGATTTTTTTAAGGAAAATATGCATTTTTTTTTGTATACATACATTAAACAGTTGAAAACGTATTGAGATAAAACTGTTAGGATTTCGAATTCCTTAAATAATTATCTCAACGAGTCACGTGGTCTCGTGGTCTTAGCTTGTAAATGGCTCAGATGGCCCTCTTTTGTAACACAAAGATACTACTGGATGTCGGCCCCATAAAATCAGACTATACGACATGACGCTGTGAAAACAGGCAAAATGTACCAATCTTGCCGTCTACAAATCAGTCAGTTACAGCATATGCCGCCCAACTCAGCGTAACAAATAGTCAGATAATGCTTGCTTTGGGCCTATTTATTGGGTAAGGCATGTTTCTTATTGTACGAGTAACCTTTCAAAGTTGAATTTATAATTTATTAATGACTATATTTATTTTTTTATCTAGAAAAATAATGACATAGCTCTGTTTACTTCTATTCGTTCACGCTTGAAATCCCTACTATTATTATAAATGCGAAAGTAACTCTGTCTGTCTGTCTATCTGTCTGTCTGTATGTCTGTTACGCTTTCCTGCTTAAACCTCTCAACCGATTTTGATGAAATTTGGTACAGGTATACGTTGAATATCAAGAACGGACATAGGCTTCTTTTTATTAGAAAATAAGGGGGGGATGGGGGTAATACCACCTTTGAAGTTTATATAGAAAAATGTTTATTTTTGAAGTCAGAGATATGAAATTTGGAACAAATATAGCTCAAAACTTGGATTAAAATATAGATTACTTTTTGATTCGAATATTAGGGGAGAAAGGGGTAAAACCGACCATAAAAGGATGTAGTCCACGCGAACGAAGTCGCGGGCACAGCTAGTCCAAAATAAAAAAGACACAAACTTACAAAGTTCTTGTTGAAAGGTGTTTCTGAAGTGCTTTAACCGCATGGCTTAACTAGCTTTGGTGATATTAATAGCTAAAAGATATAAACTATAAATGCCTATGTAAAAAATGGTTTGTACGAAAAAATCAACAAAAATAGATGCTGTCACATTTTATTTTCCTACTAGTACTATGGTGGTATTTACTATTATGTAAACAAATACATAATAGAAACTCATACCGACATCATCACGTGGTGTCACGTGGTTGAAGTATCGATTTATTTTGCATGTACTGCATGCACCGCCATTACTTCAACGCTTTTTGACATCACAAAGATAAACAAATACAATAAATGAATACAAACCTTCGGAAATATGTCATAAATTGAAGTTTTAACTTATTCTGTTCTCCTCTAAAACGTTTTCTTTTATAATTTTTGTTTGCTATCATTTTTTTGAAATATTTTTGGGCCGGAGCTTAGTGACATAGACCTCCCGTCTCAACAGAGCAGTCACGACTGATTGATGAAACAAAACATGCTGACATGCATGTGTCAGGTGAAATAGAATGACAATTTTCTACGCGGAATAAAAACGTAGTAAGCGCCGAACTAGTTTTTTTTAAATATCTCGCAAAATAAATTATATTTTCAAAAACCGCTAGTACAGTCCCTCGAAAATATATTTTTCTATTATGTATTAAAATATAAATTCAGTTGTATGCATAGCTTTGAAAACAAATCGAATCTAGTTAAAAACTAGATCTAACTTTGTGATATTTTCTATCAAGAAAATATTACAATTTCATGTTTCTGCTCAGACCAGTCCCTGCTAAATATAGTCTAATATTCATATTAAAAAACTCAAATTATTTAAAGCTTGTTTTTAAGTGTAAAAATCGAATCTAAAATCGACAATTTGGCATGGTACCCCCTCTTAAGTGGAGATAGTTTAAAGGATGGAAACTGCCATGGGCTAATGTTTTATTCCTCTCTCTAGCTAACTTTTCTAAAAAGGGGTAGGAAGTTTTTAAGTATGGAGCATTCTGCAATTTTAAAGTTAGAAAGATAAAATTATTGTATACGTACTATTTTTTACCAACGAAAAATATATCTTCTGTGTTCTAAACGAGATGGGGGAACAGTGTACCTATTGAATTGAAATTCTGGATATTTAAAGAAAGCGAAGCCGTGGGCAAAGGCAAGTTCTTTATAATGAAATACTAGCAATAATTTCGGTCGGGTCAATATGGGAAACGAACTGTTCTATATTGTTTCGGGTCTGGGTGTAGTGGTGTTGTCGTTGTTGCTGATATCTGTAACAAAAGTGTTTAAGCTACTTTACTCCAGTCATTATATACATTTGGAAATTAAAATGAACCGAGAAAGCTAAATTTTTAATATGACGTAGGGGGTGCCTAAAAAAGCTTAACTTATCCATAAACCATAACCATATATAAGAGTTAACCATATCCAAAAACCAGCCCGGTGGTTTTTGGGTATGGTTAACTCTATATATAAATTCCATATATAAATAAATATAAATGTACAAATATTGGACAACATCACATACTTGCTTTATTTATATGGTATATTACTACAGCATGTTGACTCGACCGGGGATCGAACCCGGGACCTTGGTGATGGCGCTGACTCTAACTGATTCCGACCTCAGTTTTTATAATATAAATGTTATAGAAACATTGGAAGGAACAACGATTTAACCTAGGCAATCAAAGTCTGTTATTTGTTTTATATTATTATTGTAACTCCTAACTGAATGAAGTACGAAAATATGAGTTCTATTAAATATAATTTTTCCTATAACGTAAGTTTCCCTAACTGATTACAAATAAAAATATAAATTGTATTATTGTTTAACTTGCATAATGCATCCCGTGTTCTATAAATAAAAACGTTCGAAGGGGATTCAGTGGTTGCATTGTGTTACCAGTGTTACCAATTCTACTGTTTAACAGTAGATTTACTGTTTTCATATTGATGTTCCTTTTTTCAGTTTCGTTCTTAACTTTTACTGGTTTTCGATTTGCGTTTAGGGCTACTTATTATGTTACAGTATTTTTTTTTGGAACTACTATATAATTAAACGTTTTTAATGACACTGGATGGCGGTATGTACTCATTCTTGTCGGGATTTGAGGGAATGTAATAAAGATGTTGTTGTATGAAAATGTTGATGATGAGGCAAGTGAGAATGAGTGTGGAAAATAATTTTTCTATGATTTTTATTTTTTTATCATGATCATCAGTTACTTCGCCGAATTATTTCAGACCGATACTTCACTGAAGTTCTGACGAACCATGCAGGTAGAGTTTAATGATTCGGTCAAGTGATAGGTAACTAACCGTTTCTCTTGTTAGGAATGCATTAAATCTGCCTTTATTTACTTTAAGAGCGTACCTGGGCATAGCGATTTATCGCTCGAACTGGAGCAGCCCGACTGGTGAAATACCTCAACCTTACAGAAGGTCGCAGCCAAATAACAATCACTTATGTGTTGTTGTGTTCCTGCGTGTGAGGTTTCCAGAGCTCCTGGGGGGTGCTACATTAGTAGCAGGGGTCAAGCCTTCAAGGTGAGGGCGACAAGTCCAGTAACAGATTTATTATGCTGTACTTGTCACCCTTAAGCTACGACCTCATTACCACTTAACATCAGGTAGGATGAGGTCAATCTTGAAGTGCAATATAAAAAAAACTTTAGCTACTATTTTCTCCTATTTTTAATTAGCGAGCTGATGTTTTTTAGTTCTTGGAGTTGGCAACACTGTTTACGGTATTCGTAACTGGCTGTGTTTCGCAGGAAGGGCTGATAATGATATCAAGTTGGTGTGGCAGTAACTTGTTGAGCGCCTAATAGTTGCGTTGGGTGATGACATAATCATGAAGTTTATTATACTGCTTTCGTTGTTTGCGGTGATGATCAAGGAGGCCGAACCGCTGAAGACGCCGAGCAACATAAGCAAACTCAACGTTTGTGATAATGTGTAAGATCCTTTTCTTTATTAATTTCATGTACAAGTTTCGAAGTTTGCTAGTCATTAACAATGTTAAGGAGAGATCATGTTCGCTCAACCCGGAGAGTGAATCATTTCGGATATCTGACCAAAGGTCGATAAGTTTTTTAATACATTTTGTTGGGCTTTAAGTTATGGTTGTTATCTCCAATTGTATTTAGTTCAAAATGTAATCAATAGAATGCGAAATTTAAATTTTATTTCAATAGTTTCACCATGAAATTAATTTTGATTTAAAAGCAGAGCGCTTTCGTGCGTCTAAAATTACATACTCGTACCACTATAGTAACCGCTTCGTTATTTAGCCCGAGATCAACTGTTTCACTTGCATTTTGAATCACAGATATGATTTTTTATTGATTTTTTTGCTATTATAAATAAAGTATGGGTATTATTTATTTTAATTATTAATTTGAAAATCTATTCCGATCGGACTAACATCAGTCTGGGGGTAGTAGAATCACAATGTGTTTAGTGATTAGTCAAAGTCAATCAGTTTACGTAAAGTATGTACTCAAATTAATATATATTTTACTAAGTGGTTGGGTGAAATGGAACGTTTTTTCTGAAACAATTGGTACATTACTCCCTTAACTTGCAGAAGTGACCAATAGAAGATAATTTATATTATTTACATAAAAAACAATGTCATTTCCTATTTGATGGACGATGACACATTTTGTTTTTAATTAAACTTATACAATATTATGGATTTTATACAAAAATAGCTAGTACAATGACCATACAATATTGTCAAGATTCAATTTTTTAATCGCGATGAGTCAAGGGTAACACATGTGAATCATTTTTGATCTTCCAAGTTTGGAGCATAAAGACCAGTGTTGAAAAGGGCATCTATAAATAATTCGCTGTTCTTACATCCGCCTAACAAGACCAGAATTGTCTCAATATGGGTACTTTTAAAAATTCTTTGCACTAACTAAGATGCATTTGTTGCACCATCACAGTATTTTAATGGGGTATACCGCGCCTAAAAAATCCGCTAGGTGGCAATACTAATAATAGGCGTGAGGTTCAACTGCTACGGGATTGGTTATTTAAATGTCATGGTGACATGTCTGTCAATTTCATGCCAAAAACAACCAATCACGTTATAGTTGGACCTTGCACCAACGGTATTGGGACCTAGCGGGTTTTACATACGCGATGGCCCCCATTGTCCCGCAGCGCACCAAACTGAAACCTTATAGGAACCAGTGGTGGAGTAGGTAGGTAGGCGTATGTAGCAACATTTGCTTGTGGAGGGCAAGAGATCAGCTAGTCCAATGACAATTGGCACCTCCAGGGCCAAAACTACTACTCCCAAAAACGAAACGTGTCGGATCCAACGACGAATAGCTATTTTTAACCTCACTTGACTTTGACTTTGAATAGTAACCAAATCACTTTGAATAGGGCGTTTTCAAAAATTATTTTCCTATTATGTTATACCTTAGGTGCCCACGATACAGGACTTCTCCTAGTGTGGGACCTACTGTAATGATACAATTTGTAACAAGGTTATTGGTGAATAATCTATTTTTATTTCTCGTAAATGAAAAATTTGCAGTAAATAAATGACATGCTCAAATAAATTTATCTTTAAAACAAAAAAAAATAATTTCTGGTAGAAGGCCTAAAGGGCAGGAGAGACAGGGTCGAGCGGGGTTGGATAACAGGACTAGACGAATAAGGGGAGTTGGAAACCTTCTGCAAAAGGAGGCCGCCAAACCAAAATCTTGGACAAGACCCTAGACGGGTCGCTTGATGATGCTATCGCGCCTGTTATGCCAAAACCGCCACTGTATCTAAATAAAAACCATTAGATGTCCTCCATTTTGCGTTTAAGCACTCGTTCAGACGAGAGCAAAAAGAAGATACTACCAAGTGTTGAACGTTTTCACTTCTAAAATGGGTTCCATTCAGACCGTTAATTTCAGTAGAAGCATCTTTATGTCAGATGCACGTGAAACAGTGATTGATCCCGGTTTCCTATCAATAAAAACCAATATATAGAGATAAAGATAAAGATTTACCAAACATAATAATAATGGCATTTTAATTATTCGCTTTTTAGTCTGAAGGAGCCATACAACCCTCACACTGTGTACATCACTGTAGAATGTACTAAAAAGCACCTTAAGGGAAAAAAATGCCGGAAAACCAAAACAGAGGTATGTGTGTGTTGCATCTGTTTGCTTTTGGCTTTATTTTTGGTATGACGTCCAAAAGGCAGTTCAAACGATGAACCGGATTGGCAATTAATATTTTTGATTGTTGATAATATATATTTTTGCAGCCATCTGGTTAAAATAGCCGTTATAATAATCTTCATAATATTCTTCAGTTGCAATAATCACAATCTGATCATCATTTCAGTGGGAATATAGAGACTTACCAGGCTGCTGTAAAGGATTTGCCTATCAAAAATCAGACGATATTTGCGTCCGTAAAGAATGGTTGAATAAGTGTAGTAGCGGATACACATGGGATGAAGAAGATAATAAATGTTTGCCAGTTTGTAAAGATTGCACAAACGGTTATTGTACTGGACTTGTTTGCAAATGCAACGTCGGTTACAAATGGAATGAAAGCGACTATAAATGTAAGCCAGTTTGTAATGAATGTACAAATGGAACTTGCGTCGAGCCAAATATATGTAAGTGTAACGAAGGATATAACCGTGAAAACGATGGAATATGCAAGCCAGTTTGTAAATCATGTACAAACGGAATTTGCATAGAGCCAAATATATGCCAATGTAATAAAGGGTATATCGATGAAGACGACGGAAAATGCAAGCCAGTTTGTAAATCATGTACAAACGGAACTTGCATAGAGCCAAATGTATGTCAGTGTAACGAAGGGTATAAACAAGAAGACGATGGAAAATGCAAGCCAGATTGTAAAGAATGTACGAACGGAATTTGCATAGAGCCAAATGTATGTCAGTGTAATGAAGGGTATAACCATCGAGGCGATGGAAAATGCGAGCCAGTTTGTAATTCATGTACAAACGGAATTTGCATAGAGCCAAATATATGTAAGTGTAACAAAGGATATAACCGTGAAGACGATGGAATATGCAATCCAGTTTGTAATTCATGTACAAACGGAATTTGCATAGATCCAAATGTATGTCAGTGTAATGAAGGGTATAACCATCGAGGCGATGGAAAATGCGAGCCAGTTTGTAATTCATGTACTAACGGAACTTGCATAGAGCCAAATGTATGTCAGTGTAACGAAGGGTATAAACAAGAAGACGATGGAAAATGCAAGCCAGATTGTAAGGAATGTACTAACGGAACTTGCATAGAGCCAAATGTATGTCAGTGTAACGAAGGGTATAAACAAGAAGACGATGGAAAATGCAAGCCAGATTGTAAGGAATGTACTAACGGAACTTGCATAGAGCCAAATGTATGTCAGTGTAACGAAGGGTATAAACAAGAAGACGATGGAAAATGCAAGCCAGATTGTAAAGAATGTACTAACGGAACTTGCATAGAGCCAAATGTATGTCAGTGTAACGAAGGGTATAAACTAGAAGACGATGGAAAATGCAAGCCAGATTGTAAAGAATGTACTAACGGAACTTGCATAGAGCCAAATGTATGTCAGTGTAACGAAGGGTATAAACAAGAAGACGATGGAAAATGCAAGCCAGATTGTAAAGAATGTACTAACGGAAGTTGCATCGCGCCGGATCTATGCATATGTAATAAAGGATACAATAACGAACACAACGGCAAATGTGAACCAATTTGTAAGAATTGTACAAACGGAGTTTGCATTGCCCCAAATGAATGCAAATGCAACGAAGGATATAATAAAGAACTCAACGAATGTAAACCTATTTGCAAGGAGTGTACAAACGGCATTTGCATCAGTCCAAATGAATGTAAATGTGATTATGGCTACATAGAACACACATCGGGTGATGTAAATTTCAAATGTGTTCCAGCATGTGAAAATAAGTGTGTTAATGCCAATTGTACATCACCCAATCACTGCGAATGCCTGAACGGATATGAAAAGACTGATGTCAGTTACATCTGTAAGCCTATCTGCAACTTATGTAAAGGTGAATGCGTTTCACCTGATACATGTATGTGAGTATTAAACCGTTGCTAATCTATGTATTAAATAGTAGGATCTGCTTACACTATCGATTTGTTTAATCCCTATCCCTACTAATATTATAAATGCAAAAGTAACTCTGTCTGTCTGTCTGTCTGTTACGCTTTCCCGCTTAAACCTCTCAACCGATTTTGATGAAATTTGGCATAGGTATACGTTGAACCTCAAGAACGGACATAGGCTACTTTTTGTTAGAAAGTAAGGGGGGGAGGGGGGTAATGCCACCTTTGAAAGTTTATATGGGAAAACGTTTATTTTTTAAGTTAGATATGACAGTTGGCACAAATATAGCTCTATTAAAATATAGACTACTTTTTGTTCCAAATATTAGGGGGATAGGAGTAAAACCGACCATGAAAGGATGTAGTCCACGCGAACGAAGTCGCGGGCACAGCTAATTAATAATAATTTCAAAGTTTAAGTCTAAAGGCCTATCCTCAAAATTTCCACAATTCTCGGTTTTGCGCCACTTGCAAACATCGCCTTTCTTGATGCACAGACGAACTTTCTTATCACCACCGTGATTATCACACCTAACATTGCCTCGGTACATGGTCATCATTTTAGAACCTTTCTGTCCCACCTCAGGCATTATTATCTGTGCCAGCTATGTTGCCTGCCCATTGCCACTTTGTTTTTGAAATTCTTGTAGCTATGTCGGTTAATTAAGTTCTACTAAGAATATCCTCTATGAAGTAAAAAAACTTCTAGCATAGGTCTTTCTATCACACGCTTAATAACTTTGAGATTTTGAAGGCCCGTGGAACCTCCACGGGCCTTCGTCGATAAATTCGTTCCCTTGTCGACATGTCAACTCGAAAGAATCGCTTCATTTCGTGATCGTACGTATTTGGAGTTGTTTTGGTTGTTTGTTTTGGTTCGAGGAATTAGATCCGGAATATCATCATCATCATTTCTGTTCCTGTCCACTGCTGAACATAGGCCTCTCCAACCGATTTCCAGCGCGACCGGTCCATTGCCACCTGCATCCAACGAGACCCAGCAATTTTCGCTAGGTCGTCGGTCCATCTGGTAGGTGGCCGTCTCACACTGCGCTTGGTGGTACGTGGTCTCCTCTCAAGAACCTTTTTGCCCCATCGACCGTCCGATCTTTGTGCTATGTGGCCAACCCATACTACGGGCTATGTTTGGCTACTTTAGTTCGTCTACGGATCTCAGATCAGGAATATGAACCTGAAATTTCCCTCTTAGCTGGAGTAATTGTCTGTAATGTTACATGTTTTTTTCAAGACAGGTAGGGCAAAGCGATTTATCGTTCGAACTGGAGCAGCCTGACTGGTGAAATACCTCAACCTTACAAAAGAACCCAGCTAAATAACAAGCACTTTGGTGTTGTTGTGTTCCTGCATGTGAGTCAGGTTTCGAGAGCTCCTGGGGGGGGTGTAGAGTAGCAGGGGTCAAGCCTTCAAGGTCAAGGTAAGGGCGACAAGTCCAGTAACAGCTTTTTTATGCTGTACTTGTCGCTCTTAAGCTAGGACCTCATTACCACTTAACACTAGGTAGGGTGAGGTCAATCTTGAAGCGCAATTAAACAAAAAAAAAAATTGATTTTGAACATTACTAGAGATTTTATTAAAGAAGGTGCCTGAATATCTTTTTTTTTTAATTATATTAATCAATCTAATACCAGAATCAACAAGTCTTGTTATTAAGATGAAAGTATAGTTATCTTTTCTAAAGAAATAGAAAAAATTATCCCTTGTGGTGTAGGGATCAAACCCACAACCCTCACGTATCGCACGTGCTTCTCTTCCATTTTTTCTGTTTCTTTAAAATATAAAAACTTCGCTAGTGGGGCGTGAATTACTATTTTTTTCTTAAATCTATATATATGTATATATACTCTCGGCAGACCTTTATGAGAATTAGGTTGGTTAAATAGTTGAGGTAAATACAAAGGTGATATTTTCTTATATAACAACATCCAAGTCACTTTTCATACACACAATTAAACAAAAATAGAGATTTCTTCCAGATAAATATCAACATTAAATATATCAAAGCAAAGGCCGGAGGTCATACACTAGTATATTAACGTAGGCATGGCCTCTGGCAATAGCGACCAGTTAAATCGTAGTCGATATAACTTGTCCATATTACTCTTCTTTTCTTTATAATAAACTACCGGTCCTGGCGAACTTCGTTTCGCCTTAGAGGATTTTCCCGCTTTTCTGTTAAAATTTTTCCTGAATTTTCTTTGCTACAAACGGAGCCGGAGACCTTTCAAACGTGAAAATCGGTTCGTGCGTTCTGGAGGTATAGCGTCAGGAAGGAAAACCCGACTTATTTTTATATAGTAGAATAATGTCTGATACAATGAAAAAGTTATAAATTTAAAGTGTTAATAAACTACCTAACCGAATTAAATAACTAGATGTTACAATCTAGGTAGTTACAGCAAAAACAATTGTGAAAGAGAAAAAGAATTACGCCTATAACGGAACGGCCTTCTACATATTTCGTCAAAGATGTTAAATTTGTGATTGAGAAGTTCGATGTTTGTAGAGTTATAGGCGTATAATATTATATAAAGCTTGGCTGTACTCATGGATTGCTCTCCTCTACATTTTGCATGGTAATGTTTTTGGGGGATTTCACTTATTCAAGAGTACTCAATCACACAATAAGGTACGAGGAGTTCTTTTTAACACGATACTTGGCAACTCTGTTTTAGTCCCAAGTTAAATATTACGTAGTATTTTATTTTTAAATTATTATCTTTCCACCTGGCATCTCCAGCGGCTTTTAAAAAAATATATACATGTATATATTTTGTATATAACCTTATTCATTTACAATACTACCTAACTAAGCAATGCTTTGAACAACGTAGCTAAATTTCGTAAGGATAGATTTTTGCTCTGACTGTTTTTAAAACATTGAAAAACATATAAAGCATGAAATAAGTTAACGGGTCAAAATGTGACGACATTTTTTTGTAGTTAATAGGAACTTTCTGACCGACGTTTCGGTTAGGTTACACCTACCGTGGTCACAAGCTGACTGGTCTCGTCGGTCACTAGGCTGTATTGTATTTCACGAGTCCTGAATTCAGTAACATTCAGATGAAGTATTTATGTTGCCGCTGTAACAAAAATACTAAAAGCATGATAAAATGGATATTTAGGGGCAGTGCTGGTTCTACATAGGGTAAATGACTAAACGTTTCTGTTTGGCCAAACGTTTAATACCAAAAAATACAACACACGTACTTTTTATTGCGTTAAAACTGAGCGCGAAATAACTACGTCGTTAAATCCATACTAATATTATAAATGCGAAAGTAACTCTGTCTGTCTGTCTGTCTGTCTGTCCGTCTTTCTGTCTGTTACTCTTTCACGCCTAAATGGCTGAACGGATTTTGATGAAATTTGGTATAATAGGTATACGTTGAATCTCAAGAACGGACATAGGCTACTTTTTATTAGAAAATAAGGGGGCGATGGAGGTACCTAATACCACCTTTGAAAGTTTATATGGAAAAATGTTTACTTTTGAAGTTAGAGATATGAAATTTGGCACAAATATATTTGTGAGTTTCGAGCTATAGCTCGAAACTTGGATTAAAATATAGACTACTTTTTGTTTCGTATATTAGGGGAGAAAGCGGTAAAACCGACCATAAAAGAATGTAGTCCACGCGAACGAAGTCGCGGGCACATCTAGTATAATTTATATGGACCTTTTTTATTTGTTTTAATGTTTATTATTTATAAACTATTCTATTTATTTTAGAAAATATATCAAGGGAATTATGTAAATAAAAAATATTATAAAATTATCCTACAAATAAAAAAATTGTCCCAGGTGACTGCCAAGGGGCATGATGCCAAGATGGCTGGCTGCGTTTCCTCTTTGTATAGCCAGACTTAATTTCTGACCTAGGAAAAAGCCAGCCCTTTGCTTCCCGACTATTATACTATTACTACTTCTTATATTTTTTTACGAAATAGTAAGTTAAAAACACACGTCCACCAAACTTTAATGCTGTATCATATCATCACCAATTGTTTTCACAAATCATCGTTTGACGACCTCGGTGGCGCAGTGGCTAAGGTAGGCAGCCAAAGTGCGATAGGTCCCGGGTTCGATTCCCGGTCAGGTCAATTTGGTAAATGAGCTTTTCTAAATTGACTTGGGTCTGGGTGTGCTGGGATGACGCCCCCAGTTCCGTCGTCTGGTACTCATAGTACAAGGGAAAACCTTAGTTTGAGACCAGGTGATTGGTGTGATTGTCTGGCGCATTTATTTATTTATTTATCGTATTGTCTAAGCAAAAAATACGTCACTTCTTCGGTGCATCAATTTGCATTATTGCAGGAAAACACTATGAAGTTGATTTTCTTACTGTTTTCGTCAACACTAGGCGACGATTAGGATATTGAAATACTTTCACGTTTTTCTCCAAACATACTTTACGACCTCCGTAGCTTAGAGGCGAGCGGGCCGGACTTTGGCGTCGCGCCATCTGTGAGGTCCCGGGTTCGATCCCCGGTCGGGTCAATATGGGAAACGAACTTTTCTATATGGTCTCGGGTCTGGGTGTTGTTATACCGTCAATATTTCTGATTTCTGTAACACAAGTGCTTTAGCTACTTACCGCAGAATCAGAGCTATGTACGTGATGCTGTTCAATATTTCTTTATTTATAAGTACGACTTGTTGACACTTCTTCATACTTAATTCATTTTTGTAATTTTCCCGAGTTGTGCTTTTGTTGCACCGAAGCCGAAGAAGCGACGAGTACCTACCTACATTGTATTTTAGAAATTTAACTGATGAACTTAATCATAATATTTGTTATTTAATCTAGTCATCATTTTCATTAACAAACCGTTTTCTTTGAAATAAAGAAAGAAAACATTGATTGACTCAATTTACAAACAAAACACAAAATAGGATTGTGAATGAGACAAGGAAAAAAAGCTCAGCTAATGCTGTCTCGAGAATGGATCCCGGGCAGCGCTGGTCTTCAGCTTTTCCTACCCTCGTGTACTCTTTCTTTAATGTTGTTCCATTATTCAGTTCCAGGATCGATTGCAAGGAGTGTGAGGGTAGTTGCAACAATGGAACGTGCGTTTGCTTGAATGGAACTTCGTGTCAAGATTTGAGCTTCGACGAGGCTGGCTATCCAAGTATTGCTATGTAAGTTTTAATATATATTTTTACTAAAAATACCTTTTTTCACATAAAAGAAGTGGCGAAAGATAAACTGCCAATGCATCAAGCCTACATGATGTTTGAAGTTTTAAAAAAGATTTAAAACAATTACTTCTTCAAATGTATTATTTCCACCTTAGTTTTGTAAAACATTGATTTAACATAATCGAAATCAAAAATTGAAAATATTTTCATTCATGTAAATTACATTAGTAATTTTTATGAATCGTCTCTAGAAACCAAATAGAACCGATTATAACCATAGAGAATATATCTACCAACAATAAACTTAGTAGTTTTAATTGTAAATAAAGGTAAACTTATTACAAATTATGCAACAAAGCACGCAATATGGATAGTAAATTGTAAAAATATACACTTGACTTTACAACATTCGTAACACACACAGAGGCGCCGGACTTTGGCATCGCCTGTCTTTGAAACCCTAGGTTCGATTCCCGGTCGGCTCGTTGATGACATATGTGATTATCATCACTATAGGGGATGCCCTATGCAATAAAAATACTTGTGTGTGCGTGACTTGAGACCCCCTTTTTTAAGTAGGTGAATAAATTTACTTGTAATGTTCTTTCAGCATCAACTGCAAAGCTTGTGAGTCGACTTGCAAAGACGGGGTGTGCTCTTGCGCCAACGGGACCGCGTGCCAAGAGGTCGACAGGAAATATGAAGAAGTGGAGGCCACACCTACGTAAGTCAACTACCAACGTAGTGGCAAATATTCATACGTACCTACGCGTTAAGATCATTTTTAGGGTGGCGAAAAATGGTAATGAGTTCCTAGATCAAGGGCGACAAGAACAGCGTAAAGCTGTCACTAGGCTTGTCACCCTTACCCTGAAGTCTTGACCCCTAGGAGCTCTGGAAACCATACTAATGTAGCACCCCCCAGCTCTGGAAACCTTACTCACGTGCAGGAACACAACGGCACCGAAGTGAATGTTATATGGTTATGGTTTTCTGTAAGGTCTCTAAAACTAAACTGAACTAGTAGTATGATGGATATTTTTTATTTATTTTTATAGTACTTTACGCCGTACTACCGAACTTTAAATATTAGAAACAGATTTTTTTTAACATTAAGATGCCAAGGTGTCTTCGATTCCGTGGTTTTCAAACATTTCTGCAACGAATGTACCACGGGCCGTTAAGTATGTAGTTCTAAACATATTCAGCAGAGGGCACTTACCAGAGGCTAACGGTTGATACAGCAGAAAATTTTCATCGCCTACGATAACTTGCGGTTAGCTCAGTTGGAAGAGCAGCTCGCGCTATACGTGAAGGTCATAGGTTCGATTCCCGCACCGCAAGGGAGATAAAATGTTTCTGTTTCTAATATTTATTGTATGTCGGATGTTGTCTTTCAAAAATGTTTTTAATAAATTCCAGGCTCGCAGGTATCCAGATGACGTGGATGTTGGGTGGTAGTGTACTGATCTTGCTGTTAGCAATAATAGCCGTAGTCATCAGACAGATTTATCGCAGGCAGTCTGGTCAGAAGGCAGAGCCAAGTATCGGTAAGGAAACCATATAACTTCTTTTTAGCTGGTTGTCAGTACCATAATCTATACTTAAGTACATTTGTAAGCACCCAGATACAAAACACACATGTTAATCATAAGATTGTGTCGATCTCCGTAGCTATATATATATAGCTGACAGGCGAGCGTGCCCTCTGGGGCTCCGGGTTCGGTTCCCGGATCAATGTAAAACTAACGTTTCTATATTGTCTCCAGTCTGGGTGTTGTGGTACCATCGTTGTTTCTAATTTCTGTAACACAAGTGCTTGAGTTACTTACTGCAAAATTGGAACGATTGTACATTATCTCATATTGTCTTTTGTCTAAAATTTAAAAATTCTGTTATGGTTGGTAATCGAACCCACGACTGCAGGTTTTATTCTGCACACCATCCTGAAGACCCACTCTCAAATGTAATATGCCCATAAATTGCTGCGGGATAAATGCATAGAGGATGTGGTAGTTAACACGATTCTTTTAATGAACTTTTTTTATATGTACACTTTTTTACATTTATACTAGTCCCAGTAAACACCACCGCCTATTTTTTCCTTTTAAACTTTCCCTGGACCTCTCCAATTATTTCCATTGTCGAGTTTTAGCAAGACTAAGGAACAGCGATTTATTTTTATATATAAGAAGTAGAAGTTTAGATGTCAAATAAAACTTGGCAAGCGATTTGCGGCTAATAAGTTCGCTGCAAGCGGTACGCCACTCAAAGTCAGCCAGCGAACAGCCAGCCGCTCACTGTTTGCCTAATGGGGCCGCGACCTTACTCTGGTTTTCATTTCTGGTTACAGAACTGGATCGGTACACTAGCGTACCGTTTATCTTACCGAACAGTCTCACATCGCCCGAAGCAAGGAAGTACCAAGACGGAGTCCACGATGATCTGGAGACTGGGCCCCTGGACGAGGCTGAAGATCAGATAGAGCTGCCGTCCCCCAAGACCTACGTTGAGCGGCTGTGACCTCCCCTTTCGAATCTATAGTTGCTAAGTATTGTAAAAGATTAAAAAGGACAGGACGGTTTTGTGGCAGGTAAAACAGACTGATAATTTTAGAAGAAATATTTACAAAATAAAAATTGTCTTCACACCGTAGGGGGCCATGTTAGCGATCAGCAAAGTCTCGTTTTTAGGGTTCCGTAGTCAACTAGGAATCCTTATAGTTTCGCCATGTCTGTCTGTCTGTCCGTCCGAGGATAATCTCAGGAACCGTTTGCACTAGAAAGCTGAAATTATTGTTGACGTATATTAATTATGTATATTAATCACGTCAACAAAGTGCAAAAATAAAAAAAATAAAAAAATGTTTTTTTTAGGGTATCCCCCCTACACGTAAATTGGGGAGTGATTTTTTTTTAATTTCAATCCTAACAGTTGATATATCGTTGGATAGGTATTTAAAAATGAACAGGGGTTTACTAAGATAATTTTTTGATAATTTAAATATTTTGGGAAATAATCGCTCCAAAAGAAAATAAAATTGTGTCCCCCTCTAACTTTTGAACCATAAGTTCAAAAAGTATGAAAAAAATCTAGAATATAGAACTGCATAAAGGCGTTCTAGGAAAATTATTTTGAACCTGATAGGTTTAATAGTTTTTGAATTTTTTGAAAAAATATTTTTTTAGCTAAAGTTGTAATTTAAGCGTATATGCTAGCATTTTTTTTCTTACTTTACATATTTTTTGTATTCTCAATGTATCTGCTTTCAAATGAAAAAAGAATATAGCCCATTTTTGTAACTTTAAGTGGGGATACTTAAGTATTGTGATGCACTGAAAACTACGGAACCCTACACTGAGCGTGGCCCGACACGCTTTTGGCCGGTTTTTTGGTATTCCTTTTTATTTTGTAATTATTTCTTCTAAATTGATCTGTCAAATTAACGATCTAATGTTCCTTGTCACAAGCCGTTTTACATCTTTTACAACTTTTCTACCATCTCATATGCCAATACACCTAGCGGAACTATTCATCATTTATGGTTGTTAATTAAAATGAGAGCCGCCTTCAAACAATCAGAAAAGCTTGTTTAAATGAGCGCACAAATGTCAGTTTTCTTTTTCAATTATCTATTTAACTACTGAACCAATTTTTGTAAACTTTTCATTGGACCAATTATTTAGAACTCAGTCCCAGACCGGGTCAGACTGCTTTGAGTAATCGGGTAGCATAGATAAATAAAAAAAGGTCCAACGAATTGATCAACTCGTCATAAACCCGACCTGAATTACTGACGTTGGTTAAAAAGTATTGGCAAAATTGGTCAGTTTTCGATTTGAGTCATCGAGAAATTTTACCAAGAATTAAAAGAAAAACAGAAAAATATCATCTTCGCAATATTTGAGCCCACGGCCTTCACTCACAAAATTAAAATCGGTTCATTCGTTTAAGAGTTATATGCCATTAAGAGACACACACGTACAGACATGTCTAACTTATAATATCGTGTTATTTTTTGTGGGACTTAATTAACCTAATAAAAGCATGCACGACAAGCCGGACATCGTTTAAGTTGGCCGGACAAAAAATTAAAAAGCCGGAGGCCTGACAATGCAACGTGTAGATACTTCCAGTTGGCACCTGGAGGCGAAAACCTATTATATGTCACTGTGACTTCAACTTTGACTTTGTGAAATGTATATGTCGCAGGCATTTTGAATAAATCCGCCGTTTCCATTAATGAAGTAGGTCTAATTTGTCCAAACAGTGTTTTAATCATGGTCACCCCAAAACTACAACAAACTGTTGCCATTTTGCCTGATTTTGCATTCGGCATATTACAAACCAGCATTCGTTTTTAAACTGACGACGCCGTATGTAAACGGCGGATTTACTCAATATGCCTGCGACATATATACTATAGGTACTTTAGTAACGTAGTTTTAACTTTTCATTTTTATATATTGTCATATAACACTCTAAGGGTTTCGTTCTCAATATCTAAAATCACTGAATTGGTGAAGTGCTCCATTGATTTTTCTATTTAATTGTAATAAAACATTCCCTAATTTAAGATGATAATATTAGATATGTCATAGATAACACTGGTCAACAAAACTTTGTAACAAGAAAGGTGCTGGCTAATTTTAAATTACCTACCTATCCTCATTTTATAACCATATTTATTTTGATTCCATCAGATCTAGTTTTCGTGTTACAGCTACTACCCACAAAATTAAAAGTTAACCGTTTTTATTTTACTTTCGCATTCACAGAATTTGTTTATTTGAAGAGCATAGTGGTTTGTTCTGTTTTTAGAGTGAAGTAATTCTTAAATAATGTCAAGAAAGTGTAAAAATGATCCTGACATTTTTTTTACATTTGTGGTGACATTACTTTTAAAACTAAGCGAATGAATTTAACACCATTTTCGTAACTGAGTTATATCAACAGTATTTTGGTTTTGCCATCGGACAACAAGACAAAGCATGGGTTCCACACATCTGTGTGTTACATTGGTGGGTCTTCTCACTGGATGGGCGAAAAGATCTCGATCTATGCCTTTTGCAATCCCTATGATTTGAACGGAACCAACGAACCACTCATATGATTGTTATTTTTGTCTTACTGATACAAAAGATATTACAATTAAAACAAAAAGTAAAATCAAGTATCCTGATCAGCTAAATTACCAATCCCTCATAGAGAAGATTTATCGGTACCAGAAACACCTCAAACTAGCGATCTGTCCCTTACGCCACAAGTCGAAAAAAGAGACATTGGATCCTGAATTTCAAGAAACTTCCTAAAGAAAGAGAAATAAGGCATATTTGTTGGCCCCAAATCAGGCAATTAATCAAAGATAATATATTTAAAGAAAAGCTTAGTAATTTTGAAAAATCAGCTTGGGAATCTTACATGATAGTAACTTTAAATTTTCTGGGGAATCAGCGATCAAGTGACTATGAATGTTTTCACGGAGCTTTTATCGACATATAAAGCTTTGGGCTGTAATATGTCATTGAAAATACATTTTCTCCATTCACATTTTGATATCTTTCCTGGAAATTTGGGCATCGTCAGCGATGAACACGGTGAAAGATTCCATCAAGACATCTTTAGTATCAAAAAAATATATCAGGGCAAGGAGAGTCCACGTATGTTAGCGGATTACTGTTGGACATTAAAACGAAGCAAAATACAGACAAAAATCATAAAAATAAATTTATATTAATGTAGCAATAAATCAAAATAACTTTTTTTTGTTTGTAACAATTCTAAATTTCCAAAATGTTATAAAATGGTATTACAAAAAAACTATTCGTATTTGAAGCATTTTAATTTTATCTCTAGTATCCTTATCGTTGCCCCTAACATAAATAGACAAAAGTTCTCACGTTACACGCCAAAAATGTTTTTTTGTTGACCAGTGTAATTTATTGTGATCGGACAGAGTAGTTTGAGTTATTTTGGCTTTATTTTTTGTATTCTTGCGGCTGTTCACTTATAAATGAATACTAATAAATAACAATTAATCGCCAGACAATCACACCAATCACCTGGTCTCAAACTAAGGTTTTCCCTTGTACTATGAGCACCAGACGACGGATACTAACTGGGGACGTCATCCCAGCTCCGAAACCCAGACCCAAGTCAATTTAGAAAAGTTCGTATCTCAAATTGACCTGACCGGGAATCGAACCCGGGACTTTTCGCGTTTTGGCCGCCTACCTTAGCCACTGCGCCACCGAGGTCGTCAACTTATCATTATCTAGGTAAAATCAAATTAATTAGCTTGAAATATATCAGATCTATATTATAATTATGGCGCCTGGGGCATGTGTCCCCATTTACACACATAGATGACGACCTCAGTAGCCGGAGGGCCGGACTTAGAGGTCGCGCTATCTTTGAGGTTCCGGGTTCGATCCCCGGTCGGGTCAATATGGGAAACGAACTTTTCTAAATTGTCTCGGGTCTGGATGTTGTGGTACCTTCGTTGTTTCTGATTTCTGTAAGTGCTTATGGTATGTACTCACCACAGAATCAGAGCAATTTATGTGATGTTGTCCAATATTTATATTTATTTATTTATATTTATAGATACGTGTCTCATATTTTTGGATCTAACAGACGGACAGAAATCAATATATATATAATAGCTTGCTTCACAATAGCCTTGGTCGCAGTAAAAAAAATACGCCGTAGGTCGATTACTAATACTCAGATATAATTGTAACTTATTTTGTAATAATGTTTAGGGATAATGCATTAAATTATTTCAACTCCATCTACTGATGGAGTACCTACTGTGTTGTTTTATTTTTAGTTCTGATAAGTTTGAAACACGGGAGATGGAATTAAATCCTTATTTTAATTGACATAGAGCTTATTGAATGTTGGTTAAAAAACATTTTTTTCGCACCTGGCAATTTAGAATGTTGGTTATGATTTAAATATTAGAAACAGAAAAATTTTATCTCCCCTTGCGGTGCGGGAATTGAACCCACGACCTTCACGTATCGCGCGTGCTGCTCTTACCAACTGAGCTAACCGCAAGTTATCGTAGGCGATGAAATTTTTCTGCTGTATCAACCGTTTGCCTTCCGGTAAGTGTCCTCTGCCGAATATGTTTAGAACTACATACTTATCGGTTTTTTCTGTTTCTAATATTTAAAGTTCGCTAGTACGGCGTATCCATACTAATATTATAAATGCGAAAGTAACTCTGTCTATCTGTCTGTCTGTCTGTCTGTCTGTCTGTCTGTCCGTCTGTTACTCTTTCACGGCTGAACGGATTTTGATGAAATTTGGTATAGGCATACGGCATTGAATCTCAAGAACGGACATAGGCTACTTTTTATTAGAAATAAGGGGGGGATGGGGGTAATACCACCTTTGAAAGTTTATATGGAAAAATGTTTATTTTTGAAGTTAGAGATATGAAATTTGGCACAAATATAGCTCGAAACTTGGATTAAAATAAAGACTACTTTTTGTTTCTTACTTTTTGTTACTTTTTGTTTAGGGGAGAAAGGGGTAAAACCGTCCATGAAAGGATGTAGTCCACGCGAACGAAGTCGCGGGCACAGCTAGTAGTACTATAAAAATAATAAAATTGGTTATGATTAGTATGTAAAGTCGACGGCGCGTCAAGGTAACTCATAATAGTTCTTATGCGTACGGCATAAGGATGGTGCTAAGGTCATAATGTATAGTCTGACGTGTGTTGTTGATCGTACGCACACCTGTTGCCTGCGACTTCAGGATTAACTGTGTTGTCAAAATAAAAAAAAATGCAAAATATATTTATTCCTGTATACCTGATGGTAAGTTTCTTTTGTGATTCTGATTCTATGGTAGGTACATAGCGAAACCACTTGTGTTACAAAAATCAACACACGTACCACAACACCCAGACCGGAGGTAATATGGAAAAGTTAGTTTTTCATATTGACCCCAAATTGAAATTGAACCCAGGACCAAAGATACGGCGCAACGCCAAAGGTCGGGCCGCTGGCCTCTCGCCTACGGAGGTCGTCATGTGATTAAATTTTTATTCATTATACATAAGTCTAGGTGATTTAAAACGTAATTAAGAATGTATAGGTAGGTATACATGTTGTCTGATTTTATTTCATTCCACATACTTGCTTTGGAATCAGGCCAGTGCCAAATTTACTAACTTACAAATTAAGGTGGCTGCAGACAGCCTTTTCATTTCCACCAAGCTTTAGGTGGAGCGCAGGGTCTCTAGGTGGAGTGCGGGGTCCCCTAAAGGCGCCATTAGGTACCCCTAGGGTGTACTTCTAATCCCAATGATGTCTGATATTTTTTTTCGAGTCTTTTATTTAAAACGTTCCACTGAAATAGGACGGAAAGATTTGTCAGTGAAAGGGACCGGCGTTCGTCTTGAACTATTTACAGTCAGAAAGATCTTCGGTCGATGCGGTAGACTGGTCTCTTACTCCAGAAAACTCAATGTTCGGGATGTCAATTTCCTCTACGGTATCTGAAAACGAAATTTGAAAATGAAACGCTATTCTGGCTTTAAACTATATATAGAATCTTAACACATGATTTTCAAAATGAGGCTTCCAGTGAAAAGCACGTCAGGCAACACAGTTTGGACTTTGTACCGTCAATGACATAAGATCTAATATCGAATAATCTGAATTGAATATAAAAGAATATGTTTTCCAAAAATCAGAAATAATGACGGTAAAACATCTAGACAAGAGATACATTGAAAAGTTTGTTTTCAATAGAATCGAACCCTAGACCTTAGAAATGACATGACGCCAAAGTCCAGTGGTTTCGTTTATGAAGGTTGTAATATATTTTGCAATTTTCGGTTTATATATTAAATGAGAAAACCTTCTTCCATTTTCTGATATCGCAGGCTCTTAAATATATAGTTACGAAAAATTCATTACGCTTAAACATATTTTTGGCATACAGTATATATATATATTTGTATATATATATATTATACATCGTAGATTTTTAAGAATGTACGGATGTAAGTTTGTTAATCTTTCACGCAAAAACTACTTAGCAGACTTTTATGAAATTGGCAAAGATGAGTTAATAGATTAACAAATTATTTATATTACTTTTTATTTAGAAAAACCGTGGGTAAATCGAGGGTACCTGTTAGTGATCCATGATATATTACTGTAAATTTTAAGTCTTACCTCTCTCAGCAGTCTTCCCCCTTTTAATACAATTTCGTAAATGGTTTCGTTTCAGAATCAACACTGTTAAAATTGTCAATAGAAAAAGCAGACCAGCAGCTATTAAAATGTACACCCAATACTCCATGAACCTGTGTAACATCGTTCATAATTATAATCTAATTAGATACAATATTGTTTATTAGTGATACAATTAAGACTCGCCCTATGAGGCAATGGTACTGGGTACCACCCAGACTAAAAATATGCGTGCAGTGTGGTATTTAGACATCAACGGTATTAAATTTTTTCTCGTCTCGTGCGAGAAAGTTTAAGTATTGCGCATGCTACTAGACTATGTGTATGATGATGACGTTTTAAAATTTATTAATGTTTATTATTTAATGCTGTGCACAAGCATATAGTTTCCGTTAACATTTATACTACTATAAATGGCAAAATGACTGCTTTATTGTAGTCCAGTTACTGAAATTAGCTTCGCTTTTTAAATTGACATAGCCTGGTCTCTTTCGTCATGTTTGACCTCTGTCGGCCTCTTTTATCTTCACGTACAAACATTAAAAGTTCACTATAATAAAAAATAAAAGTATTAAACAAATCAACTTACATATGTTCTGATGAATATAAGTGTGAATTATTGGTCGATACAACTATTTCGATCGAAAATTCAGTGCTTTCATATTGCAATAAATTCGGATCATTTACTGTTGCCCATTGATTGGTTTCTTCACTACTAATCTCAGAAAACCGTACAGTACTTTCTGTTGATTCAATTGTGCTGTAATCTGAATTAATTTCTTCGTCGCCATCTGCTGTATTTTCAGTAGTAGTCTCTGCTAGTTCCGTGCTCAACTGTTTATCTTGTGGGTTGTTGATTTCATTATTGTCCAATGCATCTTCATCACATTTGAGCGTATCACCTGTTATATTTGAAAAACAGGAGGGTTCACAAGTATTGTTATTTGTTTTTATAAAACCAACGTTACATTCACAGATGTTAGGCCCAACGCAGCTGCCAAAAGAACATCCTTCGGAGCAAAGAGGTTCGCATGTTTTGTCTTCGGACAATTGGTAGCCAGGGTTACAGTCGCAATGATCAGGACTTACACAGACTCCATTAGAGCATCCGGCAGAGCAATATGGTTCACATGTATAAAATTCTGATTTTTTATATCCTTCATTGCACGTACAGATCTCTGGTTCAACACATTCCCCATGAATACATCCTTTTGAGCAAAATGGTTCACAAGTACCATTTCTAGACATGACATGTCCCGTGTGACATTGACAGGTTTCAGGGCGAATACACTTTCCATTAGGACAACCTTTTGAACAGTGAGGGTGGCAGGTATTGTTGGCCATATTATATCCTAAATCACATTGACAAATTCCTGGTCTGATGCATGTTCCATGAAGACATCCATTTGAACATTGAGCTTCACAGGTGTTATTTGACATTAAGTACCCATTGTCACATTGACAAGCCTCAGGGCTCATACATTTTCCGTTTACACATCCTTTTGAACAAACAGGCTCACAAGTACCATTAAATGACATTTGATATCCATCATTACATGAACAAGACTCTGGATGCACACATATTCCATTAAGGCATTCATTAGAGCAATGAGGTTGACATGTATTGTTTATCATAATGTACCCAAAGTCGCATTCACATGTTTCTGGTCCAATGCATTTTCCATTAGGGCATCCACTTGCGCAGTCAGGTTCACAGGTATAGTTTGCTGTCATCAAGTAACCACGGTCACATTGACAAGTTTCAGGGCTAACACATTTTCCATTCGGACATCCGCTCGAACAAACTGGCTGGCAAATATCATTTGGTGACATTCGATATCCATTGTCACATTCACACATTTCCGGACTTATACATTTCCCGTTAGAACATTTTTTTGAACAGTGAGGATTGCAAGAATTGTTCTCCATTTCGTATCCTGGATCACATTGGCATGTTTCTGGGCTAACACATTTTCCATTTACGCATCCGTTGGAACAAACAGGCTCACAAGTGCTATTTAATGACATTTGATATCCACTATCACATGAACATGACTCTGGACTTTCACATTTGCCGTTCAGGCATTCTTTTGTGCAATGAGGTTGGCATGTGTTGTTTACCATAACGTATCCAGAATTACATTGGCAGGTTTCTGGTTTGATACATGATCCGTGGGAACATCCCTGCGAACAATGTGGTTCACAGGTGTTGTTGTTAGTTATTTTGTAGCCATAATCACATTTACAGGTTCCTGGACTCACGCACTTCCCATGTGTGCAACTGGGAATGCAAACTGGCTCACAGATTCCGTTGACGTTATTGTAGCCGCTGTTACATTTGCAAGTAAATGGTTTGATGCAGACGCCGTGGAGGCAGTTGGTTGTGCAAATAGGCACGCTGCACTTGACAGTAGAGTCGGAAATATTATGCTGATAGCCAAAAAAGCACTTGCATTCGTCAGGGCCGATGCATACGCCATTCCCGCAGGATGTGTTACATATAGGAGCGCAGTCTCCATCGCTTGTAGAAGTATATCCGGAGCAACAGGTTCTCTGAAGCCTCGAAGCAGTGTTCTGGAATGTAAAATTTGAACCAGCTTATTTGCTTGGAAAGCATTACGATCTATACTCTAAAGCAAACAGTACAGCACTGTTTTTTTTATATTGCACTTCAAGATTGACCTCATCCCACCTGATGTTAAGTGGTAATGAGGTCCTAGCTTAAGGGTGACAAGTACAGCATAATAAATTTGTTACTGGACTTGTCACCCTTATCTTGAAGGCTTGACCCCTGCTTCTAATATAGCACCCCCCAGGAGCTCTGGAAACCTTACTCATACGCAGGAACACAACAACACAAAAGTGATTGTTATTGGGCTGCGGTCTTCTGTAAGTACCTTGATTACCCGGTACCTGGAAATTGGCCATCTAAGCAATCTAGCAGGTAGGCATGCGTTTTTAATACATACTAACACTACACAATCGGCCACTTTTCGTTCGTCAGGAAATACGTGAAGTCTGGTGGCCCCTGGGATCTTGGGCTAAGAGATTATTTGTCCCTTTAAACGTTTAAAAGAGCAACAAATGGCACTAGACTGTTTGTTGTATCGAACTCCCGGACCACGTCAGTCAATGGTTGTCTAAGGGTTTCAAAGTTGATAATGAAAATCTAAAAATACGATGATAATGAAGGTGTTTGTAATCAGTTTCAGTGTTCAAAATAAATGAAGATCCAGGGCTGAGAATACTTGTATGCACTTACCCAAATAGTCTGGTAGTAATATTTTACTCGAGATCTTGTCTTTTTGCATTTAAACACCCAGCAACCCTTAAATGTTTCTTGATAAGTATATGATTTTAATACTTGAGTAGAATATGAGTAGCTGTAACAAAACATATTTTGTAACAATAATTATTCGGGCTATTTCTACAAACAGTCCTCCTCTACTAGCACGTGCAATACGTAAAATTTGTCACATAGGGCGACAAAAGTTTGGATACTGTTGATTGGTTGATAGCTTTAACATTCGTATTTTCAGCCAATCAGCGACTGGGACACGGTATTTAAAAACAAAATTTACAAAATGTACAAAGCGGCATGTATGGGAACTATGCGATTCTTGTGGGTATCCCTACTAATATTATAAATGCGAAAGTAACTCTGTTTGTCTGTCTGTTACGCTTTCCCGCTTAAACCTCTCTACCGATTTTGATGAAATTTGGCATAGGTATACATTGAACCTCAAGAACGGACATAGGCTACTTTTTGTTAGAAAGTAAGGGGGGGGGGGGGTAATGCCACCTTTGAAAGTTTATATGGGAAAATGTTTATTTTTTAAGTTAGACATATGAAAGTTGGCACAAATATAGCTCTATTAAAATAAAACATAGACTACTTTTTGTTTCGAATATTAGGGGAGATAGGTTTAAAACCGACCATGAAAGGATGTAGTCCACGCGAACGAAGTCGCGGGCACAGCTAGTGTCCCATATATGACGAAAAAACTTTATTTCTATAAGTATGCTTGGAGCAAACTGATAAACTTGTGTTTAAAATAAGTTAATGGGTCTAAACGCGACACCATTTTTAACCGACTTCAAAAGAAAGGAGGAGGTTCTCAATTCAACCGTATATATATATATATATGTATATTTTTTTTTTATTTGTGTAGTCGAACACGAACTGCTCACTGCAAGTTTAAAATGGAACGCGAAAGTCTTTAAGTCTATGATAATCTACTGTTTCCTTTCGATTCCCGTGCTGAGCCAAATATGTTTCGTATATTTATTAATCACAATTCCGAATCGGACTTATATTATAATTAAGCCAGTATCCATTGTTTATGAAGTCCAGTTCTTATATTATACTCGTATTATAATATACCTAGGTACTAGATGTTGCCTGCGACATTCGTCGTATTATTTCGGGATGAAAACTATTCTTATTATCTAGTAGGTATATCATGAACCTACTTACAAACTTTCGCAAATATAATATTAAAAAGAATTACAATTAGCGAAGACAGATATCGATTTTAAAATGTGAAACAGTTTATTAACATAATTTCCTTGTTAAAAATATACAAGTGTTTAATAATTCAATTTTATTAGACAAAAGAATATAAGATGACTAAGTATATGGTATACATTTTACAACAATACAAAATGCACGATAAAAGCTGTTGTCATACATAATGTGGAAGATAATTGGTCTGTATTAAACAGTATGTGTACCTATTCATAATAAATCCAACGAGTCCAAACTCCATATTGTTTAAATAATGCTCTAATTAAGTTACTTCACTTAAGCACTCTTATTATCGATCTAAAATAAATAATAATAAATAAATATTGGACACCATCAAAAACATAGCTCGGATGCTGTGGTGAGTAGCTTAAGCACATTTGTGTTACAAAAATCAGAAACAACGACTGTGCCCACAACACCCAGACCTAAGACATGTTTGTTTCCCATACCACATTACCCAACCAGGAATCGAACCCTGACATAAGAATTGTCAGTGAGCTTAGGTATTGAAATCACTACATAATAAAAATAAAAATAAGCTTGCTGTTCCTAAGCGTAGACTACATAAAATAGGTAATTCATTTGTTGCTTTAAGCATAAAAATGTTTAATGAACCCCCTTAAGTTATTGTTGAGTTACCTTTGTACAAATTTAAGACATTTGTCAAACGTTGTCTTTTGAAAAAAGGCTACTACAAAGTAGAAGATTATTTGAATGACAAGAACGTGTGGATCAATAACTAGTCTGCTCGCCTGTACTTACGTGTTTTATATTATTTTTAAAATATATAACGCATTTTCTCAATCAATGTCAGAATTGGGCCTCGATTACGCATGTAAGTCATACAGTTAATTTAATTTAATTCACAAATACCTTGGTTTTATTAATTTTTTTTTAATAATTGATTTTTAATTTTTATTTTGCAATTGACAAACTAACTGTGTGTCTTAGTGCAAAATTAGTAATAAGTGTAGCTTTCATTTGTAAAAAAAAACTACTGAGTTTCTTGCCGGTATCTTCTCTTTAGTTATAGGTTCCGAACCGGAGGTAGCTTCATTTGCTTTATATAGAGACTATTCATAAGTATTACTAATGTAATCTATGTGAATAAAAAAATATTGACTTTGACTTTGAAATAAATCTTTAAAACTACGCAACAGATTTTGATGCGGTTTTTAATAGATAGAGTAATTCAAGAGAAAGGTTTATATATAATACACATCCATCGTTCACAGTTTTTCTGTAGTTTATTAACATTGCAACCGAGCGAAGCCGGGGCGGGTTGCTAGTCTATTTTAAATAAACGTATTCTCAAGTAAGTGACAATTTTTTTTTTTTAAGAAATAATGAATCATTTAGCCTATAAAATTATAACTAAGTGTTTGAACGTAGTGTAATATGTATAGTCAGGAACAACAAAAAAATGACCACCAACAGATACACTGTGTGTTATTATTATTTTAGATCAGAACATTACTAAACATTTCAAGACGAGTCGACATAGCTGTGTGCTACTTACGTTTCCAGTTTAGTGCAAAATTTCACAGTCTCTCCACCGGTAAAGTACAATGGAAATGTTACTAACAGCGTCACCCAACACAAATTCATTATAAAATTATTTACAAAGTAATTACTGTCGAGTCAAAATGTGTTGTAATGCTAGGAGGCGTAGCTGCTGGACAGAACAGATACGAGACAATAGGGTGCCCCTCAGTTTATAATGGGAAGCTAAGCGACATTTATTATTTATTCGCCGGCTATTTTATCGACATTTTTCATATATACAATTATAGATATGGTGACTCGGTATAAAATACCGGTCACATGCAAGTCCAACTCACCCATGAAGGGTGCCGTAGCAGCAAGTAACATAAGATAAAATAAAATGAATTCGCCAGACAATCACACTAATCACCTAGTCTCAAACTAAGGTTTGTACTATGAGCACCAGACGACGGATACTAACTGGGTGCGTCATCACAGCACACCCAGACTCAAGTCAATTTAGAAAAGTTCGTTTTCCAAATTGACCCGACCGGGAATCGAACCCGGGACCTTTCGCGCTTTGGCCGCCTACCTTAGCCACTGCGCCACCGAGGTCGTCTATATTAATAACACGTAACTAAGGTGTAAGTTGTCAAACTAGCTGTAGGACTTGGAGCACTAATCATTATCATACCTGCATCTTGTAAGTGCTATTTTTCGGAATGATTATGTTCTGCCAAGACGTAGTACATTATGCCATTCTATAAAATCAAAAGTTTTAGCAACGCCCGCGATGTGAAGAATTTTTTCACACCTTCTTTTACATTATTGGAGTTTTAGTAACCTAATATTTTTGATAATATACTTGTAAATAAAATAAAATCTAAAAATGTTCTGTGAACAAAGGCATTAATAGCCTGTGTATAAAGATGGTGTGGCTTCCCACCAGTGAAATATATTTTCGAATTGGTCAAGTAGTTTCGGAGACTATTCAATGCATACAAACAAACAATTAAAAAATTTAGTTTTATATAAGTTTTTATCTAAGTGTATTTTTTTTATTTTTTCTCAGTTTCCTCATTTAATACAGATATTATACATATATATTTTTTTCCATTATATAGTTTATTAATTTGTATACCAGCGTACGGTGCGTTCACACATTAATATTTCGGTAAGAAATTGTAATCTTTGAGCTTTCACACAAAAGCTTAATATTTATGAAGTAAATTATCCTGAAACAATTAGCATAATTCAAAGTCAACCATCGTAGTTTAATAAACATTTATCGTGCCACTTCCGTCGATATTTATTTTTAACCTATTGTGTTTCTATACAAAAATGTGTTTTAATATGTAAGATCTACACGTTTGAATAGCTCTTCTGTTGTAGCTTACATCAAATCCCTACTAATAATATAAATGCCAAAGTAACTCTGTCTGTCTGTCTGTCTGTCTGTCTGTTACGCTTTCCTGCTTCAACCTCTCAACCGATTTTGATGAAATTTGGCGTAGGTATACGTTGAACCTCAAGAACAGTCATAGACTACTTTTTGTTAGAAAGGAAAGGGGGGGGTGTAATGCCACCTTTGAAACTTTTTATGGGTAACTGTTTATTTTTTAAGTCAGAGAGAGTTGGCACAATTAATATAGCTCTATTAAAATATAGACTACTTTTTGTTTCGAATATTGGGGGAGATAGGGGTAAAACCGACCATGAAAGGATGTAGTCCACGCGAACGAAATCGCGGGCATAGCTAGTTTTAAATATACAAATAAATGTGTTTGCTTATTAAGAGAGGTAGGGCATATCGATTTATCGCTTGAGCTGGAGCAGCGCGACTGGTGAAATACCTCCACCTTACAGAAGACCGCAGCCAAATAACAATCACTACGGTGTTGTTGTGTTCCTGCGTGTGAGTAAGGTTTCCAGAGCTACAAGGGGTGCTACATTAGTAGCAGGGGTCACACCTTCAAGTCACGGGTGACAAGTCCAGTAACAGATTTATTGTGCTGTACTTGTGGCCTTCAAGATAGGACCTCATTATCCCTTAACATCAGGTGGGATGAGGAGGAGGTGGAATCTTCAAGAGCAATATAAAAAAAAGGTACACATTTGCAGTCAGATATTCGGTCTTATGTCAACGACCTAACAGTGGCGCAAAGTCTTAAGTGTTTAATCTGACGTGCTTCTCTCTGTACAATGCGAAACGAAAACCGGCCAAGTGCGAGTTGGAGTCTTGCGTGAAGGTGAACCCTTGTACTATTATAGAATACCAAGCAATAAGGGTAAAATTAAATGGTTTGATGAAGGGGCGCCGACTCCGTGTGTGCTCGGGTGCTCCAACACCAACGAGAGGTAAATAGTGGGTGCTGAGGACCTACGATTATGAATATCTAAAATAGTTCGTCAAAATACATTCACATTTAATAAAAAAGAATATCTAAGATAAATAAGATATTTATTAACAAGTGCACATGTCAAACTGTTGTGTAATATAATAAATTATATTTTCTAAATATCTTGTATTTTCTTGTGACTATTAAAAAAGGTTGAGCACCCGCGGGTATTTTAAAAATTCGGCGCCCCTGGTTTGATGAAAGGTAAATTGCGGTTAACGATTTATGACGTATTAAAAAACTTCTCACTAGATCACGTTCAATGAAATTTTCGTTAGAATGTTTCGGAATAGCAAACTAGGCTGAGCTAGGCAACCTGTAAGAAAAACACGTCATTTGACCGACATTCAAACCGAACGATTGGTTTATTTCAGTTATTTATATAGCGTTATGTCATATCGTCTTCTTTATGTAATATATAAACTGTTCTAGTGCTACAGAAGAGTTATTTACGGTCTTAAATCACAGTATTCACTTGAAGACGTATTTAAATAAGTATACGTACATTGGCATCTTTGATTTTATTTGTGCAGTTTATACACCACACTGTATGTCTTAGTGCAAAGCTACTTGTTCAGCTTTATTTGTAACATGAATGACAGAGTTTCTTGCCAGGATCTTCTCTGTAAGTGTTAGGTTCCGAACCGGAGGTAGCGTCATTTGCATTATACAGACGTTTCATAAATATAACTTATGGAATTAACCATAATAAAAAAAATATGACTTTTGAACTAAAATTTACTTAAAAAAGTTAACTGTAATATTTTAACACAAGAAATAATAAAAACTTGCTTGCCGTTTCATATCAGACATGAAATTATTTTGTGTCCTTATGTTTAAAATTATGTATTTACCAAGTTGCCTTCTAGATAGATAGAAGATATTATTTATTTTCTAGATGCCCATATTTAAGTCTCATTTTGATTAAAAATATTGGACAACATCACTTACATTGCTGTGATTCTGTGGTATACTTACCTAAAGCATTTGTGTTACAGATATCAGAAGCAACTATGGTAACACAACGCCTAGACCCGAGAGAAGTCGAAAAATTCGTTTCCCATATTGACCCGACCGGGGATCGAATCCGGGACCTCAGAGATGGTGCGACTCCAAAGTCCGGCCCGCTCGCCTCTCGGCTACAGAGGTCGTTTAATATAAGTTAATGGGTCAGAACGCTATGTTTTTTAACTTATTCTATTCTTTTGCTATTTTGAATTATGTATTTTAACAAATAAAAATAGATAGGCAACTTTCGGGTGTATTCCTAATCGCTACACAACAATGATTAATCTACTTTACCATTAGGCATTGTGGTGTTTATATTTTAATGTATCATATAAAAAATAATCGCTAAATGTGTTGGTAAGCGCAAAACTAGACAACGCTTGGACTAAATTTGACAATACTCTTTTTAAATGTTCGTTGAAGCCCAATGATGATTTTTACGGCGAGAAAAATTCGAATAATTGCCGGGAAACTTTAAGAAAAGAAAAGGGTTTTTTTATAGTATAAACGTTTTCTAACTAAAATGTAGAGTCAAGCCACATTCTAAATCTTTTTGACAGGACGAAGTCTGTCGGGTCCCTAGTTGATAATAATACTGTCCCTACCGATTCGAGCCGGCCATTTTGATTGAATTGAATTAATTGTACAAAACTTAGTTTACAGCACCTGAACGTTTGCGGAATACACAAGTACACTCTCTCTTCTTTCGCCCTTTTTGTCCACGTTCTTTTTATTTTGTACTGTATTTGTACCTATTTTTTTATGTTTGTATGTTTGTAATGAATAGGTTTAAAAAGTACTGGGCCGATTTCAAATATTCTTTCACCAATAGAATGATAAAATACATACAAAATTAGGGATCCTTGGTAAAAATGCGCGGGAAAATCCTCTAAGGCGAAACGAAGTTCGCCGAGACCGCTAGTTACTTTATAAAATAGAAACAGCTTTTATTTCATATAAGTAGTTTATTTCTATAAAGGGGGCTTGACATCAATGTTCATGGTTAGTTGAAAGAGAAAAAATTCAAAGAATATAAGCAGCAACATAATACGGTAAGGTTATGGATATGATTAATACCATCACAGATTTATATTATTATATCTGTGAATACCATCGACTGATTTCTGAACAACAAATTAAGTTCTTTTAAAGAATGTAACTTAACTGCACTCCGACCGCACGACATCTGGCGTGGACATGTCGCAACTAGTTTGTTTTAATGTTAATAATTGAAAATTATCCTTTTTCGTTTCTTGAATACACTCTGTAAAAAATGTACATGATTAGAGACACTGACACATTGTCAACGTTGTGACTTTTGATCAAATATTTTGTTGAAACGTCGCAGGCATTTTGTGAGATTCCGCCGTTTAAATGCGGCGCCGTCAGTTCAAAAACGAAAACTAATTAGTTTGTAAAATGCCGAAGGCAAAATGTATTTTCCCGTGCATTATATATTTTGTCTAATCATTTCGATCTTTCGATTCGACTATTCGACCTATCTGATCGATGATTCATACGCCATCTATATAATGCCGTGGCAAATTGAAGTATTGCTTTAAAAAGTATAAAAAACACTTAGGTGTCCGTAGAATCTGATTTTCAAAAGACCACTGCCCACTTTTATTGAAATTTAAATTTCAAAGTAACGAATTATCAATCTAATGGTGTAATTGTGTAAGACGTACCTGATGAATTACACCCCTGCAGTTTTCTACTTAATATATTATTACAAATGCGATAGATATGGTCTCTAACCTAACTTTACCAAACCAATTGATTCACCTGTTAGTTGAATTTACCTGAGGTTTAGTAAACCGAAATCTGAGAAAAGTTTTATTTGTCCAAACTGTGTTTTTCATGGCCACCCTCAAACTACAATCAATGTCAGATATAACAATTGAACGAGTTGTCAGTTTGCCTTCGACTTGTTACATAATATCAAGTGTTTTTAAACCGACTACGCCAAATGGATTCACACAAAATGCTTGTGACAGGTACACAGTTTCTACCTAAAAAATACTAAAGCATCTGTATTGCTTCTACCGTACGCGACGTACAGTGACGAGCAATGAAATAAATAAATATTGAACAAAATCACATACATTGCTCTGATCCTGTGGTAAGTTGCTTAAGCACTTGTGTTACAGAAATCAGAAATAACGACGGTACCACAACACCCAGACCCGAGACAATACATAAAAGTTCGTTTCCCATATTGACCCAACCGGGGATCGAACCCGGGACCTCAGAGATGGCGCTACGCCAAAGTACGGCACAATCGCCTCTCGGCCACGGAGGTCGTCAAAAGAAATGTAAACACTTGAGGTCTTATGACGTTACCATAAGGTTTGCTTTGGAATGCGTTTGCATACATATTAGTGCACGTGACTGTACGATCAATAGCACGTCGAGGTAGACACTTGCAATACGATATTCGATCTTATGCGGAGGACATAAGGGTGGTGCAAAGGTCAAAGCGCGTAGTCTGACGTGATTCTGTCTAAACTCTGAATACTACTCACAATCTTTCACTGTCCAGTCCATACGCTTATGGATTTCCCTTCCTTTACCTATCAGGGAATCTGAGTCCCTTCCCATTTTCAAATAAAGAGTAAAATCTTTCTTTCTTTCTCTAAACTAAACACGAACTTCTTTATCAAAGTATTTAAATAAAGCTAAGCATTTGTTGGTATTTAATCTGATTTCATATGTTTATTATATATGTTTGTTGAAACAGTAAATACTTTATGGATATGTATATGTACATATATTTATTGATATACATTTATGTATGTATTTTTATTAATTTATTTGTGTTATTATTTTTTATGTTTTTTTTTGTACTTATCATATTATGGTATTTATATTTCCTGTTAATATTTTCTCAATAAATATTGTGCGCGGCCGCACCCGTTTCTCAATATCTACTATTTCCTCTACCTAAAGGTTGTCTGGAAGAGATTGCTTTCTAGCAATGAGTTTCTATGTTTGTAAAACTAATTTCTGTAAATTTTTCTGTGCAATAAAGTGTATCTATCTATCTAAACTTAAATATTCCACACATTTTTACTGTTACTGTACCCATAAACTAACAATCTGCATGACCCAATGGTTGATTGGTAGAATGCTCCTAGCAATAAGTCTACCCTTTATACTTCTTTTTGTGCAATAAAGTTTTTAAATAAATAAAGTCCAACAAATTGGAAGATCTTTAAAATTTAAATTATTGGTATTAAATAATAAATGCGCCAGACAACCACACTAATCACCTGGTCTCAAACTAAGGTTTTCTTCATACCAGACGACGGGTCATCCCAGCACACCCAGGCCCAAGTCAATTTAGAAAAATACGTTTTCCAAATTTACCTGACCAGGAATCTTTCGCGGAAACCCGGGACCTTTCGCGCTTGGGCGCTTACCTTAGCTACGGCGCCACCGAGGTCGTCAAAAAAAGTTAAACTTTTTTCAAACTGGTAACTGGAGTGCTATGAAACACTGAATTGATTATTAAATCAAAATTTAGTAAGGGGGTCAATGCTAAAAAATGTTTTTACCTTTAGTTGCAGTCTGTGCAGGCGATTGTATATTAAACGTTATTGCACGCTTGCGTTTAATGATCATCACTATAATGACAGTCAAGATTACAGCAGTTATAATTAACGCCACAATGACGTACACCCAGTATGGAGAAGACCTGAAAAATAAACAAAAACATAAAAAAAAAAGCGTAAAGTGAAACTGTTTCTTTAGCTTCGTGTATTTACTTAAAAAATGTGGTTTCTTACTCGATCTGTGAACCACTCGATATTTTGGCTGATTCTAGGGTTGGTGATGGTATACTGGTTTCTACAATACGTTTGCCATCAGAGAAACCTGGACTGGTGTCTGTTGTTTTCACCGTAATAGGTATTATTGATATTCTGTTAGATGCAGTTGAAAAATCTGAAGAACTACTCGTTTGAGCAACTGCTGAATCATCGAATAAATTATGAATAGAACTACTTATTTCAGTATTTGTAGCATCGTGTTTTGGGGTAACTTCAATATCAATTGATTCGGATGATTGTTCAATATTCTTCTTATTATCATCCAATTCAGTATCTGGAGAACTGTATATCATAGTACTAGTTGGTTCTATTAAGCTGTACGTTGAGCTATCTTCATCAGGTAAAATATTCTTTGCATTTGCTATTCTTCTAGTAGGTTTACAAGTATTATTGTTAACTCTAATAAATCCTTTGTAACATTCGCATTTATCAGGGCCGATGCATTTGGCAAAGAAGCACCTTTAGAGCAAACTGGTTCGCAATCAGTATTGTTTGCTATTTGGTACCCATTGTCACATTCACACGTATCTGGCTTCACACATTTTCCGTGTGGACAACCTCTGTAACAAAGAGGTTCACAAGAATTGTTCTTCATTTGGTACCCAGCATCACATTGACAGACTTTTGGCCTGATGCATTTGCCGTGAGAGCAGCCCTGTGAACAAATCGGTTGACAAGTATCGTTCATCATTTGGTATCCAGCATCGCACTGACAGACTTCTGGTCTGATACATTTGCCGTGAGAGCAGCCGTTTGAACAAATCGGTTGACAAGTATTATTCATCATTTGGTACCCAGCATCGCATTGACAGAGTTCTGGCCTGATGCATTTGCCGTGAGGGCAGCTCTTTGAGCAAATCGGTTGACAAGTATTGTTCATCATTTGGTATCCAGTATCACATTGACAGACTTCTGGTCTGATACATTTGCCGTGAGAGCAGCCCTGTGAACAAATCGGTTGACAAGTATCGTTCATCATTTGGTATCCAGCATCGCATTGACACACTTCTGGTCTGATACATTTGCCGTGAGAGCAGCCGTTTGAACAAATCGGTTGACAAGTATCGTTCATCATTTGGTACCCAGCATCGCACTGACAGACTTCTGGTCTGATACATTTGCCGTGAGAGCAACCTTTAGAGCAGTAAGGTTCACAATTATTTCGTAAGGTCTTTTTGTACCCGGTGTGACACGTACATTTTTCCGGAGCTATACAATTTCCATTATCACAGTTCGAGCATTGAGGTAAGCACTCTATGGGTTCGTCCTGCCATTGAATATTATACTTGTAGTTCATGTTTTGATAACCACGTTGCTTGTATCCATCGCAACAATAATAATCGTACTTATAACTTGTGGCCTAAAACCAAATAATATTTTAGTACATTTGTTATGGATTATACAGTGCTTAGGTAAAGGCGCAGCAGAAATAAATCAAAAGATCTAAGAGGCCAGAGATTTTTTTTTGTAAACCAGTCCTGTTGATAATGTCAAAGCATTTGAAAACTTCACCCGTACTTTACATGTGTAAACACTAAAATTTGGTAATCGACCTGTTTCACTTAATTATTTACAAACTCATCCTAGGAGCTTTTTTTCTACTAGTTAATCTATTACACCCAGGTTGTCGATAGTTATACCGAATCAGGATACTTTTACAGGAAAAATTATTTTACTTGCGCGATGTAACTACATCCAACGCCATCTATTGGTGCTATATAGATTATTTATTATATACTAGCTATGCCCGCGACTTCGTTCGCGTGGACTACATCCTTTCATGGTCGGTTTTACCCCTTTCTCCCCTAATATTCGAAACAAAAAGTAGTCTATATTTTAATCCAAGTTTCGAGCTATATTTGTGCCGAATTTCATATCTCTAACTTCAAAAATAAACATTTTTCCATATAAACTTTCAAAGGTGGTATTACCCCCTCCCCCCCTTATTTTCTAATAAAAAGTAGCCTCTGTCCGTTCTTGAAACGTATACCTATACCAAATTTCATCAAAATCGGTTGAGAGGTTTAAGCAGGAAAGCGTAACAGACAGACAGACAGACAGACAGACAGAGTTACTTTCGCATTTATAATATTAGTAGGGATTGAACATCGTGCTTCAATTTGTACACAGAGAGTTTGAATTAATGCTGAAATAATACTGACGTTTTATAATGGACTAGCCATTGCCCGCGACTTTTTTTATATTACACTTCAAGATTGACCTCATCCCACCTGATGTTAACTGGTAATAAGGTCCTAGCTTAAGGGTGACAAGTACAGCATAATACATCTGTTATTAGACTTGTCGCCCTTACCTTGAAGGCTTGACTCCTGCTACTAATGTATCACCCGCCAAGAGTTCTGGAAACCTTACTCACACGCAGGAACATAACAACACAAAAGTGATTGTTATTTGGCTGCGGTCTTCTGTAAGGTGGAGGTATTTCACCAGTCGGGCTGCTCCAGTTCGAACGATAAATCGCTATGCCCTACCTCTCATATATGTTAAACTAGTACCTATCACATTTATCTTCCTACCAGACTTCATTTATATTCTACTTCCATTAATATCATAAACTCTCGTATTTATGATATTAGTGGAAGTAGAATATTCGTAAAAGATATACGTTATTAAAAGTTCACTCACCGATGTTGAATACGTGTAAGGCACTCTCACTCTTCTTGTTTCCCAAGAATTGTAGAAATAGCCTTCATCTAAATATCTTTCTATTTCAGTTCGATCCGAACTTTGTCTTACACTGTAGTAGAAGCTGCAACACATATAAATAGTAAATTTAATAGGATTTTTTGAGAATAAATCTGTTAATTATTTCCTTAAGAACTGCCGTGGTTTACTATTTGTATAGTTTATTTTTATTGATAAAAACAAACCATAAATAGTATGACCAACTATCAGTGAAGGCTGCGAATCCATAACATCATCACCTATCTTTGGGGGAGCGCAAAAGGCTCACACCCCTATGTGATTGGTGCCCAGTTCCAATATTTTACGATCTGTGATGTGTCAAATATTTATATTCGTTATTCTCCAACCGACTACACGTCGTTAATACCGTTTCAGAATTTACTTTCCAAATCAGCTGCCATCGGCCGTTTTTAGCTTACGCCTCATAATTTTTTTTTTATATTGCACTTCAAGATTGACCTCATTCCATCTGATGTTAAGTGGTAATGAGGTCTTAGCTTAAGGGTGACAAGTACAGCATAATAAATATGTTACTGGACTTGTCGCCCTTACCTTGAAGGCTTGACCCCTGCTACTAATGTAGCACCCTCCAGGAGCTCTGGAAACCTTACTCACACGCAGGAACACAACAACACAAAAGTGATTGTTATTTGGCTGCGGTCTTCTGTAAGGTGGAGGTATTTCACCAGTCGGGCTGCTCCAGTTCGAGCGATAAATCGCTATGCCCTACCTCTCTTAAAAAATATAATAATTTATTATGAAATTAAAAAACTAAAAAACACGCTTTTAGCTCGCACTAAAAATTACAAAATTTGCCAAGTTGCCTCCTAATAATATTTTGTAGATGCCAATGTATTTTCATCTCATTTTGATTAAAAATATTGGACAACATCACTTACATTGCTCTGATTCTGTGGTATACTTACCTAAAGCATTTGTGTTACAGATATCAGAAGCAACGACGGTAACACAACGCCCAGACCCGAGAGAAGTCGAAAAATTCGTTTCCCATATTGACCCGACCGGGGATCGAATCCGGGATCTCAGAGATGGTGCGACTCCAAAGTCTGGCACGCTCGCCTCTCGGCTACAGAGGTCGTTTTATATAAGTTAATGGGTCAGAACGCTATGTTTTTTAACTTATTCTATTCTTTTGCTATTTTGAATTATGTATTTTAACAAATAATAAAAATAATAGTTTAAAAAACTAAAAATTACAAAATAATTCAGACATTTAAGAAAGAAAGCGTGGAGCGTTTATGTTATCTTTACTCTTTTTGGACAAAACGCTCCACGCTTTCTTTCTTAAATGTCTGAATTATTTTGTAATTTTTAGTGCGAGCTAAAAGCGTGTTTTTTAGTTTTTTAAACTATTATTTTTATTTTCTACTTTTTAGTTTTCTCATGTATCAATAATTATATAATTCTTTTTCGTATCCCATTCAGCAAACCCTTTCATTTAATACCCATATCATAGGGGTGCATTTCAAATAGCCTGTCCGTTATCTTGGACGCCCGCCATATTGGATTTGAATCACGTGACTATTTTTTTCGTATTCCTGACAGCAAACCCTTTCTTTTGATACCCATATCATGGAAGTGCATTTCAAACAGTCAGTTCGCCATCTTGGGGAGGCCGCCATATTGGATTTGTAATGACGTTTCTTAGCTAGTCATGTATTGTCATCAGAACTCAGAGCGTGTGCAAAATTCATCTTAATCAAAGACCGGGAAGTGGGTCAAATTAAGATTCAAAGATTCCGTTACATAGATACATACAACCCAAGCTAATAAAAGCGTGTTAAAAAGCGACCGACCGCAAAGCAAAAAGGACCCTAGTGCTAAAGAGCTCATATAATTTTTCCGATTCTTTTTCGACTGACGCTACGCTTCACAGAATATCATTTTAAATGATCCTATTATCAATCTAGTATATCATGTATCTTCTTACTATTTTATTTAAATTCATTTAGTAGCTTTGGAGTGAAAGACTAACAAACATACATCCACGCATCCAGACTTCCAAACAATCTAACAATTTTTCCAAAATATTAGTAAAAATGTGGCTTAGCTGCGCATATCAAAAACCGGTTGCATTTTTAATTTGCAAAGTTACAACAAGAGCGAATGAGACAAAATTTAGTCTACAGCGTATAAAAATCACGGCCAGAATTTGTTTAAAAAACGACGTTATCAATAAAATAAAAAATGTTTTACCTTTTTCTTCTGGAACACACGCCATCGTTGGCCATTAGGAACGAGATAGACAGCAGAAAGACATTTAAAAATAAAATCCTTAAACACATCATGTTAACACTCCAACTGAATACGATTTTTTATAAATATAAGTAAGAGTAATTTGACTTTTTCTAGTAACGACAGCTTAATATGCCTCCAGATCGCACTCTTAACTGAACTGAACTGAAACAAATTGCAAACGATGAGATAAGGGTACAATCATCATCCCACGTATGTATATCACAGTATGTATAACATCAGGGAGCATGACAATTTCCTAAAAATCGAGTGACAGCCATACCATCGTTTTACCGAAACTATTCTTTCATCCCTACAAATATTAAAAATGCGAAAGTAACTCTGTATGTTACGCTTTCCCGCTTAAACCTCTCAACCGATTTTGATGAAATTTGGTATAGGTATACGTTGAACCTCTAGAACGTACAAAGGGTACTTTTGTTTTAAAAACATGCAGTCCAAGCGAACGAAGTCGCGGGCACAGCTAGTCTCCTATAAATCCTTTAGAGTTATATACTCGTATTTATAACTCAATTTTATTTCATGCTGGATTTATTTCTAGACATAACCAACCAAATTTTGAGGACATTAATTTTTAACTTGAAGTTTATGAACTTCCCAATTTTGTACGATAGTTTTTTTAACAACTTGGCTTATTTATCAATATGGTCAGTTATATTTAGATCGCGTTTAAAGTAGTTTGTTATACAAAAGCCGACGGAGGTTAAGGTGTTGGTTAGGAAATATATTTTTATTTAAGGTTTCAGCTCCTTGATTTTAATAGAAATTCTTCATCAGGATATAATAGTCAAATGGGGCCAAAGAAATTGCCTGCCTTTGGTGAATGTTACCTTGCACTTCATCATTACCACAAATCTTGCAGAATTATGGATTTTACACGAGACATTTTATATAATTCTATAAATAATAACCACATTTCTCTATGCTTGCATGGGTTTCTTCAGAAATTCCCCGAAATCATGAATACGTTAGAACCGGATGAAGGACAATGGTAAGGGAATTACTGCGTGCAGTATCTGTGTTCGAGGTTTTTACCCTGTTTATACCCGGTACTGTCTAAAACAATCGAATTTGCTTAAAATGACGTCTAAATAAGTTTTTAGATGAGTACTGCAATACCCAAATTGTATTGTTTTGAATTATGTATTTTAACATATAAAAATAGATAAGCAACTTCCGGGTGTATTACTAATCGGTACACAACAATTATTAATCTACTTTACCATTAGGCATTGCGGTGTTTATATTTTAATGTATCATATAAAAATTAATCGCTAAATGTGTTGTTAAGCGCATAACTAAACAACGCTTGGACCAATTTTGACAATATTTTTTTTTAAATGTTCGTTGAAGTCCAAGGATGATTTTTACGGCGAGAAAAATTCGAATAATTGCCGGGAAAACTTTAAGAAAAGAAAAGGTTTTTTTTTATAGTATAAACGTTTCCTAACTAAAATTTAGAGTCAAGCCACATTCTAAATCTTTTTGACAGGACGAAGTCTGTCGGGTCCCTAGTTGATAATAATACTGTCCCTACCGATTCGAGCCGGCCATTTTCATTGAATTGAATTGATTGTACAAAACTTAGTTTACAGCACCTGAACGTTTGCGGAATACACAAGTACACTCTCTCTTCTTTCGCCCTTACTGTCCGCGTTATTTTTTTTTGTACTGTATTTGTACCTATTTTTTTATGTTTGTATGTTTGTAATGAATAGGTTTAAAAAGTACTGGGCCGATTTCAAACATTCTTTCACCAATAGAATGCTACATTCTTCCAATTTGACATGGCTACAAAATTAGGGATCCTTGGTAAAATTGCGCGGGAAAATCCTCTAAGGCGAAACGAAGTTCGCCGAGACCGCTAGTTACTTTTTAAAATAGAAACAGCTTTTATTTCATATAAGTAGTTTATTTCTATAAAGGGGACTTGACATCAATGTTCATGGTTAGTTGAAAGAGAAAAAATTCAAAGAATATAAGCAGCAACATAATACGGTAAGGTTATGGATATGATTAATACCATCACAGATTTATATTATTATATCTGTGAATACCATCGACTGATTTCTGAACAACAAATTAAGTTCTTTTAAAGAATGTAACTTAACTGCAACCCGACCGCACGACATCTGGCGTGGACATGTCGCAACTAGTTTGTTTTAATGTTAATAATTGTAAATTATCCTTTTTCGTTTCTTGAATACACTCTGTAAAAAATGTACATGATTAGAGACACTGACACATTGTCAACAGTGTGACTTTCGATCAAATATTTTGTTGAAACGTCGCAGGCATTTTGTGAGATTCCGCCGTTTAAATGCGGCGCCCGTCAGTTCAAAAACGAAAACTAATTAGTTTGTAAAATGCCGAAGGCAAAATGTATTTTCCCGTGCATTATATATTTTGTCTAATCATTTCGATCTTTCGATTCGACTATTCGACCTATCCGATCGATGATTCATACGCCATCTATATAATGCCGCGGCAAATTGAAGTATTGCTTTAAAAAGTATAAAAAACACTAAGGTGTCCGTAGAATCTGATTTTCAAAAGACCACTGCACATTTTTATTGTAATTTAAATTTCAAAGTAACGAATTAACAATCTAATGGTGTAATTGGCTACTTGACAGTGTTAACAATAAAATATGAAAAGTGTTAGATACGTTAGCTTATTAGTTAAGTAATAATTTTACATTTTTATTTTTTAATTAAAAGCATAGTTTGTATTTTATTTTTGCAAAATAAATTTTACTTTTTTTATCTGTGGAACAAAAGAACCGAAACGGAAACCTCCATTGCAATTCGGAAATGACAGCTGTCGGCGAAAATTATTTATTTTAATGTGGCGAAACAATGCTTATTTTACCGATTAAATTGAATTATTGTGTCTCTAATCGTATTAAGAATTTATTAAAACATTTTCCGTTTATCTAAATTAAGTCGTTCCTATGCGTATCGGTTCGTTGTCTAGGACGTTGACGTCATAATTGCAACAGTGACGAGACTTGGCGTTTTCGCGCGCTTTGTAAATGTGTTACACAAAATCTTGTTTTTCTCTGGTTATTTACATTTTTTCCAGATAAATCGAATTGCTTGGGATATAAAATGAACGGGCGCACATTTTACATTACTTTTTCAAAAACTGTCAAGTAGCCAATTGTGTAAGACGTACCTGATGAATAACACCCCTGCAGTTTTCTACTTAATATATTATTACAAATGCGATAGATATGGTTCTAACCTAACTTTACCAAACCAATTGATTCACCTGTTAGTTGAATTTACCTGAGGTTTAGTAAACCGAAATCTGAGAAAAGTTTTATTTGTCCAAACTGTGTTTTTCAAGGCCACCCTAAAACCACAATCAATGTCAGATATAACAATTGAACGAGTTGTCAGTTTGCCTTCGACATATTACATAATATCAAGTGTTTTTAAACCGACTACGCCAAATGGATTCACACAAACTGCTTGTGAAAGGTACACAGATTCTACCTAAAAATTACTAAAGCATCTGTATTGCTTTTACCGTACGCGATGTACAGTGACGAGCAATGAAATAAATAAATATTGAACAACATCACATACATTGGTCTGATCCTGTGGTAATTTGCTTAAGCACTTGTGTTACATAAATCAGAAACAACTCAAACTCAAACTCAAATATTTCTTTATTCAAGTAGGTTACATGTAACACTTTTGAATCGTCATTGAATACAATGCAAAGTGATTCTACTTTCTCAACGACGGTACCACAACACCCAGACCCGAGACAATACATAAAAGTTCGTTTCCCATATTGACCCAACGGGGGATCGAACCCGGGACCTCAGAGATTGCGCGACGCCAAAGTCCGGTACGCTCGCCTCTCGGCCACGGAGGTCGTCAAAAGAAATGCAAACACTAGAGGTCTTACGACTTTAGAATGCGTTTGCATACATATTAGTGCACGTGACTACGATCAACAGCACGTCGAGGCAGACACTTGCAATACGATATTAGATCTTATGCGGAGGACATAAGGGTGGTATTGCACACATTTTTACTGTTACTGTACCCATAAACTAACAATCTGCATGACCCAATGGTTGACTGGTATAGAATGCTCCTAGCAATAAGTCTACCTTTTGTACTTCTTTTTGTGCAATTAAGTTTTTAAATATATTGGACAACATCACATACATTGCTCTGATTCTGTGGTAAGTAGCTTAAGCACTTGTGTTACGGAAATCAGAAACAACGACGGTACCACAACACCCAGACCCAAAACAATATGGAAAAGTTCATTTCCCATATTGACCCGACCGGGGATCGAACCCGGAACCTCAGAGATGGCGCTCGCCAAAGTCAGGCCCGCTCGCCTCTCGGCTACGGAGGTCGTCAAATAAAAAAAAGATCTTTAAAATTTAACTTATTGGTATAAAATAATAATAATAAACCACACCAATCACCTGGTCTCAAACTAAGGTTTCCCTTGTGCTATGAGTATCAGACGACGGCGTCATCCCAGCACACCTAGGCCCAAGTCAATTTAGAAAAGTACGTTTTCCAAATTTACCTGACCAGGAATCTTTCGCGGAAACCCGGGACCTTTCGCGCTTTGGGCGCTTACCTTAGCTACTGCGCCACCGAGGTCGTCAATCAAAAAAAGTTTAACTTTTTTCAAACTTGTAACTGGAGTGCTATGAAATACTGAACTGTACAATTTAGGTAGGGCATAGTGATTGGTCGCTCGAACTAGAGCAGACCGTCTGGTGAAATACCTCCACCTTACAGAAGACCGCAGCCAAATCACAATCACTTCTGTGTTGTGGTGTTGCTGTGTGTGAGTAAGGTTTCCAGGGCTCTTTGGGGGTGCTACATTAGTAGCAGGGGTCAAGCCTTCAAGGTAAGGGCGACAAGTCCAGTAACAGCTTTTTTATGCTGTTCTTGTCGCCCTTAAGCTAGGACCTCATTACCTCTTAACATCAGGTGGGATAAGGTCAATCTTGAAGTGTAATATAAAAAAAAAACTGATTTTTAAATCAAAATTTAGTAAGGGAGTCAATGCTAAAGAATGTTTTTACCATCAGTTGCAGTCTGTCCAGGCGACGTTATTGCACGCTTGCGTTTAATGATCATCACTATAACAGTCAAGATTACAGCAGTTATAATTAACGCAGCAATGACGTACACCCAGTATGGAGAAGACCTGAAAAATAAACAAAAGCATAAAAAAAATGCGTTAAGTAAAACTGTTTCTTTAGCTTCGTGTATTTATTTTAAAATGTGGTTTCTTACTTGGTCTCTGAACCACTCGATAATTTGGCCGCTCCTAGGGTTGGTGATGGTATACTGGTTTCTACAATACGTTTGCCATCAGAGAAACCTGGACTGGTGTCTGTTGTTTTCACCGTAATAGGTATTATTGATATTCTGTTAGATGCAGTTGAAAAATCTGAAGAACTACTCGTTTGAGCAACTGCTGAATCATCGAATAAATTATGAATAGAACTACTTAGTTCAGTATTTGTAGCATCGTGTTTTGGGGTAACTTCAATATCAATTGATTCGGATGATGGACAACCTCTGTAACAAAGAGGTTCACAAGAATTGTTCTTCATTTGGTACCCAGCATCACACTGACAGACTTCAGGTCTGATACATTTTCCGTGCGAACAGCTCTTTGAACATATGGGTTGACAAGTATTGTTCATCATTTCGTACCCAGCATCACACTGACAGAATTCTGGTCTAATACATTTGCCATTAGAACACCCCACCGAACAAATTGGTTGACAAGTATTGTTCATCATTTGGTACCCAGCATCACATTGACAGACTTCTGGCCTGATGCATTTGCCGTGAGGGCAGCCCTTTGAGCAAATCGGTTGACAAGTATTGTTTATCATTTGGTACCCAGCATCGCACTGACACACTTCTGGTCTGATACATTTGCCGTGAGAGCAGCCCTTTGAACAAATCGGTTGACAAGTATTATTCATCATTTGGTACCCAGTATCACATTGACAGACTTCTGGCCTGATACATTTGCCGTGAGGGCAGTCCTTTGAGCAAATCGGTTGACAAGTATTGTTTATCATTTGGTACCCAGCATCGCACTGACACACTTCTGGTCTGATACATTTGCCGTGAGAGCAGCCCTTTGAACAAATCGGTTGACAATTATTATTCATCATTCGGTACCCAGTAGCACATTGACAGACTTCTGGCCTGATACATTTGCCGTGAGAGCAGCCCTTCGAACAAATCGGTCGACAAGTATTGTTCATCATTTGGTACCCAGTATCACATTGACAGACTTTTGGCCTGATGCATTTGCCGTGAGAGCAGCCCTTTGAGCAAATCGGCTGACAAGTATTGCTTATCATTTGGTACCCAGCATCGCACTGACACACTTCTGGTCTGATGCATTTGCCGTGAGAGCAGCTGCAGCCCTTTGAGCAAATCGGTTGACAAGTATTGTTCATCATTTGGTACCCAGTATCACATTGACAGACTTCTGGTCTGATACATTTGCCGTGAGAGCAGCCCTTTGAGCAAATCGGTTGACAAGTATTGTTTATCATTTGGTACCCAGCATCGCACTGACACATTTCTGGTCTGATACATTTGCCGTGAGAGCAGCCCTTTGAACAAATTGGTTGACAAGTATTATTCATCATTCGGTAACCAGTAGCACATTGACAGACTTCTGGCCTGATGCATTTGCCGTGAGAGCAGCCCTTTGAGCAAATCGGTTGACAAGTATTGTTCATCATTTGGTACCCAGTATCACATTGACAGACTTTTTGCCTGTTACATTTGCCGTGAGAGCAGCCCTTTGAGCAAATCGGTTGACAAGTATTGTTCATCATTTGGTACCCAGTATCACATTGACAGACTTCTGGTCTGATGCATTTGCCGTGAGAGCAGCCCTTTGAACAAATCGGTTGACAAGTATTATTCATCATTCGGTACCCAGTAGCACATTGACAGACTTCTGGCCTGATACATTTGCCGTGAAAGCAGCCCCTTGAGCAAATCGGTTGACAAGTATTGTTCATCAGTTGGTACCCAGTATCACATTGGCAGACTTCTGGTCTGATACATTTGCCGTAAGAGCAGCCCTTTGAGCAAATCGGTTGACAAGTATTGTTTATCATTTGGTACCCAGCATCGCACTGACACACTTCTGGTCTGATACATTTGCCGTGAGAGCAGCCCTTTGAACAAATCAGTTGACAAGTATTATTCATCATTCGGTACCCAGTAGCACATTGACAGACTTCTGGCCTGATACATTTGCCGTGAGGGCAGCCCTTTGAGCAAAAAGGTTGACAAGTATTATTCATCATTTGGTACCCAGTAGCACATTGACAGACTTCTGGCCTGATACATTTGCCGTGAGGGCAGCCCTTTGAGCAAAAAGGTTGACAAGTATTATTCATCATTTGGTACCCAGTAGCACATTGACAGACTTCTGGCCTGATACATTTGCCGTGAGAGCAGCCCTTTGAACAAATCAGTTGACAAGTATTATTCATCATTCGGTACCCAGTAGCACATTGACAGACTTCTGGCCTGATACATTTGCCGTGAGGGCAGCCCTTTGAGCAAAAAGGTTGACAAGTATTATTCATCATTTGGTATCCAGTAGCACATTGACAGACTTCTGGCCTGATACATTTGCCGTGAGGGCAGCCCTTTGAGCAAAAAGGTTGACAAGTATTATTCATCATTTGGTACCCAGTAGCACATTGACAGACTTCTGGCCTGATACATTTGCCGTGAGGGCAGCCCTTTGAGCAAATCGGTTGACAAGTATTATTCATCATTCGGTACCCAGTAGCACATTGACAGACTTCTGGCCTGATACATTTGCCGTGAGAGCAACCTTTAGAGCAGTAAGGTTGACAATTATTTCGTAAGGACTTTTTGTACCCGGTGTAACACGTACATTTTTCCGGAGCTGTACAATTTCCATTATCACATTTCGAGCATTGAGGTAAGCACTCTATGGGTGCGTCCTGCCATTGAATATTATACTTGTAGTTCATGTTTTGATAACCACGTTGCTTGTATCCATCGCAACAATAATAATCGTACTTATAACTTGTGTCCTAAAACCGAATAATATTAGTACATATGAGAACAGTTATGGATTACACAATACTTAGATGAAGGTGCAGCAGAAATAAATCAAATTATCTAATAGGCCCGAGAATAATTGGTTGTAAAAACCAGTCTTGATGATAAAGTCAAAGCATTTGAAAACTTCACCCGTACTATACATGTGTAAACACTAATATTTGGTAAACGACCTGTATTACTTAATTTTTTGTATATTCATATTTGTATATCAAACTTTCTTGAGTGGAGGTGGGCTGGCCATGTTGCATGATACGACGACAACCGTTGGACAATTAACACCACTAAGTGGAAGGGACCACACGGGTTGAGAAGTAGAGGTCGTCCGTGTGCCCGATGGCAAGACGAGATTGTGGACAGTACCGGGAAGAAATGGATGTCCTTTGCCAAGAATAGGAAAAAGTGGCTTTTTCTGGAAGAGGCTTTTACCCTTAGGGGATCCGCAACAAAATAAACATTAAAATCTGTGTCACAGTAATTTTTAAATTAGTAGTGGAGCAATTAAAGCTATTTTTATTTTATTTTATTTTATTTATATCAAACTTATATTATATTTAAAAATTTTAAGTAATTTTTTCTACTTGTCAATGTATGAGACATAAAATCGTGCTTAATTTTTTTCACATTCGTGACACAGGGAGTTTGAATTTATGCTGAAATAATACTGACGTTTTATAATGGACTAGCCATTGCCCGCGACTTTGTATATCTTATATTTTAATCTAGTATCACATTTATCTTCCTACCAAACTTCATTTATCTCTATACATAAAAATGAAACCCGTTTCCCGTTGTCACGCCATAACACAAAAACGGCTTGACCGATTTGTCTGATTTTTTTTGTAGCTTTCTAATACCCTGTAAAAGGTTCTAACGGAAAAAAATATTAAGAAAATCTCTCAGAAAGATAGAAAAATATACATTTATTTTTACATATTTTATAACGCGCGTAACGAATGTCAACGTCATTCACAGCCATAGCCTATATAGAAAGAGCATCGTTTTAAATTCTATAAGGCAGTATGAAGTTAGCTGGGTCAGCTAGTCCCTACTTCCCTACTAATATTATAAATGCGAAAATAACTCTGTCTGTCTGTCTGTCCGTTACGCTTTCCCGCTTAAACCTTTCAACCGATTTTGATGAAATTTGGCATAGGTATACGTTGAACCTCAAGAACGGACATAGGCTACTTTTTGTTAGAAATTAAGGGGGGGGGGGGGGGTAATGCCACCTTTGAAAGTTTACATGAGAAAATGTTTATTTTTTAAGTTAGACATATGAAAGTTGGCACAAATATAGCTCTATTAAAATATAGACTACTTTTTGTTTCGAATATTAGGGGAGATAGGGGTAAAACCGACCATGAAAGGATGTAGTCCACGCGAACGAAATCGCGGGCACAGCTAGTATCATATAAAAAGTAACAAACACACATTAACACAGACTTCCATACATTCTAACAAACTCTCATATTTATGATATTAGTGGAAGTAGAATATTCGTAAAAGATATATATACGTTATTAAAAGTTGACTCACCCTTGCTGAATACGTGTAAGGCAGTCTCACTCTTCTTGTTTTCCAAGAATCATAGTAAATGCCTTTATCTAAATATCTTTCTACTTCAATTCGATACGAATTTCGTCTTACAGTGTGGTAGAAGCTGCAACAAATATATATATTGTATATATATATCTTATATATAAAAACAAATCGCTGTTCATTAGTCTCGCTAAAACTCGACAACAGCTAGACGCTTTGGCGAATGTTGGTTTTTAAATAACCGTGAAAGTCCAGGGAAGGTTTAAATGGTTAGAAAATCTCGAAAAATAGGCGTAACTACGTTTGCCGGGACAGCTAGTATATAAATAATAAGACTGAATAGGTAAAGTTACCTCGGGCAACTTTTTTTGTGAATAATTTTGTGAATAACCTTTAGCCTTGACCCGATGCGATAAGCAGTTGTCGGGCACGCGCGGGAATTTAACAACACCTACCCACATACTGCTGTATATTTTGCACCATTGACACTACCCACTTTCATATTTATTTTTGTGTAGGTATATTAAATATGGGGAGATGAAGTAGTCATGCTCACTAAAATGTCACTGGGGTGGTGGCGCTATGTGGCGGGTCGTTACATTCCCTAAAATATGGTTGAGTGAAGCGATGGCTGGCACATACGTCATGCTTGTGAACAGGTGCCACCTTTGGGGACTGGTCTGCTCCAGCTTACCTCTCGAAAGTAAAAACTTACTTGAGTACTTATTTGTTTCATCACTCATCAAAACCAAAACTATATGACTTGGTCCAAAGTGAGCTACACATAGCAATAAGTTAGATACTGATACTGTAAATGATCTGCTGAGTTTCTTACCGGTGTCTTCTCGGTAGATATAGGTTCCGAACCGGAAGTAGAATCACTTTGCATTGTATTCAATGACGATTCAAAAGTGTTATATGTAACCTACTTGAATAAAGAAATATTTGAGTTTGAGTTTGAGTTTAAAGTATCATCATTTATGTATGTACAAATACTATTATTTCTTCTTTTTCTTTTTTGTTTATGAAAACCTAAAATGAACGGGTATGTTACTGGGTAACCTCGCTGGCGTCCGTGCGTTATCACTAGGCAGACCCACTGTGCACCAGCGTCGTGGCCTGCGACGTGGGCCATGACTTATGCTGAGTGAGGCCCTTTTATTTGGGACATTACGCCTTGTCATAGTTTGCACGGCCCGGTTGACGAGGAGATCGCGAAGAGATCGATTTCTCGTTTTATTGTATATATATATATATTTATGTTGTTTTCTTTTTGTCTCCTCTCTGTCTATGTGTACTTATATGACAATATTGTGATGTCTTTAAGTAATAAAATTGTCTTTCTTTCTTTCAATAATATCCATAAGATCTGCTGTGGTTTACTATTTAAAGTATTTTTTTATTGACTATCTATACAGTTAGTCAATAAAATTTTACCATAAATAGTATGACCAACAATCGATGATGGCTGCGAAACCATAACATCTACAACTATCTTTCGGCGAACGCAAAAGGCTCATACCCCTAAGTGATTTATGCCCGGTTCCAATATTTGAAAAACGATCCGATCTACGTTACGGATAGTTATACCTACATTATACGAGGCATAAGCTAAAAACGACCGACCGATGACTGATGACAGCTGATATGGAAAGTAAAGGAACGATATTAACGACTCGTAGTCGAAAATAAAAGGGATAATAATTTTTAACTAATTACGAATCGTAAAATATTGGAACAGAGCCACCTAACGGGGCTTGAACCTCGGCTTGATATGCTTCTTGGACTTGGTAACCTAATATGCGGGATTTGGGGGTTTAGAAAAGCGACCCTGCGTGTGACGTTAAAGTGAAGAATACCGTAGTACTAAGCGTAACCCCACACTAGCGTTCTTTAAGCGTCGACGCCCACGCAACGCCGACGCGACGTCGACGCAACGTCGACGCTTGCGCAGCGGCGCGGTCGAAATGACGAACGCCAGGACTGCGCTCCACAGGCGCCGCGCCGGCCCGACACACGCCTGTGCGCAGCGTTTATTTTGACAACAGTACAATGATCAACTCAATTGTTTCGGCCCGCCCGTGTTTTAGAATCAGTAGGTAGAAGACTTTTTAGCTGATAGCAAATATGGATGTAGCTTAAAATACTAACTCATATTGCCTAAGAAACCCATTTTCAATTAAGTACTTTTAGTTTTCGAGAAAATAAATGCTAAAGTTGCCTATTTGGGCCATGTGTCAAATAGGTAAAATATATTTTTTCCTTTACAAGTTGAAAGCATTAATTTATCACTGCAATATAAAACATTATATTGTGCGTTATTCAAATCTTACATTTCCATTTTCGAAACAACTGTACACGACGTCAGCGCGGCGCGACGCTCGAACGCGATGTACAGAGGACGCCCAGCGCAAGCGCCGCTCAAACGCCGCGCCGACGCTGTGCGGGCGCCGCGTCGACGCTGAGCGGGCGCCGCGTCGAAGCAACGCCTAACCAACGCTAGTATGGGGAGGTCGCCGGCAAGACGCTGGCGCTCGAAAGACGCTAGTGTGGGGTCCCTCTAAGAGAGGACGTAACGCGTGCTTCCGCCGCGGCGGCGGGGACATGGCGGGGTCTGAAGAACGGCCGCTGTTATGTGTTCAAAGTCAAAGTCAAAGTCAATATTTTTTATTCACATAGATTACATTAGTAATACTTATGAATAGTCTCTATATAAAGCAAATGAAGCTACCTCCGGTTCGGTACCTATAACTAAAGAGAAGATACCGGCAAGAAACTCAGTAGTTTTTTTTTACAAATGGAAGCTAGCTTGTTGGATTGTGACGCGAGCTGTTCGTGTGTCGTCACGGCGACGGTGACGTCATCATCGGGGTCTAGGAGCACGTGCCACGGAAGGGATGTGGGTAGCCGCGCTACGGATGGGATTTAGATAGCAGTGAGTCCGAGGCCTCCGCCCTCTAAAAAGAGGATTTATGAAATTCCACGCTTATCATCGCCCACGCGTCTTGGGTATATCTGTTTGTTGAGTTTGTTGCCCGTTCCTTTGTCCAACTTTTAGGTTGTCAAAAAATGTGGGACCCGTAATTTTGCATTTTCCACCTAATAAAATAATAACGGCGGTACATAGAAGTGAATTGTCGCGTGACGTCATTCGTGGTTACATTTTTTTACCCACCAGGGACGTAACAAGGCCCCACCTCGAAATTGAGCAGAGTTTTATATTAAACTATTTTTTATTATTTGACAAATGAGAAAATACGTGTTGATTTTTTTTACATTTATACATACTAAAAATAATCTTTTATTTTGGAATTAGTCCGGTTTCATATTGTAGGTACACCTTTTATTAGAAAAGTTAATTAGATTAATATTGTATTAGATGTATATGTGGTAAAATAGTCGTAGTTGCAGTATAAAAGCATCACTTGCTGTTGATCGGTATTTTACTAGCGTTATTTCAGGATATAAATTATCCTATATATCAATCTAGTATATTATGTATCTTTCTACTATTTTATTTAAATCAATTTAATAGCTTTTGCGTGAAAGACTAACAAACATACATACACGTATCCAGACTTTCATACATTCTAAAAATGTTTCCAATATATAGTTAAAATGTATGGAAGGCTCAGCTGCGCATATCAAAAACAAGTTGTGTTTTTAATTTGCGAAGTTACAAAAAGAGCAAATGAGATAAAATTATTTTAGTCTTCAGCTTATCAACAATCACTGCCAGAATTTGTTTATGAAGTAAAGTTTAAAAAACGACGTTATCAATAAAATAAAAATGTTTTACCTTTTTCTTCTGGAACACACGCCATCGTTGGCCATTAGGAACGAGATAGATAGCAGAAAGACATTTAAAAATAAAATCCTTACAATAATCATGTTAAAACTATAACTGTATACGATTTTTTATTTATATAACCATAAGAGTTATTAGAATTTCTTTAGTAATATGTCTCCGGATCGCACTCTTTACTGAACTGAACTGAAATAAATTGCAAACGATGAGATAAGGGTACAATCATCATCCCACGTAAGTTGTAAAGCAAATCAGGGAGCATGACAATTTCCCAAAAATCGAGTGACGGCCATACCATCGTTTTAGCGAAACTATTTTGGAAATTTTCCATCCCTACTAATCCCTACTAATATTATAAATGCGAAAGTAACTCTGTCTGTCTGTTACACTTTCCCGCTTAAACCTCCCAACCGATTTTGATGAAATTTGGTATAGGTATACGTTGAACCTTTAGAACGGACATAGGCTACTTTTTGTTTTGAAAACATGCAGTCCACGCGAACGAAGTCGCGGGCACAGCTAGTCTCCTATAAATCCTTTAGAGTTATATACTCGTATTTATAACTCAATTTTATTTCATGCTGGATTTCTTTCTAGACATAACCAACCACATTTTTGAGGACATTAAATTTTAACTTGAAGTTTATGAACTCCAATTTTAAATAAATAAATAAATAAATAAATAAATAAATAAATAAACTCCCAAATTTTGTTCGATATTTTTTTAACAACTTGGCTCATTTATCACTATGGTCGATTATATCTAGATCACGTTTAAATTATATAGTTTCAAATGTTTATACAAAGGCCGAATGAGATTAAAGATATTGTTTTGAAATATGTTTTTATTTAAGGTTTCAGCTCCTTTCCCACACAAATTATTTTTGAATCAATTCTAAGCAATTGGAGAGTGGAAAGGCTGTACTTTTCTCCTGCCTTTGGTGAATGTTGCCTTTATTTATTTATTTAAAACTTTATTGCACAAATAGGTACAACAGGTGGACTTAATGCTAGGGGCATTCTCTACCAGTCAACCCTTGGGTCATGCAGATAGTTTGTATATGGGTGCGGTAACATGGGAGAAAAAAAAGAAATCATTTTAAACAACAATAAATTAAGCATTAAAAATAACATTACGGTATCTTTTAAATATACGATAATAATACACATACTATATAAATTAATTAGAATATAATATATAAAATATGAAGGTATACTTAGATTTACATAATATTAATAATTTATATATAAAAACAAATATCTACATAACTATAAATTCAGAAGATAAATAAATTGGTTCAGCAATTGACAAATTCATGACTACTTGTTAGCGAGAGAGAAGAAGTATTCACGAACTTTATTTTTAAAAATTCCCTTAGTCAGGGATTGTCGGGTATCAGCGGGCAGAGCGTTCCAAAGCCGAGCGGCTTGCACAGTGAAAGACTTAGAGAAGAAGTCACTTTGATGTCGAGGAATGTTTAAGCTTAGGTTGTCTGAGGAGCGAAGAGATCGTTTACACTTAATCATACCATAATTATGGATTTTCTACGATACATTTTATATAATTTTATAAATAACAACCATATTTCTCGAATACGTTGGAACCGGATGAAGGCCAATGGTAAGGGGAATTACTGTGTGCAGTATCTGTGGTCGAGGTTTTTACCCTGTTTAAACCCGGTTGGATTATACCCGGTACTGTCTAAAACAATCGAATTTGCTTAAAATGACGTCTAAATAAGTTTTTAGATGAGTACTGCAATACCCAAATTGTATCCTTGTGCATGTAATATTTTTGACCGGGTTATTTCTTCAAAGTAGGTGACTCAGGACTTACAAAATCGAATCGAACAAACGAAAGATGTCGTTTTTGAAAATAATCCGATCATTTTTTAATTTGCATAATAATCGTTTTCTGAGATGTTTCATTCGCATTAGAGGCGAGTTCGTTGCAATTACGAGAATTTAAAATGGCTTTCGATTCCCAGGTCAATATGGAAAGCAAACTGTTTATAATGTCACAGGCAGTGAACGAAAATAAAACAGAACTATTTCTAACGCTTGAAAATGGGACCACGATAAGTGAGGCACGGTGGGCGTAGCTTAAAAAGTGAGCTAGCGGCGGTACACATACCGTTTCTAAGGAGGCGAGTCACAGGCGCGGGCCAATCCCATTCTATGAAATGACGTAACTAACGAATCCTATCTTTTTGTCGACATGAACGCATTATGACTCATCCACACATACCTACTCGCTGGCACGGGCCGGAGGCCCAGCCGACCACGAACGGCTTTTTAAATGCCGGCGGCATGCAGCCTGAAAGGGCGGCATATGTGGATGCACCATTTTTCAAGTGCCTATACTTTATTACTGTATTGCGTATCTATCGCTTGTGTACTATACATTTGTGTGTTTTGGTGAGGTTGTTGCAAAAAACTGAGAATACTCAAAGTCACCAATGAAAATATGTTAGAAAACCCCTGGGGGCACAGTTAAGTGAAATGGTATTGAAATTCAGACTTAAATAAAGCCTTAAATCGCAACTATATTGCAGTTCGGTAACTGTCACTCGTTTTCCATATTGACCTGACCGGGAATCGTACATGGGATCTTAAAGATGGGATGACGCCAAAGCCCGGGGAAACTCGGCTCAGCCATAACCACCACACCTTCGTGACGCCCTGGGATAATGCTGCCTTATTTCCGGGCGCCCCGACCACCCGACCCAGTTTTATCAGACTACACCATCGACGTAATAGTGAAGAACAAATTAAAGACTAGATTTTACATATTTTATTAACAATTCAAACAGATCATTGATCAGCATAATCCGGGATGTTGAAGATCAGCCCGAGCGAGCGGCGGATGCGTTTCACGCAGGAGGGACGCCCCTTCACGCTCGAGTCGCGGTAGTAGCCCTCATCACAGGCGCAGGAGTGGGGGCCGACGCAGTAGCCATTGGGGCAGCCGCCTGGGCAGTGGGGGCGACACCTGGTGAAAAAATTAAATTTAAAGTTCGCTAGTCAAGTCAAGCCAAATGTTTCTTTATTGAAGTAGGTTACATACGACATGATTTTTTAATCACTACCCAAATTATTTTTGGGCGTTAATAACGATATTAGAACCTTTTTATAAAAAAATGGAGCTTATATATTTACATAAAAATATTTTTCTAAAACAATTTTTAAATTTAGCGTGCTAACTGCGAGTATTTCTAGCTCTAAGAAGAAAGTGATAAACGTCAAACTGAGAGGCACGTCCCGTGCCAAGCGGCGGTAGTACGCAAGGCGAGCTTCCCATTTTATAACAGCTTTTTTTTTGCAACGGCTTCGTAATACCATACCTATCTCAATTAATACTGAGTGGTACTAAAAGCAACATTTCATAAATAGTAATTTTCACAGCCAATTATATTATTATCGAAATTTTGCACAGTGTTCAGAAAACGCTGCTGTATAACGCTTTCGAATCGTCATTGCAAATAATGCAAATTGATTCTACTTCTGGGTCAGAACCTCTACCGAGAAAATACCGGTAAGAAACTAAATTTAATCAATATATTTATAATCGGCTTATAACTTACTTGTTCCCAGTTGGGTCCATCTCGTCAGTTACGTATCCAGGATGGCATCTGCATCTGTTGTGGTCGATGCAAGTTCCGTGAATGCAAGGCTCCGAGCACAGGCTTGATTCTTGAGTCTGGTCGTATGGGTACTGATTGTCAGGTCCTTGGTAACCAGGGTATCCTTGGTTGTAGTAACCATGTTGTTGAGAGGGATAGTTATTTTGATTTGCTCCCGTTGACGGGTATTGAGGGTAAAATCCATGATGATTAGGTCCTGGTCTAGAGAAGTCAGGATTGTGTTGATCTGGGTAATTAGACGGATTCGTTCGGTTTGGTCCAAGTTGATTGTCAGGATATAGGGGATAAGGATTAGGATACGTTATATTAAAAGTTTGGCTAATAGGCTGGAATGAACCTTGATTAGGTTGGTTGGGATGCTGAGGATATCCTTGATTAGGTTGGTTGGGATATTGAGGATAACCTTGATTAGGTTGGTTGGGGTACTGAGGATAACCATGGTTAGGTTGGTTAGGATTTTGAGGATATCCTTGGTTTGGTCGGTTAGGATACTGTGCGATTCCTTGATCAATTGAATTGTTCATTTGGTTTTGGCCGTAAGGGGTTTGGGGATAATTTTGGTGAATTGGGTTCGGTTGGGGATGCTGTTGATTTTGGTTTACTTGTGAATTACCGAAACCTGATAAAGAACTGTTTGAATTCGTTGGAGGATAGTTATGCCCTTGCTGGGAACCATGGGGTTGAATCGGATTTGGTTGGGGATAGCCTGAACCGTGTTGAGGATAATAAGGGTTTGGTTGAGTTTGACCCTGTTGAGGGTGAGTTGAATTTGTTTGAGGATAACTTGATCCCTGATTAGGGGATGAAGGATTCGTTTGTTGTGGCCCGTTCTGATTGTAAGGGTAAAGGGGGTAGTTAGAGCCTTGGTTAGGGTTGTAGTAGTAGTTGTTATTCTGTCCAGGACCATAAGGGTTCTGGGAGTTTGTCTGCTGAGGTGGTTTTGGTCTTTGTCCAGGTGTATAGCTACACGCAGAAGACCTGAAATAAAATTAGCTATAATTAAACTTTTTAATTGGGTTGAAGTAAAAACCATTAGTGTTTACAATTTTTAGTGTTTCTATAACTAGGCTGAGACGTAATTTTAACAGAATTAATCGTTTACGAACTTGCTGTTTGTTAATATTTATTAAAGCATTAGATGTCTAACAGGGTTAACTTTTCAGATTATTGTCTATACTATTTCGTGTTTAAAGTCATTTTCTATTAAACGTTTCAAAATCCAACATACAATTTTGTGCACATTCCTATCAAAAAGCTTTTGAGTGATAATGTATTTCTAATATGCGTCCATAAAATCACATTTTTTCCAATGCACGCTTGGAAAAAGCACAAGCTCGTGACACATCAGCTTAACGTTACAGTCAACACATTCGCGTTCAAACGCACAAAGTCGCGAAATAGCGATGTTGCTCCGATACAATCTTTAAAACGTGCGTTTTTATATCGCGATCGAAAGCAGAGAGTTCTTGAAATCGCATATCGCTGATGACTTAAGGAACATATCGGCTGCAACTCTATCTGCGGTATACTTACTGGCTACAATACTCGACGCATAACCCTTTGGAGTCTTTAACGTAGCCGGGCCGGCAGCGGCATTCGGTGGGAGAAACACAGTCTCCGTTCTCGCACTTCCCGCAGGAGACTTGGCAGGAGCCGTCTGGAGTCGGCTGGTGGCCGTTATTGCATGTGCACGTGTTCGGAGCGGTGCAGTTACCTGAAGATAACATGACTTTTAGACTTGCGCGTTCCATTTTAAACATTTAAAAATGAGTTAACGGGTCAAAATGCGAAGACTGCTCAACGTTTCGGTTAGGCTGCACCAACCGTGGTCACCCGTTGACTCAGCTCGTATTAACTACTAAAAAATATACGTTTAAAATGTTCCGTATCCAAAGGGCTAAACCGGGACCCTATTACTAAGACTTTGCTGTCGGTCCGTCCGTCTATTAGTCACCAGGATGTATCTCAAGAACCGTGATAGTTTGAAATTTTCACGTCGAACGAAACGTCGGGCAGTAAGTAGTTCGTATTAACAACTAAAAATGGTGTCGCGTTTTGACTTGATAACTTATTTTAAATGTTTAAAATGGACCGTGAATATCTGAAATTCTATTAGTCCTTAACTGTCAAAAGACTCATTTTTCAATTTAAAGTGTTTCACTTGTCATCCTTACCGACTCCTCCACAGTTGTTCCTGCAAATCGGCACGCAGAACCGCCCCTCCACATCCAGCCTGAAGCCTTCTTTACACAGGCACTCCCCACCATCACAATGCCCATTCTGGCAGCCGATGGGGCAAGTAGCCACACACGCTCCGAACTGGTTCCTCACGTGGTCAGGGTAACAAGTGCAGGTGTCGGGCGCGGTGCAGAGAGAATTGACGCAGTCTTGGCTGCAAACAGGCTCGCAGATTCTGAAGTTGTAAACGTTCCTCGCGTAGCCTTTGCAACAAGTCCTGATGCGGCTGAGGTCGGGACGAGACTGGAATGAGTAAATAAATACAGTCAATTTTAAGCATCACATACGTTGTTCTAATTCTGTGCTAAGTAGCTTAGAAAACAGACATCAGAAATGACGACGGTACCACAACACCCAGACCCGAGACTAAAGATAAAAGTTTTGTTTTATATACTGACCCGATCGAGGTAGCTTCATTTGTTTTATGTAAAGATATAATTCATAAGTATTACTAATGTAATCTATATGAATAAAAAAGTATTGACTTGACTTTGACCGGGTATCAAACCCGGGACATAAGAGATGGCGCAACGCCAAAGCCCAGCCCGCTCTCCTCTGGGCTATAGAGGTCGTCAAATCTATATTAAAATCCTATCTATATATCTAATCAAACAAACAGGTGTAATTACATCGTACACACAAATTGTATGTATATTATATGATACGATTATTCGTTTTAACGTTGTGGGCACTAAGACCTATTTAGTTGACGCACTACGAGCATAAAATACTCCACCTCATATAAATTACGGGAACCTACTTAAGAAGCTTGCTCTGATCAGAAAATCACCAGTAACTTAAATAAATAAATGCGCCAGACAATCACACCAATAACCTGGTCTCAAACTAAGGTTTTCCCTTGTACTATGAGCACCAGACGACGGATACTAACTGGGGACGTCATCCCAGCATACCAAGACCCAAGTAAATGTAGAAAAGTTCGTTTTCCAAATTGACCTGACTGGGAATCGAACCCGGGACCTTTCGCGCTTTAGCCGCCTACCTTAGCCACTCCGCCACCGAGGTCGTCGAACTTATACACATAGAACTACTTATACAGGAATATTTTTTAATTACCAGAAAATTTTTAACCACTGTATCAGTATCAGTTACTTATTACATTTATGTATTTATAAATAAAAAAACGGATCTAGTAATTTATCTCTTTAAAACAAGTAAATAGCAGGCAATCTATCATTTTACTACGACTAGCGCGCATCAATACTACGTTTTCATTGAATAATCGCATCGTTTCCTTGTTTACGCACACACACTCATAACGCGGGTGTGTGGCGGGGGAGACGCAGCGGGCGGCGGCGCAACCCCTCAACACCTGCGCCCGCGCAACGTACGTACTAGTTTCGTCTTGACCGTTGACCGTGACCTACTTAACGTCACATGACACGCGCGCGCGAAATTAATCACTGGACTGAGAATTATTTCTTGTGGCCCAGGCCACACGGTTCGTTTTACGTGAGCAGACATGCTCAAGGACGAGGAAGACCGGCGCTCTCACAACACTTGTACGACGACGTGGTTGCGTACTTCGAAGAAGACCCGCGAGGAAGCACTAATGAAATGATGCCGCTCGTCAGTTTGGCATATGCTCAGTACTCCGCCTGGAAAATAATTCATTCGGACGGCTTGCATCCATACTATTACCAAAAAGTACAACAGCTGACGTCCGTGGACCGAGCGCCGAGGATTGCTTTGTGTAATTGATTGTTAAACAATCCTAACGCCAATGTATCGTTTTCAAATGAATGCCTGTTTACGCGGATTGGAGTCAATTTTTTTATTGAGATTAAGTGAAGTGTTTATGTTAGTGAACCAAACACAGTTGAAGTGTTAAAGCAGTGAATTTTAGACGCTTTTAACCAAGTGCGACAACAACAAAATGTCCTTATTTCTGTAAAAGGAAACTGACATAAAAGGGCGCGCCTGTGCATTGATAATGAAGGTAAACATTTTAAACAATTATTAAAATCCGTGTAGGTAGATGTTGTGTAGATTTTAGGACAATACAAAAGTAATGCACACAATAAATAGCTCTTTAAATACGCCAAGATTCGTTTAAATTGTAAGTTAGGAGCTACCTAGTTTTGAAAACGTGATATTTTCGACAAATAAGTAGATACCTAATAACTAAAACGTAACGTAACGTGTTGCAAAACGTAACGTGTTTTTCCTAAGCAAGAAAAAGTATTAAGGGATAGTTAGATTACAAAATGAAAGTGTTTTGACTAATTTGATTATTATTACGCTTACGCGCGGAAGCGCCCTTTTGGGGAACTCAGCTGAGTGGGCGTTGTCAGTGCACTCTCAACCTTATTCCGATTCCATGTTAATTTGTTTTTCTTTGAGAAAGGTAGTAAGAAGTAACCTACGATAGTGAAACAAGATGTGCGTTTTTCATTGACATGTTGCGTGCCAATAGTTTCATTGAGTAAAAAGACGGATGTCCATATACATTTTTTGTCAATTTCAGTAAAAAACAAAGCGTAATAACTCTGTCATTTTTAATCGAAAAAAAAATCGGTTTGCACTTTTACAATTAAGACCTTTGTCTACATACGTGATTAAATTTTTTATGGTAAATAAAAAATAACGGTGTAAATTATGATAAATAAATGTATACAATAAAGAAACAGACTGCAATTTGTATTTTAGGCTACATTTTTAATCCACCTATAACGTGCGGGACTTTGGCGTCGCGCCATTTCTGAGTTTCCGGGTTCGATCCTCGGTCGGGTCAATATGGAAAAAGAATTTTTTTCTGTATTGTCTCGGGTCTGGGTGTTGTGGTACCGTCGTTGTTTCTGATTTCTATAACACAAGTGCTTTAGCTACTTATTACAGAATTAAAGCAATGTATGTATGTGATGCTGTCTTTAAACTTGGCCAATGAAAAAAATGAGCTTATTTTTTTTTAATCTGGTATTTGTGATCCAGTCCGTTCCCCTACTAGTGTATTTATTTATTGTAGTTGTTACATAGAATTGATGATCATCAACAACTAGCTGTTACGCGCGACTTCGTCCGAGTAATTTCGGAAGAAAATCCGTAGTAAACCTTCATGTTACTGTACAACCGTTCAATACCTAATTCATTTAAGTTTATTTGCATTCTTTCACATTAAATTCTTATCATATTTTCTGCAGTAAATGTACCAACAACTTAGTACTAAAACGAAACTTCCACTTTTTATCAATAGATGGCGTTGTACTACTTTACATCGCGATGACGAGATTTTCCGCGGATTACATAAGTAGTGCTCGATACATGATAATTATAATCTTGTTTTCAATAAATTGGTGATCCATTCAGTTACAGTACTAAATCTAGTTTGATACCTCTCTCCTTACCTAATTTCATCTAAAACCCTTGAATGCCCAGTTCAAATATTTGAAAAACCATCTATTCTAGTTACGGATACAAATAAATTATACGAGGCGTTAGCTAAAACGATTAACGGACGACTGATTAGAGATGGGCCAACTCGGAAAAAACATAACTCGAGTTAACCCGGGTTAAAATCCACGTAACTCGAGTTGAACTCGAGTTACGTAACTCGAGTTAACTGGATGGACAAGTAAATGTTTTGGATGTTTGAGTTTTTACCCATTTATTCCCTCAGTTGTTCCAATTTTTATCTGTTTCAATTCCTATGTATTGGGAGAGTTATACCTACTAACTAAAGAAACAAAAGAGTTATTGTTTAAAATCGAATCATTTATTGAACTATTTTTGACTCGAATTTTAATCAAAAATAATACATATATTCCCACTATATTTGAATGTACACGTACACATCTTACACGTAACACGTCCACTAACTGAAGACGAATCGAAAACATCCCAAACTAACGATGTTTTTTTGGGACCCGGCATTTTTCAAAAACAAATATCGCACAACACGCATTTAGAGATAACCTCAAATGTTGTTTGTTCTGAATGAACGAATGAATATAGTGTAGTGACTATATTCATTTCATTCGTTCACAACAGACTATATTAAAGTCTCAAACGATCGGCAAACTTCGCTCCATGTCGGTTCTATTCGGTTTTCGAACTCGAGTTAGAGAGAGTTCAACTCGAGTGGATTCGAGTTACGCCCAACTCGAGTTAACTCGAGTTAGCTACTCGAGTTGACCATCTCTACGACTGATGACAGCTGATATGGAAAGTTAATTATGTAACGGTTAGTGTTGCCGGATAATCGATTAATCGATTATCCCCCCCTCAAATAATCTAATAATCGATATGACAATCGATAGTATCGATATAATCGATTATATCGATACCTATTTTTATTAGATATAATCGATTATAATCGATTAATTTGCAATTATTTTTAGATAGTATCGCCATGACGGTACAGTTCAAGTAGGTACCAAGAAACTTAGCTATCACGTTTTATGAATAAAAAGTAGGGTATAAATGGGTCAATCAACTTTTAAGTGTACATCAATAATAAATTTTACTTTTTTAATTTTAATTGTTTTTTTTTATATTTTAACATTTTTTCTTTAGATAATTATTTATATTTTAAGAATCCACATAGAGCAGCACGATTTATTTAAATAAAATAGTAAATTTGACTCTGAAATCCACATGACTCTAGTTATTGATTAATTAGATGGCAGTCGTTACACAATCATGTCAGACAGAGGCCTACTGCTAGTAGTAGGTGGTTTGAAAACTCTGACACCAGAGATCATCGGATCGTTCATCCACTCGGTGTTCCACACGTAAAGAAGTAAAAAGTTGAAATTGGTCAAAATATCAATCTAATTTATATTAAATGCTCTAGACTTTGTAAGAGGCTCTTTAGTGACTAATTATTGAAAGAAAAAGTATTGCTTTATGCTGATTATATCGTTTATTGTCTTATGGGCAACCAAAATTTCCCACGCACAACGGTTTTGGTTGTCCAAGTGACTGGTTGTCCGAGTGACATTTATCAGTCTTTGCGCTTCCTGATAAAAAATAATTATATTTTGAATTAGGTCTTACGCGCAGCGAAAAATATAGATAAAATAGAATATATTTCACTTTTATTTACTACGATATATCAAATATTTACGTTTTTGTGCTGGTTGTCCGGTGGACACACAATAAAGCCACCCAATTTTTCAAAATGCGCGCGACCGACTGACACCGCGGCAATGATGAAATAAAAATAGCGGTTAGATGAGTGTTGTCACCAAATCGACCGACTTATTGTCAAGGCACTGATCAACCCATCTATGTTTTGGTTTCGGAACTTTTTTACCGTTGTCCGGTGGAAATCGGAATAATAAAATATAATAGGGACCAAAACGAACATGAAAAAAATTCGGTAAAATTATGAAACAAACAAAAATCTATATGCTAGCATCTTAGTGAACATTGTAATGAATAATTATGTACAAGCGTAATTAATTGCCATATAGTACTTCTTTGTATAAAGTAATGTTTCATTATAATTAGCGACTGGGGGACAAATAAAAAAACACTACATCCAGATGTTTTGTCACCTGGACAACCATTAAAATTCCAGTTTAATAGTGATTTATTTAAAATAAATTACTCGTATGTTTGCTTAATAATAATATAAATGCGACATATGTCAAAAAACCACTTAATTTTCTTTAGAACTGCGATTATTGGTCAGGGACAAAACATATTACTTACAGGACAAATAAAAGTTGATTGACCCATATAACTTTTTCACTGTTTCATTTTGAATGTGTTATGTCTAAGAAGACATTATATGACGATTAAATCTAAAAATAATTGCAAATTATTCGATTATATAGAAATAATCGATTATATCGATAGTATTGCTTTCAACTTGATATCGATATAATCGATTATATTGTATTTGACTTAGATTATAATCGATTAATCGATTATAATCGATTATATCTAATAAAAATAGGTATCGATATAATCGATTATATTGATAGTATCGATACTATCGATTTTCATATCGATTATTAGATTATTTAGGCCTCTTTTGGAATAATCGATTATAATCGATTTACAATCGAATCGACGGCAACACTAAACGGTATCAACGTCTCGTAGTTGGTTGGGGAATGGATAGTCATTTTTAACACATTACGGATCGTAAAATATTGGACCCGGGCATACGTAGTTTTTGCGTGAAAGAATAACAAACATACATTATACAAAAATCCCGCATTTTTAATAACAATTAGAACTTACCCCATTCCCAGCTGGGATGTGTGATTTATCTAGTACTAAATTGGCAGTTCTGAAAATAGCAGATATTTTGTTTTATTACTCACTAGCTACTACTTAAAGTACCTTGTCTATATTTTAATCCAAGTTTCGAGCTATATTTGTGCCAAATTTCATAAAATAAACATTTTCCCATATAAACTTTCAAAGGTGGTATCACCCCTATCCCCCCTTCTTTTATTACACAAAGTAGCCTATGTCCGTTCTTGAGGTTCAACGTATACCTATACCAAATTTCGTCAAAATCGGTCGAGAGGTTTAAGCGCGAAAGCCTAACAGATAGACAGACAGAATTACTTTCCCATTTATAATATTAGTAGGGATAGTAGGGATGTATAAAATACTAGCGTCCCACCGTGGCTTCGCACACTTATTTACTATTTATATTATCTATATTAGAAACAGAAAAATGTTATTTCCCCTTGCGGTGCGGGAATCGAACCCACGAGCTTCACTTATCGCGCGTGCTGCTCTTCCAATTTCTAATATTTCAAGTTCGCTAGTACGGCGTAAAGTACTATAAAAATAAAATATCGATTATATTATCTAATTAAACTGTAACATCAGGTGGGAAGAAGTCAATATTGAAGTGTTATAAAAAAAAACTTACGGCACTTCTATGTAGCAGACCCCAATTTCGAAGTTGAGAGCTGGTACCTGGCCTGGTCTGCCGCCATTTGATGTGTGTTTGTAGCCGCCATCTTGGTTTGTTTGGTTGTTATAAAATCTGGATAAAAATAATTAAAATTGTTACCAATGATACTTCAAATTAAATTACAATTTTAACAACCATTGCCATTTTTACATTCTACTGACAATTACTTTATAGTCGCCCTACTTCCCTAAAATTGTGGGGTGGAAGTTTGTCTGGATGATTCCGCAATTTACACAGTAGAAAGCTAAAACAATGCGGATTGTTTTCAGCAAAAAAATCGAGCATATTTTTTTAACCCTTTACAAGAGGGGATAATATTATATTCGATATTTAAGAATCTGACAGCGAAACGGATCGCAATGTATCGAGGAAAAACGACCGCACCCAATAAAACCTACGAAACGTTGAAAATAAAGCATCAAAGGCTAGACAGCCCACCTCATCAACGCTCAGTCCTATAAATTTACTTATCTTACACAATATCCTATACTGGTTGTAACGGTGAATACTGGGCTGGTTGTGGTCGGCCGGTTGCGGCTAGCTGATCGTCATATTCCATCCTAGAGCGTGTTCCTCCTTACAAAAACGTGTGCCCCCTGGGGTGCTGGTTCTACCGGATCAGGCATTGCATCCTTGATGGGTGTGGTTAGTCAATCGATCAATAATCATCAGGGAATAAAATTGTAAATGGTACTTTACGCAGTTTTCAAGAAAGGATGCAAAATATAAACGCTACACAAAGTAAATTATAAGAAGTCGCGACCGGAACTAGTAAACTTTGGCGATTAATCGACGGATGGTGTCATCCACTCAATTATAATATAATTTAGATTAAAATTCAAAGTCACATTGTTCATTAATATTGTTTATTAGATTATAAACTTGTAATCATGTTATTGTAGTTAGTTTTTCTTTTAATTGCAACAATTAATTTATGTTGGACTGTAAATAATTACTTTATTGTCTTCGATAAAAATCGGCCCAAAAACTAGATTCCGAGACACGGTTGTTCGACGTTACGCTACTCCGACAAATGGTTATCTACTATAAAAAAATAAGACGAATCCTTCCTGACGCTATTACACCAGAATGCACGAATCGATTTCCACGGTTTTGCATTCGTTGGAAAGGTCTCGGTCTCCGTAAAAAAAAAATCAGGAAAAATTTCAACAGAAAAGCGGAAAAATCCTCTAAGGCGAAACGAAGTCCGCCGGGACCGCTAGTTTTTTATATATTACGTCTATTTTTATGGATTGAACGAGTCCATTTAGATCAGCGGTGTAACCTAACTAAGGTTACACCGCAGTAAGGTCAGATTCAGTTTGGTTAGGTTAGGTTCGTTTAATAAACATTTTCATAAATATTACTGGTGTAATTTACATGAATAAAATAATATTGAACTTGAATTTGTCGGAGTAACGATTTGTTGGAGTAGCGTAACGCAGAACAAACGTCTGTCGGAATTCAATTTTAAGCCGTTCTATTATCGCCAGTACCATATTAAGTTTACGTATAACTACCGAACGCGCTCAAGTGTATGACTAATAAATTGATGTGTTTACCTGCTTATGTCACCTCCTTGGTAGTTGGAGCCGCGGCCTCCCTTCACGGACTTAACCGCCTGGATGTCATGGTCGTATGCGCACGCGCAGGCTACGAAGGCGACCAGGAGAAAAAGCCGCATGCTCACCAGCTGATGTTGTGGAAACGTATTGAGTGAGTTAGCCTGTGGTTGATTAGTGGGGGGTAATGGTCCATCCGATTTAGGTATTGGTTTTAGTATATTAAGCCAATTTTTGAGTGTTACAATAAAGGTTTAATTGGTCGAATGGCAGACCTGACCAGTACCATTTTTTAAGAATGTGTAACTCAGACAGTTGTGCAGATAATTATAGTCCAGGTGCATCCCAAGCCATACGTTTTGTGTGTACTGTTGATAATAAATGCAATTGCAACCCACGTAGAGTATTAAACCACTTGTCCACGTAGGCAATTTGGGTACCTGCTTTATTATTGTCGTCTTTTTTACTTATTTGTTTAATACACACGGAAAACTACAATTATAACAAGCAAGTTAACTTAATATAATAGTTTTGAGTTAGATTGCAACCCAGGTTCATTTAAAATCAGGTATTTTTGAAAAAAGTAGGTATTGATGAAACTATCTTAAATTAAAGCTTTTTACTCGATTGTGCCATGAAATAAGCTGAAACTACTAGTAATACTAACAGTGGTCTATTGCTATATCAATTACGAAAGCCAAAAAAGAAAATGCCGGCAAGAAGCTTATTCAATTTGTTAAGTTTGCAGAATGAACCATATTGCTTAGCGTGTATTACTTTAGACTTTGTGATCCAGTTTGGGTTAGGAGAGAGAGAGCAGATAACAAATTAAGTTAGTATTTAGTTTTAAGAGGTAGGCGGAAGTGCATGATTTCCATATGTAGCACTCATTCACGGAAGTATAGTTATTGAAATATTGATTCTAATGTTTGCTCTGAAACGTTAACATCTCGCATAAAAAGGCATAGAAATGGTCAAATATTTTAATAAATCGGACTTATTTCGTTTTTAAGATAAATGAATCATGAATTTGGGATAAATATATCACATAGGTACACGTCCATAATTATTTTTTGCACATTTGATTAAATGATGATCATTTTTCTGTTCAATCTTATCATTTGTAAAACTGACTTAGAAATTAACACAAAATATTAGGGGAACTTTTAAAATAGAATTAAAACTGCCAAAAATAGTAGTTCATTTGCCAGCATAGTTTGTCCTTAAAAGCATTGAAAAAAATATGAAACCGACTTCCGTAAATTTTGTTTGAAAAAAAAAAGACTAACATTGTCATTTGCACAAAACACAAGGTGAACTTTTAAAATAAAAGAAAAACAGCAAAAACCATTTGCTCATTTGCCAATATATTATTTCCATAAAGGCATTTTTTACGGTATGTTTATTTTGTCTAGTGAGACGGCAGAATTTCTCATGACTTACCTCAATATGTCTAGTCCACTTAAAGTTTAGTACAGTACTGAGATTATAATGTTATTCGCTCTGGCACGGAGGTCGGGTGGGCCAACATAACAAATGCTAATCGGTTCTGTAGGCATTTGTCCATCATATTTTTTTGCTAAATTTCTGTGTCGAAAATTCTAAATGTTTCGACTTCATAATGTGCTTTTTACTTACCATATACCTAGCAATAAATTAATTCTGACATCCAGACTATGAATTATGCATATAAAAATAACAATGCAATGTCATTTAAATTTTCCAATAAATCATTGTTCAAATAAATAATTTCTATTTTAGCACGATACATGATATCATCATATTTCGGTAAAAGTTAAATAAGTAAGTAAAAGAGATGTACTGCAGTCTACCAACAGACAGATATGGCGCGTACATTATTCCAATAACTATAGTTTTACTATTTTTTTAAATTTACGTTTGTTTTTTTACAGCTGCTACACCAAAAAAAGGAAACAATCAAACAAAAGGTTTCGTTTTTGAAGATAAATTAAAAGTAAGGAAGTAAAAAATTGGTTTTTGATTTGCATAAATAAAATAAATATTTTATTTTTTTAAAACCCTTTATTTGAATTCGAAGTAAGTTAGTTACGATTATGAGAAATAAAAATTGCTATCGGTCGTCAGTTCCGACATATTTAATTTTTGGGAGTAGACCCCCAAATTAGTTTTGAAAATTTGAAAACTAGTGATACTATCAAAATTATGACAGACAGACAACGTATTTATTGCTAATGCCCGGTTTCAATATTTGAAAAACGATCCGTTCTAGTTTCGGATGGTAATTCATTACACAAGGCGTAAGCTAAAAAAGACCGATGACAGCTGAAATGGAAAGAGACTACTGATGACAGCTGAAATGGAAAGAGACTACTGATGACAGCTGAAATGGAAAGAGACTACTGATGACAGCTGAAATGGAAAGAGACAACTGATGACAGCTGAAATGGAAAGAGACTACTGATGACAGCTGAAATGGAAAGAGACTACTGATGACAGCTGAAATGGAAAGAGACGACTGATGACAGCTGAAATGGAAAGAGATGACTGATGACAGCTGAAATGGAAAGAGACGACCGATGACAGCTGAAATGGAAAGAGACGACTGATGACAGCTGAAATGGAAAGAGACTACTGATGACACCTGAAATGGAAAGAGACGACCGATGACAGCTGAAATGGAAAGAGACGACTGATGACAGCTGAAATGGAAAGAGACGACCGATGACAGCTGAAATGGAAAGAGACTACTGATGACAGCTGAAATGGAAAGAGACGACCGATGACAGCTGAAATGGAAAGAGACTACTGATGACAGCTGAAATGGAAAGAGACGACCGATGACAGCTGAAATGGAAAGAGACGACTGATGACAGCTGAAATGGAAAGAGACGACTGATGACAGCTGAAATGGAAAGAAACGACTGATGACAGCTGAAATGGAAAGAGACTACTGATGACACCTGAAATGGAAAGAGACGACCGATGACAGCTGAAATGGAAAGAGACGACTGATGACAGCTGAAATGGAAAGAGACGACTGATGACAGCTGAAATGGAAAGAGACGACTGATGACAGCTGAAATGGAAAGAGACGACTGATGACAGCTGAAATGGAAAGTCAATTTGAAATTAGAATCAACGACTCGTAGTAAAACGGAAAGTCATTTTTGACACATTACGAATCGTATAGTATTGAAACTGGGCATACGTTGTTTTAGGTAAATATTTAGTGCAATAAAGAGTCTCGATTTACGTACGTAGATACATTTCTTCGGAATCTAATCACCTCTTAAAAAAGCATTGCGTTTTAACCTGTAGGACTACTTTCAAAAATGAATTATGTCGATGACAGATAGCAATTTTGAATTCTCAAAACCAACGAACTTTTAATGCAAATAAAGTGTTGACATAAACAAAAATATTATTTATGCAATTCAAAAACAACGATTGAATACCCAAACTTTCTATTAATCTTCAAAAAACAAGAATTTTTGTTTGTTTTCTTTTCGATTTTGGTAGTAAGATGTCCGATTGATTAGTTGAATAAGTTTAAAGTTTTTATAAATAATAATAAATAAATATATTAAATATTGGACAACATAACATACATTGCTCTGATTCTGTGGTAATTAGCTGAAGCACTTGTGTTACAGAAATCAGAAACAACGACGGTACCACAACACCCAGACCCGAGACAATATAGAAAAGTTTGTTTCCCATATTGACCCGACCGGGGATCGAACCCGGAACCTCGGAGATAGCGCGATGCTGAAGTCCGGCACGCTCGCCTCTCGGCTACGGAGGTTGTCATAAATAGATGGACTCTCACTTCAAGTAACGTCAAATAATAGACTGACTTACTTGAGAACATTTTCCTCAAACGTCAAAGCGTGCGGTTTTCTTATAGAACATTTGAACCCTGATTCCGGTTAGCCAAGATAGCGTCATAAACATCGGAAACGATGAGATAATGCGAACTGTTTTGCATATATTTTGTGCACGAGTTAATTTTTTGTTTGGAAGCTATTGTCAATTATTTATAGATCTCATTGTTGCCGATTGCTTGTTCTTATGGGTACCTATTACAGAGTGTTACAGAGTGTTTGACGACCTCGGTGGCGCAGTGGCTAAGGTAGGCGGCCAAAGCGCGAAAGGTCCCGGGTTCGATTCCCGGTCGGGTCAATTTGGAAAACGAACTTTTCTAAATTGACTTGAGTCTGGGTGTGCTGGGATGACGCCCCCAGTTAGTATCCGTCATCTGGTACTCATAGTACAAGGGAAAACCTTAGTTTGAGACCAGGTGATTGGTGTGATTGTCTGGCGCATTTATTTATTTATTTATTTATTTACCTATTAATGGGTTCACTTTTTTCGTATGGAAATATGTTGGATTTGATGACGGATAGCAATTTTTAATTCTCTAATGCCCGGTTCCAATATTCTACGATTGGTAATGTGACAAAAATGACGATCCATTTTTCTCCACCTGACAAGTCGTTACTTCAAATTTTCAATTTACTTTTATTTTTATACATGATCACTTCTAGCTATATCTAATATAGCGACCCGCCCCGGCTTCGCACGGGTGAAATAGGTACTAAAATATGTACGTATTATACATATAAATATTGCAATTTATTTTATTACATTGACTCCTCCCTTACCCCAGTGACGCTTGGAGCCTACATCGCATGCTGGCTAGCTGAGCGCGGTGAGCGGCAACCAAGCGACTTTTTTCTAATACTTGCATTATTAAACTCATGATATCTTTCGAATTAAATGTCCGAATTGAATAATTCAAAAAGTTATATAAAGGTATTGAAGCTATCTTGAATATAAAGTAATTTATTTTGATAAGGATTAATACCAAGGTACAAATAAAGAGCCTTTAAAAGAGGCGGCATATTAATAAATTTTTTAGATTAAAAAATCGCTTATTGTGACATAACTATAATATTTAGTCATATTCTATCCCGACATTTTTTGTAGATAATGATGAGTTCTGCAAAGTCGTAGTGCATGACTTTGTTCTATCATCAATAGTTTTCGCAGCGCACGCGATGTAAGGAATTTTTCAGGTCACCTTTAATTACATTATTGAAGTTTTAGTAAGGATCCCTAATTTTTTTGAAAATATAATATAGCCTATGTCACCGGTAGATAGTGTAGCTTCCCACCGGTGAAAGAATTTTTCAAATCTGCCAAGTAGTTTCGGAGCCTATTCAATTCATACAAACAAACAAACAAAAAATCAAACCTTTCCTCTTTATAATATTAGTATAGATTACTATTCGTAACTAGAACGGATTGTTTTACAAATATTGGAACCGGGCGTTAGTCGCAACCTCAGTTCATAGAAATATTCTGTGGTCGCAACCAATTCCCTTCGAATGCGTATCAAGTGTTTTCATAAAACCAAATATTATTAATGGAAATCAAAAACCACATTTTAACTCCCGAACTTTTAATTAATCTACAAAAACGACAACCTTTCGTTTTTTCGTTTCGCTTTTGGGATTAGACCCCCTTTTTTCCTGATGAGGGGAAATGCTTTGACGTACCGTCACCCGAGGGAGGTGACGGCATGCGTGGGACTCCCCGCCCTGAGAAGGGCAGGACTACTGGACTACCCACTAAAACCCCACGGTTGGACCTCATCGCCTGAGTGGTGCTGCTATAGGAAATCGGATCAACCTACCCAAACACAACTGAGATTAGATCACTAGGTGGTAAATGTATTCAAATGACTTGGTCCAAAGTGAGCTACACATAGCAATAAGTTAGATACTGATACTGTAACTGATCTGCTGAGTTTCTTACTGGTGTCTTCTCGGTAGATATAGGTTCCGGACCGGAAGTAGAATCACTTTGCATTCTATTCAATGACGATTCAAAAGTGTTATATTATTATGTAACCTACTTGAATAAAGAAATATTTGAGTTTGAGTTTGAAATAAGGATAGGTATCGGTATACATACCGTAATTACTGTTAATTACGGCGCTGTTGGTGATCTCGCCCTGTTTTTTTAGGGGGGTTGGGGGGGGGGGGGATTGTATTGGCGCACCCTACCGCAGCTTTGGGGGAGGCAATAATAAAAAATAATAATCGCTCTAACCTCTTGCTTGGTTTGCATAAAGCAGGTGCTCACTATATTAAATCAAAAAAATGTAACCTAACTAAATCGCAATGCAAATTATTTTAACACTAAATGGGATGTTTCGTAATGTGATAACAACGTAATAACAGCACCCACGCCTGACCTCGGCTTATCTGAATGCATGTTCCAGACAGTAAATAGATGTATTTAGCAACATTCCTTTAGGTATTTAATTAGGTACCTAAGCTAAGGGAATAGATTCGAGCAACAAAATTTTCCGAACTTAGTTGTTGCTCGAAGCTAGAAGCCTCTTACCGAATAAAAATATGTTGGATGCAATGATGGTTAGTGATTTTAAATTTTACTGTCGTAATAACCTAACATCTAATGCGAATAAAGCGTTTAAAATATCATTCATGGCAATCAGGAAGCAAGTATGTAGGTACCTCCCGAATTATCGATTATTCTTCGAAAACGCAACCTTTCGTTTGTGCGTTTAGATTTTGCAGTAGTAGGTAGGTAAATTGAGGTACATAATTTTAAATAGAGGTTACCCTAGAACCATACCCATATTAGAATTACAGCAGAAACACAAAGAGGGCTGTACCCCAGGGTACGGTTCTAGGGTTGAAACACGATTTCTTCATGGATTTCTATGAAAATACAAAACAATGACGTCACCAATTTTTATTATCACCCCACAGACTACTTGCTAATAAGTCTCGATAAGTTTCAAAATTGTGTTTTAAAGATAATTTAAAAAATTAATTATCATCATAATAATATTATAGCCAATATCTTCCAGGGGGTCTACTCTCATAAACGAAATATGTCGGATCCGACAACGGATGGCAATTTGTAATCCTCATAACCATAAATAAATCACTTCGAATGCAAATTAAGCGTTTTCAAAAAACAAAATATTATTTATGCAAATCAAAAACCACCTCTTCATTCCCAAACTTTTGAATAATCTTCAAAAACGAAACCTTTCGTTTGTTCGTTTCGTTTTCGAGAGTACCCCCCCAGTTCTCTTTACGGCATTGATACCTACCATAAAATAATATTTGTTTGGTGTACCTAATTTGTAAATTTTCTATTTTCTTAAACTTGGGTCTTAGATTGACTAAATAGCTCAAACTTGCCGTTGTTTAAAATTTGTTATGTTCATCAGACACACTTCGAACTTTAGACCTAAATAGGTAGACATAATAATACATTTTGAACTACAAGTGTTAACAAGAACTATAAAATATTGAATAAAATTCGTCATTAGAATAAATAAAATCAATTCCTGAATTTGTGATGGTGCATTTGTAATATTTCAGTAAACTTTGGTTTTTGAGATATTTTTTGTAATAAATAAATTAAAGTTAGGTACATATCATCGTAAGTGGGTACTGTATCAAGAAAAGAGATAATATTGGACAACATCACTTACATCACATACAATGCTCTGATTCTGTGGTAAGTAGCTTAAGCACTTGTGTTACAGAAATCAGCAACAACGACGGTACCACACCACCCAGACCCGAGACAATATGGAAAAGTTCGTTTCCCATATTGACCCGACCGGGGATCGAACCCGGAACCTCAGAGATGGCGGTCGCCAAAGTCAGGCCCACTCGCCTCTCGGCTACGGAGGTCGTCAGATAAGAACCTATTATTTTATTTGAAATATCGAATATCCTACCTACTCACACAGGAAACCTTTGGGTTTGAAGATTTATTGAAAATTCATGAGGTAAAACGTGGTTTTTGAGTTGCTTTTGTAGTTTTTTGTTTTTTTTTTAATGCTTTATTTGTATTTAAAGAAAGTTAGTTAGTTTCAAAACTTCGACATCGTATTCGATGTACCTACTTAGTTTTTGGTAATAGGTCTCTGTATTATTCTAAAAAACTGTAAAATAATTTTGTATTAGGTACCTGTCCTCCATAAGGAATTTCAGTAGTTCCTCTTCTTACCGCTGCGGCGCTACTATTATTTTTATAGTATTTTCTCACCTTTATAGGTAAAAAAACAAATAAAATTATTGGTTTTTTTTTAAATACAAAAAGGCTTGTTGGGTATTTAAAAATACTTACCACTTTTAGGTTACCTTTTTTTCGGAAAAAAAATAAAATTCACATTTTATTTCACAACTTTATGTGTCTACTTTGTTCTTAATTAATTATCCACAAAAATATATAATAGGTTAACATTAAAAAGTCTTTGGCAAATAATTACGATTGAATTCTTGTCTCAAAAACGCCATCTACATCGCTTGCTGTGAACTAACATCCAAGCAATTTCATGTTGCGCGCCATCTATAAATAGTAGTAAAACTAAAGTTGCACTGGTCATAATTCAGTGACCGCTTCGCCGTTCAGATTAAGGATTTCGACAGCGTGTTCTGACGGTGGTCTCCAACAAGGAATCTCAGCATACAAGGGTTCTGATGTAGTTGCGTCGATAACGTCCAGTTTTGCTTCACATTTCATGGATTCAATAGTACACTCTGTAAGAGACGCGCGTTGTACTTGAAGGTGTTCGCTAGTACCAATAGATGGCGTTGTTATGCAATGTGTCTGTTGTGGAGGTGGAGGCCAAAATTCTTGACTTCTTCGTGGTAAATGGTCGTAGTGGCATTCCAAAATATCTGAAAATTTCAAATTGTTAAGTTTCTTTATCATATTTTTTTTTTAAATCATTAAAATTAACAATATTATACATACCCCTGAAATTTTCCAGCATAATAGGGGAGATTGTTTGTACCATGACTGGCCTCATAAATTGTTTTAAATTTCTGTCCAATGTTGAAATTGGTTGATAGTGACATTTGTCTAAATTTGGTGGGTCTGAAAAAAAATTAAAAACATTAAAAATCAAAAAGAGAATGTGGCCCATGAGGGGATCGAACCCGCGACCTTCGCGTTATTAGCACGACGCTCTAACCAACTGAGCTAATGGGCCGATGTTCTATGTGACGAAAATAACGTATAAATATTGTACCTTACAAATCCTATTCCAATCATTCAACTTACCTGGCAGTGGTGTATGAAAAATACTCCTTACGTATGGCGGCGGTACGTCATTGTTATCAATCATAACTTGCATTCTGATATCGTTTATCTTCCTCACGTCTTCATACCTCGGTTTTTTACATCTCTCTATCATCACAATGATCACTGCCACAGTGATGACGGCCAACATCACTCCTCCCGCTATACTTATCACCGATATCAGATCGACTGAAGATCTCTCTGTCCCTTTCTCGCTCATGACAGCGGTAATATGCTCCGGCTCTGTCAAAATATGAAACGTCTCTTCATCCCCAGGTTTGTCAGTTGTTACTGTTATGTTAGTTTTAGGATTAGCGGATTTTGCTACTAATACTTTAGTTGCGTTAGTTCTATCTACAGTTTTTCTTGTTGTTTTCATTTCGACAGTCGTCGTTTTTGCTTCTTGCTCTTCCGAAGTATTCCTTTTGACGGTCAGATGCTTATTCGAAGGTTTAATTATTGGAGTTTTCTCGGTAGTTGTGATAGGTTTGAGAGTAGTATTGCTAACAGTAACGTTTCCTTGAGGTAGAGTGGAGTTAGTTGAAGAAATTGTTATCGTCAAGTTAGAAGAGTTCAGTTTGTTTGTGACTGCATTCTTCGTGCTTGTCATGCTGTTAGTTATATTATTTACAAGTTTTGTAGAAGGCAATCCTCTTGTTGTCAATGTTGATGGTTGTGATGTAGAAGTAATACTAGTAGTCGTTTTACTAGGAGGTGCTGTGGGCTTAAACACACTTTTGGTAGTAAAAGTACTTAATGTAGGCAAATGATCAGTTCTCAATGAATTATTGTACAACTTCATTGATGGAATTGACGTTGATGTTTGAACATACATGGGTTTGGTAATCCCTTCTGACTTACTGAAAGATTTAGCAACTGTTGTATTCTTATGGGACAAATACGAAGAGGTCGTTAATGCTATTTTCTTGAAAGTCGAATAAGAAACAGACGTAGGTATTATTGACACTATTATTGTCTTCGGCGTTGTGTTTGGAAGTATTTCGATTTTCGTGGCGTTCTTATATTTAACCGGAGCTTCGTGGTTAATTTTCAATTTGATTTCAGTTACGGGCGATTCACCTTTTTGGGCTGGTCTTATCCATATCTCTTTCGGCTTGAACTTAATAGTTGTAGGGAAGAATTTTATTGTTGTCTCAGCTTTCCTGGAGGTTTCTGCCTTTGCTGTACTCGTTGTATGAACTTCTTTTACCGTCACAGGCATAGTGGTTTTAGGAACTTCGGTAGTGGTAACCTTCGTTCTTAGATTATTTTCAACCTTTGGAGTTATTGGGTGGACAGTTGTCGTAGTAGTCGTTATAAGCTGTGTCGCTAAAGACGTTTCCATCAGATAAGTACTTTTTGTCACAGGCACTTCAGTTCTGTTGTAAATTGAACTCTTTCCTGCCATACTCTGGGTGGTTACTTCTGTAAAAGTACCGAATGTTGTCTGTTTTTCGACGTCTTGGGTTATATTTCTGTAAGTACTGATCGGTTTTGCTGTAGACACGGGTACTGCTGTAGTTGTTTTGATCTCCGTTTTCTTATTGGACAGCAGAATCTGTGGCTTTATTGGTATCCTCTCAGTGGATAATGTCGTCGCTTGAGTCGTACTCAATGTAGTTGGAGCTTTAGTAGTTGTAGTACTTTGGGAGGTAGTTATAAGCGTAAATGCTGTAGTGGAAGGAGCAGAGTGTTTAGTGGCTTGGGAAGTAGTTAGTAAATCTGCGGCTGGTGTCGTTGAAGTTGTCGTGGTTGACAGGGTATCACAACTGGAACATAAAAAGGAAACCAATTAATAGCGTAATTCAAGAATGAAGATTAGATTGGGTAACTTTTATACTAAATATTAATGGTGATAGTTCACTGGGGAAAATTAGAAAAAATAACAAACGTAAAAGCGAATCTCTTGAATTGCTAGAGTACCTACAGCCACGATCAATTAAATGTAAACACCTGAGCTTTCTTACGTTACTTTAAAGTTGACTTTAGAATAACATTGTACCTACACAGATTAGCTCACGTGACTGCACAGGGTAGCCTAATTAGTTTGATAAACGTGTAATTATTTCGATTAGGTAGTGATATTTTTCAAGAGCATCTTCATGCTCTAGGATAAAAAGCACGTTAACATGTTGGTCCTTAAGTTAGAAGTCAAAGTCGTATTAAGTAAAACTTACTATCAGATGTAATCAGCCGCTAAAAACGTCTAAGTATTGGTTCTGAAGTCCTAGCAAGGTGTCAGCTGGTGAAATTGCGTTTTGACAAGTTTATAATCTATAGGTTTGATATTGCAAGATCACGTGACATTTCTATGTGAAATATCAATCACATACATTTTTAACTTATTGAAACGATGTCGTAGATCTTCAACTGTCAGTTGGCTAGATCCCCAGCTGTTCTGTTTTACACGCATTTCACCAATCCACACAGGAATCTAATGTTAATGGTTTTAGCATACTGCGGCTTGCTATAGTCATTAAAATTTAATTTACAACGGTAAGAAGCATATGGGTACGATCAGAAGTACGTTAGACTATACACTTTGGACTTTGCGCCGCCCTTTTGTCATGTTCATAAGAACAAATATCGAACTGCAATAGTGTATCTTGACGTGCTGTTGCAATGTTGATCATACGCTGTTGTCCCGATAGTGGGTGCAGTTTCTTTGGACGTAAATTGCCAGTTTCTTTTTTTTTTTGTTTATATTGGGCTGGATGGGTTTATTAAAAAATGAATGCGTCAACGCACCTCTCACCTTGCCATCCGTGGTGGCAGACACATTCTCCAGTAACTGGGGAGCAAGCACCATGCCCTGAGCAGTCCTTGCATTCATGCACGCAGTTTGGGCCCCATCGCTGCGGTGGACAATCTGGAAATAAATATAAAAATTGGACAACATCACATAGGTACATTTAAATTTCAATGTTCAGATTTATTCGTATGTTAGGTGTGCAATGAAGAATACGGATATAGGCTCCTTGGACTAATTGTAAGCGTTCCTAGCAGTTAAATCAAAGTCCGTGGGTTCCACACCAGGGACAAATATTCTCGTAATAAAAATTTGTATTTCTTCTGCTATAAGATGTTTATCAATGTCTTAATGTGTATTATGGTAGTACCGTTGGAGTTGGTTTCCAAAACTTAAATTGTTTTCCACTTCGGGATAGATGTATGCCCTTTGTCTGTCTATTTATTAATGAATTCTGTTTAATCAATCATGAAATGTATACTATCCTAACCATACCTAAATTATTAGTTGTTAATAAGTGTGCAACTTTGGCTGCGACGACTTGTGGCTTAGATAGTATTTCTGTAGTCCAAATATAAGTATGCCTGTGTGCTTATTTCTCCTTATTTATATATCTATATATTCATCTACCTGCACCACACCCGGTTCCGGTCTTCCCACTAGGGCAGATGGGCACACAAGACACATCTCTCATCTTGTATCCGGGACAGCACACCGCCACCTCTGCCGTCCGCTCCTCAGTCTGAAATCGAGAACAAATATTGAATTTTTATATGAATTTAACATTTAGTTAACAAATGTATAGTTAACTTTAATCAAATTAATTAAAGAATAGTCTGTGCCTTCCGTTCAGGTTTACGGTGGACAGAGTGAAGCGATCAGACGGTCTGCCTTCTGATAGCTTTTTCGCGTTGCAAATCTTGGTTTGCACAGTAAAAGAGAGGAAGAGAGAAGGAATAAATAAGCTGAGGGTGCTTGCGGAGTGAAGAGACCAATAGTGAGATTCAGTAATATAAATCATACGTGTGGAAACTGTATTTGAAATATATGAATTAATATGTAAGTAAAAGATGTTAAAGTTCAATACGACTTCAGTCTACCGTTAAAAATTCCAAACTGATTTTCCTCACACTCAAATTCAAAAATGATTAATGACATCGTAATTACGCTGTCAAGAATGCAATAACAACGATTACAGCAATGACAGATAGCCCACAAATGATCTAGTTTTTCTCAAGGATAACCCTAGATGCAAATCCGAGAATTCCAATTAGAGTTTGTTCGATAGAAATTACTGTAATGGTTGTCGACATGGTAACTAAATCACTATATAAATGTGTTATTTGCAAAATACCCTTGATATTGTCGTAATTACATAACCATTCTGAGTTAGCTATGTACAGAGAGACGCATGTCAGACTTTGGACTTTGCATCGCCCTATGTCGTTGGCATAAGATCTAATGTCGAGTTGCAAGTGTATACCTTGACTTGTTCTTGGTCGTTCGCTGTATGTTTACATTTTGTATTTACTAATAATGCCAGCTAGTAACTAATTTTAACGAATTAATGCGTTTGACGAAACTTCGATGACTATCAGGCCTAGCATGTGCCACGAGAGTAAATTTTATCGCGCTCTTAAAAAAATTAAAAAAATCAATGCGTCAACTGCTGATTGGCTGAAAATACGAGTACGGCGTGCTATCACCCAATCAACGATATAGAAACTTTTGTCGTCTCATGCGAGAAATTTGACGTATTGCGCATGCTTGGCCTATATCTCACTTGATGGCAAAAAATAACCTAAACGCTTGTAAACTTTTATAACTAAAATGTCTTTTTTATGGCAAAAAGGTCTTAAAATATATCTGATGGAAAATGTTTGAGCAAAAAATAATGTTTATCTGTCGATCTATCTTGTTACCTCTAGTTTGGTGAGATCCCTCATCTCGATGTTCCACTTGGAGCACCTTGGGGGCATGGAGAAGCACCACACATAGGTCCGGACAGACATCGGTGCACGGTACTTTATCCTCTTCGTTATGTTGTATCTGGAATACAGAAGCTGCTATCAGTTGGTGCAGTTTCTAGAGAAGGATTAAAAAACAAACTGTATCATTTTAACATAGACATAAGGTTAAGAAGAAATATGATGGCATAACCGTCTTCAACCCGGGCTCATATCATTTTACAGAATAGTTTGTAGTTTAAGATGGCCATGTATGATGGGTTCGGTGGTAGATAGTGGAAGGACGTGGAATTCAGTTTGCAAATGCGAGGTTAATTTGAGCAAAGGAGTTCCGAGTGGAATATTAAAACTCAATTGCACCTCGAAACGAGGCTGTACCTACTTAAATAAATCATGTACATAGATACGGTTTTCCTTAAACTTCAACTAAACAACAAAAGTTTAAATTAGGCAAGAAGTATGTTCTTGCCAAACACGAAAATGCTATTTGCATAAGTTAGGAATCCTCTATCTCAAAAACAACTCAACTTTTTAAACGAATGTTGTAGAAAATGTATTCCTCTTTAATATTTATCATAGATAAAAATAATAAAAAACGGATAGGAACCAATATATTGGCAAAAAACGTACACAGAGTCGATCTTTTTACCATTGATCCCTAAGAATCCATGAACGCGACCACCCTATACGTCGGTAGGCTTTGAGACAAGATTTAGGAGGTCAAAATGAAGGTTTGTACGAACTTACACCTTGTTATCTTGATTTCCGAGGTGAAATACGTAAAGTAACTGGACTATTCCACAAGCATGTTTTAAATAAACAAAAAACCTTTGATGGTTACCTGTGGTTTACACACTTCGGTATTACATAAGCACAGCAAAGGGTAAGCATGATGATGGGACAAAGAAACTGAGATTGACATTAACGAAAGGTCAGTAAGGTTACAAGCCCGTGCTTCCGCAGTTTCAATAACGATTTACCTACATATGTATTGTCTATCATTTTGTGATTGACTCCACAAGTTTATATTTATCCACTAGCCTCCACGAATTTGTACGCGTGGACTAAGCTATCTTTTCTATCAAAAAATATAGCAAATGTTACTCCAGGTAAATGTCGCTTTCCAACGGTGAAATAATTTTTGAAATTGGCGCGGTCGTTTTTGAGTTTGTTCATTATATACCTATAATAATAATAATAAGCCTCTTATCCTGAACTGCTTTCCTCTTCCTTTTCATCGTAATTGTCTCTTTACTTATAAAATATCTCTGAGTTCAGAGTGCCTCCTGGCAAAGGCCTCCTCTAACAATTTCCAATGTACCCTGTCTCTAGTAACCCTTCTCCATTTTGGGCCTGCTGTCAGTTAGTTCGTCTTCCCATCTCTTGTTTTGTCTCCCTCTGTTCCTTTTCCCAACTATAGGGTAGTTTGTTTATTAGAAATGTACAAATCTTTTTATAATATTATAATATTAGTGTAGGTGTAGATTAATGGAAATGTTACAGCAGAAATCATATTGTGAAACCGAGGAACTGCTTGCAGTAACCAAATAGCAGGATCTGAGGTTGTGTCCGTTAGTTTTAGTTTTATTATTAACTAGCGACCCGCCCCGGCTTCGCTCGGGTACAATGCTGATACTAAATACACTACAGAAAAACTGTGAACGATGGATGTTTTTATACATATTAACTTTCCTCTTGAATCACTCTATCTATTAAAAAAACCGCATCAAATTCCGTTGCGTAGTTTTTTTTTATAATGCACTCTAAGATTGACCTCATCACACCTGATGTTAAGTGGTAATGAGTTCCTAGCTTAAGGGCGAAAAGTATAGCATAGTAAAGCTCTGGAAACCTTACTCACATGCAGGAACACAACAACACCGGAGTGATTTAAATTTTAAGACTTTCGCGTTCCATTTTAAACATTTAAAATAATTTACCGGAGTGATTGTTATTTGGCTGCGTTCTTTTGTAAGGTGGAGGTATTTCACCAGTCGGGCTGCTAGTTCGAGTAGTTTTAAAGATTTAAGCGTACATAGGGATATAGGGACAGAAAAAGCTACTTTGTTTTATACTATGTAGTGATTGTTACCCTGTATGCACCAGCGGTGTCGGGGGTACCTACTATATTACCAACTTGGCCTCATGCTTTGGTTTTTCTCTAACACGCTTTTATAAAGAAGCTTAGGATATTCCGAGCCATTTTTGGTCAGTGTAGGTACCTACTTGTATATTTTACTAAGTGAAGAAAATGAATAGTATAAACTATAGTCGAAAGAGAGAGTCGGGCAGTAAGTAGTTCGTATTAACTACTAAATAAAAATGGTGTCGCGTTTTGACCCGTTAAATTATTTTAAATGTTTGAAAGAGAGAGCGTTTGATTATCCTAAGACACAGGGTGTCTCTCTATCTTAGGAAGCAAAGCTACTACTACTAAGCTCAGTGTTATCTAAATAATTTTTAGATGCATTTGTCTTTTGTATAGATTTTATGATTCGTTTCCTGAACAAATTATTATTATTACTATTACTTACTTCTGCTTAACCATGCAAACGTTGGGTCCGCTCAAGGCTGCCACCTCCACGACGGCCAACATCGTCACCACCGCCATCAACACCCACACTCTAGCCTTGAACATCCACTCGCACTTCACTGAGATCATCATTGTCACTCACTTCCAATCCATTGTCTTTGGTATCGTCTATCGTATTTGCAACATGTTTTTGTCTATGATTCAGCACTACGCTGGCATTTTAGGAGCTGACTTGTTTTTAGGGTCTGAAATCGTCACATTTGACAGAATTTGAATTTAATTATATGTCCAGTTTTGGAAAACAAAATGGTATGTAAATGAATTGCTGATGAACTAATATTCCAGTAGGTACAAGGAAATATAAAAACTAATTTTGTTCTTAATTTACTAAAAAGAAAGGAATTAAGTATTTTTTAGCCTTTTGTGCTCGGTTCCAATATTTGAAAAACGATCCGTTCTAGTTACGGATGGTAATAAATTATACGAGGCGTAAGCTAAAAACGACCGACGGACGACTGATGGCAGCTTTATGGAACGGTATTATTTAAGTCGATTGCAGAAAAACGGGTAGTCATTTTTGACACATAACGAAGTAAAATATTGGAACCGGCAGTAGTCATTGTAAGATTAAGACCTCTACCTCAAAATCAATCTATCGTTACATCAATGGGTACTGGCTAAGTTACATGAGGGCTGATAATTATAAACCCGAGATATGGCTGAAATTTTAAAACATACTTTGCTCGGTTCTGGAATCAAACCCACGTCCCAAAGATCCCAACCCTTTGGGGCGTGGGTTTGATAACCACTAAACCATAGAGGTGTTTGGACTAACGTCACAACTAAGAGATTAAAATGCTTGCGATCGGTTTGCGGTAAAACGTCACCTACTATAATAAAATAAGTACAATTTTTACCACGATATCAGTTCGATACGTTCTAAATGTAAAGAACACATTTTGATCACGTGACCTTTTTAAGTAAAATATTAAAACCATTAATTTAGGCATATGGGAACAATATCGAAATTCGATAACTGCTACTTGACTAGGCCTTTAATTCTTCCTAATCTTATTTTCATAATACGACACCCTTACGCGAGACTACTATAGACGTCATAATTCACTTTTCAAGTTTAACATAATATAAAAAACTATGCAAGTCAACTGTTCTATAAAATTGGCACTACTCACTTTTTACTTATTTCCTTTTTACATTTTTTCCTTTATTCGATTTTCAATTTACTAAGCACTCAAATATTGCGTAAAACAAATTCACGTATAATTTTATGGGCACGACGAATGTCAATTGTACAACGAAAGGGGCTCCTTTTCTAAAATGGATATATTAACACGGCAATTACGTCTCACTCACCCTCCGTCACTCCCCTCCCGTGGGAGAGTGACCTCATGAACTATGCATATAGCTGTATATTAACTTTACTCTGTATCAGGTTGTTTTATTTGGTGTTATGGATATGTTGCTTCGGTTTAGGAGACTTTTGTTTATAATATTTTTTGACTTTTAGATAAATGTCAGGCTAGAAGGACCTAAGCATCCGGGAAGATAATAATATACTATGATAAGTGGGTAATTTAAAGATATAATTTTTTTTACATAATAAACCCACTACCCGGTTTATATGATCATATACGAATATGTAAACACTCTTGAATCGTTTCGATTAGAGATATAATCCTTTTCATATGTTTGACATAACAAACTATCAGAACATAGAAAGCAATATAAATTGTTGTACAAATGTCTGCAAAAACAAATTGGTTTTGCAGACATTTATTGAACAATTTATGGTGCCCTTTCGTTAGAGAGCAATATCTGTCAGCCAATCTTTAGGTAAAGAAAATAGTCAAAAATAAGAAATGTAGGTACGGATGTGCAAAAACATAATTTGTCTTTTTTTAAGCCATTTTCAACATTGAATTATTTAAACGTTTCTACCATTTTCATCTGGTTTCTTCTTCTACTTTGTATAGTCTACTCTCTCAAAATCGGTCCTTTATCATACAACGTAGAACTTAGTCATCCCCAGAGAACATCACTAATCTCGGTCTTCTTTGCGTATACCCCTATTTTACCTAGCTGGATGATGACATCCAGCTTTTGTAAGCGTACCTAGTGTTCATACACTAACAACCAGAAAAGCGTGGTCTCTACTCCAAACACGAAAGAGAGAATGAGGTAGGGCATAGCGATTTATCGCTCGAACTGGAGCAGCCCGACTAGTGAAATACTTCCACCTTACAGAAGACCGCAGCCAAATAACAATCACTTCTGTGTTGTTATGTTCCTGCGTGTGAGTAAGGTTTCCAGAGCTCTTGAGGGGTGCTACATTAGTAGCAGGGGTCAAGCCTTCAAGGTAAGAGCGACAAGTCCAGTAACAGATTTATTATCCTGTACTTGTCGCTCTTAAGCTAGGACCTCATTACCACTTAACATCAGGATGAGGTCAATCTTGAAGTGCAATAAGAAAAAAACACTGGACTCCAGCTTGTAATCATTCAAAAGTTTCATAGCGCTTTTATTTACGGTTTAGTCGGATTAATTTGGCATATCCAATTATTTCGGTTAAAGTTTCGGAGCTTCACAACAACTTTATCATGCGTCCCTACTGTGTGATATGGGTGAATGGGTTTCAATACTTTAATAAAAGCTTTCAAGTCTATTTGGATGTCACTAATGTTTGGTTTCCATTTGGTTTCGTAAAATGATTGCTATTTTTGCTATGGTTGAATTGAGACAGTATCCTCTTTGTTTGGTAAAAGTAATCTGGCAATTGTATTCGGGCCTATTATTTTAATTTAAGAACTAAATGGATTGTATTTTCACTGATTGATCTCACTAGTAATATTTTTAATATTTATAATATTTTTACTTTAATTTGGTCCCGATTGAGGAAATTCACTAGGCCTAGTAGGAAGACTCGACCAAATTAGGGTCAATAGATATCAGAACAGCCGTATATTTGTCCAGAGGAAAGTTTTTTAAATATTGTGACAAGTCGGCTAGTATAAGTGTCTCCTATGTATGGTATCTTCATCTATTTTTACAAAAATCAGTAGGGGTTCTTTTGTCTCGTTAAAACTCTTAGACGGACGAACTGAATTAGCTGATTAAGGTATTGAAATATTTGTTGTGATCCAGGAAAGGTTAGAAATTTTCGGGGAATATAGGTGGTACGTCAGCGGCCCCTCGGAAAGTCTTTTTGTGACGTGCTATGCACGTCATAGCCAGGAATCGATTTACCACTTTTGTTTCAGATACGGAACTAACACAAATTAATATCACAAGAATATTACCCTCGGTGGGTACCGAACCAACGACTCTTGGTTCTACCAGAATCGCTAACCAATGTTCCAATGTTCGGGCTGTTGTCCTAATCGAGAGCTTCGCAGATGCGCGCGCGCCGATCCCGGCAGGATGCGCCAATCGGCACACAGCGCGCTATCAGTGCCGTCGACCTCACCACTGATTAGCTATGACGTGATGATTGTATCCTATTGTGAGGAGATGCCCGTCAATCGCGCGTAGAAACCGTTAAACTTCTTATTTGTTCCCACGCTCTGTTAGTGGCTATGAACACAAGGGCCTGCGAAACTTGAAAATAATATTCAAAGAATTGAGAGAGCTTCAGTTATGGAGCTTAAGGATTATGGTCCTGGCTATAGCTGACCTCTGCCCTTATCGCATTCGGCCGCTTCTGCCAGCACCCCGACCACCCAGAGAAGACTAGGCAACCAAGGACACTGGCAGTTGTCAAGAAGGTGCGTGGGGTTTTTAGTTACGGTAGTTCTCGCTCCTACACAGCGGGGTAGTCACACACACTCAGTATTTTGCCCCTCAAAAAGCAGACTATGATCCTGATTTCTAGTTACTGGCATCCTCAAACTAACCGACTCAAATATAATTAGATCTGGTGATTCAAGCTATTGCAATACCCTTTGGTATAGGCCCAGAATATCACCTCATCTCGCTCCGTGGGTGACGGCTATTGCGGAAGCCTTGGTGGTCTACTATCAACATCAATCTGACATTGTTAAATGATCCCACGAATGATGGTTTTTAAGCAATTCGTGCCTGCCACCTTAGCTACTTTTAGAGTATGCTCTAAAAAATAACCCTGTAACTGTTACATCAAATATGGTCTATTGTAGTATAATCAATCAATGGCCGGCCTAAAACGGGTCGTGTTTTGTCAGCGCGGAGGCTCCCGCCCTCAAACGAGTTTCATCCGGCCGTCAATTACAATAACATTGCGCTATAACATACAGGGGCTAGGCCCATCTAGTACTTGGAAGCGTTAATCAATAGTTGTGAGATGCAGCTCAATGTAGGGTTTTGACGAGGGAAATGCTTTGGTAGGTACCGTGCTGCTGCCTAGGAATCCCACTAGTCTACCTGGGTTAGGAATCGGTGTTAATGGCACTCCTCCGCTCTGAAAAGAGTAGACTTTCCACTATCACCCCTTCCCCCGCACCTCCCATCGCCTAAATAGTGGCGCGATAGGAGGATTTTTTAACCGATAATGATAATTACCGATAATGATCACAGTGTAACTGAATTTATCTGCTCATTGAATATCCTCATAAAAGTAAAAGCTTTGCCGTTTTCGGCCGCGAAACCTAGGCGTGCAGTGCACGCGTACTTCCAATATGTTTATTGAAGCCTGGTACTTTGGGTCAATAAATAAGTAAGTATGGGAAGTAGCATCAAATGCTAGGGCTCAGTTATACCAATCTAACTTTAGCGCTAAAGGACGGTTTGGTAGCTGTCCAAACTGTCACATCCCAAAAAATTTTTTCTATGTGACAAACCGACCACTCAGTCAGTCAGTTCCCGTTAAGTAAGTTAAGTTGGTGCAACATAACATCTAACTGCAATCGTGCAAAAGATTGCAGTGTGTCTAGCGCACACATATGCACATCGAATCGCATCGAAAAAGACTTGACAAACTGCGCACAACAATCCGTGTGTCGTTTATCTAAATAGATCGCAGTATCCTCGGCGCAATTGTGTTGCAAGCCCAGGGCCGGATTTAGGGGGCAGGCAGGCGTACGGCCTGGGGGCCGGTTAATCACTTGGTCTAAAAATTTTGCCATATTGATCATAATATATAGTAACACTAATGAATTGAGAATTGATATAAAGCTAAACGAGTATTGATTATTCGCAAAAAAACTGAAAGAGGCAATGGGCAAGACACAAGTGGTGTAAGTGTGAAAAAGTGCTATTCATAAATTACTTTGCACCAAGTAAAAACAAAATTTGAAGACTCAAGAGAAAATGTGAGTTCTTCAATTCTTCATGTAAGATTGATAATTTCTATTTAATTGGTTACCAACATTTATTGTTTTGATTTCAAATTAAGTGGCTAAGGCATTTGTGTTCCAGAAATCTCAAATAACAACGCTACCGAAACACCTAAGGAACCAAAGAAAGTTTGTAGTTTTAAGAGCTAAGTTGGAGCTTACAAGGTAAGACTATCTTGTCCTCTGAGTATAGTTTATTGATATGTTGGAAGTTCCTTTAATTTTCTTATCCATTTCGCAAATATCCCCGAACCGGCTCTGGTATCGCAATCTTATCTGTATTCAATTAACTAATTACCCCTGCGTCATTGTTTATCAATCTCAAAGAAAATTGCGGTCTCCGTTGTTTACAGGTCCTCGTTAATTATTAAACGGAACCAGGGTATCGTTCTAGTTTAGACCAACTCGAGAGTGCATATGTACAGAGTATTCCTATCACAAATCTTCACAGAACTTGGTGAGTTTTAGTGCTCCCGGCGTAGGACTGGACTCTTCTGCTTGGTGTTCTTTAAGTAATAGAATTTAATATCCCTAGCAGAATTGACATAGCTTTAAGAATTTCAAAAATACTTTTTGTACAATTCTTCTTTTTCTTTCGCCGAAGAGGTATACCAAAAAAGAGATGCTAAGATGATTTGGTCAATCTATCAAAATATTGGTACGCTTTGGATAGAAAGCTGTGAAAAGTTTTGGGGGAGATATTTGCCTAGTAGTGAAATATAATGGTTTGTAAAACAAAATATGTTGAGCGAATATAAACATAATTAATTTATTGTAATTAAGTCGTAACTGAGCGGTATTCGTACGCCTGTACGAATACCTTTTCCATGCAAGCTCATTTTTGGAAGCCACGCCCACCGTGCCTTACTTTTCGTGGTGCCATTTTCAAGCGTTAGAAATGCTTCTATGTTTTTTTCGTTCACTGTTTTTAAGTTTGTTTGTTGTGTTTCTAAACCTTGTCTCTCTTTTTAGTTCCTTTTTTTGATTCCAAGCAAATCCAACCTTAATTTGTCTAACACTAAAGTCAATTTTGTAATTGGAGCTTATCCATCCCATCCCATCTCGAACTCTTGTCGAAAATTTGTCCCACATTAAATAGAACTAAACAGTAATGCTCAAATCGTTACTCGGCATCTGTTATTCGGTTCACAAGTGGACTGAGGCTTAATTGGCTTAACGAGGCTACCATGCGGTCCCCAGCTCATAATTAGGAGTATATTCGGTCGAGTTAATATACGGGACCATTGAGAGTTCGAGCAATAAGCGGGTCAGCTGTGCATCTTTCGTTTGGGTTTACATTTTAACTAATTAAGGAAAATAAGTCGTAAAGACATTGTAATACCTTATTATTTTATTTACAAAAGCTTTCCACACGCTTACGTTCACTCGGGCAATTTTTTTATTTAATAAGTGATAAGAGGATTAAAATTAGAATTATTAGCAGTAAGAATTGTTTTTGCAATTAACAAACTATGTGGTCTGGTGCAATATAGAAAATTTACCTTTTTAAAAATAAATCGGAGTTCTTGTCAGTATTTTTTCGGTGGTATAAGATTCCAAACCGATATTCATCATCTTTAAGGTTCATACACGTTTTATAAACGTTACTGATGTTATTTACCGTGCATAAAAAAAATTGAATTCTGCAATTGAATGGTTGAAATTAAACAGAAAATAAAATTAAAACACTACTTGATTATTGATACAATAAATTGTTAAACTATAGACTGGAATGGTAATACCACCTTTGAAAGTTTAAATGGGAAAATGTTTATTTTTTAAGTTAGAGATATGAAAGTTGGCACAAATATAGCTCTATTAAAATATAGACTACTTTTTGTTTCGAATATTAGGGGAGATCGGGTTAAACCGATCATGAAAGGATTGTAGTCCACGCGAACGAAGTCGCGGGCACTAGTAAATAGATAAATATTGTTTATTGTGATGCAGCGATTCAGGGTAGGATAGGGTTTGAATTTTCGGTTCAGTAGTAAATTAAAACATGTGTATATAATTAAATTGTAAGTTAAGTTAACCTACAATTGACCTCGAATCTAAAAGAAATATCCTTGTTTTCCACTCAAAAACCTCATTTCCTGCCCATTAAAGAAAACGATTCAGCGACGCAAACAAAATGGAACGGTGAAATGTTTCTGTGTATCCCATTTAGAGGACTGATAAAAAAAGATGCCGCTTTCAAGTTCCCTAAGAAAATAAAGGAAAAAATACCCTTCCACTGCGGGGATTTCGGCCGCAAACGACGTCGTTCGGATTGGTTGTTAAAAGGAATAAGCAAGGATTTTTGTAACGGCCATTTTGAGCGAATGGACATTGTAAGAGGTTGGAGGAAATGTGAACCCTTCATATTTAATTATTTATATCTATTTTACTGGTTATCAACGTACCAAAGACCACTCTTATATCTAAAAATACGAGTATAAAAGGATTAAATATATTGCTTTGATTCTATGGTTAGTAACTGTGGTAAGCACTTGTGTTACAGAGATGGGAAACAAAGACGGCACCAAAACACCCAGACCCGAGACAATACAGAAATGTTAGTTTCCATGTTAACCCACATATTCCAAGGAGGTTTTCATTTTATCGAGTTAACAATACAAATATCTGTATACATTCAAATAGAGTTGATGTTAATATTTTTAGTGATACCTACCTCCCCCTGCCTTTGAAAATTAATTCGCGAAAAGGGCAGGAAAATGTATAAATAAGTTTGTAGAAAATTGATAATATTGTGAATGCGAAGATCCGCGCGTTACTTATTCAAGTTCCCGGAGGGCCAGACGTGTGAATTATTATCGTTTTTTCACGGGAATAACTTATACGATGTAAATTGGTTTTTCCTTAAACATGAGCGCTACCGAAATAGTATATTCATCTTATTAAATAAAAGAGGAAAAACAAACAGACTTACACAGCTTGCACTGAATGAAACAGTGGTGAATAGTGACACAAATATAGCGATTAGTGATAAATAAAACGTTGTTGCAATGGACTTTAAGCTAAGTCGCTAAATTGAGTGCCAAATGTTAAATGTATTTAAAAGCATTTTCGAAAATTTTAAACTAATGACGGAGACCAAATTTAAATGCATTTATCGCTGAGATACCGAGAGAAAGCTAGCAAAGGAAACGCCCATATTGAAGACTAGAGGTGGAACTAGAGGAAGGAAGAGGAATACAATATAAAATAACTTTTTTAACTAATATATATATATAATAGCTGTGCCCGCGACTTCGTTCGCGTGGATTACATCCTTTTATGGTCGGTTTTACCCCTTTCTCCCCTTATATACGAAACAAAAAGTAGTCTATATTTTAATCCAAGTTTCGAGCTATATTTGTGCCAAATTTCATATCTCTAACTTCAAAAATAAACATTTTTCCATATAAACTTCCAAAGGTGGTATTACCCCCCTCCCCCCCTTATTTTCTAATAAAAAGTAGCCTATGTCCGTTCTTGAGATTCAACGTATACCTATACCAAATTTCATCAAAATCGGTTGAGAGGTTTAAGCAGGAAAGCGTAACAGACACACAGCAGACAGAGTTACTTTCGCATTTATAATATTAGTAGGGATTTGTCAATTATGATTTTAGTTTGTAATTCCGAAATAATGTTCTGTTTTGTAGCGTGAGTTTCACACCCGCAGACAACCACTTAAAAGTGGTATGCGAGGCCTATGATTTAATTTTAAGAAGTTGGGTTAAGGCAGTGACCTGGGTCAAATTTTTTATTTGTAGGTTTGTAATGATAATTTTATTATATTTTGATGTACATTCCCTTGATGTTTTAGTAATTAAAGAGTATTACAATTTTTAAAATTTTAAGAAGTGTTGTTAATTTAATAATAATTAATAATAATAATCACATCACGTTTATTATGACGGGCAAGAGTTTCAAATTAAGATAAAGGGGCAACAAGCCCCGTCTTATTTTCCTGACAATAAACGGTAGGCAAGTCGATTCAAAAATACGTAAGTATGACTCTCGATGACAATGGGAAGATTCGGGGAACTGAATTTGTGTGATTAATTTCCATCCGGTATCCGATAACGAAAATAATTCAAACATTTATTGGTCTTCTTTATTGGCATGTATCTTGGTTGTGCATCTAATAGGGAATCCAGGGTTTACTATCCCAGTGAGCAAGGTAAACACTCAGTTCAATATTAGTTCTTATGCACATGAGATAAGGACGGTTCAAAGTCCAAAGTCCATTGTTACAATCTGTACAATGTTTTCTATCTTAGCTCAACAACCCTTACAAGAGGCACTAGACTCATTTGGATTATAGTAGGGACTTAAAGCTTGATGTGCCTTCCGAAATACGGGATCATCTTTATTTTTAGGTAATCAGGTGATTCAAGCTTGCAAGGCCTGAAAGAAATTGGAAATACCTATTCCAATGATTCAGAATTAAATATAATTAGCTATGCCTGCGACTTCGTTTGCGTGGACTACATACTTTCATGGCCGGTTTTACCCCTATCTCCCCTAATATTCGAAACTAAAAGAAGTAAATTTTTTTACCTAAGTTTTGAGCTATATTTGTGCCAAATTTCATATCTCTAACTTAAAAAATTAACATTTTCCCATATGTAATTTCAAGGGCGGTATTACCCCCCATCCCCCCCCCCCTTATAAATAAAAAGTAGTCTATGCCCGTTCCTGGGGTTCAACGTATAGGGGAAAAGGGGGTAATAGGAGTCACTTAAGCAAGATATGGAATAAAACACACAATTTTTACTTTATCTTTATTTTAATTAACGTTTAAAGTATTTCAATTATTACAATTTCAATCTCAGACAGTTTCATTACCTTTGGAATCATATATTAATTAATAATAAACTTTAAAAAAAAAACGTCTTTGACCACCATTGTCCATATCTGAGGGCAATCATAGTCACTATGAAGACAATGAGAGTCAGCCTTCCCTAACACATGTCACATACGTAACCTTTTGGCGAGTCCCATCCCGTGCACCTAGCGTGTGCCCATAAGCCACAAACAGTGCATCTGTACCATAATTCGTCGTTGCGACCAAACTCATCGCATACTAAACATTTATTTAAATCGTCGTCGTCACATATCTGATTAAGACTAATATCGGATTCTGAAGAACTGTTTAGATTTTGAAGTACGCGCCTTTTGGCCTTATTCGCAGTGTCTTTCTTAGGTTTCTGTTTCTTGCTAGCATTCGGCATAAGGTTTTTTCCTTTTGCTGCTCTAGATGCTTTCTTATTTTCTTTTTCAACAAGGCTATCATTGACGGCTGTTGATGTCATAATTTTTGCGTGTTGCTTATTCCGTCCTTTTCTTATGGGCTTTTCAGGAATCTTTTTGATAGGTAATGAAGGCAGATCTAGGGCTCACGTTGCTGACGAAGTCGATGGTATTGAATCAACTGCTGTGAATGATGTTGATGGCATATGAAGTATTTCTGCAGACGATGTAGATGGTGTTAAATTTGTTGTAACCGATGATTTACACGGCATCGGATCTATTATTGCAGATGATGTAGGTGGAATTGGAGTTGTTGGAGCAGATGTAGATAAAATGACGATTGAGGTATCTTGAACAATTACTTCAGGTTGGGTCAATAGAAGATAAAAAAAAATTCCGGTCTGCAAATGCCTTTTCTTCTTCTGCTGTGAATACAGGAAGTCGTCCAAGACGTGGTACTGATGAATCGTCCTTCTTTAACCACTTTTGGAGGCTTAAAAAAGGTATATTCATTATTCATTAGTTTAGCAGCATTTCCCACACTGTACCCTTCCCTCACCTTAGAGAGCCTTAGCTTTTGATAGTGTTTCAGATGACCACTGAGCCTTATTTGTGGACCAGACACGTATTTTTGGCATTTCTGAAATAGAAATTAATGAGAATTACCTAATTATAAGTATTTTTAAATGATTGCGGGCAAATTGGAGTCGACCCTCATTGCCCGCACTGCAGTGACTCTTATTACCCGATCGTACTAAAAGTGTAAAAAAATTAAATGAAATTTTAATTTGCTATTGAAATGCCAGAAATCTTTTTTAAATCAATAATATAACCTTAAAGACACACAATAATCTACTCTAAGTATTTAAAATTTATGTATTGATGTACTCACCACTTATTTTCTGCACACGTAAAATTACATGAAATGAGCGCGAAACTGCGAAACGGCGTTCCTGTGCAAACGATGGACGCGCACTGGACGTGCGATCGGGGGGCCGCGAGTTGTGACGTAACGAGTCTTTATGGACAATATTCGTTTGTTTAGCTACTGTCGTCTAGGAACTAGAACGCTGACCACCATTGTCATCTGACTCTCATTGCCCCTTTTTCCCCTACCCATACAAAATTTAATCAAAATGGGTTCCGTGGTTTAGGCGTGAAAGCCGATAGACAAAGAGACAAACAGACTGATAGACAGACAGACAAAGTTAATTTCGCATTTATACTATTAATATAGATGTGACTAGCAGATTAGGTTCATTGTCTTTGAAATCATAAACTACTGATTATCTTGATACTGTTCACGTGACTGATAAATGATATTTTTATAAAATGTAAAAGGATAACATTAACAAATGTTGGATGCGAACATCCACCATGGTTCGCTAAAACAAACAGAACATTAAAACAAACCATAGAGATGACAAATAGTGGGAAATACATAACAGTATATAATAAAATCCATACAAATTTATTTATGCGATTCTGAAACGTTCGGTTTTATTTTAAGGAGAGCGGTTGGACGTAAAAGTTATGCACTTACTCATGCACGTCGAAATTTACCAACAAGCATCATTGAGCGTGCATACGAATTTGCGACCAACCCCAATAATTTAGGATTTAGCACTGATTTTGTCTGATTGCAGTAAGCGATTAATAATGTTCTTTGACACCCGAGATATTAGGATTCAAATTTACGTAGCTGGCTTGGAAATAAGTAGATTTTTTTCATATTCATCAGTAAGTGTCAAATCAAACGCCTGTGCTTTGGCATGCCACTGAAATCGGTCTTCGGCACTTCTCATTTAATTTTTACCCATTGCACTACAAATTTCCCACGGCGTTCGCATTTGCTGCGTTTCATAGAACATGTCACGCACTGTCTTTGACCGTAACGCATCCAAACAAAAAAACTTAATTAACTGTCTCTGTCACTCAATTAAAGAGTACACTAAAATAATGCGTGTGATGAAAAAAATAAATGAACGGAATTCACTTTACACTGCCACTGGAACTATCTGTAACCGAAGTACCAGGCGCTCAGATTCGCCAGGAGCACATCTACTACTGAGCTTAGTTTTATCAACTGTAGCAGTGGGCGTTCCTCTAGCGTACACTGCTGGGATAGACCGCAGTGAACTTTGACACGGGATATTGGCTTAATTAGCCGACAGAGAAAGTTGGCGCGGTTTATTTTAATGCAGACTATGGACGGGAAAAAGTATGTTCCCGAACAGTAGCAGTGTATTTTGATGTTTATAAACTACTAACAAAATGTGTGTGATGACAGAAGACACAACGCCTTTTTTTTAGTATACTTTGGGGCCCTAATTTAGTTTACATTAAAATTTATTTTACACTGCGTATGCCGGCCGGTAAAGATTACCGCTGTCGTCATTAAATTTTTAACAACCATTTTCGTATTATTTTATATAGGTACTTTATTCAAAAGAAAAATAACCTTTCTCTGTATTTCCGTTTATCGATATTTGCTTTTATATCCAAATCGGTCCAGTATGTTTTTAAATAATCGCATTTACACGAACAAACGCGTCAAAGCAAAAAAAATATAAAGCTTTTTGTATGCCTCATATAAATGTCTTTGTAATTTAAGGATTCAATTAATTTCCATTAATTGTTACAAGATCCGTTAGTATTTTTTTTTTCTTTATGGACTCAATCTCGCGTCATTAACCACGCGATGATTCTGCCAATGTGTGTTCAGAGAGACATAGTGATCTCTTACTTAATATTTTGATTTGATTTTGAAAGCCGTAAAAAAAGACATATTTAACATCGTCCATTCATCTAAAAATGCTATGTTAATATGCTTCAAAACTATTTCATAGTTAAGTTCATAGTGTTACTTATGACGTCACAGAGTGTCTTCATAAAAAATCTATGAAGGAATCATATTTTGACAGGTATTTAAAAGTATCACATTTGATTTGTCAATCAACATCCCTATTATCTCATGTAACTTAGCAGCGCCCTAGCTTATAGGTACTAGATAAACTTGGCACCCAACAGCTACCAATGTGAACTAATATTATAAAGCTGAAGACTTTGTTTGCTTGACAGCGCTAATCTCACAAACTACTGATTTGAACTGACAAATTATTTTTGTGTTAGATAATTTATTAAGGAAGGCTTTAAGGCTATAAAACACCACGCTAAGACAAATAGGAGCGAGGAAATCGTGAAAAATGTGACAAAAACGGGGATAGAACGCGAGCAAGTCAGTCCTAGTTACAAATTAAATCTTGAATACCGCAGAACACACACAAGCGACGAAACAAACACACGCCAACATAGAATAACGCACACAACACAACACCCGGTGAACTGTGTCCGTAACCGCGGTACTAGGCGCCCAGAGCCGCGGGGAGCACACCAGCCGCTGGGAGCGGTTGCCGCACGACTGTCCCGAGTCCTGTGCCCCGGCCGGGACGAACTGAACTTTGACACGGGATGCCTCAATTTGCGCGTATAGAAAGTTGGCGCGAATTTGCCGTTGCGTAACGAATTATTGAAGGCGAATTTCAATTATCGGTCGTTTGTTTCATTTTCGATACGATTTGAAGTTCAGCTTTCATTGTTCCAAGTATCATTAATTTTCCTCTAACAAAACGTAATATAAAAAAAAACAATTTAGTGTACGAAAATGCCAAAACTAAGTTTAATAGACAGTCTGATATTTTTTTCATACTTTTCACATTGTGGTTTAGGTTTTCATAGGATAGTTAGATTCCTCTTGTCTCTACCTCCTTGCAAACTTGCACTTAGAATGTTAGTAGGATTAGTAATTAAACATATTTACTAATCCTACTAACAGGAACAGGAACCCCATTAATTGGGTAAAGACCTCCTCAAATATATCTAATTGACTTCTGGTGCAATCTCTTTCCAGTTTTGACCGACTGTCCTTTTGATCACGTAGGAGTTTTTTTGTACTCTAATAATATTTATAAACAACCGCTTTAAATATAATTTCACTTGAAAGAAAAAACAATGAAAAGTAAGTTAAAATAAGTATCTATGTAAGGTTATTTACAAATTGTCTCCTAAATACAGCAGAGATTTAGACTTGTTTCCAGATCGAAATAAAAGTAGACTTAAAATGATTAGAAAATAAGCTTGTCATTATAACTAACACATGTCATTATATATTATTTAAATAAAAATACCAATCCACCTAGCCAACTTATCTAGGACCATCTTAAGAAACTAGTCAAACCTCTATTCTAAACTAAAAGTACTAGGCGAGCAGAGCTAGCGAAGAGGTTGCACCGAGCGTAGCGTACGTGTTCAATAAAGGCGGCGACACATTGTCGTGCGAGGGTTGCATGTTTGGTTTAAACTACGGGTAAATGGTACCCGGGGGGCGAGCGTGAGAAGATGGGGCATTAAAACTTTGCTTCAATGTTTACAGAATAAGTTTCTGATCACATAGTTATGATAAAACTGACTGAGATAGAAGTAGTTGCGATAAGTAATGTGTTTTGTGAGTAAACATAAATTTGCTTTAAGTGGCACTGTAGCGTGATTGATTGATTTTCTGGAGTTGCCACTCACTTTTGTTGAACTGTCTTTGGGCACTCTATTAGATTGAATTTTCTTGTACCTTTCGTAACTATAATGATGTGATATACCTAATTACGGCCGACAGCACATCAAAGTAAACGCTTGCAGGTCGATATTAGTTCTTATGCGTACGACATAAGGGCGCTACAAAGTCTGACGGGATTTCGTCTTAACCTTTTTGCTTAGCTTTGGAAATGTTTTTGATTAATGAGCAACTTATGAAATAAAGTATCTCGATTTGATCTCTGCATCCAGTTCTACAAAAAATAATAATAATAATTTTGTGATCATGTCAATCCTACTTCGCCAATAATGAAAAAACATTTATTATTTTGATGCGAGTCGTAGAAAAACAATAAAAAATTATTTACCTTTATTATGTGTTGACTTTAAAATCGGCTTTGTACAAATAGGTATGTACGTTGCGACTTTGAACTACACTAACGGCTAGTAAACAACTAAAACTATTTACAACTACTAGGAAAACAAAACTATAACACAACTAAAAGTACCAGGCACCCATAACTGCGAAGGAGATTCACGCGTCTTACTACGAACTCGTAAAGGCGGCGCCCCACCGACTTGCTACGACCCTTATAAGGCTGGCGCCACACTGTCCGAGACGTACGTGAGGGGGACAGTAACGGAATATTTAATGGCACTAGAATGTTTACTATGTTGATAAGAGAGTTTTAGAATTTGTCCGACAGCATCAGCGCAGGTAAAGCCTTGCAGAAGCCCTTTTACTTGGTTTATTTGATCGCTTTTTTAGATTTTTTTGCATATCTACGTCATCGTCTTATGCCCAATATTTTATGATTCGTAATGTTGTGATGGCGGGCTCGGGTGCTGAGTCAAACACTTAGTTTAGTTGCTTATGACGAACAGTCCTTTAATAAAGATTGACACTCTTTATATATTGTGTACACGTGTCAAAAATGACGTTTTTCTACAAGTCGTTAATTTAATTTCAAATTCACTTTCCAAATCAGCTGTCATCTGTTGTCCGTCGATTTTAGCTTACGCTTTGTATAATTTACTATCCGTAAATAGAATTGTTTTTTCAAATATTGGAACCGGGCATAACGCAACTAATCCTTACAAACTCAAAAAACGTTAAATATTCGTTTTTCTACAAATTTTTGTAATAAGAATTACATCTGTTGCAATTTTCTCTTCGTTGTGCAAAAACACGCTCTGAGATTGACGTCACAAAACTCAATTTAGCGTATTCATTACTTTGAACTGCTATTGGTTTGGTCTTAGGAGGGGAGCGCTCGTAATCTGAATCGCAGTGTTTGCTTTAAATCCAATATTGTTACTGTATGCGACCGACGATAAGGGATATTACGTTGCAATAATAGGAAAGTTGCCGACAAAGTAATGAGAAATTGCTGTTTGCAGTATTATAATGGAATAATATGAAATTCTTGAAGTATTCTTTTTTTCTGTATAAAAATTGTGTTTCGTCAATGTTCCAAATTTTACCTATCAAAATGATTGGGTTGAACAATCTTTTACTTAATCAAAAATTACTGTCAACAATCAAACTACACTTTCGACTTTAAACTCTTACAGCGTAGATGTAAAAACTAATTTGCACTAAAGTTTAGTTGTAGACTTACATAATGTGTTATACACAAAGAAGTACGGTAGAAAACCTGTCATACACATTTTGGACACTGCAACGCCCTTATTACATGTACATAAGAGCTAATTTCGAATTCCAAGTGTTATTTCGAGTTCCGTGACGTGCTGTACGATGTATGACTTTTTCAGCTAAGTTATGTATAATTTTGTGTTTTTAAGGAAAATTTGACTTATAGTCCTGATCGTATATTCTAATCTATTTACGAATAGTTGATTTTAACTGAATAATAAATTTATACAAGCCAGGAAGCTTTGGCATGGGTTCAAATTGTATGCAATTTGCTTAAAGAGAAGGTTCATTATGAACTAAAATAGTTTCAACTGGAATGTAAAGAATGTAAATGAAATGATCATCAATCGAAATGAAAGCCAGCTAGCTGCGAAATTTGCCTGAATTTTACCATTTCATTTTTCTTTGGTTGGCATTACTTAGTTTCTCACAAAATTCTTTTAAAAATGGCAGAGCATGCGTATTATGAAGACAGAATACTTTTTGTCGATTACTATCCTTATTTTTTGGTATCATAACTATAAAACATAGCAGTTCTGTAGTTATTTTGCCAGAAACAGTTTGTTTATTAGTTTAACAGATAAAGACACTACTACTATTTTACGAAGTATTTTTCAAATATGAACCCTTTGTCATTGGGTGTATTTGCCTCGTTGCATTTTACTGTTAATGTTAAATGAAATATTTTAAATTAATAAACGAACACCAAATTTTAGATGGGCATGTTATTTAATTTAAATATATGCTGAAGAGATTGAAAATGGCGCATACCTTCATATGACGTCAACAAAAATACCAGGCAATCATAAGTGAGCTGTAGGTTGTACGAGTATAAAGGCAGCGATAGTGCCACTTTGCCCGAGACATTCTATGGGACAACTATCTTGGTACCAGGATGGCAGAAGACACATAAAGGTTAAGTAGGAGTCAAACAAACGCGATATTTTCCTTTTTTGCCTTGCACGGCTTATTTTATACATGCAGATGTCTAAAACAAACTTTCGCGTTTGTATATATGTAGAAAATAGCGGAAAACATTTCCACGATTTTGCGCAACGTCGATGTCGGTACCAGGATACCAGAAACGAGTAGGAATTTATAGCTGTAACAAAGGTAGCGCAAACACAACCGGTTAGTTCCTAATATAATTTCGCTTGCAATATCGACTATTCTTATATGAAGTGTCAGACAAGTAATAGGACCGCAGCAGAGGCTAGAGGTTAAATAATGAACGACTTAGTTTGTGTGTGTTAGACTAGGTAATATTAGTTTTGTAATCATTTAAATATACGCTAATGCCAGGTTTCAATATTTGAATAACGATCCGTTTTGTTACGTATAGTAATAAATTATACGAGGCGTAAGCTTAAAACGACTGACGGACGACTGATGACAGCTGGTATGGAAAGTAAATTATGGAACGGTATTAACGGCTCGTAGTCAGTTGGAGAATAACTGATTATCAATGTGTCATTACGAATCGTAAAATATTGGAACCGGGCATTTGCCTACATACTAGCTTCACCGATTCTTTGTAGGTAGATACGCAATATAATCAATTACCAGGAGGTCATAAGATGAGTGATACTACACACTCATATCATACGATACTTAGCATTATTAGCTCTTATTTAGCATTACTACTAGGAAATCAGCTTATGCTAAGAGCTACGTGGGTGTCCCGTCGCTCATAAAATATTATTAATATGAGAGGAGATTCAACAATAATTTAACTTACTTACATAAGGAAAAGCTCAATATTTTTAATGTTGTCTGTTGTTTATGTTTATTTGTTTAAGATACTTAGACAAGCAAAATGTTCTATGTATTTCTCTTTCTTGGATGTGTAAACTTAACATTTTTTCTTGCGGTCTACAGAACATCACGGTAGACATTAGTCGTTCCATATTAGTTCTTATGCCCACGACTTAGGGCATTACAAAGTCTTAAATGTATCTATTCTGACGTATTATTGAACAATAAAGTTTATTACAGCCAATCCCACTGTACTACTACGTAGTATTGTACTAATGTTAGATTTGGTATTTCTAGTCTTGTACGTTATTCTGAGTACTAGGATAGCAGCAAAGCCCAAGAGTTATGAGGGCGATTTCACTACGCAATACAGAGAACAATATAAAATTGGCGCCAAGGAAAGCTAAGTTTGTGATAGAGAGAACAAGTCTCTCAGTGTATTGTCTGCCCGCGTTTTCCTTATTAGTTTTAATTAATAAGTTTCTTTTTGATTTTTTTATTATCTATCTTATCCTTCTCTGGAATTACTGTACTACTGTAGCCACTCGCTTGCGTGGAGAAATAGTAAGAGCCCCGGCTATGGTTATTTTTCAAAGCAGGTGGGTTCCACCAGAATACCAGCCCTGTTGCGGTGTTAGAAATAATGCCATAGCAGCATTTGCTGAGGTGGAACCTAATTAACCACATCATGTTTCTGTGTGTGAGTATTTCTGTTTTTTTTAATCGTATTGTTTGTCAATAAACATATTTCTATTCTATTCTAATAACTAGTGGCGTCAGGGGGGGGGGGGGGGGTACTCTCGAAAACGAGACGAACAAACGAAAGGTTTCGTTTTTGAAGATTATTCAAAATCTTGGGAATGAAGACGTGGTTTTTGATTTGCATAAATAATATTTTGTTTTTTGAAAACGCTTAATTTGCATTCGAAGTGATTTCTTTATGGTTATGAGGATTAAAAATTGCCATCCGTTGTCGGATCCGACATATTTCGTTTATGAGAGTAGACCCCCAGCTGTCCGTCGGACGTTTTTAGCTTACGCCTCGTATAATTTATTACTAGCCGTAATTAGAACGATTCGCTTTTGAAATATTGGAACCGTTTTTTAATTAGTGAAATTCAGCTTTTAATTATGGTGTACATTTGTACAGTTTATAAGTTGATAAATAGAATAGTCTAAAAAGTGTACAGCATTTAAACTTCAAGCGTCTTGTCCACGGACACTTGATTACGTACTTTAGACGTGGTAAACTTAACTTCTCTTCTTGCACTTTCATTAGTCTTAGTACCAGGAGAGCAGCATCGTCCAGGAGCTAGGCGTCGCCACGGCGCGTGTGCAGTGGGCACATCTCCTGTTTGCTCTCACACTAATGAACACTATAGGAGGGGCAGAGAAGCTTATTTAATGGCGTGGCCACAAAATGTTGCAAATTAAAAACCTGCAATTGTTTTTTAAAAACATAACTAACTGATATTAATGAAAAAAACTGGGAGGAAGCCTTCTGTATAAAAAGAATGATCTTCACCGGTTCATACTAAATAATCATAATCATAACCAATTAATTTATTCATGTTGATTACCAATAACACTTATGCATCGTCAGAATAAATACAGACCAAAATTGAAGCTAAAACATGTGTGGAACCTGATCCTACCGAGATGAATACAATAACAATGCTGGCATTTGAAATAAATAAAAATATAAATTATAGCCTAAATACTTTGGAACTTTTGGAATTAGAAATAATCTACTAATAATAAATAATATAATAAGTTTAAATATTTTTATACACAATGTGAAAAGTAAATTTCTTATGAAAACTTCTTTAAATATTTTGACAGTATCCGGATTTGTTATAAAGACACGACATACTGTACTAATGGTATTTCTTTGTTACAGATCGTTCTAATGTTATCGTGTAGTGATCGTTCTAATATAGCTAGTACAAAATAGTTTTAGTCCAACGCAACCGCTGACTTCATGGCCCAACTCAACGATAGCGACTGCTAACATTAACCACGGTTTATTTTGGCGCGAGCGCACTAGGGCCGTTTTATAAGGGTTCCGTTTAATAATATTTTCATAGCAAACAAGAGTCTACTCTCGATTGGTAATTAAAAAACAATAAAGGGTTGTTTGCTGACATTTAATCCTAATTGAAATTGGGTGATTAGGTTATTAAGGAACAATAGGAATAATTTAACTGCCTAAAATATCCAATATCCCTATACTATATCCTTCCTGCAAAAAATCCCCGTCCCATAATTAAAAACTCACTCTTTCTTCTACTTATCTTAAGAAGAGAAGTTCTTCTTTTTTAGGAGAGGCATAGCAAAGCGATTTATCGCTCAAACTGGAGCAGCCCGACTGGTGAAATACCTCCACCTTACAGAAGACCGCAGCCAAATAACAATCACTTCAGTGTTGTTGTGTTTCTGCGTGTGAGTAAGGTTTCCAGAGCTCTTGGGGGGTGCTACATTAGTAGCAGGGCTCAAGCCATCAAGGTATGGGCGACAAGTCTAGTAGGTAACAGTTTTACTATTCTATACTTTTTGCCCTTAAGCTAGAGCTCATTACCACTTAACATCACACCTGATGTATATCCCACCGATAAGGTTCATCTTGAAGTGTGTTATAAAAAAAAATACTACAGCTATTAAAATTTTATTTTAATATATTTATTTTTACAGCATTAAATTGTAAATTAATATATCCACTTGTTCTACTAATGTTGTGTTGCCTTTATTGTGTTTCTTGTTCTAAGTGATGTGAGTAAATAAAGATCTCATCGTAACAATTATCAAACGAATTAGCTCTCATCGATTTTTTATTTTTATAGTACTTTACGCCGTACTAGCAAACTTTAAATATTAGAAATAGAAAAATTGTATCTCCCCTTGCGGTCCGGGATTCGAACGGAATTCGCCAATAAGTATGTAGTTCTAAACATGTTCGGCAGAGGGCACTTACCGGAGGCTAACGGTTGATACAGCAGAAAAATTTCATCGCCTACGATAACTTACGGTTAGCTCAGTTGGAAGAGCAGCACGCGCGATACGTGAAGGTCGTGGGTTCGAATCCCGCATCGCAAGGGGAGATAACATTTTTCTGTTTCTTATATTTTAGAAACAGAAAATGGCTCTCATCACCAGTATTTTTTTTATAACGTGTCTCTCTGAACACTCGACATTGATGGAATTATTGCGTGGTTTTATGACATGAGTCCATAGGGGACAAAAATGGGAATAATTATTTTTCTACTTACATACATGTGGGATAGCGGATGTATCCGAACGTTGTGCATGAGCGATGCCTGTACGTTTGAATATCCGAATGAAGAGAATGACATAGAGTTAGATTTGAAGGACGAACGACGGAAGACGACGTGTGTAAATGATTATTTAATTTTAATTTGGTAAATATATTTGGGTTATTCACCATTTTGCTTCTTTCATTTCCCATCCACTACATACATATAGGTAATGGATAGTTAGCGCACTTGGTTGAACAAAGGGCCGTGGGTTCGATCCCCAACTAGGACTGACATTCGTTTCTTTGTTTCTGTGTGTCTTTTTGTGTCTGCGTGTCTGCTCTTCTTACTTTGGGGTCGGGCTCAGAACTCCTGAATAAATAAATCATGCTCCTGGCATTAAGTCTGCCTGTTGTACTTCTATGTGCAATAAAGTTTTAAACAAATAAATGTCCTATCCAAACTGGTAACCACGAAAATGTTGCCCCCACAGAAATCGAACCCACGGTCTCTAGACTACGACCCCTATGCCCGGTTCCAATATTTTACGATTCGTAATGTCTGCCTGTCGTGTTAAAAATGACAATCCGTTGTTCTCTAACCGACTACGAGTCGTTAACCTAATGACCGCCATTGTCTCCTATTTGTGACAAGCACTTGCGAGCTCTGTACGCCAACGTTGTCTATACGTGACAAAAAACCCAGTCCACAAAAATCAGAAATAAAGAGATTGGAAACGGTTAAACCGTTCCATAATTTACTTTTCATACCAGCTGTCATCAGTCGTCCGTCGACCGTTTTTAGCTTACGCCTCGTATAATTTTTTTTGACGACCTCCGTAGCCGAGAGGCGAGCGCGCCCGACTTTGGCGAGCGCCATCTCTGAGGTTCCGGGTTCGATCCCCGGTCGAGTCAATATGGGAAACGAACTTTTCCATATTGTCTCGGGTCTGGGTGTTGTGGTACCGTCGTTGTTTCTGATTTCTGTAACACAAGTGCTTAAGCTACTTACCACATAATCAGATCAATGTATGTGATGTTGTTCAATATTTATATAAAAAAAAAAAAATTACTATCAGTAACTAGAATGGATTTTTCTAATATTGAAACTGGGCATAAGCCGCTATCGACAAAGGCAGTTTATCTCATTCCCCCGACAAATGACCCGAATTAGTCAAAACCGACCGGTCAATTCGCCGACAAGTCGCCCGCATCGCCCAGTTAAACTTCATGAGATCAATCAAGTTTTACTCCACCTCTTGGCTTATTTGGCTGGCCCTTTGTAGGTTAGTAATGGCCCTTTGAAGATTTGAAAGTCACTCAAACTTTAGACTAAAGTTCTGTCAGTAGCGTAGAGCCTAGAAGCAAACGGAACTAATCAGAGATTATTTAGTTTAAAGTTATGTATTCTACTATTACTAAATTATTTATTCTAATGTTATAGTTGTTGTAATTTTTGACGACGCCCGGCCGGAGGCATCGCGCCATCTCTGAGGTCCCAGGTTCGATCCCCGAGCGGGTCAAAATGAGAAAAGAATTTTGTAAATTGTCTCGGGTCTGGGTGTTGTGGTACCGTCGTTGGTTCTGATTTCTGTAACACAAGTGCTTAGCCATTCCCGCAGAATGGCAATGTATGTGATGTGGTTCAAAACTTATTTATTTATAATGTACAGTCAACATCATTAGCGTGTATACATCTCATCTAGATTCATAACTAGAGAAAATGTACGCAACGCGCATGGGATAGATCGAATTGAAATTAATTCTACGTAGGATAATTAATTTCAATTTACTACGTAAGTTTACTACGTAGGAATTTAAAATAAAAAAAACTATTTTTTTGCGTTTTTATTAAACATAATCACATTTTTGAAATGTCATGTTAATTCATATAATATTTACAAAAAACACTACATAACTAAATATATCTTTCATCTTAAAACTAAAAATATACAATCATACAGTTAGTTACAAAAGTTTAACCCTGAAAGTACATATTGTGTTAAGTACTTATGTAAATCTCAATTTAACAAGTAATATAATGAAAAAGTAAGAAATAACAGTTATAATTTTGTTTTTATTTAACAATCGTAATACTGTCTCATGAAGTAATATTTCAGAATAAAATGTATGCATTGGGAATTCTTTGGACAACAAATATAATAAAAATCATGATAAGGTGCGGTCTACTAGTAAAAGGTACTGTATTGTAATTGTTGATCAATAATAGTTTTTATGCCCAACACATAAGCATCAAGCATCGAAAAGTGTATGGCCTGATATGGTTTTTATTGTACAGAACATTGCTTATTCTGACTATCAAAATGTTTATTATCTATACCAAATTCCTATCCGGGAAATCTCATTGGACAGAATGCTTATTGAAACATTAAACTGGATTAACAGCCTTGGTATTTGTAAAATTTTAAAACAATTTATAGATTATATTTGGACTGGTTTTGAAGACAGTTTTTTATTTTAGTTTCCATGAAACCTGTTTAAAGATTTCTTAGATCCATTATTCCATGCTAAATACATATAATACAAATTAATCCATGTTCCCTGCGTCACACCATACATAACTGCATCACCAATACAAGCATTACTAAAAAGGCCTTAAGTGTCCAAAATAAAAATTTACTTCAAACCTTATGTGACTGATATAAGATTAAGAGTGAAAGGAGGCCTAATACCGTTTGATGCCTTGTTTTGCAAGTGTCATTGTATGGGTTGGAACTGGGTATCTTCAAAATCTATGATCCAAGATAATAGCACACTGATTCCATTAACATTACATACCAATAGTGTTTGTTATTCTTTTCAAAAGAGTTGATAACTCATTTATATTTGTTTGATGGTAAGGTTCAGATTTCCCTTATAATCGACAGCGTAACGTAGCTACGGTAATAAAGAATGACGTCAGCAGTAGAGTGACGAAGGAGGTGACGTCGTAGTTTCTGTGAGCCGCGTTGTAGAAGCCGCCGTATACTTGTAGACCCGCTGTCTCGATACTGAAATTAAGAACGACAATTAAAAATAGTATTCTTTAATTTTTTTATGTTTTCGAGTCAAAGTTATATTTATTTAGGTAAACTTTTAAAAGCGTTTTGACGATTTTATTAGAGCTATTATGACCGGCAAGAAAGTCTAGTCTTCTTTCTAAAAATCTAAATAGAAAATGAGTTCCTAGATAATAAGCAGTTTAAATCTGTTGACATATTCTGTATCTTTTTTATTTTATTGTGTTATTACCAGTTTTTTTTTCATTATGTTTATGCATTAATAATTCAATTTATTTTCTGTATGATTATTTGTTTCTTCAGTCTGAACCCCACATAAGTATTATAAACTTTATGAAGACTAAGATGAATGCTGTTCATTTGAAGCCATGAGTTTCGTCTCTATAAAAATGTTGCTACATACGTAAAAATTACACTTAAAAATGTTTGTACGAAGTTCTGCTGTCAATTTTTTTGTTTAGACATAGTGATGATTTAAAACATTTAAAATAATTTAACGGGTCAAAACGAAAGTCTTAAAATTTATAGTGATGATTTGGCTAGTCTAATGAAAAACTTTTTAATACCTATTAAAACATCATTCCATTTCTAGATTTCGTATGAATACAGCAATATATGACGTTGATATTGTACTTTTCAACACACTAACTACTTAATAGTCACGAACATTTTATAATTGTATTTTAAGATAATTCGCAAAAACCTTCAGGGCTGTTTTATCCTGTTTTACGGCATTTATAGATTAAAATTATTTGTGAGTGGTGTTAACGACCTAATATCTGATTGAACCTTTGTCATTAGAATAAGTATATATAGGACAACGAGATTTTTTTTATTTAAGTAACCCAGATAGAACTAACCATTTAAAACTCGGTCTCATCATCCAAAAGATAAATAAAGAGTAATCACCTGAACTTGCAGTAGTCTCCATCGTAGCTCCAGCCCAAATACTCTCCAGTCCTCAGGTTCTCACTCCTCAGCCAGTCCTCTAAAGGTCTGAAGTAGTCCCGGAGCGCCTCCCCGTTCAGCCGGCCCTCCCCTATTGTCTCCTGCAGGATCTGTGACCAGGGCGCCGAGGAACCGCGCTCCATGATGCGGCTGCGAAGAAAGCCTCAAATTAGATAGTTCAGATACAGCGGTGAAACACTCGGCGAAGAGGGAGAACAATAAGGAGAGAAAAGAAAAGAGACATTTGGGAAAGTAACTTTATAATTAATACTAGTTAAATACTATATCCTCTATTTATTAAAGGCTATTAACAACACGTACCAACAACAGCCGTAAATTCCGTTTTTATCTGCGACATGCTCCTTAAGTTTTTAGTGAATAAGTTAATATTAAATTATCTTAATAAGTTAGTATAAGATAAAAAAACAACTAAACAACCATTACAAGTATTTACTTTGGGTCATTCCCAATGTGAATGGTGAATTCCCAATATGGTTCGTTACATTCTTCATAATATGGTAAATGATGGCTGACACATAGGTACCTTCATGTTTGCTCATCTCGCGACAAGTTTTTATTCAATGAAAATTGTGTAATAGGCAAGTAGCACTAAATTAATTAGAAGTAGTTTTATTATTTTTATAGTAGCGCAGTATATTGGCTCCTCCCAGTCTGATGGTAAGCAAGAGAGGAACCCACATCGCGATGACAACAGATTTGATACCGAAATATCCTATCCGTTAGCATCGCCATACTGGCCCGCAAGATGTTTCTTCACGCTCCTTTTGAAGGAATCCATTTCAAAGGAAGGAGGAAACACATGATCCGGCAACGAGTTCCACTTCTTTACGGTTTGTAAATTAAAAGTTTATTTTCATCTACTTGTCATGGTAATAAACGTTTATTTTAAAAAGTTTTTACAGATAATTTATTTTTTTCAAGTTTTTTATTCGTGTTCTTTTGTTTCATACCCACATTTTGTTAGTGCAGAAAGAAAGACTAGTCCGCCATATTGGATTTAAAATGACATCACATAGTCAACCAACCATACATTGTCATTTTAACTGAGCGTGGATACAAATTTTCAGTTCAATCGATTGATAAGTGGTTCAAAATAAAGTTGAAAGATTCCATCCGGATAAACATATGTACATACGTTGAAGGTAAATAAAATCTTGTAAAAATGCTGTATCTACGCTTAATAATTGAACCGCAAAGACGTTGTATTGCCAACAAACAAACAAAACGCACAATTGGTCATGTTTTTAAATCGATTATTCACAGTTCACGCTTTAATTATAACTTAAGAGTTGCGTCCGCTACCAAGCATACTAGTATTTGCTTCACTTAACTGCTTAATTTGCGGTTAGGAGCAAATTTTACGAGTATGCGGGGTCGGTTGGCAAACAATGATAATACCACTACATGTTACTGCTTACCCGCCTTGACACACAAAGTTGGTGCAAACACGGATTAAAGAATTAAATATAACATAAGAAACTGCAGTTTGTGCCAAGACCACTGGTCAGAATTATAAGGTCTACCGCCTATTAATTGTATTCGGTTTTTAATAACAAGGCTATGATGAATATGGGCATCGAACTTTTCCGAGGCAATCCTCAGGTCTGGGTTTTGTGGTAAAACAACGATGTTGTTTCTGATTTCTGTTGATTGTTAATACAAGTGCTTGAGCTAGTTGCTATAGAATCAGAGCAGTGTGTGTGATGTTGTCCAATATTTTGTTGTTTATTTATAATAACTCTATACCTGCCTCCCTGAAATGAATATTACTATTTTGTAATGATACGAGTGCTTTGTTTAACTAATAGTTTTAATCTTCAAAAGTTTTCAATCAAAATCAAAATGCAACAATGTTCGTCTCGAAATAAAGATTTCAAAACACTCAAATGGGCGAGTCGAAGTTTCTTGGTAAGTATTCAATTTTTTTTAATGGACAATATGTTGCTTTGACTGTAAGTATTCAGCAAAGTTGTTACTTTTAATGCTGTATTTAAACAAAGAAAACCTTCCTAAACACCTAAAATAAGTACTACGTTGGAAGAGATATCGAATAAAATACATTTATAAATATATTATTCGTTAAGTGAAGCGATGGTTGGCACATGCATCATACTCGTGAACGGACACCTTTGGGGACTGGTCTGCTACAGCTTACCTCTCGAAAATAAATACTTACTTGAGGTACCTACTAACCTATGTCATAGCTTAACAAAACAAAACCATATGACTTGGTCCAAAGTGGTCTACTAATAGCAATAAGTAAGATACTACTCTACTGAGATTCTTACCATTGTCTCCTCGGTAGATATAGGTGGTTCCGAATCGGCAGTAGAATTACTTTAAATAGTATTTAATAACGATTGCGACTTGTAAGAGAGGTATGGCATAGCGATTTATCGCTTGAGCTGGAGCAGCTCGCCCATAAGCTTAAGGTCAATCTTGAAGTGTTAAATAAAAAATAAAAGAAATAGTCAGTCTGTCGCCCAAAATAATAAAAGATGCCTGTTAAATTATTTCTCTGTCCTCAAAAACTCTGCCATTTATTCTGAATTATGGTGCGGCAGTAGTATGTTATACAGGGCATAAATAAATCTGACATCCAATTGAATAATTAGCAGTAAGTAAATCGATGCCCATGTAAATGGCCTCATTATCATTACCTAACAATTTAAAGCAAATTGTCTTATTATATTAATAACATAGAAAAGAAATTGGTTTTACAGACATAATTAAGTACAATGAAAATATTTAAAAAAAAAAAGAAAAAAGAATACCTACCTATATACAAAATATTTACAAAAGATAGTCCGCTCCAGTGTTTAGGGTGCCCAGAATGCTAGCAACATTTCCTCTTTGAATGGCCAGACTTAAACGTTGGCCGAGGTATTTACCAGCATTCTGGTCACCAGAAACCTCTACGAGGCGAGCGGACAATTCTTTGTATAACGTTCGGGCCTCTGGACCCCACGGCCCCAAAGTCTCCACTCCAAATGGGGCGAAACGATAGCAGCTGTCGAGGCCCGAGTACTTCAAACGTTTACGGGCCTCCGCCGCGGCAGCGGCTGCCCCCGCGCTCCGAGAGGTGGAGTGGATATGGCTTGGAGCAAAAGTATCAGCACAAGTCGCATCCCAAACCAAAGCTTTGCCTTTACTCCATGGAATGAGCGTCATCCCATCAGGCCTCTTTCCATCATTCCGACAGATACCCAGAGGCTCTAGGACTGCCGGAACTCTGGAAGAGGCAAAGGCTCGACGAAGGATGTCGTTAAGGCAAGCGTGGCGAGGAATGCGACCAGCGCTTCGGGCACATGATAAGCCGTGGAGACCAAGGGGCCCTACTAACTCGCCACAGTTGCAGGTGTGTGTGGCGTTCACTCTCAAGCCGAGACGAAGGGACACCGAAATGGACAAGGTGACATTGTCCATAACGGTTCCCACGTTAGCCGAGGGCAAAGCATGTAGCCAAAACCCAGATTCCCTCTCTGCGACAGCAAGGAGACGAGCTCGCTCTAAATCACTGCAAGACGAGGAAAGTAGGCCGTCAAAAGTAATCTTGCATAGAAGCTCGTCCCATTGCCGCTGTGAACAGTTTAAATTGGGAGTATTATTAGGGCAAACGATGGACCAAGCATTCCTCGCTTCTGCTAGGCAGGCAACCTCAGCATCGCCAAGCGACGGATTAATAATCGTTTTGACGAGGTTTAGCGTGCTGTAAGCAGAAGAGAGGAATGCTGGTAATGCTATGCTGGATGTTTTGCGAGTACCTAGGCCTCCAAAACGAATGGGCAGGGACGCTTGAGTCCATGACCTTTCGTCTAGGGGGCAATTTAAGATTTCACAAAGTTTTTCTTTTAAAATATTGTCCAAAGATGACAGCAAATTTTCAAATTTCCAAAGTGGAGAGCACCGCAAAACATATGTAAATTTAGGGACAAATGTACAAAACCGAATTAACGTTAAAGCCATATGGGAGTTTATATTTAAAAGATTTTGAGAATACTGCTCAAATTTGGATATTTTGTCCGAAAAAAAGTTAGGAACAGATTCGTCAAAAACGGGAGCGCCTAGGAGGTGAAGAGATTCTTTATTCAAAATAATTATGTTGGGTGCTAAATCAGAAAATTGATTGATAATTTCTTGTTTATTTTGGGTATTTTCCGAAATATAGAGTTCACATTTTGCAAAATTTAGTTCCAGACCAATTGTTTTAAATTCTTGAATTATTTTTTCTAAATCTTTGTGTACAGTATAAACATCTCCACCTAGTGTCCCATCATCCAGATACCATAAGTTTAATTTAGAATTTAGTGTCGAGATTATAGATTGTATAGCAAGACTAAATAAAGCTGGCCCAAGAGGGTCACCCTGTTGACAACCGACGGAAGAAGAAAGTAAATGATTTTTGTAAATTAATTTTGAAGGTTTGCTGTAGCATTGCCAAATGTATTTATAAATATGTCCGGTACTATTTTTGACTTGAGACAACAGGGTGCCTCTGTCTACAGAATTGAATGCATTTTTAACATCCACTTTCAGCAACACCTCACCACCATTATTGATAAGAAAAGTGCGAACAGAGTGAACTGCTGCCTCGCAACCTTTAGAAGTGCCAAAGCCAAGTTGGGTTGGATAGAAAAGGTCGTGTAAATCCGGCAGTATAGATTTAACACAAATTTTGGATGTTATGCGGCGAAAAGTAGAGCCGATGGCTATAGGCCTAATACCACCGTCCTTTTTCCTTAAAGCGATGAGATTGGCACCATAAAGAATATCGGTGATGGACTCAGTAACGTTGCCTGAGAGCATAAGGTTGATAAGTGATGTAAGATGGACAAGAAGGGTACCGCCGGCGTTTCCTATATCATCGGAAACCAGATCTTTCAGATGCTGAGGCGTAAGACCGTCGAGGCCACCAGCGGAACCCTTCTTGAATGACATGATAGCGGACCGGATTTCGATTGGAGAGACATGAAGATGAGGTGGGTTGGTAGGTAGCGGAGGAGGCGGTAAGTGGAGAGTAGAGGCTGGAAGTGGGTGTTTATTGTTCAAGGCAGAGAGGGTATCGAAATTGTCCGGGGCGACAATGTCATTAGAAAAAAGAAGTTGTGCGGCTCCCTTCAAGTCACCATCACTTATTTTATATTCTATTAATTTAGAATTTGGTTTGCTGGGTTTCCGTATAAAGTGGTTTTTAGAAAAATCAATTTTCGATGGGTGAGTACAATTGTTCTTAATTTTTTGTGTGAGGGAGCCGACATTGTGTTCTCTGTGGTCAACGTATAGGGTATTATAGGCAAAAGTAAGTAAATGTTCCCAACATTCGACATTATTAAACTCGACAACATTTTTGATGGAATCTCCTAAAGCTAGTGCAACTGAAGAACGCGCGCCTCTAGGTATTCTCTTTAAGAGAGGACGATTATTCTTCAGGAGACCAAGCTTTTTCCAGAGAGGGAGCTCGTCTGGAACGGAAAATGAGGAAGAAGCATCGGTACCTGTATTTACATTGTGTTCAAGACTATGTATTCTTCTTTTGTGTATTTTAAGTCCTCTCAGGCCTTTAAAATACTTGGGTTGGGAACATAACTCACAACGCCGTAAGTTGATTTGAATATTGTCGTCCAGACAATGAATTTGTGAGTCCTGCAACTGCGACATTATAAACTAAACTTAAACCTACAAAAAAACCTATAAACTTACAAAAAAAACATTCAAAAAACATATTTATGTACAAATTGTTGACAAAAGTCTTGACGTGGCTTGTCAGCAGCTGCGCACTACACCGGTGTTTCTTGCGACGTAGTTGATTGGATGACGGTGATAGAAATGTCCAATCTATGAAGCTGATTGGAAAACGGCTACGCAACCCCTTAGCAACGCAGCTCACGTCAGATATGGCGTCTCGGTAACAGTCAGATATTTTACAAATGGAGAAAATCAATAATTATAGGCCTAATTACACTAGGCACAGAATGCCTACACGTGTACTGGAGCCACTATATGTCTCGCACTGAGTTGAAATACGAAAACTCTCGAAAAGCGTCTAAAACATTTTTAAACATTTTTTTCATACGCAACTGAATGATATTGACGTCTTGACCTAACATTTATTCGAGACTTAATTTGCATTTACCGCGGACTGTGTGTCCAGGATTGGAACCAGGCCGAAGGGTGCCGGAATAAGGCGCACGCGCATAATCATAGTTCGGGAAGGATTACTTAACAACGAGTAGTGAGGTGAACAAGGACCGGTATTGTGGAATTAACGCGTTCGATAATCGTAATCTATTTAACTCTTGTGCAAATATTCTTTTGATGAATATTGTTTTTTTTTTTTTTTTAAATAAATAAATAAATATTGGACAACATCACATACATTGCTCTGATTCTGTGGTAAGTAGCTAAAGCACTTGTGTTACAGAAATCAGAAACAACGACGGTACCACAACACCCAGACCCGAGACAATGCAGAAAAGTTCGTTTCCCATATTGACCCGACCGGGGATCGAACCCGGAACCTCTGAAATGGCGCGTCGCCAAAGTCCGGCACGCTCGCCTCTCGGCCACGGAGGTGTTGAAATATATGAATAAAATTGGAGTCTCTTTTGTTATATTGAAATAACCGTTTTACTACATCCATAAGCATATACACGGTACATATACCAAAATAATATCTTCTACAATTTTTGTCTGTTTCGGCTAATATCTGAAATGGTTCGACCGATTTCGAACAAGATGGGCCTTTTATTGGCAGGCAGCTGATGTAATAAGACGCAACTTAGGTAACAAAATAGGTTTGTCGGGACCCGCGACTTCGTTCGCGTGGACTACATGCTTTCGTGGTCGGTTTTACCCCTATCTCCCCTAATATTCGAAATAAAAAGTACTCTTTATTTTAATCCAAGTTTCGAGCTATATTTGTGCCATTTCATATCTCTAATTTAAAAAAGGAACATTTTCCCACATAATCTTTCAATGGTGATATTACCCCCATACCCCCTTATTTTCAAACAAAAAGTAGCCTATGTCCGTTCTTGAGGTTCAACGTCTACCTACACCAAATTTCATCAAAATCGGTTGAAAGGTTTAAGCGGGAAAGCGTAATAGACTGACAGACAGAGTTACTTTCGCATTTATAATATTAGTAGGGATTATGTGTATATGTACAGTCAACAGCACGTCAAAATAAACACGTGCAGTTCGATATTAGATCTTATGCACACGTTATAAGGACGTTGCAGTGTTCGAAATATATAATATGACGTGCATTCGTTTGTTACTTCACACAAAACTAGTAAACTTTAATATTTAAAAACAAAAAACAAGTGGTTGTTTTTTGTTTTTTCCAAGGCCCGCGCTGTAAGACGAGATAATTTAAACGGTTTTTTCATAATAAACCGATTATTGTAGATTTTATCGATAGTCCACGAATCGGTAATATCTTAGTACGTCTCAGTTTTACGAGCGCTGACCAGTGCTTTACATAAGACCTAAGTAGGCTTAGGCATTGTCTTACGGTAGTATTGGAGGTGTTTTATGTAACCTGCCCCATTTTTGGTCACGACTAGACATACTTATTTTGTATTTGACATTTTGATAAAGCGGATACTAGGTGAACAGACTAGGTGGTACTTGTTGTGTATTATTTTCTTATTTTACCACATTTAAAATGGGTGCACCACACGCCCTAAATTTAAAAGGAACGATTTCAATTTTTTACACTGCGAAAGTATACCTTGGATGTGAAAGTTTTAAATTTTAATTAATCAAAACTTGAGTTAAGCTCTAAAGTTGTACGTTTTATACAATATTATGTCAGTTTACACGTGTGACATTGCAGAAAATAAGGGCGTGATTAAATTATCATATAAATAGATTTGATCTCAAAGTAAGTAGATAAAACACTAAATCAGAATAATGGCTAACTCAAGTTTTACAAATATAGAAACACCCGGACGCGAAGAAATTGGAATATTAATTTGATTGTTTGACTAGCGCGGGCAATGCCGGTTCTAGAGGGGGCCTCGATCATATATGTCTCCAAAAAAAGGGTAATTTTTTTTCCATTAATATTTTTTTAGAAACCAATAGTATGGATTATATTTTATTTTACTAACATAAAACATACGATCGGAAATAAAAAATATTTCAAGGAAAATAAAAGTAAAACACAAAAAAATATCAAACAATAAATTTGTGTCCAGAATTTGATTTTTTGTCGAAAATGAGGTCCTCTTTTGTCGAGGTCCCGGCATGGTGGATGTTGCCCACCCCTAACTAGCCCTGTAAGTGGAAAATTGAACCTACCACCCGTGGTAAAGAGAGGAAACACACATTCTAACGGGAAGTTTCAACTAAATAATCTTTTAAATAATGTAAAATTATATAAACTTAACCACGTTTATTTGGTTTGCACGTGTGTGTTACTTCAGACATACCGTGAACACGGAATACCATGAAACAGAGTTATATACTACAGAATCATGGTTGTATACTGGTTTAGTAATTAACATTACTCTTACTTACAATATTTTAATTAAAACTATCCAATTCATTTCATTAGTTAAAATTTCCGTCATAGTTGTTCGGAATTCTTAAAAGGGTGGTAAGTAATGTTTATTGGTATTAATGCTACCATAATTTATATTGCTTAAGACGACCCAAGCTGCTAGCCCTCTTGATAAAATGACATAATCGCAAATTTCATCACTTCAGTGGTATTCAAAGTGTATCTTGGGGGCAAATCACACTTGCCTTTTGGCGTGTTTTTATATAAAAATACTGAATAAATTTATCTTTATTTATGTAATGCTAAGCATTTCTAAGATTAGTACAGTTTCATTACACTTTAGACTGTTTTATTTATTAAATTTATTTTTATTTACAATTTAAAAAGACATTGTATATATTTTTTTATCCTCGGTATAATAAATAACGACTAATAAATAAATTGCAATGCGGCCAAATTAACTGATATTTTTTAAACATCTTTAATCGGTCATTTTATACTTTATCAGGTCGACATAAAGCTGACCTATGTGCTTCAAAACCTTAACGTACTTTTATCAACACGGGATTCAAATACGGGACCCAAGATCATAATCCGGTGCTTAATTAAATCTAACATTTGAATCAGTCAACGCGGTCTTTCTAACGACCACTTTGAGCAACAGTGGACTCTCCATAAAGAAACCATTTGCTAAGTCCCAAGAGGTACGGTGGCACTAAAGATATGCATCTAATAGATTCAGATCACTTACATAAGTTAAGTTAATGTACCGTTTGTGAAAGACGTGGCTTGCAATGCTTAGTACTGCGGTTTCTGGAAAAGTTTCTTAAAGTACAACTTTGAAGAATTTCTTAATAAGCTTCGCAATTTATTGGGCTTGTGTATTTCTATGACTTTTTAGAGATTTATAGGGCTTTGCAAACATTTGGGTTTCAAGGGTAGAACGGATTAGGGTTTCATTTTGGAATCGTATTTGATTAAGATTTAGATTTGAAGAGATTTGAAAATTTTTTTGAGTCTCAAAATGGAAGTGAAACGGGAAATGTTCCTGAAGAAACCTTTTAAATGATTTGAAAAAAAAACTTCGTGTATTTAGTTTCATAAATGCAAGAAGTTATTTTTTATGTTAGTTTTTTTAAGTAGCAACCGATCGTACAGTACTTAGATACTTCGTACCTATATGCTATTAAAACCATTTTCAGAACAAAAAAAAATTGTTTTTATTTAACAATTTCCATAATGAACTTGGCTGTTCCGTGTACCACCAAATTATTCCGATCGATGCTACTCTTCTCACAGATAACTATGATTCTTCTTATTTATTTAGGTGAAATGTAGCTCAAGCCGAAAAAATAATCGGTAAAAGCATGGCAGTAGATGTACATACTACATAAACATATTAGTGGTCTCAAATTATATATACGATACGATACAATTTAACGACATCCGTAGTCTAATGTCGATCGAGCTCAAATTCGGCATCGCGCCAGCTCTGAGGTTCCAGGTTCGATTCTCGGTCTACAATTAGTAAGTTTAAATGAACGTATTTTGACAGGCCTTAAAATTAAAATATTATTTTAGTGTTTGCAATATAGAACCTTTTTGTTAAATCCATTCATAATATAAATAAATAAATATTGGACAACATCACATACATTGCTCTGATTCTGCGGTAAGTAGCTTAAGCACTTGTGTTACAGAAATCAGAAACAACGACGGTACCACAACACCCAGACCCGAGACAATATAGAAAAGTTCGTTTCCCATATTGACCCGACCGGGGATTGAACCCGGAACCTCAGAGATGGCGCGACGCCGAAGTCCGGCACGCTCGCCTCTCGGCTACGGAGGTCGTCATGATTGTTATAAATAAATAAAACAAAATTTGACTTTTCCATATTGTTTCGGGTCAATGTGGTACCGTCGTTGTTTCTGATTTCTGTTACACCAGTGCTTTAGCTACTTACACAAGAGCAATGCATGTGATGTTGTCCAATATTTATATTACATTAACGATGTTGAAAGGCCTGAAATATTATTTGAATAGAATAGACATATTCGTTAAAGACAGAAACAACATTTTGAACAACGACGTTTGAATCAGCTATAACTCTGTGATTGTCTATAGCAGCCAATAGACAAGCTAGAAAGGAGTTTAGTAAGTCTCGAATTTGAATGTTTTAGGTGATAAAATATAACAGAGAAGGATTTACGTTCAGTTTTTAAACGACTTCAAAAAAGGAAGTATGAGATGAGATTTGTTTTTGATCTTAAATGTATGTTTAACGATTTTTATTATTTTTTGTTGGAGCGGGTATTTTATTTTGTGGCTTCATATTCACCAAATCAGGAATCTTATGATGGCACATATAAACACATTTAGGTGGGGATGTTATAATATTTTCTAAAATTATTCAGCTATTTGTGCCAAAAAATCATGATGTGATGCTGCTGACCTGATGGTAGAAGTCAGTTCACACTTCTTGACGGTTAGGAGTTAGGCGAGTATGAGAAACCAGTGAAGAAAAAAAAAGGTTTTTTTATTTGGATTTGAATAAATACATTTAGCTATTTCTTACTTTTCGGTGTCCGTAGTCAATATTTACTTTTTTGTAGTCAAATCAATTAATTTATTAAATTATTTTCTTATTCAAATGTTTTGTTTGTTTTCATTCCATACTCATCAATTCTCAAGTCAAAACATTTATACTTGTCAAAAAATTGACTTTGCGAACCTATATTTAATTTTTTTGTTCAGAATTACATTCGTTTATTTAAAAAGCTAATGATCAGATACGCAATGTACACGTGTTTTGTAATTTGATACTTCCATTGTCATAGATCATCACTAATTATCTACCTATGATATAGAAAACTCAAACGGCCTGTCGCTGTTTCTCCTCCATTAAGGAAAGCGGATGGAACTTGGGCACGAACAGATATAGAAAAAGCAAGAACTTTCTCAGAACATCTCTCAAATGTTTTTACACCCCACACCTATGAAGGGACACCTGAGCATGCAGAGAACGTTAAACAATTTTTAGACTCTTCTAACGAAATAGACGAACTTCCGGATAAATTCACAAAAACTGAAATTATCAATGTGATTAAAAACTTAAATCCGAAAAAATCTCCAGGATATGACCTTATAACCAATCGTTTATTACAAGAACTGCCTGCATCTGGAATTACTTTTCTTACATCCCTATTTAATGCCATGACAAGATTACAATTTTTTCCACCAGAGTGGAAAGTTGCAAAAATTATCATGCTTTTGAAACCTGACAAAACACCCGAGGAACCAAAATCATATAGACCAATAAGCTTGTTACCAATACCATCAAAATTATACGAATCACTATTACTGCAACATATATTACCAATACTCAAAGAAAAGAAAGTTATTCCTGATCACCAATTTGGGTTTCGTACCAAACATGCCACTATTGACCAAGTGCATAGACTAACAAAAAAGATTATGGAATCCCTCGAAGCAAAAACCTATTGCACTAGTGCTTTCTTGGATATATCGCAGGCGTTTGATTGCGTCTGGCACAAGGGTCTTCTATTTAAAATCAAAAACATTCTACCGGTCTACTTGTACAAATTGCTACAATCACTCTTAGATCAACGTTACTTTACCGTAGAGAATAGGGAAGCGGTATCCATGTTATCACCAATAAAGGCAGGAGTTCCCCAAGGAAGTGTACTGGGTCCCGTACTTTATATAATCTTTACCGCAGATCTACCTACATCTCAATACCTAACCACAGGAACCTTTGCTGATGACACTGCAATTCTTACTGCACACGCCGACCCAACTATGGCATCAGAAGCATTGCAAAGCGGACTTAACGATATATCGGAATGGCTCAAGAAATGGAGAATAAAAGCAAATGAAGCAAAGTCAGTACATGTTACATTCACATTGAGAAGGGGTGCTTGTCCCCCAGTAACACTTAATGGCATAGAAGTTCCACAGACAGACCACGTAAAATACCTAGGAATACATTTGGACAAAAGACTTACTTGGCAAAAACATATTTTTACAAAAAGAAAGCAACTTGGCATCCAAACAAGAAAATTACATTGGCTTATAGGTCGTAAGTCCCAACTCTCTCTAGAAAATAAGGTCCTTTTGTACAAAGCTATTCTGAAGCCTATCTGGACGTATGGGATACAACTATGGGGTACCGCATCTCACTCAAACATTGAAATAATACAAAGGTTCCAAAATAAAGCACTCCGTATGATAACAAACGCTCCTTGGTTTGTGCCCAATGAACTATTACACCAAGACCTAAATATGCCTACAGTTAAGCACGAAATTGAAAGATACACTATGTCCTATAAGGAACGCATTTCTCATCACCCAAACGCTCTGGCTCAGACGCTAATGGATGAACATAAGGAAGCTCGACGACTAAAACGAAAAATACCGCAGGATTTAATCCAACCACAGTAAATGAACTGTCTTTATGAAGAGGATGTGACACAGGTCACATACCGAGAGCGCCAACCGAACGCCCAACATACTGCTGAATGTCCCATAAAAGGCGACAGATTGTAGTACGGAAATTAATTTAAAAAAAAAAAAAAAACCTATGATATAAACATTAAACAAGTTATAAAGACTATCATAGATAGTAGGTACACTAAAACTAAATCTGTATTTTCTTGTCCCCCTATAGTTCGTGCCTGGTCTACTTGGGTTCAGAGGAACATTTCTCGGGCGTCGTTGCACAATCGGCCCATAGCAGCTTCCTATACAGATGTAATTAGAACGCCGAACAGTCACGTTTGTGAATTGAAGCGCGCTTTCGCACTGGAGGATTTTAAATACTATAATGCATTATTTAAAAAAAAGATAGTTTTTTCAATATAATAACGACAGCATACAAAAACATCACGTACATTACGTACATTCCTCTGATTCTATTGTAAGTAACTAAACCACTCGTGTTACATAAATTGAAAACAGCGACTGTACCACAACACCCAGACCTGAAACTGAGACGATATAAAACAGTTAATTTCTATATTGATCCGACTGGCAATCGAACCCAGGATCTAAAGATAAGAGATAGCGTAACGCTAAAGTATTGGCTAAGAAGGTCATCAATAACATAAGAGATAAATCATCAGCCTACAACATACTTATTTAATGAAGCTAGAAAACGTATCAAATCCTAAGCAACTCTCTAAAACGGTTGTAAAAAAGAACAATATATTTGGGGGTCCAGTGTGTAGTTTTCACAAAGTTGGATCAGCGCCACCTGTGGACGTCTGTTGGAACTTATTTTCTATTGTCTAAGCATTTGTAGGGTCGCGCTTAAAGTTAAATCGACGCCACTGTGAAATATACCTCGTTGTGAGTATTATGTAATTGATACAATACAACGCTGGACTCGCGGTGAGACCTGTGGTAGGACGCTCGCTAAGCAGCGATACCCAAGTCTTAGTTTGCTATACTCTATTTACGGAGTTAACCAAGCGAAGCACACATTTCAATTTGTAAAATGATGACAAATCAAGTCGGCGTCGACGATAACAATTGACGACGATAATAATTGACGATAACAAAGATTTGGCAGTCTTGAATAAAAAAACAATAAGGTAATTAGTTCAAACAACGAAACCAAGCTAACAATACTAATTTTTTCTCCCGACTTGGCGTGGGCACGGCATTTAATAATAGGTACATAAAAACTTGTATTATTTCCGATTTCATAAAAACGCTCACATCAATGTTTAAATTACTCCGCAAATAAGTAGCGGGAGAAAATATTTGGAACTTTACTTTTTAATTTTTTTAATCGAATTTGTGATAAAATAAGATTAAAAATACGACGAAAGTTAAAAAATACATAGTTTAGCACATTAAGATCTATACTTATAAGATAAACTAACTGCTTTGATCTTGATTTAACGAACGTGGTTAAAGCGATTGCCATTCGACTATGCTACAAGGAATCAGACCTATTTGGATCATATCAAAGACTAAATTAACGTGCCTTCCAAAGTAAGGGATCATTAGTCATAACAAACGATCAGTGATTCAAGCCTGCAACGTCCTAATCAACTGGAAAAAGCTCACAAAGTGAAGAGATTAGGACCCAGGACCTGCGAATTTTAAAGTCTAACACATGTAGTGATTACCACTACGCAGGCAGATCCAAGAATCCCAATTTTAATCTGCATTTTGTTAAATAAACTCAAATGTTATCACAATTGTGTATTGTATCTCATCACATATCTAAACTTGGAGCTCACTGAATAGTCTATACCAACAATAGAGTTGCCAAACGTAAAGTTTCGGGCAGGACATTCCATTTCGAGATAAAGCGCTAACTCTAGGCATTTTTTTCGATCTTATGTATACAGCAAAATGAATATTTATTTTGGTTGGAAGAATATTTTAAAGATGTGGATGGTATCCGTTATTATTATAAAGCCCCTCTTGTATGTTCGTGTATCGTAAAGTGTATTGTACCGTATATTGTAAAAAAAAAAGTCTCCTGAGATGGCGGTCTGATGATATAATGTAATTAGAGGTTTGGAGATGGAATTCGGGTTTTATGATGAATGTGTAATTAATGGCACCTAGTCTACTTAGTAAATAAAAAAAATATGTTTTCCATTTTTTATTTTCTATTGAAGTATTTTGCTAACATTTTAAGTCATTCTTCACTATTGCTTACTTTTCCTTACTATGTACACTGTTATGCTTATCCCCTTTTCTATATTACTTTCTCTCTCCAACCGAAACACCCGAAATATTTTTTTATTACGAAATCTAAGAAGGAGAAATAACATGGCTTCGTGTTAAGACCATGTTTTGTTTCACTATAGTATTTTTATTTATGACTAGCAATTGTCCACGACTTCGCCCACTATATTATTGGATAAAAAATGTCCTATGATTATCTAGTATGTCATATCTCTTTCCACCTTTCAATAACGAATATACATCCAGACACCCATACATTCTGACAATCTTTCACGTTTATAAAGCAGTAGGATGTATCTTACAAAGTCCTGTTATTTATAAATTTATGGCTACACTAAGCACGGCGTTAACGACAATATTAATAGGAGCCCGCATAAGCGAACCCAATTGGTCGCTTCCTGGACACCAGACGATGCAATTGTGGTCATCGTGGTTTATTTTCGATATCGTCTCGAAGGAAATCGGTCCTTCAGATAATGCGGTAAGGGTGGAAGTGGTCTGGCCTCGTCTTTATCAGATCAGGTAAATTGGGTGGAATTGTCAAAAATTTGCGTTTTGAGTTTAAGTGAGATTTATGGGTGTAATTGAGTTTGCTGATTAGCAATGTACTTAAAGTGTTGTGAAATTATTTTGTTTTTGAAATTTGTGTTTTCATTTAGAAGCTCAATCTGATTATGATTTATCGCTCGAACTGGAGCAGCCCGACTGGTGAAATACCTCCACCTTACAGAAGACCGCAGCCAAATAACAATCACTTCTGTGTTGTTGTGTTCCTACGTGTCAGTAAGGTTTCCAGAGCTTCTGGGGGGTGATACATTAGTAGCAAGAGCTAAGCCTTCAAGGTAAGAGCGATAGGTCCAGTAACAAATTTATTATGCAGTACTTGTCGCCCTTAAGCTAAGACCTTATTAACACCTAACATCAAGGCAATCTTGAAGTGTAATATAAAAAAAAGTAATCTAGGCGTAAAGGAGATGCAAAAACTACATGACGAATTTAAATAAGATCTGGTAGCTATTTACCAGTGTATCTATATGTATACATGAGCTACCACATTAACTTATAACACACATTTCACCCCGTATTTTTAGTAACTGTAACTAATAAGAAAACTGGTAGCCAGATAAAATATTTTAATAGTCATACCGTCTGTTCAATTATAAACGAGTCAGGTGGTAATTTAATTTAATTCTTCCATAACTGAGCTTGAGTGTAGGCAGTGGCTTACTAACAATGTGACGTCATAATAAACTTAGGTACTTCGAGAACCGATATATTATGTAATTTGAGTTAGCGCAATGTCGTATGATTCAGAGTATCATAATTTTTAATAAGATTTTCTAGCAATGCTGGTAATTAGAAAATAGCCTATTTGAAAGCAAAATAATGGTGTGGACTTAATAGTTGTTATTTATAATTTTGCCTTGTTTAGTATGTGAACACGTAGTATTGATACTGCACAGGTTTGGTATTAATCTAGTTAAAGCATTGTTCGAATACGGCCTCCTCAAATAGGAAAATAAAAAAATACGTGTTGTATTTTTTCTCTAGGATTGCAACCAGCACATTCCATTTTTAAAATATTGTGTCATGATCTACATTAATCTTCAGTGTTTCGGATAAGGTAAACTCTTTATTATTATATTAACCCCTTAAAAAACATTTAATTTTTTTCGTTTTCGTTAAATTTTATTTTGACAAAAATTTCAAAGTAACTTATAACAGCCCACATGAATAAGGATGATGATTTTGGAAAATACAAAGATCTTGATCAATTTCTCTATTAGATTTGTAAATTATAATGTTTTTTTTTTGTTTCAAATTAATAAAAAATGGGGAACATAATCAAAACTTGGCTGCAACCTAAAACATATGACTTCATAGAATCACTCTTGCGTTAATAAATGTTTTATAATACGCTTGCTCTCATATCTATTAAAATATAGACTTATATATACACACTCACATATCCACAAACAAAACACACACACACACACACACATGTTGTAATGGATATTGAACTTGCAGTTCACAATGCGCCGTATAATCGTTGAATGTGCGTGGCGCGTATATCCATTGTTCTTATTGTTTTGTTCCACATATTATCTGTTATTTTGAGTGGTAAGTCTCAGCCTTGGACGCCCGGTCAAGGTTCCACTATCTCACGATTATGGAATAACTTGGTGGATGGTTCACTGAGAGACCTATTGTAAAATACTGGCTAAATAAAATATTGATCCATTAACAGACTTTAAAAAAAAGTCAAGTTACTTACGAACCGATTTTGATGTTTTTTTTATTGTTGGAGATATTTCAACGGTAGTAGCATAGTCGATGAGGGCATCCCAGAACAATAAAGGGGAAGACGGTTGTTTATTTTTATTTTAAACATTTAAAACCTCTAAGTTGAAGTTTTGTATGGTTGAATATAGGTACCCATAGAAATTTTCGCGTCTTGCAATATTTGGCCCTGCTTGCTTGAACTTAATTAGTGTTCATTTTATATGCAAATAAATATTATCAAAATAATTGTAAAAATCCCATTAAAATGTGTTTCAGAGATAGTATATAGTTAGGGCGTGACTTTCTTTCATACTATGAAAAGATACGTATGTCAATGACGACCTCCGTAGCCGAGAGGCGAGCGAGCCGAACATTAGTGTCGCGGCATCTCTGAGGTTCGAATTCCGATCGAGTCAATACGGTAATCAATATTTTCTATATGCCCTCCGGTCTGGGTGTTGTGGTTTCGTCGTTGATTCTGATTTCTGTACTACAAGTACTTTAGCTATATACCACAGAATCAAGCAGCGAACGCGATGTATGACGTTATCCAATATTGAACTAAATTTAAGAATCCCAGTGAGCCAACTCCCCGCAGAACGTAAAATCGACTCCATTGTTGTAACAGATTATATCTTTTATGCAAAAAGTATCAATCGATCAACCGGATTCAATTATGCCTTCATAAACGGCGTCGCGATAGAAAAGTAATCTCAGAGTTAATTGTGAAGCGGACTGCGTAATAATGGTGCTATATCCGTTATTTATTCTGACCTTTGGTAGGTATTTCTATGTTATTTTGCTATTGCGTACAATCGAATGAACAGCAGTAAGGAAACTATGACGGTGCGTATATAAGACATGCCTATGTATATTTTTGGGTTCAAATAATTAGATAGAAATTTTGGCAAATACTATGAAATAGATATTTTTCAATGTTCAGTGATAGGGAGTTAAAAATGTGTAATTGATTGGAAATAGATCAAAAGTTGGTAGATGGCGAATAGACCATGACCAAGTCGTTCATCATAAGTGTACGTTAATTACACTCTTACTTTCCTGAGGGTTGTGAAAAAATGATGTATGTACCGTATCCTGTCTGATCTAATTGAAAAGCCTAAACTAGTAAATGTTTAATTTTTTTAACTTCCCAAACTTATTACTTCTATATTACTTGACCACTTTTGCTCTACAAATATACGAACAAAAATACATCTTTCCAAAAAAAAATACATTTAATCTTTTTTTTTAAATACACTTATCTATGCTTTAAGCAGTCAAGGGAGTAAGCTTACTGCAATATTTTACACTGTGCCAAAGGTTATCATTCATAACAAAATGATAGGGAGTTGCCTTGATATTGGAAAATTAATTACTATCGTGGAACAGATATCGATTTGAGAATACAACGTGCTCGAATAAGATTAATTTGATCGGTTGCTGTAATTTGGTACAATAAGTGGCGAATGGAGGTTTCCGATTGAATCAGAAAGACATCTAATTTAGTGTATTTGTATTTTCCAAAAGAATGAACTTAAAAAATAAGTTCTTTTTAAATATAGATATTGTAGAATTTCCAGCCAGGAGCCTTTTTATTTACTTTTTTTTCAAGGGGGACATGCCTACCGCACCGTCACTTTCAGCGGGGAACGGAGAGTGGTGTGGCGGGCTCGCACCGACTAAAACTCCCTCGGTGGCCAACGCTGCGCAGTCGTGGGGGATTCGGGATCATTTGAGGATTCTACGCAGGCTCCCTCACCGCGCTAGGAACCGAACCTAACTTAACTATTGTTCTACCGCGTTAATCATCAGTGAAACGTTCTTTAGCACAGCGGAAGAGTTTGGTGGAACGAAATAATCCCAAGAACCACTTAAACGAAAAAAAAGATTTTCGTGTTGGATAGTCCATTCATCAAGGAAGGCTTGAGAGCACCGTCACTCTCTGCGGGGAAAAAGAGAGTGGTATGTCGGGCTCGCACCAACTAAAACTCCCTCGGTGGCCAACGCTGCGCAGTTGCGTATTCTAAGCAGGCTCCCCCACCGCGCTATGAACTAAACCTATTTACAGCTACCGGGTCAATCAGCAGTGACATTCTTAGGCACGTATCTATGTATCCCTACTAATATTATAAATGCGAAAGTAACTCTGTCTGTCTGTCTGTCTGTCTGTGTGTCTGTTACGCTTTCCTGCTTAAACCTCTCAACCGATTTTGATGGAATTTGGTATAGGTATATGTTGAATCTCAAGAACGGACATAGGCTACTTTTTATTAGAAAATAAGGGGGGGAGGGGGGTAATACCACCTTTGGAAGTTTATATGGAAAAATGTTTATTTTTGAAGTTAGAGATATGAAATTTGGCACAAATATAGCTCGAAACTTGGATTAAAATATAAACTACTGTTTGTTTCGAATATTAGGGGAGAAAGGGGTAAAACCGACCATAAAAGGATGTAGTCCACGCGAACGAAGTCACGCTAGTGTATTATAAAACTAAAGAGTTGGATTGCACGCGTTAATCTCTGCAACCACTGGTTCGAAAAAAATAAAGTGTTTGATAGTCCATTCATTAAGGAAGGCTTGAGGCTCTATAACATCACGCTGCGACTAGGAGTGGAGAACCATGTGGAAATGGGGAAAAGAACAGGGGTAGTATAAATAAAATAAATAAATGCGCCAGACAACCACATCAATCACCTGGTCTCAAACTAAGGTTTTTCCTTGTAATATGAGTAACAGACAACGTATACTAACTGGGGGCGTCATCGCAGCACACACAGGCCCTAGTCAATATTGAAAAGTTAATTTTCCAAATTTACCTGACCGGGCCGGGACCTCTAGCGCTTTGGCCGCCTACCTTAGCCTATTGGCTGATATCGATACATGAAAAAAAAACTCACGTCAGTATCCTCCCCGCCTCAGGGTTCCGATAGATGTCACACTTGTGCAGGGGGCGAGTTGGGTCCCCAGGGATGAACTGGCCTGTACGCTCACACAGCGCTCTGTAGATCTGGAACTGCAGGATCGTGCTCACGAAGTATCTGTGGGCAAAGGGAGAAATTTGTGAGCAATTTATTGTAGAAATTTGGAAAGCAAGCTTTTATTATCCCGCCCTCCAGCATTGAAATCAAGTCATCATTTGCTCTATCATATCATCATTTAACTATGCTATATTTATGATATTCAATGAGTATAATTTAAAATAAAAAATATATTTATGTTGCACGGCCGTACCCATTTCTCGCCATCTATTATTTCATCTGCCTTAAGGTTGTCTGGAAGAGATTCTTCCTAACGATAAGACCGCCTTAATTGTACTTTAATTAATCTGTAAAACCAATTTCTGTAAAGTTTTTTTTATTTATCTTTCTATCTAAGATAATTGATGAATAATAATTTCACACATTTACCCGTATAATACGGTTAATATATGTATATTTATGTAATATATGTATATTTTTTTTCGTTAGTAAATTAATTAATAATAGGTAATAATCGTCAAAGCAATACTTACTGAAATGCCCATAAATAATGGACTTTGATATCATTTCCACAAAAAAAAATTAATAATTTAGAAATGTTAAAATCAAATAGACATTTTGAGCTAACAAAAAAAATAAAAAAAGAGAGCAAGAAATTACTAAAAAAAATTATAAATAAAAGATTTATAAAAATAATAGGTCGCCCCAGTTAACACAAAAGTACGTTTACGAAAATAGGAGGCATGCTTTGAAATACTGAACAGGTCGAAAATAAATGAACCCAATTAAAAAAAATCTGTGTAAACTGTGCTCGAAGGATCAAAGTATGCTGAAGTAGGGTTCGAAAGACATTTTAAGTTGAACGGTTGCGATGTTCAACCAAGTCTAGTTAAGCACGAGACAGGACGAAGTGGATTTTCTACTCTGTCAAGTGGATAAACAAGCTGGCCACCGATTTGAGACATACAGGCCTAGCGTGCGCCACGCGACTAAATTTTATCGCGCTCTTCACAAACGTCAAAATCAATTGAAGTCAGTGCGTTAGCTGCTGATTGGCTGAAAATACGAGTGTCGCTATTAGCCAATCAATAGTATCAAAACTTTTGTCGTCTCGTGCGATAAATTTGACGTATTGCGCATGCTAGGCCTAATAATCGATAGACTATAGGAAGCCGATGGAGATTAATTGTGGTAATAACGTAATATATTTGCAGACTCTGTCATATCCCATACATTTTGTGCATATTTTTTTTATATCACACTTCAAGATTGACACTTAACATCAGGTGGTAATGAGGTCCTAGCTAAAGGGCGACAAGTACAGGATTATAAATCTGTTACTGGACTTCTCGCCCTTACCTTGAAGGCTTGACCCCTGCTACCAATGTAGCACCACCCAAGAGCTCTGGAAACCTTACTCACACGCAGGAACACAACAACACAGAAGTGATTGTTATTTGGCTACGGTCTTCTGTAAAGTGGAGGTATTTCACCAGTCGACAACCTTTAACTCGTCCTTTACATTATTTAAATAGGGTTGACCCTAAGTTATTATACTATTCAATAATGCCCGGTTCCAATATTTGAAAAACGATCCGTATTAGTCACGGATAGTAATAAATTATACGAGGCGTAAGCTTAAAACGACCGACGGACGACTGATGACAGCTAATACGGAAAGTAAACTTGAAATTTGAATTAACGATTCTTAGAAAAACGGATAGTAATTTTTGATACATCACGAATCGGGAATATTGTAACCGGGTCGGTAATGTATAAGTTAAACGCCTAATTTGCACGTAGACAATCTTTGTAAAATTTTATCATCGGAATTGTAGTCAACCAAAAAATAGAAATCTACAGAACCCTCTTACCTAAAAACTGTAACAAGTTTTCAATTTTATTCTAAAAAAATCTATTCGATTAAGGGTTAATATAGGTATGCCATAAAACGGCTTGAGCAGAAATATAGGTACGTTATGGTTTCAAATACAAGATTCGAAGGTGTATATGTCACCGTAGGATTAAAAACATCGTTAGATTACAATCTATCTCGTGAGATTGTAATCTGTCGAAACATTTTGAACCGTAAAATATGATTGCAATTTAACGCATTATTTTTCACTTGACTTTGACAATATATTTTCAACAAGCTATACCCGCGACTTCGTTCGCGTAGACTACAGGTTTTTTTACCAATAAAAGGTAGCCTATATCCTCTTTTCAATGGTCTAAAGATTGTCGGTGCCAAATTTCATCAAAATTGGTTGAGAGGTTTAAGCGGGAAAGCGTAACAGACAGACAGAGTTACTTTCGCATTTATAATATTAGTAGGGATCTTGGAGAAAATCATGTTAATCATAAGCCAACGTAGGGCAGTTTTTAATTTATTTTTGCAGCCGCAGTTTTCATGCTGCATATATTTTCGTGATTAATGATACAGGAGACTGGATGGCGGATATGCAGATGGATTCATTGCATAAGACCGATGCAAATCAGTTTGTTTAAATCGAGTTACTGTTACGTGTATCCTCGTAAACCTGTTAGCTGCCAGAACATTTCGTTATTTGGCTATTAAATGGAGAACTGTGTGAAGTTACGTAGATTTTAGAAATTTTTAGAAAAATTTTTCGAATGAATGAAGTCGAATGTTAACATTTTATTGGAATCAGAGAACTTTCATACTAATTTCATAAGCCAGTTTTACGTCCTTTGAAGATGATTTTCGAAAGAAAATTATACATGTGTTTTATAACTTTGTATAGGAGACCTACTTCCATCCTGAATTTCAATAAAAAACAAAAAAAAAATTGCAAAGTTGTATACTAACTTTGAACCCTCTATTTACCTCTTAGGGGGTGAATTTACAAAAAAACCTTTCTTAGTGCTACGCTACGCTATAAAAGGAAACCCTGTACCAAATTTCTAACCCTTAGGTCGTGTCGTTAGTAGGCAAACTGTTAGCGGCCGACTGAGTTAGCCGCAAATTTGTGGCAAACTGAAATTTGAGTTAGCTGCAAACTCTAAAACTCTAATTTTTGTGCGTCGCCGCCGATTAGAACCGGTTTTGGTAGGAGTCGGCCGCTCACTGCTATAGTCAGCGCGCGTAACGCTGCCAACTGCGTATAGTGAGCGCAAAACTAGCAGCCTGTGGACACTCCATTTCAATTCAATATATAGAAGGGCGTACTAAATCGGTACGCCGCAAACTCAGTTGGCTACTAACAGTTTGCCTACTAGGGACACAGCCTTATAGTTCAGGCCCTGCCATGAGCGAAAGCTGACTGACTAACTGACTGATCTCAGTCAGTCAGTCAGCTTTCGCGGGTTTAGATTTAGCTAAATGAATATGAAACTTCACAGAAACGTCTGTAAGTAATGTTAGTTTTCACAACGTGTTGTACGCAAGATTCAATACAAGTTAACTGTTCAACTCAAACAAAAATATTTCTTTATTGTAGGTTACATATGAAACTCTTGAATCTTCATTGAATACAATGTAAAGTGATTCTACTGCCGTTTCGTAACCTATATCTACCTAGAAAACCCCGACAAGAAACTCAGCAGTTTAGTTACAGTAGCAGTATCTAACTTATTCCTATGTGTAGCTTACTTCGGACCAAGTCATATAGTTTTGTTTTGTTGAGTGATGGAGCAATTAAGTATTCAGGCGAGTATTTACTTTCGAGAGGTAAGCTGGAGCAGCTGCATCTAACAACTGTCAGCTGTTGACTGACATATTGATGGATGACAATCTCATGAAAAAATGTATCATATTACGAACGACACAAGATGCTTGCTTTAATATTGGGATAAGTAAGCTTGTGCCATCGTAATGACTAAAGCGTTTCGTCAGCTACGAGCGGGGCGGTTTCCCAACCTCGCGTAAACTTGTACCGCTTAATCGAGCTAGGAAATGATAGGTTTGCGTCGCTTGCGTATTCTAAATAAGTAATTTCTAATTCAGGCGCCACAGCGATGCGGCTGGCCATTGTTCGGACAACCTCCATAGCCAAGCGGCGAGCGGACCAGACTTTTGCTATCTCTGTGGTGGTCGATTCCCAGTCGGCTCAATAGGTAAAACCAACTTTTGTATATTGTCCCAGGTCTGGGTGTTGTGGCACCATCGTTGATTCTGATTGCTATAATACAAGTGCTTTAGCGAATTAAAGAATCAGAGCAATATTTATTCAAAGTCAAATTCAAAGTCGAAAAAATTGTAATTGATTTATTTATTTAGAAAACCAACAGCGTTAACTAAGTATAAATGTTTTTCAATGCAATTTACATATTATTAGGCCAATAACAGGTTTTCCTTAATTAACTGTAAGTGATTAGTTGTAAGTTAATGAGCAAAACTATATTACATTTTGTCGTAACTTATGCAGCAACAATCCTAATCTAAGGCAATTCGCTGAATTGTTAGTATTTTGTAGTAGCATTGTAATTCAGGCCATCAAATGATCTAAAAAGTAGATATAACGATATTTTATTACAACAAAGATATGTATGTCACCACGGTAAGGTACACAAAAACTTATATTGTTCCCCATATACGTATATAAATAAATATATATATATATCTATATATACATATATAACCGTACTAAAAATGTATTTATGTGCATTTGTGTTGTATTTCTTTTCTTATACTTCGCATGAACACTGACACATAAAATGCTTATTTACCAGTTTATTTAAAGAATGGTGTACAATTAGTCACAAATAGAACGTTGATATAAGTATAACCATTCCAATGAAATATTCATGCAGTTTCTGTGCATTCACATTCACAAGACCAAGGAACTTAGTTAGCAATTTAAATAAACAAGTTAGAATACTCGTAGTAAAATAGACGCTGTTTATAGCAATATTACAACATACCGAACCAATTAAGCGTATGAAAATGCGTTTGATTACTTTGTAAGTGGAGTTGCGTGACCTCTAAAGTAAGTGTGAGATGAAGCAACAGTTAAGAAAGACTATGTGTTCGGTGGGCGAGAGGATAATAACTGTCTTTAGGTTTACTTTGGAGACTTGGTGTCGTTAGTGGAAGGTTCAACAACAACTATTTTCTATGAAATATCGTCATCTTAAAGAAAATTGTTGCTTAAGGCTGAGGGGCGATCAGGCTGAGCTTTAATGTCGCGATATTTCTGAAGTCCTGTGTTTGATTCTTGGTCGGGTCGATGTGGAAAACAACTAATTCTGTATCGTTAATGATTCGGATTTTTGGAATACAAGTACTTTAGATACTCACCATTGAATCAGAGCAATGTGTGTTATATGTCCAATGTAACGATTGCGGTTAGTTTGCACGATCAATAACACGTGAAGTTTAACTCTTGCAGTTCAATTTTAGATCTTTTGCCGACGACATAAAAGCAAAGCTAAGTCAAAAGTAGTCTGATGTGCTTTTGACTGTACGTCCTAAATTGTTAAGGTTGATCAAGTAGTATTCGCCAATAGTGGGAATTGCATTCCAATTCGGAATCTATGCTTTGTTTCATTCTTACCTCGTACGGCCGAATGCCCTTTTGAAAGTCTGGTTTTCTGGGTCGTATGACCTTTTACTTGATCTTTAGGTTTATGGTATGAGATTCGATTTTAAACTTTATGGTGTTATCTTTCTATTGACTCACTCTATCTAAAAAAATCGCATCAAAATAATTTGCATAGTCTTAAGGATCTAAGTCTACATACAAAAACCATGTTTTTTTTTATGTATTGAAAATAATAAAAAACATGGTAAATGTGTTTATCAGTTGTTTAATATCCAAGACGCCAAATTAGTTTAGTTTACCAGATGGCTTTGTGTAACTTTCTTTTAGTAAAGCCTCTTAAATAAGTTCTAACCTTTAAATAATTATAGGATACTACGGTATTAAATCCGTTGTAATCGCAATGTGGGTTTATCCCTTACTATCTGGGATGAGTCAATATACATCATCTATAAAATATAAGTTTATTTTGTCGTAATCTTGTGGCGGTCCGATTGTGCGTATATTGACTAACAGATGATCGAAATACCGATCGCGACGTGATGGTGCGAAATATGAAGGTTGTTTAATTGCAGACATGTCGAGTGGTACATTTGTACATAGACTGTGCATGTTGAACGAGTTTGATGGCAAACACTGCTGCCGAAAAACATACTATCCTCGTCAGGGTGACTTGGTGCTTATTTGGATCAGCTGTTAAATATGTATATATGTACAAAGCTGAAGTTCGTGCTTCCATGGAATACTGTTTTCATATCTTGGATGGATCTGCAAGATATCAGTTGTATGCTTTGGCCTGTAGCGTTCAGGGGGTCTACTCCCAAAAACGAAACGAACAAACGAAAGGTTTCGTTTTTGAAGTTTATTCAAAAATTTGGGAATTAAGACGTCGTTTTTGATTTGCATAAATAGTATTCTGTTTATTGATAACGCTTTATTTGCATTCGAAGTGAGTTGGTTGCGATTTTGAGAATTAAAAATTGCTGTCCGTCGTCGGATCCGACATATTTCGTTTTAGGGAGTAAACCCCCAGCGCAGAGGATCATAGGCTCAACGACATTCGTAGAAGTAAATCTTCTGAACCTCAAAGACCGCATCCGAGTGACCTGACTCTTTGTTGCAATTTTTGATGAAATTGAAAGGACCGATCTGCCGAGGTTATTTCGGAAAATTATTATCTGGGCATCCATTTTTTTTGTTCCTTATTGACTATAAATTGATGATGGTCGCAGATGACCTATACCTACATTTTCATCGGACTTTCCGGGGAGCGGTGGCCTCACACCCCTAAGGCCTCGGCTCGGGCCGGTTGTTGGGAGAACTGGACATCAGGACATCTTAGCCCTCACTTTCAGACGAAAGTGGAAGACTCCATCAAAGTCTTTATTATTTAAATAATAAAGATATGTCTTTTTTTAATATTAATTTCTGCTAAAAGAGATTTAGTCGACATAAAGATGTAATAAAACGGTGTGTTGATTTTTAAAGCGCTATTTTACATGACTCAGTAGGATTGTATGATTTGTTCAGAGACATAAGCCTTAATATATCCTGCACGTCATAATTTTAAAGTTGCATGACATAATTTTAAAGTCGGGTATTTCTAGTTCAGTAAAAACATCAATAGTTTATCCAAACTTGGATCCATGACAGTATTTTATTAAGGGAAAAAAACTTAAACTTTGTTCTCAGAGTATACTGCAATGTAAATTTAATCATATTTTATCTGCGAGTTCTAGGAATGTGTAAAAACTAACAATACATATTGTAAGTATAGTCTGCGCCATCTGTCGGTAACTTTGAGCACTGTGTAGTAATCTTGTGACTCGCTAGATGTCGCGACACATTGCATGGTAAATACCAAGAGATTTTTCATTGCGCATTGCCCATAAACATTTGGTTGCTCCTAAAGCAATATAACATGGAAAAACTGTGGTAGGCACCTAATTTCATAGCTAAAGCATTCGTTTTTGTTAAGAGGGAATGTAATTTAGTGTTAGCAACTTTTGCAAATGATGATGAAAGATCGTCAATGCGGTGCAATCACCTCATATTATCCATCACTGCGAAACGGTGGTCAATTTATGATAGAACTAGTGACTATTACTTTTAGGTAACTAGTGCGAAACTGATAATTATAGAGTAATTGTAAGGCGGGTACTTGTTTTTTGTTTATGTTTATGTCTAGGCATGTAGGCTATGCACGCAAAGACGGGTCTTAAGGCGCTGGCAGGTTCTAAAACTATTTTTGCATTTTAATTTTATTTACCATACGTTACCAACGCATTCGAACGAAAACATGCTTAGTCTCTTAATCTCTACGATTAGACATAAAGTTTATATTAATAAGTGCATGCATACATTTGTACCACAAATACCTAATCAAGGCATTAACACTATGTATATGTTGTATTTATACAATAACTAATTGTGATTATTACCTAATTTACTCATCATTACCAATATAAATGTGACCTACTGTACACAGTCTATGCTGACTACAATATCATGTCTGAAAATAACTGTTTTCACAACACGAAAGCTAGATTTTCTTAATTTAAGATAAATTTGATTTACGTTTGTTTGAGTAATATAAATAAATAAATGCGCCAGACAATCACACCAATCACCTGGTCTCAAACTAAGGTTTTCCCTTGTACTATGAGTACCAGACGACGGATACCAACTGGGGGCGTCATCAAAACACACCCAGACCCCAGTCAATTTAGAAAAGTTTGTTTTCCAAATTGACCTGACCGGAAATCGAACCCGGGACCATACGCGCTTTGGCCGCCTACCTTAGCCACTGCGCCACCGAGGTCGTCTAAATATATAGTATAATATGTAGTTCAAACAACAAGAATCGTGACCAGACTTCGCCTTAACGACGAACGTCGTAAAATCAAACGCAGCTCATATTTTGCAACAATATACTACGTTTATGAGGTAACGGAACTGTTATGACATAGATTTGATGAATCGGTTTTATTTACAATCCAATGAATGATACAAATACAGCTACAATTGCTTCATACGCACATTATTTATGATTTAATTTCATGGTAGCCAATAATAATGGTCCGCGTTTCAATGTTTGTGTCAGATATTATTTCGTTATTGTTTTAATTAATGCCTGGTTAATTAACTTTCGACCTTTTTCGTAGTACAAATTTGGTAATAATTATTATTTCTGTATGTTTAGCTGATTAACACGCTTTCTTGCTTACCTTAATAAATGGGTCGAGGCGTTGGATTCGGAACCTGGGGATCTACTCTCATAAACGAAATATGTCGGATCCGACAACGGATGGCAATTTTTAATCCTCATAACCATAAATAAATCACTTCGAATGCAAATTAAGAGTTTTCAAAAAACAAAATATTATTTATGCAAATCAAAAACCACGTCTTCATTCCCAAACTTTTGAATAATCTTCAAAAACGAAACCTTTCGTTTGTTCGTTTTGTTTTTGAGAGTACCCCCCCCCCCCCCCCTGAGCGGACAATTTATGTTTTATCGTGTGTTGTTTACAAGGCGTTGATAAACCAAAGTAATTTAGCCAGTTTGTAACTAGCCCGATAGGTTTGGAAGCAGTGGAACAAACTAAAAACGTGCAGCTTTGCATGTATGCACGTTGGTGCAACTCATAGATATATTACTTTCCTTATTCTAAGGTGCAACCTAACCGAAACGTCACGCAGTAAGTAGTTCGTATCAACTACTAAAAAAGGTTGTCGCATTTTGATCCAACATCCTATTTTAAATCTTTAAAATGGAACGCAAAAGTCTATTCTGAATACTAGTACAAATTAAAACGATCTCCTTCAGACAACTTTGGGATAGAGCAAATACTGCTTTTTAATTTTAATTTAATTTTTGATCTCGTAAACATAACGTAAACTTTATAATTAAGTTCTTTTTATTTTCACATGCTTTTATGAAAAGTCACTACCCACTAAAAAGCCTACATTTGTTTGCGTAATGGCCTGATATGAACAATTGTTTTTTGACATAACTATCAATAACTTCAGTAGGTACCTAATTGCTCCAATTAGAATAATTGCAATATTATGTATGTCAATTACAATGACCAATTGCCAGCCCGTCCAGTGATTATATTTGTTTAGGTACATAACAATCGATCAGTGAATTACTCAACCCACAGTAATGAGCGCAAATTGTAAATTATTGATACTTAGACGCGTTATGCGGAACGCTTGAAACGATTCACAAGCGGAAAGCGATTTTGATTACATTGTAATTGTATGCAAACGCTTGAAAACGTTTTAAAAGTGTTATTTATTATTAAGTTTAGTGTAATATGGCTCATACTATCTAATAGTTGAATGTTTGATTTGATTTGAAGTGATATGACTGTGCATATAATTTGCTTGTAGGCCGGACCACTACTGGTTTCGTTCCTTTGTGTGCAACAATTTGTGATAATTAATTAGTTCTGAACTCTTTTGTATTTTCTTGTACTTATAATGCAAACTTATAAAGTTGATTTTGCTGCTGACAGCGCGAATAGTTTGGTTCAAGAACGCGACTCACTAGCTGTGGGTGTGATACACTATAATATATAACTTTGACATAGAGCCATATACTTCCCTCTTGTGCTTATTCTTAAGTTATAGTTAGAATGCATTTGGTCTCACAACGGTAAGTAGTGTACATACATTACATAGAACACACGCACACAAACACACAAATTCACACACGCAGTTTCCTGTTAACTTATTACTATATTATATTATAATTTTATTTGATTACGTTATATACCAATATCTATTCACAACAATGTTGCTATACTTACGACAGTTCTTAATGTTATAACACCCATGTCAATGAGAGCCAAACCCAGTGGTTAACTACATATTTAATTTAAAAAAAAAATGGCATATCGCCTCTTCAGCTTACACTTGTACCACAGTTGGAATGCATTCGGTCTCACGACGGTAAACTTGATTTGTGGAGATGACAGCGCGCATAGTTCGCTAGCAGGACGCGACCCATTTCGCTTTCCATGTCTAAGTTGTACAATTATTCAACAGCTTACACCTAGGTATGTGAGGCGTGACAGAACATGCTTACTGGATAGTTTACGGTGACATGTTAGTTGTGGCGAAATAAAAATAATAATAATAAAAAAAAAATGCGCCAGACAATCACACCAATCTTCTGGTCTCAAACTAAGGTTTTCCCCGCGGTTCGGACGACGCACGACACGCAAGAGACGCAGGTTCAAACCCCGGCAAAAGTCATCTGTGGATTCTTGTTTTTTTTTTTTTTTTTTTTGTATTGTTTTTCTAATCCTTTAATATACAATTAGAAAATAATCAAGATGACTAATTGCGGAAAATGCTCTAATTTTATTTCCGATAATCACTTTCTACGTTGTATAGAATGCGATGTGGCATTCCACATTCGATGCACTTCTGTATCGGAACAGAGATACAAATCTTTCTATCTCCCTAATAAGGAAACAAGGGATAACTGGCAATGCAACTTATGTCTCCCAATGCAAAATAGAAATATGTTTACATCATCCCCAAGTTCTTTAAATAATAGCTGCAAGCTGTCAACCACTGATTTTGACAATGTGACACACCGTTATAAATACAAAATTAATGTTTCGACTGGAAACACATTCCAATCTCTAGATACTGACGATGATGATGAATTATCTGGGGATACCATCAACAACCTAAATAGAAGCTGTCCCATACTAGTTAGGAATGATACGGAGGAAATATCAGAATTGAAAGAGGCCAATAAACAGTTACGAATTAAGCTAGAATCGGCCGATGAGCAAATCGATACCTTACTACAGGAAAACTATGACCTGAAAAAACAACTTGCTGGAAATAAATTAAAAATAAATAGTCTGAGCAAAATATGTAAAAGTACAACTAAAACAAGATCAAGCAGTATGAAACGAAAACTAGTGCAAAACCTTGAGAATAAGGAAGACCAGAGTTACGCCCTGCTCGAGGTTCATCGAAATGAATCTACACCACATAAGGGCACGGATCTTCATAAAGAAGACGTTCAACATATACTTGCTCCACATAAGGAAACGGACAATTCACAAGCAATATCCAATAAGATAGAGGAAGAAGAACAACGTACTAATTCAAATAAAATCTTACTGTTTGGATCGCAACAGTCAGTAGGATTAGCCTCGACACTGTTAAATCAACGTGCATCGTCCAGATATCACAGCTACAGCGTCGCCGCTACAACAAAGCCTAACGCAACAACTGAAGAAATACTACAGGGATGTAGTGATCTTCGTTTGGGTGATTCGGACAAATTAGTATTATCTGTTGGAGAAAATGACACTAACCCCAAAAAGGTGATACTAGAGTTAAGTACTATTCTTATGAAATATAAATGTAACAATATTATTGTTTTAAGCGTTTTGACTAATAAATGTTTGAATGAAACTATGTTAAATAATGAAATACGACTACTGTGCAATCTGTATCCTAATTGTTATTATGTGCAAACAAATTCAATTCAAAATGTGACATGTAAAAAAATTAATTACCTAATAGATTTGATTGACTATGAGACTGAATTTTTAAATGTAAGCAAATTGAAAAACTTTATAAACTCGTGTAAGATAATTAAGAGTCAGAAGGAAAATATAAGGTCTAATACAAAATATATACAAAAGTCCATTTTAGAATATTTTACAAAACTCGAGCCCAGATCTACTAATATAAACGAAAGTGAGCCTATAGTCAATAGTGATTCTCAGCTTTTTCGTCCATAATTATTATCTGTCAGTTATGCACCAAAACATTAATGGAGTTATTAGTAAATCGGATATGATAACTGCAGCGTTACATGAGTTGACTACTAACGGCAAATTAATCGACGTAGGTATTGTGTTTCACAGAGCATAATATGACTATTGACGACATCCCATCCCTATCATTAAAGAACTACAGGCTTGCCTCATGTTTTAATAGAAATAATAGACATGGCGGATCTTGCATAATGTTGAAACACAATCTCGCTTACAGAGTACTCGAAGATATTAATAAACTATCAATTGCACATGTAATAGAATGCTCAGCAATAGAGTTGACGGATCATCGACTGTGTATCATTTGTATATATCGACCACCCCATAATAATCAGAATGCATTAAACACTTTTTTTGACCAATTGGATAAAATGTTAACTAAGTTCCTATTGAAAAACAAAAAAATTATTGTATGTGGGGATTTTAATATTGATATCATGAAGCCGACGGGATACGCTGATGAGTTTGTGAATTTGATCTTAAGCCACAATCTTAAAATTGAATTTAAACAACCTACCCGTACAGCTAGTAATACGTGCATTGATAATATGCTACACAATATAAGAGGTTCTACAGGCTGGCTTAATGAACTTGCTTTATCCGATCATTCGGCACAATTACTCAAATGTCCAATCAAAAAAAGTTGTGCATTAAAATATTGGTTCAAGGAAAAACGTGATTATTCCTTAGAAAACAGGAAAAACTTTGTTAAGCATTTGAGTCAATTTAGTTTTCACGATGTTTTTAAAGATATTGACCCCAACATAGCATTTGACAGATTTCTTGACGATTTTAAGTTAATCTATGACTTATGCTTTCCTATTAAAAAAATTAAAATACAAACTAACTCTAGACCGAAGTGGTTAAGTCGTGGAATACGCCTATGTAGTAAACGGAAAAGAGATTTGTTATGGCAATATAGACGAAACCCAAACATAAAAACCAAAACAACCTTTCAAAATTATGCAAAAAGATACAGATCTATAATAAAACTAACCCAAAAATCTCAAAATGACTTTTATATAAAGAGCTCATCGAATAAATGTAAAGCTACATGGAAAGTCATTAGCAAAGTAAAAGCACAATATCCTAGTGAAAGTATTACAAAGATCAAAATAAATGACATAGAAATTACTGATCCCCATGACATTGCAAATGAATTTAATAATTATTTTATAGATGTAATTGAGACTAATAGTAACAATAATAATGTGAACAATGCTCAAATTGACAATAATTTTAATACAATTTTCTTGACTCCTACAACTCCCATTGACATTGAAAACATAATACTCTCTTTAAAAAATACTAATAGCACTGGCTACGATAACATCAGTACATTGATAGTAAAAGACGCTTGCTATATAATATCCCCAGTATTAAGCTTTATAATAAATTTGTGTATTGAACATGGCACATATCCAGATGCCCTTAAGTTGTCAATAGTGAAGCCATTATTTAAAAAAGAAGATAGAACTAACATGAGCTTTTACAGACCAATAGCCCTGATTCCTATCTTCTCAAAAATTTTTGAAAAACTTCTATATAATAAACTGAATTCATTTCTAGAAACGAATGACATTTTTACACCAAGTCAATATGGTTTCAGGCAGAATAAATCTATAAATCAAGCAGTATACAATTATTTATTAAACGTCATCAAAGGAATGGACCACCGCATACCTACAGTTGGTTTATTTATGGATATGACCAGGGCATTTGATTATGTTGATCACTTAGTGTTACTGGATAAGCTTTACCGTTACGGAATTAGAGGAAATATGTATAATCTATTAAAATCTTATCTAAGCAATCGACAACAAGCGACACGAATTGAAAGGATTGATGCTAAAACAAGGACTGAAATTAATTATCAATCTGAGTTTAGGTGTATAAAATATGGCGTTCCACAGGGTAGCGTGTTGGGCCCCCTGTTATTCTTGATTTACATTAACGACTTACCTAGTGTAACGAATCACAATATGACTTTATTTGCAGATGACAGTACAATTCACTTGACTAATAATAATTTAACAAATCTAGAAACCGATGTAAATAACACTTTGACATCTGTAATTGAATGGCTTAAAAATAATAATCTAATAATTAATTTAAATAAAACTGTGTTAATTAATTATAGGCAAAGAAATTCTGATGCAAATGATCTCAATGTGACATATGGTGAAAAACGAATCGACGTGGTCAAGACAACAAAGTTCCTAGGCTTGCATATTGACAATAATTTGAAATGGAAGAGTCACATTGCTCACATTAGAAAGAAACTAAGCCAATTTTCATATGCACTATATAATCTAAAGAAAATCTCAAACATATCTGCACTGTTAACAGCTTACAATGGTTATGTTGTGTCAACGTTGAGGTACGGCATAATATTTTGGGGCAACTCAACTGATAAAGAGCTTGCTTTTAAAGCGCAAAAAAGGTGCCTCAGAGCCATGCACAACATGCGACAAACGGAGAGCTGTAAAACATTATTCTCTAAATTAAAGCTTTTGACTGTGCCATGTCTATATGTGTATGAAGTTGCAATTTTTGTCAAAGCTAACATAAACTTATTTCAGTTTCGGAATCGAGAGCGGCATAGAGATAAATTGTGTATGGTAGCTAGTAAGACTGCCCTAATGAGTAAGAGTGTCTTTTGTAATGCTCCTCGTATTTTTAATAAACTGCCAGGCGGTATACGGAATATTGACAATTTATTTGAATTTAAAAAGAAATTATACGAATATCTGACTCAAAAATGTTATTATTCCATTCAAGAATTCTTAGTTGACAATGTTAATATTTAACAAATAACATATGTATGTTTAATTATCGAATGAAATATTATAACACTTTTAAATTATAAATTGTAATATTGTAAGCTTTGTCAGTAATTATCTAACAATAATATGTTATTACGGTATAAGTTTATAACTGACTAATGAATGTAAGAATGTTATCCGAAATATATTGTATGCTTATAATGCGGAACACAGAGAAACCTGTTAAATTTACCATCTGTACCTACCTGTGATTCACAATAAAGATTATTCTGATTCTAATTCTGATTCCCTTGTACTATGAGTACCAGACGACGGATACTAACTGTGAAATGTGTGGCTTATGTTAGATCCGACTTTAGTTTCAGTCGAGCGAAGAACTTATGCTAACGCAAGTTTTAAATATTTACAATAGAGTTTATCATGTATCATGTCACCTGTTAATTATTTAGGTGGAAGTGAGTTCTTGTCATTACTTCTGCAGTAATCAATTGCTGGTTAGTTTTGGCTGATAATTTAATCTTGCTCGTGTGGAATTTCTCTATTACCATTGTTTCAATTCAGCTAAGTTAATAAACTTTATCAATGTCAATCCAAAGGGCGGTACAAAAAAATAGTAGGTAGATTTTTAGCATAAAGTCAATAAGTTTAAAAATAGTTTATGGGAGTAATATTCATTAAGTAAAATAAACAAAAACTGGAAGAGCTCCCAAATTATAATCGTAATCATAATTTAAAAATAATTCTTAGAGATTGAAGCGCATAGGCAGATAGAGTGACAAATTAAGTACGTAACAACAAAAAAGTTTTAGTCCAAATTATTATGATGCGCAAAAACGAAACTAGCGTGGTCCTAAACGCACATAGCCACTTTAGTCGACCATGTTAAAATTTCACCGCAAAAATGTCATCCAGATTGGCGATTCGAAATCTGAATTTAAAAACTACCAAGAATTATCTCATCGTATAATCAGATGGATCTACTAAACCAGTAATTACATCTAGCACCAGATCCTGAGCCACACTAGTTAGCCTCAGTTTCCTCAATAAATAAAAAAGCTATCACATCAAAGCAGACATTCCTGGCCAGCTATTTAGACCACGGCAGGTGTCGATGAAAAAACTCAGCCATTAAACTCCTGCGCATGGTCAAGCAGGTTGCGCAAGCGTTGCATCTGGGAAAAGTTTGTTGCGTCACGTTGCATCTTCTTTGACCGCAATACGATGTTTGTGGGGTGAAGACTACGATCAGGAGTAATTTGCTGGACGCGGCTTTCGATCGACTGTAAACGTAGTCTAGAAATTGCATTATTAATAGGGTAACGAACTGAATACTAGATTATAGTTCGTTATAGGGTTTAAATATAATATATGACATGTATTTTTTTATTTGACGAATTAATAAAAAAATACTTAGATAAAACGATGCCAACTTGCAAGGTGGAGGCTCGTGACGTGAGTGGGGCTGATGGTCACAAATGAACCCACTAATAATGTCATGCGACTATTCAATTCAATTGTATTTTTTTGATTAGGTGGAAAAGGCAGAAATAGGTGTTCCGCATTTTGGATAATCTATTATATAAAAATGAATCACAAACTGTGTTGGTAAGCGCATAACTCAACCACACTTGGACAAATTTTGACAATTATTTTTTGAAAATGTTAGTTGAAGTTCAAGGATGGTTTTTACGACGAGAAAAAAATCGAATAATTGCCGGGAAAATTCTAAAGACAGCCCTTTTCTTTTTCCTGGACTAACGTTTTCTAACTAAAATTTAAGGTCGAGCCACATTCCAATTCTTTTTGATAGGACGAAGTCTGTAGGATCCGCTAGTGTATAATAAAAACCAATCCTTAGTTCGCTTTCCTATTCTATGAATTCGTGCGGAAAGGTGTTTGCCAAATGGTTTGCTTAAGATTACACTCAATGCTGCTGGCCAGTTGTGTTAGCTGACACTTATTGCCTTGATACGCTACCATACGCAGTTACTTTATTAACTGACTTACTTGTCACGTTTGTCAAAACTTCAAATACTAGTAAATTATAAACGATTGAAGAATATCGTTTTTTTCGACTTTTGTTTCAAATCACGGTGCGTAATCCAATCCAATTAAGTAATAATGATCGAAGGTTGTGGGGTAAAGACGAGGCCTCATGAATGCGGAGATTGGTTAGCTAATTATAGTGAAGAATAATAATTTAGCGTTTGCAGGGCACGTCGTAATGATAAATTAAGATTTTCCTCTATAACTAATATTTGTGATTCAATGAACTTTTGCAATTAGAAATGTAATTAAATGTAAAATAATATTGAAATCTTTAACACTGTTTTTAGAAATAGTTATGTGTATTGTGCATAAAAGTTGAGAGCTTCTGTTTATGTTAATTCCTTATAATATTATAAATGCTACATTTTGTAATGTATTGATATCTGAAAAATATGTTGTTATTTTTTTACAGAATAATAAAGAGATGAGATATTAGATTACCGTAAAGGATATTTTCATCCCAAACAATGCAGACAGAGTCGCAAGCAACAGCCATCTTTACGGACAGGTGGTTCCTACCATGGTGGTAATTGGTGATTATCTTTGACTTCATCTTTTGACACAGTGTTAACCGACCCATCAAAAAAGGGTTTGTGCAATTAATGCCGCAGTACCTGTCATTAGCTTATGGTATCAATTGACGACCCTAAATGAGAATATCGAGCAGTACTTCAAGCAATACTGCTCCTGCTAATTCTACTCTGCCATTCAAATAGTCTAGTAGTTTGTGTGGCTTGTTCCATCAGTAGCTCTCCCCTTCGAACATAGGCCTAGGAACGTCCTCCTAGACACCAAGTATGACATCACGGTCGCCATGGCTAAAGCTACAGCTGGCGACAGCAAATATCCACATCGACCGCTATACCGTCCTCACCGGCGAAAACGCGCGACGTGACCCCCCTAGCAGTTGAGCACGATACCAGTACGTGCCGGTTTTTTCTCCAAGTACGGGTACCATCTCTTGACAACGACTCGACCCGAGCCACACTATGGGCCGCCCTCTGGTAGGTGTTTAATTTATTTGTGGTGTAAGCCCTAGCGCGCCCTTGAAAGTACGGTGAAGATAAAAAAGGTCATCTGCAGCCGTCATCAAGTAAGTTAGAAACGAAAAGACACAGATGGATAAAACAGACTTACAGTAACCTGCTATAGAAGTTGCAAAGGATTGCGATACTTTGCACAAGATTAAAAAATAAATATCCGGAAACAAATAACTCCGGACCGTTGCAATCCTCATACCACAACAAAACAAACAACTGTATCGCTAATTACATCTCCCGTCCTTCTCTTACACCTTGCAACAATACTTGCATCTCTTTCTATGCACTTGTCAGTGTGGCCCTATGGTCATGTTGTGAAAGGGCACCAAGGGCAGAATGACCTTTTAAGCATTCGAATTAATTATGTGGTAACTAATGCTGAAATTAGTCCTAACTATCTAATTTATGTCTGCGTTATGCTAAACAGATTATTAGAAGTAGACGAGCTATGGAGTGTTAATAAGAACGATGGTGATTATTTATTTGATTGATATAATTGCATGGGCCATATTTATTTTGGTTTCTAATTTCACAGTCTTAACGTAACTGTAGTGAAGTGAAAAAGGAGGTTTTTTTTTATATTGCACTTCAAGACTTCATCCCACCTAATGTTAAGTGGTAATGTGGTCCTAGTCTAAGGGCGAAAAGTACAGCAAAATAAATATGTTACTAGACTTGTCGCCCTTACCTTGAAGGCTTGACCCCTGCTACTAATGTAGCACCCCCCAGGAGCTCTGAAAACCTTACATACACGTAGGAACACAACAACACAGAAGTGATTGTTATTTGGCTGCGGTCTTCTGTAAGGTGGAGGTATTTCACCAATCGGGCTGCTCCAGTTCGAGCGATAAATCACTATGCCCTACCTCTCTTATTTGATTTATATAAACGGCTCTATGTATTTAATTGAATGGTATAAGATTCACCTTTAATGAATTCTTAATAACAAAGTTGTTGTGTAGAAAAGGTATGGGCACTGTTGGAATGTTACAAAATGCATCATGCATCTGCCTTGAATTCAGTTTCTTTCTCATTGTTCCTTGATAATGTATGGTCAAAAATACGTCAGAAGGAATACACTTTGAACTAATCAATCTTGATTGTCTTTTTTTCAACTGAAATGCGTTTTGCTCGGTGCTTACATCGTAGTCATTCGATTCGGAAATTAGACACTACTTTTAAGAAAATAATAATACTAATGTTGGAGAGTTGAATTAAGTTTAGTGTTTAATAAATACACCGCGCTAGGAAAGAGATAAGATAAAAATCATAACGAGAATATTTGTAAGTTACAAAATGACGTCACAGAGTTTTAAACAATAACTATTTCACAATTTGCATCTTATTAAGATTTTTTTTCTCTTTTTGAAAGAGATACCATGCCAGTGATATTCAATCATAATATGAGAGCCTTTCGCTCCCCGCAAACTTGGGGCAAAGGGGCTTCGCAACGATCGTAAAGTAGGATACGGAACTCTAAAAAACAAATTTTTGACCGATGGTACTTTAATGAACATCGTAGCAGCATCAAAGAACCCGTATTTTTGAAGTTACAGAAAAAGTCCTTATTAATAAAAAAACTTCATCTCTCTGCCCTCCTAATTGACTTGTATTGTCTTTGAGAAATTTTCTTTGTTTCTCAAACCTGGTAGTTAATTACAGCGCTGCTTGGAACTCCAAAATTAATATCTGGATGACTTTGTGAGGAATAAATAAGACATTTTGTAATTGTCTTTGACCTTGCTGGTACCGAAGTTTGAAAAATGAAAAGATGTCGTTTTTCAGGACATTTTTTTTGTATGTTAATATGTAAAGTTTACTTACCATCCTTGTAGTATTTATTACATAGTCAATCAGTCCTGCATGTTTTCAAGTCAATTTGAGTATTTATTATGGTACTATGGTTAGTTCTGGTTTCCTTAATCATTTTCGGATCCTATTTTGAGATCAAGGGGTCAATTTTGTTTCTGGGAATACCCAAAAACAAAATTTGTTACACCCGTTGACAAATAACAAGTTTTAATTCTCATAATCGTAACAAATCACGTCTAATGCGAATAAAGCGTTTAAAAAAAAAACAAAATATTATTTAAAAAAATTAAAAACCACGATTTAACTCCCTAACTTTGGATTATTCTTCAAAAACATCTTTTATTTGTTTGTTTCGTATTTGACAGTTTGTGATGTTGTCTAATATTTATATTTATGTATTATTATCAATACCAAATAACTACGTAACCCAATTATATTGTTTGCTAAGTGTGATTGTAAATATTAATTTTATGTTTTATTTAAGGTTTTAAAACAACAAAATGCTACCAGTTACACGACAATTTGATAATTACAACCTCACTGTTTTCTAGAATGAATAAAGTGGTGTTGATGTCAAATGATGAGTGTGTACTTTAAACAATCATCTGATGATCAAATGTTTGGAAAAATATTTTCTGATGAAAAGAAAAGATGGCGGCAAGAAATTCTGCAATTGTTTTAGCAAAGACAACTGAACTAATTATACATTTTGTGTGTTTACGAATACTAGAATTTGGTCGTCTGGATTCCAGACTAAAATATGTTTTCGATTGTAATTCTACTGCCACTATCATTTTATATCGTTGCATCAATGCAACGGTTGCATTTCGTCGAGCATGTACAAAATGTGACGTATTGGGAGTACACACGACTTAGTTTTGTAATTATTATATTTTTGTTGCGTTGCGGAAATTGCATGCGAAGATGGCAATCGTGTTTAGTGTACGAAACTTGCATGACGGATTTATGCATTTTAGCTGCTGCAATTTAGCTCGGGACAGCATAGTACCCTTGGACGCAATATTATATTTTTAAAATTGTATGTATATTTTAAGACCTCTTTGGCCGAAAGCGGACGGGCCGGATTTCGGAGACGCGCCATTTCTGAGGTCCCAGGTTCGATTCACGATCGGGTCAATATGGAAAACTAACGTTTCGTACTCGTTGAGGTACTCTTATTGTTTAACGGCATAAGATTTTTAAGCGAGGTAGGGCATAGCGATTTATCGCTCGAACTGGAGCAGCCTGACTGGTAAAATACCTCCCCTTACAGAAAACCGCAGCCAAATAACAATCACTTCTGTGTTGTTGTGTTCCTGCATGTGAGTAAGGTTTCCAGAGCTCCTGGGGGTGCTACATTAGTAGCAGGGGTCAAGCCTTCAAGGTAAGGGCGACAAGTCCAGTAACAGATTTATTATGCTGTACTTGTCACCCTTAAGCTAGAACCTCATTACCACTTAACATCAGGTGGGATGAGGTCAATCTTGAAGTGCAATAAAAAAAAACGCAGTAACTTATCACAGAATCAAAACAAAGCATGTGACGTTGGTATTTATTTACAAAATAAAAGGTATCAATTAATGTTAATGTAAGTAAATCTTGTAAATGGACCTCACTCGTTTTATTGCAAAAAGCTTTAGTGGACTTGTCTAGCCAAATCATCAATATTTTCATTTCACTCATAAAATAGACCAAACATTACCTAGTTATAAATAATTTACTCAATTAATTACAATCAAAACAAACATCAGTTTCATCAATAGACGTATCGATGATCACACAGACGCCGCTAATGACTTGTTAATTGACAACCATACATAAATGAGCTTAAGACAATTTTGTAATGATTCATTTAATTGGGAAGGTCGCGGTACATCTCGTAACGTAATCTGGGCCACAAATTTCGCCGACCTTCAAAGACGGGGCTATTTCGTGCCATCGTTTTTAATTTAAATGGTTACTAAATTCATGTGAAGAAATAAAGCGGCTGATATTAAGCCGGCATCTGTGTAAGTGGCGTTTACATGGTACGATTCGATAAAAAAGAATTAAATAGTAGTGTTTACTCTGTGCTACAGTAAATTATATTGCTTTTTAATGTCATGATAATCTATCTAAACCCCTTCGTATACTGCGTCGTAGCGTATCGTAACCTTATACGTGCGTATGATGAGTGCAAAACGAGCGCATACTTAGGTATAGGTATGTTCAAATAAACCCCCATACGAAGAGTGTAACAGCGAAACACAAGAGATTCGTTTGTAGAACACTGAAGTCTCGTACTCGTTACGTCACCCCGTAACGATACACTGACGATACGACTACGCTTACGAACCGTGTGGGAAGGGCCTAACAGTTGTATTTTTTTTCCAGAAAAGTTGCAATTCAAAAGTTTGACTTTGATATCTCCAAAAAGTACGAGTATATATATACATACTCATTTGGTTATTCAATATCTACGCAGTCATTAGTATTCCTGAAAGAGTAATTTTACTGATTTCTCTTCGGTCATATATTGTAAAATTCGTAGCCAACGAGTCAATTTACTGATTATTTTTTTGGTCGTATATTGTAAAACCCGTAGCCAGCCCGTATGACTTACCAAAATTATGTAAAACACTTATCCGATGACGGGGCAGAATCACAGATGGACATTTAGTCACAAATGGTAATGTTGCCATGACTCGCCAGGCATGAACTCGGGCATTTAAAGCGTTTGGCATTTTATTTATTTGACAACAGAAGTCGTTTTGACAATTTACGGGCCGTTATTAATTTGTCGGCGTAATTGATGTCTATTTGAGCTGTTGGGTATGTTTGTTAATTTGATTACAAATTATTTAGGACAGTCTACTTTGGACAGTTGCAAAAGCGAAATGTACAACCATAAATATACTTGTGACTATTTTTGATATGTTAATTTCTTTTATACATCTTAAGTCAATTAATGATTAGAATGCTGAGTAATTATTTGCGTGTTGGTAAAATGTTAGAACTTAATAGACTTCTATATATGTGTATACCAGACATTATGCTTCATTGTATGTAAATGTTCGCTTTTTTTACATAACACCAATTGTAAAAATAGATAAAAAGAGAAGACGAGTTTCTTGCCTTCTCGATAGCATCAACATTCCGAACACGGCGGTAGTTTACCATAATTTGAAATGACGGTTCATAAATGCTTTTCCAAAAATGTACATGAATAAAGACATTTTCTATTCTTTCTTACTTTTTTGTTAAACTTTCTAAGGACCCATTATGTACAATATACTAATTTACAGGGAGTATATATTGTCGTTTTATATTTTTAATAAAATCCCTTTCTGTATTTCATTTCAACGACTATCCATCTTATTATACAATCTGATATGATTAGCTTCAGTAGTTGATTAAACCCTGACCTGTGACTTGAATGAAATAATTACAAATTAAATATTAAATTATTCATAGAAATCAGAAGAAAATCAACCTGCGACCTACTATTTTGTAACATCGTTACAAATGCCTTCAAAGGAAGCCGATGTTACGAAATGTTTAATGCTATCTTTTATTACTCTTCCATATATGACAGTTAATATTCTAAACATATCCTAAGTTGTGTACCTACGTGTCGTAGCAGTGTGCGAGTTGACATAATCTCAGGTTGGTATAATTCTCACAAATATGTAAAATAAAGGGAAAGTATGTTTGTTTGGTCTCATTTGGGATAATGGAGGTTTGGAGTCAGACAAACATATGGACATGATTGCCTGCTCGCTCGCAAAACATATTTTTAAGTTCTCTAGTCCTAATTTTTTATATATTGGTTGTAATCCATACTCACATTTGTACTGTTACCGCACCCATAAACGAATGCGGTAGAGAATGCCCCTAGCATTAACTCCACCTTTTGTACTTTAAATGTGATAAAAAGTTTTTAAATAAAATAAATAAATATTAAATATTGTAATAGTCCAGTATCGAGGTAAAAAAAATTGCAAATAGTTATTGGTAATGTTTTAACACATCCAATACAACTTTGGTATTGATGCAACACTGTTTGGATTAAATTCCATACCATGATGACCATTCTCCTTTCAAAACATAAAGTAATAAAATTTTGTTTGTCGGGAACTTTATTTCCTTTCTTCATATTTTTTAAGCGATAAAGCTATTCTATTTCACTTAGTTTAAAAAGAGGTATTTTTATGGCTATATTCTATGTATATCAATGTATGAAACTAAGGCCTGTAGACAAACATCTAAGGACTGCTTCGCCATTAAAACGAAACGTAATAGAAAACGAAGCAATGCTATCAAAAATTGCGTAACAAACGTTTGTACGGCATGTTTGTTTACAAACAAATGACGTCATCGCTAAGCGAACGCGGCAGATTCACGGACAGCGTGTCATCACCGCGGTTACGTCAGAGGTCGGGCGAGTCACGACCGGGGTCATTGGTACTGTATGCAGTTTTGTGTATCGCATTAGGTGCCGAAAAGGGTTTCTACTCCTTCACAATTAGGGGAACAGATTGGGTCAAAAATATCAGATTGTTTTTGGCCCGCTAAATAGTTATTAAAAAAATAGCAGACACGTATGTTTTTATTTGTCAAATAAATAAAAAAATGCTTAGATAAAACGACGCCAAGTTGCGGGGCTGGAGCTTACGTCCCTGGAGGATTTCTTTATTTTTTTATTTTAAACTTCAAGATTGACCTCATCCCTCCTGATGTTGCGTGGACATGAGGTCCTAGCTTAAGAACGATAAGTACAGCATAATAAAGCCGTTACTGGACTTGTCGTTCTTACCATGAAGGCTTGACACCTGCTACTAATGTAGCACCCCCTATGAGCTCTGGAATACTTAGTCACACGCAGAAACACAACAAAACAGAAGTGATGGCTGCAGTCTTCTGTAAGGTGGAGGTATATGACCAGTCGGACTGCTCCAGTTCGAGCGATAAATCGCTTGCTCTACCTCTTTTACACAAATATACATAATAATACAAAATGTACCCACTGATGACGTCACGCGATAATTCAATTCAAAGTATCGCCGTTATTTTTTGGTTAGGTGAAAAATGCCAAAATACGTATCCCAGACGGTAATCTAACAGACGGACTGAAAAAACAATTTAAGTAAATAAAAACCTTTAGGGACTGCGCCAAATATCGGGACAGCCCGGACAAGTAATTTTTAGCTGACGTACAGTATTGTGTTGTTTAATATTACACTAAGGTTGAAAAATGCACTACATAATAAACATTGGATAACATCACATACGGTGAACGGACATCAAGGAAAAAAACTTGCGGTTCAATTTTGATTCTTATGCCGGCGGCATAAGGGCTAACTCCAAAGTCTGACGTTGTTTTCGACCATACATTGCTCTGATGCTGTGGTAAGTAGCTAAATCACTTGTTTTACAGAAATAAGCAATACCAACGCTGAGCAACACAAAACCTTAACAAGAGTTCGATTGCACACAAAACTATTAATTTCGATATTAAAAATACCTACGAAGGTTACTATTAAATCATTTCCTGCACTGAAGTAGTTTTTACTTTCAAATTGACAATCTTACTTTTATTTGTTTTATTATCTGACATTATCTTGTGTTTTTTTTTGTAATTAGTTCCAACTGTAACTAAACATCATGACAGTGATTGGCTACCATCGGATTGTTCTGTTGCCGATATTGCCGTATCAAGTCGCTTTTTCTGTATGTCATAGGGCTATGTATGTATGCTTAAATCTTTGAAACTACGCAACGGATTTCGATGCGGTTTTGTTTATCATATAGTGTGATTCAAGAGGAAGATTTTTATTTGCAACTAGCTGTCCCGGCGAACTTCGTAACGCCTATTTTTTTAGTTTCTAACCTTTTAAACCTTTTCTGGACCTCCACAATTATTTCAGAACCAAGAATAGCCAAATCGGTCTAGCTGTTCTCGAGTTTTAGCGAGACTAACGAACAGCAATTCATTTTTATATATAAGAAGATATGGAATAGAAAAGCCAACATTTCGAAGTTTCTACATTGCATCCGTGCGAAGCTGGGGCGCTAGTGATCAACAAATACCTCTTTCATATCTCCATTAATATCGAAAATTATTATCAGAAATACAAAAAGGTTTGGATTGCAAATGGCAACGAACTTTGCTTATGCGCATGTAATATGCCAAGGACTGGGGGTGACACGCCTTCGAGACTGGCATTATGGCAGTTCCATTTACCGGTAAACGTGACGGAGTTTGATCGATACCATGGCCTTATGTAGAGAAAAATAAAAGCAAGAAACTTTAATGTCACCACTAGTTTGATTAAGATTTAACTGCAATGGAAGTAAGTATCAAAATGTTCACATTCATTGCGAGTTTATATGATACCTACATACTAGCTGCCTTACGTAATACATGCTAGGCCTGCAGAATTTTTATATACTTTCATAGTTGGTTTTAATGGACAGAATGTCTGTGCCATGATGCAAATTTAGCTACATTTTATCGTAGTAAAGATATAAATCATTGCCATTGAGAAATTGTGTACAATTCCCTACTCTTCCCTTTGTATACTAAAAATAATTAGTCTTTGTAAAAAATCTGATTATTCAAAGAACGTTTCTACTTAACTTCTTAGTAACTTAGGCCGGAAGAAATCAAAAGGTGTCAATTTATAAATAAAAAAATCACAAAGCTATATCAAGGTCAATCACACCTACTTATAAGTAGGTCGCGATACCTTTCTCAGATATAATAATTTGTTTAATGTATCTGCGTAGATAATCTGTGTATGAATGAAGTTTTAATTAACTTTAGCAAACTGCTTCTGAATTTAATGTTAATTTAAGTTAATTTAAGTTATTGTAAACCAGTAGCATTAAATTTTCCAGCATTTTGTTCTAGATTCCAGGTGTCCTACCACGTCGTGGCGTTAACTCTGAGGTCTTGGGTTTGCTTCCGGTCGGGTCAATATGAAAAAATAACTTTGCTATATGGACTCGGGTCCGGGTATTTTAAATTGTTTCCACAGAGATTTTACATTAAAAAACTAAAATAGAGTCATAGAACCAATAGAAAGGAGGAGAATCTGTGATGACCTCCATAGCTGAGAGGCGAGCGGGCCGAAGTTTGGCAACGCCCATCTCTTAGGTTCCGGGTTCGATTCCCGGTCGGGTCAATATGGAAAAATAACTTTTCTATATTGTTTCGGGTTAAGTATTGTACCTCCATTGTATGTGTTTACCACAAGTGCTTAAGCAACTCGCCACAGGATCAGAGCAATGTATGTGATGTTGTGAAAAAATTATTTATTTATTAATTCTATGAAAAATGTGAGCCCACCAAAATCAGTCTGACACATTACAAAAATACTAGGTAGAGTAAAAAAATTGGTATGTTTTCTAATTAGATACATCACGTAGCATATAGATTTTATATTTATCTAGCGTGTTTCTGGTGAGCTTGCTCAAGCGTGTCATAAGTTACTAATCTTAAGTCAATCAGACTTATAACAAGGTTAACTTCAGTGGGCTAATTTACATCAACTTGATTTTCATCATAAGCCAACTAAGTTATACTTTACCCGTTAATTGGTTCATTCGCGAGTTAATGATACAGCGGGATCGTGGTTCACGATCTAAAGCGACCGCTCTTTGTTTAAACGACGTAATTTTACGTCTTATTAGGGCTTTTACGTTAGAGTGGGATTTGTAAGTGGATATTTTAAAGTTCCTTTGATATTTTGAGTTATAGTTCACTGTGTTTCTACTAGACACACACAGCTAGTTTTATTACTCGTATCATCTTGAATTTCATAATGTATTATGCAGCATATTCTGTGTGAAACGAAAGAATACTATTTTATTGCACTTATTTAAAAAGTACAAAATCTGACTTAATGTCTAGTGGCATTCTCTACTAGACCATTCCACAGATATAAGCTAAAATATCGAAGCGGCAGAAAACTATTTAGCTCTGCTCTCGAGCGCTTGCGGCTGGTTTATAAACAGAGCGTATTCGTATTGGCCTAAGTGGCTTATCTGCGTCCAATCTAATGGAAGCGTATTTGGGGTCGTCATCAAACGCTAAGAAAAGATTTTCCAAAACCCATTCACTAAGCTTACAACGGGAGTCCAAAACGTATCTATAAAATTACTTTGTACTCATAAATAGTAACTACATTCTCGTTTCAAAGTTGATACTATCGAGGATCTGAAGTACGTAGCAACTAGTATCCAGTGAGGCAATGTCACCGTCATTTCGCAAGCAGTAAGAATTTTAACTGTTAGTTTCCTCAGGAACTGGCCGTGTTCCGACTGTGGCACGATCTTGACAACTCAAAGGAATGACACAGATCTTTTTTGCAGTGGTTTTAAAACGTTCGAATTTGGAACGCAAAATTTATTCGTTTTTCACAAATAAGGCTGATTTAAAATCGTAATCGGTAATCATAATCAATTGATTTATTAATGTAACACTTAAACATCGTCAATATGAACACAATTCAAAATGAAGCTACCACCGGTTCGGAATCTAATTCTACCGATCGGAATCCAGTAAGATTAAAATTGATAAAATGGAAGATTTAAATGTTAACAAGAACGTAATAGATTTTTCCAAAATAATAATATTTACCCAAAGATTGGCCAAGCAGTGATACCTACATTAGGAACCGTGGGAAGCAATAATGTTCACAGCATCATAATTTCAATAGTAACATACTACATATTATGTAGTGCAAAGATTCCAGCGAAACGGCGCATTCTCTTTGCTATATACCCCTAATAATTTATATCGATTGATTTTGGGAAGTTCATTCTAGCTTCTTAATCAAACGGTATTTTAATTACAACTGTTCCGTTTTGTATCTTTGGATCTCGATAGATCATTGAAGATTGAACAAAAACATTAATATCGTCACTTTAAGAATTCATGCATCTTGAAAGGGATTGTCTAAGGACAATCCCTTTTTTAAATATGAGACGCAATACCTCAACTTTTAAATCCTATTGACTGGATCACAGGGGGCCGATGTCATGTGTATTTATAATCGTTACAACGAGTTTAAAACTTATCGAAATGATTTTGAAGTTGGTTGGTTAAACAAATGTGGAAATATTATAATGTACATCTGCATCTCTGTAATCTTTATTGTTTATTTACATGCTATGTTGTCATAGTTATAATTGATAACAAAAGAGGATATGTATCTGTTGAGTTTGTTGCGGCGCTTCTTCTCAACGGGATACAACGTCGAGACGCTAGACGAAAAAAATAATTGACAAGCAAAATATGGAAATCCACTAGCAGCAATAAATATTATATCATCTCGTTCGAAACTTGCTAGTAGGTTAGGACCTCTGAACTACTTAATTTCTACTGGAAACGTAGTACCTATTATGTTTCTTGTACGAGTATATATCTAATCCGCACCAAAGTGTCAGCACAATTTGTGAATGGTGTCTAGTGGCGCCGCTCTTGCGATAGCATCCGGTCGGCGTGCCCTTCGAACTGTCACTGGTGCCGGAGACCTGATGCTGAAACCGCTCGAATCTTTACAAGGGGCAATGCATACGATCCGGGTAGTAGAGAGGCTAGCAGGCCGAGGCAAGCGGGCCGGATTGGACGTCGCGCCAACTCTGAGATTTCGATTCCCTGTAAAGTCTACATGGTCCAAAATAATAATCAGAATCAGCTTTTCCAACTTACCACAGAACCAGAGCAAGATATGCAATATTGGTCTTTAAGTCGCAGTATCGATATTATGCACCCTACCCTACAAAAGACAACATAAATATAAGACTGCACTGTTACAGCACGCTCATGTCTTAGTTTAACAACTGACATGATTCATGACTATCTATTTTCATTGAATTTCAGACTCTCCGCAGAGCAAATGCCTATCTTAGAAATCAATTCATCATTACAAAGGGTACTGTCCCATATCTTAGTTTGACTCGAACTTAGGGGTTCGTGATTAAAATGCGGCACTTAAGCCTAAAGAATATTATTATTTAAGCTATCTTTAACTTTAACATTTTTACACCTGTTTTAACACTAATTCGACTCGTTTTTTGAAACTTTTTTAGGAAAGTTATCTCGATCGATTCCAGCATACATACGCCATGATTCAGCTACTCAACCCGTTCGGTAATTATCGTCTCAAATGTTATGTTTCCGTTGACGCTGGAATGTGGGGGACACGCGGTTGCATTAGAGGGGGAGAGGAGGACGTCCTTTACCGATTTTGTTGATCTCCTATGAATTTATGAACGACTAGCGGCCTCCCGCGACGTCGTACGCTTGGTGTTAGTCTTTAATCAAAATGAAGAATTTTTCGCAAATTAAAGTACTCCCTCCCTTCATATTACATCAACCGCTTTGCCAGTGATAGTCTCTTTAAGATCAGTCCAGCCGTTTTCGAAATAGGCCAGAAAAACTGACATATTGACTGACAATATTGTAAAAAAAAGTGGCATATGTATCGTGTACTTCCTCGTAAGAATGTCCCTTTAAAAGCCAGACAAAAAGCTTTTCTAGATCTAAGGACCATACATGCATTTCAATTTAGTAAAAAGTGGTTATTTTTATACAACATACACTCCAAATTTATTTATCTGAATAGAAAATATCTCTACAATCAACTTCTGAAAAAATCCAAAATATTTAAAGAACGTGCACATTTGTTAATGATCTTAAAATTAAACAGAAATCGATCGGCACACGTTTTCTTATTTAACCGTACAACCGTATTACATAAAGAAAGGTTCGGTTCTCAGCGTATTGGAGCGCAGGCAATAAATCATACCTGGCCTATATAACTGGCGAAGCAAGGAAACGAACCGGTGCGCTGTAGTATGCCAGCATTCGTCGCGAGTTACTCACTGCGACACTCGAGGTCGTTGCGAAAATAGCCGAAAGACAGTCTACAAGCAATCACTAAGCTAGTTAAAAATAAAATAATAATATAAATGTTGGACAACATCACATAGATACATTGCTCTGATTCTGTGGTAAGTAGCTTAAGAACTTGTGTAACATAAATAAAAAATAACGACGGTACCACAACACCAGTCAATATAGAAAAGTTCGCTTCCCATATTGACCCGATCGGGGAACGAACCCAGGATACCAGAGATGGCGCGGTGTCAAAGTCTGGCTCGCTCGCCTCTCGGCTATGGAGATCGTCAAGAGTAGCATAGCCCTAAATCAAATGACACCACATTTATCTTGAGCGCTAAGTATCAAATCGTTACATTCCCTTCATTATGGTTGAGCGATGGCTGGCACATACGTCATGCTTGTGAACAGATGCCACCTTTGGGGACTGGTCTGCTCCAGCTTACCTCTCAAAATAAAAACTTAATGTTTCTTCACTCATCACAACAAAACAATATGGCTTGGTCCAAAATGGTGTACACATAGCAATAAGTTAGATACTGCTACTGTAACTAATCTGCTGAGTTTCTTACCGGTGTCTTCTCGATAGATATAGATTTCGAACCGGCAGTAGAATCGCTATGCATTGTATTCAATGACGATTCAAAAGTATGTATATATATTATATTATATATAATCTACTTGAATAAAGATATATTTGAGTTAAGCTGAGTTGAGAAATAGACATTTCTGATTGACGACCTCGTAGCGGAGAGGCGAGCTTTAGCGTCGCGCCGCTCTGTCGTCCTGAGCTCGATTCCCGGCCGGTCCAATATGGAAAACGAACTTTTCAATCTTGGATCTGGATGTTGTAGGATCGTCGTTGTTTCTGATCCCACAGAAGCAAGCCAATGTATTTGATATATGAATATGTGTGAAATATGAATTACTTTGACATTTTTTTGTGTTGAATAGTCAATTTATGGAAGAAGGCAATAGGCTAATATATAAGCAACACACTTCGATCATTAGGAGGGAAGAATCAGAGGAAAACGAGGAAAAAGTGGGGATAGCTCGTGTATGAGGCCGGGGCATTCAGTTGGACCTTTAAAACTTCTGATTATTGAAAGATTTCGTGCAATTTCCTTTTCAAATCTACATTTCCGAACGCTCTGCACAGGACATGAAATTAATAACATAGGTAGGTACCTAATAGCAAAGCGGCCACAAGTTCCAACCTAGCATGCATTTAAGTTGCCATACCTAATACTTATGGATCGCGAAACATGACCAAGAAATTATGATTTCTCACGATCAAGTGAAAGTAACCACAATTTGATGCAAAGGTATTGGTTTTTCTCACTAAAGTCAAAGTCAGTGGCGTTGTGTAGATTTTCGCTCTATGGGACCAACCGGGAATTCCCCTCTCTCTCTTCCCTTTATTCTAATGTACGATCAACAGCACATCAGACATTGTTATCTTGGCACCGCCCTTATGCCGTTCGCATAGAAACTAATATTGAACTTCAAAGTGTTGGTTTGCTGTCGACCGTACATTTTACCTATAATCTCATGCCGCATTTAAGCCGCAAGTAAGGCGAGTGGAGCGGTTGCCTTAGATCCTGGTTTAGTAGTGCGCGAGTTTGTAAACAACTCAGTACCTTGTCCCATTAAGTTATCTGTCGTACTTAGAATTGCGGAGGCTTGGTGTGACAAGGTACTGTCTATACAAGGCAAAGATGTTGACTGTACTAATTAGGGAATAGAAAGCACCAATTGCAAATCTTTGTTACTCTCACCCGATGCTCATGGTCAATCTACCCCAAAATTAGAGCAATGTATGTAATGTTAAATATTCAAAAAATATTATGTTACAGAATTACTTATTGACGTTCTTAATTCAAACAGCTTATACTTATTGGCTTGTTAGTTTAACTGACAATTCAAAAATCTGCCCTTAATTAGTAAAATGATACTTTTCTCAGTAGTTTCGGTACACAGCTATACCGAAGCAAATTAAAAAATGCCAATGATACAATAAGACATACAAATAGTCAGCTATTTTAGCTTCTGTGTTGCAACAACTATTCAGTCCACACCTGGAAAATGTACAAATCATAACGGTATGTCTACTAACATTTTCCGAGAACGTCAATTATCCATACATTCATGTCGATGAAGGCTAGAGCCACATCTAGACTAATTTAAAAAAGGATTTCATACGACGATAAGTTACTTTAAAATAATTCAATGGGTCAAAACGCGATAACATTTTAGTAGTTAATAATTACTTACATCTTCTTCCAGTGTTACAATATTGGTTTTCAACATTCCAGATCTAAACTAATATTAAAAACCAGAAGAATTTTTGTTTTATTTGAATGTATACACATTTTCAGAAACGAGACAGTTTGAATTGAACAAGTTATTGGGTTGCATATTCCATTTATCGTAGAAGGCTTTAGGCTGCATAACATCATGCTGCGAATAATAAGATCAAATTCAAATAATCGGTTGAAATTTTGGAAAAAAACGGGAAAGCGTTCGAAGACGAAGCGGGTTGCAATTAGGCAAATAAAATGCCTTAATAAACCAAGTCTGAGTATAAAGCGTTTGTTCAGACCGTATCAAAAATAGGAAAAAAAGTATAACGTCTAAATTACACATGCACAATGAGATTGAGACAATCTAGACTCGGACAGTGTCATTAGGCAACAATGATTTATTTCATTAATTAAGTTCTTTCAGATGCCAGCCTTGTAGGGGCCTTGTTAAAACTATTAACGGTGAACTTAGATCATCTATTAGATTGAAGACACAAGTAAGTTCCAAAAATGGTGGAAATACATATCTTTTTGCCTAAGCAAGTTGAAATTAGTTTATTGAGTACTAAGGTGTTGCTTGAGACTGCGCCTGCGGTACTTTGGGATAAAAAGTATCTTTCATGTCAACCTATAGTCTCTCTTTCCACCAAATTTAATCAAAATCTGTAAATTACAACATGCATCCACCCATACATACATACAACGAGACTTGCGCGTTCATTATATTAGTAGAAAGAATATCGTAAAAGTATATTGAAGAATAATAATAATAGGAATAATTAATCGTATAATTTTGAAAGAAGATAATAATTATGTGGTCGTAAACCTCGAAAACTAGACACAATTATATAATAAAAATTAAATAATTATTCTTACGAAAATACAGCTAACTAACTAAAAATAATTAAATCAATTCGATTTAAATTTAGCGAATTCTCGACTGTTGATCCTTTAAAAAACATAGGTTTATAAAAATTTTTGGCGTTTTTCTATAATAAAATAGTATGTGAGGAAACCCGCTCGCAAAGGCTAAGATGTTTTGAGAGTCTACTTTGTCTATATATATTCGTGATCGAGGGCCAAGGAGCTTGATGATAGATGGTTATCAGAAGATCTGATTGGAATCGATTGTTGTATGGTTTTGTTGGGAAATGTATAGTTCAGGGGCGTGTGTAGAATTTGATGCGGCACTTTGAAATAATGCCTAAGGCCCACTGTATACCACTGTATAGGACATTAAAATTTATAAAGCCTAAGTTTTTTTTTTCTGTAACTTTGTAACACGTCGTTACATGTTTTTGTGATTTTTTTTTTAACTTACTTAAAAACATCCATCATTGATGGCTAAAAAGACATTGTTCCAGGTCTTGTTTGTTTCTGAACTTGGATTTTTGCCACTCAAGTCTGACATTGACAGTTCAATGACAGTTCCTCAATTGAAAGACGTTCGTCTATGGAATGACAGGAGGATTTTCATTTTTCTCTTGTGCGTGGACGCACGCAACAAGTTTCCTTTTTTTTATATCTTTCTTATCTGAAAGTTTTTTTTTTTTCATTTTGACGATGTCGTCGTGGAGCTGCAAGTTTCTCTCCTGACGAACAGGCTCGCATGTGAAATGCGAGAAAAATGATTTCTTCTTATTTTACAAGATTTCTCTGATCTATGAATAAATGACATTTTTATTTTAAACAAGGAGGTGATTATACACCGAGGAGGATGATCTTCTGCCTTGCTTAATTCTTCTTATTTTTGGGCTTTTGGCAAGCCCTCCTTGGGTTGGGATACCCATGACATTTAGCCTTCTACAGACTGGAGCATTGCGGATCTCTTCTGTCTTGCGGTTCACGTTGGCAGTTCACCGGCAATGAGGTGTTGATGGACTGGTTGAGGTCGGAATGCCTGTAGCCTTAGGGAGGTTTGCCGATTAACAGGTATGCTCATACCTTAGCATTTATTGTTAATTTAAGTAGTACTAATTTTATTGTACCCTAGTATCCTATGTACTTAGACAGAATATTGTGTATTCATCTTACGGATATTTGAGACCACAATGGTCTCCATTGTCAGTTAAGCTAACTAGTTTAAGTGTGGTTAATTTGTGAAAGAAACAAAGCTTGAATGACAATTTTAATAAATTCATTATGATCAAAGTCTTAAACAAAACATTTGTTTTCTTTACCCTTTCTTACTTTTAGTTAAAGTAAGTGGCGCCCTGCCTCAGTGCTCAGTTAGGTTTCTGTGAGCGTCCCAGAGAACCCACGGAGCTAGCAATACTTAGGCTAAATTCACACCACCTTAAGCCACTAGGTTACAACTTTAATGCTGTTAAAAGGAGAAACTAATTAACAGATTTAGCGAAATAATTATTTACCGATTAAGTAAACATCAACTTGGAATCTTGAAGTAAGGGATGAATGTTTGTATAGAAATTCGAAATTTGAAAGAGATTAAACATTGAAACTTTTCATTAAACAATTAATAAGTAAATAACAAAAGGCAAGATTTCCCGACTAATTAATAAAGTTTAGCTAATTTGTTCCGCTTTAGGTAAATATATTTTATTGCAAAAAAACTTTACAAAAACCCATTTTACAAATTATAGTACAATTTAGGCGGTCTTAATACTAAAAAGCGATAATTTCGCTTTGTACAACTATTCTTGAGAAATCAAATTATACCGCTAATGACAATTAAAAATGGTTTGAAATTCAAGGTAAGAGCGTCAAGTCCAGTAACAGATTTATTATGCTGTACTTGTCACTCTTAAGCTAGGACCTCGTTACCATTTAACATCAGGTGGGATGAGTTCAATCTTGAAGTGCAATTAAAAAAAAAAGACGCATGCAAATTATGTCTGTTTTTGTTATCGCAAAATGCAACCGGTAAAAAGCTTTAAGTACCAATTTTGGTACATACCTAATTAGTTGCGTTATAATCGACGATTAAACTTAATTTTTCCTAAATAGTTTTTAAATTAATTTGGCACCAACTACTAAGTAATGCGATGTTAATTTACCTAACATTTTGATTGAAGATCAATTAATTACGTACAATGCTAAGAATGCTAAGTGTTCGTATCTTGTACAGGATTAGAACCATTACAGATAAGTATAACGGATGCTGATAATCTGAATTTATTACATTGTAACATATTATATTATGAGCTACCTTCAATGCTAAGAACAATATTCAATGACGTTAATGCCTTGTGCTACTTTTGAATAGTTCCATCCTAAAAAATAAAATTGAAAAAACCGATATTCAAAAACGACTTCACTACATAGTATAAAACAAAGTCGCTTTTTCTGTATTTCTCCATATATGCTTAGATATTTAACGCAACATATTTTTATGCGATTTTTTTTATAGATGTAGTGATGTATGAGGAATGTTTATAATAATAAGTAGGTATAATTCATACATATTAATGTACCTACAGAAAAGTCGAAGCCTTCATTTATATTATATACGTGAAAGTTTTTAAGAATGTATGGATGTCGGGATGCGTGATAAAGTAACATACCTTCACACATATGTAAGATATTTAACTATTTCACGCAAAAGCTTCGAAATTGATTTTGATAAAAGTTGTTAAAAAAAATAAAGACGAAAAACAAAAAAAAATATACCAAAAAAATCGAACGCCTCCTTTTTCGAAGTCGGTTAAAAACACTTTTTATCTCGATAGAGTTCCCGGTAACAGCTACTTATAGTTGCAGTAGTAGTACCTACTAGTCTAATGCAAACAAATATACAATCAAATAATCATCCTCCAAGTACTTTTATAGATTTATTCCAGAATTTATCTATTTAAATAAATAAATTAACTGTAATAGCCTAAAACTCTTTGCTACTTAAAAGAGTTTCCGTAACTGATCAAAGAGCTAACGAGCAGAGCGGTAAACGGAAACTAATTATCTAACATAATTTAAGTTTAATATACTCATGAGAAACGCCTTTTAAACGCCTTCAAAGCTAGTAGTACTCACATTAAGTTAAATGTTAGTATTTCACATAAGGTAAATTATGAGAGAGGTAGGGCATAGCGATTTATTGCTCGAACTGGAGCAGCTCGACTGGTGAAATACCTCCATCTTACAGAAGACCGCAGCCAAATAACAATCGCTTCGGTGTTATTGTGTTCCTGCGTGTGAGTAAGGTTTCCAGAACTCCTGGGGGTGCTACATTAGTAGCAGGGGTCAAGCCTTGAAGGGTGACAAGTCCAGTAACAGATTTAGCATTCTATACTTGTCGCTCTTAAGCTATGACCTTATTACCACTTAACATTAGGTGGGATGAGCTCTATCTTAAAGGGCAATATAAAAAAAGTACTTCGGTACAGTTATCAAATAGTGAGGGCAATTTACTACATAAAATTATTAGGTGGTCCACATCGGTTTTGCATTGGTAGATTTTTTTTCACCTTAGGTGATATTACTGGAGTTTCAGTAAGGATCCCAATTTATTTTGCACGCGAACTATCTCTATTTTCACAGTTTCCGCTAATTCTTCGCTCTTTCTGATTAGAGGATAAATTTATATAGCCTAAAGCCTTCATCGGTAAATGGGGTATCCAACACAAAAATATTTTTTCAATTCGGACCAGTAGTTCTGTGATTAGAGCGATCAAACAAACAATATCTTCTGTTTTATAATATTAGCATCTATAATTGATATGTGAAGGTTGTTTTTTCCACCAGTTCAGTTGAACAATGAACTGTTAAACTCTTATTTGTTAACTGTATTCCCATGTCAGAGATAATAAAGTGTAAAATGTGGAGCAACATCACTATTTACCATGTGACGTAATAACACATTGTCGTAATTGCAAATTAGGCGTACCTAAAGCTTGCCTTCATTGAATTTGTTTCTATTTACACCACTCAACGTTTACGTTAATATTTTTGTGTAACTTATCAATGAGAACGGTTTATTTAAATAAAATAAATACATAAATATTGGACAACATCACATACATTGCTCTAATTCTGTGGTAAGTAGCTAAAGCACTTGTGTTACAGAAATCAGAAACAACGACGGTACCACACCGTACATTTACAACCGGCAAGCCTCGCACATAGCCGGGAGGCGAGCGGGCCGGACTTTTTTGTCGCCATCTCTAGGGTCCCAGGTTCGATCCCGGTCAAATGAAAGTATCACATATATAAACAGTACTATGATAATGACGAAGTTAGCAAACTATGACCCAAAGGTTTATTACAAACCACACTCCTAATCTACTCGCAACTGATTTCTCATTAAAAACGTTACAAAATGATAAATAGATGGAGATGAAAGCATAATTAATAACAGCTATGTCATGGTCACGCGCCTACTCCTCTTATTTCCTACACTACTAATGATCATTAATGATGTGAAATAATGATAGAGCATCAATGAATTTGGTGCACGCAAACAGATTGCCGAAGTTTACTAAAACCGGCATAGCAAAGCCGAATCTAGCTTTGAAATACGTCTATCACAATAATTATACTCGTATAATAATTGATATGTTAAACTTAAAAACCTTACAGACTGCATTTGTATATACTTCAAGCACATAATTTAATTATTTCTGAGTTCCATGTTGGTACAGGCTACTACGAATATTAGTTTATATAAAAAATATTGAAAAAGCTCTTCCGTCCATTTTGAATTTAAAAAAATTTGGACATACCATCCGGGTCACCATTTCAAGTTTTAATAAAAAACGTAGAGTTGACTAAAAATTTATGAATATTAAAAACAACCGATTAATAAAATAAACTTAAAAGAAAACAATATAATTAGACAAAAAAAAATAAAAGTTTTTCCCAACATATTTTTTTTGGATTTACTTATTTTTTTGTTATTCTGTTTTTTTTTTGTGTTTAGGTAAGTAGGTAATTAGGTAATAGTCATTAGCCAAGCTATACTGCGTAAAACGATGATAAAGTTTGAGAACCAATTTAACTAAATTTCATTTCGTTTGTTTTTGTAAGTAATATTACGCTGCTTGTAGAGTTATTGCAAGAAGAGTCGGAAATGATATCCAAAGTGCTATCTTCATAGAACATATAGTTTTGAATGAAATGTGGTTTGACAGGTGTTTAAAAGTATTTCATTTGACTAGCCACTGAACATACTTATTCTCAGGTGGCCTTATCCCAAATGCCGGATCAAAATAGATATTAATTTCTATATAAAATAAATTTTCCCAAACGCGTCCCGACTCCTTCATTTAACTTCATCTTTATTCTTGAAGATAAAAAAGGATAAGCATTCTCATAACACCGTTTCCGTGATAATGGTAAAAGAAAATAAAAATTGGGCCACTGTACCCGTGCTCGTAAGGGCGGAAAAAGCTTTTTCCTGTGATAGGAGGTTATGGGCCCATATCAATAAAAACTATTCTAACAAAAGGGACGTAAACATAGCCTGTAGCATAGTTTTTGCCGAGAATCGTGCTTTATTAGCCAGAAACCTCTTGAATGTCTTGTGTTATTCGTATTTTTATGTGTTACAATGTTACATGACCATAAATACATATAATTTCTAGTATATGTGATTTTGACCAGTAAATAATTTATTTTCTTATTATATGTGTAACAATTTTTTCTTTCAGATATAAAATTTATTTTAAGCTACTGCACAATCCTTCTTAGAAGTCTTAATTTCTAATATGTTATATACGAGCTATTTTAGTGAGTAGTCTCCGGTCTTAATAAAATAATAATCTGGTCTTAATATTTCAGGAAAGCCTATATTATTGTAGATTTTGATCAGTCTAATATCCACTTTTTATCCAAATCAGATTAGAAGTTTTTCCCCGAATATCCGAAAAAGCGCGATATATTAATTCCAAATTTATACCGCAAAGTTTTTTGACATTCAATGTCAAATGTGAGCAGTATCTGTGTCAGATCCGTCAGATGTCAGATAGCCGTCGCTTGCGCAAGGGACCTCGGCTGACAACAGACTCTAATGTCTACGGCAATCATTGTTACCGTATCAGCCTCCAATCTGTACCAGAATAATTGTGATCAAGATACTTTGTGACACGTAAGGGTATACAGTGAAAATGTTACAAGAGAAAGGGTCAGTTTCACCAACTGAACCAATTAAATGGTAGGTAACTGGCGATTTGAAAGCTGTCAAAATTGTCATACCGTACAGTATTTTTTTTGCAAATTGACAACTGTCACATCGTCAGTTACCGTCAAAGTCTGAAATAATAAAAAAGTCAACTACTTATGTATACCATATATTTGGTATACATAAGTAGTTGACTTGATACAAATATAGAGCTTAAAAAAATCATCTTAGACACGTTTCGTAGGAAAAAGTCTTGTAATTTAATTTCACTGATACTTTAATTTAAAATATTTTTTCCCATCTACCAAAAGTCAATAAAAATGATTCTTTTTTGGTACACACACACCGGAAATTTCAATAAATATAGGTACCGATATTACCATCAAACCTAAAATTTTATAAAAATTGTTCCAAATTTTATTGAATCGACTTGTAATGATTAATCCCCAAAATTTTGCAAGCCAAAAACAGGTCTAATTCTTTACAAAATGGATTTTAAATCTTTCTTCAGTGATAAAATCTTGACATACTGTTAACGACATACAAAAAATAATAAAAACCTTGAACGTTTTACAGCTATGGCGGACCATTCAAAACATTGTATTCATGTAACATGAATGAGTTAATTTTATGTTTTAGATAGTATTGCGATGTGTTTTTAGTTCCTATTAGTACTTTTAGTATGCTCGGATTGGTTGCATAAGGCTTGAGGCCTCATTCGCGCGTGTGACTTGCAGTTTTTTAATAAGCATTTACGCAAATATCACAAATTAATATTCATTGCAATAAATACTATTTCGTATTCTGTTTTCGATTTAGCCTGTTTGTCCCTAATTAAGCTTTTAGATTAGCTTTTAAATTTTTACACGAGAATTTAAATGTTGTAATTTTTTTTGAGGCGAGGAAAATATTTTTTGTTCCGTACCGCTGCCGGACAACAGCGGCGTGTGTGGGACTTCCCCCGCTCTGTAGGAGCGAGGAGTACTCTAACTTAAAAACCCCACCTACCTTCTCATCGCCTAGTGACCGCGCTATGGGAAACTGGATACCCATAACAGCCACAACGTCGCCAAGGTACAGGCAGTAGCTTTAGTTCGTGAACAACTCTGTACCTTGTCACATTAAGTCACTGTCTATCTGACTTGCTTAGTTACGCGCTGATTTGGTATGACAAGGTACTGAGGTGTATACGAACTAATGATGCGGGCTATACCAGAAATCACGTATATTTTGAGAATCAACGTAAACAGTTTATTCTGTTTGATCTACATAACGATAGCCCACATTTTATCGTCGTTTGAATATAAGGACAAGGTTATTTTATGCAATTTCATTATCATATCATTAGGTACGCATCTATGCTCCAATCTTTGATGAACTAAGATTTGGATTGATGAAGCACCAAATATTTAAAAATGAGAGCCGTTATCTCATCGCAAGAAGTGAAGGACTGCTTATAAAAATGTTAATTAGTGTAAATTATCATAAATTTGTGTCAAGTCAGAAGAGTCAGTATTAGAAACAGAAAATTTTTATCTCCCCTTGCGGTGCGGGAATGGAACCGACCTTCACATATCGCGTGTGCTGCTCTTACCAACTGAGCTAACCGCAAGTTATCGTAGGCGATGAAATTTTTCTGCTGTATCAACCGTTAGCCTCCGGTAAGTGCCCTCTGCCGAATATGTTTAGAACTACATACTTATCATACATACTTAGGAGATAAAAATTTTCTGTTTCTAATATTTAAAGTTCGCTCGTACGGCGTATAGTACTATAAAAATAATAAAATCGAGTTAGTTAGTATTCAAATAAATCAACTATATAATAATGTAGTACCCACAAATTTCCGAATTTGTGAAGTCAGGAGAGTAAGTTGGTTTTCAAATCAATTATTATAGAATAATGGACATGTCGCAGTCATCTGGTTGAATCAGCTATTTGATTGGATCACTAGCGCGTTCATTGAATGACGACGTTTAATTGAATGACTAAAGGACAACTCGTCAAATTGTTTAATATAACGTTCAACTTCTTGACTGAACGTCATTTAGCATAGTCGTTGAATGGAATATAATATATTCTAAGGGGATATAGCTGACAGACATGACATAACACACCTTAATAAGATTTTTTAATATGTTTTAACAATTTTAAGTCTTAAGGCAATTAAGCTAAAAAAATATTTTTTTACGAATAAGTCACTTTATATCTCAATTTCACTCTAAAAATTATCAACACAGTGCTATTCGATTATATTTGTACCAACTGTTTGACGCCATCTTTGTTTTGATGAGCACTAACGCCGCAGTGGAAAAAAAATGAACTAAATTACAATCACCTGACTGATTACGTCCGCTATGTTCAAAGGGCTATGTTACAATCCGCTAACTTGTTGGACGTTCAGTGAGTCTTATTCATTCAACGTTCGGCCTAGTCATTCAATTAAACGTCGTCATTTAATAAACACGCTAGTGATTCAATCAAATAGCTGTTTCAACCAGATGACTGCGACAGACATACCACAAATGTCTTATCTCAAGGACTTATATACGAATTAAACTCATTTATTTATATTATTTTCGCATAATATCTATTACTAACATACTAAACTGTAATGTGGTGCAAATGTTCAGGTTTATTTATAAAGAAAAGTACAAATTTTTCGCCAATATCTTCCTGTTTTGGTCTAAAATTTCACCGGTGTGCCTAAAACATATAACGTATATAAATTCTACCTATAATGGTGCAGTTTTTAATTCCAAATATTTACCGCGGGGTTCGAACCCATACGTCCGGGTTTCAGAGCCTTAAGTTGAAACCACTAGGTATAGTGGTGGTAACCAAGGCAGTTAATGATTGCAAACTTATTATTATCATAAAAAAATATCATTATTTTTGTCCCTACATGGCATCACATCCTTCCTGTGACCTTACAACTTCCGAAACAAGAATCGAACCCATATCCTCTCTACTCTTACACCAGTTAACTGGCCTTCGCTCCGGTTATTGGGCCAACTGCCCAAATTGGTTGCATATCGAAATGACATTACCATCCGGTCCACTTATGCGTTCATTTGCAATTATCTCGCTCGATTGCATCGGCGAGAATGTGTAATGTGGGAACATAGAAATTAGCACTGCCTAGTACCTAACTACGAACCTCTTGGTTGCAAGAAACATCCTACTAAAATAATAAACTCAAATAAAAATTTATAGATGTCTAAATATCTGGATGTTTGACGACCTCGGTGGCGCAGTGTCTAAGGTAGGCGGCCAAAGCGCAAAAGGTCCCGGGTTCGATTCCGGGTCGGGTCAATTTGGAAAACGAACTTTTCTAAATTGACTTGGGTCTGGGTGTGCTGGGATGACGCCCCAAGTTAGTATCCGTCGTCTGGTGCTCATAGTACAAGGCAAAACCTTAGTTTGTGTGATTGCTGTGATTGTCTGGCGCATTTATTTATTTTATTTATTTGGATTTGTGTTTGTTCCTTTTCCACGCAAAAACTACCGTATAAATTTGGATTTAATTTGTCACAATGATAGATGAGATCCTAAATTACCATATAGGGTACTTTTTATCCCGAATCAACACGAACGATTTCGCTGGCAACAGCAAGTAAACGTATAATTTGATAACACAATTTTTGAGATAGGCTGAGTTACTTTGTCCCTGGACAAACATTATTAATATTATTGACATTCATGCTCAAACAAACTTTTTAATTTTTGTAATTTTTGAAAAGAGTAATCGGATTTCTTGCCGCCTCTTCTCGTTAACATACTCGTACATAACTTGGTTTTATTTCAATCTAAAAATTCATAAGTTAAAAGTTCACTTCAGTATATCTGCATGACTCAATGGTTAACTTGTAGAGAATGCTCCTACCGTAAAGTCCACCTTTTGTACTTATTTATGTGCAATAAAGTTTTATAATAAAATAAAATAAATAATAAAAGCAGACATTTTCTATTCTTTTTTTACAACGATATACAAACTATATATTTCTGATTTTTTTGCAACTACATGTTCCACTATACCTCTTAAACGTTTCTTGGTGTATAATATCATATATATCATAAAATAATGACGCGAAAAGACCATATAAAGTAACTTAGACCCTTTTGTCGAGATTGTAATTTTAATATAAATAGTTCGAGAGGCAAGTACCATACAAGACGAGAATGTAAACAGACATACACAGTTACAGTTATTAACAGTGACATTTGCACGTAATCGTTATTATGCTGCACAAAAACGTTCCAAGGCCGCCACAAATTGACATGAACTTGAATACCTCTTACGCAAACCTTTCTAATTTAAGATTACGCCGCCAATGATATTCTTTTGTGTGGTTTTGTTCAATAAATGTACAACTAATGTTAATAAAATCTCAATAGTTTGAAATTAACGCATCTTTGATTTAATAATAATAATAATAAATGCGCCAGACAATCACACCAATCACCTGGTTTAAAACTAAGGTTTTAATTGTACTATAAGTAACAGACGACGGATACTAACTGGGGGCGTCATCCCAGCATACCCAGACCCAAGCCAATTGAGAAAAGTTCGTTTTCCAAATTGACCTGACCGGGAATCGAACCCGGGACCTTACGCGCTTTGGGCGCCTACCTTAGCCATTGCGCCACCAAGGTCGTCATTTGATTTGAGATTTGAAATGTATCATAATGTTTTGTACTACTCAACTTTTATTTGACACCCATATTAAGGCAGTAGTGTCAAATTTATATCGTATTTATCAGATGACTGCGTTATAACATCTGGTAGTGGTTAATTTACAGTGAAACAAGTACATTTTTTACTGAAATATTTTTATGTTTATTTGTAAATGCATTCACTAGAACAGACAACATAAAATTGATGTTTGTCAAATCGTTAGATTACCAAAATCTTATTTCATGTTAATACAATTGACTGAGAAGTACATTGAGGTAAAATTTTGCTCGACATTACTAAACAAAATAGTAAACTAAAGATTTTACGAAATCGTGATGTAAACACGGGGTGTGTTTATCCAATGAACTATGATGCGCTGTCATGGTCGTAATCAATATTTATTTATTTGTCAAAGCAATAAAAAAAGGTTTTATTGTATAATCTGACTGAATAACTAAATGACTTTTTTTTATCTAGTCTTCATAGCTTTTGCATGAGTAGTAGTGATTGAATCGGACAACATTCAAACGCAGGTCAAGTTATTTAGGGGCATTGCATCCACTCGTCCTCCTTGAGGTGACAAAGTATTTAAAATACCCTTAATGAGGGGCGGTAAACAAAAAACGACCTCTATCACGTCTTTTTAGATTGTCTAATTACTGTTAATTAGCCGTTCTAAATTTACGTGAAAACATAGGTTACGACGCCATTGACATTCGTGTTTTAAACGCTTTGTATGGTATGGTAGTCAAGTGCACAACGAATAGGTATATGTTTACAAAATGATTCAAAAGTGAACCCTAAGGTAAGGTCATAAGAACTTTAGTGTTTGAAAGAAAGATAATATTGACAATCACACTATAACCGAACATAGATACACAATACAAGAAATCTAATCTACATAAAACATAATATTGACAGCAATAGAGAGCTAGCAAGAGAAAGAGTACATTATGGCTTTTTGTCATAAGGCCAATTGACAAACATCGTAATATGGCACACAAATTAAAAAGGATAATAGTGTTAAGCAAAGTTATTATTACGTATAAACATAATAATGCAGATTTGTTGGAAGTAAACCCATATAAATCTTCCATATTTTTATAAAGTTTACATTAAAACAAAGATTTTTATTTATTGTTAGATTTTTGACCATTAAATATACTTAAGTATATAACATTTAGACACGTTCACAAGTCAAGTACAAAAGTAAGTTTGATCCGGTTGGGAAATGGAATCGAACCCACGGCACTTGATTCATCACCGCTAACTATTAGTCCAGAACTCCGCCAGGCAAATCATAGTTATAAATGCGCGAGCGCTGTCAAACGTAGTCACATGCGCAATATACCGATATCGTCATGAACAAAATCACAAAATCTATATCCGCCATCGATAACTCTCGTTATTGACGCAAAAACGAAACCTTGCTCACAATTACACTATATTGGAAAGGCAGCCGCGGTTCCGGCCTGCCGACCTTGAACCTGCTACCCTGGGTTCGACAGCCGCGAATTAAGCACTGATCCGGTTGGTGCGGGGACGTTTTAATCGATGGACTGAGAATAATAGTTTGTCAAACGTATATATACAAAAAATGCATATTTAAAAAAAGAAAATTACATTGGATAAATTTAAGTTTTTTAGTCCTAGTACCCGAATACTAATGCCGTATGCCAAAGCTTTGTTTAGTTCGTTTCTATATAACCAAATGCAATTGAAATTTGCTTTATGAATGTAAATTCATTATATCGATATTTGAAGACCTCTCTAGCTAGGAGGCAAGCAGGTCGTTTGGCGTCGCGTCATCCTAAAGGTTTGATTCAAGGTCGGGTCAATATGGTACACGAAGTTTTCTATACAAAGTCAAAGTCAATCTTTTTTATTCACATAGATTACATTAGTAATACTTATGAATAGTCTCTACATATTGCTTCGGTCGGTGTTAAGGGTATGAGCCATCCGCTCCCCCCAAGCTCGGTAAAGATGAAAAAGTCATCTGCGAACATCGACTATAGTAAGTTAGGAAAACAAACATACCATAAAATGAAAGATGTCCTTGTGATGTTGGCCATTAGTACCTAAGTTCATTAGTACCTAATATCTATATGACCAAACCAACTAAGCATAACTTTTTCAATACATCTTAGTATTGATATCTATTGTTAAGTTACCATAGTTAGTTGAAATGTTTCCAATGATTTATTTTATTTGGCAAATAGAACCCAAAAAATATTTGTTTACTTACATCGCAAAAAAATGTAAACTTAAGCTAGTCATAAAATCGCGTCCAACGGTTAAAACGTTCTCTCGCTGATATAACAATTTGATACGGTTATCGGATTCGGTGCAACGTCTCAGGTTTCGGTGTCAAATTTACTCGGCCTTAATGCTTAGATCTTGTGAATTATATGTAATAATTTTTTATGTAGTCAAGAAGCAACGATAATGTTTCTAAGGTAAAAAATAATAACTAATAAAAACCCCGATACCATAAAACTGTATTTAACCGTTAAAGCATTGAGTTTTATAATTTGCTCCCATATAAAATAACCTAGCCTAGTAAAAAGCCATTAAAGTTATCAAACGACACTCGGTGATATAATTTTAATATTTTCGATTTACGATGTTGGTAAATAAAACATTTCAGAAATGACAACGTACTTGCTTTGCTGTATTAAAAACATTAGTGGGTACGCCGCCGCCAGAAGCAGTGATTTAGTGTCTATATGTCAGCTACAAAGCAAGTTAAAATAGCAAGAACTAGATATATATTTCCGCCAATTTCACTACCAGCCGTTTTGTTTCACTTCGAAACATAAATCGATTTACAACACAAATTATTTAAGGCTTGTTTCCGTATGGGCACTGATTTTTATCACCAATGCAAGGACTATGCTTTCAAAGTTAAATATTTCTATATTCCGCTTTAAAATTTACTGGTTTTACTAAAGGTTGACATTTATTGTAAATTAATTACCATTACGTATCATGCTGAACAACAACTTTAGAATTCCATGAAAAGTTGACAAAGAAATTTACATTATTTTATTTAAAACATTTTTAGTTATCTGCATTACCAACACTTTTAAACAAATAACATTCAAGTCGAAAACTGAATACAATTAGAAAACAATTCATATAATTTAATCATAAGTAGCTCTAGAAATAATGAAAATCTCTTTATTTTTTAATAATAAATAAATATTGGAATACACCGCATACCTACATTGCTCTAATTGTTTCCTAAGTAGCTAAAGCTCTTGTATTACAGAAATGAGAAACAATGACAGCATCTAGACTCAGATAATATAAGTAAGTTTTTAAGTACGTGTTCAATTTCTTCATTTATTGGTAAAATTTGACTTTTTTAACTATATATTATTATCTATGTAAAACAGCTTTATATAAGTAACTGACAAAACAGATTTGTATTTGTCCTTTATTATTGGAAAGCTTAAAAAAGAAAGATTGGAACGAATCAAACGAAATCAAATATTTTTCAGTGTGTTTTTTTTTATGACGGCCTTGTAAGCATTTTTTTCTTCTCATTGCAGTAAAGTTGACTTAATCGACTTATTAACAGAATTATATCAAGTTTGATTTCCGCGTGGGCGCAGATTTTATCGCGACAAGGACTTGCCTTAAACTTTTGTGGCTAAGAAAAACACCAGTTTCCGTAATAATTAAACAATGACGGGAAACGAAACTAATGACGATTTGATAATTGTGCGTTGTAACACTGAGTTCGGTGCAGGAAAACTAAGTTTAGCTTGCGGTGAGCAAACGTTTATATAACATGTTTAAATTAAAAGATTTCGCATGATGATTACGTAAAAATCAACTATATAAAATTAAGTCGGGTGTTCCTTCCTGACGCTATAACTCCAGACACGAACCGATTTCCACGGTTTTGCATTCGTTGAAAAGGTCCCTGGCTCCGTGAGGCTTATATCAAGGAAAATTCAGGAAAATTTTCAACAGAAAAGCGGAAAAATCCCCTAAGGTGAAACGAAGTTCGCCGGGACCGCTAGTCATTAATAAAATTAGGCACATTTTTGTTCGAGTTAGTAGGTAAGATATTAATTATTGCCAAAGTAATAACGCCTCCAAGTTGTAGGTTACATAGAAAGATCTAATGTAAATCAAGGAAACTTCAACATCATTAGACTATTGGTTTTCGTACGTGAAACGGGATTTTTGTCTTCTACCGGTAATGTTTTTTATTTATCTATAAAATTGTTGTGTTTTATTAAATACTAGCTGTGCCCGCGACTTCGTTCGCGTGGACTACATCATTTTATGGTTGGTTTTACCCCTTTCTCCCCTAATATTCGAAACAAAAAGTAGTCTATATCTTAATCCAAGTTTTGAGCTATATTTGTGCCAAATTTCATATCTCTAACTTCAAAAATAAACATTTTTCCATATAAATTTCCAAAGGTGGTATTACCCCCCTCCCCCCTTATTTTCTAATAAAAAGTAGCCTATGTCCGTTCTTGAGATTCAACGTATACCTATACCAAATTATATCTAAATCGGTTGAGAGGTTTAAGCAGGAAAGCGTAACAGACACACAGACAGACAGAGTTACTTTCACATTTATAATATTAGTAGGGATTACATTGTAAAATTTTTAACTTCATCTTGCGGTATAAATTACTTTAAATATTTTAAAGGAACTAAAAAAACTCCCTTCAGTGATTTTTTTAAAGTCCTGCATGAGAATTAATTTATTTCTCATGCATTTTTCTAATTCACAAATTTGTAGAATAAATATTCTGAGCAAACGTTGTCTAGACATGACCTCTATAAGTGATATAAAATTACAAGAAAGTCACATGTATGTATCGACAGCCAAAAATATATCATATCCTATGCTATCCATCATATATATCGTAGAACATAATAAGTTCTGAGATCTATTTGATTGAATGTCATTTGCACGTCACAAAGTCAATTGGTTAATTTCCCTTGCAATCTCTTTAATTTACACCATGACTCAACGTAACGGCTATTTTAGTTACAAAGGATACATTTATGTAGTAAATAGACTTCAAATCTTCCTTGACTGACCGCATATTGGTTAAACTACTCGTCTCATTATTTAAACTTAAATAAGGTGCAATGGTTAGTCTGTTTACCAGGTTACTATTATAAATAAATAAATAAATTCGCCAGACAATCACACCTATCACCTGGTCTCAAACTAAGGTTTTCCCTTGTACTATGAGTACCAGACGACGGATACTAACTGGGGGCGTCATCCCAGCACACCCAGACTCAAGTCAATTTAGAAAAGTTCGTTTTCCAAATTGACCCGACCGGGAATCGAACCCAAACAAAGAAATCAATCGATTATATCTTTTTCTGAAATGAAGGTACTCGCTGTTAGTTAGAATATAAATTGAAGAGTTTGAGTTTTCTTTTGCAAAGTAGTGCCATTAAAGTTAATTAAATAATTGGTTATTTGTATATGATTTTTTACTTTAAATTAATTGGGTAGTTTTTTATTTAGACATTTGAAGTTATCGTATCCTTTTTAACAAAAAGGTTTTATACTAGACACGTAACGGTACTTTCAACTTTAACTTTTAAATGAATAAAGCAAGGACTTCTACTTGTAATGTGTTTATATTTACTAAACGTTTAACGCTATTATATAGTTAAAATGCCTACAAATAGTGTTCCCGAGAATGTTAAAGATTAGTGTTACAGTTTATGATAGCGATCATTGCCCTGAATGAGGACTTGAGTATCAGATTACGACTAGTACTTGCAATTTTATTTGCAGTTTAATTACGTAAAACAACCGCTACTACTATAAGACCCAAGAGACAACAGCACCCGTCATAGCAACTATCAAAATACCACCTTTGAAAGTTTATATGGGAAAATGTTTATTTTTTTAAGTTAGAGATATGAAATTTGGCACAATTATAGCTTGAAACTTGGATTAAAATAAAGACTACTTTTTGTTTCGAATATTGGGGGAGAAAAGGGTAAAACCGACCATGAAAGGATGTAGTCCACGAGAACGAAGTCGCGGGCACAACTAGTGATTAATAAAATCGGAGCAAAACTCTCCCGTTGCGTTTACTCGATTGCGTTTTAGTTTTGACGTAATTGCAGGATATACGAAAAAACCTCCGCAAAGCCTGAGCTGATTTGAATACCGGTTGAACAGACTTAGCTAACTTGTAATAATTAAGTGAACTACGCAAATTTCGTAATAAAATGTTGTTTTGCATCACAATTTCCTTGCTGCACACACTGAGTTTAGCACAAAACATAAACTATTAAGTAAGAATATATACTTTAAAATAAAAAAGTAGTTTTGTTTAAATATATAAAGGTACAACATCGCATTCATTGCTCTAATTTTACGGTAAGTAGCTAAAAAACTTGTGTTACAGAAATAACAATCCACGACTGACTCAAACCACAATAGCCAGATCCGAGTCAATTATAAAAAACTTTTTCTCCGACCGATTAAATTTAAGTTAGATTAATCTTGATTTTATTAATAGATGATACAAAACGCACTTTTTATAAAAAAATGTTTTTTGCGAAACCGAAAAGTCACAGTTATCTATAAAGGAAATATATAACCATATGTTAGTAATCATTATCATACCGAAAGATTGCTTTGCCTAATGCACACACACATTATGATCCAACTAAATTAAAATATTTAAAATAAAAAATAATTATATTATGTTTTATGTGTTCCAAATACTACGCAGATGAAATTGCGGACGCGGAATGGTTTTAAATTCTCGTGAACATTATCTAGAGATGCATTGGTTTCGTAAAATGACAAGTCTGTAACGCCTACTAATATTGAATGATATTTAGGTTAATTATTTACTAAGATACGATAGATAGACACTCAAAGTTTATTGACATTAAAGATGTTACCTCATTAAGGTAGAGCAAAAATGAATTTAAATAAATAAATGCGCCAGACAACCACACCAATCACCTGGTTTCAAACTAAGGTTATCCCTTGTACTATGAGCACCAGACGATGGATACTGACTGTGGGCGTCATCCCAGCACACCCAGACCCAAGTCTTTTTATAAAAGTTCGTCTACAAAGTGACCTGACTACTAGTCCTTTAAACATACCAGAAATTAATAATATTATGACAACAAACGAAATAACAAACAAATATGGCGAATGCCGGGCCGCGGGGGGCACATAACTCTCAACCAAACAGCGCGCGAGATGCATTCCATTCTACGTCAGTTTACAATTTGACCGTTTTCTATCGATAGATTACAATATAGCGAAAAATAATGCGTTAATTTGTAAATTTTAACGCATAGAATTGAACAAGCATAAACCTTCACACATTTAAGTTTTTTTTTTTGTTTTTAGGTAAGTACTAAAACTGTCAAGTAACTTCGGTTCGTCGTTTTATTTCGTAAAAATATAGATATTTTGTTTCAAATTCATTTATTTTATTACCCGGGAAAAATTAACACTTTTAGTGCCGCAATTCAATTATTGGCTGTGGATGACCCTAATATATTAAACAAATAAACTTATGTATAGTGTGAATAAAATCGCAAATAAATCATGATGCCTACCAAGTATGAATGAATGTTGTTATTTTTGCAAGCTGATGAAAGCTTTGCAGGTTCAATCGAAATCAATATTTTGTTACAAGTATGACCTTTAGGAAGTCCACTTTTCAACTTGTTATAATATGACGCTATATTCCTAATAACGATGTTACTATCCACATTTTACGTCGAAAATTACAATAGTATTTAATTTTTTATGCAGGTTTTCCTTGTCAATAATGTGTTTTACAATACTGAATTACTTATTAAATCAAGTTAGTAAGTACATTATTATTTCGTCATTTACTAAAAATTGGTCCCTTTCAGATCTTTTATTTATTTTAAAACTGCACTGTATTTTTAAACACAAGTTTTTATTGTTAAACTTGTAATTACAAAAAAGTTATTACAAATCTAGGTTACAAAAGGTCTGCCGAAAATATTCAATAACGTTAATTTGTTAAACAACAATAAATGCTGAACTGTATTATGAATCTAAGTATGTATTTATTGATTAATTTCTTCACCTATTACTTAAACATTTGATATTGTCAATTATATCAGTAGAGTGAAGAAAACTTCAAAGTACCTAATTATTAAGTAAACTAATGAGTGATTGAAAAATAAGTATTGTGAACTAAAGACTTATCTAAGTTAAATTTTTGATGATAGACGGATACAATTTGCTTATCGAACAAGCGTACCAACAGCGAATTATTAAAACATGGCCAATTATGAAGTTATGATCACAGGACGCAATTATATTTGTTAATACCTGCAAAACCTAACATACCTACTTGTAATCGAATACTAGCGACCGGTTACTTAAAAACCGTTTTTACTAATATTTTTTTTAAATTAAAACTATTGATCAACTAAAACGTTCCGAATTTTAAACTAAAAAAATATTAAAAAGGATTTACACACGTGGTGACATTTTGCGAATAATAAAAAATATAAGTATAAAAATTAACGACGATTAAAAAGAAATCGGAATATTTTTAAACTTAGAACGCGCGACGCGTCTGGCTCCCGCTCAACGGCCGAACAAATACGAAGGACTCAGAAACAGAGACGCGACGCATATTCCATTACTAGGGGGGCAATGGCGAAAGTGGTTCCAAATAACCACCTATATAAACACACGACACCAATCGAATTTATCCAGTACAATTCCCGACTTCAAACACCGTACAGGAGGCATTATGAGAATAACGGTGAGTGTAGTGCAGTGAAGTGAAGTGAAGTGCGAAAGTGATGACTTCAAAAAAGTGTTTTTTCGGATCGGCCGTGTGTCCCGTGACAGTGGAGTGCTATTTTTGTGTTACGTTCGAGTTTTTGACACACTTTTTTGAAGTCAGCGCTTTTCAGCCCTTCCTCGGAGTTTGCGGATAACGGTTGAACAAAGAAACTAGAGCACGTATAGATAATTGTTGCGATTAAAATATTTCGCCATATTCAAACAGCGTAACCGTTATAAGGCAGACATAAAAATTGACCTTTTAGAGTTGTAGATTTTAAATATGAAGAAAAAATATACTTAACTAAAATAGTGATTACATTTGATTTGACTCATGATTACAGATAGATTAACATTAAAATCTATATCAATATTTAATAGCATGGATACCATAATAGTTCAATAGAAAAGGAAGATAAACAAAGAGACTTCAATATATTAAAGTTTAGCATTGTACTTTTAAACAAATTAGGTAACATTAGAAACAATTTTCAATGTTACAATAATAAAAATAAAAATGTAACCAAAGTGTATACAATAATATAATTAGTATCGCATCGTTTAATATGTCTATCTGTTCCTAATATATTTATTCCTAAACTTTACAAGCTACGGAATTAAATAACTTGATTCCACGCAACATTGAATCTGGGAATCGAATCTTAGACCCTTCGCACGCCCAAATAAATTAGGACTCGTGAACCTTTCATTAATTACTCTTGCATATTCATTTGAGATGCTCATCGCGACTTTTTTCTAACGATATTTTTATAAAAAGTGTTCTGTATATCAATTTAGTATCTAATATATCTATTTACCAAATTTCATCTAAATAAATTAAGTAGTATTCGCGGCAAATAACAAAAAATCAAACACACGTTTATGATATTGCCAGGATTGCAAAAATTACCAATAAAACAAATTATAATCGTTACATAGGTACTTTGTGTTAAATTAACATTAATATTGTAAAAAGGACAGAATATATTGTCTGTTTGCATAGAATAGCTTCCGATACTCAGAACCGATTTAAAAAAAATCATCACCCTCAAGTCACGTAGGCTTAATTATATTTCCAAAAATATTAGAGGTCTTTACTGAAACTCCCGCCACCCAAGGTGTTAAAAATAATCACGTGCAAGGCTGAGCCCTTTAAAAGTTTGCTAAATTCAATTACCATTACACACTACACAGAAACAAATCGTGCTTGACCTCACGATACCATAGCGAAGAATAACCATAGGCTGTAACGTTCGAAGATCCAAGCTAGTCGGTTCCCATGGCCTATTACATCACAATAGGGTTTCACTCTTGCCAGACGGGTTTGACCGGGAGGCAGGAAGCTTGCTCGGGTAACGAGATACACATCCCTGTTGCGGCTGGTTTTACTGTTATGAAATAGTTACGTGGTTTTGTTGGGAAAAAAGATAGAGTTTGTTAAGTCTCTAAATGTGTTATCTTTCTTACAAGAAAGGTAACACAAATAGAGGCGAAAGCCAGCTGCGAATAGAACGCCTTAAATTTATACTAATAAAAAACTAAAGAGTGTGTTTTAAAACGCTCATCTCAGTAACTACTGGTTGGAGTTGAATAGGTTTTTGTGTTAAATAGTCCATTTATCGAAGAAGGTTTTAGGATCTCAAATTACGCTACGATCAATACGTGCAAAGTATCGATGAAATATTAGGAAAAAACGGAAATAGTACACGTGGGCCTCCGCAATGAGCTGCTAAGAAATTACTATAATTTGTATAAAACTAATTCCTGTAAATGTTTTGTGTCTATCTATCTATTTATCTATCACTTCTCCAAATTTTTATCCAAGTTTAGTTTCCTTGATAAGAAATTAACAAAATATCAAATTGACTAATATCAAAATCTTAACTCGTTTATAGGTTATCCTATGTAAATAATTATAAACAATTCTCGTAAAATTGGTAGATTTGTTGTGCAAAAGCTCAGATATCGGTCGTAAAAAACTAACTAGTGTGAATAAATATGAATAAATGTGTAAATAATATCCGATCAGAATATTAAGAGCCATATTAATGCTTAACGAATAATCTAATTTAACCTTTCTATTGTTTCCTTAAACGATTTAATGATCAAATTTACAATTGAATCTGCACGACAAGATACATATTGACAAATAACAGTGCCCTTAATTTTTGTTCCGTATTGGCCCTAACCGAGTGACAAACCCGTGTCCGTTACGTAACAAATCCCTTGGCACTACGCCAATGCACATGTCAACAAAGAATGTGCATCGCAATTTAAATTCAAAGTTTGATGCAGATGCATTTCTTCATACGATGCGCAGGTCATTAAGTATCTTCGATCTACGGTTTCCTTGTACTATTATGTATAATACAATAACATAAATGAAATACAATATTGATATAATAATTTCGGTGTCTCTTACTTCGTTAAAAAACTGACAAGTAAGAAATAACAGTCGAATAAAATATAATACGACTGATTTTAAATGTTAACATAATATTTTATCACAAAATTATATGTTCCATTCCAATATTTGAAAAACGATTCGTTCTAGTAACGGATAGTAATAAATTAAACGAGGCGTAAGCTGCAAACGACCGACAGACAACTGATGACAGCTAGTATGGAAAGTAAATTTGAAATTAGAATTAACGACTCGTAGAAAAACGTAGTAATTTTTGACACATTACGGCCCGTAAAATATTGGGCATTATTGACGTTCTAAATTCAAACAACTCAATCGGCTTGTCAATTTTTATGTGATAATTGCAAAAACAGACCTTAATGATTAATTTGTACTCATGTATTCACAAAAACAAAAAATTCGAAAATGAGTCATCGGTCATAAGAATTTCTATCAGATCATTATTTTCCCTTTCAAATCCTTATTAAGCTGTAACTTGCAATACCTTAATAGAATTCAATTTGTTACCACTTCCAACGCAGTCAAGAAAACGCTTACTAGGAAAATCACGTTTCTATCTACGCAATATGTGCAGAATGCAATTTGCCATTCATAACTACAAAAGACTGACCTTATTCCGCTGCACATGCTTTTGTCTCGTAATTTAAAAACCGAATACAATGTCGCATTTTTTATTAATTACCATTCCCTTTTTAAGAACGATAATCCTTAGCAAATTACTGTATAAAAGGCTTATTTTCGACTTTAAGTAAGGGTGATATGATTTCGAATTCAGTCATTCTGGTTTACAATTATAAAGGATTTTATATCTTATCGCCTTGGAAACAAGTTGTACCCTTTTATTGATTTTATGGTTTAATTTAAGAGGCTCTTATAAGTCTCATTGCAAGGTTAAGGTCTTTATCATTGAAAACAAGGCATTGTTACAACTGTACTGGCTTAAACACACTAGCCAAATGCAATTTGTAAGAAAAATCTGAGTTATATATTTTTTGGCTTGAGAATTGAACGTAGGACTTTGAGATTATAACCTGGTACTCCAAACACTGGCCTATCAGGGCATTATGATAAATCAATAGATTAAAAAATACTGACATGAATTTACTAGCAAGAAGAAAGAAGAAAAGAAAAAATCGTAGATATTTGACCTCTGTATTAGTATATAATTTATAACTTTAGTATTTTTCCGGTTAAATTACTTAATGAGAAGTCATATTATGTCGAATAACAGCAACAGATCTGCTTTTGAACAAAATGTATGGATTGTCCTCAAGTAGGCAAAAGCTAAAGATGATTAAGCAATCGACTCAATAAAATATTAGTCAAAACATATTCAAGAACCAAGAAACAGTAAATACTTTTACGTAAGTATTAGTGTGGACATGACATGACAAATACTCGTAAATTGTATTTGACAAAGAGCGGTTGCTATTTCTATGAATTGCAAGTACTATGTTCTTCAAGAGCCTTTGCTACTTCTGCCTTCTCAGTCTGATAGCTGTGTTTTAGTAAAACGTTCATAATTTCATCAGCCGAATTAAGCCATATCCTGCAGTTTGAACAAATCGTCGGGTGCCGTGAGGTAAGTAGCTGCTTGCGACAGCCGCCATAACGGCAACATTATCCCACGGCAACCCGATCTGGCCGGCCTCGTTGTACACTGATTAGCATCGTCTTGTACCAGACAATGTGTATATTGCGTGTTTTGTGCGAAAAAAGGCGAAATTAAAAAGGAAACCGAAGAAATTCTGGACTAGTCTTGAAAGAGTTAAATAGGAGTTCCTAATATTTTGTGGCTGCGTTACTATCCAATAATATCTACAATATCAATAGAATTTGATTTGAAAAAAAAAAACTAAGAGTATTTTAAACAAAAACTAAGAAGATTTATACTCGAAAACAACTCACGTTTGTTGCTGATTAAACGATTTCACAATTAAAGCAAAGTTTTAATAATATACAGTATCTCTAATGTCAAAAATTAAAATATTTAACGTTAAAAAAATGTCCTGGATTTTTCTTCCCTTAAACTGCCTCTAGAACTTTCTGGAAATATGTTTTTTTTTTGCATTAAATGTAAAGGTACCTATACAAATATCTAAAAAAACTCTGACCTCTGCATCTAGCTTACACAATATAATGTAAACAAACAGTAACGTTTGCACATCACATCCACAACTTCCATTTTTGTGTAACAGTGACACAATAAACAAAGTATCGTCAACAGCCCGTCAGATTATAGTTTTATGCCTAACTATATAAGAACTAATTTAGAACTAAAAATGCTTTCCCCGTTATGCTGTTTGTTGTAGAAAAACGACAGTTGCACGCAAAAGGCTTACTTTTAACATTATTCGTCAACTCATATTCTGATGTCACCAACCGTATGTTGCATTACAAACGGTTTCCCTACCGGTTTTATTATCAAAAGTCCTATGTAATCACAGCCTTATTTCGCATTTCAATCCTTTTATTTATCGTTGAAACAATGTGGCAACGGCTTAATAAAATATCACGATTCGGCCTTTGCAATGTTATGACCACAGAGACCTTAAATAACAAAATTAGTACAACGATGGGAATTTATCTTAATTATTTTTCAATTCAAAACAACAGCTGGCAGTGAATATTCAGAGCAAATTTGCTAGTTATAAACTCGATACGGAATTGGAGCACCTATAAAATAGTACGATTATTTATTATCAAACAATTATTCAATCAATTAGCTGACCTGTTTATTATAGACAGTTACGTATAGTTTCGACTCTTTTATTCCTTTCTAGTTTGACGAAAATAAGGAAAGAAATATATCATTACATCAATTTACTGCACTTCTTGTAAGTGCATCATTGGGACATGCGAAAGTCGTGTAAATTTTTACTTATGTAGGTCGCATGTTACAGTCAATTACTTTAGTATTTGGTGAAGAAATACGTGTGTTTAATATTTTTTGGTCTAATTGGTTAAGAGTGGTCGTAAGTATACGACTTTAGGTTTTACGTATTCGCTTTTAAATTCATCTATTTTTTTAACTGATTGTGAAGTAAATTTGTAAATTATACTATATCTTTTTTTCATATACAAACTTACGCTTACGGTAAACCTTAATTTCGCTTGATGAACGGCGAAAATGAGGCCTAAGATGCTACACGTTTGCCTAGAAGTCTAAACTCTTGTTAAATATTTTTGATACAAAAAAATAATATAAATACTGTATTCGTAAATATTCCAATTAAAAGTCGTTAAATTATACTTTAACGATTATATTTTACCGCTTCACAGGTTCCGTCCAAACTTTGTCTTCTCATATTACTTGCATTTAATAAGAAATTGCATTTTATTGTGTTATTACTGTATCACGCAATACAAAAATGAATTTAAATATCTCGGTATTGGTTTTTGTACGTCAAATTGTGACATCGTAAAGTTTGTAGTTCGATAAAAAGTCATTATTTATTCGATTTCGTAATCGGATAACGTTGACTTATGCGAGTTGGGTTTGATGCAATGAGATGTTCGGACTTAATGCTTTTCTTGCAACGATCCGAATTGAATTAAATAAATTGCTTTTCTTCAACTCTGGCATTATTCCATTTCAAGTTTTTATTTGATGAATAATTTATTGTTACTAGATTGATTGTGTTAAATCGATGTTATTATGCGCTTTCTATTAATAGATTTGAATCTTAATGAGTCTTTATGTATTTTTAGATTTTTAAATTTGGTTTATTTAAATAAATTATTTCTAGTTAGCAAACACGTGTCACGATTTCGTATTCCATTAAAAAAAAATCAGCGAACGAGTTTAATCGTGTCAACATTTTAAGTAGTTAATTGCAAACGACGGGCAGAAAGTAGCTTCTAACAGATTTGACATATCGATGGTGTTTTCAACTCATTTTCAACATTTGTGGTAGCAGTAATGAATTAGATATGCTGTTTTTATTATTTTGATAGTACTTTACGCCGTACTAGCGAACTCTAAATATTAGAAACAGTAAAAAATTATCTCCCCTTGCGGTGTGGGAATCGAACCCACGACCTTAACATAACTTTAATTTTTTCTAATATTTAGATATGCTGTTTCTAGCAGTAGGTAGAATAAATAAAGTAGATTACTAAAATGTATGTTTAAACCAACAGTAAGAATACCAATAAAGATTTTTCTATCATTCAATCATGTAAATAAAACTACTTTGCGTTAAAATTAATTTAGCGTGAATTCGCGTAGTGTTTACAAATTAGTGACGTAAGCAAGCACACTGAACATTGATGATCAATTTATGTTAATCTGTTACGGATGAACTAAATAGAATCACTATTTTTTACCCAGTCATCATCTAGGTATATTAAAAAAATAACCTGTTAAAGTGAACATAAAAACGAAGATCGATATTAAAACTCATCTCCAGTTTTACGCAACAGCTATCATTTATCTCGCCTTCTCTAGGCCAAGGCCGGCCATCTTACATAACTAACTGAACTAGGTCTGTCTGTCCGTCTGCAAGTGTCAGATTTGACGTGTACGCAACTGACAAGTGACGTCACGATCTGACTTAAGTCGAGTAAATAGAGTCGTTTGTCATTTAACGTTTGTATTTTGCGAAATGGCAATTGCCGTGGGGTGCCGGCTTAGAATATTGCACCTCCCCATCTCTTCCCGTGGGTGTCGTAAAAGGCGACTAAGGGAGCACCAGGAGAACGGGCAGCAGCGCTCTCCTGAGTAACACAACATCTACTGCGATCGCCAACCCGCCTGCCAAGCGTGGCGATTACGGCAAAACCTCCTACATGAACAGAGGCATTATCACAACGGCCCCGAGTCACGGCAGCCCCGCTATTCCGGCTCACGGTGGCGGGCCTGGTAACGGCGGGGTGCGGGGTGCTAAGAATCTCCGGTCGAGATCCAGCCACCAAAACAAACGAACTCTGGCCCTGGTAACACATAACATTCGCACACTCAGGACCGACGAGAGGATCGCCGAACTGGAAGAGGAATTGAGCAAGATCCGGTGGGACATTGTAGGGTTATCAGAAGTCCGAAGACAGGGGGAGGACACGATAACCCTCCGGTCTGGAAACTTGCTCTACCACCGGGAAGGCGACGATTTGTCGCAGGGCGGTGTCGGGTTTATCGTTCACAAGTCTCTCGTAGCCAACGTGGAGAGGATTGAGAGTGTGTCGAGTCGAGTAGCGTACCTGATACTCAGAATAAACAAACGGTATTCGCTGAAGGTCATCCAGGTCTACGCTCCAACCTCGACACACCCGGATGATGAGGTGGAGGCTCTGTACGAGGACATCTCGAAAGCCATCCACTCATCCAAAACTCACTTCACTGTGGTTATGGGAGATTTTAACGCGAAACTAGGCAAAAGGAAAGGCGATGAGCTGAAAGTGGGGCAATTTGGACTCGGGCAGAGAAACCAGAGGGGGCAGAAGTTGGTTGATTTTTTGGAGAAGGAAAATCTCTACGTGATGAATTCCTTCTTCAAAAAATCACAACAAAGGAAATGGACCTGGATAAGCCCTAATGGTTCGACACGGAACGAGATAGACTTCATCTTGTCGGACAAGCGGCAAATATTCAATGATGTCTCGGTGATCAACATGGTGAAAACCGGGAGCGATCACCGAATGGTACGAGGCACATTGAATATTCGTGTCAAAGCCGAGCGGTGCCGACTGATGAAGTCTACCCTACGACCTACGTCTGCCGAGTGCGAAAACCCCGAAAGTTTTCAGCTCGAACTCGAAAATCGCTTCCAATGCCTAGACGAGTGCGAAAATGTGAACGATATGAACAACAGGTTTGTGGAAACTGTCCACACGGTGGGGTCGAAATTCTTCAGGACCCGCCGTTCCCATAGAACCAAAAAACTCTCGGACCACACCCTCGAGCTCATGGATCGGAGGAGAGAGATGACGGTGCAGTCTCCAGCCGCCTGGACTGAGCTAAGGCAGCTAAATAGACAGATCTCGAAATCGGTGCGACGCGATATTCGCCTCTACAATACAAACCGTATTAAGGAGGCGATCGAGCGGAACCAAGGCTCCAAAGTGTTCGCAAAAGATCTGTCTATTGGGCAGAGCCAGCTAACCAGGCTGAAGACCGATAACGGCACTGTCGTTTCCTCCAAAGATGAGATCTTGAGTGAGGTCGAGCTGTTCTATGGACAGTTGTACAAGACATCCCATATTCCTGTTGTCGACTTGGTCCAAGATCCACGATCCAAGTTAACCCGACACTATACCGAAGACATCCCGGACGTCAGCCTGAACGAGATCAGAATGGCTCTCAAGCAGCTTAAAAACGGTAAAGCACCGGGTGATGACGGAATCACAACGGAGCTTCTGAAGGCGGGCGGCAAGCCGGTCCTAGTGGCCCTTCAGAAGCTATTCGATTCTGTCATCCTCGGGGGCATCGTTCCAGAGGCGTGGACCAGGGGCGTGGTGGTGTTGTTTTTCAAGAAGGGTGACAAAACCCGCTTGAAAAATTATCGACCTATCTCGCTCCTGAGCCACGTCTATAAGTTGTTTTCGAGAGTCATTACAAATCGACTCTCGCGCAGGTTCGACGACTTCCAGCCTCCCGAACAAGCCGGTTTCCGAAAAGGCTTTAGCACCATAGACCACATACATACGCTGCGTCAGATTATACAGAAGGCCGAGGAGTATAATCGGCCTCTGTGTCTAGCGTATGTGGACTATGAGAAGGCCTTCGATTCAGTCGAGACTTGGGCGGTGCTGCAGTCCCTCCAGCGGTGCCAAATTGACTATCGGTACATCGAAGCGTTGAAGTGTTTGTATAGAAACGCCACCATGTCAGTTCGAATCCAAGATAGAGGCACGAGACCGATCCCACTGCAGAAAGGTGTCAGACAGGGAGACGTAATTTCCCCGAAACTGTTCACCGCTGCATTGGAGGACGTCTTCAAGCTTCTCGATTGGACCGGACTCGGCATCAACATCAATGGCGAATACATCACTCACCTTCGATTCGCAGACGATATCGTGGTCATGGCAGAATCCCTGGAGGACCTTGGCACAATGCTCAATGACCTCAGCAGTGTTTCCCAACGGGTTGGTCTACGGATGAACATGGATAAAACCAAGGTAATGTTCAATGTCCATGTGACTCCGGCACCAGTATCTGTTGGGAATGCGATTCTCGAAGTTGTCGATCATTACGTCTATCTGGGACAAACTATCCAGTTAGGCAAATCCAACTTCGAGAAAGAGGTCAACCGACGAATCCAACTCGGCTGGGCAGCGTTCGGGAAGCTTAGGCATATCCTCACGTCCAAAATTCCCCAGTGCCTGAAGAGAAAGGTCTATGACCAATGTGTGTTACCAGTGATGACTTACGGAACTGAGACGTGGTCTCTGAATGTTGGCCTCATAACGAAGCTCGAAGTTGCGCAGCGTGCTATGGAGAGGGCTATGCTCGGCGTTTCCCTACGTGATCGGATCCGTAATACGGAGATCCGTAGAAGGACCGGTGTATTCGACATAGCCCGAAGAGTTAGCACGCTGAAGTGGCAATGGGCAGGCCACATCGCTCGTAGGACCGACGACCGTTGGGTAAAGAGGGTCCTCGAGTGGCGACCACGTACCGGACGACGCAGCGTGGGGCGGCCCCCAACACGATGGACTGACGACATCGTCAGATGTGCGGGGAGCCGCTGGATGCAGAAAGCGCAGGACCGCGCGTTGTGGCGTTCTGTAGGGGAGGCCTATGTCCAGCAGTGGACGAAAAGAGGCTGATGGATGGATGGATGGATGGAATTGACAGATTGCACAAAAAATATATTTGTGCAATCTGTTTATTGATTTTAACGGAGATTAGTGGATCAATTAAAGACACTATGAATCAGTGAAGTTTGTTAAACATATTAAGATGATTGTTACGTGTTAATTTTAAGATAAAGTTTTATTGCAAACTATTTTAAGGAACGGGTATAAAAACGGGTCGCTTTTTCTTTATAAAAAGTGGGCCGCGTTTAAACGTACATCGAGTGTCATGAGACTTTTTCAAGTAGACACCTTAACAACTTAATATAGACCCTATTGTTCTTTAAAACGAACACCAACTTGTACATTGACCTCCACAGAATATTGGAAAGCTATAAAACATCGATATTCTTTGGTGACACACAATGTTGGCAGAAATAGATTTCTGCTTAGTTCAGTTGCCATTCACCATAAGAAAAGAGCTAAGTTTATTCTCGACAGAACAAAGAATTTGAACGCCTTTTGCTAACTATAACCTTACCTCAAGTGCAGACAAGAAAGGTCGTAACAGACACGAAACTAACAATGAAATCTAATTCATGCATTTCCCATGATCCCACAGCACACGTCTGTCGACAGAGTTACCCCATGGGCCTCGTTGCGTTAGCGCAACGGTGATACGCTGCGTGTGCGCAACTTGTGTGCTTATTTTCGCACTGTGTGCTAATTGTGTTCCGACCACATAATTGTGTTATGACCGGTGGTTAGTTCGGGCTGGTCTGCCGAATATTGCAGAAGGTGGTAATCAGTGCACTGTTTTCGTTTGATACAGAACTGCAATGAGACTGCACAGACTGATGAACAAAAACGGAGACCGAAAAATTTCACGAAAGATAAATATTATGTAAATAGATATATAGATAGATAAACAGGATTGCACGAAACCTTTGCAAAAAAAAAATACAAAGAAATACAAGGCGGTTTTTCCGTTCCAGAACGATTTTTTCCAGACAACTTTTAAGTACAAAAATTGCAGGTTTATAGCAAGTCTAGTACCAACTAACACAGCACCTGTACTAGATTTCAAGCTTTCCTTGAAATTTGCTCATCTAGCACGTTTAAATGAGTAATCAGGTATAAAGCAAGTTGTTGACGCGACAAGTCACTCTCAACATAGTCAATTGCAACATTACATTGTTATCACAAAACATGTTATGCTTTTATAATCACTATTCACTGATACTTATGTATGTTTGTAAATACAAATCTAGTATCACTTATATGTAAATGTGGCCACATACAAGTGTGAAGTCGCATAGTAAGAGATGTAATCGAATAAGTCTATTGCAACTGAACTGCATATTTGCGTACCGTAACAGTGAACCGATAGTTATACAACAATGTTGACATGGTTACGACCGACTGACTAATATGTATATTTGTTCGGTCAAGTAGAAACATGGAAATATGGGAAGTGGAATAAAGAATAATAATTGAACTAATTATGCACTAGTTATTATTAGGAGCTTATACAACGTGTTACCGAATTAGTTAAAGGTTGACTGGTAGAGAATGCTCACAGCATTAAGTCCACCTGTTGTACTTTTTTGGTGCAATAAAGTTTTTAAATAAATAAATAAATAGTACAGAATCACAGACACCATTAATTAATTTCATTGTAAAAGACTTATATAAATTATACCACATATATGCGGATTATTTAAGAAGATACTTGGTTTTTTTTGCTTACTTACATCATTACAGAATTTTAATGTTTCCTTCACACTTAATTCATACTTTGAATATATATTTTTAATCTGACTTATATTTTTTTGTGCACGCCATTATATTCTAATTTCTTAACAAGTTTGTTTTCAAAACAAATTACAAGTTGTCAATACCGACCGACCAACAAATAAAAAAAATAACAACTTGTTTTTGCAATTAATTCTAAAGTTACAATTGATAAATCTTTTAAAAATCCGTTGTTTCGGATTTAAAGTTTTTATTAATTGTAACCCAGTCGCATTTAAAGTAGATTTTAAACACATTAGTACGATTGATATGTTACTCAATCAATCAAGTATTTAATCAGCATTCCAAATAATTGTATTGCGGATCAATCATTTCACTAACTACTAAACGAAGTTACACACCAAAATCCGTTGCAGAATCGCTTTAACGCGGAAGATTACACAAGCACTATATCATTTTGGTAGACCAAACATGGCCTAACATCTGTCCGAAAATTAAACCGCATTCATATTTCTTCACTTGACATGATAGTTATATTTGTGACACAAAAAATTAGCATAAGCTTTTAACTGCCACTTCATTATAGATGAAACATGATGTCAGATTTGAAGTTTCAAAGAACCTCATCTAAATCGATTTACTGGCTTTTGCGAAACATAGCTTTAAGGCACACGACACTGTTACAAATGTATGGTTAACTTCTTTTCTTTACGCTTTCTTTATTAAACTTGGCAACCTTCCTGGTGCAGTGGCTAGGGTAAGTGCCCAAGTGCGAAAGATCGTGGGGTCAATGCTCGGTCATATCAATTCGGGACACGAAGTTTTCATCTTGTACTCATAGAAAAGTAAAAAAATTTAAGTTTATTATATATCTTCTTTTTACATTAATGACGAATCACTTCTTTAAAAATTAAAAATAAATCGTTCAACAAGAAATTTAGTAAAAGTCTTTTAATTAAAATATAAATCTAAGAAAATCGACGACCCGTAGCTACGAGTAAGTAGGCTTAATCATTATTCTCAAATTAACATGCGTAAACCTACCTATGCGAATACCTACTAAAGATGAATGAGCCGTTTACACCTCATCTCGTAACGCTTTGAAACAATGCAGAATTAACACGTTGGTTATTTTAACGGACCATTAACTTTGCGGAAATAGCTAAATATGTTGGTTATATATTGTTTGAGTTAGAACGTAAATTTCATAAAACAAATGTTGCTTTTATCGATAAGGTCATCAGCAATAATTTAAAACGATCCAATACCCAAAGATTTAAAATTGATTTAGGGGTAAAGCGTGAAATCAATTATATTAATACGAAATCAATTATATCAAGATTCACGTAAGATGTTATTATTTTAAAACTATTCTAAAAAAAATGACACTGAACTTTTTACACTCATTAACGTATTCTTTTCTTGGTCACAGATCAGTTTAGTTTTCCTGCTGGTAGCAGCGGCAGCTGCCAGCGAGAAGAAGACGACCGAAAAGAAAGCCGAGCCTCTGGACAAGAAGCTGGACAAACGTGGTCTCCTGAACCTCGGCTACGGATACGGCATCAGCGGACTAGACGTGGGCTACATCGGGCACGGGCACGGCCTCGGAGGCGCCTACAATGTGATCGACGAAGGCTCCCACGGAGGCTTCGGCCACGGCGCCTACGCCGGCTACGGCATCCCTCTCGGCGAGCACACTGACGTCACCAAAACCATCACCCTTATCAAGGGCGTGCCCTACGCCGTGCCCGTCGAGAGACACGTACCCTACCCCGTCGAGAAGCCCGTACCCTACCCCGTCAAGGTCCCCGTGCCGCAGCCCTACGAGGTCGTCAAACACGTGCCAGTTCACGTGAAGGAGTACGTCAAGGTCCCCGTCCACGTCCCCGCCCCGTACCCAGTCGAGAAGAAAGTACCCTACCCCGTCCACGTTCCCGTCGACAGGCCTTACCCCGTCAAGGTTCTCGTTCCTCAACCCTACCCCGTTGAGAAGCACGTACCTTACCCCGTGAAGGTGCCAGTACCCCAGCCCTACCCCGTGGAGAAACACGTGCCATACCCCGTTGAAGTTAAAGTGCCCGTTCCCCAGCCCTACCCCGTCATCAAGCACGTCGGCTACCCCGTCAAGGTGCCCGTCGACAGGCCTTACCCAGTGCACGTGCCCGCCCCCTACCCGGTCGAGAAGCCAGTGCCAGTCGCTGTCCCCGTCGAGAAGCCAGTACCCGTCCCCGTGCACGTGCCCGTCGACAGGCCTTACCCAGTCCCCGTTGACAAGCCTTACCCCGTCCCCGTGAAGGTCCCAGTGCCAGAGCCGTACCCGGTCTACAAGCACGTTCCGTACGCGGTCGAGAGGCCCGTGCCTTACCCCGTCAAGGTCCCCGTCGACAGACCCTACCCGGTGCACGTTGAGAAGCACATCCCCATAACCGTCGAGAAACCAGTCCCAGTGCCCGTGAAGGTACCAGTCTTGGTCAACGAGCACGACTCCTACAGCAGCCACCTGAGCTTCGGAGGCAACTACTACAGCCATTAGATTAATTTAGTCACATAGTCAGAACACCAGTTTATTTATAAGCCTCGCCAAGCGGCCGGGACTCCAAGCAAACAAAATTTTGTGAACTTTTTTACCTTTTTTATTTATATAAAAAACGACATGTCATGTATGTATGGGCGTACGTGTACGAAGTGATAAAGAGTTACCATTTATAATGTAGTTTGTAAGTCGAATAAAGAACGAAAGATGTGAAAATAAAAAAAACATGAGTAAATAATATGGTTTCATTCGTAAAATCTTACAGCCATAATATGACACTATTAGGCCTGTGACCGTTGATGGAACAGGCCATACGCCACCATATGGGCCTAGTGTGGATTGGATACATAAATGAGGCATACTTTACCATCACATGTTCTCAAGCCACCAAATTAACTCATATAGGCTTAGCGACTAACATTGAAATATCAGCTAGGATTGACTGAACAGCTTAATACATGATGCTACTGAAAAATGGCCATCCATCCGATTCTGTACCGTGGTTTTGCTGTTTTAGGCAAAAGCTGTGATTTCATTGGTCGGAACGCGGAAGGCTAAACAATCAGACAGTATTATTGGGCAGGTGTGTCTAAATAGTAAAGACACAATGGATGACCTTCATAGCTGTTGGTTACGGTGGTTGGTTATACAATATTTTGATCTGAGAGAGCGACTCGTAGACAGTCAGCGAGAACTACAAAGTCTTTGAAGTTCGGCCATCTTAGCAAAATTATTTAATTTGTCTATAAAAAGTAAAAGTATTTTTTAAAAAGAAATAAAGTTTTTGAAAGTAATAAATGAATATAAATATAACTAAAGAAATATTGGACAACATCACAAACATACATTGCGCTGACCCTATGGTAAATAGCTTAAACACATGTGTTACAGAAATCAGAAACAACGACGGTACCACATCATATTATGTACAATACAGAATGAGTAGTAGGTACTAAGTGCCCAAATAGAGATAGATTTATTTTAAGACGCAATAAAAGTCATAGAATTAGTTGAATGACAGAATTAGTTAGAGGAAAAACAGAATTAGTTGGAGGAAAATCATACGGGTGAAAGTGATGCAAAAGGGAGGTCACGGCCCTCAGCAGTGAGGAATACGACGCAAGGAGGAGGAAAAGTCATAGATAAATTGGTGTACTTATGTATATCTGTTAAAGTTTTACATTTACTTTCTAATTTGAGTAGGTTATGAGTATCTTAATTACGTGAAAAGATAAAGAATTTATGTTTGGATCTAGAAAGTAGCTTATTCCTGAGAGCACTATGTTTTTCTCGGCTTAAGTACTTATAAAACATCTTTAATAGAAACAATGAGCATCGGTAGAACTTAAATAATGAAGCTTAATGCAAAATTTTATAATAAGAACTAGCATTAAAAAGGCACCAAACGTTTTAAATTTGGAAAATTTAAAAAGATTCATCAAAAAGCTATGAATACGCAGGCCTATTGCTTAATCATGTGGCCACTATTTGTAGGTTATATTGTTCGGTACTTGTTGGTAAGTAAAAAAAGAAAGTGGTCATCAAATGACCCAAGTCGACAGTCTCTGTAGGCGCTTGGTTGCATGATGTTGCTGAACTTTACGTAATCGGTGAAGGTTAGCTCCACTACTTGACAGAACAAGAGACAGTGGAAGTTAGTGCGCACAGATCGTATTCAGTTTAGAGAAAATACTGAAGCAATCTAGTCCGAAAATTAAATTAATTTGCAAAACTAAAAAAGACTAAGGTTTCATTGCAAATACTGCTCAGTGTGTGCTTTGTATCTGGTAAAAACTGATGTTGAAGCTCTTCGAGGCAATCAAATAATAATTATTTGAATTACTTGTGCAGAAAAAACAAACCATAATTATCTGGATGCACAAACTATAAAATCTAACTCTACTCTTTATCTATGTGGCTCTTGAATATACACTTTATATTTCTTAATTGCATAAATAAATATAACTTATCGAGTATTAGACGTTTTATTATATTAAGATGGTTTTAAACTTTATATTAATTTTTATATTTATTGAAAATTGTACCACAGTACACCAAAAGGCAGTCAGTAATTTTTCAAGCATGGAGACATCAGTACGCCTAACTTCAACAGCTCCTTATCAATTGTAGGTTAGTCTTCGCATTGTTTGGGTCGGAGATTAACAAGACGTGATGCTACTTATTATGGTACAAGTGTTTTGAAATTGGGGTACCCCAACAGAGAACATTAAAAAAATTATGGTTTCTTCAGTACATAGCGTAGTTAGGAAATCGAGCACCTGGCTTTATTTTCTTTAGACAAAAACTGGAACAAGCACATAAGATAAAAAGTAATATGCGACTCGTAAAAATCACGCCTTAAAAATAACAGAATATTTTTTTCAATTTTGAACAAACTATTTTTTTTTCTCATCATACCCATACGTGTGGAGTATCTATGGATAGGTCTTCAAAAATGATATTAAGGTTTCTAATATATTTTTTTCTAAACTGAATAGTTTGCGCGAGAGATGCTTCCAAAGTGGAAAAATGTGTACTAAAATTTGTCTGTAAAACCAATTTCTGTAAATATTTTGTGCCTTGAAGTATATTAATCAAACGATTAAAGTGTGTTTTAATTGTGAGATGAAACAAAAACCCAATTTGATTACGCGGGCACACCACTTCACACATCTTTCGTTTTGTAATGATTCTCATAGCCACCTCTGCAAGTTGTCAAGTTTTTAAACGAACAATCTGTTCAAATTTCCCATGCAGCGTACGAATGTATGTGTGAATACAACAACGAATTCCCAACAATTAGTGCAGATCGCGCAACTTTATATGTTAGCGGTACTGTATGCCACAGGTTAGGCCATACATACAAACATACAGAAAAACAAAGACAGTATTGTGCTATTGTTTGCTATGCAACCTCTCACACGCCTACTGATTTTCGTGTACACGTCGTGGCAAAGAAACTGAAGTTATAATTGTTTTAAATAATTGTCAATGTAATGTGTTAACGTTTTCGATCATTAAATTTTAATAGAATTTAATAAAATATAATAAGTAAGTAGGAGTACAACCAGACCTAGTTTTATTAACAAACCCGAGACCTTTTACGCATCGAGCATATAAAATAAGAATTACAAACCTAGTTTTTAATCATCAAACTCATCTGTACAAATGACGTAAAATTTTACTTCAAGGTGTTGAAACCATTCACAAATAAGTTTATTGCTGTGTAAGAATTTAGCCGTATCGATTTTATGCAAATAATATTTAAACAGTGATTTAAAAATTAAACTATTGTATGGTCAGTGAGTTGATATATAAAATAGAGACGTTACACTGTGCTATTTAAAAATATCTCACGTCCATAGCCACTAATTTCAATCAAAAGATACTTTGTTTGTCTCTACACCATTTTAACAGCACATACATATTCGACATGTCATATTTTACCTTATTAGGTTTTAAAAATAAAATTGGATAATTAATTTTTATCATGTGTCCTATTAATCTGATCGCTATTGCAAAACCGACGCAAACTGTGCGCTCGAGAAAACTTTTTAATGTTCATCTCATTACGAAATTTGAGATTTTGCGTATAACTTACGATCGCCTATGTTGAAATGCTCTTTTCATCAGATTCATCTTATATCATACAAATTTTAAATTTTATAAATAGTTTATCATCCCAACTACGTTGTACAAAATCATCTTCAGTTTGTAATCACCTCAGTACCTTATAACATTAAGCTAACTAGGTATCTATCAGACCTATTTAAATAAGTATGTGACAAGGTATTGAAGTGTATACCAATTAATGATCCTCAATATCCAGGTAGAATATACGACGATAAAATCCAAGAATCCAGTAAACTTCTTTTCGTAACAATAACAAATACTAAAAAATGTCAACCCTAAAGCTCTAAGCCTTAAAGCCCTAAGCCCTAAAGCCTAAGTAAGCACACCCGTCTCAAATATTAATAAATATGAATATACAAAATGGATGTCCGCGCATGACTACATAAATACTGTACCAAATTGTTTTTAAATTGAGAAGAGTTTAGTGTACAAATATTAAAATTATAAGTAAAAGTTCGCCTCAAGCCGGATGTCAGCAAATCTTTTTAAAAAGTAAATCTAACAACAGATTAACGTATTCGTTAATTAAAAGATGGATCTGGTACTAAAGAGCATTTCGCCATATTTTTATAACTTGCATTCCGACGAGTAGCCTCGATTTGATCGTTTAGTTTTAATTACTTTACGCCAATCACAGATTGAAACGAGATGTTCGATGGGTGTTATTCAATTAGTGATGCTGTTAATTAATATTCATGATTTGTACAGAATGTTTGGTACATATAAATAAAGTGAATTTTGAACTTGACGCTAGCCATTTTCTTTCTTCGTTTATTTAAAATTGTAAGCATAAGATAATAATAAGATAGCGATTGCTTATTAGCAATAGCTTTAATAAATGCATGAGTCTTCTTTTGCTTTCAAGTTCAGTTTAGTTTTTTTATAGAAACACACTATTGTCATAATTTGGCTGCATAATTTTAATGTTTTTTATATGAAATGGAATGAATACCATTAAAAATAAAAATATATTTTGAATGCGCTTTTACTTATTGAATTGTTCTTAAAAATGTTTGTACTTGTGAACCAATGTTTAATTTAATGCTAATATTAAAATGTTGTCCATATTCCTAAATATTTTAAGGTCAAAGAATTTTTTTTTGTTACATCTGCCTTAATGACTTTTAGCAAATTATCTAATAAAAGCTCCAAAATTATTTAACAGTCAGTGTGTTGAAAAACACATACATGAAATTATGACGTCACAAATTGCTAATTAAATAAAATCAATGAAAAAATATTTTTGACGTTTAAAAGTATTTTAATTGACTACACAGATACCATCCTAAATCTTAAAAGTCTTGAAGACTCCAACGCCATCTATATTCATTTCAACGTAAGCTACAGCCATTAAACCTTCAACGAAGCAGCTTTGCACGCGAAGGTTTAAGAAAGTACCGCATACAATTTATAGTCTCTACGTTTACCGACAGAGGGCTTACATATTTACAACACTATTTTACTTTTGTTCGCCAAGTAACCTCCTTGCTAATATTACAAAAAAAAAATGTGTCTGACTATTTGTCTGTTTGTCTATCCGGATTTCAGGCCTAAACCACTGAACCGGTTTTGATGAAGTTTGGTATAGGTATACGTTGAACTTCTAGAACGGACATAGGCTACTTTTTGTATTGAAAATAAGGGCGGATGGGGGTAATACAGCCCTTAAAAGTTAAAATAGGAAAATGTTTAAGTTTTAAGTTAGAGAGCTGAAATTTGGCACACATTTAGCTTGTTTCGAATATTAGGAGAGATAGAGGTTAAACCGACCATGAAAGTGTACAAATGTATACGGAAAAAACCCGTAGTCCACGTGAATGAAGTCGCAGGCACAGCTAGTGTTAAATTAAGGCAGGATATATTCATTTGTAAATACGAAGTCTAATACAATACAATACAAAGGAAAATGCATTCCAGCACAGACATAATTTACATGCCGAACTTATATCGCTCTGAAAGCTGATTTGATATCAATTCAGAAAGGCATGTATTGTCTTTGTTTAATGGTTTATATTCAGAAAGAGATAAATATTGTTCCGTCCCCTTATTTCTATCAACGTTAGCTACACATGCGTGAACTTTTTTACCAAAATCAATTTCAGTAATAATGAAGCATACGAGGTGAGGGAATTAGGGAAAAAGGTCCAGTAGTGTTTGAGTTTAATCGTTAAAAACATCAAAAAATACAAATTTTTCCTGTTAACGATGTTATCAAAGAAGTATAGATTGAAAAACATTTAACCGCAGTAGAATTTTGAAATAATGACTACGCGTTCGTAGCAACAATAGTTTTCGCTACGAATCGTAGCACGTTTTTTATATCTCATTTTTATAGATTCCGTAGCAGTTTTCCGTAGTCGCTATTGAATATAAATAGATACTGTCCATGTTAAACAAGTGGCGTTAAAGTATTAAGAATATATTATTTTTATTATTAACTAGCGTTTAGCACTGAATTCGCATATTATACTATGGCTTTACATATTTAATATGATTTTGTTGCACGCATGATTTATCTTATTGGATTATTTTATTTTAAAACATTAAGAAAGGTAGCAGTTGTTAAGATTGAAGCATATGGGGACAAGAAGACAGCGGGAGCGACTTTGTTTTGAAATGGGGAAACTCATACTATTCTGGAGAGACTATAATGAACAGACGATGAAGTTTATCTATATAAATAAAAATGAGTCCATGAAAAGTATATATATAGCTAATGGAAACCTTGATCAAATTGGATAATTATTTCTTTCTTATAATCGATATTGATAATTAACTTGTTAAAAGCCTCAGCGGGCCTCTGGTAGAAAATAAAATAAAATTTCAACCGATAACCGCAACGATTGACAAACTAAACAATTATATTTTTAATTTATTAAGATGAAACCATAAATTATTAAAAACAAAAATATTGCAGGATATTAATCTTTTGAAAGTATTTAATTTTAAACAAGACATAATGATTTTATCTTATTAACAGATTACAAAACGAATAAACAGTTGTAGCTTATAATTATTTTTTAATGTGTAGGCGTATTTATGTAATAGAACTTTCATTAATCTTTCTGAGTCAAACACTAATTTTAATGATGCAAAAGACCGTAAGAAGTAATATCAACCCGCCAATGACACGCGGGGTCATATGCTTCCACTTTTAAATAATGATATTTTGAAAAAATCTATAAAACATAATCACCTCCGTTGTGTATGAGTTCAGGTATTTTTGCTTCTAACTTAAAAATAAAAAAAATAAAAAATATATTTTTTTTACTTCAAAACCCTCACAACAGTAAATAATAATTATAAGCAACGATTATAAAACAACGTTTTAATTGATAATTAATAATATGTTTACGACAAGAATAAATAAAAACAAATTAAATAATATTATTATCATTTTAGTCGAAAGAACTTGGGTATTTTTTTGAAGCAATCAAGAAAGTCTTGATCAATTTTTTTCATTTTAAACTTATAAATAAGTTCTTTTTTGCCCAATAATGATAAAACTTTGTAATCTTCTAAGATGTAAATAGCTTGTATATATTTTTTTAAAATCATTAGCCTACAAGAGCTGTGTAACATTTCACTCTGTCTGGTGTTTGCTGTTCCAATAAATATAAAAAAATCCGCTAGAAAGCAGTGCAGGGTTAAATTAACAACTCGTCAATACGTCGGATATAGTTAAGCAAGTGCTTGGCAAGGCTTGGTCGAAATAAATGATGCTACTTTCAACGAACATTCACTTTGTTAGTCGCTTAATACATTTTTCGTAATATTGTGAACTAGGAATTTGGAGGACGGTAATCTAGAAACGAAAACGTAGTAGTCAAATTGCATTGCGAGATGAGGAAATATCATGTGACGTAAACTAACGTAATTAAATAAAAATATAAAATAATAAGCACCAATGAAAAACGAAACTAAAAACCGAAGAGTGTCACAATTTTTTTCTATATTTTGGCGGGTCTGGATGTAGGCAGTGTTACCATCGGGGTTTTTGAATTCGGTAACACAAGTGCTGTAACTACTTACCACAAAATAAAAGCAATGTATGAAATGTGGACTAATATAAAATAATATCAAATGCTAAAAAAAGTTCATGATTTATTAATTTTTATACTGGACAACATCTCATATATGATTTTGTGATAAGTAGCCAAAGCACTTGTGTCACAGAAATAAAATAACGATGATATCATCGTGATTTAATTACTACCAAACCTTAAATAAAATAGAAGAGTTAGTTTTCGTATTGACCATCTGGTAATCGAACACGAAATCTCAGTGATTGTGCGACAGTCGTCAATTATTATATATTTGTTTATACTTACGCCTATTTATACTTTAAATTTAGTTGATAAATCATGAAAAAAAATATATACAGTCCAATTGAGAACCTCCTCTTTTTTTTAAGTCGGTTAAAAAAGGTTATTGATTAAAACTTTGCAACAAACCATTCGTCAGCAAATATATTTTTTTACCCTACGATATTTGTATCATAAAAGCATCTCGTGTTCATAGTATAATTGCTGTTAATTTTCCATAAACATATATGAGATTGCCCATTGAAATAATGTAAAATAGTTGATCACAAAATATGTTTTACAAGATTTACTTGAGGCGTACTTATTTATTTTTCGACCGACTATCACACTAAGTCATATCCTCTATAGAGCATTAAAATAAACAATTTTGACTAATGACGGACAGACCACAGTCTAATAAGCCTTACCTAGTAGGGTGTACAAGAATCTGATTCTTCAAATAAAGACTTTTAAAACTGGTTACATATACTCTAACATAACAAACATTTAAAAAATAAATTATTTGAGAGTGTTTGGGTGTATGTGTGAAAGAGAGCATGTGTACAATGGCAGTATATTTAAGGTCTGCATAATATTATGTGATTTCAAACATCGTATCAGTTAGTTTTTACAATTTATTTACTTTATAATATACTGCGCTGTAGCGAAGTAATTACAAATAGATCCTAGTAATATTTTTAAACGTAAAAGTTTTGATGTCTATGTGTGTTGATGAATAAACCTTTGTTATATTGAAATGTTTGTTTTTGAAAGAAAGAAAGAAAGAAAGAAACATTTATTACGTGCAGACATCACAACACAGCCAAATAAGTAAACATAACAATAACAGTAAAGGGATGGACACAAAACAGAAAAAAGAAAACAACAGAAAACATTACAAGGAAAATGAAAAATGAGCGTTCTCCTCGTCAACCAGGCGATGCAGACAATGGCAAGTCGTGATGTCCACAATAAAAGGGCCTCAAGTCATGGCATAAGTATTTTGCAATAAAAATACTTTTTATTCCAAAATAACGCATTCAGAATAAGCATCGCGAGTCTTAATAATGGGTGTCATGACATATTGCTGAGTCGGAAGCCTTTGCAGCACATATTTTGTTTGTTTTTATTTGTCTTTTCTAATAATTGTGTTGTTTTATTTTGTGTACTACTGCCCGGTTCCAATATGTGGAAAACGATCCGTTCTAGTTACGAATAGTAATAAATTATACGAGGCGTAAGCTAAAAACGACCGACATACGACTGATGACATCTGACATGGAAAGAAAGCTATGGAACGGTAAAACGACTCGTAGTCGGTTCGAGAAAAACGAAGTCATTTTTGGCACATTACAAATCGTAAAATGTCAGAACCGAGCATAAATAAACCATTTTACTATTCTATTCTATAATGGCTAACAAAAGCGAATGTTATAAACTTTAAGACATTCGCGTTCTATTTTAAACATTTAAAATAATTAACGGGTCAAAACGACAGCCAAGACGTCAGCTCACGACTACGCTTGGTGCATCCTAACCGAAACGTCGGGCAGTAAGTTGGTCGTATTAACTACTAAATAAAAATGGTGTCGCGTTTTGACCCGTTAAATTATTTTAATGTTTAAAAGGTAATGTTGTCCATTTCAAACAATGATGGCGACCCTACTGCCAGGTGTTACATACACATATTAATGGCTATTTCACATTGTCCAATTGCACAACGCGATAGAAGCAAACTGGACTTCGTTTTTGTTTTATTGTGTCCACGATGTGTGAGACCTTTCACGAGGTGACGTCATTGACAGTGAACGTCAGTAATTACTGAATTAGTTACATTGTATTAACATAAAATATTTGAAACTGTTCGATACGGTTTTGGATATGAAATTCATTTATTTACTGGCGTCGGCCCGCGACTTCGTACTCGTCGACTTTTGAACCAATTAACATAGATGGTCAGTTATTCAGTCTCATATTCTAAATAAAAAGCAGTCTATATTTTAACGCGAAATTTTATGACTCAAAATTAAAAAATAAAAATTTCAAACCTTCAAGGGCGGTATTACCCCCATCCCCCTAATTTTAAAAACAAAAAGTAACCTATATCCGTTTTAGAGGTTCGACGTATACCTATAAAAATTGGTTCAGTGATTTAGGCGTAAAAGTCGGACAGACAGACAGCCAAACTGAGTTACTTTCGCTTTTATAATATTAGTAAAGATAAACTATTTTGAACCAAATATTACAAAAGGTGGATAAAACGCGGATAAAGGAGCCTTCTCTATCAGTCAACCCTAATTTATCTTCATGAATAGCAATACTCAAGCTCTTTTATTTCAAACCTTTATTAACGGAGTTGTGTTAAAATATGTAACCCAATATGGGGACCGATTTCCATCAAACATGGCTAAAGCGCTCCCGACTAATTCGCCTTTTACTCAAAAATAAACAAAATTAATAAACGCTACATCCGGGTGTCACGATGCCACAGACATATTTTTCATACAACTTAATCCTTAAGAAAAAGTTTCCATAGCGTCAGTTCCAATTTTCTGTAAGTACCTACTAAAATGCTCAGAAGCATCTTGCACACTAAATACTATTGTTAACTGCAATCTCACCTCCGATCTAGAAGGCTAAGCAGTTCTGACACAATAAATATAATAACAGTCTAGGATCTCGGAAGATACAATCGAACCGAAACATTCAAACAGCCTTTTATGTCCGGTTACAATTCTGCCGTACTAACGAAGAGTGCAGTAAGTCGCGTTTGTAGGCAAATTGACTTAAGACCATATCTAATTACAGATACGTTTGTAGGCAAATTGACTTAAGACCATATCTAATTACAGATATGGTCTTAAGTCAACCTGCACAAAAACACGACTTACTGCACTCTCCGTTAGGACGGCAGAATTGTTGGCGACAGATCTGGCAACCCAGCTACTAGGCACACGTTATCTGTTGCTAAGGGTTTTTGTTACTAGAATTGCTTAGCAACAGATTTGGTGTGCCTCGATTTTTCCTTGTTATTAATATTGAATGAATGAATGAATGAATTTATTTATCAAGTAACAATGACTCATGTTGTTAGTAGTTCTAATGAAATATGTAAGTTACAATTTAAAAAGACAATACACGAAATAAAAATATTATAACTTAAAGTGGCCATTCCTGTACTACTCCCCCCGAAATAGCGCAAGAACGGTTCATATAAGGGCAATCTAGTCTGCCCGCGATCATGTTCAGGATGCTGTTGCCGCTCCCCCGCACCCTACGCACAAGAGACGCGCACCGCTTGCGCATTGTGGCGTAGAAGCAGTCTACGCCTGCTTCTCCGAACATCCCCGATGCGCTACAGAAGCGAGGCAGCCGCAGCAGCACCCTGAACGCGTTGTTGTACTGGACACGGAGAGCGTTGCAGGCCTTCTGCGTATACCTTGCCCACAAGATGCACGTGTGTGTATATTGTATTTATAGTTTATTATATCTTTTTCGATTTTATTATTTTTATAGTACTATACGCCGTACTAGCGAACTTTAAATATTAGAAACAGAAAAATTTTATCTCCCCTTGCGGTGCGGGAATTGAACCCACGACCTTCACGTATCGCGCGTGCTGCTCTTACCAACTGAGCTAACCGCAAGTTATTGTAGGCGATGAAATTTTTCTGCTGTATCAACCGTTAGCCTTTCGGTAAGTGCCCTCTGCCGAATATGTTTATATCTACATACTTATCGGCCGTGAAGGTCGTGGGTTCAATTCCCGCACCGCAAGGGGAGATAAAATTTTTCTGTTTCTAATATTTATTATATCTTTTGTCTTCTTAAATTGGGTTTCTATTTCGTCCCTAACAACAATATTTTACGATTCGTAATGTGTCAAAAATGACAATAAGATTTTATCCAACTGACTACGAGTCTGGAACGGTTTTATCTTACGCCTTGTATAATTTATTGCAATCCGTAACTCAAAACGGCTCGTTGGAACATCAATCGTCATTAATATTTGGTCTACAGTATCTTTAAAACCAGATCCCAAATATTTTAGTGGTAACTAACTGTTTGCCGTAACTTTAGCTTCGTATAAATCAAATAGGATTCAACTAACAGCGCAAAATGTCATCGGCACCTATGTCTGATTTCGCTTCTCAATTGGTTCCATTGGTGTCGAATATTGATTTGAATCTGATTCACCGCTAAGCCATTTAGTTTTTTTATTTAATATTTATAGATTCCGGCTATGATTCCGATTTGACGGAGCTGGTTTATACAACAACGGAACGAGTATCTTGCTTAATTGTTACAAAAACACTATCTATTGGCATCATTGACTTAACGTGCCTGTCAAAATAAGGTATCGTCATTCTAATCCGGCAATCAGGTGAGTCAAGCTCGCACTGGGAAACACCAAACTGGGAAAGACGATCACCAAAATAATGACAAAATACGACCTCTTAGAACAAGAGCATCTAAGTTTAGAGTTAAGAGGCCTACTATCAAAAATGAAATATGTCGGATCCGATGACGTTTGGTAATTTTTAATGCTGATAATCGCGACTAACTCACTTTGACTGCGAGAAAAATGTTTTCAAAATACAAAATACTATGTATACATATAAAAAATCCACTGTTTGACTATCGACTAGTCTTCTGAAACAAAAGGTTTTAATTTTGGTAGCAGGCCTAAAGAGTCCGTTGCAGAGAAATGCATCAAGGAGGCATGAGCGCTGACAAAGCATAAGAAGAAGTAAAACCTTGGGCTATCCTTTAACAAAGCGCGCCTTATTTTGATAGTTTCTTCCGAACTTCTAGGCTGTCTTATTTTTTTGACAGTGGCTTTGAACACAGGGCACAGTGTAATTGTCCGGTAAGGCCGCCGCGCGTCCGGCGTTGCCCCACTGTCGTCGGAAAGTGGTCGGGAAATTACGCTATGCGTGTTATCTGCGCACGCCTATCCACACATCGCACGCAATGATACAACTACTAAAAGATGCTAGTACATGCATAGTTAGACATTCGTTCTTTAACTGTCAACGCAATATGCGTAAGCGGGGTTCACTTAAAGGTTCCGACCGATTTCGACGATAAAGCGACCCATCACATTAAGACCAGTTGCCTATAAAGAAATTATCGGGTCGCTTCACACGCGTACTATGGTCTTTTGTTTACATTTTCCACTAATTATTAGCTCCTTTTGGATGCGACGTAATGTTATATAGCCTAAAACCTTCCTCGTTAAATGGACTATCCAACGCAAAAATTATATTTCTTTTCAAATCAGTAATTTCTGAGATTAGCGCGTTTAAACAAACAAACAAAATCTTAAGCTTTATAATATTAGTATAAATTGGCAGAAGGCCTAGACAGGTGGCAGTTATCGAACTCAGATAATAAATAAATAAATGCACCAGACAATCACACCAATCAACTGGTCTCAAACTAAGGTTTCCTTGTACTTTGAGCACCAGACGACGGATACTAACTGGGGGCGTCATCCTAGCACACCCAGACACAAGTAAATTTAGAAAAGTTAGTTTTCCACATTGACCTGACTGGGAATCGAACCCGGGACCTTTTGCACTTCGGCCGCCTACCTCAGCTACTGTGCCACCGAAGTAGTCAATTCGTTCATTAAAATCATATTGTTTCGACAAATTTATTGTGTATGGAAATGATTTTAAAGTCACGTCTCTTTTCAAAGAGAAATGTCAATGCCTTAAGCCTTGAGAAACATAGGCGATAGATTTTTTATTTCGTACCTAATAATGAAGTCGCGAGTAATTGCTAGTAGGTATACCATATTTTTCAGTAGTTGTAGCATGAACATAAGTATAGGTATATTGCCATCTAAGGCATAACGCTTAGCTTTTTGAGTTAAGAGTAATAAATATTATCGAATTCAATCTGACCCATAGATAACTTTACAATTCCAACAAAAATCGAATTTATTAAAATCATAATTACAATATTTTGACTGTGTTATAATACAGTTACAGTTTTACTTAGTTTATGTTAGTAGTAACTAACCGTGCCCTATACTTAACAACCTTAAGGTTAAGTGCTCATTTAAATAAAATAAAAGCCTCACAATATCGCATTTCGTGTTCAATTAAAACTGAATTATCGGAACATTAAAATCCTACCTGGTTAAAACCACATATCAATTAATTAACTAACTCTAATTAAGTGTTTCAAAACCCATCTCACACGTAATCCGAGGCCATTAGAACAAATTCTGACTGTTATAAACACTTCGCGTGTTTTTAAAGTAATCTGGTTTACTAGACTGTGAAACAGTATTCGCTAAATTAGTGTGCGATTTTCGCAGTCTCTTGAAAAGCTTGCATTAAATTAACGAAATGTAAGAGCAAAGAATATTTACTTAATGAGGTATTTATGCTAATCAATTTCAATCAACTCAATTTGGTTTGTATATTGCTGGAGGAAAACAATTTTTAAGCGCTCATCGGAGAAATTTTGTGTAGACAGATAAAAAAAGATTGCTTTGTGGATTAAAACTATAACATATACATTTTCAAAGTAGCAAGAGATTGTTTTATGACTTTCTTGTAGCACCTTTATAAATAAACTTTATTTTGTCGTTAACATGTCTTGATATTTGACCCATTCCACAAACCATATTATCTATTTCATTGTATTTACAATGATAATGTACTAATTAGAGTAATTGTTTTATGTGTTTACACAGTTTAAAAAATATCCGTAGCATACGGAGTCAGCAAGCTTACCCAATTATCCGTATCAGAATAAAAAACCAGTTCACGTTCGTCTTACCTGAAACAATAAACAATGAAATTATTTACAACTCTTATCAATCAAGAATAACAGAACACAATATTAATGCGGATTAAGAGCTTTAGTTATAAATAGTCATCAACGTGATCATCATCATTTAGCCTGAAGAGCTCCACTGCTGAACATAGCATTTAAGAGAGGTATATATGTTACAGCCAAAGTAATAAATCTGGATATTATGTATAATGGCTAGCCATTATGCATAACTGAGTAGATATTATGTATAATGGCTAGCCATTATGCATAATATCTACTCAGTTTGGCTGAAGTGATAATGGATACAAAATTAATCACATTAACTAGCCATTATATATAATATCTTCGATGACTTGGATAATGTAATAAAACACGTAGGTATGCGTTCAAGATTATAACATTACATTTCAATTTGCCTTAACTAATCATAAAGATTTATTATTTCATAGAAATTAAAATAACATAAGATAGTAATTTCACGTCAATTAACTTTGTTATAAAGTTATTGAAAATTAATTTATAAAGTAAATTTAAAGCTAACTGGCTGTCAAACAAAAAAATAAAAACACAGGGATCAACACCCAATAAATACAAAAATAATAAAGTTTTTTAAGTTGGCTAGACCGTATTTATTACTTTGGCTAACTTTGACACGCTATTATGAATAATGTCCAGACAAAGTGATTAATTTATTACTTTGTCTAGTGAATTTGGCCATTATATATAATGACCAGTCATTATGTATAATAGCTATTTAATCACTATGACTGTAACATATATATTTAGGGCATAGCGATTTCTCGCTGGAACTGGAGCAGCCCGACTGGTGAAATACCTCCACCAAGCAGAACACCAAATAACAATCACTTCGGTGTTGTTGTGTTCCTGCGTGTGAGTAAGGTTACCAGAGCTCTTGGGGGGTGTTACATTAGTAGCACGGGTCAAGCCTTCAAAGTAAGGGCGACAAGTCCAGTAACATATTTATTATGCTTTAATTGTCGCCCTTAAGCTAGGACCTCATTACCACTTAACAACAGGTGGGATGAGGTCAATCTTGAAGTGTCCCCCAGGACTTCTAAAGTTGTCCACTTTGCGCGACTTGCATCCATTGCTTTCCCATCATTGCGACAATGTTATCTGTTCGTCTTGTTTAGGGCCAAGACTGCGTTTTCTTGTAAAGACAAAAGCTCGTCAGACTACACATTTTGGACTTTGCACCGCCCTTATTTCGTGCGCATAATATCTAAAATCGAACTGCAAATGTTTACCATGACCTGCTGTGAAGCGTACATAGTCTGCATTTTAGAGCCTTATAGATACTAGCTAGAGTACCTACTTACCTATAGGTATACCTACTGTTACTCTTAAAGTACACTGAAGATTTTTGTGGCGCATCGCGCTGCACTTGTTTGCGAACTTTAATTAATTAAAAAAACAATCATTCTAACTCCTCCTGCAGTGTGGGATTAAAATCCAAGACATTATCCATCGTCACGGCATACTGCTGATAACCAACTGACAAGAAGTTGCAGTAAGCTTAGTTGGAAAAATTATGTTATAAACCATTTAACTATTGCGACGCCCTAACAGGGTACATGTATACTAACTTTTATTACTACTAAACATCATATGTAATGAATTTATTGTATATATATGAATGCAAATAAATAAATAAAAGCAGCACGCGCGTGCGAAGGTCGTAGGCATGAATCCCGCACTGCAAAAATAGACAATTTTTTTCTGATTCTCTTCTAATTCCTGTACAGCTAACTGGTCTACTTTTTATTTGGCCCCATTTTGGTCTTATTTCTTAAGCACTGCAACCTAATTCAGCGACCACAGTTTAAGGTTCAGGCGTAACTTATAAAGTTATTAGCGTAGTACATAAAATGTTCGGTGTATGCGTGAATCGCCAAGGTTCTACTTGAACATTGAAGAAAGGAGGTTAGTCGATATACGTCCTTCGCTATATATTAATTAATGACTGCGTATTGTGTTTAAATACTTTGTTAATTAGGTGTATTTGTAACGTATATCTATTTTTTTTCGTGTTAGTTAATGTAGAAAGGGAAGTTTATGTCATGCAGAGAACGTTTTATAGCTAATAACCGACATTGACACACACACGCGTATTCACACAATTACTAATACAACTTTCCTAATAAAACGGGACTGATGGCTACACACATAGTACAGTCACAATATTCCCGTGAATCTCTCAACGAGAGATTCCTAATCTCTTCTTTCCTAATCTCTTTGAGCGTATTCCTACTCTCGTGAGAGTACGCTCAATACCAGCGCTGCCCGGGATGGATCAGAATGGATTCTGGAGACAGCGTTAGTTGAGCTTCTTTTTCCCTTTGTCTCATTCACAATCCATTTATGTTTGGAACACATTAGGTATGTTTTGTGTTTTGTTTGTAAGTTGAGACAGTAAATGTTTTCTTTCATTGATACGAAGAATCTTTAAGGATCAGTGGCACCAACTTAACTATAAAATGGCCAGTGACGATTTGACAGCTGTCAAAACTATACATTTCTGTACAAATCTTATACATAAACAAACGCTAGATCGACCGTTACTTTAAAATTAAGTCGGTCCAACTGACCATAAGAGTTTCAATTGATAAAAAAAACTTTGTTTATCTATTTAATATCAAATTTTTTGCTAAACGGTAAACCTACATAGTAATTTTTTTATGGAGTAATAAATAAAATGACCAAAACAATGCTTATGTATAACATTCAAAATTAAATATACAAATAAATAAGTACCTCTGTTAAAATGTTATTCTATCAACTACTTACCACAAATGTACTAAGAAAAGCAATGCACACAATTAAACTCATATACTGAACGTCAAAATAGTGAATCCAGGACGTAAATATAGTGAAGTATATCAATTGAAGTCAACCTTATGACACAGACAAAGAGTACATTTCACACCCTGCAAAACAATGAAATATGTTTGCAATAACCACATAGTTCCTAACCGTAAAAATAGTGTTGTAGTTTAATGCCCTGATAATGGGCACATGCGTTATCTAAACATTTATCAATGTTATGGGAGCATGAAGCCTAATACTATCTTTGATTAAGCAATACTTAGTTCCAGTAAATTTCGTTCAAAATGACGAGAACATCTTTAAAATTTCGATGCGTGAATTTTTGGTACGTTTTATTTTGAACGTTTCCATATTTGTAAATTTTGAAAAGGGTTAGTATCGAGTTTCTTGCCAGTTCTTCTTGATAGCGTCAACATTCCGAACATGGCGGTAGCTTAACTTACTCTGTCGATTCATTAATGATTTTCAAAAGTTTATATAAAAAATATCATCCTATATTCTATTTTATTCTGAATTCTGTTAATATAAATATATTGTTCTTTTAACGTACTTACCTACTCGTACTCACACGAATTCGTAGTAGTGTGGACTTTTAATCTAGTTTTAAATTTTGTTAATGGCTGTTCATTTGTCGAATACAAAAAAAAAGAATTTAAAATGTCACTTGAAACATAACAAGCAGAATTTGCTCAAATATCGTTCATGATGTCTAGTACATTTTTGATCTGATTTCCAAAGACAGGAGTGTAATTTTTTTGCTATAGTATGTACATAAACGTATATATTAGGCCTAGCATGCGCAATACGTCAATTTTTCGCATGAGGCGACAAAAGTTTCGTTAATGGTGATTGGCTAATAGCACACCGCACTCGTATTTTCAGCCAATCAGCAGCTGACGCACAGACTTCAATCCATTTTGACGTTTGTTAAGAGCGCGATACAATTTAGTCGCGTGGCGCATGCTAAGCCTGTATGTGGGTATTTATGTCCATTTCTTTGGCACACGGTACAGTCTACAGATGTCATGATCATCACAACGAATCAACTGTGTGACACCATGTTTATTCTAATTTCTATCTTCTTATATTAATAAAAATCAATCGTTGTTCGTTAGTCTCGTTAAAATTCGTGTGCGGCTGGAATAAATTAGCTTCCAGTGCTGACATTCGCCGACTTAGCTAGTATATAATAATCAACATAGTGGAATTTTGCGCTAAAATGAAATGTTCCCAAGTTTTCTTTTGCACGCCCTATGATTAAACTTAAAATCAACGCATTTTAAGCTCTTCAGTCAATATCTATTTTGAAACCGGGCTTTTGTTACGTAGTAATTATTTCTAAATACGTATTACAATATTTATAAGCAAATTTCATACAAATTGACATTAACGTTTTTGGAATTACGATGCTAGCATATTTTATTATTTTTAGGGTATCCTGATTTATCTGAGAATTTATTTTGAATAAAGATATTATTTATATATATTATTACTAGCTGTGCCCGCGACTTCGTTCGCGTGGACTACATCCTTTTATGCTCGGTTTTACCCCTTTCTCCCCTAATATTCGAAACAAAAAGTAGTATATATTTTAATCCAAGTTTCGAGCTATATTTATGCCAAATTTCATATCTCTAACTTCAAAAATAAACATTTTTCCATATTAACTTCCAAAGGTGGTATTACCCCCCTCCCCCCCTTATTTTCTAATAAAAAGTAGCCTATGTCAAACCGTTCTTGAGATTCAACGTATACCTATACTAAATTTCATCAAAATCAGGTTCATCAAAAAAAAGGTTTAAGCAGGAAAGCGTAACAGACACACAGACAGACAGACAGAGTTACTTTCGCATTTATAATATTAGTAGGGAGTAGGGCTTAGTTTAACAGACGGCCGAAAGATCATATTTTTAGTCTGGTTCCCTAGTGCATCTGAATGAAACAAAGTCATCACAATCAATACTCATGTGAGCCCGTGATTTCGTAACGCAATGATTCCGCTCAGATCATTACAAGTTGCGTTCTCATTTACCAATCGCTGCGGACCAAGTGAGAGATTGCTAGCTACTCTTTTATTTTTACTTTTATCCGGTTATCTCTTTCTAATGCAATAGTGACAGTGGCCTTGTGCGGTGATGGTTGGAAACAGTGCAAGCCGGCTAAAAGAGTTGGTCATGTCAAGGTTATATAATTTCAATGGGTACTGCGATTTAAAATGTAAAACCTGTAAGGCCGTGGCCTATATTAAAGTTAGTAAGCAACTATGTTTTAACGCTATCCTACTATTGTTAAACGCGAAAGTGTGTAATAATATATGATATATATATATATATTTGTAGGAAAAGACAGCCATACCAAGTTAATATATAGATTAACTTTTATCTCGATATAATGCAAGCGAAGTCGCAGGTAACAGCTAGTTGTTAATAGTACAAAATTATCTTATCGTGACTCAATTTAATTCACAATATGATGTTAATTTAATCTACTTTCTTGCCGGTTCTTCTCGACATGATCAACATTCCGAACACGGCGGTAGAATACTTTATTTGTACTGACTATTCGTAAGTGCTTTTGTGAAGCTTACATGAATAAAGATATTTTCTATTTTTCTATTTTTCTTTTCTTTAATTCATTTCCTACTATCCTTCTTATATTATAAACGAGAATGTTTGTATGGATGTTACTAACTTCATTTGCTTTATATAGAGACTATTCATAAGTGTTACTAATGTAATCTATGGGAATAAAAAAAGATTGACTTTGACTCTTTCACGCAAAGAGTACTGAATGGATATGGATGAGATTAACATGTAGGAGCTTATTATCTTTTTTTTTTTATATTGCACTTCCAGATTGACCTCATTCCACCTGATATTAAGTGGTAATGAGGCCCTAGCTTAAGGGTGACAAGTACAGCATAGTAAATCTGTTACTGGACTTGTCGCCCTTACCTTCAAGGCTTGACCCCAGCTACTAATGTAGCACCCCCCAGGAGCTCTGGAAACCTTACTTACACGCAGGAACACAACAACACAGAAGTGATTGTTATTTGGCTGCGGTCTTCTGTAAGGTAGAGGTATTTCACCAGTCGGGCTGCTCCAGTTCGAACGATGATAAATCGCTATGCCCTACCTCTCTCAAAAATAATACGCGCGAAGTCGCGGGAAAAAGGAAGTAATATTAAATACAGGGTATAGAATTCATGAGAGCTTGCTTCTGTGTCGTTTGTTTATTTGTTTGCCAATCAAATCTGTTCGCAAATACAGGAGGTGTACTGAAGCCGCCTTCGAGTCTACGTGTAAAAACACCAATTCCATAAAGCTCCTTGCCGACCTGACCAAGAATCAAACCCAGGGTCGTTACGCTTGCCGGTGGTGTTGTGGTTGGTTAGGTTGATCCGATTTCCCACAGCACCACCACTTAGGCGATGAGGTCCAACCGGGGGATTTTAGTGGGTAGTCCTGCCGTTATAAGGGCAGGGAGTCCCACACACGCCGTCACCTCCCTCAGGTGACGGTACGGTGCGTCAAAGCATTTCCCCTCGTCAGAAAAAAAAATGGTTGTGGTTCTAGAGCTTTCCCACAGCATTAATATTAAGGCGATGAGGTACCCCTTGCAGGAGAGTCTCACACACGCCGTCACATCTCTCGGGTGACGGTAGGGTGTGCGACAGGCACAGGTCAAAAAGAAAATGGTGCCTACATTAGCTACTGCGTCACAAAGTTCGTCGCATCAAAACTTTTGACTTCACAATTTCAAAATTACTTTTTCACGCAAAAACTACTGCATAGATTTGGATGAAAACTGGTAACTAGACAGATTCGGTTATACAAAAATATGTAGGATACTTTTGATACTCAAATAACGTGCTTAAAGACCCAGGCAACGATTTCATACACACTACTCTCTTTGTTTTTTCTTAGCCATTGCCGGGTTATGAAATAAACCGCTTCTTCCCATACCTTGGGCTAACTATACAAGCGTGCCTCCGAGTATCTGTCTGTCCGTTTTGCTCCACATACGCACCACAACTTGGACGTCTCGCGACATTGCAAAATTCATATTTTTAAACGCATCGTCGCATGAGGAAACATGCTTACGAAAATGCAATGAAACCGTGGACTATTATTTTATTCAGTCGTTTTAATTTGCAAGGACGTAAAGCGTTCAGTTTTTATATATAGACTAGCTGTGCCCGCGACTTCGTTTGCGTGGACTACAGAGTTTTTCCAGTTTTTTTCCATTAAGTCTCGTTCCCGTGGGAATTTTGCAATATCCTGTTGCAACTAAGTTTTAAGTTTACTAAGATATCTGCATGCAAATTTCAAGCGTCTTACTTAAGCGGTTTAGATTTTTCAAACAAAAGGATTTTCCCGCTAATTCCCGTTACCGTCGGAATTTCGGGAATTCCTTTTTTAGTGCACCTCTACGTTACTTAAGCTACGTCCCTTCCAAATGTCAAATGCCTACGTTTAGCCGTTAAGGCTGTGCGTTGATATGTCAGTCAGTCAGTTTCTCATTTTATTAACGTGATAAAAATGTCTAGTGGGGTATAATTTCCTTCGTAAAATTCTTGTTTAAAAATAGGCATTTTATTGTTGAAAATTTGAAAACTATACCGATGCAGTAAATCCTAATATTATAAATGTGAAAGTCTGGGAGTATGGATGTATGCATCTTTTACCCAAAAACTACTGAACGAATTTTGATAAAATTTGGTAGGAAGAGAGATGATATACCTACTAGATTAGCATATACTTTTGGCAACATCTAGTGTATTAATAAATAAGACAAATGCATTCCTGTATTAACGACAGAAACGCAGGTACAAGCCAAATATACGACAAAATATAGTTTTGCTTCTAAATATGTGAATTTAAGTTAATAGCGAACAATTATGAAGTTGATAACAGAGCGTAGTAAAGACACATATTACTTTAGCGGACAACGTTAGCTGTTAAATAATTAATTACTAATTATTTGCTATACTCAAGTCGGTATGAAAACTTATTCTATAGCTATTGTAAGACCTGCTGTATAGGTACTCATGGATGCAATAAATAATTTGAATTTGAATTTTAACTGATATTTCCACCTAATTTCGTAACATTAAGTCATTTAGTACTTTTTTTGTTACCATTTACCACCGGTAATAGTTAATGTACCTAATTTTATGATTATAATCTCATCAAATATCTGTGTGACACAAATGCAATTTTAATACTAAACGAATGTGAACATAAATAGATATAAATGAAAAGGGATTTATTTTAAATTCAAAGTTCATTGCGCTAACCATCATTATTTTCAAATGACAATTTAAGCTCAATTTTCTACTATATAAAAATAAGTCGGGTTTTCCTTCCTGACGCTATAACACCAGAACGCACGAACGATTTCCACGGTTTTGCATTCGTTGAAAAGGTCCCTGGCTCCGTGAGGTTTATAGCAAAGAAAATTCAGGAAAAATTTCAACAGAAAAGCGGGAAAATCCTCTAAGGCGAAACGAAGTTCGCCGGGACCGCTAGTAGTTAATGTAATTTTATGATTATAATCTCATCAAATATCTGTGTGACACAAATGCATTTTTAATACTAAGCGAATGTGAACATAAATAGATATAATTGAAAAGGGATTTATTTTAATTTCAAAGTGCATTGCGCTAACCATCAGAATTTTCAAATGAAAATTTAAGCTCAATTTTGTTTATAAAATTGACAAACTGCATCGATATTATGTCAGATATAAAATTACTTAACTATCAATATTAATATTATAAATGCGAAAATTTGGTAAAGATATACTTTGAACCTCTAGCAAGGACAAAGGCAACATTTTATTTTGATAATAAGGGGGATGGGGGGTTTACCGCCCTTGAAAGTTTACATGGGAAATTGTTTATTTTTTGAGTTAAATATATAAAATTGGACACAAACATAACTCAAAAATTTGATTAAAATATGGACTACTTTATGTTTCAAACATTAACGGATGAAGGGGTGAAACCGACCATGAAATAATGTAGTTCACGGGAACAAAGTCGCGGGCACAGCTAGTTTGAAATAAAATTCATTCGAAAACTATAAAACTGTTTCGGAAGTTTCATTTTTGGTAAAAACGTGTGTAATTAAATTATTTGTTAACATATTTACTAAAACCAAATCATGAATCACAGCACGAAATTAGATAGTCTCATTATCGCCCACTAATCTTTGAATGTACAAAAACTATCAAAGCTATAAAAACTAAATCCACAAAGAACAAAAGTAGCCTTGGTTCATATGACAATCGACAGACTTAAGAACTGGTAGGAAACTACCATTAAATGCATTGTATTGTATGTTATTGGCACCAGTTGAGCCGTAGGTAGCTGTCAGCGGTCCGTATAAAGCCGACATGATTGGGCTTTTTGATTGCATGTCCGGCCAATATAAACGATGTCCGGCTTGACCAACTTGTCTTGTCTTGGATAGTCCGGCTTTTCGTTTTTTTTTTCATTTTGTGAACGAATGAACTTTTTTGATTGTGGATTCCCAGACACGCCGTGGTCGTACCCACAGCAGCGGTACAGTGTAGCAAATGCTCCCAAAGCCTCAAATAAAATGAAGGCTTAGGGCAAATGCGGTAATTTATATTAATTCTTACCTAAGGAAATAAAATCTCTGAAAGCCAGGAAGATTCTAGGCTTTCTAGAAAAAACTCAAAAGAGTTACTTTAAATTCGAGACTAGTCACAATCGATTTTATAGGGTCACAGTTCACCAAAACTGCACAGCCCGAAATAATAAATCCATTAAATATGGTCAGTTGCTTTTAAAACGCAGTATATATTTAATCACCTACAAACATATTAATAGATATTGTGTAAACATGGAACATTCTGGCTTCGATTTCAAAGAGACAAAGGCTATATCGCACTATGTACATTAACATACACTAATACACATACGGCGTCATTCTAAAATGAATCTTATAGTAACGTCAAAAGAACTAACTGTTATATTGCTCGCTGCTGTACTCCGACCACAAACTAATTTAGTCGTTGAGTTTCTCAATATTGGTAACGTTTATAGACGCTATGTATGAGTTTATTAATCAAGAATTTAAAGATTGTAATAAGCTATTGCTTGTACAATGATCATCACGTCACACTATTACATTTTGGAGTTTGAGCCGCTCTTATGACGTGGGCAAAAGGAATAATATCGAGCGTTTTAAATTTGCCTTTGACCGTACGTTGTAACCGATCATTACAATGAAATGGGGGCAAACTATTAATTGTTGTTGGGACATTTTCGTGTAATTGTGACGGATATTAATTCTGATCATACGTTTTACACTTGAATAATATATGTTTGTAAAATATAAATTCGTGAATATTCTTCTCTCTCAATACGATATACGTAAATTGCTGAACCCACTTAGATAGATCTACTTAGTAACACATTTCGATGCTGTAGTAATCTACATTTATAATAAACTAGCGGTCCCGGCGAACTTCGTTTCGCCTTAGAGAATTTTTCCCGCTTTTCTGAAAAATGTAGCATTGTATTGGTGAAATATTTTTTTAAATCGGCCCAGTACTTTTTGAGCCTATTCATAACAAACATATAAAAATAGGTACAAATCTTTCCTCTTTATAATATTAGTAAAGATATAGATCTGTAGACAGGTCAATTCTGTACATGAAATATTTTTAGAAAATAACTAATTGGGGGTGATTAGTGATACTGATGCCAAAAGCGCAATTAGTACAATTTTTATCTGTCTTTTATATAAATAAAAACTACACGGCGCATGTTAACGAAACTTGGTACAATTATTTAAAATAATTTAACGGGTCAAAACGCGACACCATTTTATTTAGTAGTTAATACGAACTGTCAGCTCGTGACCACGTTTAGTGCAACCTAACCGAAACGTCGGGCAGTAAGCAGTTCGTATTAACTACTAAATAAAAATGGTGACGCGTTTTGACCCGTTAAATTATTTTAAATGTTTAAAATGGAACGCGAAGGGCATAAAATTCATATTGGTACAATTATTCTACATACTCCTACCTAGAAGTATCAGCTTATAGTATACTTTTAATCAAGCCATGATCAGTAGGAGCAGAGCAGTAAAGGGGAAATGTTGGGAAAACGGAAGAAGTTACTCCATTTTTTAAGCTTCTGTCGCGTGTTTAATGCGGTACATACACCAAAATAACATTTTTGTCAATTTTTATCTGTATGTCTTTCTGTTTGTTCCGGCTTCCTAAAATGGCTGGACCGATTTTGAAAGGACTTTTATTGGCAGGTAGGTAATGTTATAAGGAATGATTTATGTTACTTTTATTTCAGCAAAAAATAATTTAAAATCATAGTACACGCGAGCGAAGTCGCGGGCACAACTAGTAAAGAATATGAATGAAACCATTATACGACATGCGTGGAATTTGAGATGAAAAAACCGGCTGATAGCATGTCAAGCCTACATTCATTTACAAATTTAGTTCATTCATTCAACTATTTATATAGAATTCGTTTCCATACGGTTCCATTACGAAACCGTTTAATAGTCACTGAGGAATATTAGATGAAGGTAAATCATTTCTTTGTTATTATTGGCTCAGTTAAAAGTGATACCAATCAAACTTATACGGTTCATAAAAAGAAATGCCTTTTAATTTCCTTTTTTTAAATTCTAAATGACTACTTTAATGGTGAAATACCTCCACCTTACAGAAGACCGCAGCCAAATAACAATCACTTTTGTGTTGTTGTGTTCCTGCGCGTGAGTAAGGTTTCCAGAACTCCTGGGGGGTGCTACATTAGTAGCAGGGGTCAAGCCTTCAAGGTAAGGGCGACAAGTCCAGTAACAGATTTATTATGCTGTCACCCTTAAGCTAGACCTCATTACCACTTAACATCAGGTGGGATGAGGTCAATCTTGAAGTGCAATATAAAAAAAAAATACTTGACTAATCTACTGGACTTGAAACGGACTCGTCGCTTTTGTGAATCTGTTATCATTTTTACAGTAAATAAGCAGCGTAGGTAAAGATATATTTTTCGGATTACTTACTTATTAAGATTGGAAAATTTTTACTTTTGTTTGTTCTACACCTCATTTATTTCTAAATTGAATAAATTTCGCGAGAGTTAATTTCATAAAATCATTTTTAAATTATAATATTCATAGATTTTAACAAATATAAGCATTGACAACATTACAAAAATATATTACATATTAATCATAACAAAAAATCATTCAAGATTCTAATACTATTCTTAAATTTTTGATTCTGACGAAAGGATTATCTAGACAAATTAAAGACACCGCCCAAATTAATCGCAACTAATAAGTATTTAATGCAGAAAGCGTGACAAGCTAATTAAATTTTAGATTTTAAAGTAACTATCAAAGAATGTATTGCATATTGTGCTGTCTGTGTGTTCTTCAAACAATCATTAATAACACAAATAAAACAAATGTTTTCAAGCTTAGACCTTCGGAGTCGAAATGATTTGTGAACAAAATGTCTTTAGCGAATGTTTAATCAATTATTGTAAACAAGCGTGATGAATTCGAGTATACAGTAAATATTATAATGGTTGTTAAAACATTAACGATCTCGCAGGATTATAGATATTAATGGCTAGTGGCCCACCACGGAATTGCACGCTACTATTCCCGTTTTTTTTCCAAATTTTGCGCTGGTTCCTTACTCCTATTGGTCACAGTGTTATTCTGTATAACCTAAATCTTTCTTCAATAAACGGGTCATCTCGTCTTGTCTCGTAATTTGGCGTGAATCGTTTTTTTTTGTTCATTTTGTCCATATAGTAAAATTAATGTTTTGGAGATTAGGTGATTTATTATGCTGTACTTGTTGCCCTTATGCTAGGACCTCATTATTACTTAACATCAGATGGGATGAGATCAATCTTTGAGTGCAATATTTAAAAAAATCAAACTTGTAGTCAATGACATAAAAGAATGAGGCCATTTTTTCAATTATCATTATTTTGAAACATTTTGGATTAGAAACAAAAGTTAAAGTAGTATTTTATTTTTTTAAACAAAGTATAATGTTCTATATGCGGTGGTGACTGGTTTACATATGTTAATTAATGAATTAAAGATTTGAGGATCGAGTTGGCAAATTCTGACCGACGGTCTGATGGAAAATCACGAAATCTTAGAAACTTTCATATCTACGAACATGACATTTGGCAGATTGGATCATTATACGGTGCAGACATCCAATAAGTACGGATTTAACGAAACTCCTCGCTATAAGGGGTAAAACGGGGTTGGAAAATTTGTATGAAAGTCCTTAAGTAATTGAAATAACAGTTTAAAACATATTCTCTAGTTGTGGTAGAAAGTGTATTAACATTGACGCAAGAATTTCATAAGGAGCTCAAGAATATGGTTCGATCCGAATTCCAATCTATCAAAAGCGAATTATCCAATTTAGAGCACAGTGTTGGGTTCTTAATGAAAACTTTGAGAACACTAAAAAGTCTATTTCTGTATATGATTTTTTTATATTTCTTTTGTTATTTCCTTTAATAAGGAATTAAGCATTTTCGAATCTAACAAACTCCACACATACGAAATCGCAGGCTAGTTAAACAAGCATGGATAATCACTATGATAATCATACGGTTCACATTTGCTATGACGGCTTTTAGTCCCTGTCATCTGTCTTAACAGCGAAAAAAGTGGTGTTACAAGTGGTAACTCAACCATTGCTCTTTACCTGTTGCAAACTAGAGCATCTAACAAGTTAAATAACCAATATAATATGTTATTCGCAAGTGATAGTTGTGATCTGAGGCTAGACGTTCAGAGTTTCCGACCGAGTCTCGAGTTACACTTTCAAATATGTTTTTAATTACATTCGATTCGTATCTTTCAGACAATCTCGTAATTAAATGATTGCATTACGCGTATGAGCCTATTTGGATGTTTTGATTGAAGTTTTAAAAATGTATTATTTGAACAATTGAGGTAACCCACTTTACCAGTATGACACCGTAAGAAAATTGTCTCACTAGCTGTCTCCGTTGTCTTCACCCCCATTTTTCAGGATAAAAAGTATCCTTTTAGGAATTCTAGAATCTAAATGGTAAATTACCAGATTTCATTAAACGAAAAGATTACCAGCAAGTAAAACTACTGCATATAACAAATAAAATTTTCACCGTTCCAAAAAGGTTTTAATAAAAACTTTAAAGTCTTAGGTTCATAGAAAGTTCGTCTTATGCCCGGTTCTAATATTTAAATAACCATCCGTTCTAGTAATAAATTCTACGAGGCGTAAGCTAATACGGTTGACGGACGACTGATAACAGCTGGTTCGGAAAGATAATTATGGAACGGTTTTAACGACTCGTCGGTTGAAGAAAAACGGAGTCATTTTTGACTCATTACGAATCGTAAAATATTGGAACCGTGCATTAAAAGTAACAATCAAAAGATACCTTACATAACATAGCCATAGTAAAACGGAGCCACAAAGGCTTAAATCAATTACGATTCCATTTACTACATGCAAGACAATTTTCGATTGTTTATCAAGAACAATGCCAACAAACTCTGAACTAATTCGAGCAGAGCTCTGTTCTAAGATATAATCTTGCTCGAATACCTCTAAACTAAGGACTTATACTCTCACACAACCAATTTGAGCAAAGCTTTGAGTCTGAGAACAATTGGCATGGTATTGGAGCTTGTTCTATACAAATTGTCCGTGCAAATAACGGACTGTTTTACCTCTAGATATATCAAAAAGATTAAATGTAGTAAACAAGGACAGTTTAAGCGCTGGAAAAATAATTAAATGGTGACTAAAATTAATTTCATGTGTTTTAATGCATTCAACAAGCTTATTGTTCGAAAAACGAAAGCTCATAAACTGAATAGGTTTATACTAGAAACTTTTTTTTCCTATTTGGCAATCGATGATGGCTGCAAAGCCTTATAATCTTCCCTAAACTTTTTGAGGAGCAGAAAGCTCTTATCCCTATTTATATTATTATAAGAACAGCCGTAAATACTAAAACGTATTTGCTTTTGAAATGTTCTATTTGATACCCAACTAGACATTTTCATCATGTTTTTTTACCAAATGACTTAGGAGCCTTCTGAACGTCATTTAATATTTGCGAAGTCTTAAATTAGCGCTTTCAAGAATACCACATTATATATCAAAATAAAATTTGTAGTTTAGAAGTTATGACGAAACTTCGAATAAATAGGTCAAAAGAATAAACTCCCTTTTTTAGTTCGTAATTATATTAATGAAAAGATTAATTGCATTTGTATATGTTACTCGTATATCTAATCACGCAAACTAATGCGTGGATTGCTCTTTAATACAAAAATACTATGTAAAGAGGTCAACCCCAATATTTGGTTAATAACATAATAAAACATACATGGTGGCAACCATGGCCTTGATTTCTAAAAAAACACCATTCACCAATATCACCAATCCAAACTCCAATCACAAAAAAAAACACAAAATATTTTTAATCCGCCGAATAAAATTTATTGACATAAAAATAAATAAGAAAAAAATCTGTCTTTATTTTCGATTACCGCACAGTATGTCGTCAATCTAAATGCATTTAAAATCAGCAAAATGGGTAACAAGCCGTCATAAAGTCTTAAAAATTACCGAATAAACACACAAGTACTAACTAGCGTCGATAAATTCTTGAAGCCCTAACTCAGATATGATCTCAGGCCATGTAATATTCAAATCGATAGCCGAACCGGTCCAAATCTCAATGCAGACAGTTAAGGAGCAAAGCCGACTCCATCATACCCCTCTACAGCGAAAGTGTATCATAGTCCTCAAGCCAAGCCATTTTTTCATCGGTCCACCGCTCTTTCGTATATATAGCGAGGGCTCCAAGCAACACGCATCATTCGCATTCAGGAGCTCGCTGTCTTCAGTGCAACCACAAGAGCAGCATCATGAAGTTCATGGTGTGTGCCAATTTAGAATTTTAAGTGAACAGTGCAAGTGTTTGTGCGACCGTGTTGAAATTTTCTAAAAATTTTCGAAAAATCCGCGATAATTCTTGAATCTGCAATTTTGCGCGAAATTGGGTTCGAATCCCAAAAATTCAGTTGCGAATAAGCCTAATTCTTCTCAAAATCTGGTTTAACTCCCGAAAACTAAAAAATCGGTTCTTCTCAGTGATTTTGAAACCAATTTCAAACATCGCAGTGACCCAAATAACCCCATACGCCCTTAGGGACATTACAAAATCTGGACGCAAAATCCCTTGTCCCCATTTAATGGTTGCGCAACACGGAAACATTGCGTGTGCTGTCGCGTATTACCTCGAACACTCATTAGCCGCTAAGTTTGCACCAGTTAATTACAAGACTGTGATATTCACTTTCGATTTTAATTGTAACAGCCAACGTTTAGAAATGTATCAAATTTATCAGACAACGCGTCTCGAAATTAATCTCTTTACGTAACTTGTATCACAAATCTTTGTTTGGTTTGGTCGCTTAGACTGCCTTTCTATCTTTAGTCCGATTAACCTAATTCTTGCAAACTTAGATCGTTCCGAGTTAATGTCCTGAATATTTTAGTTACTTTACATAACAGCTTTATAATTAATTTCTTTTGTTAACAGCTCGTGGCCGCCAGTCTGGTGGCTTTCCTGGCCTTCACCCATGCTGAAGAAGCCAAGAAAGCAGAAAAAGAAGTGGCAGTGACCGACAACAAAGAGGCGGCAACCGACGACAAGAAACACGAGAAACGTGGACTGTTCGACATCGGCCTGGGCTACGGACACGGCGGATTCGAGGGAGGCTTCGGAGGTGGATACGGAGGATACGGAGGATACGGACACGACGAGGTCCACAAGACCGTCACCGTCGTCAAGAACGTCCCCGTCCCCTACCCCGTCGAGAAACACGTCCCCTACCCCGTAGAGAAGCACGTGCCAGTGCCCGTTAAAGTCGCCGTGCCCCAGCCCTACCCCGTCGTCAAGCACGTCCCCTACCCAGTCAAGGAAATTGTCAAAGTGCCCGTCCACGTACCCCAACCCTACCCCGTCGAGAAGAAGGTCCCCTACCCCGTCCATGTGCCCGTCGACAGGCCCGTCCCCGTCAAGGTATACGTGCCCCAGCCCTACCCCGTTGAGAAGCACATCCCAGTCCCCGTCAAGGTCCACGTACCCGCCCCCTACCCAGTAGAAAAGAAAGTGCCCTACCCAGTCAAGGTGCCCGTCCACGTACCCGCCCCCTACCCAGTCGTCAAGGAAGTGCCTTACCCCGTGAAGGTCCCCGTCGACCGCCCATACCCCGTCCACATCCCCAAGCCTGTGCCCTACCCGGTCGAGAAGCCCGTGCCTTACCCAGTTGAGAAGCCCGTGCCCTACCCCGTCAAGGTCCACGTCGACCGCCCCTACCCCGTGCACGTTGAGAAACCCGTCCCCTACCCCGTGAAGGTGCCCGTACCCGCCCCCTACCCCGTCGAGAAGCACATCCCGTACCCCGTCGAGAAGCACGTCCCAGTGCCCGTCAAGGTGCCCGTCGACAGGCCTTACCCCGTCCACATTGAGAAACACGTCCCCGTGCACATTGAGAAGCACGTACCCTACCCCGTAAAGGTCCCCGTACCCGTCGTTGTCGGCCACGAACACGGTCATGAGTATGGTCATCATGGTAGCTACTAAAGGCTGTAGGAAGCAGTCGTCCGAATGTGATATATAAATATAAGCTTAGCACTAATACGAACGGGAACCGTGGAACACAACCTCAAAACGGTAGTGGTTATACATACATAACTAGATCGTTGGATTTTATGTTCCATGCTTCGCGTATACGCACTGATAAAATACTCTTTTTATAAATAGTCCTTTTTTTTTTGTTGTTTCTTAAGCTTAAATCTTGATCTGACTGTTACGTTTGAGTTTATGTACCTGTTATTTTAAGTTACATTTTGAAAAATTATGTTTCTCTGAATGGCGATTTTGTACGAAATGTAAAATAAAAACGGCTCGCGCCGAAATTAATGATAACCTGTGTTTTTATTCCATTGTCTTAGCACTGTTATTATACGGTCCGCGGCTGTTTTACGAAATGTGGAATATACCGACCTAGATCTACATTGGATACGTGCATTGCATCACATTGTATGTTTTCATTCTTGACAATCAACACGCGTAAACGATCTTACGTTTTGCGTAATATGGTCGTGTTTAAATTGTTATGGTAGTAGAAGGCATTATCTCACACATTGGCTGATTATGCCTATTACGCTGCTGTTCTCACCAAACCAATAGCATAAGTAACGCGTTTCGACATTCCACTAGAATAGGGAAGCCTCGCGATTTAACAACAATGTAGTTTTAATTATAAAGAACAGGGTTTAGGACAATCCGATCGATGTGTGCAAAGACATTTTGTATCGGCGACTCTCGCAATACCGCGCATAGTTTGCGGGTTACAAAACTTGTAGTATTATTAGAGGCTAGTAATTCCACGATTTAGCTAGTCAGTTTGCGACAGAAGAAGGACAAACGGGTACCACAGCCGCACCATAAGTTACAACGTTGCGAAAATGTAAAGTCACACTTTACATAACTTTTGTTTTACCGGTGGGCAGTCTGAGTTAGTGCACTGAGCTAATAGCTCTTATGATTGATAGTACCTGTTTGACGATGATTAATTTGAGCGTAAGTTCGGTGAACAGGCGATTTGTGAATATTGGTTTCGTAAGTTTGTACTTAGTCTTCAGCAATCAGGTATCGATCATTATAACACTGGCAAACAAGGTTTTTGTTTCACAATTTTCTTTTAAAAAAATTCAATGAAATTTGACAGATGAATAGGTAACACGTCTCTAATGCATTTTCATGCCGATTTAAAAACTGAATTCATATTCAAAGTATATAGTAGTAAATCAATAAATGGAAGCAGAAGCTTTCATGTTATATATTTCAAAAAAGAAATGTAACTTTAAAACAATTTAAAACGATGCAACAATAAAATAGATAAAAAAACGAAATTAACTTTTTAATAATTAAAAAATGTTCCAGTATATAAACTTTATCTAAAATAAAAAATAATGGCTTCAAAGGCATTTTTGGTAACTTTGTTTTTCAATACATATATACCAAGAAAACACTAAAACTATATTAATATGAATTAAAAACATTAAATTAAAAAATTAAGACTAGCTTGTGTGATTTTAAGAACCCACAATTTAATTGACTCTTGTAATTTGCCTTAAGGACATAAAAGCCATTGGCAGGTTTTATGAACAATAGAAAACTGAAATTGCTTAGTTAACCCTTTGTCTGTTAAACAGCGAACAATAACCAGCAAAAATAATAAAACTGATTAATAAAACGTGGGATTATTTGTAGTTTTTTTCTTACGATTTAAGGTGTCTAACACATGCTTAAAATGGGATGTTGTTTCTGTGTTTAATTAAATGCAGCTAATTATTCCCAAAACGGTTGGACCAATTTACATTTTTTAAGGGTTAAATTGTACTATATACATGAGTCAACATTCCCGACCTACATACCAGTATTTACTAGAGATTGTTTTGCTACAATTTTGTTATTTTAACAGTTACAGTTTAAAATCAAACGGCAGTTTTACTAAGACTGTTCATTTTGTAAAGAATTTTATTTCTTATTGTACCTATAGTTTAGATACTTCTGTCATACATATCACTATGATGTTAAGTAAAATCTGGTATTAAAATAAAAACGAAGAATTACCATTCCAACAAAATAATTTACCCATTTGTCTGACCACTCTATAAAATGATGCTAAACTTTCTTTACTGAAGATGAATTCGAACGAAAATACATAATATACTTTAAGCCATAAAAAGTAGGTAAGTATAAATTACTAAAAATGGGTTCTGTGGTTAAAACATGCCAAAAAAAAAGCAAGTATTCGCAAAATTTGACACAGACAGTTTTTATTTGAAAACCATAAAAAAGTACATTGCACTTGGCAGTTTAAGTGTTAATAAATAATATAATAAGTACCGACAACAGCACACCAAGACAAACAAACTTGTAATTCAATATTAGCTCTTATGCCAACGAAATAAGCGCGATGCAAAATTCAAAGTGTATAAGTCCAACGTGCTTTTAACTTTTTTAAAGAAACAGAAAATTTTCATCTCCCCTTGCGGTGCGGGAATCGAACCCACGACCTTGACGTATCGCGCGTGCTACTCTTCTAACTGACTTTTTCGTGATTTTAACTGTTCTTAAATATTTAGGTATTAACATAGATAATGAAAACTCATTCTATCTTTAACCGTAAAATGCATTCGGTGCATAACGTTCACTAAATCTATTGTAATGAATAAGGAAATACTAAAATAATCAAGGTCACTCTTTAACAGACATACTTAATCAAAAAATACATCCTGCTCAACCAAAAGAACATTCAAATAATCGAAACATTATCTTTAACACATTAAATATGAAAATCTCGCGCTTTGAAGCATTTCCGAGGAGAATATTAATTTAGTGAAAATGCATAAAACTAGTGCGATAAGGTTGGAAACTTCAATGTCAGTGGTATTTTTTTTAAAGTATATGTATGCAGGGTTCAGTGGAGAGTCGATCCTGTTTATTGATTTATTTTTTTGTAATTTCGTGAATCTTAGTTTTTGAACTTGGTTTAGATTTATTATGTTATATTCAGTAATGAGAGTAAACTAGAAGAACGTTCAAAACTGTGCAACTCCGCGCGGAGTTCCGACAATAGATTTTTTATATTTTTTAGTTTGTTAAATTGGTCAATGAATGTGTTAAACGTGAATTGATTGACAAGCGACTTATTCATGTGGACAATTTACTAGACCCAATTGTGCCTTGACATGAGCTCAAAACGAATCATTGGCAACTACGGATTCCTTGGTAAGCTATTACCTCAAATACGAAACACCCTCACCTCCCTCACCCTCACCACCGACTTTTTGTTTTCTGCTGTGAAAGTAAGATAATTCGAACGTGACATTTACAGAAAAAGACTTTTATCAATAAATAAATAATATTGGACAACATCACTTACATTGCTCTGATTCTGTGGTAAGTAGCTAAAGCACTTCTGTTACAGAAATCAGAAACAACGACGGTACCACAATGCCCAGACCCGAGACAATTCAGAAAAGTTCGTGTCCCATATTGACCCGATCGGGGATCGAACCCGGGACCTCAGAGATGGCGCGATGCCGAAGTCCAGCACGCTCGCTTCTCGGCTACGGAGGTCGTCAAATCATCAAATCATGAGAAATCATCCAATATTTCAAAAAAGTCCTTATTTTTCTCAGTAGGACATTTAGAAATTAAATTATTAAAAAACGAGCAAGCAATGCGAAATCAATGTTCAGTAATTTCAAGATAAAAATCTTTTGACGCCTTTTTTCGAATTGTCACGCCGCGCGATTTCAATAAGTTTTTACATTAACACCTTAAAAATTATCGAATCAATTAATTTGCTTTCGTCCATCGCATAATCGAGTTGAAACAAAATCTTATCTCCGATTGGGCACCTCGTAAACGATTAAACAGCTTGTTTAATAATGAACATTAAGCCTTTCATAACACTCACATCTTTATAGTTACATTAAGTTTGAAGGTTGAACTTAATACAAAACAATTGCATATATACAGACAATTATGTACAGTCACCGACAGAGATTGGTCAACACCTTAAGGTCTATGTTTCGTTACTTTGGAACAATAACTACATTTTTAGCTAAAATAAAAGTTGAATTATATTGTTAACTAGCTGGTAACTTTGTGCGTGTGGAATACAAAATAAGCAATTGTTGGCTTCCAATATACCTATTAGTAGGTATTTGATTACTCGTATTTCAAAAAATAACCGTTCAGGCAAATGAAGTTGTGGAAACAGACAAATAAAGGTGATTTTCGTTTTTTTATCGTTAAGTACTGTATAATTCTTATAATTTATTTTTAAGTCACATAAATATGGCGTTCGGCCGATTGGGTCTAGATTTTACATGACTCTGTACAATACCAAAAAAAAAACACGCTGACTTATTTTTTTTTTTTGTTATCATTTCCGGTGACTTTAAAAATAATTTAGATTTTAAATACGTTTTGGTTTTATTTACATTCATTACGTAATTGTATTTTAATATTAAAATTTAAATTAGTGTTTTTGCATGGTCTGGCCGTCCCTATTTCTCATTATCCTCTATTTTTTCTTCTGTATTCCTTTACTAGAAGGTTGTATTAAGAAGATGTATTTTTAGGGCTAAGATCGCCTCAGTTGCATTATTTGTCTGTAAACTGATTTATGCAACAAAGTATTTCTATTCATCCATGTACAATTAAAAAAAGAATAATGGACCACAAATGTGTCCCTCATTGTACCTTTACTAAAATAATGGGGCCGGACTAAGTTTCACAATAAAATAAGTGATTGAAAACAGCCAACGGAAGTTGTGAAACGACGTTTCCTCCCTTAACAAACGTTTGTAGTTTATTAAGGAAAAATACTCAAACATATATTCTGGTTGGCATACTATTCCGCTTGCTACAGTTTGTGCAAAGAACTAAGTCAAAATAAAATATTTTTTTATTCAGGTAAGTTACATATAACACTTTTGAATAGTCATTGAATACATGCAAATTGACTCTACTTCTGGTTCGGAACCACTATCTAACGGGAAGATTCCATAAGAAACTCAGTAGATAGGTTATAGCAGTATCTGACTTATTGCTCTATGTATATTACTTTTTTTTTTTTTAGTGAAGAAACATTAAGTATGTACTTATTTTTGAGAGGTAATCTGGAGCAGACTAGTCCCCGAAGGTGGCACCTGTTCACAAGCATAACGTATGTGCCAGCCATCGATTCACTCAACGCTTATTATTATTTGACGACCTCCGTAGCCGAGAGGCGAGCGTGCCGAACTTTGGCGTAGCGTCATCTCTGAGGTTACGGGTTCGATCCCCGGTCGGGTCAATATGGGAAACGAACTTTTCTGTATTGTCTCGGGTCTGGGTGTTGTGATACCGTCGTTGTTTCTGATTTCCGTAACACAAGTGCTTTAGCTACTTACCACAGAATCAGAGCAATGTATGTGATGTTGTCCAATATTTATTTATTTATTTTATTTATTTATTAATTTGAATTGAGTTAGTGTGTTAGGGATTAGGACCTTTATTTAACCGGATACGGCATACCCTCCTACCAAAATCCCCTTCGAGAACAAAGTCGGGAGTTTGTAAGCTGTAGTCCGTGGCCTTGCCAACTTAGAACAGCATTGTCTATCTTCAACTTAAGAATCAGGATATGGGATGGTTGTCAAAGACAGACCACATTCTATTTGCTAAAATAACCCATAAATCAAACGAACGGTTTATTATGATAATTTATTCTCACATTCAGGTTGTAATCGTGTGGGCGGGTCACGCAAAACGACATGGATCCGTGAAGGGAATCTGATGGTTCCCAGCGAATTACTGCTTTGAATGTCAGTTCATGTCTAGTCTAAAATCTTTATTAGGTGTTTAATATAATTAGACTGTCTATAGGTATCCAAATTTACCGTTGAACATCCAACAGGAAACAAATATAACATTTACAAAAATAAAGTGCACTGGTACCAATTATGTTTATGAGACCCTGAACCTGCAGACAAACTCCGTAAACAGTTTTGTGGGACCAGGACTCCAAGAATTCATTAAACTCGAAAATGATCGTTACAAGTAAGTTGTCGACATGACATGTGGCTTGAAATATGAAAGTAAAAAACGTGTATGAGATATTATTGGTCCTAAATATTTGAAAAGCTTTAAAATCAAAATGAAATAAATCAATAAGTCTTATTTTTGAGACTAGAAACCCGTGACTAGATCTCATTTCAGTGTCAAGAAAGAGACTGTTTACTAGTTAATCAGGCAACAAAAACAAGTCCTAATAGTTTACTGACTTCAATGAGATAAAGCGACATGGTTGCAATTGGTCGGGAACCTTTTGAGCTCCCCCATAAGTTTGGTGTAGGTTTTGCAACCATCATGAATAATCAGGTAGGAAAAAATGGGAAAGTCGCTCTTTGCTCACCAAAACAATAAAACGATGAACATCACATAAGGTAAACACTTGCAGTTTCAATTTTAGTTCTTTTGACTGCGCTATAAGGGCGGTAAAAAGTGTAAAATGTGTATCTGACGTGCTTTCAACCATACCAAAACCAATAAGCCAACTTATTTGGAGCTCTAGTGAATTTTGATGTTAACATGTAAAGATCATCTTGCAAAACTCAAAGATCTTACCACAGAGAAGCAGATGAGTCATATTTTAAATGTAAGTCGCCCACCCAATCAAGCGAAGATGCCGCAGTCAAAACCAGACCGCATGACATACATTTGTCTCATAAAGTAAATAAATATTACCCTTGTAACCTATTGCGCGTTGAACATTTTGCAGAATCATTCAGAAAATTCCGTTGCTGCATAATACATATTTAACACAGAAAATGGCGAGACCATGCCGTCGCCTCAAGTTGTGTGTTTTAATGAAGTTTAAAAGCTATGAAAAACTGTTGAAACTGACGCTTTCATTAAATTAAGGGTAAACAGACTGACACTCTTCCTAAATAAGAATAAGATCTTTATTCTCCTCTTAATTAGGGGATAGTAAGCGTCCTCAAAAATTATGAGTGATAGCTTTCGCTTCTATTAAATTAGATGTGAAAAATTTCACCTTCGGAATGAGGATACAGAGCCTTCCACCCTCTTTAATTACAGACTTCTTCTACTCCTTATTAAGAGAGATAATTTTGACTTCTTGAATACGGGTGAGAGCCAGCTACTAGGGATTAGACCGTTAATTTCCCCGCTCATTATCAGTATCCTTTATCTAGTAGATATGTTATCGTTCTTCCAACTAATTTTCATCTAAAATAATTCAGTCAATCATAGCCCCACTCGATTACGTGGGGAACTAGCAAGAGCCGGGGCACTTGCTAATTTTCCAAGCAGGGGGTTCCACCAGAATACCAGCGCTGCTGCGGCGTTAAAACTGTCGTAGCGGCATTTGCTGAGGTGGAACCCAAATTGGCCTCACAAGGTATATAAAATAATTTGTCATAATTATCTTGCGTTGTGTTTGTATGTAAATTTTGTGATGTCAATAAATGTATTTCTTTCTTTCTTTCTTTCTTTCTTTCAGTTCTTTTTCCAAGAAGCAGTAACAAACATACATTCTTACCAACTTTCGTTTTGCAACCTCCATAGCCGAGAGACGAGTGTTCGATTCGCAGTCGGGTTAATTTGGAAAAATACATTTTCTACATTTTCTCGGGTCTGAGTGTTGTGGTACCGTTATTGTTTTTGGTTTCTCTAACACAAGGTCCTCAGCTACTTACCACAGTATTTGAGCAATATTTCATGTTGTTTAATCTGTTTTTATACGAAAACTCGTAAGGATGTGGCAAGACATTTGCATGGAAAGACTGATTTCATCTCACAAACGACTATAGGTCTGCAATATTTACTCTATTAGTAGCTTAGGCTCGTGGCATTTACTCCATCGTAACCACTAGCCCAACACTTTAATGTCACCAGAAAAATCCCATCAACGCTACCAATTACGCCTAATCGAGGCAAGACATTAGTAATTTGGCGTTTGTCAATTTTACAACATTCTCAGCTATTCAGTAACGCCCTTGTAATATATATACGAGGTCATCCATGGTGTTAAGTTAATGCGTGTTATTAGTTTTACCGGCAAAATTGGGCTAATAAACGGTACAAATAGACGTTGAAATTTTACAAATCCTATGGCTTAAATTATTAATGTGACTTTGGTAATGATAGTAAAAAAATAAAAAACGAATTGCCCACCTCAGTAGGTCAAAAACAGACGGACTGGACTTTAGGGTCGCGTCATCACTGATGTTCCAGGTTCGATTCCCGGTCGGACCAATATGGGAATTAAAATTTTGTACATCGTCCCGAGTCTGGGTGTTGTCATTGTAATTGATTTTTAAAACTGCTTTAGCTACTTACGACATAATCAGTCCATGTATGTGTATGTAAAATAATTAACCAAATTGTTTTAGAATTAAACCTACCACAGCCACGTTTAAAACTTAAACCTGACTCTTTTAACGAAATAGTTTATTTTTATCTCCCCAGTTGGATGAGCAGCACGCGTGATACTTGAAGGTCGCGGGTTCGAATCCCACACCGATATGACTTTTTTTTTATTTCTTAAACATACATAAAGTTCTTTAGTACCGACAAACGCCAATATAAAAAATAACGCACTATAAAAATTTACATAAAAAATAATACTGACTGATTTATTCCATACTATCAGTTGCATACAAAACTATGTGTTGGTTTTTTCCATTTATCTAGGGTATATCGATGTTGTGCATCTATTACTAATCTACCTACTGATAAATGTAAATCGAAACTATTATGTTTATGTTCGAAGAGCGAGGCATTTCCAACACAAGTGTCTTTTGACTAATTTTTGGAAAGTCCCGGCAACCTACTTGTTAAGATTACCTTGAAATAAAGAAAAAGTTTTTTTCATTACGAAGCTCAAATAAAAAAATCGTGGTTTGCTACGACTATCTATACTTATGTTACTGGACTACTGGTTCGATATTAAGGAAGGCTATTTATACTAATCGGAGCTATGAATCTGTAGAAAATGTGAAATGGGGATAGTGCAGACAAAGCCACGGCGAGACGCTAGTAAAATATTTTTTTTTTTTTTTAAATGCCGTTTGATACTGAGCATCAATACGACAAAGTTATTACAATCTAGTCTGAAAAGACTAATAAGTAATTTATATTTAACTTAGACTGCTAAAGATAGTTTACTAAGAATGTGTCCATTAACACTTTTCTTATTGTCTCTATTAAGGGGAAGACACTTTGTTCTTGTGTTCTTAATGAGTGGCACACACTTCACTTTCTGTCACTAATTTACTACACTAGCTCAAAAGGTTTTGTCCTTTTGAGCCTCCTCACTATGTTCGTGTTGTCAAGGAGCTGGATGGCCTCAACATTTACGTGGTGATGAAGTCGTCGTTCATGAGCTTCGGCATATTTCCTAATAATGTCTTTGACGAAGTCTACTTTTAGGTCCCGATGTAGGTCGTCGTTTCTGATGTACCAGGGTGCATCTACAACACCTCTAAGTACTTTATTTTGGAAACGTTGGATAGTTTGAAGGTTTGTGTATTTGGCACAGCCCCATAGCTGAATGTCATAAGTCCATACTGGCATGAGGACTTGTTTATAAAGCAGGATTTTGTTATGTACTGACAACGAAAAATGTTTACCAAGAAGCCAATACATCTTTTTATACCTAACTTCTAATTCATCTCGTTTTTTCTTGACATGAGCCTTCCAGCGAAGCTTTGCGTCTAGTGTCATGCCGAGGTATTTGGCAGTGTTTCCATATGGTACAATATTATTATTAATGTAGACCGATAGATAATTTAATTTCTTATTTGTGAAATCTACATGGATAGATTTCGATTCATTAAGTTTAATGCGCCATTTTTTCGCCCAATTGAAAATGGTAGTAACAGCGCCTTGAACCTTTTGTACAGCTTCCGCGTGGGTCGTTTCTATTGCCATTATAGCTGTGTCATCCGCAAAGGTCGCAATGGTGTTGTTATCTATCTCTGGAATGTCGCAAGTGTACAAAAGGTACAGGACCGGACCTAAGACACTTCCTTGTGGCACTCCAGCTTTTATTGACATGAGATCTGAATATGCATCTTCTTGTCTAACCCTAAACATGCGGTCAGTTAGGTATGACTCTAAGATATCCGCATATTGTTTTGGGAGCACGTTTCTAAGTTTAAATATGAGGCCTTCATGCCACACTTTGTCAAAAGCCTGCGCTAGTAAAATATAAAATACAAAATCAGATGTGTTGACTGTACAACAGACAATGCATTTTAATGCAACGACCAAGCTTCCAATAGTTCACAAACGAATTAATTACGTAAGAACAATGACTCATTCATGCAGGTTTGTATGAAGTGATCGAGATTTATCTGAGTCGGACTTCCCACATAAATACAACTAATTAGTCAAATCATGCCGTTAACACGAATGAATTCTCACGTCTTTTTTTTAATATTGAATCGGCCATTTGTTTTTACATTTTAGTGCATTTTCGTACTTGATATTCTTTGAATGAGCCTCGAGGGAATATTTTTAAAGGATAATCATATCTTCTGTCGCGTAAGATATTTTTATAGCCACTGTATTGAATGAACATGCGTTTTATAAATAATTTAAATTCATTTGTGTTTTTAACTTTAAACTTAACGCTTTTTAACACATATGGAAAACATCCTTTTTTACTCTTTTTGGGTTTTCTTTCTAAATTGTCGCCATATTCTGTGCTCTGCCAAAGTTTTCGGTGTGAATTGTCACAATACCCGAAAAAAATATTATTTATTGATTAAGATAGCAATTCAAACTCGTTCAAACAGCGAATATAAACAACAAATTTTCTAGCAAAACAATTATTCGAAGAAGATCCTTGTTAGGTACGAAATGGAAACCCAGTTTAAAGGGACAAAAGATATAATAAGCTAAATATACAATATTAAATATAAGGAAAAATCGGGGCACACCCAACCTGTTGCTAAGCTATTCTAGTAACAAAACCCTTAGCAACAGGTAACGTGTGCCTAGTATCTGGGTTGCCAGATCTGTCGCCAACAATCCTCTTAATTCACTTGCGGCAAATATGTCCCTATCACAGTCCACAGTCAATGTTTTATAAATTTTGAGACTATCGCACTGCGTTATTAATACTGCTTTCAACAGATTAGAAAACACTTACTTAACCACATACCTAAATTCAATAAGGACAAGTAACAATTGAGTAATCTGACCGATCACAAATAGATCCCATTCTAATTTCTGTGACAGACCGCACAGTGGGTGTTAGCAAATAGTTTCCACGCTCGAATCAGTCCAGCTGCTAGGCAGTAAGGCTGTGTCTCTATTAGGAGAGTAGTTAGCGCTTAGCTTTTCGCTAGCTGACTATCAGAATCAGTCGCATACTAATTTCAACAGAGCGATAACTGTAGTGTGCACTAGTTTTAATGTACAAACGACACATTAATCACATGTTGTACCATATTAATTCCTTTGCCTACACTATAAGGATGCTTTTAGATGTACATTTTATCTAGTGTAGCATTAATTTTATTAAATAAATAACGTTAATATAAATAAACTAACTTCAGAACACGTCTTAGGTGTGATATGTAACAAATAGTTAGTTAAAAATGTTTAACTTTTTATTGTGCCTTACATAAATGTTCAAAATCTATTATATATTATGGTACTCATTTCTAAACGTCACAGGTATACCTTTATAAATATATTATCTATGTAACCCGTACTGTGATATGCAATGAATAATTTGAATTCGACATGAACAGAATCTATCTATGTTTTAATGGTTCAATACTGTTTAGATACTCCAATTAAGTATTACAGTTTGCAAACGAAAGCAAACAGTAATCCGCTTACTGTTTATCCAATGGGGACACGACCCAATCCTGATAAGTATCTGACGGCAGTACCTTAGACAATGTCGCAGTGAATGCAGCACAATACGAGCAATCCCTTTCCCACACGCTAAGTAGGGCGACTGGACGGGTGAGTAAGGCTGCTCAAAGACATAGCAACTAAAGTATATCAAGAACCTGAGGTTCTTGATATACTTTAGTATACAAAGCTCGAGCCGAGCAATCTCTTCCTCACATAGTTAGTATGGAAACTGGACGAGAGAGTTAAGTTATTCACAGACGTTGCAACTAAAGTATATCAAGTACCTCAAATTATGTCACTGTAGATTAAGCTCGAGGCGATCAATCTCTTCCTTAAAAAGCACGTAGGCGACTAGATATAAATAAATTAATAAATTCAGATAATGCAACTGCATCCTAAGCTAAAGCTGAACAATCTCATCCTCACATGGTGAATAGTGCGACTGGCCTAGTAATTAAGGTTGTTTACTAACGTAGCAACTAAAGTATATCGAGTACCTCAAATAATAGAGTAGTAAACAAAGCTCGAGCTCAGCAATTTCTTTTAACAAGCTTTTATTTAGTTTCACCTGTTCCGATGTTTGCTTGTTTGTCTGTAATGAAATCTTGCGAGCTAAATTTGAGCCACTTCCCGTTAACCAATTGAGCTGAAATTTTGCATGCATATGTAAATCGGATGACAATGCAATAATTTTCTGACGTGGAGCTGATCTGATGGTATACGGGGAAGACGGCCATAGGAACTCGGTAATGAAACGACGCAGCCCCATCCAGTTTGGGCTCGTTTGATTCGATTTAATGAGTACTTCGTTGTTAGATGGTAATAATCAGGGTCTGATGATGTACGAGGAAGATGGCCATATGAACTCGGTAATGAAACGATACGGCCCCGTCCAGTTTGGGCTCGTTTGATTCATCTTGATAAGTACTTTGGTGTTAGATGGTAATCAGGGTCTGATGATAGAGGGGGAAGATGGCCATAGGAACTCTGTAAAGAAACGTCACAGCCCCATTGAATTTGGGCTCTATTGATTCGCCTTGATGAGCACATTGGTGTTGGATGATAATGAGAGAAAAAGTTTAGTCCTAGTTGCTTGAATTTCTATTTATTTTATTTGTTAGGACCCGCAGCATTTGTACGCATTTAAATTCACAATAAATACATTATTATATTTCTAGTGAGCCAAAAAAATGTATCATTAACTTCATAAACCCGTTTTTTCAATTATCAGATTGAAATGTCATTCGAATAAAAGTACAACGCGATTATGCGACTTATTTTAAATGTTATCAAAATATTCCGTAACAAAATAAAATTCGTGACGTTCTTAATTAAATCAGTTTATGTTTTATTGGCCTGTTACGATTATTTGATGATTATTAAACTTTTAGTTGCTCTTCCACCAACTTCAGGTCACACCGTTTGCAGCGGCCTATCACAAATTCCGTGTCAGTTTCATAACGAGCCGACCTTCAACACACAGGTCACTGACACGATCTGCCGACAATAACGATCGAACTGAGTTAACGATACCTAATCTAATGAAATTAACTTAACGATACACCGCTACAAATGCAACATGCAACTTTACTAGCTATTGTATTCAAACTACAATGTGTGAGCGTTTTGCAATTTTTGATTGATATTTTGCGATAACTATCGCTCCGTTCTGAGAATACGGTTTCGTTCTGTTGCAAAGGCCTATGCTAATTGGAAGGGCTATTGCGAGAGTTTTCAAAATTTATTTGGAGTAAATTATGTCGAGCTATCCAGAACTTTGGTTTAGACTCTCGACATTACGCTATATTTTAAGGTTCACGGTAGTTTTTTTTAATGTTGGAAATTATGAGGTGCAACCAGTTCTCATCATCAAAAGTATTGAATTGAACAAGTGACCCACAAATATGAAACCAGCAATTAATATGACAGTTTGTTTACTGAAATAATAATAATAATAATTCTGTTAAATTCTTGTAATAACTTTGTGACGAGTTCTTAATGAGCAAATACTTTTAGTAGTCATAGTAAACCAATGAACACATCAAAATGTAACGTAAATTCAATCTTATTTCAAAAGAGCAAAACAATGGCTTCCATCATTGAAATCAAACCATTGTACTACCTTCATCACCATTAAAAAAATTCATACCAAAAAAAAATTTAAATTCTATTAAACAATTTGTAAACTATTATCATTGAAGTTTTGTGTATTAAACTCAATTATCATACTAAGAAACACGTTTTACTATGCAAGTAGGAAAATTCGCAAACACTTAACAGTCCTGATATATACTCTCGTTATGTAACCAACATCAAATTACCTAATTTGTAGTGTGAGTCTAATACTTATTCTAGTATTAGCTTGTATTAGACCTCTTTATATGCTGCGAGTTCACTAATAGAAGTGTATCGATGACCACAGTTGTTTAATAGATTAACACTTCATTTTCTTGTAAAATAAAATCTTTAGTAAGCACGATCATATTTAAGAGTATTTTTATTTAAAATTGTTATATTTAGGATGTGGGTTTACAAGAAAAAAAGTGCAATATAAAAAAAAAGTACTTGGACAAAAAACATTACAAATCTCTATTTCGTTGCTTAATTGCAGGTTTTTCAACTCGTAAATTTAACTTACACCGCTTATTCAAGCTATCAATTTTACTTGTATCAACGTTTAAATATTAAATGTACTTAAAATGTTAAGTGCCTTTCAATTATTATGTAACATCTAAGATAGACGAATGTTCACTTACATCAACTCGATATTTATTACTTTGACTCACTTAGAACAAGAAAAAGTAATAAAACTGGTATGAAACGAGTCATCTTCACTTTCATTCAGAGTAAAGTGTACATATATCATTTATATACCTACTAGCGCCTTTTCGTGACATTGTCAAAGTTACACCTAGGGCCTTACATGCATCCATACTAATATTATAAGTGGCAAAGTAACTCTTACCTGTCTGTTTATCTGTCCTTCTTTCACGCCTAAACCATTGAACCGATTTTGATTAAATTTGGTATAGGTATACGTTGAATCTCTATAACGGGCATAGGCTACTTTTTGTTTCGAAATAATACTGCCCTTGAAAGTTTAAATGAAAAAATGATATTTTTTTAAGTTAGAAATATGAAATTTGGCGCAAATATAGCTCGAAAGTTGCATTAAAATATGGACTATATTTTAATAAAGTCCCTATTTTACTTTATGTATCGAATATTAGGGGAGATAGAGATAAAACCGACTATGAAAGTATGTAGTCCACGCGAACGAAGTATGTGCGTGCGTTGATGTCTCTTGCTTGATTTTACCGATCTCGTTTTCTATGCGGTCTACAGTACAATACACGTGCAGCAATGTATATGATTATGTCCTATATTTATTTATTTTGTGTATAGATATAATAAAAAATATATTTTTTAAAAAGTGACGGTGACTTCTGTAGCTGAGAATTGGTACTTATCTTCCCGCTATCTCTGAGGTACCGGGTTCAATACGTACCCTGTTGGGTAAATTTTTAAATTGAGCTTTTATAATGACGTAAAATTATGTATAATTATGAATTATAATAGATTTTTATTCCTTAAATATAAAAAAAAATAGGTTTCTACTTCGTTTTATGTGCAATAAAGATTTTAAATAAATAAAATATTTAAAAACTGTGACTGTACTATAACACCCAGACCCGTTACAATATATAAAAGCTCAATTTAAAAATTTACCCAACAGGGTAGGTATCGAACCCGGTACCTCAGAGATAGCGGGAAGAAAAGTACCAATTCTCAGCTACAGAGGTCACCGTCACTTTTTAAAAAATATATTTTTTTAGCTATGAGTATATTTTTTTAGTTGTTTTTTATAAGTAAAATAAGTAAATATTGGACAACATCACATTGCTCTTATTCTGTTTTAAGTAGCTAAAGCACTTGTGTTATATAAATCAGAAACAACTACGGTACCACAACACCAAGACCCGAGAGAATATAGAAAAGTTCGTTTTCCATATTGACCCGACCGGGGATCGAACCCAAGACCTCAGAGATGGCGCGACGCCCAAGTTCGGTCAGGTCCGGTCGCCTCTCGGCTACGGAGGTCTTCAATTATTATGTATTTGTTACTATTAAATGTTGGCAACACTGCACTTTCCGCCTGCGCCCGCGCCGTCTTCACTTTCATCGGCGCCATATTTAATCGCCTCTGACGTCACCGCTCACTCTCGCTCGTGACCTTGGTCGTGGTAACTGGGCTACTGGGCTCACCGTAACAGACGGACGCGGAATTTTCTTTGTCTCTGAAATGTTGTTGCACCAGTATAATGGTTTGGCGTCTCACCACCTAAATTTATGTAAATAGTTTTTTGATTTCAACCTTTTTGTTCAAACGTCTGTTCTTTTCAATTAAAAAAAAAGAATAATACGGTCGAATTGAGAACCTCCTCCTTTATTTTGATGTGGGTTCAAAAAGATATATTTTTTACTGTCATATCTTGTACATACGTCACTATGTGAAAATTATTATATTCGCGATTTTACGTTTATGTTTATTTTTATAATTTTCTGTGTACAGTTTTATATTTCCCTTTTTCTCTCCTTCTTTTGTAAATATTATTTCTATTCCATTGTTGTTAGGTGTGAAAATGGTGTGTAAATAAACTCTTGTACAGTATTTGTGATATATCTATCATTAATTGGCCAACATATCTCTCTCTACCCTTCAATGGTGCTTGAGTAAGTAGTATAGTGGGTAGCTAAATAGTAATTGTCAAACTTCCATGTTGTTTGGACAAGTTTTAAATGTAGTTACATATCCATACTAGTAGGTATTATAAATCCAGGCGAAAGTAGTGGTCTCTGTCTGTCTGTCTGCTCGGCTTTCACGCCTAAACTACTAAACCGATTTTGATGAAATTTGGTATAGTATACGTTGAACCGCTAGAACGGACATACGCTACTTTTTGTTTTGAAAATAAAGGGGGATGGGGGTAATACCGCCCTTGAAAGTTTATATGGGAAAATGATTATTTTTTAAGATAAGATAAATGAAATCTGGCACAAATACAGTCCGATACTTATGTTAAAATATGAACTACTTTTTGTTTTGAATTTAAGAGGAGATAGAGGTAAAACCGATCATGAAAGTAGGTAGTCTACGCGATTATAGTCGCGAGCACAACTAGTTAATAATAAAAACATGGTCCCGACCGATTTGGGCCGAAGGGGCTCTCTCGTTGAGACCAATCACTCACACAGGACTTAGTTTATGGCGCTCGAACGTTTGCGCAACACACAAATGCACTCCTAATCCGATAACTGCAGATTGATATGACCGAAAAGATATAAGGCAAAGGACCGACTATTTACATGCTATTCCGAAAGCATTCCCTATCATTAGACGACCTCCGTAGCCAAGAGGCAAGCGGGCCTGGCTTTGGCGAGCGCCATCTCTAAGATCCCGGGTTTGATCCCCGGTCGGGTAAATATGAGAAACGAACTTTTCTATATTGTCTCGGGTCTGGGTGTTGTGGTACCGTCATTGTTTCTGATTTCTGTAACATGTGCTTAAGCTACTTATCACATAATCAGTGCAATATATGTGATGTTGTCCAATATTTATTTATTTATTATTTATTAGTCATCAATTTTTGGAACAACAGGCAAAGAAGGTACGCCAGTAGAAATCGAACCCACGATATCTGCTTTACGAGCTTAAGCTTTTTACCACTAGACCACAGGGGCAGTTTAAAATATATGAATTGACATTTCACCTAAAGGATCTTTAAACATCAAAAAACTTGTCGAAGTTCGAGAATGGTCACTTTTTTTTTGACCTTATCCCACCTGATGTTAAGAGGTAATGAGGTCCTAGCTTAAGGGCGACATGTACAGCATAGTAAATCTGTTACTGGACTTGTCGCCCTTAACTTGAAGGTAAACCCTGCTACTAATGTAGCACCCCCCAGGAGCTCTGGAAACCTTACTCACACGCAGGAACATAACAACACATAAGTGATTGTTATTTGGCTGCGGTCTTCTACAAGGTGGAGGTATTCCACCAGTCAGGCTGCTCCAGTTCGAGCGATAAATCACTGTGCCCTACCTCTCTGGGCTGCAAACCCTGATCTCAAAGTAAGGAGCTTAAAGCACTTGCGTTACGAAAACTGGAACTAACGGTGGTACCGTAGTATATGATCCAAGAGATTAACAAACACCCAGAGACAAAAACAAAACGTTATACGTTTTTCTTCAGTTGGAATCGAACCAATGGAGAGATTACAAATACAGGAAAATTTATAAATTAATTATTCATAAGATCCGTCATAACTCTAACCGTTCATTATGACATTATGAGAGAGCAAGCAGCTCTAGAATGAATAACAATTACTAAGATTTTAAAAATCAAAACCAGAAAAATATAATATAGATTATGTTACCCCCCTAACAAGTTTTTAAAACTAGATTTGTTAAAAATATATGCCGTGTCAAAAGTGTATTAAACGCAATCTTATTGCATGTTCTTACATCTCATAACTAGGCTAGCTACAAAACCTTTCAAAATTTACTTTCTATAAAAAACAAAATAAAAATGTCGAGTGTAACGCCATCTCTACACCGAAGGTGGAACTCTGTGCATAAAAATATATGTGAAAGGAGAATTGCTTTAAGAGACTCAAGGGTATGGTGTTAGTTCCGAAAGCTGCCACGTGAGAGCGTCGCTAGTGTGCTATGCTATTGTTTTAAGTTTGCATTGTATGGATATAGATGACGTTTATAGCAGCATAGTACACTACGTAGTAGGTAAGTACCTATACTAAATTATATATTTTGTACCTACCAAAGCGTTAATCAGTAAGCACTGCTTATTTGTAGGTACTTACTGTGATTTTCTTCAGAGAGTCCGGAAATGACTTACCTGTAACCAAAAAAACATAATATTCAATCAATTCGTGAATTTAATTTAATCATCTCCATTGCAATAATCTTTAATACTAGAGTTCGTAAATATTCAACAGTCCTTACACACAACTTCATTGATAAACAATTTGGACCGGATGGTATTAAATTTAAGGAACGAAATGGTTTTCTCTTAAATTTAGACTACATCAAAAAATAAACAATGGGGATTACCGTCTACCATAAAAAATCCACTAGATGGTGATACGTGTGGTTCAACTGCAACGTGATTGGTTAGTTTCAAGTTGACATTGACAAACATGTCATCTTGATATGCAAATCACTATCACGAACCAGTAGGATCTTACGCCCCGTATTACCATCTAGCAGTTTGTTCATACGCTATAAGTCCCCTTGCAAACTTTTTAACTAAATAAAAAAATAACTTAACTTAAAATCCGTTATAAGCTATAAGTTTTATAGATTTTGTGAAAATTAAAAAAAAATGTGACAAAGAATAAAATAAATAGGCCAAATTTTTCGAAAAGTCATATACTTTGCTCGACATGAATCGAACCGACAACCCCAAGATCAAAATCAAGTTGTTATACCACTAGACATCGTGGCGCATTTAATTAAGTAGCAAATAGCAAGCATACATTATTGATACAAGGAAACATTTTAAATTAAGCTGATAAAGCAACCAAAACTAATAATCATTTCGCGTGCTTAATCCACGATTGTTTACTTCTGTTACGAGCACTTCTAATCCATGCCACGTGCCTCTGTTAATTAGTTATTTGTCATCATCATTAAGCTGATAAACTACCCCTAGAGCGATGCGAATAATGTTTATGCGTTGGAAACAGCGGGAATGTAAAAGGAAAAATACAATGTTTTCTCTTTACTCATACATGCATCTCTCTTGTATTTTATAATTAAGTCGAGGTCTTTTAATAAAAAACAGAATAAAATAACCAACTAATTTTTTGGCGCATATTAATGCGTAGCTCTTTTATTTATCAAAACTTCTTAGATCTGCTTTTCCAAAGCCAACGGAATCAATAATATAATAACATTTTTATTGTTTTTCTCCCACATAGACAATCAGTTACAAATCTTAATCTAAGGAAATAAAAAAAAATAAACAAGGAAAAGCCCTGTATGACAGATTACTACCCTCCAGAAACGGACCAGAATCATATCATTAGGAGACTAGAATAACTACCCTAATTTATCAGGTCCATTTGTATTCCATAGAAAAATAATTAAAGACAGTGTGTTTAAGCGTTTACCATGGCAGTTGTTATAATTAAACAGACAAAGCCGGCCGAGTGTCGGACTCGCCCATAATAAATAGCTCAAGTTATAGTTTTCATCGCCAGAGCTTCACTTGCAGTGTGGCATTACCGTTGCGCGTGAGTCGTAACGACGGAAAGATGATGCCACGCGCTGATTGGCGCGCGTAACACTGCACAACTGGAAACACTGCTGCGGATTTATTTGATGCATCTATACAAACCCATTCAATCTAAGAGGTAATGATAAATGAAATAGATGTGTCATTACCATAACTACCAGGTTACCACTTGTAAATCGTTAAAGATCGGTTAAAGTTCCGCTCTGAAGATGGTATTGAAAACCCGAGTTTTTTTATGAAAGAACCTCACGTTTGACCTCACTGGATGATTTTGATGAGGCCTAAGCTAGTGTATGTTTACCTAGTCGGTGCACTTTGGCCTGAAAGATATCTAGATTACAACGTTCCGGAGAAATTGACAGGAATTGCAGAGAGTTATAAGATAGCTAAGGCAAACTGATTCGTGCTTAATGGAGGAGCGTCAACTACTTAAGGGTTTTTTTTTAATATTAGACAACATCACATACATTGCTCTGATTCTGTGGTAAGTAGCTAAAGCACTTGTGTTACAGAAATCAGAAACAACGATGGTACCACAACACCCAGACCCGAGACAATATGGAAAAGTTCGTTTCCCATATTGACCCGACCGGGATCGAACCCGGAACCTCAGAGATGGCGCTCGCCAAAGCCAGGCCCGCTTGCCTCTTGGCTACGGAGGTCGTATAACATAAAAATATTTTTTCAATTAGATTCTGAGATTAGCACGTTCGAACAAACATGCTCTTCAGTTTAATAATATTTACTCTTTGAGTACATGTTTAATTTTTGCGAAAATACATACAAATCAATGTATTTACGTACGTATAAACTGTTGGCGATTAAAACAACCTGAAAATAAATAAACTGCTAGAAAATATTCAGGCCGTTCCAGCAACCGACTAAGTTAATAACTAGTTATTAATATTTATCCGTTATTTATAAGTGTTATGCAATAACGTTGTTGATTTGGGTTGGTAATATCCGTTGTTTTAATGTTTACTATAACGTGAGATTTTTAAAAGTTCTTAAAAACATTTAAGAATGTTTGTTTTATTTTTTAATCTGATTATTGTGCTAATTAAGTCATATTTTCGAAGAGATTAAGGTTATAAGTTAAAAAAATCTTTTATAAAACTTACGAAGCTTAAACAAACGAATACTGGTATTTTTAGGACCCTTTTTTTACGAGGGGAAATACATTAATGTACAGTACCGTCACCCGAGGGAGGTGATGGCGTGTGTGGGACTCCCCGCCCTGAGAAGGGCAGGACTACCCACTAAAACCTCCCGATTGGACCTCATCGCTGTTAAGGTGATGCTATGAGAAACTCGGCTCAGCCATAACTACCACAGCACCACCGGAGTATTTTTAGGACCCCAGTTTTTAGCTGCATGCTTTTCGCTCTGTGTACATGTGAACCCCTACAGTTTATATCATATTGTGTCACGTGTCCCTTCGTCTTTCTCTAAGGGTCAACACCACACGCTAATATTATGCATACGACGACCTCCGTAGCCGAGAGGCGAGCGGGCCTGACTTTGGCGAGCGCCATCTCTGAGGTTCTGGGTTCGATCCCCGGTCGGGTCAATATGGGAAACGAACTTTTTCATATTGCCTCGGGTCTGGGTGTTGTGGTACCGTCGTTGTTTCTGATTTCTGTAACACAAGTGCTCAAGCTACTTACCACAGAATCAGAGCAATGTTTGTGATGTTGTCCAATATTTATTTATTTATTTATTATATTTATTTATTATTTATGCATAATATTATCTTTACGTCATCTCTTTTTTATTTTCGACTAGTTGTGCCCGCACTTTTGTTCGCAGCTTGGACTACCTACAGGTTTTTCCATATAAATACTTTCAAGATTACAACAGATGTCTCAAATTTAGAAGCATAATGTGATAGTCACATCTTGACGAGCTTAAATGAAATAAAATAAATATTGTAAATATTTCGTTATCACTAATTACACCTAACTTTAAAACACTTTTTGCTTGCAAACCTTTTTATTAAAGCATTATAATAAACAAAAAAATAGATATGCAAAGACTTCATGTGCGATATAAGCAATAAATAATTAATTGGACATGTAACCCAGTTATTTAGATTACACCAAACACAATACACCAATAAGGAAACAATCAAATACATAGTGTTGTTCACGATAAAAACAAATATTGTCGATAGATGGGAAACGTCATCGCACCTCACAATAATCGTAAAAAATCGGGAAACGCATGGCGACTGCGCATACTTGCCGTACGACAGTGGCATAGTCAACGAAGGGAGGCAGTAAAGTGAGTTTTTTGTAAAAGTTGTCCAATCGCAAAAAAAAGCCCATTGAGTTATGTTGGCTAAAAATGTTTATAAACAGGTCAGTAACAACGTGATTTTTTAAATGTAGGAAATCGTTTTGTTTGAGTTTAATTACACATATCATTGATCAGTTGGTTGTTGGACCATATCTGCCAATATCGCGTGAGAATTGAAATAATTTCACTAAACCGGGTGTTTATTATTTACAAGCAGTCCAAGGATTTTACGGATGCTTAAGATCCAGTTAAGGCAGCTTCAAGTTCAACTTACCACCCAAAGCATGTATTGAATGCGGTCCAGGTAAAAGATTTATTTTTATTTATTTATTTAAATAGGTACACCAACAGCATAATATATAAAACGTTTATACAAATTAGGTATGGTAGTAAAATTCTTATATATATGCCTATTACAGGCGTCCACAACATTGAACAAAATAAAAACACATACTAAAAACTAGAATTAGATATTAAAATGACTAAAATTTTAAAAAAATAAAAAATATTAGAAACGAGTAGTTTAAATAGAAAAATCTTAGTTTTTTTATTTTCTTTTTTTTTCTTTTTATATTATGTATCGTTCACTAGTAAATATTAGTAAAGAAACCAACCTTTATACGGTACACTTTAATATGATTTTTGTACTCAAAGCCATGCACACAAAGTCCAACGAAATGCGCCTACTTAACATTTATTTATTTTATTTAAAAACTTGGTTGCACACAAAAGTACAATAGGTGACCTTAATTCTAGGAGCTTTCTCTACCATAACTCTTGGGTCATGCAGAGAGTTTGATTAAACAATAAATAAGTAAATTAGCCGACACGGGATTAAATTTATCAGAAGTATTGGTGGATTTAATTACCTAAAAAAATATGAAGCCTTCTTTTTTTTCTTAAATTGCTAGTTGTTGCATGCGTACTAAATTTTACTTAATTTAAATAAGTACTAAAATTTCCTAAATAACATGTTTCACTTCTATTATTTTAACTGTGAAAATACTCAGGTTTCAAGTCGCGCGCTGGTACACCCACGGACAAACGTCGACCAGATTATGCAATTCCATAATTACTTGCGAATTCAGGTTTATGTAACGGTAATAAGGACCACGTTATTATTGTGTTCAATAAAACGTTATCGGTTGCACATTAGTAGCTATAAATTTTATTACAAACGTGTTTTGACTTATATTATTGTACCAAGTTGTATTATAATGAAATTTAAAAACATTGGTTACGTTCAATTCGTTTTGCTACGTTTTATGTCATACGTTCAGTATATTATCAATCGTTTAATTATGAAAAATAATACATTTGATTTATTGTCACTTTATTATGAAATAATGTACTTGATATGAATACAGCTTTATCTTTTTTAGCGTTTATTCAGATTGTGCATTTATGAAGCCCATAATATCATTGAATTATTTGTCATCCGACCATCGTCATCACCTTGGGACATCCACCGTTGCCGATCGCACCTACATCGTTCATCTGCATCTACAGTGTAAGTACGAGTAAGTACTCGTACCGACTGACAGGCAAGGCACCTCTAATCTATTCTATCTAATATTTCTGATAATGTAGATAGATAAAGTTCAAATTCCATATTGCCCCGACCGGAAATTAAACCCAGGACCTTTAGATAATGACGCGACGTCAAAGACGTCTCTCGGTGCACTTTCTGGAGGTTGTCAAAGCTTAAATTTTATAAAATAAAAATCTGAACCTTTATTGAATTCGGATTTCAGATTTAAATCTATTTCACGAATGGCCTAGAAATAGCATCAATACCTTAAAGGTAATTGACATGAAAAGCCAGTTACGTAACAAAATACAGCTTACTCTAGACATGCTGAGAATAACTTTATGGCAACGCGAAAACTAAGTCACTTATGTATTCGCCAGTACATGTCAGCTGTAGCTAGAACAAGGCAATTAAATTTAACGGAAGAGTGCGCGTGCGCCGGCCGAGATCACACTATTCGATCATGTTGCGCAACCCTAGTGATGTTACCCAATCGATAAAATTAATTATCGAGATAGCAACACTAGACCAACATTACTTAAGCTGACGTAATTTGTGCAATATTCAAATGGTTATTTAATTTATGCGTCGCTTATCGAACTGAGTTAGGCACTGACGGAGTCGATTCATTAGTTCAGATTGTAATGTGGACATTTACTTAGGTACGATATACAATTAGTACTTTTACAACAAAATTAAAATAATTAATTGTAATTCTGGCAAAAGATCCCTTTAAGGTACTTTGTTCATATATCATAATAATAAATTATACACATTTGGGAAAAATAGTTTGTAGTTTTCAACTAATTTTCACAATGAATCATAAAACTATTCAACTTCAACATTCATTCTACACATGATGTAGAGTGTTCTCAGTGACCATTATGTTTCTTTTCTTATCTTTTAATATCAAAACAATATTATTTAAAATATTCACTCAAGATTATCATTATTGCAGTGCAATAAAGAATTTCGACGAAATCTATCGAGAAACATCTCATCGATAACGTTGCAACACCTACCCCAGTCACATCACTACGCATTACGTTACCGCGACCGAGATGTACATGTTTTTCATCTCGCTCGTCGATAATGCGAGTATTTACGTGTCTGTCTGTGTGTCTTCGGGTTCGGTTAATGAGGAAAGCAGTGCATAATGAACAGCATAATAGTTCAATGCATCGGGGAAATTAGTGCATTAATAGGTAAAGTGTCTCATACTTTATAATTTACTATTGATAGAATATGTGGTTTTATGGTTTTTTATTAGCTAGTTGACTAAAAACTGGATTATTATTGTAGGCCAGGCTAAAGTGTCACAGTAGACATGATACAATGCATGCATGCAATTTTAATCGTTAGCATTCGACCCATAGAATTAGGAATTGAATGCACGTAAATTTTAAATGACGTCAAAGAACATTTGAAGTTACATCGGTCATTGATTTTTTCAAATTATCTTCAAAGTTCTGGGATACGATATATTCAATAGTAAGAGTGTTAAAAAGTAAAGTTATATTTCCTATGACATCATAAATGCTGTCTTCATAGAAAATCAAGCAATAGTATTTTGACAGGATTCAAAAGTGCCTACCTACCTATCTTGATAAATATATTTATATTTATATTGAAGTTGAGCTGAAAAATACGTAGTAAACGTCACACAAACTCAATAAAATCCACTCTCGAATATTTAACTTTTAAGGCATCAGAGATGTACCACCATTTAAGATAGTTACAATCACAATAATTTTTTTTTTTTTATATTGCACTTCAAGATTGACCTCATCCCACCTGATGTAAAGTGGTAATGAGGTCCTAGCTTAAGGGTGATAAGTACAGCATAATTATTCTATTACTGGACTTATCGCCCTTACCTTGAAGGCTTGACCCCTGCTACTAACGCAGCACCCCCCAGGAGCTCTGGAAATCTTACTCACACGCAGAAACACAACAATACAGAAGTGATTGTTATTTGGCTGCGGTCTTCTGTAAGGTGAAGGTATTTCACCAGTCTTAATTTATTGCAAGTTGCCCCGAACTGGATTCTAATATTCAAAGTAGACGTATATGGACCTCTCTTAGCAACGAGCGCAATCTATCAGATAAACACACTTGCAGTTCGTAATCGAGACTATTCTCTGCAACGCGGAATAGCTGCAGTTGTGCAAGCCGCTTTATTACAAGATAAGGGTGAGTCCCTTTTGGCAGCCATGTGCGCGAGCGGATTAATATTTTGGATTCAATTTAAATTTACAAAACTAAAGCTTCGGTTACTGATAGAAAACAAAAGGTCTTGATTTAAAATAGGTTAACTGGTAACATGTTATATAAATGTTTAAAAAAAGAACCTGAAAATCTAAAAGGTGTCACTTTTTGCTAAAATAGTTCTTTACCCTTCCTCTCATATACGCACACTCACTCATCTTAAACACGGAGAGGACATGAAATCAATTAAAATTGTATTGTTAATTAGAAATATCCCTGTAACTAAACTAATTGGAATGTTCAGGCTTATAAGTAATGTGTAATATTAAACCCGGGACTAGAGGCACTGAATGCTGAAATACGGGACTCACATCCCAGTCTGGCAGTAGATACTATAATTTATACTTAAGCATTAGTTATAGGCTTACAATTGTGCTAATGTTTTTAGTTATAAACTTGATATAAGGGCAACTAAAACCGAATCAAATTGAAAGTTTTAATTTTCCTTGAGGATCAGAGTCACACATAAAATATTATCATAGAGGAATTGATTATTCGTTAATACGCTAATAGGCATAGTTATTCATAGAACGCCAACATTAATTATGGAACGTTTGGTAGATCATATCTACCATTGCATTAAAGCATATACACCAAAAGATAAAATTTCTCAGATTTTAAATAAAAAAATGATTTGTATTACAATTATTACTTTTTTGAAATCGCTTGCTGTACGACCTCACCCTTTCTCCTCTAAGCAATATTATCAGTAGCTTGAGCAAATCGCTAATGTGAGACCACACAGAACATTAACATTTATGAAACAGCTCCGTTTGAGCTTAGGCTAGCCCGCGGCTTTGCTTACTATCTGATTAAGCAAGCTGTTTACTGTCCTTATTTTTTAATTAATTGTTAAGTCAATGATCTATACAGTACGCGCGAAAATGAACTCCTAATTTATTCAATTGTGTTTTATTTATTATTGTCAGTAATTGAACAATCGTTGTTCACGATATTTCGAGTAATAGGCAAACCGCCCCCTCACCCCCGTCACCAACTAAGGGGCTGCTAATGAGTTCCGCGCGCACAATAATATAAATATTACAATTAATGTACCCCATAGGAACAGTTGTCATTAGTATACTTTAGCAAAATTATGACTCTGAACGCCTCCAGTTTCATTGGAAAAGAAATTAAGATGAAGCTGTTGCGTATTTTTTTAAACATCTATTGGCTAAAGTAAAATATTGTTTTAAATGTTTCCTGTTTTTATTGTAAAACATTATACTTAGAATATTTACACTCAACGACACGATCCAATATTTATTTATTTATTTAAAAACTTTATTGCACAAAAAAAGTACAAAAGGTGGACTTAATGCTAGGAGCATTCTCTACCAGTCAACCGTTGGGACATGCAGATAGTACGTTTATGGGTGCGGTAACAGTAAAAATGTGAGTATGGATAACAACAAAATTAATAATCATAAATAGCAGAAAATTACACACGAGATTAGAATATTCATACATAAGTTCATGATAAATAAATATAATAATTAAACAATATAATATAAATAAATAAATAAATATATATATATAATTTAGAAATTCCCTTAGTGAGGGATTGTCGAGTTTCGGTGGGCAGAGCGTTCCAAAGCCGGATGGCTTGCACAGTGAAAGACTTGGAGAAGAACTCAGTATGATGTCGAGGAATGCCTAAGCTGAGATTGTCTGAGGAGCGAAGATATATAATACTCACTGACACGATTTATCAGGAACAAACATGGTCAAAAGCAGATTATATATTACTACTTGTTTATCGCACAATACGAAATTATACGAAAGAACTAAGCAGACAAACTACGAAATTTTAACAATACAAAATTTAAATTCTACAATTACTTGTTTAAACCAACAAGAATGCAAGTAAACTGTATTAAAAGAAACATGTTTACGTAACTCTGAGGTCATCTAGCACAAATCACGTGTCACCTAATGTCTTATTCTAGTCCTGTTGTCAAATTTATAGTTCCGACGTGACGAAAGGCTTCCAATTGACAAAATCTACACTTATATTATAAAGCTGAAGAGTATGTCTGTTTGAACGCGTTAATATCAGGAGTTACTGGATGGTATTATAAAAAAAAAAAAAAAAATGCGCCAGACAATCACACCAATCACCTGGTCTCAATCTAAGGTTTTTCCTTGTACTATGAGCACCAGACGACGGATACTAACTGGGGGCGTCATCCCAGCACACCCAGACCCAAGTCAATTTAGAAAAGTTCGTTTTCCAAATTGACCCGACCGGGAATCGAACCCGGGACCTTTCGCGCTTTGGCCGACTACCTTAGCCACTACGCCACCGAGGTCGTCAAATTGATTCAATATGTTTGTATTGTATAGTCCATTTATCAAGGAAGACTTTATAATATCACTCTGCGACGAATAATGGTAAGAATCATTGGGTATTGTGGAAAAGACGGCAATAGTTCCCATGCAAAACCGCATTGAGCCGCTAGTAAATTGAATAAATAGAGATTGGACTACATCACTCTGATTCTGTGATATGTAGCTAAAGCAGTTGCGTTCGACGTTAGGAGGTGTCGTACCACAACACCCAGACTCAAATCAACGGAACTTATAAATTATCTGTTACAGAACCGATAAGCATAGATGTCATGAAATGGATCGCGCCTTGACAAGTAAAGCATAGGAATCATATGAAGTGGTTTTCTTTCATTCATTCTTTCTTTCTTTATAAAACTATATTTATAATTCATCCACTGGTTCTTTTAGAAAAAATATTAAACAGAAGAGATTTAATGATGCGACTATTACGATGTTGATTTTCTTAAGTTAATCTCTCAAGAATTAAATAATATACACTTTTGTTCGCAAACCAGTTTTAATGCAACCTCATCTGTCTTTAAATTATCCTAAGAAAAAAATATAATGTTAAAAAAATGCGATATTCTTTTGTTTTTTCTCTTGCCTTTTTTGCTTTTTATTTTGTTTAATATCTTCGTTTGGGTAAATATTTTATCATTGACTCTTTTAATTTAACCACTACCTACCAATTTAACCTTACCAATATTTATTGCATATAGTCCACCTACGCAACAGGTGTACTTACGGTCTTTTCTTAAAAATAAATTTCATAATTCAAGATTAATTGACAAATAAACAATTAAATTTTACTTTAATTTTAAATAAATATCTAATCATTAAATTTAAATAGTTATTATATTTTCAAGCCAACACTTCAATTCAAACCGACGTTGTTGCAATATTTACTAGCTGTAAAGATAAGTTTCATTTATAGCCAGTATTATAAAATAAGTACTAGATTGTTAATGGAGCGATTCTAATTCTATACATCTATCACTGTATTGCTTAGCGTAACAAAGTAAACTGCATTTAATTCAATGTATATATGTGGAACGAAGATGGCGTTACTTATCAGAGGGTCCCAATCTGTAGGAAGAAATAATATGCTTCACTTGATAGTTATTAATTGCTTCATAATGTACAGTACAGGTGATTATGATAAAATTAACTCTAGACCCCGTTCAAGCTCTGCAATATGAGAAAGAACAATAATCGTAACTAGTTACCTTAAAACGTTTAACTTAACCCCTCAATTTTGTACATTCGATATTTTTTTTAATAATTCCTTTGTTTGTTAGAAATAAAAAATGTACCAATCTAACCGAGAGAACACAGTTCAAATCGATTCAGCAGTTTAAGGATTACTTCCTAAAACAAACAACAGATTTTTTTTACCTACTTTAAAGATGAAGGAGCTTTTGAACTTGACTGTTTTTTTTTGTAAATATCTCGACTAACGATTTTTGTGTAAATACAACGTCCAATTCAAGAGTTTTCACATTGGACGATGATTACCTGAAAACATTAGTAATGGTTTTTATTAGTGAGCGGATTGCATGGACTTAGTATAATATTAGGTCCATGGCGGATTGATACTATAAATAATGGAAATTATCTGTTAAAACCAAAAGAGTTTTCCAAATTAGTTTTTATATATTTTGTATTTCAATCCAAACTGTATTTTTGTTACTTTGTATTATTTTCTTCTTACTATCTCAGAAACACTTACCTACCATCACTCCTTAAACTTTGAAAACTATATATCAGGGACTCTTTGGGTAATAAGTTTCAGTACCTTTATATTGCATTAAGGAAAAACTAGACTTACGATGCCTATCAAACTGTTTGCATACTTTAGTTATGTAACTAAAATCCTATCTCAGCAATACAAAACGTAATTTATGATTCAAAGCAATTGCCTGTCTATTAAATTATCTTCCTTTAATATCGTTTGAGATTGCAATATTTGATTATTTACTATTTCTATTATGAGTAAGAACACTTTTTTTGTGTTTCTCTTAGTTGTTAAATAGATTAATGAACGTTTGAATTTCTTTGATCTTTTTTATTCCTTGTTCATAAAAATATTTATCTATACTAATAATATAAAGACGAAAGATTTGTTTGTTTGTAATGAATAGGCTCCGAAACTACTGGACCGATTTCAAAAATTCTTTCACCGTTGGGAAGCTACACTATCTTCGGGTAACATAGGTTATAATTTATTTTCAATAAAATTAGGGATCCTTACTAAAACTCCAATAATGTAACCCAAGGTGACCTGAAAAATTCCTTTCATCGCGTGCGCTGCGAAGACTATTGATGATAGAACAAAAATATGTACTACGACTTTGCAGAACTTATCATTATCTACAAAAAGTGTCGCGACAGCATATGTCTAAATATTATAGTTATGTCACAGTAAGCGGTTTTTAATCAAAAAAGTCTATTAATATGCCGCCGCTTGAAAAGGTTCTTTATTTGTACCTTGGTATTAATCCTTATCAAAATAAATGACTTTATATTCAAGACGGCTTTGAATTTTCAGTCAAATATGAAGCCATTTCAAAAGTGTTATTTTAATAACTACATCATACAAACAGATTAAAATTTAATTCTAATCAATTTCTCACCGCTACCATTAACCATAACTGGCCGTACGACCCAAAGGTTGACTGGTAGATAATGCTCCTTGCGTTAAATCCACCATTTGTGTTCTAAATATCTGTGCAATTTAATTTACAAATAAATAATTATGACACCCTTAATTTTTATCAACGGCACTTGCATTTATTACAGCAAGTACAGTTGCGAAAATAAGGAAGGAAGTGAAATTGTTACAAAATGTTTGCGTAAATGACTCGTGTAAAGTGATATTAGTAATAACAGATTAATTAAAATTCTCACGCGGATGTATGGGATTGTATGAACGGAACTTCACAACACGCGACACCTAAATTCCTTTATTTGGATCATACTTCACTCATATGTGTCAAACTGTTACCACGTCACCGAAAATAAGTGGCCTTAATACTTAACACTGGAGGACAAAATATGTGGCCGTCATTTTACCGTTTTTTAAATATTATATACCTATTTTAATTTCTCATATAAAAAGGTATTTGATTTCAGTGGAATCAATAAAGTGTTAGATTTTTACAATGTTTTATAGTGCACTAGCTGTGCCCGCGACTTCGTTCGCGTGGGCTACATCTTTTCATGGTCGGTTTTACCCCTTTCTCCCCTAATATTAAAAAAAAAGTAGTCTATATTTTAATCCAAGTTTCGAGCTATATTTGTGCTAAATTTCATATCTCTAACTTCAAAAATAAACATTTTTCCATATAAACTTTCAAAGGTGGTATTACCCTCATCCCCCCCTTATTTTCTAATTAAAAGTAACCTATGTCCGTTCTTGAGATTCAACGTATATCTATACCAAATTTTATCAAAATCGGTTGAGAGGTTTAAGCAGGAAAGCGTAACCGACAGACAGACAGACAGACAGAGTTACTTTCGCATTTATAATATTAGTAGGGATTACACCACATTAGCGAACTTTGGACATTTTTAACGGACTTCAAAAAAGAGGAGGAGGGTCTCCATTCGACCGTATATATTTTTTTAGAGAAACAGAAGAATTTCGTCTCCCCTTGTGATATGTGCTATACTCGTATATACAATATAGTCTTGTTCATATTTTTTTACACCATAAAAACATAAGATCATAACGCTTAAAATAAAAATTAAAGGATAACTATTTTCTTTTTCAGTCGTTTAAAATAAAATACTCAAAAACGATAAGATTAATTATCTACAATATAAAATAAATGAAATGGGCTTAATCTATTGGTTTGGGCCTATTTAATCGAGCATCAAACAATCCTAACCTTACCTAACCAAAATAACAGGTTGGGCACAAATAAGTGAGCTACTTAGGCTTGGGTGACAAGTGGCTCAGTCAGTATTTCTGACACCCAAATGAGTAAAATGTGCCTGTGATATTATTTTTCAAATAAAATGGATACTCACACAAAATGAGATCATGATATGTTTTACATATCACCATTCATCATTAATTACGGAAATTACTTAACGTAACGATATTCCAAAGAAAACTATTAACCAATGTAACTAACACGCTATTATAGGCATCAATCACAGTAATGATCAGGAATGGACTACCATTTCATTAAAAAAGCAAACCAATAATTTCACATAGTTGTACACATAAATTATTAAAGAAGCCTTAGTTATTACTAAGGCTTCTTTTATTTAAGAAAAAAAAATCTTACAAAATCCTGTAATCCACGTGAACGAAGTCGCGGGCTATTCTAGTTTAGTATCCGATCTACTCGATCGGAAAAGAGATGACACTTTAGAACTCTTAACATTAAAATGACTTAAGTCCTATCTCTTTGTAAGCACGTGTTATTTCAATACGTATCTAAACACAGAATTATCCAACAGCACATAACTCGTTACTAATGTCTTAACAAATGCTGCAGTAATGTTTTACAAACCGAGAACAATTTAGTAGTTACGTAATGAGAAGAAATACTAAACTAGATTTCGCATGGGGAGATGGACAGAATGAGGCGCATAGAATATTATATAAAAACGGGTTTTTTTAAATGGATAGTTTTATTATAGAATTAAGAGATTTATTTAAAAGAGGTAGGGCAAAGCGATTTATCGCTCGAACTGGAGCAGCCCGACTGGTGAATGAAATACCTCTACCTTAAAGAAGACGGCAGCTAAATAACAATCCCTTCTGTGTTGTTGTGTTCCTTCGTGAAAGGAAGGTTTCCAGAGCTCCTGGGGGGTGCTACATTAGTAGCAGGGGTCAAGCCTTCAAGGTGAGGGCGACAAGTCCAGTAACATATTTATTATGCTGTACTTGTCACCCTTAACCCTCATTACCACTTAACATCAGGTGGGATGAGGTCAATCTTAAAAACATCACATACATTAATCTGATTCTGCAGTAAGTAAAAATTATGTTACAAATATCACACAACAACTACAGTACCGCAAAAACCAACCCCAAGACAACATAAAAAAGTTCGTTTTCCATATAAACCCGACTGAGAATCGAATCCGGACCATATGACGTGACTTCGAAATCCGGTCCGCTTGCCTCTCATTTACTTACTATATTTAATCCGACCTCAGTATTTGCTATATTTATAGCGTTACCTAACTGGAAAGTGAATGAATATTCCACTCGCTCTGTAGTTCTCTGGGTTTACAACTGAGAGCAATTCTTACAATTCTGTGTAAAAACCAGCCCGTCTTGTAAGCATCTGGTCGTTTCCTTTCGTTCCCACATTTCTTAGTAAGTATGTTAAGCGTATGTAAATACTAGTTACTTTGGTTACCTACATAGCATATAAGTACATAGCGAGCTAATTGGTTTAGAATGGCTAACAAGGATACTCACTGTATTTAAAATAGATTTAAAACAATTTACGAAAAATTGACGTCGCACAAAATTCTTAACGCATTGTAAAATGAAGTTGACATAATAAAAGAAACCATTTTGTCTTTTATTTGGTAGTTTAACTGTTGGACCAAACATAAATATTTAATCATCTACCCTATCGCTATATCAACAGGGTATATTTGTATTAAGAAAAAATAATGGTATTTATAACCATACGATATTATGCTAGTAGTAAAAATCTCGGTACTTGAAACTTTTAAAGTGTTTTTGTCGACCTTATTTTCTAAAAATCATTAACTTCTGGATATTTTCCTTGATTTTGAACAAACTTTACTTAATATACAATAATTTAAAGTTTGAACAAAAAAATGGAAAAAGGTTTTTATTTACGTGTCAAAACAGTATGTACCTAGCTCATCGTGTGTAAGTACGAGTACTTACTTTTTGCACAAACATAAATTACGAATTTATGATCTGCAAAGATGTACACTCATCGTCTATTCTTGTATTAACATGCGCAAAAAAACTAGCACATTTTTTTGCCGAGAACGGTACAGTAAGCAAGTCAGACAACACGTTGGACTTTATACCGCACTTATTTCGCTGGAATAAGAACTGAAATCGAACTTCTAATTTTTCTCTTGATTTTCTACTTACTGTATTAAGCATAATGATGTGTTTTGTCCTGGTTGCAAGATTTGCAAACAATCATCTAATTACGTAAAGGAAATAGCTTTAGATGTACATACATCAAAGAGATAATTTGGGCCTAGCTTATTTAATGTACAGGTATAAATTAACAAATCGTTTACTAATTAAATAAGTTGTTATTTTTTAATTGGATTTTATTCTACAATTATCATAAATACCTATTCGTTTTTTAATAAAATACTATTGTGTGCAGGGTTCAAATTCATATTTCATTTTTCATTAAGCAAATAAGGTTTGTATTGGAGCTAAATAACAGTTGATTTTGTTATTAAACGGTCAGCATCTTCAGTTTGCAACTCAGTACCTTGTCACATTACGTTGATTGGGTATCCGACTACTTATTTAATTTGACAGGTGACAATGTCAGTACATTGTCACCTGTTGCCTGAGCTCTATACAAAGTAATAAAGCTGTCAGAACAGTTCTTTTTTATTTTATTATAAATCTATACCTACTTATATGTTTTAAGAGGGAGCATTTGTATTTTGGTTCATTATAAAAACCACCTACAGGGCCATTGTCAATATTATAACATTAATAGAATTCTACATTATACCTAAGAGTCATGACATACTTTTTATCATAAAATAGTACATACACCAAAATATAATGTTTTTGCCTACTTGTGTGTTATTTATTGTTACGGGGCTTTAATTGATAGGTAGCTGATGTAACAAGGAGTAACTTCAGCTATTTTTATTAAAGAAAAATCTTTAAATAAATTCATAATCCTTTAGTCAACCCGAACGAAATCGTGGGCACAGCTTTTTTTATATTACACTTCAAGATTGACCTCATCCCACCTGATGTTAAGCGGTAATAAGTTCCTTTTTTTTTTTTTTTTTTATCGGGGAGAAATGCGTGACGCACCGTACCGCCACCCGAGGGAGAGTGACGGCGTGTGTGGGACTCTCCTGCCCTGAAAAGGGCAGGACTACCCACTAAAACTCCCCGGCGGACCTCATCGCCTTAGTGGCGGTGTTGTGGGAAATTGACTAAGCCTTTCCATCCACAACACCGCCGGCGGAATGGCTGCTTACGCGGCCCCGACATTTCCCCCCTGGGTGGCCGGGGGGGAAAGCGGGAATGGCCGATCCACTGAACCATCCCCGCCTCGCACTGGAGACCGTGGGTGCAATGCCGACTGGGGTGCCCTCACACTCCCAGTCAGCCGGTCTCCATGCGGAAGAACAGCGCGGTCGTAGAGCCGCCGCGCCCTGCCTCTTCTGCGCCTTCTAATCGCTGGGGAGAACGGGTCGTCTTCCCTTTCACGTTCTGCCTCCTCCTTCTGCGAAATGACGTTTTTGCAGAAGGAGGCAACTGCTGCCCAAGCCACCTCGCTCCGAAGCATGGCTTGGACGATGTTTGGGAGGGAGATATTTACCCCTATTATAGCCGCTAGGGCGGCTCTCTGAACTGACCACGACGGACAGATAACTAATGTGTGCTCCGCCGTGTCGTCTTCCGTTCCACAGTGGGCGCACACAGGTGTCTCTTCGCGCCCTATTCGGTGCAGGTACCTCCGGAAACAACCGTGTCCGGACAGCACCTGTACCAATCGATATGAGAGGAACCCATGCTTCCTCTCTAGCCAGCCCTCGAAAACAGGGCTAAGTGCCTCCAGCGTCCATTGGCCGTATGGTGACTCCGCCAAATTTTGTGCCCAGGCGACGCGAAGGTTCTCTTTCGCTTCGCGCTGGACTCTCGCCTGGTCTTCGGGGTAAAATTGGACCCCTGCCAATCTTTTGTCCGCTTGCCAGCGGTAAACCAACGCTAGGGCTTGGGCCTCTAAGTCCCAAGGTGGCGTCTCCGCCAAGACGCACGCGACCGCATGACTGACGGTGCGGTACGAGCGAGACACTCTCTGCGCTATAGCTCGCTGTGGTCGCCTGAGGTTCGCCGCATTCTCCCTTTTGTTGAGAGAGTCAGCCCATATCGGTGCCCCATAAAGGGCCATACTCTTTAGAATGCCGGCATAAAGTCGCCGGCATTTGGCCCTTGGACCGCCCAGATTTGGAAGCAGCCATCCAAGGCCGTCTGCGGCCTTCAGGAGACGCGACGACAATTCGCTATATATAATAATATAATAAGTTCCTAGCTTAAGGGCAACAAGCGGAGAATAATAAATCTGTTACTGGACTTGTCGCCCTTACCTTGAAGGCTTGACACCTGCTACTAATGTAGCACCCTCCAAGAGCTCTGAAAACCTTATTCACACTCAGAAACACAACAACACAGAAGTGATAGTTATTTGGCTGCGGTCTTCTGTAAGGTGGAATTAATTCACCACTCGGGCTGCTCCAGTTCGAGCGATAAATTGCTATGCCCTACCTCTCGTGATAGCTAGTTTACACTAGACTCAAAGATCACCTTGGTGATGGCTGAGAACAGTGTACAAATATTGGAACTAAAACGCAGGCACATCTGACTTTGACAAATTAACGCAACCATTTTCGAAAATTCGAACTCCACACACGCAACTCCGAACTAACTGTCCGTTACAAAGCACCCCATTCACTATCTCGCTGCGACCTTCATCAGGTCATCGCACCGCTCTACGATGGACACATTACTATGTAATAGCATAAAGTATAGTAGGCGAGAGAGCAGTGAACCAACTACCAACTAAATCTCATCTATCTAAATATATAAAAGGAGAAACTGACTGACTGACTGACATTTCAATGCACAGACTAAACGGCTAAACGTAAGCACTTGAAATATGGAAGGGACGTAGTTTGAGTACCGTAGAGGTGCACTAAGACAGGAATTCCCGAAATACCCACGGGAACGGGAATTAGCGGGAAAATCCTTTTGTATGTACAATCTAAAACGCTTAAGTTAGACGCTTGAAATTTGGCATCCTGCATTAGTGGGGAGGTAGTTTAGAACCAGGAAAAAGATACTTTTTATTATTATTTTTTTAATATCTGCTCATTTATTGCCTCTAAGGCTTAACGAAGTTCGCTGGAACCGCTAATATTTTGATAGTTTCACACAAACGGGGCAAACAAGAAAGATATGTAAAAGAAAACAATTTTATGTGGATACCACTAACATTTTTTAAAGTTGAAATAATGTTTTATTTTAGCAAGTTAGCTATTTGTCACTCTGATTGATTTTTATCTTGACGTAAATACACTACTGAACAAAACAAATCTTCGACATTATTTACGTCTTACTTTTGCGTTTTTATTTAAAAACTTTAATTCAATTGTTAAAAATTCAGCTGTCGTATAATATGTTAAGCTTGAATAATTTAAAATTAAGCAACATAAATAAGGGGTGAGAGTTTTCCACTTCCCCAAATCTCAGTGATATAGGTGACGTAGAATCAAATATGACTGTAAAACCAATTTCTGAAAATGTTCCGTGCAACAAAGAGTATCTATCATTCTAATAATATTGTAATATTTATTTTTTATTATCTTTATTGCACAAACTATGTGCATCAACATACTTTATGGCATCCTTTATTAGGACCAAACCAAAATGCTGCGAATAGAATGATAAAGCGTCAATGCCCCCATCAAAACCCTAAGATGTTTTAAAAAAAACTCAAAGATGATTCCAATCGAAGATCAAAACAACTAATTAAATTTGCATGAACACGCTGTCTTAGTACAGGCTTTGCTCTAATCTCACTATCACCTCACTGCATTCATCCACACTGTGGCAAGAATAAGTAGCATGTAACGTTTTAGCAATCCCTAAATTGTTTCGATAGGCTTATGAAAACGAACGGACCGTAAGTGTTCCGTTACATATATGCATGTATAAATAATGAAATGCTAATGGTCTTACAGGCTTTCGTCAAAAGGGTCAAAGTCAGGCCTGCTCGATGATTCTTGCGTAACAAATCTTTGATAGATGCAGGTTTCACCAGACACTAATGATCGGTTACTGAACGGAGTTTCTATATGAAAACGTTTCAAAATTAATCTGAGCCGAAATAATGTCTAATTATTGGTTCCGATATTTGAAAAACGATACATTCTAGTTACAGATAGTAATAAATTATACGAGGCATATGCTAAATACGACAGACGGACGACTGATGACAGCTGTCTGGAACAGTATTATTTAACGACTCGTAGTCGGTTGGACTGACGACATCGTCAGATGTGCGGGGAGCCGCTGGATGCAGATAGCGCAGGACCGCGCGTTGTGGCGTAGGGGAGGCCTATGTCCAGCAGTGGACAAAAAGAGGCTGATGGATGGATGATGAGTCGGTTGGAGAAACGGAGTCCTTTCATTCATTTTTGACACATTACGAATCATAAAATATTGGAATTCGGCATAAAACGATGACCGCCATCATTATTAGCCTGTTATCTATTGGTAGGCAAAGGCCATTCAAACTATTTTTTTCAATTATTACTAAAACAGAGTTTAATTATAAAATGGAAATTATGAATTCTCGAGAGCATGTCCTTTATTATATTCTTAACATCAATGCATGAAATATGGTTATCTTTTCTATATTAATACTGTTTACGTGTATGAGTAACAATTTCCAAAGATGCAGACACTAGCCCGTTTAAGCATAACTGTCCTGCGGCTTTGCTGCCTTAAACCAACTTAAAAAAATGGAGAAGGTTCTCAATTGAACGGTATATATTTCTTGGTGTGTTCGCGGATAACTTCATGGCTTATGAACCGATTTTGAATTTTTGTTTTCATTGGAATGGTAATATCCCAAGTGCGGTACCATTAAGAGAGGCAGGGCAAAGCGATTTATCGCTCGAACTGGAGCAGCCCGACTGGTGTAATACCTCCACCTTACAGAAGACCGCAGCCAAATAACAATCACTCCGGTGTTGTTGTGTTCCTGCGTGTGAGTTAGGTTTCCAGAGCTCTTGGGGGTGCTACATTAGTAGCAGGGGTCAAGCCTTCAAGGTAAGTGCGACAAGTCTAGTAACAGTTTTACTATGCTTTACTTTTCGCCCTTAAGCTAGGAACTCATTACCACTTAACACCAGGTGGGATGAGGTCAATCTTGGAGTGCATTATAAAAAAAAAAACATGTTAAGGAGACAAGGGTGCAATAAATTTTAATCTGCATTCAGCATTCATTTTCCAAGTGACTTGTCACGTACCTAGGCAATTTGCTTTAGACTTGATTGTGCTTTGAGAATGCATTATGAGTACTGACTGATTGCCTTCCACGAAATCTTTTGAAATTTTATAAATTTTGATGCTGCATTGGCAGCAATATGTTTAGTTTAACATCAAAATTTAATTCGCCCAGTTAATTAACTGCGATACATTACTTAGCCTGTCTATATAGATTATACAAGATAGCTAAAGTTGATAATCAAGATTTAGGTAATAGTTTTAACAGAGCGTAATTGATAAATTGTATAATTAGTGTAAAACTGATGGATGGAATTGTAATTGATGGAGTAGCTTACGTTGGAATACCAGTTTGAAATCATTTAAGTCTGCCTTATTTTATTTTAGACTAGCTGTGCCCGCGACTTGTATGGACAGTTCTAAATCCTGTAGTCGAGTCGCATGGATGATATTGAATTCTTTTTTTTCTAAAATTAAAATTATTAGCTGTTTTTAATGCGGTTTATGCAACAGATATATAAGCGTTAATGATTTAACAGCAAAGGTTCCAAAGTACTGAACATACATAGATATTACATAACATTCGTACAGAAAGGCCGAAAAAACCATCAGTCATCCCTGTCAAGCCGAGGCGAGTAGTATCTTTTAAAACTAAAAATTTGCATATTGCTTATTTGTTTTTTTTTTTATTTTTTTTTATATTGCACTTCAAGATTGACCTCATCCCACCTGATGTTAAGTGGTAATGAGGTCCTAGCATAAGGGTGACAATTACAGCATAATAAATCTGTTACTGGACTTGTCGCCCGTACCTTGAAGGCTTGACCCCTGCTACTAATGTAGCACCCCCCAGGAGCTCTGGAAACCTTACTCACACGCAGAAACACAACAACACAGAAGTGATTGTTATTTGGCTGCGGTCTTCTGTAAGGTGGAGGTATTTCACCAGTCGGGCTGCTCAAGTTCTAGCGATAAATCGCTATGCCTTACCTCTCTTGTTATGGTTCACACAAAAGCTACTGAATCAGAATGGAGCAAAATCGTAGCGAACGTTGGACTCAATAAATTATCGAAATCCGGTTCATAAGCTAGAATACATATATTTGGATTTAAGAGAGGTAGGGCACAGCGATTTATCGCTCGAACAGGAGCAGCCCGTCTGGTGAAATTTACCTTACAGAAGACCGCAGCCAAATAACAATTACTTCTCTGTTGCTGTGTTCCTGCGTGTGTTGTCCAATATTTATATTTATTTATGCTAGGACCGCATTACCACTTAACATCAGGTGGGATGTGTTCAATCTTGAAGAAAAAAAATGTGGGATATGGACGTATCCGAATGTGTTGAATGTGTGTACAAATATCCGAACAGTGTAAGTGATAGAAAATGATGAGTGAAAGAGTAAGAAGATGATCAGAAGACGGTGCATTTTGGCAGACGACGTACGACGAAGAAGACGATTGTGTGTGTTTTATAATTTATTTATTTATGTGATTTACTAAATATATTTGATATTACTATAAATTGCTCTCATTACTGACCCGCTACATCTATGTATTAAGAAACACATCTTAAACCCCGTAGTTAAACTACACAGATTAGCTACTAAAAGTAAGATTCGGGATATATACCGAAATGACGTGAAATAAAATATTGCTAGTTCTAATCAGGTACAAATAAGTCCGATAGGTGTGATAATCGGAAATATGTGTTTTATTTTTGTAAAAACTACAAGTCATTTGCTTCGAATGACTGACTTTAAAACATTTGAAAGTCTTGATTAAAGCGGCAAGCCTTAAAGATAACTTTATGATTAAAAGTTACGAAATGCATTGTTCAAGCGAAAACTGAAATCGTAATGTGACACGCTTTTGATACCATTTATGAGTCTAAGGTGAATTCGCAAGGTCAGCCAATTGACATGTACTAATATCAAATTGGGAAATAGTATTACAATACTCATTCAATCTAGGATTGAACCTAGATTGAATGAGTCTTGTAATACTATCAGCTTACTTGCATTATTTTAATCAGAACACTAAATTTTTTTTAATTCTGTGGTAAGTAGCTAGAGCGCTTGTGTTACAGAAATCAGAAATAACGACGGTACCACAACACCCAGACCCGAGCCAATACAGAAATGTTCGTTTTCCATATTGACCCAACCGGGGATCGAGCCCGAAACCTCAGAGATGGCGTGACGCCAAAGCCCGGCACGCTCGCCTCTTGGCTACGGAGGTCGCAGTGTTAAACAAACGTAGAAATGTATAATTCTTACTGAATATAAGTCAGACTTGCAGAACAAGTATTCCTTAATATTCTCCCAGGCTCTAGGTATATAAACTAAACTTAGGTAAAAGATTTCTTACTTGGGTTAAATGAAGAAACATGAACGCTTTCTCATTTGAATTCAGGCTCATAAACCATGTTACTATCTAGAATGTGCGCTTGATAAACTAACTTCACATATAGTGTGTATATGTCATACATAAAAGACAGATTTATTATTCGGAAATCTGTTAAGTTGTCGGTCAATTCTCCATAGCCGACAGGGCAACCGGCATTTCCAGTTGGGCCAATATGAAAAAGGAACTTTTCAATTATGTCTCGGGTTGGGATTGTCGTAGTATCGTCGTTGTTTGTAATTTATATAAAAAATCCTTTACCTACTTACCACAGAATCCGAGAAATGCATGTGATGGTGTCCGATTTTTATTATTTAAATATAATTTATATTGGTTACAAATGTAACAGGACGTGTTGAATTGAAACTTTTGTGTACATATCTAAAAGATTTAAGCAAACTAAAATGAAGAGACAAAGATATAAAATGAAAACTGGAGGTGGTAGTTTTTAAATTGATTATATGCTTTAACTTGTATGCAAATTTAGATTCTACAATAAAATTTATCTGATTTTATCCCAGCTCGCTAATTTTTCACGTTTCATGTCTTTTGGGCAAATGAATAACAATATTGAAACATTGACTTTAGTCGGCTAAACTTATTTACTGATTTATTTAGATTTTTACAAAAAAAAGTGCTCAAACGGAGATTTCTACTAATACTTCGAAAATAAATAATCGTTAATACATACATACACAGTTACTAATACATATATAGGTATACCGAGTAAAGAAAAATAAGAAATTCACAAAAAAAAACATATTTGAAAGATGTAACAATAAGGTCAGCCTCAGCATGAGCTGCTACATCAATGAGGAGCAACATCGCTGTTATGCTTATATTCATAGCAAAAAGGCTTTGGATTGGCTTTTGATTTGATTACTTAGAACTTATGTACTCAAAAGTAAAAACGCACCTTAAATATAACCGCACACATTATTTTCCTAAATTAATATTTTAGAGCCCTCATTGGAAAAATCAGAAATCAGAACACAGGTTCTGATTTCTGATTTTTCCAATGTCTGTCTAAATTATTAAAATGTGTTAGTCTGTACTAAAGAACTACCAAAACTCGGAGAAGCTTGACTTTGTCAAAATGTCAGTGAATTAGGCAAACCTGATCAATTTTTCATCCGATTGAGGATAACATTTTTTTATCATCACTGTTATAAAATTGTATTCGTTACATAGAAGGGGAAGTCATGTGAAAATTCACGCTTGTAACGCCAAATTGATTTACACTGGTATAAAAACATGTTATAGTTTTGGGCACGTCATTCAAAAACCGTTTTTGTCTGCGTTTGCTGTTTTTTAAACCAGATAAACATTTTGGACAGATACATATATATATATTTTTTATAGCACGTCATACAATTGACTAAGGACTTAAGTTGTGTAATTAAATATTTAACCGAAATTATGTTTAAATAAGTTGATATTTAACTCAAACTTCAGTTTATTTAAAATAAAATTCCTATCAATCATAATATAACATATTTCGTTGCAATAATGCATAACGTTGATAATAATGCATTATTAATATTCATCTATCGATTCTTGGCGATGAATATGCAGAAATCGGAAATCCGACAATAATCCCCGCTTACAACGAAGACGCATCGATCCAATTGCGATTAAGTAAATAGGTAAACAAGATCATCTTGGATTAAAAAAAAATATAAATTAGCACACACACAGTGATCGCGGTGTGAGTACTGGCGAAAGTGTTTGCAACATTGATCTACGAAGCTACTTGCTCGAGGTATATAACCAGAGAGCGGTGTTGTGGCTTTACACTCCGGCGCAACATTCGCTGAACTAACGTGCAAGGCGAACATGAAGCTATTGGTTAGTAAGCAAATACATTTTGGAGTGCAGTGGAATCGAAAAAGTGATACAGTGATCCTATTTTGAATTAATATTAATAAATCAATCTCAAAATGTATCGAAGAAAAATTTCAGAATGAATTCCCTCAAAATTATACCCCTTGTAGGATAATGGATCCTGCTTGAAAGGATATCTCCCCATCTAAGAAAGATACTATCTATTGTAAATTACTTCCTTAAGGTTTAATCTTCTTTATTTGTTTCAGAGGTCGTCTTTAATCCTGGCCGTGGCTATAAGCCTGGCCACGGCAGAGGAGAAGGCGGAGAACACAAAGGCTGAAGAGACAAAGTCGGTCGACGAGAAGAAGCAAGACAAACGAGGACTGTCCGATTTCGGGTACGGCGATTTCGGCGGTCACGGCGACTTTGGCGGACATGACTTCGGGCATCAAGAACACGGAGGATATGAGAGCCTGGGCCACCACGAAGAACACGTGAAGACAGTCACTGTTGTCAAGAAAGTGCCCGTCCCGTATCCGGTCGAGAAACACATCCCCGTGCCCGTAGAGAAACATGTGCCTGTTCCTGTGAAAGTGCCGGTACCCCATCCGTACCCAGTCGTGAAAACCGTACACTTCCCCGTCAAGGAGTACATCAAAGTACCCGAGTACATTCCTAAACCCTACCCTGTGACCAAACACGTACCGGTTCCAGTCAAAGTGCACGTCGACAGGCCCGTTCCAGTCAAGGTCTACGAGAACGTACCTTACCCAGTGGAGAAGCACATTCCATACCCTGTAAAGGTGCCAGTACCCCACCCCTACCCTGTAGAGAAGACCGTACACTACCCCGTCAAGGTTCCAGTGAAAGTGCCAGTTCCTTACCCCGTGGAGAAGATCATCCACTACCCCGTCAAGGTGCATGTCGACAACCCAGTCCCCGTCCACGTAGAGAAGCCAGTGCCAGTCCCAGTGGAGAAACCAGTGCCCTACCCAGTGGAGAAGCCAGTGCCTTACCCCGTCAAGGTACACGTTGACAACCCAGTCCCCGTGCACGTCGAGAAGCCCGTGCCTTACCCCGTAAAGGTCCCAGTTCCAGCGCCCTACCCGGTCGAGAAGGTCATTCCCTACCCAGTGGAGAAGAAAGTGCCTGTCCCCGTAAAGGTGCCAGTCGATAGGCCTATTCCAGTACACATTGAGAAGCACGTGCCATACCATGTGGAGAAACACGTGCCTTACCCCGTAAAGGTGCATGTGCCGGTCTACCACCATGAAGAGAAGCACGAAATCCCCCACCACATTGAACATCACGAGCACGTCAGCTTGGGCCATGGACACGAAGAACTCGGCGGCTACGAAGGTGGACACGAGGAGTACCACCACTAACAGAACTGATCTCTCCACTATTTAGCTTTAAATGTTACGTTTTTTTAGTTCCGCTAAGTATTGTTCTATTTTTACGACTGGTTTGTACGTGTGAAAATGTAAATAGTAAACGAAAGTATTAAAAGAGTGATAAAGTGAAATTTCATGTTTTTGACATCTTCCCCATGAAACACCAAATCCTGCATTTAAGAAAACATTTTATATGACCTTGTTCGTAAGTACATAACATCGAAAGAAGGAAACATTGAAATGAATTATAACATGATCTTGCAAGTCTGTGAACATTAAACACACTACAATGATTGCAAAACAAGGTAAAAGCTATAAATCATAGACTTAACTCTGCAAGAGATAAACATTGTTAAGAATTACATTTCTCTTTCACAATCTGCAATAAGAGCAGAAATTTGCTCATTACATCTAATTTGACCTAATTATTTCAAATGCATGAAAATTCAAAATGGAATTTGCTTAAGTATTTGCAAAAGTTCTAATAAAAAAAAAATACTTAGAGTCATAAAAAATGATCTCCCGGGACAGAAAATTTAAAAAATGGCTAAGGAAGTAATCTTAGAAATTCACTTTAAAATCATCATGTGACGTCACAGGAAGACATAGTACGCAATTTCGTAATGTTGGTCAGTGAATTCGTAATGCCGTATTTCGCAATGACCCTTAAAGCATCGAATCAGAATTATGCTAAGTAACATAAATTAATTTTCTCGTAATAATATGGACGCCGAGGAAATCTCGAGAGCCTGCACCAGTTACGCAACTACCTTACATAAGTGCGAGCAAGCTAACGGCCTCATCTAGTGGTAATATGACGCACACAACATATCAATTACTAAAGTCCGAAATGTGCCATCTTTATGCAATTTTGTGAGACTTGCCCGCGGAAGCGTATCACCAAAGGCCAAATTTCATAAACGCTGCGTAATGTTGTGGGTAAATACTATAGAGATTACATTCATCGGCTGGCAAGTGTGAGATTTTTCGTAACACTAATTCAGTTTATGAGTATTACCAAGTACACAACAGAACTATAGACGATAGTATCGTGTTCATAATGAGAGCACCGATTATAAGAATTTAGAAGATATCTCTCATTTTTTATACTTTTTACCATGTATACAGTATCAAAAGCTAACTTAATGCCTAGTGGGTTTAATTACCAACCAAATATAATAATAATAATAATAATATAATAATAATAATAAAATTTATTTTCTTCCACAAAACTGAACTTAAAGACTATGTTTACAAAAGTGCTGAATTGCTTATATTGTAGTTTTGTGGGAGACTGGACCCTGAAACTAAGCCTATATTAGACTTGATATTTTCTGGTATCCAGGCCTCCCCCTGGTATTCAGTGAATATAGTGAGCACTTAATAGACTTAAAAATATTAATTAAATACAAGGAATTGTGGTGTTAAATAAATAGATATAATATACCCAGTAGGTTATGTGTATGTGTTATTAAATAGAATGTGTACAGTAAGATGTCTCAGAATTCTGTCTTCAGTAAAGCCTCCGTCTTGTCATAGTTAAGTAGTTTTAACCACTCAACTACACTCCTTTTGCATTCCATATTATTTTTATTACTTATTGTTAAAAGTTTATTTATTTCGTTATATAACCGCCCCCCTTGATAACAAAAGAATCGCTTAATAAATTTAGTGTTGCAATAGCTTTTTTTACATACTGCATAATGTTTGGTTCTTCTTATAGTTGATAAATCCCTGTCGTTAATGTTTATTAATTTATGTTGTTGCGTAATAATTGCCAAAATATAGAGTTGCCTTACGGTTAACATGCCTGATTCCTTATGAAGAGATATAGTCGGATAAAGGATTGGTTTAAAAAGACTAACTTTAAGAACCAATCGTTGAGCTCTTTCGAGTTCAATTAGGGAAGTTTTGGCTGCTCCACCCCAGGTTGATATGCAATAGGTGAGCAGAGATTGGCATAGGGATTGATAAATATTCAGAATTAAACCCTTAAATATAAGAAAAGTTTTAGTAGAAAATACCCTGATTGTGCATGGATAGTATTATTATATATACGATATAAATTTAAACAGCCATGTTTTAATTAGTGATTATAAACAATACTCAAAGAACATATTATTATTAAATGGATAAATTGATATGAAACATTTATTTAGTATTAATAGTAACAACACCTGTGAAAAGAATCAATGTAAAGATTTCAGAAGTAACCACAGGTACCCGTTTAACATTCTCAACAAATTGGAACCTGATCTACGCTGATACGAAGTAAAACATTCCAGATTTGTACAGTTGAAATAAGGAAAGAGATAGACATGAAAGCAGAAGAACAAGATATTGAAAGAAGAGAAAGAATAAGCCGAACACAGGTTTCTGGAGTGAGAGTCGTAATGGAATTTAAACATATTTTTTAATAGTTAACATTGTGAGTTATTATCGAAACGCTATTCTTTTAAAAAGAGTACAAATAACTCGGCAAGCGCTGAAAAATTCCAGTCAGCATATCGGAACACTGGGCCAAAGACATTATGGAAGCTATTAACACGCACTGCAGAGCACGAAAAAAACGAAACGCAAGTCAAAATGAAACTTTAACTGAGCTGTCGAAATCCGCTACCACAATGTTTAAAAACCAAGATCAATTATTGTATAGATAAGGATAATAAAAAAAATATATAGATAAGGTTTAGAATGCTGCTCATATATAAATAGCACTAGATTTAATGAAGATATCTTCACTATAAAATATTAAAAAGCTGAAGAGTTTCTTTAAGTGCACTAATTGAAAAGGACCGCTGGTTCAAGTCGAAAAAATATTTTTCGTGCAAGACTTTAGGCTATTTCATAGCATGCGGCGACCAACAGGTGAAGAATCAGAGAAAATATGAAAAAAAGCTGGGATGTACGCGTGCAAAGCAGGGGGGCACTAGTCCCTACTAATATTATAAATGCGAAAGTAACTCTGTCTGTCTGTGTGTCTGTTACGCTTTCCTGCTTAAACCTCTAAGCCGATTTTTATGAAATTTGGTATAGGTATACGTTGAATCTCAAGAACGCACATAGTCTACTTTTTATTAGAAAATAAGGGGAGGAGGGGAGTAATTACACCTTTGAAAGTTTATATGGAAAAATGTTTATTTTTGAAGTCAGAGATATGAAATTTGGCACAAATATAGCTCGAACCTTGGATTAAAATATAGACTACTTTTTGTTTCGAATATTAGGGGAAAAAGGGGTAAAACCGACCATAAAAGGATGTAGTCCACGCGAGCGAAGTCGCGGGCACAGCTAGTAATACAATAAAAAATAACAAGTCAGTCCATACCCATTGTAACGATAAGTGGAGTTCATTATGGGCTTTGCCCTGCGGCTGATACTTTGCATCACTTATTTTATGATAGTCCTAAAAGCTACATAAGCAAGTCATTTTGCCTAAAGCCTAGTTGCTTAACATCAGTTATACATTAGAAAATAACAAGAAACAAAATATACATAGTGAACAAAAAGTCAAGTATTTCTTTGGACTTTGGAATGTTCGCAACGCATTGCTAGCCTATTGAAAACACGGGAACTCGTTATCAAGTTGTGAATAGGAGGAAATATGTTTAGACTCATTACCAAAAACCTAAATATAAAGAAAGGAATAGAAATTTATTCTTTGCTATTCCATTTTTAAAGATATACGAGAATTAATTTAAACCTTAGTGTAAAAAGGGATCGTATAAATAAGACTCTGTCTTTAACCAGGCTGTATTTCAAAAGCTATGATAGTAAGACGCTTTATTTACAGATAATGAACAAATGTAATATTTTGCTCGTTCTTTCTCGATATTGACAGCTTAACAGCAGCCTGTAGACGCTTGAAATTTTCACTTTAAAAATAAATACATAAATGAAAAAAAAATCAAAGGCTGTTCCCATACAACAACATGATTTGTCCAATTTTATAAATAGTACGGAATCCTTTGTTAGCGAATCTGACTCGCCCTTAACCAGTTTTTGATATTGCATCTGGTAACGGATCGTTGACATGAAACATGGCTGGAGCAATAAAGTGCAGTCATACTGAAATGCCACTGCACTGCCTGCAGCCATCTGACGTAACTCGCCAAAGCTTACTCGTTAACGGACGAGACGTATTGGCTATTTGTTTTAATGCTCCTAACGATAATACTAAGAAACGTTACAGAACAGCATTCAAACAAAAAAATTAAATTGTTTTCATTGTAGCGCAGTATATTGGCTCCTCCCAGCCTGATGGTAAGCAAGAGAGGAACCCACATCGCGATGACAACGGATTTGATATCAAAATATCCTATCCATTAGCATCGCCATACTGGCCCGCATGATGTTTCTTCACACTCCTTTTGAAGGTATCCATGTCAAAGGGAGGAGGAAACACATGAGCCGGCAACGAGTTCCACTTCTTCGTAGAATGTCAGTGATAACAATGATATTTAAACCTAAACCTAGACAGCGCTAGACAAAGAACGATCTTGTTTTTGGTGGTTCTAAAATTTTCGATAGCATTACCATTGCTGCCCGTTCCAATATTTTACGATTCGTAATGTGTCAAAAATGACTAATCCTTTTTCTCCAACTGGCTATGAGTCGTTTATACCGTTCAATAATTTAATGTCCATATCAGGTGTCATCAGCCGGCCGTCGGTAATTTTTAGCTTATGCTTCGTATAATTTATTAAGCGTAGTTACACTTAGTAGTTAGTTCTAACTAGAACGGATGGTATTTCAAATATTGGATCCGGGCGTAAGGCAATGAAATCCCCGGAAGGTTTTGGTGGGTAGGCCTGCCCTTCTTAGGGCAGGAGAGTCCCACACACGCCGTCACCCCCCTTCGGGTGACGGATCAATCCTTTAGTCTCAAACTACATAACTAAGGCTTTCGTTTCACCAACTTAACATTTCTGTTGTTTGTTCTCAGGAAAATTTTGTTTTGTCCTTCGAGAAAGCGACAATGTACTCGTAAATAAAACTAATAGATGAACTCTACACCTTTTTCCTAGTATAGGCTATTAATAACCGTTAATTTTACTCAGACTTAATGAAGTTACCTACGTCACTTATTTTCAAATCCGTTTCGTTTTAGAATAAAATTTTAACAAAGTTAAAATGTAGGTATGGATTTGCAAATGATGTACTGCAGTCAACTTAAACTACTATCACTTACCTTATGTAGGGAATGTTGGCCGGAATATGGTACTTGGAACCAGGATCGAAGTCCAGCTCTGATCTGAGGACCGGGGGCTTGATGCCTTGATACTGCTCTCTGAACAAAGAAAAGAAAACGTTAGGACTGTCTAGCTTTATAGATTAAAAAAAATATTAGTGCTTCACGCGCACTCGTGACTTTTAAATAATTTAAAGATAAGTATGTAGTTAGCATATTCGGCAGAGGGCATTTATCGTGGGCTAAGAGGTCAAAACAACAGAAAAAAATCATCGCCTACGATAGCTCGCGGCTAGCTCTGTCGGAAGAGCAGCACGCGCGGTACGTGAAGGTCGTGGGTTCAAGCCCTACACCGCAAGAGGAGATGAAATTTTTCTATTTTTTTTTAATTATCTCCAGCTCTGAACCAGTGACTAACTACCAACGAAACGAAAAATTTCAATTTTGAAGATTACTAAAAAAAGTTCGGGAGTTTTTTTTTTAACATCACATACATTGAGTTAAAACGTGGTTTTTGATTTGCAAAATAAAGTAGCACCAGGGCAAATGGATAATCTATATATACAATTTCAATATTATATAGATTTGTTGTGCACAAAGATTTAACAAAGAATGTTGATATTACATGCCCTTCCATTATATATAGCGCGAAGTACCTACCTTCTTCGTACAGTTTTTCTGTCATGAAAACCTCAATTTTTTAAAGTTACATACATATGCGTTCGTCTTAAAAAACTATTTTACTAACATATATTGTAATAATTTTTGGTCCAATCTTCTTAAAACAATAACATAATCCATTGTCATTACTCTGATGAATATTACAGTGTGAGATCTATAGACCTCATTTAATCGTGATGTTTAACGTGGCTAGTGGTGTTGGCATATTTTGAAACAGACATTATATAACATTAATGTAGTAAATAATTAACCTGTACGGGGCCTTTACGATACCAATTCATATCTACATGGTGCACCTAACATAATAGATCTGCCAAAGCTCGGATAACTTGTAAAAACATATTACGTAGTTTGATCGAAATGGTCACCTATCTGATACCGAGCCGCGGAATACATACAATTTGTTCGTAATTAAATTCTAAATCAGAAAAGTAGAGTAAGCTAACGAAAACGCAACCAGCTATAGAAAAATTCATGGCCCACGCATTTGTAGTCCAGCGCAATCCTCATACAATAACACAATAAAAATATTATAATTGTGGTGCAACAAAATGGGGTCAGTTTGTCAACACATGACTTTGATGATGTAATGACGGTAGAACGGATTTAATGGCATATATAGGTAACGTGAGTTCGAGATTAAGGTTGGTTCAAATGTGAAGCTGAAGCGATATTTATACCGACTGGTTTAACACCAATCTCAATTTCAACCCGAAACTCTACAAAGAATAAGAGGGATTAGTTCATTTATTTTTATAGGGTACTTGATAAAAATATCCTTGAAAGTCTGTGTCTTTTTTTTATTTATTTTACATTGTGTTATATTTATTTTGGAGCAATTTCACTTTAGGTATATTATCTAAATCTCATATTATTGCTTTCCTTAATAAGCGTGTTGAATTTTATGTTATCAAACAAGCAAGCGAGAAATCCGGCACACGGATTGGTCTCAGTGCAAAAACAATAAGAGACTACTTATTATGACGTAAGCATGATACGATTTTCCATAAACGGATGAATCAGGAATGCGAAATACGCAAGCCGCGGGATCATTTATTTATTTGCAACAATTTACAGCTATCCTTTCAGGTAACTTAACCTAATGCGATAGCTTACCAACCTTACGTCTACTTTATGCTAGTTGGTGACTGACACTTTCGTTTTTGATAGTAACTACATTATGATACTTAGTGACACTTTTGCGAAGCCATAATCCGCTACATCTCATGGCGTACACGTGACAGACTCACTTTCGTCCGAGATTGAACCCGTTACAAGTCAAGGCCGTCGCAATCCCATCGCTGCACCGCTCGGCATCCATTCCATTAGTCGGTGGCCGCATGCGTGGGAGTGCAGTTTTATTTTATTTTTTGCCCCGCGGCGTGGTTTATTAAACTGATTTTAGAGCAGTGTTTCCAATTGGACTTTACGAACGTCAGTTCGCGTTTATCGCGGTTTTAAACCAAGTTTAAAAAAAGCCATACAAGTTTAGACCTCCATATCATAGGAGACCAGGATCTGATAATAATAGCTTTCAGAGAAACTAAAGGGAAGTCGGGTATTGTTTTAGTTATAATTCTTAAAGGTTAGTCATTTAAAAAAACTTAATGCAATATCTGAACAACCAGGGCTTATTCGTCTTAATGGACTATAGTGATAGTGGTGCCTAATTATATCGATACCATTGCTATTAAGTCAATGATCGATAGATTAGAGAAAGCTACACTAGCGTTAGTAAAGTACAACCTAAACATGGGGCTCACCTATCTTACTTTCTGATAGATTATTATTATAAGCTCCATAAAAATATAATTACAAAAGTATTATGACTTTTAGGCACTAAGGCGCTGTTCGCACGCACCTTACCAGTAAGTACCCGAACAGGACATTCGTAACCAAATCCAGTTAATACATCAAATCCATCAAAGAACCCAATAATTAGTGCGGCCATTATCAATTAAATGCATTATCTAAGTGCATCGTAACGCACGGTGACGTAAACGCGCGTCGGTGCATCGCTTAGTCAGGTGTGACCGCTTCTAGGTCAATAGATTACGTCATGTGCACTCCTTCCTTGCACAATACTGTCGCCCTAGGTGGTCTTTGGTTCAGTACGGAGTTTTTTTTTCATCCACCCAAGTTTTGAGGAAGAAAAGGGACAATATAGTCCACTCAATTTTAAGAGACCTCAAAGTTCGTTCTTTTTTTATTTACAAAGATTCAGTATTTTTTTCTTTTTCAATTTAATTTTTACTTAGTAGGAGAGCTGTCTAAAAAAGTGAAACTTTCTTCTTGGTACTTAGTTGTTGGTACATTTACTGCAGAAAACATGATAAATAATTTAATGTTAAAGATACGTATTTAAACTGAACTCAAATTAATGATTGGACAGTTGTACAATTGTTTTCTTGAAGAACACACTGAATAGTTATTACGTTTATTTATTTCGACAATTGTGTGCTCATAATAATGAACGTATTTATCCCTAAATATAAACATTTGTATATAAATTTAACAAATTAAAATGGTAATATTATTAATGTCAAACTAAACGAAATATAATAGACCAAGTGTCGAAGTGTGACAAGAGAGAAAGTCAAAAGAGACCTTAAAGTTTAAAAAAAAGATGTACAAAAAAATTTGTTTGGAAATCCTATCTATTTGCCTGAATTAGTAATTTTGTTCCATTCCTTTACAGCGTTAAAATGGAGCTACCATTCAAGTAAAATCCGCTGGATGGTAACACGTGGGGATTCATCTGCTTTGTGATTGGCGATTTTCATGTCATGATGAAGTCTTTCAGTGTCATGTGAAATTTAACGTACCTCGTAACGTATTTAATAGACCTCACCACCGCGCATTCAACTTATAATAACGTATCTTGACATTGGCGGAATCATCCCGATATCTAGAGAGTATTAGGTAGAGAGAAAAAAAATAAAAAAGTGGACCTCACGTAATGTCGTCTACCGGATTTTTCATGCATGATAGCTTCCATTACTATTAGCCTGTTCTATGACATGTAAGTCAAATAATCATAAAATATGCGAATAGGCAGATATCGGCAAAAACCTGCTAGCAAGACCTACAAACTGTAATATTAAGGGGTGTTGCCCATGTTGAAATTGCTTACTAATTAATGAAATCAGTGTCTTATTTAATAAACTACCTGTGGTATGGTTGGCAGTAAGGTATCAATTTCAAATTTCAATATTCTTCTAAAAAAATACTGTAATTTTATTCCCATTGAATTCTTCTATAAATATTGCTGTAGTTGACTTGAAAAAAGGTTTATTTTGAACTTTAAAAAAAAATATGGTTATATAAAATAGGACGACTACTTATATGGATTATTATTTGATTCCCATTTGTCCCTTATATAATTTTCAAATAAACACATCATCATATACCTACATCTATAGTTTTAAAGTAAGTAATACTTGTGTTATTATAACTAATCTAACGACTGTGTGGATTATTAATTTTAATAGTTTTTTATTCCCAATCGGTATCTCGATAAAAGATATAGTACGAAACGAGCATATACGTTGGACGAGGAAAGGTATCGACATAGCCCGAATGGTTAGTACCTACGTTGAAGTGGCAATGGACTGGTCATGTCTGCCGTAGAACCAAACAGCTATGGAGCAGTCATACCTTGGAGTAGTGACCGCGTAAAGATAAGGTTGATGACTTTGGGAGTACAACTGGCACGGGCTGAATAAAAACAAACTCGGAAAAAAGATTCATGGCGCGAATTAAATGAGGCCTACGTTCAGCAGTGGACGAACTAAGGCTGTTGATTGATTTGATTGAATTCCCAATGTTCCCATACTTTTTATTTCGTAAACAAAAATCTTCACAGAACTCATACTCAATTCAGAGCGTAAATATTTAAACGTACAATTAAAATTCACACGAGCTTATTTTTATAAGTGCCAACGAAAGTTAAACGTTACAGCTAATCTCGTTGCACATTATTATACGACTTTGTTTAATGCCCGTTAATTGTTAATACGTGTTTTGTACTCGAAAATTTACATAGTATTTTGCGCCAAATCTCACGGCTTCCCGTTTTCACTTCACAACATTTGCATAAAGTACTTTGTTGTGCAATAATTTTCCCTCGCTAATGGTTCCTGAACCCTGCAAAAATTACCTAATACTCGTGAAACTCTTTAAAACTTGACATTGAATGAAAACTAGGGGCCTTAAAGCTGTGGCTATCTTTCCGTCTGACTTTTAAGGTCCATTCAGCGAAGTAATACCACTATGGTTGGCTTCAGCGTGAGGTGCGGTTGGGCTACCTACCAGGGCGCCAGAAGACAAGGAGGGGTGGTAAGGAGAGAAGTTACAGAGCGACCTTGAATCTTTCGGTACTAAGGGTATAGAAACGAATCCGCAACGACAAATAAGAAAGCGGTTTGACGAAGGGATTCGTGTAACCTGACATCATAGATTCGCTATTACACACCACACTATATGTCTTAGTACAAAACTAGTTATAAGTTCAGCTATATTTGGAATATGAACGACAGAGTTTCTTGCTGGGATCTTCTCTGTAAGTTTAGGTTCCGAACCGGAGGTAGCGTCATTTGCATTTTATAGACGTTTCATAAATATTACTGGTGTAATTTACATGAATAAAAGAATATTGAATTTGAATTTGCTACTAGAAAGCAAATTCGCCCAGGGCACCGGTAATTCCAAAACCGGCACTAGATGCCAACAACATGAATTTCATAAAGAAAAAAAAATTGAAGTTGTCCAATTTTTTATCACTTTCATTACGTGTGGTAGCCTGAGTTCAATCAAAACCACGATTACATTATAACATATTGACCCGGGATAACATAAAAAGTTCGTTTTCTAAATTGACCCGACCGGGAATCGAACCCGGGAGCTTGCAGATGGAGCGAGATCAAAGTCCGGCCCGCTCGCATCGTGACTAAGGATGTTGTCAAATCTTCATATTCAAATCATCATACTATCTCATTTGCATCTTTTCTCACTTACAACGAGAAATTTTGATGACAAAGCTTATTCTAACATGCAATGTTATATGCATTATGCATGTCAATATATTCATAAAAAAAGCATCGTCATTTACGAATTATGTAAATGTCAACTTTGAATTTTGAGTTAGCCTTTCATTCGTCCGACGACGGAAATAATAGTATATTAGTAGACGGATAGATAGATTTATTGCACTAAACATTTATGGATGTTCTTTATACAAACAAATTAAAGTGCGATTAAGCGGTTCTATCTCTATTAAGTATTTTTCCAGACCAGCTTCAGCTAAAGGCTAAAAAAAATAGCAAAAATGACTTTTAAAACTTAATTTAAAATACTCATATTTGTACAAAAAGTTTTGTACTTTTCTTTTTAGGTTTGGGATTTTGGGATCATTTTGCAATTTTGTACATTTTTTCGTGTTCTCAATTTATTTATATATTTACCTATATCGTTTTAAGGAACATCATTGCCTAAATAAGTTGGCTCTAACATCATGTGACATTCGATGCGTGTTAAAACTAGAGATGAAACGGATATCCGGTAACTATCCGGTATCCGGCCTATCCGGCCTATTTTCAGTATCCGGCCGGATACCGGATAGTAGTTCAGTATCCGGCCCGATACTGAATTTCAAATAAATACGACATAAAGACTGAAGGAACTTTATTTAACGTAAATAATCATGAACTTTTAATAACTAAACAAATTATTAATAATCAAACTGCACTATTATTATTATTATTTATTTATACATTAAGTAACTCGGTATTATAAAATACCGGTAATTCAGGAATATACGGGCCTAAGCCAAGTATTATCCCTACATTTGAAACTGAGGTTTACTAATCAAATATGCTGTTGTGTGGATGGGTGAGTATGGCTGCTTGTTCAGATGCAGGTGATTGCGAGAGGATGTTAGGTTGTATTTGAGTGCGGGGAGTTTGGGTAGTGTATTCGTCGTCAATCTGTAGGAAGTTTCTGACAATTCTACATGTATTTAATATGACAGCTTTTTGTAACAGAATGTAAGTATATTGTGGCAGGTGAAGTGTGTTTAATGATTTGTGTAGTTGGTGAGGGATGACTCCTGTAGTTGATAAGACTATGGGGACTATTGTTACTTATTATTATTATTATTATTATTATTATTATTAGGGGTACTTGGGGCTATGCAGTTCAGCGAACTGTGGTCACTGCGACCTGTTAGATCTATTGTGACTCGCCACCAGTTAGAGTAGCTCCTTTAGCCGGGTCGATTCTAGGAAGTCTAGTATTTTCCTAGCTTTCAGGGTTTTTAATTCATCCGGTTGGGCTATATGTCGTCCCAGGTGGATGCTTCTTTTGTGGATCAGAGATTCACAGTCGCATAGGAGGTGAAGAGGTGTTTCCTTTTCCTCCTTGCAAAATCTGCATTCATCAGAGTCACTCAGCTTCATATGAAACTGGTGTCTTTTTAGTTTACAGTGTCCAGTCAAGGCTCTAACTAGCGCACTGGCCCTAGGCCTGCTAAGTTGTAGCAGTTCTTCGGTCCATTTGCGCGAGTAGCCAACTATGAGTGTTTTTGAGTGTTCTAAGCCTGGTTGATTTATCCAGTATTTTTCCGACTCGACTTTTAGTTTTTCTTTTAGTAGTTGCATAGCTTGGTTCTTTGAAAAGCCACAGAATGGTTCTGGTCCAAACTGTTGGCTTTGCGCCCCAGCTTTAGCAAGTTCATCAGCTTTCTCGTTCCCGATGATTCCTGAATGTCCTGGTACCCATTTCAGAAGCACTTTGTTCTGTTGTCCCAGCTCATTCAGTTTATCGACGCAGTCTTTCACCAACTTCGATTTTAGTGTAATCGAATTTATGGCATTCAGAGCTGCTTGGCTATCTGAATAGATGATTATGGTCTGATTTTTGTAGTTTCGTTGACGATTGGCTTCTGCACATTCTATGATGGCGTATACCTCAGCCTGGAATATCGTGGCGTTTTTACCAAGATTCACACTGTATTTGACTCTCGGACTCACACCATATATTCCACATCCTACATCTAGACCCATTTTGGAGCCGTCCGTGTACCAGACGAGGCTCCCTGCTTTTAGAGAGTTTTGGTTCGTTGCCCAATTTTCTCTGCAGGGAAATTCCACAGTGTAATTTTTATTAAAATTATAGTGTGGAAGCATGGCATCAGATGTCATTGCTAAGGGTTTAAGTGTGAGCACTGCTGCATGTGATGCTCTCAGTGCTTGAGAGTGCCATGTTACTTTTCCCGTGATGGTTGCTCTGTAGATACTCGCTTCAGCCTCCTTTGCTACAAAGAGGTGTAGTGGTGGCAGATTGAGAAGAGCATCAAGAGCGGCTCCTGGTGTAGTCGAGACAGCACCAGTTGCTATAAGGCATGCCACCCTTTGTAGGCTGGCAAGTTTTTTGATTATTGTCATTTGGGAGGTTTTTCTCCACCATGTGACGCAGGCATACGATACCATCGGCCTGACTATGGCAGTGTACATCCATAGGGCTATGCTAGGTTTCAGACCCCATTTCGTACCTGCTAGACGAGAGCATATTCCTAAGGCTATTTTGGCCTTTTGGATTGTATTGTCTATATGTGAGTTCCACGTTAGCTTTTGGTCGATTGTGACTCCCAAATACTTGGTTTCTGTAGAAAACGGTATTGTAGAGCCCTTTATAGTAGGCGCTATAAGTTTATCCAACTTACGTTTCCTGGTGAAGGGCACTACAGTTGTTTTGTTCGGATTAACCGATAGATTGTTCTCAGTGCACCAGTTTGTGATGACATTGAGCGATCTTTGAAGTATAGAGGACACGGTATTTTGACAGGGGCCTATTACGCAGGCCACCACATCATCCGCATAGCCCTGTATATCTAAGCCTTTTGTTGAGGCTTCATTTAAGAGTTGGTCGACAACAAGTGACCACAGCAGAGGCGATAGTACTCCCCCTTGAGGGCAGCCTCTTGTTGTCTTGAAACCTCTTTTGGTCCCGTGCAAGCTTATGCTTACAGTTCTGTTAAGGAGCATATTTTGTATCCAGCGAACAGTGGTGCTGTCTATATTTTTGGCACACATCCCCTTGGAAAGGGTATCGATAGTGACATTGTCGAATGCTCCTTCGATGTCAAGGAAGGCACAGAGGGCTATTTGTTTGTCTTCTAGAGCCCTTTCAATTCTGTCCGTCAGTTCAAGTAGGGCAGATTCTGTAGACTTTCCTTTGCCAAACTGCACTAAGGGCAAATTATGATGAATAAATACCAATTTCTCTACGTTAAGAGGCATCAGACGGTTTCGCTTGTCTTCTAACAACAAAAATTCATTCATTCAACTAATGTCACTCATAAACGAAAGGGCCCGAAGTTAGCCGAGTCCACCCGATCGCTTAGTTACTGATTCACTCGTGTAACGGAACGAGTCGCCACGCGACTATGTTCGGCCGGATATTCGGCTATCCGGCCTTAAGGTTGGCCGGATATTCGGTATCCGGTATCCGGCAAAACAACTATCCGTTTCATCTCTAGTTAAAACTACACAGATGTAAAGCTATTAATCCGTTCTGAAAAGCCTTTGCCAATGTTTTTTGCTGAAGGGGAAATGCCTAACGCACCGTCACTCTCTGCGGGGCACAGAGAGTGGTGTGTCGGGCTCGCACCAACTAAAACCCCCTCGGTGGCCAACGCTGCGCAGTTGTGGGGGAGTCGGGATTCCTTGCGGATTCTACACATTCTTCCCCACAGTGCCTACCACTAAGCGGCCCACCTTGCCGCGCATAAGAAGTTTTTCCCTGTACCACCACAGAATTCCAACAGCTGGTACAAAAAGCCACAAACCTTAATCTCCACCAATGACAGTTGTACTGTTCCTTCCTCACGTCTCCCGTGAACACGTCCCAGCGCCATCTGTCCATGACCAGGGCGAATGGTAGAAAAGCCAGCTTGTCCATAGCTTGGGTGAAGAGGTAGTTGATGTCGTGGGCCGTGTCGTCGACGGAACGCTGGACCAGGCCGAGGGTCTGGAGGTGGCGGGGCGAAGCGACGGAGAGGGCGATTGCTTCTCCTATCGCTTCATGGAAGCCTGGTAGACAGACATTTTTCTAAATGAGTTATGTGGTATAGAAATAAGCTAAATTAGGGTTCAGTAGCCAAATGGTAAAATGTGGTACCCTTATGGATACGTCAAATCTGTTTATCTGTCCGTCTATTATATGGCACAGTTACTTTTTTAGAACACAAAACGAAGTAAGAACTCTATTAAAACTTGAAAAGTATATAAATATTAACGTTTGGTGGTTTTCCATAATTAGAACTAACAAAAAAAGTTTTCTTCATCAAACCCTGGGATGTGGGGTAAAAATTATATTAAGGTTGTCAATTTTTTTTTTTCAAATGTGTATCCACCCTAAACTTTCGCTTTTCTCAGTGTCGCAGGCGCCCTAGCGCGAAACGTTCCGAATTCGATTCTCAACCATATCAATTGAAATCCGAACTTTTCTAAATTTGCTTAGGCCTGCGTGTACTGAATAAAATTTCAAATCTAAAATTGGTTGTCTGTAAAGTCGGGTTACGGACGGTAGCTTGAGGTGACAACGCGGAGCAGATCATGCCTCTCTCTTGTTCGTGCTGCGCTCTCGCTTGCGGAACGCGACAATGAGCGTAACGGGACAGTGACGTCTTTTTTTTGTGCATGCAGCCTAAAAAACTAAACTAAATATCTTCAAAATCCTAAAATCATCAACAAAACAAACAAAGGGTCACAATACCAACGCTTTCACAGCTTTACAAACAACTCTTCAGATATAAGACAATACCGAACTAATTTAGCTATGTTCTTGAACAACTAGGCCGTGACGTGTATGACGAAAAGCATGCTCTAAAACAATGCGTTGTATAATCACAAAATTATGTCCATCACGATGTTTGTGCTTCACTTCCGAACGAATCTTCAAGTACTGTGCGTGCCGAATTTTAAAATCTTTTAACCGTCCCAATCTTGAAGTATATACAGAATTCTTAAGCACATTTTGAGTATCTTTTGTAAACATTGTTAGGAATACAAAGTGTAGACTGTTGTGTGAAAATGCTGACATAATAGTTGGTTGACACAAGTTCTCACGGAACACTGTACGTGTCTAGATGTAGGTAATAAGTAGTTATTTTAAATTAACAAGTCGCATTTAACGAGGAATGTGTATAATACAGGTTCTCCCACAAGAAGTGATAAAACTTCAAACCGAGCTAATATCATGAATGTTCTATCCTTGCTAACAGTATAAATGCGAAAGTAACCTTGTATGTCTGTGTTTCACGCCAAAACTAAACCGATTTAAACAAATTTTTTTTTGTGCGTCTGCATCTGCAATCAGTCCCAGGACTATAAGCAGATTTGTTGGGCGGGTGAAGCATTGTGAGGGGTCTCCCCAGCAGGAGACACTCCTATTTAACATCGAGCATGTAGAGTCTGGATATCATGGCGTTTAAGGCGTTTCCTGTAGCTGATTCTTGTTAATTCGGCAGCCAAGTCAAACAAAGTTTGATACACAAATAGTTTTGAATCTGAGAAAGGGCCTAGACGAAAAATATACGAAAAAAAGGCCTAGAACGAAGTCAAAATTTGTATCAAGTTATCGTTAAAGTTAGTTTTCAAAAATAACGATAATTCGATATCTACGTAATTATTCGGGCCTGGGTGTTGTGTAATGTCGTTGTTTCTGATTTCTGTAACACAAGTGTTTAAAAGCTACTTACCACAGAATCAGAGCAATGTATTAGATGTTGTCCACTATTTATTTATTATTATTATTTATTAATTTATTCTGTATGCTGACAACATAACCTTATCAATTATTGTAGTGTTATTAAGAAATATGATATTGAAATATTATATAAAAATACCCTTTAGGCAGTAAAATGACAAACTTAGGGAATAATATTCATTTTAAAAGCTAGAACCATGAAACTTTTTATGTTTTTGATTTAATACTAACGGATAAAATAACCTAGGTATATGACCTCGTAATCTCTAGATACGATTAAGTTCCCAGTTTCCATGCGATGAAGCCATGTCAAAACTTTTCAAGTCAACAACTGTCGGTTGGTTCGTAACTTAACGTTACGTTACGTAAACAGAGGACGCAGGTAAATCAGGTTACAGATACAGTCGGAAGCCATGTAAAAACTTCTGAGTCAGTTACTCAATTCTTCGCGGATCTATAGACCTACTCCCAAAACGAAATATGTCGGATCCGATGACCAATTGCAATTCTTAATCCTACCTAATTCACTTCGAAGGCAAACAAAGCATCTTCAAAAAAAATAAATAAATAAAAAAAAAACAATAAACAATATGTACAGTACATATAACACATATAAAAGTTGCTATCTAAACTACTAAGTAAGTACACAGTTTATTGCAATTAATGCTGGATGAGGTATACTTGTGGCACCCACACTAGACATAGTCTGTATCACAGTATGAATATCGAAAACCACGTTTGAATTCTCAAACTTTTGATTAATCTTGACGACCTCCGTAGCCGAGAGGCGAGCGGGCCTGACTTTGGCGAGCGCCATCTCTGAGGTTCCGGGTTCGATCCCCGGTCGGGTCAATATGGGAAATGAACTTTTCCATATTGTCTTGGGTCTGGGTGTTGTGGTACCGTCGTTGTTTCTGATTTTCGTAGCACAACAACAGTTTAATCTTCAACAACAAAACAAACATAAAACATGAAAGGTTTTGTTTCGTTTTTGAGCTTTTTTAAAGAAGCATAGTATCTGCTCCCAGCCTGATGGTAAGCAAGAGAGAAACCCTTTTTTTAGGGGGGGAAATGCATTGGCGCACCGTACCGCTGCGTTGGGGGAGGCAGCGGCGTGTGTGGGACTCCTCCACTCTGAGCAGAGCGGACACTACCCACTAAAGCCCCCAGCACCTCTCATCGCCTAATGACGGCGCCATGGGAATACAGATTATCTATAGCAGCCACAGCACCGTCGGCAAGCAAGAGAGAAACCCACATTGCGATTACAACGGATTTGATACCGTAATAACCGATCTGTTAGCATCGCCATACTGGTCTGCAAGATATTTCTTCATGTTTCTTTTGAAGAATCCATATCAAAAAAAAGCTTGGGAGCTTTTGATGTTAAAATAATATTTTGTTGTTCAAACGCTTTATTCGCATTCGATATAGGTTATGTTTAAGATAATTAAAAATTGCTATCCATCATCAGATCGGCCATATTATGTTTATGATAGTAGGCCGCCTGGTGTCTGGTAATACGATTGGGACGTCACTTTGTACTTTGCAGCGCCTTTATCTCGTGCGCATAAGAACTAATATCGATCAGCAAGTTTTTACCTGTTGACCGTACATTTCGCGTCGTAACGTACAGATGCAAGTAAAGCAGGTTACCAATACCATAAGCCGTAAAAATGCGCGTTTCCGTGCGCTGCGCAGGAGTGGCGTTTCCGCGTCGCGCCACTTTCTCTCACGATACTGTTTACATCTGCTCGGGCTGCGCTTTTTGATCCAATTAATGCCTCAGTCAGATTACTGATACTGAGGACATCTATTTGATTTAAGGGTGACAAATACAGCATAATACTGAATAGCTGTTACCAGTACAAGTTTTCATGCCTTAAAGGTGAGGGCCTTTTTAAGAGAGGTAGGGCATAGCGATTTATCGCTCGAACTGGAGCAGCCTGACTGGTTAAATACCTCCACCTTACAGAAGACCGCAGCCAAATAACAATTACTTCTGTGTTGTTGTGTTCCTGCGTGTGAGTAATGTTTCCAGACTTCCTGGGGGGTGCTACATTAGTAGCAGGGGTCAAGTCTTCAAGGTAAGGGCGACAAGTCAAGTAACAGATTTATTATGCTGCACTTGTCACCCTTAAGCTAGGACCTCATTACCACTTAACATCAGGTGGGATGAGGTCAATCTTGAAGTGCAATATAAAAAAAGGTAAGGGCGATAAGTCTGGACTTGACTCCTGCTACTAATGGGGCTCTGGAAACCTTACTCACCCGCAGGAACACAACAACACAGAAGTGATTGTTATTTGGCTGCAGTCTTCTGTAAGGTGGAGGTATTCACTAGTCGGGCTGCTAATCGATATGCGTAGGGCATCTCTTAAAAGATTTTTACACTATAAAGGATTTGTTTCCTGTACACCAATGACATAAATGTAAGCTAAGCCATGACGTCCATGGTTGTTGCTGTCCTAAGATTACGCAGAACATAAACACCATTTACTAAAAGCACATCAAAACATACGGACGGATAAACGTAAGCACAGAATCTCAAACAAACACCTTGACATTAGATTGCGCAATTGAACATCAGGTTAGTTGGTTCTGTTCCGCATTTCCAATCGCAAATTGAATCCTAAATAATGTTGTAATTGCGAAAACTGTTTTATTGTCCATCTTAAGTTAGAAAACTCCGCAATAAATGCGAGTTCAATGAAAACAATCAATCCAGACAAGATTTCAATCAAGATCTTTAATAATCCTCTATCCTACTACTATTATAAAGGCGAAAGTTTGTAAGTATAGATGTATGGATGTTTGTTACTCTTTCACGCAAAAACTACAGAACGGATTTGGATACAATTTGGTAGGAAGACAGATGACATACTAGATTAACATATAGGATACTTTTTATCCCGAAATAACGCGGGCGAAGTCGCGGGCAACAGCTAGTATAATATAAAAATGAAACCAGTTTCCCGTTGTCACGCCATAACATGAAAACGGCTTGACCGATTTGGCTGAAAATTTATATGTAGTTTTCTAATACTACAGAGTATTAGAAGGTTAGGTTCTTACTTAAAAAATATTAAGAAAATCTCTCAGAAAGATTGAAAAATAAACATTTAATTTTGCATATTTTAAAAACGCGTAACGAATGTCAAAGTCATTCACAGCCATAGACTATATTTAAAGAGCATCGTTTGTTCGGAAACGTGGTTACTTAATTAAATTATATTGCACTAATTATAATTTTTGAAAATAACTCTCCACGAAATAGTTTTTCACTTGCTAAGGCGGTACGAATTTCGCCGGATCAGCTAGTAAATCTATAAATTCATATAAAGTCGTGATACTAACGGTGAGTTCATGCTGCAATAGCGACAACCATTAGGATGTTAATACCATTTATAATTATTTTTAGGGCTGCTTCTTTGACGATCTCCGTAGCCGAGAGGCGAGCGGGCCGGACTTTGGCGTCGCGCCCTCTCTGAGGTTCCGAGTCCGATCCCTGGTCGTGTCAATATGGGAAATGAACTTTTATATATCATCTCGGGTCTGTGTGTTGTGGTACCATCGTGTTATCTAATTTATATAACACAAGTACTTTAGCTACTTACCACAAAATTAGAGCACATACATTGCTCTGATTCTGTGGTAAGTGGCTTGAGCACTTGTGTTACAGAAATCAGAAACAATGACGGTACTACAACACCCCGACCCGAGATAATATAGGAAAGTATGTTTGTTTCCCATATCCCAAGTTCGATCCCCGTTCGGGTATTGACCCGATAACCTGGGACCACAGAGATGGCGCGACACCAAATTCTGGATCGCTCTCCACTCGGCTACGGAAGTCTTGAATATATATATATATATATATACATATACATATATGTATATATATATATTTTTTTCAATAAATATACTGACAATTAGTTGTACAAGGCGGTTGAGTTAAAACTGATGACGTCACGTGCTAAAAAGCGTAAATCGTAACCGGCAATATTATGAAGAGCAGAAAGCGGGCACGGCTCGAACTTGACCCCGATAGCCTTCGTTGCGCAGACGCCAAAAAAGGCGATACACGGACCAGCCACTGCCCACTAGATGTGGCTTGTATTTCGTGTTAGAAATTAAATTTTTTTGAAACCGCTACATATCTAATATTAAATTTCGTTTTCAAAACCCTTTTTTACTATCATGGATATAAAAATATGTCATAATCTTTTCCAACCCGTTTTCTGAACTATTTACGTCTAAAAACTCTGCACAAATTGCATGCAAATACGTTTAGAATGGAATTTGTTTTTAATAAATGTAGTTTTGGTGAGCATTTTGCAATCTTAAAACGCACGACAAGTTATTTTGAATTAAACATTTGATTTTAGTGAAATTAACCAACGTAAGCTACATACGCTAAGTTATGTCTTATTGAAAAAATTAAAAATTGTATTTTAAGCTCCCAAAAATCATATTAAAACATACTGCCCATTTCAAATTCTTTCATAAATGTAGCCGTAATAGTACAAATTGTGACGCATTGTCACGAAATACATAATGTTTCTGTTTTTTTTATACTTTTTTTTAAATATTAATAAATATAAATAAATAAGTTGTATAATTATACACAAGCCTTAAATCTCAATTATAAAAAAGATCATGCCATATATATATTTTTATAATAATACAATACCTTCATCATTTTACACTTTCATTCATTGTCTACTTTTCTACTCTATATCAAAAAGAAATTCACATAGTTTTGACTAATGTAATAAAATATTGCATAAAGTTTTTCAGATATTACCACTAACAAATTAATTTTCAATATAACACCGCCCAAATTGTACTTAATTATGTATGTAAAACCAATTTCTGTAAAATTTTCTGTGCAATAAAGTGTATCCATCTATCTATCTAAAATATATCAGATACCAGTTCCACGTGATCCAATCTTTAATTCTTTAACCAGATGATATGCGCACGTGTTGTGTAACTAGACGTACATCGTAGTAATTTCCGACAGTCTTTAGCGCCTCGATGAAATGTCTTAATTTATAGGCAGTTTAATGGTCTTCTCACAAATAATGTTATTGGACATCGATGGCTTTTCATTTGAAAAGCTGTAGTAAGCTCCATTACCGGTAGGGTTCCCGCTACATTATACTTTTTACTGCTGAACAAAAAAATACAAAATACTGTTGTCATGTCCACTAGTATCCGGGACAAAAAATACCGTCCGTACAATACTGCTTTATTTTGTTAGACTTTCCTTCTTCTCCGACACTATATTTTTTTTCTTGAAAAAAGGGTTGTGAACCCTAATTAGGTACCGGCGTAATCTAATAACAGGAATTCAGTACTTTTAAATTACTATTCGACTACTCGCATTGTAGACCACAAAATCTCCATAGAATATCCCTATACCTATTTTATATCATATCTAATAATACATTCTAGTGAATCGTTCGGTAAATTCATAATAATTTCGGATCAACTTTTAAGGCCTACATAAATGTTGGTTAATTCTTGACAAGTGATATACAGAAAGAAGTTCAGTTGTTTCCAGGGGGTTGTTGTTGTTGTTGTTTTCAAAAACGAAACGAACATACGAAAGGATTCGTTTTTAAAGATTTATCAAAAGTTCGGGAGTTAAAGCGTGGTTAATGATTTGCATAAATAATATTGTACTTTTTTTAAACGCTTTAGTCGCATTCGAAGGGAATTGGTTGCGACTACGACAATTATAAATTGTTATCCGTTGTCGGATCTGACATATTTCGTTTTTGAGAGTAGACCTCCAGGTACGGTTGAATAAGTATTATCTCAATACTGATCAATTGCGTTTTTACATAATTAAAATCGAGACTGCTGTGACGCGAGTTGTGAAAGAGTGAGAAATATTAAAATATGGAGGCCACGGTTTTATAGCGTGTGAATGGGTAAATGATAGTCTTGAAGGCTAGAAAACTAAGATAGCGGTGTAGCTTTGAAAAATTCACTCAAAATATTGCATGTACATATAAAATTGGAGGATTGCCCTCGTTTTCTCTGGGATCTCATCATCAGATCAGGACACGATGACAATGGGACCACCTAGGTGGTTCCTAGGTGGTCCCATTGTCATAAGAATAAAAAAAAACAAATAGGTCTATGCGCCGTTGAGTAATTGGGGAACAAATATTCTACAAACATTTTCAAAAAGATACCGACGAATTGAGAATCTCCTCTTTTTTAAGTTGGTTGAAAAAACCTGCCAAATGCGAGTCGCAGTCGTGCACGTAACATTAACTAGGCAAACAACAGTAGGTACACAAATTTCATTGAATATTACAATTGCCTACCTGTTCCTATAATTGATATCGGGCAAAAAAGGGCAAAAAAATGGCGATAGTTGTATGGAGTGGATGGAGCCCCCCTTAGAAAAAGAATTTATTTTATTTTTAGTATTTATTGTTATAGCAGCAATGGGAATACGTAATTTGTAAAAATATATGTTTAGCTATCGTGGTTGTTGAGGTACAGCCTTGTTACAGACAGAGGCGTACATACAGTGAAGTATTAGGATCCCGTTTTATCCTATGGGCGAGGAACCCTAAAATATTGATATGGATTTGAATCCCGAATAGGGATATTGCAATTAAATCGCATACTCCTCCTGGACAAGGCAGGAGGGACGAATATATCACAGGTGTAAGGAGACTTTTTGGATTGATGCAAATATCGGGAATCCGACAGTCGTAGGAGTAATGAGGAAAGATCAACGTTCAGCAAAGGAGAGCGAAAGGTGACCCATACAAAACTATTGAAGAAGCTGGGGTCTAACCCAATATCTCTTCCTCAGTAGTCACCAATAGTTGCAGGGCGTAAAGGCACTCTTAAGCCTTGGACCGCTACTACCGTTGTACCCACCTTGACTTCAAGCAGAGTAAAGGCAAGTCGCCTGAACCTCATAACATGGGACTCTGTTCAAGACGAAATCTAAACAGATTCGTCATCATAATTTCTGCCGAACGACGTCCACTGTTTTGGCATATCGCTTCCCTGAGGCCTTCCAAAACTTGTTTCCTTGAACCACTTGCATGTATCGCTTTTTTACTACAGTGTAAAGGTTCTCTGTCCATTTTAGGAACTTTCTGACCATCCGTGCCACGAGTTTTGTGACGTCCTATTACCACTTTAGCACTTCTAAGAGCCATGTTAGATACGTTCTGCAATTATAAACGTTTCATTAGTATGCATGATGTGATGTGATAGTGTGAATTATTAAGGAAACAAGCAAGCACTTACCACCTCACCCACCATAAACAGTTTATGGGTTGATTTAAACCGCCATACATCAACCGCAGCGCTAATCACAGCTGATCAACATATTATGATCATACTTTCACTTAATAACGGTGACGTAAGCTGCGCAAGAGTACTTCCTTGCACCGATATGCAGGATCGTAATACGATGCTCGCTGCACAATAGTATTGGGTGACAGTGCATTGTAATAGTGAATTCAATATACTTTATAGCGCAATCTTTCGTCAGTAAAAATATTGCAAAAAAAATTATATGACATGATGTCCGTGACTTTATCGCGTTATTTCGGGATAAACAATATTCTGTATGTTATCTAGTATTTCATATATCGTAATACAAAATTTTAAATAAATATATTGAGTATCTTTTGTGTAGAAGAGATTTTTCCCGCTTTTCTGTTGATTTTTTTCAAATTTTACCAAGGATTCCTAATTTAGTAGCCTATGTCAAATTGGAAGAATGTAGCATTCTATTGGTGAAAGATTTTTTTAAATCGGCCCAGTACTTTTTGAGCCTATCCATTACAAACATACAAAAATACAAATCTTTCCTCTTTATAATATTAGTATAGATATATATTTTTATTTTTATACATGACCACTTCTAGCTATATCTAATATAGCGACCCGCCCCGGCTTCGCACGGGTGCAATAGGTACTAACATATGTACGTATTATACATATAAATATTGCAATTTATTTTTTTAATTGACTCCTCCCTTACCCCAGTGACGCTTGGAGCCTACATCGCATGCTGGCTAGCTGAGCGCGGTGAGCGGCAACCAAGCGACTTTTTTCTAATACTTGCATTATTAAACTCATGATATCTTTCGAATTAAATGACCGAATTGAATAATTCAAAAAGTTATATAAAGGTATTGAAGCTATCTTGAATATAAAGTAATTTATTTTGATAAGGATTAATACCAAGGTACAAATAAAGAGCCTTTAAAAGAGGCGGCATATTAATAATTTTTTTAGATTAAAAAACCGCTTATTGTGACATAACTATAATATTTAGTCATATGCTATCCCGACACTTTTTGTAGATAATGATGAGTTCTGCAAAGTCGTAGTGCATGACTTTGTTCTATCATCAATAGTTTTCGCAGCGCACGCGATGTAAGGAATTTTTCAGGTCACCTTTAATTACATTATTGAAGTTTTAGTAAGGATCCCTAATTTTTTTGAAAATATAATATAGCCTATGTCACCCGTAGATAGTGTAGCTTCCCACCGGTGAAAGAATTTTTCAAATCTGCCAAGTAGTTTCGGAGCCTATTCAATTCATACAAACAAACAAACAAAAAATCAAACCTTTCCTCTTTATAATATTAGTATAGAAGTATAGATGACGACTTCGTTCGCGTGGACTATGGTTTTTTTTCCAAATGGTCGGTTTTAGCCCCATCTCCCCTAATATTCAAAAGAAGCCGATTTAATTCAAGTTTCGACCTACATTTGTGCCAAATTTCATATCTCTAACTTAAAAAATAAAAAAATCCCATATCAACTTTCAAGGGCGATATTACCCCCATCCCCCCTTTTTTTTAAAACAAAAAGTAGCTTATTTCCTTTCTAAAGAATCAACGTACACCTATACTAAATTTTATCCAAATTTTTTTAGTAGTTTAGGCACAAAAGCCGAACAGACAAACAGACAGACCGAACAGACAAACAGACAGACAGATTTACTTTCGCATTTATAATATTACTATGGATTAGGATTATAGATGGCAAACTAAATTGAAACATCACGTAAGGCAGACAGCACGTCAAAGTTAACACTTGTAGTTCGACATTCATTCTTAAATATATTTTTTCCATTTTCCAGTTAATAAAAAATAACGGCAAAGCTTTGAATCAGTGGGGACATTATTACCCATTTCTTACACGCAGCCTGGCAATTTTTGAATTTGCCAAATAAAAAAAAAATCCTTTTTTTAATAAATATCATAACAAAATACAACCTGGTATTACTGACCCAGTCCGCTTCCCTAGTTACCTGCGACTTATCCGTTACGCTACACATACTATCCCCCTAATTTAATTAGGGTACTATCATACTACCTAATTCAGTTGAGTTACAGGCTTGCTGGGACTACCTTCTCAGTAGTGATAATGAAGTGTGTGTTCAATTCTAGTGCCTTGTGTGTGGTAACGTTGTTATACTTTGTGGAATATGGTAAGTATTAAATCCTGAAACACATTCTTTACGTCTGATTCAGGTCATTTATTCAGTTTTCGACTGTTATTTCATTATGTAAACTAAAGTTTAATAAAAACTAGCTTTGCTAAGGCTTTGCATGCGTACTTTTTCCGTTTTCTCTACATTAACCACTGATTCTTCGATTTTTATTGGCCAAAGTGTGATGTTATATAGTCTAAAGCCTTCCTTGATAATTGTACTTACTATCCAACACAAATAGCATTTTTCAATACAAACCAATAGCTCCAGAGATTAGCGTGTTCAAACAAACTCTTAAACATTACAATATAAGTATACCTACATGTTGGTCATAATAATGTTTTTAGCGAAAAAATATTTTTCCTTGAATTATCTGGAATACTCTTATCAGATTCTCCGTATGAAGTTACGACCGTAAGAATATCTCCATTCCGACAAATAATAAAACGGTAAATAAACGACGAAATCACAAATAAATATATGTAAATTTGGTGTGAATTTTTGTTAAGATTTCACGCATAAACTACTGTATGAATTGGGATGAAAATTGGCTGATTGATAAATGAGTTCCAAGTTTATGCGAAATTTGAAATAACGCGAATGAAGACACGAAAACCAGCAAATTCTAATCAATTGGACCTGCAGCCGTACTAGTTCAACTTTTTCACTTATTTTCATAAACGATCCCTAACAGCAGCTGTCTACCAAAATTCATTAGCTTTGCTATACAATTAATAAAATAATTAGAATCAATATCGCAAAAATTGCTTTTTTCCTACCTACGAATATGCCTTCAAAGTCTGATCGTCATCACCAAACTTTTGAGGGAGCACAGAAGGCTCAAAACGTCTTTGCTTTTTCCTATCTTTCTCACATATGTCTATCTGGTGCCAAAGTAATTGGTATTTATTGCTAAGTTAGTATTTGTGTTACGTAAACCAGATTCCACTACAACCTTATTATGACAAATACTTACACTCATAACAAATATCAATGTTTGTCTTGAGTGGGAACCAACTAGCCTCCTGACCCTGTTTTTTTTTTAAATAAACTTTTAAAAGAACATGAAATTTATTGACCAAATTAGCATACACTACCGGACCTCCCGAGTTTCCGCGAGATGCAGAATGTAACTGAACTTTGAAAGTGTGTGACAAAATTGAAAAATGCAAAGTCATTGGTAAAATACACAATGTGAAGTAAATTGAGTAAGTAGAATTTACGTCGTATATAGGGTTGTAAATGTACCATCAGACCAATCAATATGGGTCAAACAACTTTGTAGGCGAGCCAATGAAACCATACAAGCACACGAATTGGATTACTGTACCGCAGTCTAAACTTGACACATTTAACAAGTAGTTGATGTAGAGGTTTCCTACCTCTGGTTTTCATTCACAGGACTAAAATCAAAATTGATGCAAACAAAGTACCTAATAAGGCAGCAGACTAAAAATGCGCTAATTTTTATTTAGTTGTTATGGTAAAACATACGTTTGTGTTGTACTTGCCGTCCCCGTTTATTCCTCATTTTCCATTGAATCTTCGCATCGCAATCTTCGAATCTCACTAATTTTCGTCCAAAATCACACCCTTCTTTTTTAACAACCCTTTTAGAGTAAAGTTTTTACAAACTTTAAAGAAAGAAAGATATCGATCGATACTTTCATATTTCCTTTCCTCCCCGCCCCCATTCAATCCCTATAACCCCTTTTATTAATTTGCAATAAAAAGTGCCCTTTCTCTTGCTGCAGACTATATGTTGCCAATTTCATTTAAACGTTTCAAGCGTTTAAGCTTGCACCTTGACAGAGAAAAAGAGTGACTTTCAAATGATGGGTTCACTGCAATAATGATAAACGTCCTTTGTTTTTTGTTTCGAGATATTTGGGTGTTCAGTTTATAATATTGCCGTGAACACCTGGAACACTGAGCGTTCTAGACGTGTAGGTAGTCAAATATCAGAAACGGTTTATCTCAGGACTGGAAGAGATACTGCCTATTTAGTAAATGAAATCACTAGCTGTATCTAGTTTAGTATGAATAAGCTTAAAGGTTTATTTTATTTGCTCCTCATAGAAGAATAAACAATAAAACGTATATGCTCCCCAGCATCAGCTATCATGTGCTACGACTGCAACAGCGCATTCGACCCTCGCTGTGGGGTGGAGTTCGACTCGTTCAGCTTGGGCGTCGTGAACTGTTCCCTGAAGGACCCCCCAGAGCATATAGGGCCTGTGGAGCCGACCTTCTGCCGCGCTATTAAGATGGAGAGTGAGTATCAAATGATATCATCTTAAATACAAGTCATCTGGGTCGATGTTTTGAGCAGGAAATGTGCCTAATTGGGGCGTAAAACTAAAAATGGCGTGATGGTGTGAAACTGATGCGAGAACTTTAATAGGACAATTCATGATTAAATATTGGTTTTATTAAGTACGTAAGTTACATTTCTTAGATCCTAGTATTCAATCCTCAGAGAAGTTACTTTAAATTTGCTTTTTCAATGTTCTACGGCGTATAAAGTCCCTATACGAAGATTGTTTTACACGGTGTGTCAGTATTTTAATTTTAACTCAAGCTGCGTGATCGGTAATCGGCACATTGATGCACGGGTGTTTAGTTACTGCCTACCCACTTCGTGCGCGCTTTTCTTATACCAGTTTAATATTTTATTTGAAGTGTAACATTTTTTCTCCATTAATATAATTTTCTTAACTTTTTTTTCTTTTTGCACCTTATGTTTGTTCACCGATTTTCTAGGTGGAAAAGTTTAAATAAATCGCACTATGTAATCTAAATTTTAATTTTTGTACTTCTATGGCATTACTTAAACACAACATATTTTATGGCTGTAAACAAATTTCTATTTCCATTTCTACAACAAGTTTTTCAAACCTACTTCCGGTACCAGGGGGCCTACTCCCATAAACGAATTATGTCGGATCCGACAACGGATGGCAATTTTTAATCCTCATAATCATAAGGAAATCACTTCGAATGCAAATTAAGCGTTTTCAAAAAACAAAATATTATTTACGCAAATCAAAAACAACGTCTTCATTCCTAAACTTTTGAATAATCTTCAAAACGAAACCTTTCGTTTGTTCGTTTCGTTTTTGAGAGTACCCCCCCTGTCTCTCATGTTACGGTCTGATCGTACACAATAGAATATAGTTTCTACTTTTTGCCTGACGTATGTTACTGCTAACAAAATAAACAGTTAATTTATTTTCGTTTCCAGTTCACGGCAAAGTCCGAGTCGTCCGTCAATGCGGCTTCCTCCCCGACCTACCCAGTGAGCACTCGTGCAGGCGCCAGACCGGCACCGGAGACCTGTTCGTGACATACTGCTCCTGCGATACTGACCTCTGTAACTCGGCTCAGGGGCACAGTATCCACCAAGCCCTCGCTTTAGTCGCGTTAGCCGTAGTTTGTAGAGGTTAAGTTGTTGGTGTTGATTAAATGGGTTGATAGTTGCGTACTGCTTTTGTTTTATAAGTCTTGAGAAGAATTTGATGCAAACATTTTTTTTTGTGGCAAGAAGCGTAAGAGACACTTGCGTTACAGATATCAGAAACAACGACTGCACCACAACACCCAGACCCGCGACAATATAGAAAAGATCGTTTGCTATTATTGACCCGACCGGGGATCGAACCCAGAACCTCAGAGAGAGCGCGATACCAAAGTCCGGCCCACTCGCCTTTCGGCTACGGAGGTCATTAAAAATTTACCAAGTTAAGCTCCTACAAAGATGTAAGTTTACTTAAAGTGGCTATTAACTACAATCACTTACCAGGATTAGCCCCATCTCTGAAAACCTTGGGCTGATTCCGGTACGCCAAGAAGTACTCAATGTGAGCCATCTCGTGGTGGGCTGTCACCAGATCTTTCATGTCCACGTGGGTGCACATTTTGATTCTGAAAAATAAAGCATTGATAAGTTGAAGTCGTTCTAAATACTTAACGAACTATCGAGATGCCTGAAGAAGATAATATGATTAAGTAAATTGAAAGGCCTTTTTAAGGTGATGGCCGCAGATGGCCTTTTAATCTTAACCGAACTTGCTGGAAAGCGAAAGGCTCTCTCACCCCTAAACACTTAAACAACTGTCGAAGGGCGTCCCACAGCGGGGCTCAGACCTCGAAACAGGTAATCAAACATATATGTTTGGGGAGAACATTGATCCTGCTCGTTCCGGTATCTTAACTGAGAGCCTACCAGTGGGAATCGCGGCGTGCGTCCTAGTACGAAATAGCGGTCGGTTTGAAGTAAAAGTAAAGCCATTGTTGAGAAGTTAAAGTGAGAAGTGAAAATATCATCATCTCAAATACGTTAAACACAAGCGTATCAAGAAAAGCTTAGCATAACCTTCTAAGGTTGAATGCCGCAAGGAGAGCCATAAGAGCTCGTGACAACGAACTAGTAATTTCCTCCAAAATGGTGTACCCTAGAGTTGCCCAACTGGTAATAGTGGATATCAATACTATCCAAATAATCGCTATTCCAAATTAACAAATAACAGTGCTAGGAAGCAAAAGTAACGATAGGACGTATAGTACACTATCGATACTTAAGCAAACGCCAATACTATCGTTTTCCAATTATAACACAACATAATAAAATACATAATAAATTAAGACAGGTAGGGCATAGCGATTTGTCGCTCGAACTGGAGCTGCCCGACTGGCGAAATACCTCCACCTTACAGAAGACCGCAGCCAAATAACAATCACTTCGGTGTTGTTGTGTTCCTGCGTGTCAGTAAGGTTTCCAGAGCTCTTGGGGGTGCTACATTAGTTAGTCAGTCAGTCTAGCCTTCAAGGTAAGGCCGACAAGTCCAGTAACAGATTTATTATGCTGTACTTGTCACCCTTAAGCTAGGACCTCATTACCACTTAACATCAGGTGGGATGAGGTCAACCTTGGAGTGCAATATAAAAAAAACGTCAGCAGGGATCAAGCCTTCAAGGTAAGGACGACACGTCCAGTAACAGATTTATTATGCTGTACCTGTCGCCCTTAAGCTAGGACCTCATTACCACTTAACATCAGGTGGGATGCGGTCAACCTTGAAGTGCAATATAAAAACATAATTTACTACAATGTGCTATTAGTCAATTAACAGTAAATAAACTTTTGTCGTCTCATGTGAGAAATTTGACGTATGTCGCATGCTATTAGGTTTAGTTCCAAAGTGGGTAGGTACCTATAGTCGTGTCGGTTGCAGAAGTCCCAAGCTGAAGGTTGGCAGTGGATGTGCCGTTCTGCTGGCTGGTCGAGCACGCTCAGCGCCCAGAAGTCTGGCGGCATGCCAGACATGTTCATAGACACGAAGAACTCCTCGGCCAGCTGGAAGACTGTTAGAGGGGTATAGCCCTAGAAAGCAAAAAAAAACGTTATTTACACTAATATAGTGAAGAGGAAACATTTGATTTGTTTTTTATAGTAGCGCAGTATATTGGCTCCAAGAGAGAAATCCACATCGCGATGACAACGGCTTTGATACCGAAATATACTATTCGTTAGCATCGCCATACTGGCCTTTTGTGTTTGTAATGAATAAACTCAAAAACTGCTGTGCCATTGTAAACATTTTTTTACCATTGGAAAGCTACTTTTAAGCTACTTTCACCTTAAGTAACATATGCTATATTATTATTCATTGCTAAAAAAGACTAACTCCACGCGGACAAAGTCAGGGAGGGCTACTTGTTATACATAAAATGTCAACGCAACTTCTTTTCTGCTCATTCTTCAGGCAACGAAGCTTCTATTACTAGTATAGTGATAATTTATAAAACACTAGCTGTGCCCGCGACTTCGTTCGCGTGGACTACATCCTTTCATGGTCGGTTTTACCCCTTTCTCCCCTAATATTAGAAACAAAAAGTAGTCTATATTTTAATCCAAGTTTCGAGCTATATTTTTGCCAAATTTCGTATATATTACGTAATATTAGTATGGATTACGATACCACATAAGTCTAAAATAGCTGGAGGATTCCGTGAATGCTAATGCCATGGCTAATATATAAACTCATTCGATTTTTATAATTTTTTAGTGCTTTACGCACGCCGCACCGCGTTTAGGTTAGTGGGTTTGAGCCTCTTACCTCAAGGGGAAAATAAAATTTAATTAATTAAATTTTTCTGTTTCTTTAAAATATCTAAACTCTTTTCAAGGCATAACTTAACACTCGATCCAATACGGGTAACATTATAAATTCGTTTTATGACCACTCATTTTTTTACGTTATTAAGCGAATAAATACCAAATTCAGGCACACCACAATTTAAATTTACTAAATGCTAAATAAAAACCAATAAATCGGATCGACTACTCGCATTTTTTTCCACTACCCACTTTCAAACCAATACGAATACATTCGTAACTAGACTTCAAATAAAACTTTGACCATTTGTTTTTTAATGTTTGTTCCTTAACTGCTCCGTCATTTACATCGTTGTAGTAGAAGAAACATATGTCTTTTGAATCTTTATTTATAGAACGATTAAAACTACAGGACCGATTTCAAGAAATCATTTCGCCATTAAAAGCTATAGGTATCTTTAACCCTAGACGCAAAAAGAGGGATCTCAGGTGACCAACGGCCTAGGCTGTTAACAAAATTCTGGTTAAACTACTAGGCTGCGACACATAGGTACATCAAGCTATACTCTACCTTCGGGGGGAAATGCATGACGCACCGTAAAGTCACCAAGGGAGATGACGGCGTGTGTGGGAAATAACACAAACCAATACAGCGCTAAAACCCGGTGGACCTCATCGCCTTGATAGTGATGCCGTGGAAACAGAAGACCAACCACAATATCACCGGCAAGTTAAACTCTACCTGCTGTGCCATCTCAGGCGTGACGTCGACCAAAGTCTTCCCAGGGTAAGGCAACGTGATCGGCGCAATGCCAGCCCAGCTCTGGCCCCACATGTCTCCCAGGATGTGGGCGGGGATGGGCGCGGAGCGGGAGATCCTCTCGGGGCCGTGGGTTTCACGAAGACGACGCCGGACGTACGCGTGGAGCAGTTCATACAGTGGTTTCACCTGGAATATGTAGTAATATTAAACCTATTTGTTTCGGAGGAAAGGAATAGGAGAAGGAACTCATCTGATCCCAAAGTCAGTAGTTTCAGCGAACTTGTGTTTTTAAAACCAGAATTAACGGTGTAAAAAAAGACACAAATGTTTACCGCATGAACGGTTGTACTGTGTGGGAATCTAAACCAAGACCTTTCGTTAAAAGTTTGACCATCAAACCATAGTATCTACTTGACTCATAACATAATTAACTAGTTATTTGCTTTTTACCAAATCTTTCATGGAAAATTTTGAGGAACCCAGATCAATAACTATAATTAAAACTTTGGTTCTAAAATAAAGCGAACAAAGTCGCTAACTGAAACTAGTCTATTCTTGTTAGTGAAAATCAAATGAACATACTTGTTCCCAAACTTCGTCGACGTCCTGTCTCAGGTTAGCAGTTTCATATGGAAACATCCAATATGCAGAAGCATCCGTGAAATCTGCAAAGAATTAAAAACACTTTGTCACCTATTTCAAATAAAAAAACCAACGTCTACCATAATCTCATATCCTCACGCTTAGTTAAAAGTTAACTCCTTGTTTAAAGTTGATAGCAATGTAACTCATCTACGACATTTAACTATGAAGTCGAGCCAAGCGTTACGCAAAGAGCGTATCTTAATTCCGTAATAATTCAAAGCTACTCAAGATAGGGCGTTTCCCCAAAGTTATGTTCAATTATACCAATTATTTGGTAACCAAACATGTTTTTTTCTAAACGCAGTAGGTAGGTATATTGGCTCCTCCCAGCCTTATGTCTCTGGTATTATAGAGTACTCACTGTTCAGCCTCGCAGCCTGGTTGGTCAGGTCGACTAACTGTTCGTAGAGGTCCCGGATCCTCCTGCCTGTGTTCCTCCTCCATTCAGTCCAGACGTGCTGTAGCTCATCCCAGTCGCGAGAGTGGGACATGATGAACTGGAGCTCGGGCTGGAGGTGGAGCCCGCACTTGAAGGGCTCGTTGTACGCGCAGATCTCTGCAGTGTTGTACACAGCTAGCATGTCGTTGATGAGGCGGTTGTACTGGAAGGAACAAAGGGTAAGTTGAAAGACTGATGAAGTTAGGGAAGAAAGACGAAATAGGATAAAGAGCGAAAATTTAAACTCGGTCAAATATAGAACACTGCACGATTTAGATGTTTCCTAAAAATTTTGCTCCCAATTAGGGTGGTTGCCACTTGATGGCAATACGCGAGCGTGAGGTTCAACTGCGATGTGATTGGCGATTTAAATGTCATGATGACTTATCTGTCATTGTCATCTACCAATCACGTACTAATTTGGACCCCACGCCTACGTATCGTCGTTTAGCGGGTTTTTCATACGCGAACACCCTCATTAATAATGTAGGTTCCACTATTCAATACATTAATGCAAAGGGAAGCTAATAGCTATAAACCTTTTATCTACTGTTAGGTTTTAGCCAGCCTTTGTAAATGAGAAAACGAATTATCTAATACACATGCGTTCAATTTAAAACTATGTAATATAGTTCATTATCATTTAAACAATAAAGTAAACCACCAACTGTAAATTTGGTTATAGTATTAGTCTCAAAGATCATAAAAATCTTGGTCTAAGATCCGTAGACGTAAACTCTTAAGCCCGGTTACAACATTTTACAATTCGTAGATAGATAGATAGGTACACTTTATTGCACAGAAAATTCACAGAAATTGGTTTTACAGACATATTAGTACAATATAGGCGGTCTTATTGCTAGAGAGCAATCTCTTCCAGACAACCTTTAGGTAGAGGAAATAGTAGACATCGAGAAACGGGTACAGCCGTAATGTATCAAAAATTACTACACGTTTTTCTTCAACCATCAGTCGTCCGTCAGTCGTATTTAGATTACGCCTCGTATAATTAATTACTCTCTGTGATTAGAACGGTTTTTTAAATATGGGATCTGGGCATAATGGCACATTCAGCGACAGGCTTAAGATCATCGTCAGAAATGTAACGACCTACACTTGCATCATTATTTATTGATGACTAGCTGTGCCCGCGACTTCGTTCGCGTGGACTACATCCTTTCATGGTCGGTTTTACCCCTTTCTCCCCTAATATTCGAAACAAAAAGTAGTCTTTATTTTAATCCAAGTTTCGAGCTATATTTGTGCACATTTCATATCTCTAACTTCAAAAATAAACATTTTTCCATATAAACTTTCAAAGGTGGTATTACCCCCATCCCCCCCTTATTTTCTAATAAAAAGTATCCTATGTCCGTTCTTGAGATTCAACGTATACTTATACCAAATTTCATCAAAATCCGTTCAGCCGTTTAGGCGTGAAAGAGTAACAGACGGACAGACAGACAGACAGAGTTACTTTGATGAAAATAGGTAATATTGACGGAATGCAGCCATCTATAATAATTGTTGATGCTTTTGAGATGAGGCTACTGTGACGGATTACAAAGCAATGAAAATGTATGTCACAAGAAACCAAACTTACTCTATCCAGCTGATCTGGTGGCAAGGCTGCAGGCCCGATGATGGAGAGCAGCCTCAACTGTCTGAAGGTCTGGTAATCCCTCACGGATCCTCGAGGAATCTGCTGGGCGGCCTCCCACAGCCCTCGCTGGAAGAGCGTGTACCGTTGCTGGGCATCCAACTGGAAATAATGAAATATAAGAAATTAACTAATGGCCCATCAACATCGCGTTACTGCTGTAGAAACAGAAACACTACATTACTATTATCTACCCTAATATTATCAACAGGAAATACTTATATTTTTGCGTGTATGATTGTAATGAATAAACTCAAAAACGACCGTGCGTACTTAAAAAAAAAAATCACCCTTATAATGCGACATTTACCTAGAGTACCTAACTTATGCTTGATTGCTAGATAAAACCTCTACGCGAACAAAGTCGCAGGCGGAAGCTATTACTTTATAAATCTGAAATTGCAGATAAAAAAAACACGATTCAATTCCAGAACTTCCGATTAATCTTGGAAAAAGAAACCTTTCGTTTGTTCGCTCCGTTAGGATTCGAATTTGGAAACTATGTTTTATCTGTTTCTTAATATAACAAAGACAAAACATATGAATTCACCCTCTAATCTTTTCCCATTGTCGTCTAGACATAACCTTAAACGCCTTAATTCGCATTGAGCATACAACTCGAGACGTAATCTACTAAAAATTCTGAAGAAGTTTGTCCTTTAAACCTAATCCTACTTAAACACAAAGTCATGACTCCAAGCTCAAGACTTAACGACTCAAAACAAACATAAGTCAAGGGCATGTCCCGAATGTCACAGATGTCATCACACGTGATATATGTCAACCACGGCATGCTAACGTCCACCATTTATGTCAGCCATATACGGTGGTCCGAGGCGAGAATTTGCATAACGGCGAGAAAATCGCTTACAACACTATTCTGTGTGAATTTTCCGTGACCGTCCTCCCTGCGGCCTTGTGTTTGTTAGGATTTTGACGGAAAGATTGACAGTATTTTGGTCACGTCACGTGTCATTGTATATGAGCACGATTTTGACTAAATCCGATGGAAACATTAGCTGTTTTTAACCCCCAACACAAAAATGACGGGTTTTTTAAGTTGTACCTGCCTGTGTCTTTCTGCATGTTGTCAGTACTAGCATGAGCAAGAGGTACGTCAAATGTCTCGCATGAGACGACAAAAGTTCTGATACTGTTGATTGACTAATAGCACACTGCACTCGTATTTTCAGCCAATCAGCAGCTGACGTACTGACTTCAATCGATTTTGACGTTTGTTAAGAGCACGATAAAATTTAGTCGCGTTGCGTATGCTACGCCTGTGTGTGTAGGTATATTTGTCTATGACATCTTGGCATCGACACCAGCTTGAGTAGTTGTTTATATTATTTTATACAAATTTAATATCCTAAATGTGCGAATAAAACTTGTATGTACAATACGAGATTTTTTTTTTACTTTAAATAAGGGTAGACTTTCACTGTGTCCGGGCAAACATTTTATGAAAATCCCTCCTTCTAATTTGTACCTACTTACTGTTCATAGATTAAATTATTTTCGTAAATATACAGAATAAAATGACCTACTTTACTAGTTTAATGAGCTATCACTCATCATCCTACTAGCACCATAAACGAGAAAGTTTGAAAGAATGTATGAATTTATGGACATCCATATGTTTGTTATCTACTATTTTACACAAAAACTAGTGAACGAAAATGGATGAAATATGTTAGAAAGAGATATGAGATAATAGAATAATACCAAGAATACTTTTTATCCCTAAAATAACGCAGGTAACGGCGCGGACAACCTACCCAACATAGTTGTTGATATTTCCAATTTTCCTTAGGTTTTTATTCGAAATAGAAGGTATCTTTTATTATATGTCTATTCTACTTAACCAATTCCAAACTATATTTTTTAAATCATCACATCTTTGCCAATCAACTCTTTGTACTATGTGTACCGTATGTATACGCCATAACGCTAATAGATAAATAGTACATACACTGTTTTTGTAATCGCCTTTCTTCATTTCTAAAACTTTCGTGTTAATAGCTTAGAAATGGAGCAAAAAAAGCGATAAGCATGCAGTGTGAAACAATGTGAATGCAAACGTGCTAGTGTCGTTTATGGAACGATTTCGAAAATACATCGAATTTTATTTCTATCATCTTCGAATAAGATAGATGCACTTTAGTGCGCAAAAAAAATTTGATTTACCATTACCATTTAGGCGATCTTACTGCTAGAAATCAATCTCTTTCAGACAACCTTTAGGTAAAGGAAATAGTAGATGATGAGAAACGAATTCCATTTTTAAAAGAATTTAGAAAAAGTTTGTCAGTTTGATCGTTAAATATGGTTATTTTATGTGTTCGCAAGAAAAAACATCTTTGGCGAACTGATTTTGATGTTTTTTTTGTTGAAATGTAGATATTCCGGTGGTACGGTCGAAAAACGTGACGCTACACACTTTGCACTTTGTACCGTTGTTATGTCGTGGGCATAAGAACTCAAATTGAACTGCAAGTGCTTACCTTGATGTGACTGTATTATGTTATGGAAACCAGAATCTGATTTTAGCATCCTAGAGAGATGAAGGGAATGTCTTTTTTTGTGGAAAATTATGTTAAAACGATTGCATTTGGCAGCCCGCATTTTGAACCTTAGGTTTAGGCATTTAGATACGGTTTAATGGGGGCTCTTACTCAATAGTTAAAATCGATTTTACTTTCATTTTTCACAAACGTTTTCTGGTAATTTGATGGTGGTGGATTTATATGACAAAATATTACCATTTTTTGATTTACTCTTGATTAATTCGAATTTAAATGCAAAATGTGTTTAGTATTATACCAGTGGGTTATTATAGGAAAGCTGACTAAAAGTGTTGTCATAGATGGCACAAGTATTTTTGCATTTTCCACCTAATCATAAAACAGCGATTCATTTAATTTAATTGTCTTATGACGTCATTAGTAAGTACTTTTTTAACTCACCAGTGACGTAACAAGCCCGCACCCTGCAACTTGACATCGTTAAATCACAGTATGTTTTTTTTAATTTGGCAAATTAAAAAATATGAGGTTTTCTGATTGTTTAATATTTTCTAGGAATCCGTCATTTTAGAGTTGAGTGAGGCACGTTTGTTTATCGTAATTGATATTTTTTTCGGAAATTTTCTGTGATTTCGGCTTTTTTTAGTGTCTATCATTTGTGTATTGTGTGTTTCGGTATTCGGTACATAATGAGAATCTCATATAGAAAGAAATACCTCATTACACCGCGCAGTCTCATTTATAACGTGCCTCTCTAAACACTTGACATTAGCGGAATCACTGCGTTGTTTCTAAACGTGGGAAAGGGTCCATAAAAAAATACGAGTGTAAATTATTTCAATTTTTTTTGTTCTTTCTAATTCACCTGATAACGTTACGTACTGGCACGGTCGTTTCTGACTGATGATACCCATTTAAATGTGCCATGTATATTTAATCTTATTTCAATGTCGATTTTGATAATTTTTATAGTGCTTTACGCCAAACAAGCGAACTTTAAATATTTTAAAGAAACAGAAAAAAATTATCTCCCCTTGCGGTGCGGGAATCGGACCCACGATAAGTGTGTAGTTCTAGACATATTCGGCAGAGGGCACTTACCGGAGGCTAACTGTTGATTTACCAGAAAAATTTCATCGCCTACGATAACTTGCGGTTAGCTCAGTTCGAAGAGCAGTACGTGCAATACTTGAAGGTCGTGGGTTCGATTTCCGCACCGCAAGGGGAGATAAAAACGTTCTGTTTCTTTAAAATACTTATTTCAATGTGTTAAATATAGATACAGTGGTCGCATAAACTAGATCAATAAATAAAAGATAATTTGCCAGCACATTACTCAGCTAAGGTGTATATTAAATGACATCATTATGTGAAAAACAATTAAATTATGCGGTTTGCAATTGCGTCCAATTACAATGAGTCAGGCGTAGATGTCACGATAACAGATGATTCACGTAATCATTGCAATGATTATGGCGAAGCAGACGTCACCTTTTTGATAAGCTACCTTTTATTTCTTTACGAGGGGAAATAAATTGATGTGCCGTACCGTCACCTGAGGGAGGTGACGGCGTGTGCGGGACTCCCCGCCCTGAGAAGGGCAAGACTACCCACTTAAACCCCCAGATTGGACCTCATCGCCATTAAGGTGATGCTATGGGAAACTCGGCTCAGCCATAACCACCACAGTTTTGATAAGCTACCTTATGTTATATGCATTTATCTAAGAAGTAAGTACTATACCAGTATGTTTAAGGTTTAAATTTGCGTTAAAAAAATTTAGTTGCACATTTGCGACCTAATAGCAACTTTTTTCATTATCAAGGGGGGAGGCGTACCGTTGGTACCGCTGCCGTGGGGACGACAGGGGCGTGTGTTAAAAAACTCCCCCGCTACTATGAGAGGAAGCTAACCTAACTATACCCCCCCCCCCCCACACACATATCTGGGTCTGGGTGTGGTGGTACCGTCGTTGTTTCTGATTTCTGAACCACAAGTGCTTTAGCAACTTATCAGGGAATCAGAGCAATGTATGTGATGTTGTCCAATTTTTATTATTTATCTAATCGCTTTTTGTTGACGCCATGGGGAAACGGATAAACCACAACAGCAACGGCGCGACGTTATAGGACCTGCATTTTAAGGCATAATACATTACCATGCTTTGATTAGGCCTTAATCTTGAATACTTATAAAAACCGTAGGTACAGAATATTAATCATGATTTTGTTTTTCCTGTATCCTAGCGATATGGCAGTTATCAAACTTCTATTTGATTTACAAGTGTAAAGATGAAGGGTGTAAAGAATAAGAGTGATCTGAAATTGAAATATATAGAAGAATGAAGACTTACAATAAACTCTGTGCAAACTTGCTCCAGTTTGAGTAATGGCTGTAATGTTATACATTTTCTAAGTATATTTTTTCTCAGGGCGTCTCAACCGAGATCCATAACACACAATAAGAATTAAGTACGTATTAACATTTGAAATCACTTTTCATAGGAATCAATTTAAACAACAAACGATTTTTTCCTAATTAAATAGCCGGCCCTGAAATAGCACTATTTCGATGACATGCAACAAAAAACCTATTAGTCTGGGTTAATTTCGGACTTAGTTTAAAAACCCGGACTTTAATTACGTTGATAAGATCTCGGAGCAATCGTTTATTCCGGAATAAACACCGTGTGACCAACGTAACTGACATCAATAGTTACCACTTTTTTTCAGAAGGAGCCTATTGAAAATACATTTTCGATTCAAGTAACGTTACGATTTTTTATCGTATTCAATTGAAGTAAGTTTTTTTATATTGCACTTCAAGATTGATCTCATCCCACCTGATGTTAAGTGGTAATGAGATCCTAGCTTAAGGGCGACAAGTACAGCATAATGAAACTGATGACTGGACTTGTCGCCCTCACCCTGATGGCTTGACCCCTGTTACTAATCTAGCACTAGCAATCTCTAAGAGCTCTAGAAACCTTGCTCACACGCAGGAACACAACAACACCGAAATGATTGTTATTGGGCTGCGGGCTTCTGTAAGGTGGAGGTATTTCACCAGTCGGTTTGCTCCAGTTGGAGCGATAAATCGCTATGCCCTACCTCTTTTTTTTAATTATTTTATTTGTAACGATTACGCTCGATCTCCTTATCAAGTAGTGAGGTCTATTCCTTCTTATTTCTAGTGAAAATGAGTTCAATATCCAAAACGAAAGTATTATCCAAGATAAACAGCATCACAAATTTTTGGACCATTTTCATTTCTTCTATGCAAGATATTTGTATTCTTTCTTTGAATCATCAATTTTCTATCTCATAATTATTAAAATTAAAATAATGCGATGCGTAACGGACGACTGAGGACAAGCTTAATTATTAGCGGCTTAATTCATTAACGCGGCCTTGACTGATGACGTCTCGTTGAGATTATTCAATCTGTCTAGTTATCATGCGATCTTCATGGTTGTTCTCTGAGAGTGGGTAAGCAACAGTGGCGTGCACACAGTTTTAAGACAGGGTAGGCAGAAAAACCAAAACATTTTGGTTTTGGTTCGTCGTCTTGTCGATTGATAATGTAGGTAATTGCCAAATGCTACCTCAATATCCATAGATTGACTGATTTTATAGACATATCAATTCACGCATATTCGAAGTGGCCTTTCGGTGCGTTTGTTTGATGTTTTGTAATGATTGTGTGATTTGCAAAATTTCAATGAAAGCAGTTAAAAGATGGTGGTATGAGTATCATTTTTTATTTTCTCTATACACACACCATCTAACCACCTTTACAGACAATATTATCAATTTTTCACTCTATTAACAACGATAAATCATAAATATCTGATAGCGTAGTCACAAACACAACACACATCAAACAATATGACTATTGAAATTACTTAGTAGTAAAAAAAGAGAAATATAATACGACAAAAAAATTATGGCCATCAAAATGTATAAAATTCAATGAAAAAATGTTACTTCCTAAAATATTTGCATTGCTTAACAAACTTTCTTTCGGAAATGTTCGGTACGAGTAGTAATTTTTCGTGTTACCTAAAAAGAATAACTACAAAAAGACACTGGCTTCTCATGCAGTTGTGTGCGTGATTTTTGTCATTGTGTGTCAGCAAAGCCCACGTAGCTACAGGAACGCACACACATTAAATCCGCATGACCGCGACTTAACACGAGAGCACACATACACAATTTAAGAGATTCGCAGTTTGTGTCTTTGCCGTGGCAAAAGGGCACGCAAGGGCGAGGCGGCGCTAGTGCAGCGCCGATTGATGCTAAATTATCAAATTACATGCCGATCTTACCTTAATGATACCACTGGCAATCGATAGGTGGAGCTAATTTATGATTTAAGTTTTTATGTTATTTTGTTTATTGATAAAATAATATTGGATCTATTATCAGACCTAGGGTAGGCAGTGTCTTTCTGTCTTTATGGAACGCACGCCACTGGTAAGCAAGCAAGTTAAGCAGCACAAACAAAAGTACGTCAGACCACAAACAAAAGTACGTCAGACCACAAACAAAAGTACGTCAGACCACAAACAAAAGTACGTCAGACCACAAACTTAGAACTTCGCAACGCTCTTATATCGTGCGCTTAGGATCTAATTTTAATCAACAGTTTACCTTAACGTTATGTTTTTTTCTGAGGGGGGAAATATTTTGATGAACGGTACCATCATCCGAGGGAGGTGACGTCGTGTGTGGATTGTCCATTAAAACCACCCGGTCGGACCACATCTCCTTAGGGGTGGTGCTGTGGGAAAATTGGTTCAACCAGAAAATCCACAACGCCACCGGTGGAATGGCCGCTATTACGGTCCCATCATTTTCTCATCAGAAAGGTCAAGTAAGGGAAATATATATATTTTTTTCCTAATAACATAATTTTGTGTGACGCTTTTGATTGCTGTCATGAATGTAACTTCATCAAAGTGAATGTAACTTTCAATAAATGTCTTTCATATGTTGTTCGTGTTTGTTTTAGGTTCTTAATGAAGACCTCAGAAACAAATAGCTCAAATCACAGCGCAGTCTCATTTTTGACGTGTCTCTCTAAACACTTGACATTGGCGGAATCACTGCGCTTGTTTTTAAACGCGGGAGAGACCATTAAAAAAATATAATGATAATGGAGATTTAGAGCTTAAAACTGTAAAAAATGTGAACTTTATGTTAAATATTTTCGATTACCTTATTTTATTAACGTGCGTATGTCAAAGACCCAAAAAGAAAAATATTTTGTTTCTTCTTATGTTAAACAAACCGAAATATCAAAATCACACTTAAAATTACTAAGTAGTCGTACGTACTAGCCAAGACAAACATTATGGACACACCACGAATAAAACACAACATAATAAACTTGTCTATTAAAATCCTTTGCAAATTTATCCTTCTCAATAAACCTATCGTACTTATTAATTATAAATTCAAAACGATAATCCACGCCATTTATTACTGAGTAATCGCTAATCCAAGTAAAGTGAGGAACTAAGTCTTACATAATGCTTCCCACGGTACTGGTAGTGATCTTGAAACGGCGTAATTGTTTATGTATGTACGGCAATATTTGTAATGGAGTGCTATACAACGCCTTGTCACGTCCAAGTAAATGATTGTACAGTCGGGCAGGAAACGTGTACATACAACGATACATAATAACAATTTGAAATATATAAAAATAAACAAGTCTTATTATAAATTGTATAAGTATGGCTTTCAAGTAAAGTCAATTAATATAAATTTACTTGTATTATGTAAGATAATAATCATTTAATCAATCAATTTTGTAACTTGCGTATTAATTTTTAAAATAAAATAAATCTAAGTTTTATTTAATTTTCCTCTGTGATGGACATAAGGCATAGTATGTTATATAAGATGATTTTATTGATATCTATATATACGTTTATGTGTGTGTGTGGTTGTAATGGCCCATCCACACATACCCGCACGGACCGGCGGCCAAGCACGGCACGAGTGGCTTTTCAAATGCCGGCGGCAAGTCAGCAGCAAAGCAGCCTGAAAGCCGGCGGCATGTATGCACCCTTAGACGTAGGTGTGTTTATTAATGACATAGTCCTTTTAGCAATATGTTATGTAAGTTTTGTTTTTTTCCAATGTTTTTTGGAAATTAAGTAAACAATCGCTTGTTAAGTTTCTGATATTCACTTTTTGCACCGATTCTATATTTTTCGCTAAACTATGTGGGTGTTTAATGCCGCTAGGTATAAGTCCATCTTTTGTGCTTTTTACGTGCAATAAATCTAATATTGAACTGGAAGTGTTTACCTCGACCGTACATCTACTACTTTTCTAGGCAAACCATGAGGTATCTAGATATCTGAATCGTGTTTTAGCCTAAAGCTGAGTTTTCCTCGATTTTTCCTAAGACTGCGTCCGAGTCGTCACTGCATTGCGAAATGTATGGGAATGTCCTTTACTCGTCCACAATGGATGTTGTGTGAAGTGATAGAGAGTCTCATTATGTGGTGGCATTGAACCGAGTATTGTCGTTTAGCAACAAACTGAGGATTGATTCTGGCATTTCGCTTAATTTTTATAAGTGAGGTGTGTGGGAATTTTATTGTGTATCTTCAGCGTTCAATAGGAACACAGTCTCGAAGATTAAAAAACCGGCCAAGTGCGAGTCGGAATCGTCCATGAAGCAAGTAACATAATATAAAAGTTTATATTGGAGTTGATTGAATTAAAGGTATGGTTTACGATTTATGACGTATTAAAAAAAACCTCCTACTAGATGTCGTTTAAAACCAATTTTCAGTGGAAGTTTGCGTGTTTATGTGCATCATAAATTTTCTTTTTTAAAAGTAACATTTTACCAATTGATAATAGAAACCTTAATATCAGTAACTATCGAAGACTTATCAATAAATACTCCACACGTATTGATTTGAAAAAAAAAATGAGTCTCAGTTTTAAGTATGGGCCCTTGAAAATTATTGTTTTTTTATAATTAAAAAAAAACCTATTCCAGTCACAAAATACATCTACATACCAGGCTTCAACTGTATAAATAGGTCTTATAGTTTTGGAAAAAAATGGCTATGGCATACGAACCGACGGACAGACAGACAGACATGACGAATATATAAGGGTTCCGTTTTTCGCCATTCGGCTACGGAACCCTAAAATATACATATTTATATACGGTCGTTTTTGAGAACCTCCTTTTTTTTGAAGTCGGTTAAAAAGGTTTTGTTACAGCTCTAACAACCTACTGGTAACACAGATTTGCAAAAAAATAAATAGCGGGTTATACTTCTAAAGTGTCGCGTACCCATTGATCTGGAACCGTTAAACTTCAACCTAGTACTCATTATTACAGCTATTATCAAACAGCACTAAAAACAGCGCTTACAAAATGTCCACAAACGCATTCATTCACAGCGAAATCTGGGTCAAGTTTACTATAGTACAGGCAAACGCATAACTGTTAGCACTTAAAGACCTTCAGAAGTTCAAACTAAATCTTTCTTCATGCAACCAATTTGCATCTGAATGAAGATTTCGGTACTTACACATTCCGTTTTCATTCGACTTTCGACTGTAATGTGAAGAGTTTAGGATGCTGGGAATTTGGTAGAGTTTATGTATGTAAGACTTGTCTTGTTGATATAGTCATCAATTAGCACGAGTAAAACGTGCGTGGGTTTTCTGAAAACTTCATATGGTTTAATTTGTTCTAGCTTTTGACTTCTCGGGAGGAAATAAACACAGACATAGCCTTTTTTTGGCGGGGGGAAATGCCTGGCGCAACGTACTCTACCGGCATTACCGAGGGAGGTAACAGCTTGCGTGGGACTCTCCTGCCCTAAGAAGGGCAGCCCTACCCACTAAAACCCCTTTTCTTGTATAACACTTTAAGATTGACCTCATCCCACCTGCTGTTTAAGGGCAACAAGTTCAGCATAATAAGTCTGTTACTGGACTGTGTGGCCCTTACCTTGAAGGTTTGATCCCTGCTACAAAGTGAAACCCCCAGGAGCTCTGAAAACCTTACTCACACGCAGGAACACAACAACACAGAAGTGATTGTTATTTGGCTGCGGTCATCTGTAAGGTGGAGGTATCTCACCAGTCAGGCTGCTTCAGTTCGAGCAATAAATCGCTATGCCCTACCTCTTTAAATACCTCATCGCCTTAATAGTCATGCTGTGGGAAAATTTTAGAACTACCACAACATCACAGGTGACATACGTATAGCATAAGATCCTTCTTCTCGATTCTGCAAGCACTCGATTTTCTTATTAAGGTTGAAGTTTAAATGAAAGTTGAAGAGGTATTCAGTGAATTAGTGATAGAGGTGACCAGGGAATTGGCCTTAATTTTTAATTGTTTATTTTCAACCATGTCTTTTACGGTGACCGTCAGAACCGCGAAACCATGTACGAAATTTGTATCTTGATAGCTTAAGAAGTTAGTACTACATCAGTACTAATTGGTACCTACTCTTAAATAATTGGTACCTACGTGTTATTTAAATTTATTGCATTTTGAAAGTGGTCAGCCATCCTGACGTCAGGATGACTGACCACTTGCAGTTTACCAAGTGGCAAACACTTTATGGAAAATTTAAAATTGACAAGACTTAATACCTAGTTAGTACCTCAACATATATTATTTATGGTTTTGTAGTGTCAACCATTACAGAGTTGTAAGCATTTCCAATTTTAAGAATAACAAGCGCCTGTTACTTTGTTCTTAGCAATAATTTATATACTAATGGGTATTATCTTTCAATTAGACGGGCTCCCTGCTCTCCCCATTTTTTTGGAGGGGTAGGGTTCCTGGTTTTTCCGCCAGGGCCAAGAGGAGAAAACCTCTTTAAAAAATATAAAAAGTTTAGATGCCCGGGGCAGATCGTGGTGTAAGTCTAGGACCCATGATTCTACTCCACTAAGGGCGATGAGGAAGAGCCGCAGCGGGCTTAGTGGGTATATCTCTGACCGACTTCTCCCTCGAAGCCCAGGGGGTGGAGGGTATGCATAAAGTGGGTTGGCCCATTGTTCCCCCTGCGAGATCAAAAAAAAAAAGGCTACTTATCTTGGAGTCAGATTAATGTATGAGATGTTGTGGAAATTCATTAATTTACCTATTTGTTATTAGCTCTTACGGGTTATTTAGTTTAATGTAAATAATATATTTATATATTTTAAAGAAACAATTTTATTAATATTTTAGGCCAAACATAATACAGTGAGATAAATTTTTTTTATTACTTTTGAGAACTCTGGTAGCAAGGTCATCGTAACACTTCCAATTAGATCTTCTATAGCAATGAGCTTGGTAATGACCCATTCCTTCTGGTTGACTAGGTGGCACAAACTCAATTACTGACATCACAGTGTATTCCATCTGATTCAAAACAATGTTAATCGGGATATCATTAAGGAATATTTCAGAATTGCAGCATAATTCAAAGAATACTGTTTCCTTAAGTGCATATTTATAGGTTTTTATACCATTACATTCATGGCGATTACACGTGGTCAAATTATTTTCTTCACACAACATAGACTCAGCAGACTTATTTAATGAATTAATGTTTTCATAATTTACATTCAATGGAATAAATGCACATTTCCGGGTAACATTATTTGTACGGCACTCTATGTTACTGCAGGTTTCCTGTTGATCTGCGCTATAAATAACATTTATCAGTAGTTTTTCAAAGATATATGACTCATGACACTGGCAATCAATGTGTGTAATATCTAAGAAAAAAGTAACAGGCGCTTGTTATTCTTAAAATTGGAAATGCTTACAACTCTGAAATGGTTGACACTACAAAGCCATAAATAATATATGTTGAGGTACTAACTAGGTATAAAGTCTTGTCAATTTTAAATTTTCCATAAAGCGTTTGCCACTTGGTAAACTACAAGTGGTCAGTCATCCTGACGTCAGGATGGCTGACCACTTTCAAAATGCAATAAATTCTAATAACACGTAGGTACCAATTATTTAAGAGTAGGTACCAATTAGTACTGATGTAGTACTAACTTCTTAAGCTATCAAGATACAAATTTCGTACATGGTTTCGCGGTTCTGACGGTCACCTTTTACGTCATATTAAGAAAAACCCTTTACATCTTTTACTTGCAACTACAAACCACAACCGACATTGTGTTTTTACCCCACTGCTGAAGAAGGAAGGGTATTTTTTTTCTGTTTTCAATATTATAATTGAGGAATTAACTTTTCATACCTCCGGGTATATTCTGTAATCTATGTCCACCAGCTAACTTGGCATGCGTGACACTTCGCAAAAAACTGTGACGTCACCACGGCCGTGAGAAGGTGGTGCCAAGGTGAAGGTGTCAGAATTACGAGCACCCGACGTGAGACGTCCATTGTCGTACCAGTTTGGGAACAGCCTCGCCTTATCATATCAACACGTCATAACTGCTATGAGCAGTGTTTCTATTCAATTAGCATTAAACCAACCCATAGAACAGATAAGAGTATATCAATGAATTAGATGTGGGTTGTACTTATGGAGATTGACTACCTATTGGAATGAATAAAAAATAAATGGCTCGTTGGAGTAATGGTTATCGCTATGTAATGAGTGTACTAGTAAGAGTTCCTTAGATAAGCGGGTTCAAACAAACAAAAACTTCTGCTTTATGATAAAGTATAGATGAAAACTACAGAGTTTCTTACTTGGGATTTTCCCTGTAAGTTATACCTATTACCGCACCTATATACAAACTTTCTGCATGACCTAAGGGTTGACTAGTAGAGAATGACCCTAGCATTACGTCCACCTGTTGTACTTTTTACTAATATAAAGTTTATAAATAAATAATAAAATAAATATAGCTTCATCTGGATTACGTAAGCTACACTGGTACTGATGTAGTAAACATGAATAAAGAAAATCGAACTTTGAACTACCTACTGAGAGAGAGAAGAGAAGAGAGTGAACTGACGGTTGAGGTCAAACGTAAGACTATTTTGTATTGTCGGCCTCCGCAGCCGAGAGGCGAGCGTGCCGGACTTTGGCGTCGCCCCATCTATTAGGAACACTTAGACGTTTTTTATTATTAACCGATTATGACTAACCAACCAAATAACCAAATAAATTTTTTCAACCGTAATAGTGGACTACAATTTGCATTTTCATTGAAATTGGTTGCTCAAATGAAGTTTTTGTCTTCAATTTGTTTGTGGATTAGCACGTTCGGTGTTACGCCATTCATAAAAACTGTTGGAACGACCTGAGTCATTGAGTCATGCATCAAAATGACAAGTTGGTAGGTATAGGTTCAGTAGATATCTACTGAACGTTTAATGTAAAGAACCTTTAACAGATTAAGAACTTTTGATAGCCTCAAAAACTTTGAAACAGACTTATGGAGATTAATTATACACTTTACTTTTCCACCCTAAAGCAATAAGACCGCCTAAATTGTACTTAATTATGTCTGTAAAGCCAATTTCTGTAAATTTTTCTGTGCAATAAAGTGTATCTATCTATCTATCTATCTACTCTTATACCCAAATTCACCAGACAATCACACCAATCACCTTGTCTCAAACTAAGGTTTTCCCTTGTACTATGAACACCAGACGACGGATACTAACTGGGGGCGTTATCCCAGCACACACAGACTCAAGTCAATTTAGAAGAGTTCGTTTTTCAAATTGACCCGATCGGGAATCGAACCCGGGACCTTTCGCGCTTTGGCCGCCTACCTTAGCCACTGCGCCACCGAGGTCGTATGCATAAGAATTAATATTGACCTGTAAGCTTACCCTGATGCCTGACGTTGAGCGTACATTACCGGTATGAGGGAAAGGGTTTTTAAAGTGAAACAAATGTATATTAACAGTTTTTAGATTTCAGATTCATTCTCTATGACAAAAACTCATTTAATACTAATTACAAAAGATCTAATTTATTCTTACTAGCTCTTACTCGCGATTTATTTCGCGGTATTAAGGGATAAAAGGTATCATATTATAGTATACCAAATTTAATGCGGTTTTATTATTAGATAGAGAGAATCAACAGAATGGTTAAAATGTATAATACATACTTATATCCTTATATTGACGACCTCCGTAGCCGAGAGGCTAGCGTGCCGGACTTTGGCGTCGCGCTATCTCTGAGGTTCCGGGTTCGATCCCCGGTCGGGTCAATATGGGAAACGAACTTTTCTATATTGTCTCGGGTCTGGGTGTTGTGGTACCTTCGTTGTTTCTTATTTTTGTAACACAAGTGCTTTAGCTACTTACCACAGAATCAGAGCAATGTATGTGATGTTGTCCAATATTTATTTAAGTTGAAATTTTCATTAGTCGCTAGTTTCAAATAAGTTTTGATATTACAATAATTTATAACCTGTATGTTCTCTCAGTGTTTCCGAGAAGAACTTCTTATGATACAAAGAAACGTGACCCTAAACCCGTGCAAGAGATACAAAACATAATTTACACGTGTATATTAAAGAAAGCAAATAGTTAGGTTAATAACCCTAAAATAATTATATTTGGCCCGTGCCTTAAAGTGGTGTAATGCGAGTTTTTTGTCCACCCCTAGTATAAATTGATTCGAGTGTTTTGTTAGCTTTAAATTAGACATGCTATCCTGCAGAGCGTAGATATTGATTGAATCATTAACTTACCTACTGAGATTGATGAAAAGATTTTCCTTATGCCAGATACCTCATGTTAGGTATGTATAAATAAACATTGGACACCGTCATATGCATTGCTCTGCTTCTGTGATAAGTAGCCAAATAAATTGTGTTACAGAAGTCTGAATGGAACTACAACTCCCGAACCCGAGACAATATAAAAAAGATCGTTTTCAACATTGAACCGACAAAAAATTCGCACAAAAAAAAACAAATTCAGAAAAGTATTGCACTTTTACAAAAAGTAACGGCTCTGAAAATTGTGTATAACAATTGCTTAATTTTTTTTGGCCGTTCAAGCCTTATGTGTATTTATGTTTTTAGAAAAATATAGGGGCATATTAACACGACACGACAGGAAGCTAAAGATATATGTTTTAACAATTAGAAGGCAGTATTAAACACGAAAATCTGATAGTCGTTTTTAACCATTACGAATCGTAAAATATTGGAACCAGGCATATTAGGTGACACGTCCCGCTGTATTTAACGCAATATCTTAGGAACTTTTTGTTCAAATGATAAAAGAAATAATTATATTATTTTTGACTAATTTTAGAATAAGATCAATCATAATTTTTAGACATCTACCTGTGTTCAGAATTTGTAGATGTCCTTGTCACGTAATAGTTTACGTGGCTTTAGTAAATGTCACGCAAATCTATTGAAAATTGAAATCGAATTTAGTTTTTATGAGCATCGGCTTTTTAGATGTTATGTATTTTTTAAACTAAACAATTTAAAAAAAAAAAAGGTTGTCAAGCATTACCTAGATACCGGGTTTCGTAACATTACTATTCACATATTATTGTTAAACTGCTGAATAATGAGACGCATATTAATTCTAACCAATATGTCCGATTTTACACATACAGCATTATTGTTTCTGGTATCCACGTAATTTGTATAATAGTGCCCAATTATATTTATTTTAATAGTTTTTTTTTACTACTAACTTTAAAGTCTTAGTCTTACAACTTACTTTAAAGTCTAACACAAAAACAAGGAATTCGATTTAAGTCCGAAGAAATGTTTCACTCCTGTCTTGAATTTCGTTTAAGTCCTCGTAAGATCTACTCACATAAAACCCTTTTTTTTAATCATATGTTTAGAACCACAGTTAAGACAGTATGAATCAATGCCCACAAAATAAAAAATTCACAGAAACTGAATCGAGCTACAACTCATTGTTTTAAAATAAAATAAAAATTGTAGTGACGGTCTGAAGCTAAACTACAAAATTAGTCATACAAAATTGATAATGATATCAGTTTTACCACTTAATTACAAAACGTTTTTTTCCACTGTTGTTCATACTAAGGTAAAACGGTTGAAATTATAAACAAAATTAATAATATACTGAAGCGATTTACATCCAGAAGCTTTCTGAACTGACAAATCATCATCTCAAAACGTCAACAAGTTACTAAGTTACACAAACATTACCAAACAATCTCAAATCACCTCATATACATGCAAACCCATACTCATAACACCTGATTACTTTAATAGCCTATACAACGAAGGAGGCCTTCAAGTAATGAATTATCTCATTGTTCCATGGTCCCAGCCTTATAGGTCGGGGACCCTGGCCAGATGACAATAAGCGTGGACGCGTGTTTCCGCCATTTTGTGAAGCGGCCATATTGGTCATCCATTTTGTTCCAGCCTTGTTCTGTTTAGTGGTACGTGTGACAGTTGCCTTTTTAATTATTGTTATTTTAATTGGTGCTTTGAAGGTTAATGGGTTTTGCTAATTAGATAACCGAAACCTAAGGTTTGGTGCTACAATTCGCGTGAAATCGCCTAATAAGTAAACTGATTTAAGAAGTATGGAGAATTGTTTATTTTCTACCCGATTATCGATGATAGCTGCGAAGTCTTTCTGACCTCCGAACACTCAGGAGGAGGAGCACAGAAGACTCTCCCTATATTAGTTCTTATGCGCAAGATATAAGGGCGGAGCTAAGTCAAAAGTGTGTAATCTGTATTTGTCTGTACCAAATGAAACGTCGAGCCGTTTCTCTTTTCCAAAATTACAACGTTTATATATTACCATACTCAACGCTCAAACTCAACCATGAAAAGTTCGGTTTTCATCAGAATTAAAGCCAAATATTCTAAATCCACATATTTCTTTTCATTGAAATACGTACGTAATAAATCAATATTGTGGTAGTACTTTAATAAAATACAATTTTTATTTAACTATTTTTTTATGAGACTTAACTCTAAGATAATGATGCATAAGCAACGTTTTTCAGCCAACTTGTTAAATAATTTAATACCCAAAAAGGAATTACTTGCTCTCAGTGAACGGAAACACTGCTTGCTCTTATAGGTATATGGAACGGCAAGCTTGAGTTTATTTCTAGTGTTATAGTTGTGGCAGTCAGATTTTTTAAGAAAGAAGATTTTCGTTTCTGTGACTCCCGTGATTAAAGACCATATGCAGGTTAACGATGTTGATGAAAACATTTGGCAGTCATAGTAGTCAGTTTATCGGAAGGTCAGTTACCGATTATTCTATTACCACAACCCAATACAATCGTAACAGCTGCTTGACGAATCGCCAACAAAGCGTAAAGGTGACTTGGCGGTTAGCTTACAAAACGTAAAGTATTGTCGCTTTATTGTTCAATGCAACCGCGGATGTCACAGCCTAAATAAATACCTGGATAATGTTTGTGAAGCGTTGTCAATTCTATAGATTGTGAAGTGTCGGAAAATTTGATGACCTTCCGAAGGTCGGTCTGCGATGTTGTCAGCTTATCCTTTTAATTTAGTGCAGTGTGGTAACTATCAAAATGCATACTAATATTATAAATGCAAAACTAACTCTGTCTGTCTGTCCGGCTTTCACGCCTAAACCACTGTACCGGTTTTGATGAAATGCTGTATAGGTATACAGTAAAACTCTACCTCGAAGACATGGGCTACTATAAGTACTCGAAGATATGGGAAAATAAGGGGGTATGGGGGTAATACCGCCCTTGAAAGTTAATATGGGAAATGTTTAATTTGGCACAAATATAGCGCGAAACTTGGATTAAAATATGGACTTCTTTTTGTTTCGAATACAAGGGGAAATAGTTTTGAACTCGTATTTATTAATATCGTATTTAAAAAAATCTTGTACAAATCCTTTTTATTACTTTGAAATAGGTACTTTCTTTTCAGTTTTAATATAAGGAAATTATTATTCAAGAGACATGAATACCAATAAAAATTAACTACTACTATCTATTCATTTCGAGTCAGTAATAAAATTTAACTGTTCAGTTAAAAATAAATATATATTAGAAGCATCAATATCATTCTTGCCAACCTATCCATAGTTTCCTCACAGGTATGCGTTTGACGACAAAAAAACTTTCAGTTCTAAGTACGGGGAACCCCAAAATTTATTGTTTTTTTTTTATATTTGAGTGCCAATATCAATGCGGTTCACAGAATACCAACCAACCAAGTTTTAATAGTTTCTTTCCTATGGTTTCGGTAAGAGTGGCTGTGACAAACGGACAGTCAGACAGACAGATAGACACGCAAACATGACGAATCTACAGGGGTTCCGTTTTTGCCATTTCAACATGGAACTCAACAAAAAACAAAACAGAAATAAACAAAATACAAATAGTTAGTGGTCCACACATCCTTGTCATTAACAAAGTCATACATTTTGTAACACCCTTTTTTCAAAATACGACTTTGAGCATATATCTTAAAATTCAAATTACTACGCACGATTAAATCGTAGTAGTACCGATTGATTATAACTAGTTGTAACTACTGAGTGTGGGAACAATGTGTTTGCAGTAAGTAGGTCGTGATCTCGGCCGGTTTTTTGCTTAGCATTTTTTAGTAAATGACCTTTTTCCTTTTGTAATCGTATTGCGAACGATCTATTTGGTCATAATTAATAAAATAAAAACTTTGTTATTGGTTGTAACGTAAAAATGCAGTGCTATTTTGGGACGGTTAATTAATTTATTCGCCTTGGTTATAAGTAATGTGTGGTAAGTAAAGTGTGGTAAAACACTTATGTGTGGTCGAAATAGAAACCATAGTTTAAAATTTTGAGACAGTGTTCCCAGAATTATTAGGAAATAAACTGAGTGATCTTAAAGCTCTGTATTGGATATGAATACAAATAAGTGTGTATAATTTATATTAATAATTTATGTGCAGATAATTTATATTAATAATTAATAAAAATGAAATTAACTTAATAAAATGTCTCTTATGTTACTCTTTATTACGTGAGCTATTTGTCATTACATTTTCATACAAAATGAATCCACATTAACTATATTAAAATTATTCTCATATATGTAGCCTGAATTATCCTCGGCTTTTCCGAAAGTTTTGTACAAATCCGTCCAGCCATTTCACTTTTTTAACTGGAACTAACAGTTAGACAGACAAGAAGCAAACTTATGTATCTTATAATCATTCATATATATTTTAATGTATATATTATATATAGTTAATAAGCGGGTATTTATGTATTTTAGTATATTCTTATCAACACAATTTCACCCACAAATCAATATCAACATACCGGTACCTTACCCAATCACAATTAAATAACGTATAATTTCTAACACATACAATACTGGTTCTCTAAGAAAAACCAGTGAAGAGACTCAGCGGTGAAGAAACCTCGCTATCTATTGAAATCGCACATTGTTCGTGACATGTGGGAACGCATCTTACCCGGAAACTTTCCACTGAGATTTGTATGGGAGCGAGTTGGGCTACGCAATTTTAGAGCCTTTAAAAGATAAATTAACTCTAGAAGCAAGTGACAGGAATCAATGCCACGTTCGGGTTAATATTTGGACAATAATTCAGTGAGGGTTAATTAGTAGGTCTATGAATATTATTTTTTTTAATTTTTATAGTGTTTAGTGAATTGATATTATTTTTCTTTTATTCTTATTATCTTTTTTTTTAATTCGTACCCGCTTTTATACTGTTACCGCGTCTTTATTGACTAATGGTTGAGACTTTGTTTTTCTTTGTAGGTAAATTTGTAAATGAGATCCTAAAATATATTTTTGAGAAAGTTCAATTACAAACGATCATCTTCTGTTATAAATTAAAACAAAGAGCCGATATTTACGCATAAAACTTCATATCGATTGGGTGAATTTAAAACTAAAAGATTAAAATGTATTAGGATTGTACACATGCGAAGCCGCGGCGAGCAACTAGGTAATTATAAAGCATCATTATTTTCAGAACTCTTTCCTAATTTAGGTCAAATTTTTTGGTTAATTTTATTAAACTCATACCAATTATTTCAATAAATTTGAACTTGACGTATATATCTTTGATATAATATCCAATATTAGCAAGTTTTAATACATACAAATTTATGAAGATATAACATTGTTTGTACCACATAAAGTTTAGTTCAAGGTTACAAAATGCCAAACACATTTCAGACTTCAAAACTTATAATGATGGTCATTTACATAACTGAGCTGTCACAAAATTTCAAAAACGATGACAGCTCCAACGATGTGATTTAAACAATAAGGGTTTGTAAGTTCATCACTGTACATAAATCAAATAATAATAATAATAAGTATGTCTATGACAAGAATTCCAGTTCTTTTCGATTAAATACAAATAAATGTTGTATTTAGTAAATATATTTAGTACATTACAAGTGTCACATTGATATATTGTGTAGAAATATGATTTCCAATATAAACGTAGACTACTCAAATATTTTGTGCTATTTCTGCACATCACAAATTTATACTCAATACTATGTGGATGAAGAGTTTGTTTTGTTTGAACGCACTAAGCTTAGGATCTATGTATTATTGCATAGTAAGAGCGGTAGGACATAGCAATTTATCGCTCGAACTGGAGCAGCTCGACTGGTGAGATACCTCCACCTTACAGTAGACCGCAGCCAAATAACAATCACTTTTGTGTTGTTGTATTCCTGCGTGTGAGTAAGGTTTCCAGAGCTCCTGGGGGGTGCTACATTAGTAGCAGGGGTCAAGCCTTCAAGGTAAGGGCGATAAGTCCAGTAACAGATGTATTATGCTGCACTTGTCACCCTTAAGCTAGGACCTCATTACCACTTAACATAAGGTGGGATGTGGTCAATCTTGAAATAAAATATAAAAAAAATAGTCCGGTCATTGACTATAGCTTTCGGCATAACATCGTGTTTTTTTTAGTGCTTCACGCCAACTAGCGAACTTTAAATATTTTAAAGTTGGAAGAGCAGCACGCGCGATACGTAAAGGTCGTGGGTTCGATTCCCGCACCGCAAGGGGTGATGAAATTTTTCTGTTTCTTTATAATATATAATAACATTAAGCTAAAATTAATAAAAGTAAAGAATCAGTGGAAAATAAAGAAAAAAAAGGGAATAGTACGCCGCAACGGGTTGCTGGTATAGTGGTAAGTGTTGATTTCAACAAATTTCTGCCTGGCACTGCACTGCCTCCAGCACTAGAGTTAACTCTTGTTTCATCTTATATCCCAACCCAATACCCATCAATACTACTGGTTATAATTGCCCTTTTACCGAAAACTGATATTCATACACTGTCCACCACAGTGCCGGTTTTAGTACTATCAGCGCCCTGGGCGAGATTTCTACGGCGCCCCCTAACTGCAATTCAAACCCATACGAAAAAAGGTGAAGGATAATAATAAAATAACCATTTATGAAAAGAAATAAACATTTATTAAAAAAACTAATAAAATTTTACTTTTCTAGCCTTTCTATCGGCGAACTCTTTTATTAAGTTATCAAAGTCGATGTTTTCAGCAATTTCATTTTCGATTGACAAAGTTGCCAAGTTTGTCAATCTATATTGAGATATTGTCGATCGCAGATAGGTTTTTATCAGCTTAAGCTTAGAAAAACTCCTCTCTCCACTAGCAACCGTTACGGGAATAGTTAATAATATTCGTAATGCTATCCAAACATTTGGATATAGTTCTTGTAAGTTGCGGTCTTTGATAAAATTTAAAACAAAAACAGGAGTAACCACTTTCTGATCAGGCAAAAACGATTTCAGACTTACGAGTTCATCGCACAACATACATCCATCTATATCTGATTTGGAATTTACATTTAATTTCAATTGAAGATCACTACAGAGTTTGATAAGGTCGTGTTTTTCTGGAATCTGTTTTAAATTGTACAAATAGACCAAGATTCCGAGTACTCACATAACTGTTCAAATCTTTCGTTGAGTGAAGTTAACGTCGTGTCCAAAAGACAGTTGAAAAATTCAACATCGAATTTTTTTTCTGGAGAAGTTATAGGCTTATCTTGGGCAGTTTCACCAGCTTGGCGGTTAACACGTCGAATTCTTATTGTCGCTCTAAACACAGGTTCTATTTCTAAGTTTTCAGCCAATTCCTTCGCAGTTAAAATGGCGCTTTTAAAGCCTCAGAAGTTTAAAGAGTCAGAATTTTCCATCGATGAACAGAAGCTGAAAACAATTCAAACAACCTCTGAAGTACCTACTCCAAACAAAGTGACAGATTTTACAGATGACTTAGCGGCATCGCATAGTACGAGATTGTAGCTATGACAGCCACACGGTACATATACAGCTAAAGGATTTATGTCCAGAATTCTCCTTTGAACTCCAATATTTTTTCCTTTCATGTTTGCTCTGTTGTCATATCCCTGACCTCTACAATCGTTCAATTCCAGTCCGTATTTATTTAAAATATCAATAATAACTTCAGTCAGCCTTTCACCAGTCGACTCATTAACAGGAATAAATTCTATGAAATGCTCTTTTACTGATATTTTATTGACATCTGATGATAAATCAACAAATCGTATTGTCAGTGAAAGCTGTTCTATATGACTAATGTCCGGAGTACAGTCAGCTATAATAGAATAATATTTCGATAACTTTGCACGTGATATGATTTCTGACTTCACTTTTTCACCCATCAGCTCTATTAATTCATTTTGAATGTCTTTTCCGCAGTATGGGTCAGAAACATCACCCTTTACAACTAATCGCAAGTGCTCCTCCATAACTGGATCAAATTTGGCTAGTAGTTGTACTAAACCCAAGAACTTTCCATTATTTGGCGTATATAGTTTGTCGGTTTTCAGCTAAATACAGTGTAATATGCATTAATCTAGACAAAATATTATTCCACCTTGTAGTTTCCTTTCTAATCAAATGTTGCTCTTGACAATCTATTGTTTTTCCCGTTTTTAATCTTAGTTCAGCCTCAATCCATGAGAGGTAAAACTTCTTATGAAAAGTGCTACTTTCATGAACTTTTAACATTTCTGATATGTGTTTCCAGTCGTTATATCCTTCAGATGCTAAATTCGACGTTGAGCTGCTATCAAATAGCTGGCAACAAAAACAGTAAACTCGATTTTTAGAAACTGAGTATATTAACCAACGACGCTGAATTATTTCATTGTTTGCAAGTTTTTTGGTATAATGAGAATTTGAAAAATGTCGCCCTGTATCATTCTTTGGAAAATTATTAATGTGAGTTTGCACTGGGCCATTAGTTATTATATGATCAATAATTTTGCTATTTCGAGTGAGTGGCCAAGTGGCTGGATCCGATATATTTAGAACAAGAAAACTAACGTCATCTAGATTTTGTATTTGTTTTACATCACCAATAGTGTCATCCTGAGCAGCATCTGTAATTGTAACACAACTTGTCTCCTCACTTCGGGAAACTTCGTCCACAATCTCTTCAACAGCTAACTGATCTGACTTGTCGGACAGAGACTCCACTACCGATGCATTCGCTTGTATTTCAGATGTAGATGCCACATTAAGGTCTTGATTTTTTGTTGTGATATATTTGCCTATATTCATAAACTTTTTTGTTTTTTCAAATTCCTTCTCTTTTTCTGCTTTTCGTTTTCTATATTTTGACCCAGATGGTTTTCTTTTGAAAGGATCAACGTGTTCAGACATTTTGTACTAATCAAATCTGCAACAAATTAAATCTGCGTAAGTCCGATCATTTCTATAAATTAATTAAATATAACGCTATTGAGTGAGGACGACCAAAAACGCTTTATATTCAGGAAAGCGTTAGCATACACGTGAACTACGATCGAAAAATCTAGGTAAGGTAATATTGTCATGGCAGCGGAATAATTGTGAAATGTTATATTTAAAAGCTTGTGTTACGTGATAGTGCTTAGATTTGTATAAAAAAAATTACGATCATCCACTCGTTCCCGAAAAAATGACTTCTATGTACAGTCAGATGCAAAAGTCGGTGGTGTTCACCTTTAACACAAAGGCTTACGAATGAACAGTGTTCATCCACTTTTACACTTGACCGTACCTCCTCGACATTCATTTATTATCTCCGTGTTAAAATTTCATCAACATTATAAAGTCAGTTCCAGAGATATTTTATAATATATAATTTACTTTAAATAGATTACCCCACTCCAAACATAACATAAACAAACAAACAAATGTTACCTCTTTAGTATAATAAGTAAAGATAGTTAAAATAAAATTGTACTTACCTAATTAGTGAAATAATCCGTCATGAAGCAAATACCTACTTAAACACTATTTGAATTTCAACTTTTTGGATATACATATGTCACTCTGTAGTCGGCGACAAAAAGTAAAAAACATGCACTTCGTAACTTAGCGTGGACCGCCTGATTACTGCGTCTGTTTGTTTTAAAATATGTAATTGCGATAACTGTTTTTAAGTGCGTGCACCGATTGAATGAATAAGAATGAGCTGTGTTCCGCTCCATCAAAAATAACGCCAACTCTTTTAAACTAAAATGTTAAAAAGAGATAGATAATGTGTTTCTCTGTGGTCGGGGATTCCCAGTAAAATGAACTGTATGTATGTAGTGCTCCGACCGAACGGATTGAGCACTGCGTTCCATTCTAGTGTTGCCAACACATCGTTTTTTTTTTCGCTTACAGAGATGTGAATATAAAGGCCCCTGGGCGGTCGCCCAACCGCGCCCTACCCTAACGCCGGTACTGGTCCACCAAATTGTACGTAAAAAAAACATTAAAATAATAACCTTTAATATAGTAAAATAGGTGAAAACAATATGATATTTGTGCTAGCTGGTATCAAACTGAGGTTATCCCATTGTACTCTCCAATCCAGTACAACTAAACCCAAGCCAATCCAGAAAGCTCATTGTTTAAATTAATCTGTCCGCGAATTGAATGCGGGATCTTTTGCAGTTTGCTTAGTTTTAATTCTAGCCTTTTGATAAATCAAACCTCAATTTATCAACAGCAAACATTTTTTTATTATTTGTTTATTTTAGATTGCCAGAGAAAATCACATTAAAAAACTTAAAAATTAACTTTCACAATATACGTACAAAATGTAATAATCTATTGAAGGCAGCCACATCATGCTTAAACCAAAACGAATTAAATACTATAATAAATTAAAAGTAAAATTTTTAAAGAATGGCCCAATAAATTACAGATACATAGATATAAATCTCGACCCAAGATGCATAAAGTCTGATGTCAACATATGGCGTTTTCGTTTTTTTGCATGAGAATAACATATATTTTGTTCTCTTTCTAACACACTGACAGACTTATTTCTATCTCTTATAGTTTCGGAGATACACAGGTGCATAATGTTCTATGTCAGGACTTTTCTAAATCACTATGAGGCAGAAATAATTTTCTTGAGATACATATTTATGTGTAAAACATTTTGTAGAAAAAAAATAAACATTAAAGCACAAAGCGTAATTCTCTCAGCACACCACAAACTTGACACGACAGAACATACTAAGGTACCAACAGTGTTCATTTGATAACAATCTCGTATACGACGCAGAGCTAATGACTGTCCGTACGCCACTATTATAAGGCGGAATGACAATGACAAAAAAGCTGATGTAGTTAAAAATGATTTGACTTAAGCGCGGATTAATGAAACTTTGACTAATGAATGTTATGTGAAAAATGGTTTCGGTTGGAACAACAAAATTGTGATGCGTGAATCATGGCTACTAGATTTAGATGTGAATTGAAGTTTTCCCACAACGACACTTATGTGTGTATGAATGAAGACAACATGATGAAGTATTCGAGAGGCGAGCGGGCCTGACTTTGGCGAGCGCCATCTCTGAGGTTCCGGGTTCGATCCCCGGTCGGGTCAATATCGGAAATGAACTTTTCCATATTGTCTTGGGTCTGGGTGTTGTGGTACCGTCGTTGTTTCTGATTTCCGTAACACAAGTGCTTAAGCTACTTACCACAGAATCAGAGCAATGTATGTGATGTTGTCCAATATTTATATTTATTTATTTATATTATTTATTTATTATTATAATGTGTGAAGTTAGGTAGTGCGTTAAAAATGTATTTAGACCTTTTCATGGGCACCTTTTTAGTAATTTGGGCGACAGAAATGCTGATTGATTTTATTAATTTGGGAGAATTTGGTAGAAATGCTGACTGAGCAATAAAATTTTATTTGTTTTATTTGTTTATGAAACAACTACAGTACCACAACACCCGATAGCTTATAGGAACATTCATTTCCCATATAGACCCTAGCGAGGATCGAACCCGAGACCCGAGTTAAACTTTTAATTGCCAAAGACATTATACACAGAATATTGAAACTTCAAGTTCTTATCTAATAGAGCTAAATGCCTCATGGAAACCAACCATAAAAAATTAGAAATAGAAATGTGTAACAATAATTTTTAGAAAAAAAACGACTTCGCTTCATTTTGTCTGGGATGCCATCTTTTGACCCAGGTCTCCTTATTATGGTACCGTTAAAATATCTCAATTTCAACAAAAACATCATCAAAATCGGTCCATAAACGACAAAGTTATCGGAGAACACACATCTGTACACATTATAAAGCTGAAGCTTTGTTTGTTTGTTTGACCGCGTTTATCGCAGGAGCTGATGGTTCGAAGTAAAAAAATATTTTTATATTGAAAAGTCCATTTATCGAGGAAGGCTATTGGCTATATAACATCACGCTGCAATCAATATGAGCGAAGAATGAGTGGAAAATATAACAAAAATGGGCATAGAGTGCGAGCGAAGCCGCAACTAGCCGTTCCGATATTAAACAAAAATATACGGTCGAATTGATAACCTCTTCTTGAAGTCGAGTAAAAATATCATGTTAAGTGGTAATTTATTCCATAAAAAATACTCATTTCATTGTTTACTATTAATATTGTTGACAGTATTGTTAACGATACTTACACGGCAAGCAAAAGATAAGATCAAACGTAAAAAATTACAATGGACTTTAAAACTTCTTCACATGCGTCTAATTGACCGCTAACAATAATAATTTAATGTTTTAAAATAAATTGAACTGCATATCCGAGGTTTATATTTCCTCAATAAAAAAATCATTTAAACCTTTTTATTTATGTAAAACCCATAATTGTGATAAAATTATAACGAAATGTTTTCAATCAAAGGACACTAAATATTTTAACTGGTAGAAGTAATTTAATTGTTACCTATATAGGCAAATTATGCTACTTCAAATTGAACTAGAATCTTAACGCCAACAACATTCTGATGGTTAACTATTAAAATAAAGAAATCATAGAGAGTATTGAGGAGCAAATTATGGCCTACTTGTTTATTTAAATAGAGTTAAAAGTACGTTAGTCTACACACTACCTACAATTTGTATCACTCTTATGTCGTGGACATAAAGACGAATATCAAACTTCAAGCGTCTACCGTGATGCGCCAGTAGTTCGTACACACGCTATAGTAAAATGAGGAGAAAAATTATCCTATTGTGCAGATTAGTATATATTCTAGGCCAATCCAATCATAAAATAAAAGTAATAGCATTAGTACTCACAGCAGCACGTTGAGTTACATCGTTCACGTCAGTTTCGAAGTTCCACTGAGCGGCCACGTTATTGGTGCACTCCTTCGACGCTTGGTCATCAGCCTTCAGCAGGAAATCCCTGATCTGCTGCAGATTCACCTGATGGAACCTATCGTCGATGCTGTTCCCAGTCACACCCCTATTGAAATCGTAAGGATTCGACCCAACGTAGTTGGGGTCGTTCCTCACGAAATTCGGATCATTCCTTCTGAAGTTCGGATCGTTGTTGATATCTATTCGGTCATCACGGTTTGACTCATCATAAGGCCTTAAAGTGGAGCTGGGATTACGTCCATTGCCATAGTCGAGGCTCGGATGGCCATTGTTGTTTATATCAGGGTTGATGCCTCTGATAGTTGAGGAGACAGGATACACTCCCGGAGTGTTAGGTCTCGCGGAGCTGAAGCCGAAGTTTTGGTTCTGGACATCATATTGGTTTCCTGGAGAGTTTATCGAGGATGGAGTGCTTGAGAGCAAGCCGTAGCCTGCTCCGTTGTACCTTTGGGTGGAAGATGATATCGGCGGGAGATCTAACTGGGGGTCTGAGGAGCACAAAGCCGAGGATAGTAGCACAAGGAGTAGTTTGACAACAGTTCTGGTGAGGGCACAGGCCATTTTGGCGGTGTCGCGTGTCGACCAATGGTGCGTGGTGCTTGGCTGCGCACGAGTCGGCAACTGCGGGCTTACCTCTGAACTCGGGCCGTGTGAATCGCTTTGTCCGTCCGTCTGTACTTTAGGAAGGACACAGTGTATAAACGGCAGTGGGAAATCTGTTCTTGTTGAATACGCAATTAAGTTTTTGCACCTGTAGCTTATTTTGGATTTAGGTGACGTTTCAATTATTAAAAATCCAAACTACCCGATATTAATTAATATCGTTCGAACATACGGAAAATTTTTAGTATTATTTTCAACCATATAATTATTTTTTGGATAGAATATTTTATTTTAATACAAAAAACACTAATTCTTATTTAAAACTCAGAGCGTCACATGTATACCTTTTAAATGTACCTACCATGAAATTTTGTAATGTGATAAAGTGCATTAAAGATAATTTGAATTTTGAATTTTCACCAATTTGATGGTTAAGTTTAAGTTTTAGGATAAGAGGCCGAGTCCAAAATTAATTTCAATATTTACAATACATTGTTAGCTATAGTTTGTGATCACCAATTAGAATTGGGTTAGCGAGATGATTTAGCCGACTTGATTAATCCGCTGATTATTTACTTTTAATTAAAGAATTTCCAAGCGCAAATGGAACTAGACTTTATAACTAACTTAATTATCCTTTTTATACATTTAGAAGGATTTAATTACATTAAATGCTTCTTAATAATAGTTAAAAATGTTTTTTTATTAGATAAAGGTTGTGATAGAATAACTCTGTTATTTTAAACGTACATTGTTTTTTCATTAATATACATATACACACTGCAAAAAAAAATTAAATCTCTAAACACTTACGTAGTATGTTTAAAGAAATTTGTGATTTGAAAAATTTGCATGCCAAATATGTATTTTCACTATATTATGTAAAATATTTTCTGAATTCATTTCTCATGAAAATAAATTAATTCTTACTCAAGTATTAGCATGGATGTGACTTCACTGTATTTCTCTTACTGCGAGAAGGTTGTTCAATGGGATTTAACGAATTTGACGTCATACCCATTTGTTTTGGGGATTAATTATAAAAATTGTTTCAGTCTCACAATTATGGTGTTTTGTTTTCATTACCTTGTTAATTAATTAATTAGTAACGAAGCTCAGATTCGCTGTGTATTAAATTAAAAACTAAGCAAGGTCAATTTTAAATAGTTAATTCTATGAAAATTCATGGTTTGTATGTGGTTTTACTCGTAACTAGAGATAATTACTGTAATATTGGCTTAAACATATCAGTTATTTTGTTGCATGTATGGAGTTTATATAGATTTGCATCCGCAAATGAGTTTTATAAATGACTGTAGTAGTTAAATTCTTCTGATGGTATATTTAAATGTGGCATTGCTGCTATAACATACATTGTAAATTAATAGTGTTGACTCTTTTAAAATTATTTGGTTGCGGGATTCCTATATGATGAATTGAATACAAAGTACATAAATAACATCATATTAAAATTATAAACGTGAAAGTTCGGATATATATTTATTTATTTAAAAACTTTATTCCACAAAAAATTTACAAAAGGTGGACTTAATGCTAGGAGCATTCTTTACCAGTCAACCGTTGGGTCATGCTGATAGTAACTTTTATGGTTTATGTTTAAATATAAATGTTTGTTTCTTTTTGGGTGTTGTGGTACCGTCGTTTTTTCTGATTTCTGTAACAGAAGTGCTTAAGCTACTTACCACAGAACCAGAGCAATGTATGTGATGTTGTCCAATATTTATTTATTTATATTTATTTTTACGCAAAAACTACCGAATGGATTAAATAAAAAAATAGTAGTTAAATAAATTAGTAGATACTAGGAAAACATAAAGGGCACTTTGTGATTTAAAAAACGGAGATTCACTGGAGGGTAGAGGATGAAAAAGCATTCTCATCGATTTATTGGTTATTATTTATTTAGTTGGTTAAATTTAGGCTGTGATTTTGGTTTAATATTCAGTAGTGACTGATAAATACAATTTGTTACTAGATGTTAACTTACCGAACAGACTACGATAACTTAATATAAATAATGATTATGTTGCGATAACTTTATTCGATGTCCTGGCTCTAAAGCAGCTCATTAAGTTTCAAATTATTGTAAACTAGCTGTGCCCGCGACTTCGTTCGCGTGGACTACATCCTTTCATGGTCGGTTTTCCCCCTTTCTCCCCTAATATTCGAAACAAAAAGTAGTCTTTATTTTAATCCAAGTTTCGAACTATATTTGTGCCAAATTTAATATCTCTAACATCAAAAATAAACATTTTTCCATATAAACTTTCAAAGGTGGTATTACCCCCCTCCCCCCCTTATTTTCTAATAAAAAGTAGCCTATGTCCGTTCTTGAGATTCAACGTATACCTATACCAAATTTCATCAAAATCGGTTGAGAGGTTTAAGCAGGAAAGCGTAACAGACACACAGACAGACAGACAGACAGAGTTACTTTCGCATTTATAATATTAGTAGGGATGTCTAATTATAGGCACTATAGGACTTTAGATATACTCACCGTAACAATAGTGCTATATATTTACATGACTGTTTGTTGCCTTAAATAAATAAAAAAAACAAAAAAAAATCTACTAATATAATAAATGTAAAAGGTTGTGAGTATGGTTGTTTGGGTGTTTGATACTCTTTCACGCAAAAACTGCTGACAGGATTTTAATAAAACTTGCTAGAAAAAGAGATGACATACTAGATCAACATATAGGATGCTTTTATTCCGAAATAACGCGGGCGAAGTCGCGCGCAAAAGCTAGTAATCTATAAAGTGGACCACATTCAAAAACACATCACGCGTCAAGCTACTTCTCTACGTGAACAACTTGCTTCAGACCCGATAAACCCTTATAAAGAAGCTTAAACTGAATGTTTGCCTCCATGAAATCGTCAGAAAGCTATAGAGTTAACACCCGTATTCTATAGTACAATTAGATTTTATCTCACCCAACGTACAGGGTCATGTGAGGCGAAGCCAGTGGGCAAAGTTAGTCTTCCCAAGAGTCGCTGGTTGCCGATACAAAAGATAGTAAGTAGAAGCGTATCTTTACTTTCCTTGACAATTAAGTACAAAAAAATTACTGAACCCATTCATTATGAACAGTGAAATTACCCCAAGGACGTTTCCGAGTTATATAAGCGGGTGGCACACTTGTTGCGCAAGGGCCCGAGGCGCACCTAACACCGTTTACCGATTAGTGAGTGTGTCACATGCTTAAAATGGTTTGTTGCATTTTAGGACGATTTCGAAGAGGCTCTGTTTGGGAACTGATTTCATTTTAAAGATTGATGCCTGCCCCCGTCACATAATAATTATAGGCATAGCTTTTCTTCTTACGCTAGGACTATTTAAAGAGCTTAGTTGTTGCGATTGTCATCTAACTTCTGAAACCCTTACAAACGAACTTTTGGACTCTTTAAATGTTTTGTTTTCCATTTTGTATGATACATGTATCTGTGGCCAATAAATGTGTTTTTTCTTTCTTTCTTAGAAACATGGAATTGTCATTGTATAATAAATCCTTACCTTACCTTCGGGCCTTACCTTCTTTGCCCTACCTGTATGTATTGTAAAAATATATTGACAGTATCTTTTTACTACAATATCTTTTGGATTTGTCTGCCGAGTTACAATTTGGCGCCCGGGGCATGTGCCCCACTCGCCATAGAATTAGAGCAATATAATTGCTTATATTTAAAAGCGTTCTGTGAACGCGTTCTTACAATAAACATTCATACCAACTAGGCGTGCCGAAGAAAGCGATACCGCGCAGGGACCGATGCGATAACGATGCGATACGTCGAGGAAGTCTCGACCTACTTACTAAGCTTGGGTACAGGCCCTGGAGGGCTAGCTAAACGGCAGCTATGGAACTCCGATAACATTTAGACAACTTTAAAACTGTATTACTAAAGTGGCCGGTGATGTTGTGGTGGTTTTAAAAAAAATCCCACAGGATTACCGTAACGATAAGGTCCCCAGGGGGATTTTAGTGGGTAGGCCTTCCCTTCTTAGGGCAGGAGAGTCCCACACACGCCATCACCTCCCTCGGGTGATGGTAGGGTGCGCCAAGCATTTCCCCCCGCCAAAAACAAAATGTGTACTAAAGTGACGTTAAAACTGATACCACTTTACGAAAAACAAAAAATAACATTGTACTTTCATGGATTCATAATCTCATTCATTGTTCAATGTCGTACATTCGTAAACGTAAATGAAATACACTCAAACGATGTTGTCTCGATAAAAACAACTTAATTAGGAAATTTGAAGTCAGCTATCCTATTAAACTATTAACTTCATAAAATATAATTTTCCGAATCTGGTTTATTCCAAAATAATTTTATTTGTGTTTGTATTGGCCCAAAAGCGAGCTGGATGGATTACGTCATTTCATGACAATGACGTAATTGCTCAACAACTAACGAAAATGTTTCAAAATAGTATTATTTTAAAGAGTAACATGTTATTTAAAATGTAGGTACTTGCCTATCAAAATTTTCCAAGCCTAATTTCTGGGAAAGTTAACAATGACTTTTAAATAGGATTTATTTATTTATTTAAAAACTTTATTGCACAATAAAAGTACAACAGGTGAACTTAATGCTGTGGGCATTCTCTACCAGTCAACCTTTGGGTCATGCGGAGAGTTAGTTTATGGGTGCGGTAATAGTGACAAAGTGCATAAGAAATCTAAAAAATAAAAACATTATAAACAAGAATAGTAACTACCAAGCGTTACAAAAGTCATTTCGGAAACAATTAAATATACATAGACATACATGAGTAAATATAATATATATATAAAATATGAAGCTATACTTATATTTAGATAATGAACATATATATACTTATATATAAACATAAGTAAATAATACCACATAAAAATATAAAATAAATAATAACGACAAGAAATGGATTCAGCAATTGACAAATTCATGTCTACGATTTATGTATATTTAACAAATTCTTACTTAAAAAAAGATGCCAACATAAGTAAAATCCCTATCGTAATCAACAGTTAGTTTTTTTGATATGGTAACTATATACCTTAAATATCCTTAACCACTAAATTATCTTTCCAGTAATCTTATCCTAATGTAAAGTTTTATCGATACAAAAATCGATAACGATTATGAGGGATCACCGCCGATGCAAGAAGGTGCCAGTATTGTTTCTACTGCAACATCAGAATATGCAAGTTATGTTTGCTGGAAAATTTATCACGTGAACTTTATAGAGCTGCCATTTCTGAGGTAGAAGGCTTAATAATTAAGTGCTAATTATTAACAGTTAACGTAATATGCATGTGAGTGTAATAAAACCAAGTTTTGTTGAAAAACTGAGTTTCCGGATTTATTTCTCGGTCGGATGAATATGAACTTTTCTATACAGTCTCGGGTCTGGGTGTTGTCGCACCTCCCATGTTTCTGATTTCTGAACCCCAGTGCCCAGTTTAGAATTAGGGCAATGCATGTAATGTTGACTTATTTACTTATTGTATAGCCTAGTCAAATGGTCGACCTCCTATCCTTAACTCCTTAACTTAATATCTTGTTCAACGTTCATGTTGCAGTGGCTAACTTAACTATAACTTACCGTTTTTGCTTAAAGTTGCGTTAAAAAAATTAATTGTGAAAATAAATTTCGTAAATACGGGCGTATTTTTTTTATTTGCTTTTTTGCAAGTGGTTGGCTCATTAATTTTCTCTTTCAAAACATATTTATTTCATAAATAGTAACATTTAAAAGTATTAACACTATTTTCTTGAGAGTTGTATAAACTCTATACAGTTCAAACAAGCGTCTCCGTGCGATACGCAATTTTCCCATTGTCCCAGTTATGCCGTGAGAACTTGTCAGTACTTATACGACATACGACAGTCATAAGTACTTACCGACCGCTCCTGCATACTAAAAGCGCAGTTAACAGCTACCGCTCGTTAAACGTACCTTATGATTTGTTTGCCCAAGAAACATTGGTTTTCCTAGCTTGGGCAATAAGAAACCTCACTACTGGACTTGTCAAATATTTCTTTATTTAAGAAGGTTAGTTGTAACTCTTTTGAATCGTCATTGAATACAATGCAAAGTGATTCTACAGGCAGCTTGGAACCTATATCTACCGAGAAGGCACCGGTAAGAAACTCAGCAGATTAGTTACAGTAGCATTATTTAATTCTTTTTAGAACTAAGCTGAAGCAGACCAGTTCTCAAAGGTTGCATGTTCACAAGCATGACGTATGTGCCAGCCATCGCTTCAATCAACCATATTGAAGGGAATGTAACGACCCGCCACATAGTGCATCCACCTCAGACGTTTAAGTGAACATTACTAACTCCCCTTAACAAGAATTAAAGATTTAAGTCATCACACTAACTATAGGACCTGGAGCACAAAGTATGAAAAGTTAAAGACAATGTTCATAACAAATAAATTTATTATATCTACGTCTATCGTACAAAATAAACAATAAAAATGACATGAGATTTAAAAATCTAGAAATCTATGTACTAGAGTACAAGTAGTTATTAAGTTTATGTCGTAACGCACCACAGAAGGAATAGAGCCTCCAGTTTTTAAAGTTGTCATGTTATTATAGGACGCCATTCTGCTAGCAATATCACTATTTTTAAGAAATCATGTACACATTTATCTTTCGACCCGTATCCAAAAAGTCACATGTGAAACGACACTAAAGATTCATTTTTCATAGTTAAACTAGCCTTTTCCCAAGATTTCATCAGCGTTGTTTTTGAGTAGAACATATACTATTAATTAATTTAGTATGTCACTTCTCGTCCTACCACTTTCATCCAAAACCGTTCTGTAGTCATTTATTGAAAGAGTTACAAAAATACATCTTTACATTCATACAAACCTTCGTGTTTGTATTATCAATTGAATACTTGGATTTGTTTTGCGAAATTTATCCCGCGAAAAAGTTAATGTTGTAGTATAGGGATTAAACCAAACCCTTGCAGGTTGGATCCAGATGGATCCAAGTATGCAACTTACCTTATGCAAAACTAATGGACGATTGCGCAGCAGGCGGCCGTGTCCAACGCATGTCTATTCCTTTTAGCTCTTAATTAGTGCAGTTAGACGAGTAGGGCTGCCGTTAGAGCCAGGTCAAGGTTGTTTTTCGCTAATTCTTTAGGTTGCGAAGCCAGCATATAAGGTTTGATAGGTTAATTTGCTACCGTAGAACTTAGGATATCGAAGGCAGACTTAATCAAGTACCCACACATTGGTTTTAGAACCTTTTCAGATCACACCAACTATTTGTATTAAGAACTTCTAAAATATCGCGTAATTGTAAAAAAATTGGCATATTTTCTTCTTCCTTTACTTCGCAATGTGTACACGCACAGATAAATATTTTAAACAAAAGAAAAATATTTAAACCAAGAAAATCATTTCAAAGAGTCTGGCTTCATTAAACCAAGGCAGGGAAATTTCGAATCGAGGGAAAATCTATTGAATATTCTTATATTGATAATATCTTTATTATTACATTTTTTATGTATTTATTAGTATAAGGCTATATATGTTTTTCGCGGTGTGGTATTTATATATTTTTTTTGTTTTAGTAATAAAAGAAAAAAATAGAAAAACCTTATTTTCAAAATCTATGAAGTATTTTTATTTTTAGAAAAAAATATTTTCTATGTTTATATTTTCCGTTAACCACTATTCCCTCTAACTGAAGGTAGTCTAGAAGAGATTGCTTTCTTGCGCTAACACCGCCTAACTTTATAAATGTTTTGTATGATCAAGTATATCCATCTGTCTGAAAACTTACAGAAAGATACAAATTTGATTCAATATGGGAAACGAACTTTTCTATATTTTCTTGGGTCTGCGTACCGTGATTGCTGTAACACAAGTGCTTAAGCTACTTGCCACAGAATCAGAGCAATATGTGATATTGTCCAATGTTTATATCCATGGATACTAATATTATAAATGCGAAAGTAACTCTGTCTGTCTGTTACTCTTTCACGCCTAAACGGCAGAACGGATTTTGATGAAATTTGGTATAGATATACGTTGAATCTCAAGAACGAACATACGCTACTTTTTATTAGAAAATAAGGGGGGATGGGGGTAATACCACCTTTGAAAGTTTATATGGAAAAATGTTTATTTTTGAAGTTAGAGATATGAAATTTGGCACAAATATAGCTCGAAACTTGGATTAAAATATAGACTACTTTTTGTGTCAAATATTAGGGGAGAAAGGGGTAAAACCGACCATGAAAGGATGTAGTCCACGCGAACGAAGTCGCGGGCACAGCTAGTTTATATATAAACCAACCACGTATTCCATATTCTTAATAAATTTAGTCGCAACATTCTTCTCAGCAAATCCACGGCCTTGTGAACAGACATCGCGTGCACTCGTGCGAGAAATGAATTATTGTAACGAACCTTAAATGGACAATTTTATGCCAATTTTGTCAATGCATCTCTATGCCGACGTGTAAAATGTCTTGGTCAAGAACGTGGGGAACTTTTCATTGTCAGTAATGTAATAAAATTAATAAAATATTGACAGAAAGTTACTACGATTCTGTGTAATTAGCTAAAGCATTAGTGTTAAGAATTCGGAAACAATGGGGATATCACAACACCCAGACCTAAGATAATATAATATAAAAGTTCGTTTTTCATATTGATCCGAACCCCCGGGAAACAGTAACGCCAAAGTCGTTTAATAATATAATATAGTAGAGGTAGTAAATTCAACAGATTTCCCAGTAAACATATGGTTTATTCCACAAAAAACATTGTGTGTGAAGGATCTTTCTTCCCAGAAATGTGGATTTTAATATAGCTCGGTGAAACTTTTTTATTTTAAAGCCTGAAAAAGCTTTTTCATTTTTATAAGATAATCATATATATATTTTAAAGAAACCTACAATAATACTTGCTTGGAAGAGGTCATCTAACATTTACGCAATAATTTGTCGCATGTTCTTTTGACGGCAAATTGTACGTTTGTACCCTATATTTATACCTCATTATTGAAGTAGCTTGGTCTACATTACGTTTCCTTATACTAAAAGATATGTGTGATATTTTATGACAGAAGGACGCATAAAATTTAAATTGCAACCTTGCTAACGTGGTATTTGATTGGTATCATTATGTGTATATATATATATATATATATATATATATATATATATATATATATATATTGCACTTCAAGATTGACCTCATCCCACCTGATGTTAAGTGTTAATGAGGTCCTAGCTTAAGGGTGACAAGTACAGCATAATAAATCTATTACTGGACTTGTCGCCCTTGCCTTGAAGGCTTGACCCCTGCTACTAATGTAGCACCCCCCAGGAGCTCTGGAAACCTTACTCATACGCAGGAACACAACAACACAGAAGTGATTGCTATTTGGCTGCGGTCTTCTGTAAAGTCGGGCTTCTCCAGTTCGAGCGATAAATCGCTACGCCCTACCTCTCTTAAATTTTTTCTGTTGCCGTTTTTTCTACAGTTTCCATCGATTCTTCGATACTATTAGTGTGATAAAGCTTAAGCACTTGTGTTACAAAAATCAGAAACAATGACGGTACCACAACACCCAGACCCGAATGTGCAGATTTGAATGGTAGCTTGTAGTCAAAGGAACTTATTGACATTTGAAACTGATCACAAGTATTTGGTCACTTTGTCTGCTCCAATTATGCGGCGGTGACCGTACTTACATGCAATTTCGGTTTCTTTAAAAATCCGCAACAGCTTTGCTCGATGTCATATTACCCAGGACCACGATATTATAAAGAACTACGTACCTAAACCACTGCGTTGAGGCTCGTATTCAAGATCATTTTTACAACGATGATTGAAATTTAATTTAACAGTTAGGTAGTTTATAAATTACCTAAAAGTGGGCAGGATCGTCCGTGACCAAAAGCTTCAAACTAATTTTTGTCCTACCCAACGCAGTCCATACATATTAATGGATTTTTTTCTATGAATATGCATTCCAAGCTGACCAATGCCTGACCACTACTTATTCAAGAAGCCCTAACTGTCAATCATGTCGCAACAAACAGCCAACTGCGAGTCATATTAAAGAATTATTGGTTCCTTACTAACATTAATTAAGTTTATCTTCATATTGAAGACATATTTTTAATTTAATCACGAACATATATGTACATTTAATAGTTACCGTAATTTCATTCATACTATTTTGTTCTTTTTATTGTATTTTTTTTACTTCTTACGAACGTTTTTGACTAAATATATTATTCCACACTCATAAAAAACTCTATGTATGAGTCATAGGTGGACTTGTAGATAATACTCCTAGCTAGTAAGTCGACTTGTTGTACTTTTTTGTTCAATAAAGTTTTTAAATAAAACATAAAATATATTTGTTATCAGAAAATGTATGTGTGCTAGTTTGCACTAAGGGGGTACATTGGTACGACTAAAAAAAGTTACTATATATTACAGTACAGAAGGACAAGGAGCTACAAATACACACATATCCTCTGACACAGATCTAATACAAAATTTCTTCAAAGTAATGTTTATCTAAGAGGTGATTAAACCCACAAGTTATTATAAATAGCACAACTATTCTGCATACACAGATCAGGGTAACTAGGTAACAGATGCGCTAGCGGCCTTGTCGAATTACTTCAACACTTGAAACTAGGTATTTAAAACAAGGCCTTACCAGGAGATCACAAATGCTACACCTCCCCCCCCCCCCCTTGCCATTGCTGCGTTACGCCCGCGCCCAGCAGTTGTTTAAAGTTTCAAAGGAAAAGGGGCTTTTCCTTTGAAAAGGAACAAACAATCACATACACACATGCCCACGCTCACAGTGTACGAAAAGGTGCGCAAGGTATAAGTGATACAGTTTGACCTCAGATATTAAACGTTAACCGCTCATAATTTTCTAAAGTCCTGCCCATTCGTACACTTCAGCTGTTGATTAATTGTGGTAAGCCTGGAAATATCATATAACTTACAAATGACCAAAATAATAATTACACCTCCGACCACGCAACCCTAAAAGAAATACTAAACAATTACTAGGCGGTGTTCAAAAATACCTTGCGCGTTTTTTTCCGACGCCATGTTTTTTGCCGCCTGCGAAATGAGTGGTAATGTTTTTTGTGCGCCCTATATTTTCCGGTTCACTTGACCGTCCGTGTGACAAGGCCTCGTTGATGATGCCGATGACTTATTGCATGTAGACAGGGTTTAATGGAAGGATTGTGATTGTGGATGTCATGATGCTGCCGGCGTTTGGACAAAACGTTCTTACGTCATCTCTTGTCTTGACTGATGCATCAGATGATTAATTTTAGAACCATTATTATTTATTATTTCTCTACGTGACCGAATCAGGGGGTCTACTCTCATAAACGAAATATGACGGATCCGACAACGGATGGCAATTTTTAATCCTCATAATCATAAAGAAATCACTTCGAATGCAAATGAGGCGTTTTCAAAAAACAAAATATTATTTATGCAAATCAAAAACCACGTCTTCATTCCCAAACTTTTGAATAATCTTCGAAAACGAAACCTTTCGTTTGTTCGTTTCGTTTTTAAGAGTATCCCTCCAGGAATGAGGTGATCCGTAGACGAACAAAAGTTGCTGACATAGCCCGTAGGATTAGTAAGCTGAAATGGCAATGGGCTGGCCACATAGCACGAAGATCGGACAGTCGATGGGGCAAAAAGGTTCTTCAGTGGAGACCACGTACCACCAAGCGCAGTGTGGGACGGCCATCTACCAGATGGACCGACGACCTAGTGAAAATTGCTGGGTCTCGTTGGTCGAGCTGGAAATCGGTTGGAGAGGCCTATGTTCAGCAGTGGACAGAAACGGGCTGAAATGGTGTGATTTGGGACTAGCTGTCCCGGCGAACGTCGTACCGCCTATTTTTATTCCAAATTTTCTTACCTTTTGAACCTTCCTTGGACCTCCACAAACCAAAATCAGCTAAATCGGTCTGACTTTATTGGAGTTTTAGCGAAACTAACGAACCACGACTGATTTTTATTAATATAGATTTTCTTGTCTTTTAAACCTTCCTTGGACATCCAAAATTATTTAAAAACCAAACTAAATACATTATTAACCAAATCGATCTAGCCCTTGGACCTTCACGATAATATCGCAAACTAAAATTAATTAAATCGGTTTGGCCGTTATTTAGTTTTAGCGAAACTAACATTTTTCATTTTTATACTATAAGAAGATGAAGATTCACGACCCGCCGTGGCTTCTTAGGCATACTGTCCCCGTTTTTCCCATGTATATAGGAAGAAACTATTTAAAATATCTCATAACATAGAAATAGAGTTTAAGTTGGCTGGCTTACGCCCTAACGAAAGTATGTGAAATTCATTTGGTCGGTGTCAACAATTATTTGCAAAAATGTTTTGCCTAACAAATTTCGTTTTAAGTCGCGACATTTCAATACATCAGGTCACGGTCAGCGGCGATGGTGTCACTTCCTGCCATTGATAACGAATTAGAACTGGCTTGAGTCATTGGTTTCGCTGTGATCTAGGTCCAGACTAAGCTGAGCGGAAATTTGCTAATGCCTGGTATGTTTAAAAAACGATCAGTTTTAGTTACAGATTGTAATTAATTATACGAGGCATAAGCTAAAACCGTTCTAGACTCGTAGTCGCTTGGAGAAAAACGAATTGTCATTTTTGACACATTAAGAACCGTTAAATATTGGGATAAGTCAAATACATAAACAAGACAACTAAATACATTGACCCGATAATTAACTCAATCCTACTACTATTATAAAGGCGAAAGTTTGTAAGTATGGATGTATGGATGTTTGTTACTCTTTCACGTAAAAACTACTGAATGGATTTGAATGAAACTTTACCAAAATATAGCTTATACATCAGAATAACACATAGGCTACAATTTTTGAGGTTTCTAATGTGAGGTCGTAAAAAAACACATTTTTTGCGCTTACATTGCAAACGCTGACTGAATCCTACAAGATAGATCAAAACAATGTACTACAGTATTGTACAACTTAAAAGGGCTACAAAAAAGTCCGTGATGGTATTTGTTTATCTCTTAGGAATAACCCACAATAACCATTTTTTATCCTTTACTTTGTACGAGAAATAATGGCTTATTTACAAAACGATTTTCAGCAATACAGTATTAATCCTTATCCAATTAAGTATCTTAAATACATTGTGCATTTAATAAAGATCAATATGGCTTTTTACAGCATGTAAATTAAATAAATAGTGCTTAGTTACCGTATTTCTTACTTATTACTAGACTAGACGATATGAACCTGAAGTCCACGCGAACGAAGTCGCGGGCCAAAGCTAGTATAATATATACTTTAAGACTTTCGCGTTCCATTTCATAGAGCTTATTTAGGGCAGTAAGTAGTTCGTATTAACTACTAAATAAAAATGGTGTCGCGTTTTGACGCGTTAAATTATTTCAACTCGGATACTTCTCAATACATGCCAAATTTGCTAAAACAAATGAATATAAAGACAATAGGATATTGACTACATAATCAACTGAGACATTTTTAAATAACTGTACCTGTGTCCCTAATAATTCCATTTGCGGGATGAAACTTTTTAAACATTCAAACTACAGGGAGTTAATGTAAGTAACAAAGTTTATGTTAGTCAAATAATTTAATATTATAATTAGAATATTTACTGTCCTGTGTACTTCTTCAGTTTATCACTAAAACCTACATCCTCCATCGCCATTCGTTGTTCTTCTGTGCAGTAAGCTGTAACAAAAATAATTGACAAAAATAAATAATACAATTAATCTTGATAGATACACTTTTTTGCAAAGAAAACCTACAGAAATCGCTTATAGACAACCTTTAGGTAGAGGAAATTACAAATATCAAAAAACGAGTACGGCCGTTTTAAATATAAATTGAGAAAATATTAACAGAAAAGAACATAACGCGATGAATACACAAAAATGTAAAAAAAATATATATAAATTAATTAACTAGTTATATACCCATTGCGGTTGCCACTACGACGGACCGTCAGATTTCCTGTATACCGTGTCTCAGACATAAATATTCATATACTCACGAACAGTACTGCTTTCCCAGCCTATGTACTCTCCTGTCCGCTCGTTCTCGGCCTGCAGCCACTCGTGAAGGGGGGCGAAATACTCAAGCACCCCCCCAGCATCCATGTTGCGCTGCCCCGTGAGGACCTCCATCGCATCTGGCCAGGGTTTTGAGGATCCCATTTGTAGCATTTTGCTGTTGGAAAAAGAAAATTTAAGTTTAATTTTCAGCGTCTAATGAAACCTAGGCATATTTTGTAGTTAGCTGTCAACTGACTGAAGGGAGATTTGAATGTTGATTCATTTATAGGTAGAAATCCACAATCAACACTGGGAAGCTTATAAATTATTATAATCATAATAATCATAATCAATTCGTTTATTCATGTTGGTTACAAGTAACGCTTATGCATCGTCAAAGTGAATATAAACCAAAATTAAAGCTACTACTATATTTGGAAACAAATTCTCGTATTCAGGATACTTAATTAGAGCGAGCTCGTCTCCTTGCTGTCACAGAGAGAAAATCTGGGTTTTGGCTACATGCTTTGCCCTCGGCTAACGTGGGAACCGTTATGGACAATGTCACCTTGTCCATTTCGGTGTCCCTTCGTCTCGGCTTGAGAGTGAACGCCACACACACCTGCAACTGTGGCGAGTTAGTAGGGCCCCTTGGTCTCCACGGCTTATCATGTGCCCGAAGCGCTGGTCGCATTCCTCGCCACGCTTGCCTTAACGACATCCTTCGTCGAGCCTTTGCCTCTTCCAGAGTTCCGGCAGTCCTAGAGCCTCTGGGTATCTGTCGGAATGATGGAAAGAGGCCTGATGGGATGACGCTCATTCCATGGAGTAAAGGCAAAGCTTTGGTTTGGGATGCGACTTGTGCTGATACTTTTGCTCCAAGCCATATCCACTCCACCTCTCGAAACGCGGGGCCAGCCGCTACCGCGGTGGAGGCCCGTAAACGTTTGAAGTACTCGGGCCTCGACAGCTGCTATCGTTTCGCCCCATTTGGAGTGGAGACTTTGGGGCCGTGGGGTCCAGAGGCCCGAACTTTATACAAAGAATTGTCCGCTCGCCTCGTAGAGGTTTCTGGTGACCAGAATGCTGGTAAATACCTCGGCCAACGTTTAAGTCTGGCCATTCAAAGAGGAAATGTTGCTAGCATTCTGGGCACCCTAAACACTGGAGCGGACTATCTTTTGTAAATATTTTGTATATAGGTAGGTATTCTCTTTTCTTTTTTTTAATATTTTCATTGTACTTAATTAAACACATGATCAGTGGTCTACCACTGATCATGTGTCTCCATCCATTTCGTCAGCCGAAGGATATCTATGTCATTCGGCTGACGAAATAATGACCCAACATCCTTAATTCCGAGCTTCATGACGTAACACGCCAAGGGTCAAGAATTTTTTTATGCACCACTACCCTAACTAAAACCTCCTCCCACACTCTCATCGCCTTTGGTTGGTGCTATGGGAAAACGGTAAAACTATAACAGCCACGGAAGGGTCAAGCACTTGTACAAGTCTACCAACCCTAGGGCTTGTCCAGCAGCTTGGCTCCTGTAGATATCGCAATTAGACAGCAGCTTATCAGGGTCTGACGGGGAGTACTCGCCCGCCAGCTGACACAGCGCTCGGTGGAATTGGAACTGGATGATGTACGACACGTAGTACCTGTAATTGTTTAGATGAAATGAGATAAAGATGTTTTTGGATGACAGAATATGTGCTGCGGTTACACTACTATCACTTAGGACAAGAATAAAATATATGAGATACAACAACAGAGTACTTATAAGTATCCAAGACGTAGAAGAAGGATTTAAAACACATATTCTAATTTAGTTAAAATTTTTAAATGCCTCATGTAGCTGAATAGATGCATGTAATGCCTACATTCTTACAGATTTTACCAGTACTTGCTCATAATTTCATAATGAGTTCATGTTTGAAAATTTAACAGTATGGTCCTGTAAATTCTGTTTTTTGTTCAGATATACATGTGTTAAGAAGGCTAAAGAAACACCGTTATTATTACCTCATATACTCAACATCGGCAGAAATGTGGTATTTAGCAGCAGGATCGAAGTCATCTTCCGACCTCGGTGCTGGCGGCTCCACTCCCTGTATGGACTCTCTGAGCTGCCAGAAGTGACAGTTGTAGTCCCTTGGAGCGGTAATGCCACGGAACACGCTGTATCTGAACAGGTCTAGGATGTACGCGAAGGGAAGGAACACTATTTTGTCCAGACCCTGTGGAAAAGTGGAGAAAAGTATGGAATTGTTAGGTTTTCAATGTACTGATAAAGGTCTTCCAAGTAAGTCGTGAGGTGCCCGTGCTGCCCTCAGTGTCAGACATATTAGCGTAAAATCGAAGTATATAGTGCTTCGAAAAAAGGATACCATCTACAGCCAAGCAATTATCTAAGACATATAAAGAATCTTGGTGTTGTGGCAGTGAGAATAATAGCGGATTATACCTCCATCAAGAGCATTTATTTTCGATACAAGATTTGCTTTTTCATTAATGTTTGCATAATTCTTTCTCTTTACAAATAGGTACTGTCAGGACTCACCATTTTGAACTGCTGATTGATATTAGACTCGAGATCATCAGGCCCGTCTTCCAACAGCCCCAGCACTCTCAAGTGTTTCGGGGTCGACACGGAAAGAGACAAGATGTCCGCTACAGCCTCATGGAAACCTGCAAGTTTTGTTTGAGGATTAACAAAAGCGAATTTGTTTGAGGGTTAACGAAAGCACCCATAAACTAACTCTCCGCATGACCCAAAGGTTGACTGGTAGAGAATGCCCATAGCATTAAGTCCACCTGTTGTACTTTTTTTTGTGCAATAAAGTTTTTAAATAAATAAATAAATAAATCCACGAGGTAGAGTATGATAAGTTCCAACTCGTAGGTGAGGCTTGAGCCCTAAAAGATTTATTAATGACATTCCTCGATTTTGTAATTTGTATTTACTACAGTATATCTAAAATTATTTCCGTTTTTAGTCGGTTCAAAATATGGTAACTCCTTGTAATAGTGCTTAGAGCGTTAGCAACACGAAGGTCGAGGGTTAAGTTTCACAGTTTTTCCCGCTTGGTTTGTATATTTCAGGCCTGAATCATCTGATATTCCGATAATAATGGTGATTCTGTGATTCACCAGGTAAAAAATTCAGACGTTTGGTCTCAGCTTCATTTAGTCTGTTTTTTTTTAATTTGCAACCGGCTAAATAATAACTGCGGCAAACGAATGAGGAAAAGTTACTTTCGCTAGTTACTCGCCTAAAAACTTACTTACCTACCGTGGCACAGAGGACGTCGAATGAAGAAAATAAAATCTGTTTGGAATTACCAGCATTAGCTCCAGCTCTATAGATAACCGGTTGGTCTTTGTACTGTAGGTAGTACTGTATATGCCCCATCTCGTGATGGGTGGTCGTGAAGAAGGCTCTCGTGACCGTTGTGCACTGTTTAATCCTATAAAAGCAGCATTAGTTAGTTACCAGCGTTACCGCCGCTCCTATAAACGACCGGCTGGTCTTTATACTGCAGGAAGTACTGAATGTGGCCCATCTCGTGGTGGGTGGTGAGGAAGAACTCGCTTGTTACGTCGGAACATTGTTTGATCCTATAAAGGACAAGCAATTTAGCTGCCAGAGGATAGTAACGTCTTCAAGGTAGAAAGGAAATAATCTGATGCTCTGAATGAGCCTCCCCTATATATTTCGTAATTGTCCGATATGACCTCTTGGAATCAACTTGCGTCTTACACGGCTCAAAACGTCTGACCACCTTGCTGCTAAGAGAGCATATCATTAATATCTTTCTAAGAACAAGCAATTTAGCAGCGAGAACATAGTAACTACGCTGTGATGGTCGAAAGGAAATGATATATTTTAATTATCAGACACATGATATTAAGGTTTTACGATTAGACCTCCGTATAAATACTCCAATTTTCCGATATTACCTTTTGGAAACTAATTTCGTTTACTCAGAGACTCAACAATTTCTGTGAAGATGCATGTCTATGTTGAGAAATAATCTTTAGTATGTTTCTTGGCTACATGGTGTCTAGTTACGTAATTTATGGTAATTTTTTTAACAAGAGTTAGTTGCATAACAAAATAAATATCCACCCTATTTAACTTCTACTTTACGACTAACATCTGTCTACATTATATCCCATTTAAACATCATACCTTAAAACAACAAGGATCCATCAATTAAAAAAATTTTGTCATCAAATGAGAACTTTATGTTAGGATTTTCCTAAAGTTACTTTTCAAATTTAAAAACAGAATATACCTGAAGTCCTCGCCATCGTAGAAGTCCCAAGCGGATGCGTGGCAGACCAGATCGCGGCCATCATTCGGTTTTTCGATGATGGATTTCTCCCAGAACAGGTCTGGCATAGCGCTGAGGTTGAGGGACTTGAAGAACTCTTCGGCAGTTTGGAACATTTTTAGGGGTGTGTAATTCTGAAATGTACAAGTGACGGAATTTTAATCCAAAGATGAACAATAACGTATTACATCTTGCAAGGACACTGTCCCTATCTGGCTTTACCATAAGTATGGGGTTTAAATTATTAGAATAGTTAGGGTAGTGAACTGGCCTTCCTTTTATATATATTTAACACGCTTTTATGGTTTCACTTGTAACTATGCACGTAAGAAATAGTTGGAATCCACTTCCTGGTCTTCGATTAGGATGAAATTTTTCACACGCTCTGAGTTCTGATGACAATACATGACTAGTTAAGAAACTTCATTACAAATCAAATATGGCGACCTCCCCAAGGTGGCGAATTGGCTTTTTGAAATCCAGCCCCATAATATGGATATCAAATGAAAGAGTTTGCTGTTAGAAATACGAAAAAAATAGTTCTGTGACTTAAATCCAATATGGCGGACGTCCAAGATGGCTGATTAGATATTGAGAATGCAAATCATGAGGGTCCATGATATTGATATCAAATTAAAGGATTTGCCATTAGGAATACGAAATTAATAAATATTTTGAAATAGGTACCTATTAAAATTTTAAATTAGTAAGTAGTAAATTAACTTTGAATAATAAGAAGACTAATAATGAATAAAATAAAATTAATACTAGTTTGAAAAACGAAAAAACACGCTTTTAGCACACACTATAAATTACAAAAAAATCTTATTATGATTTTTTTGTGAAAGAAAGCGTGGAGCGTTTGAAATCTAGTAGAACTACAAAAGACACGGCGAAGGGTTTCAAAAGTAAATTACCTGCTCAATAAGAGCGGCAGTGATGTCAATGTCCGGCTTTTCGGGGAACGGCCTAGTGAACTTCTCTGTGTTGCCCCAAGTCTGCGCCCACAGGTTTCCTTTAATTTAAATAAAATAATACTTTAAACATAAGTGGTTCCGATAGCTGAATTATCAAATGGCCCTACAAAATACAAAATGTTCTTTACTACTTTTCAATTTCCTAAAGCTTTGTCAATTGTGATTTAAATTACTATCAGGGGCTCTAAGTTGGAAAAATTAAACAAGTAAGTATCGTATTTCTTTTAACAGCACCTTTTAATATATATATTTTTATTTTAAGCCATAACACAAAAGAAAAACGAGCGTCCTCTCTTCTCGTCCAGTTGCTGTGCCCTAACAGGGTCTATTGTATCTTTTACTTTGTAAATGAAACATTATTGTGCAATAAAGTATTGAGTATTGAAAATCAATTGACCGCCAAATGAATTTCCAAATATTATTTACAGCCCCATAAGATTATATTACTTAGCCTGATGGAACCCATGACCTTTAATAGCACTTAAAATTGGTTTAAAAGGGTCAGAAGAAGTGACGTTTAAGAATAGACTTAAAAGCCATGTTATGCAACTGTAAATTCCTTGTTAAGGCCTCAGAGATTAAATATTTAAATACTATGTAATTATATATCTCATTGTAAATGAACTTATGTAAGTTATTATGAGAAATAAAATTTCTTTAAACCGACGTGACTTACCAAGCAAATGCGCTGGGATAGGTCCCCTGGCTGAAACGACATCTTCACCATACTTCTGACGTAGACGACCGCGGACGTACGCGTGGATCTGCTGATACAAAGGCTTGATCTGCTCCCAAAGAGTTGTGAACTGTTCTTCGGTATCCAACTCATACTCGCTCAGCCACCACTCTGCTACTGAGTCATAACCTGCGAAAATGGTGAAAATTATTATTTACTCATGGAGGTTAACTACGAGTACATTAAAATAAAACAATTGCTTTTTTCAGACTATAAGTTTAGTTTAGTCAGTACTTAATCTAGCAAAGCAAAAACATACAATCTTAGTGCTAACAGTGTTCGAAGATATTGGTTTCACTTATTAGATACGTTTTGCCCACCCTTTACGAACCAATTCACTAATCTAGCTAGTTAGCATAAAGATTTTTTTCAAAATTGGAATCAGTTATGCTAAATTTTATTAGAACACCTCAACATCAGTTACATTTTGGTCGTTTTCTGTATGTGATCTTGGAGACGATACTGCAACTGCCAGTGCTGTCCCTATGTCGAAAAAACGCAACAAAGGTAATGATATGAAGAGGAGATAAGAAATCGTTTTTCCAACATTAAGGAAATTACATTTGAAAAGTTGGCCTACATTTGTTCTTACTCGTGTCCCGACTCTTGTTAGGTAATGATGATAAATAACAAATTACCATTCAGTTTAGCAGCTTCGTTGTTCATCTGCACGTATTCAGTGAAGTTTCCTTTGGATGGGGCACCGGCCGCCTTATGCCACTCCAACCATGTATATTTCAGCTCCTCAGGGTCCTCGCTAGTAGTAAATATGTTTGTTACATCTGGAAAATAATATCAACTTGATAAATGGTTTATTGCAATATACCGCTCTCTTGATTCTGGATATTTAAACATTATGAGAGAAATTCCTGTGCTTGGTAATTTCAATTCATACACTCGACTATTTATCTATATGATATGCAATGGATCAGCGGATATTTGAGCTCTACAACTTAACGAGTGAACTGGAATTTTTGAGAGAAGATTTGGCGTCAAAGTCATCAAAATTTACCAGGTCAGTGCTATAATCATAATCTTTAGTGCCCCAAATGAATTCATCTATATAAGCTGAAAAGCGCGCGCTGTCTCAGGAACTACTGAATCGAATTTAAAAAATATTTTGTGTTGGGTAGTCTATTTATCTAGGAGGGCAAGAGGCTATATACAACATCTCACTGCGATCAATAGGAGCGAAGGATCACTGCCAAATGGGAAAAAAACAGGGATAGTATGCGTGCGAAACCGCGGCGGTGGCTAGTATATTATATATCCTTAACGGATGCCTTAATTTATTTGTCCGGTTTGATGTGATGTCTTACCAGGCTCCAGGTAAAGATCGCACTTGGTGTTATCCTTATAACTGCAGATAGTGGCCTTAGCATACGTCGACTCCATGTTGTTCACAGCCACAATAAGCCTCTGGTTCAGATCCTCTGGGAGTGCCGCTGTCCCCAACTGGGAGTACTTCTGGAACATTCTCTTGAGGTCTTCGTCTTCGAACTCGTGCCAGAGGTAGCTCATCGTCTCCTTCCAGTATTCTTTCATCTCTTCTGCGACTTCTAGGGCTACTTGAAGCTAGAAAGAATATTATAAAATGAAAAAAAAGATTAAATGCCTGATCTGCTTTTGTATTTTGTTTCCATCGTTTATATAATTACAAACGGATTTGGTTCAAGTTTGAAAAAGGCAAATTTATCCAGAAACTAATGTACGTTTTAGCTTCTTGCTTAAGTGAATGCATTTTGCGTAGACACTGCAATCTAAGCCAAAATATACTACCATGTTTTAAGCCAAAATATACTTCCATTTTTACAATTGATACTTGCCTGCTGTTCCTGATTGTAGTCCGTAATATTGCTCGCGTAATTCCAAGCGGCTATCTGTGCCCTGTTCCTGGCTTTAGACATCAGCTCGTCCAGGGTCCTCATGTAGTCTCTCCCAGCGGCCTCCTCCGCAGCCCGCTCAGCGGCCCTCCCTTGGGCAGCCACGATGAACACCGAGGCTATAGCCCCCACCAGGGCTAGCTCTCCTATGATCTTCATTATCATCTGGGAAATAGGAAAATGGTAATATAACATACCTACTCCCTTGATTTACATAGCACATTTCTGAGCAGCGTTCGTGTCTGAGGTATATGAATTCTTAGTTCGATACGACATTAGGATGCCCTAACAGGGTATTTAGTGATCTAATTTTAAGTTACCACCTTGTAAAAACTAAAGATGCAATAAAAATATTGAGTATTGAGGATATCGAACTAAGAACGAGACCACGTGAGTTTTCTAAGTCAAATATTTTTGATTTTTTTTAATCCGCTATATAATATTTAATTGAACTTAAATCGAACCATGGTCGATGTCTCCTGAGCTAATCATTATGAGTTTTGGTACAATAACCCTATTTACTGTTATAAATGTAAAAATGTACAGAAGTTTGTTACTCATTCACGAAAAACTGCTAAATTGATTTGGCTGAAATTAACAAAACAACGCGTTCGGAGTCGCAGGCAACAGCTAGTCATTTATATAAAAATGGATATAAGTTTTAACAAAATACGGCATTCATTATTATTGACCGATATTTTCGAATTTAGGGCGCTGATGTATTCAGATAATAAAATGTAAATTAAATATAAACTTACTAGCACGAATGTAACTCTGGAGATGAACTGACGATTTTACAATGGATGTCATCAAATAAATAAAAATGCTTCGCTCAAAGCTTTATCATGTCAAGGCCCTGTTTTTTACGAGTGGTACTTGATGCGGTTGAGCGAACGAAATAATTTATCCCTACGTAATATTACAAATGCAAGATTGCCTTTTACTTTTAAAATAAGAAATTGATGCAGTTTAAAAAAATATTTAAAATACATTACCAGGCAAATTCCACCGAAAATTGGCTTGTATTAAATCTAGTAAGAGGTTTTTTTTTAATACATCGTATATCGTAAACCGCAATTTACCTTGAATTCAATCAACTCCAATATAAAATTTTATAATGTTACTAGCTGTGCCCGCAACTTCGTTCGCGTAGCCTATAGGGATTTTTTCGCAATAAAAGGTAGCATATGTTCTTTCTCAGGGTCTAAAGATTGTCTGTGCCAAATTTCATCAAAATCGGTTGTGAGGTTTAAGCGTAACAGACAGACAGAGTTACTTTCGCATTTATAATACATATAAGTATAATGTTATGTTACGTGCTGCTACGGAATCCATTATGAGGGTCCAACTCGCACTTGGCCGGTTTTTTTGTAATTCATACATACACACATTGCATGACCAAAGCGATGACTGTTAGATAATACTTCTAAGGTCCACCTTTTGTACTTTTTATGTGCAATAAAATGAACAAAATAATTTAGCCTGCTATTCTGGATGTATACATCATTATACCTACATCCAGAATAAGATAGGCACTGTTTACTTTAAATACTTGTAGATACAAGTTCTTACTTGTTGAGTTGATAAAAAGATGTCTGTCTCAATTTCTTTAAGCAATAAGTACAACTCGATATATCTCACATGTCTCTTTATCTAACATCAAAGTCTACAGATAACTAGACGACTTTTTCACATACCGAAGTATGTGACTTTAGGAAAATTTTCAAGTACCTATAGTGTAAAATTATCTGGACCAATTTAAACCATAATCGTATTGATGTTTTACAATGGTTATCGTAATCTCTTTGTCCGTTAGAACTTCACTACATATATAACGCAAGTCTTCTTTACTGAGATGCTCAAAACATAAAAGACTAGCTGTGCCCGTGACTTCGTTCGCGTGGACTACAGGGTTTTTCCATAATGTCTATTTTCATGGTCGCTGTAACCCCTATCTCCCGTCATATTCAAAACCAAGTAGTCCATATTTTAATCAAAGTTTTGAACTTTGTTTTGAATTCAAGAACTTTTCTGGTTAATTTTTTACACCTTTGTCGGAAAAACCCAAATATTTTACGGAACCCTACTTTTTTAACTTTCGATTGGTGGCGAGTCACAATAGATCTGATAGGTCACAGTGACCACAATTCACTAGAACTGCACAGCAAACAAATGGGAACTTTAATTATAATATTGGTCGAATGTATTTTAAATGTATTAGAACTTGTTAGATGTTACTTGTTTGTAATTTCTGTTTTTATCTACATAAACCTTTTTTTTTTCTTTCAAGTAACATACGAGTATTTTAGTTTTGTACTCAATTATTAATTCTTTTCTAGTTATCTCTACGTAGGAATCGGGTTTTGACAGGTATTTTATATACGAGTATTATTTCAGTCAACATCACTACTGAACAATTTAGATTTAATATTTGTCAATAATTAAGAAAAAAACATCTTCGTAGTTTACTTAACCCGCAAATATAAGTTTTAATACCTTTATAAACGCCGATCTTTTTATTTGAACACATTTACACATTTTACATCGGTATGGATTGAAATTCGTCAACAAAATACTTGAACGCTCAAATTCAAAACGATTTTCATCAAAAGCGTGTTTAAATGGTATTATTAATAAGTAGCAAAATATAAATAAGACTCACAAACAAAACTCTTTTGGTTGTTTCACTGAAATATCCACAAGGCATTTTTGACAAAAACACTTAATACGTTTGCCCCAACTACAGCACTGGAAACAATCTGTCCGGTTGTTTATTATTATTATGTAAATGAATTAGTGTGTCTGTCATGCTTGTACGGGATTTGAAGAGATGAGAATTGGAGCTGCTACCGAATATAATGGACGGGGACGGTATAATGCATACGCTTGAAGCCTTGGAAGTTATGACGTTGGATTTCCGCATGTTTTTTTTTGTTTATCTGCAACAAGATTTGTTTGGCATCGCTTCTTTCTGCCAATGTCTTTTGAGAATTGATATAATTTCGTCATACAATACGAATGTTTATGGGCGTATCCAGGAGCTTGATTTTCCGACCCTGCTAACAATCTACTGTTGATAATAGAAGTAAAGAGAAAAATTTGCAGTGTTAATTAATACCTACATACACTTTTCAATTATTTGCAAATAAAGCAGCACGCGCAATATGTGAAGTCGGCGGATTCAAATCCCACATCCCATAGGGAGATGAAAATTTCTTAATTATTTTTTTTAAGAACTAGTGATAGAAACTTCTGCATGATGCCATCCTTGAAGTTCGCTCCGCTTCAACAGTAATGAATTCATCTTGTTTAAGTGTTATAAGTATACCTGAGGTATTTCTTGTAACTTATTACGACGAGCAAAGTTACGTAATTAAAAATGTTAGGATTGATTTTTCAATCAACATATAACAATTAACAATTACATTCAATACGAGAAGTATCTAGTTCTAAACATATTCGCCAGAGGACACTTATCGGAGGCTAAGAGGCCAATACAACAGAAATATTCATCGCATAATGATAACTTGGGGCTAGCTCAGTTGGAAGAGCAGTACGCGCGATACGTGAAGGTCGTGGGTTTGAGCCCCGCACCGCAACAGGGATTGGTATTTTGTTATATACCTATATTATATAATATTTATTGCAAAGGGAGATAAAAAAATTCTAATATCTGTTTCTAATATCTGAAATTCTATCGCAGCAACATGCTTCTACTATATTTTATGGTAATCTAAGACCGATTGCCACCGAACATAATCAAAACACTCCCGACTGATTAGGCTTTCAAACAAAAAATAAATTTCGAGGGTAATAATGCCACAGATAGACATACAAACAGACAGACAGTTAGACAAGTTTACTTCTTACATACCGTCGTTCATACTTTGGAGGTTGGAAAGAAACGAACACCACTCATTTACCATTAAAACTTAACCTATTAAATACAATAGGTATAACTTACCCCAATACGTAATACTCGGTTCACCCGCTTCGGTTTACTGACTCTCAATAGTAACGAAACAGAGTATATCAACCGGCCCCGATTAGATTTAGATAAGTAGGTTTAAAGATATTCCCAAAGAAAAGATGAAACCGTCTCTTTATTAGATTAAGATAAGTCTTAAGATATAAAATCTTTTACCCAGCACACCGCAACCGTGTGATAAAAGATTTATACATATGCATATGAAACATCATCATAATTCATAATGTTTGTTTCAGTTTATAAAATTATGCACGCTAGGAGCTTTTCTACTAGTCTTGCTTTTCTATTACCCTTGGATCATGCAGATAGTTTATGGGTACGGTGACAAAAAAAACTTGTGAATGGATTACCAAAAAATAACTTTGAAAAAATTTTAACTTACATATTTAAAATCTCTAAATTATATGATGCGCTCAATTGAACTAATTACATATTTTGATTTAATTTACAAAAGAATTAAATGTTGTGTTTTCTTCTAAAAATAAATTGTAGAGTTTCGTCATACCTAACCTACCTACCTAGGGTAGTAAGAAGAAGTTCCCTCAACACTCACTAGATAGCGCCGAGTATCAAAACTAACTCAACCACTAGTCCGTCGCTAGATGTCGCTACAAAGCCAAAGCTGCACACACGTCTAGATCGCGGTGACAAGATTTTTCTCCGCGGCATGACCCTCCCCGGGCGCCGACTGTGCGGTATCGCTTCTCGGCCTCTTGGCTAAGATCAAAGTGTAGTATCTGTTCTTTTCAGCTTAATATCTGAAAGTTCCCTCACTGAGGGACCAGTATATTAAACTGATTTTTGAAAGCCGACGGGATGTTCGGGGCTCGCTCCACTCCCGTCACGGGTCGGCCCGGCATTGCAGTGCCGCCGGGATTGGCCCACAAAATTACATGTCAATTTATTATAGTTTAATTCGAAACTTTCTAAGGTTAAGGATCGGATCTTAGGTAAAGATAAATATATATTAAGGTGCACTAATTCAAGAACGAGTCCTTTATTGAAGCCTATTCGCAGAAAATATTTAATTACGTCATGAAAATAAACTCAACTGGGGTCTCGAACCATTGCAATTGGTATGATTCCATCATAACTTGTAGTTTGAAATCGATGTATTTTGGAACTCGAATAATACGCTGTTTTTTATAAAGAATAATCTTTAGGAAATCGACTCCCAGTTTTAAACTTGAGATTTTGATTGAGGCTCAAATCGTAAACAGTCCACTTTCGGATAAAACTTTCATAACGTACATAAATCCATTTTCTCATTATTTTGGTTCTGGTTCAATTCATAATTTAAAGCTTGTAGAGTTGGTGGTGTATTTAAAGGTAGAAATAAAAATATGAAGTCAGTAAAAAGATAGTTCTTATATTTTTGTATACCAGATATCCACAGTATAGAAAGATATTTAAAAAGAGCAGAGTGGACAAAGTAGACACAGAAACACAATGGAAATGCAAGTAGTTGATACAAATAGGCTAAGTGTTATCTAAAAAGACTTTAAGATTGGCTAAGAAGATAGTTTATCATAAAGATTTGCTTTATAATGAAAAATAAAAATGAAAAGTATTGTAAGAAGGTCCGCCGCCATAAGCTGTATCAACGAGAATATTAAACTCTACCCAAAGGTGACGTCAGTCTCCAACAGCCATCACCTCGAGCACCGCTAGATGTCGCCTACCATGACGCACCCCAACGCGCGTCTACATCGCGGTGACGAGATTTTTCTCCGCGGCATGACCCTCCCCGGGCGCTGCCTGCGCGGTATCGCTTCTCGGCCTTTTGGCTAAGATCAAAGTGTAGTATCTGTTCTTTTCAGCTTAATATCTGAAAGTTCCCTCACTGAGGGACCAGTATATTAAACTGATTTTTGAAAGCCGACGGGATGTTCGGGGCTCGCTCCACTCCCGTCACGGGTCGGCCTGGCATTGCAGTGCCGCCGGGATTGGCCCACAAAATTACATAGTAGACACAGAAACACAGTGGAAAAGCGAGTAGTGGATATGTCACCGTAAGATTGTAAAAACCGTTAGATTACAATCTATCTCGCGAGATTGTAAACTGTCGACAGATTGTGAACCGTAACTTGGGATTGCAATTTAACGGATTATTTTTCGCTGTATTGTAATCTATCGAAGTGAAACCGTTAAATTACAATCTGTCCGGCGTCAAACTGTCAACTGTCCGAAAGCTCCTCCTGATTGGTCGGTTTATTATATGAGCGACCAATCACGACCAGCCTTTCTATGTCCCCGTAAAGTCAGGAATGAAATTCAAATCAAATCATTTCTTTTATTTAAAAAAATAGAGATGTCGTTTAAATAAATTAAATGCACTTCAAAAAATCTTCAAGTATTTATTTACTAGGTAATCAATAATTCTGACATACTTTGAGAAATAATTGTACCGAAATATTTATTCTTCCAATCAAAATTTTAATTGAAAATTACAACAAATGAAACAATTATTTTGTTTTTTAACACAAATTAAAATTGAAAATTTTTAAGAAACTCTTAGAAACAAATATTTAGTCCTTTAAACGTACCATAAATTAATAGTATAAAAACAACAAACGAAATTACAAACAAATATGGCGAATGACGGGGGGGCGGGGGGCACACTACTCTCAACCAATCAGCGCGCGAGATGCATTTCGTTCTACGTCAGTTCACAATTTGACCGATTCTCATCGTAAGATTACAATATAGCGAAAAATAACGCGTTAAATTGCAATCATAATGTTACGGTTCACAATCTGTCGACAGTTTACAATCTCGCGAGATAGATTGTAATCTAACGATTTTTACAATCTTACGGTGACAGATACAAATAGGCTAAGGGATCATCTAAAAGACTTAAACGTTGACTAAAAGACAGGTTATCGTAAAGTTTTGCTTTATAATCTATATTTATATTAAATCTGTAAAGAGGTCATTTCTGTACGTTAAATATATGTACATATTTCCAAAATAACTAGCAAGGGGCAATCAGTGATCGATATTGATGCCAAAAATGCAATCAGTAAAATTTATGTCTGTTTGTCTGTCTGTTTGTTCTTTATAGAAACAAAAACTACTCGACGGATTTTAACGAAATTTGGTGCAACTATTCTTTATTCTCCTAGGCAGGTTATTGTATACCTTTCATCACGCTACTATCAATAGGCGCAGAGCAGTGAAGGGAAATGTTGGGAAAACAGGAGAAATTACTCCATTCTTAGGTATCGGTACGCAAAGGGTAAAAACGGGACCCTATTACTAAGACTTCGCTGCATGTCCGTCCGTTTGTGCGTCCGTCCGTCCGCCCGTCCGCCTGTCCGCCTGTCCGCCTGTCCATCTGTCCATCTGTCTGTCTGTCTGTCCCCAGGCTGTATCTCAATAACCGTGATAGCTAGAAAGTTGAATTTTGCACGGATTATGAATTTCTTTTACCGCTATAACGATAAATACTAAAAACAAAATAAAATAATTATTTAAGTGGGGCTCCCGTACAACAAACGTGATCTTTTTTTAATTTTTTGTTCGATATTAATAGAAACTGTTGTTGGACGCTTGAAATATTCAAAGAATATTTGAATGTATATTTTCTTCAAAAAGAAATAATTAAACGAAATAAAACAAATATTCTAGGTGGGCTGCCATACAACAAACGTTATTTTTAGCCGTTTTTTGCTCGATGTTAGTTATAGACAGACTTCAGGCCAGGGGAAACTAAAAAAAAGGTTTTAATATTGTGCCTATTATTGAATAGATAATGGTACGGATACCTTCGTGCACGAGTCCGACTCGCACTTCGCTGGGTTATTTAGGCCGGTCGGTAGCAGCTATAACGGTTAAAGCTTCACAGAAATCATATATGCCGGTGTCCGCTGATGAGATGTATCCCACGACAACATAATTATGTCAATATTTTATGGTTGACTCACAATAACATGTATAACTTCCAATAGCTTAGCAGTCCGGAGCTTTCTGATTATATTTGTCTAAAACTCTAATTTAAAAAGTTTCTACTATAGCCAATTCAATAAAAAAAGAATCATAGAACCGATTTTTATGATTCTTTTATGGTTTTAGGTTTTCTGTAGAAACACCAAAGTTACATTACCATTTTGTTGATCTTCAATCTAATTCGTCTTCACCTGAAACCTCTAAAACCACGTCCGCAGCAAGTTCACGTATGTTTGTTTTAATACATACTTCAAGCATTCCGTTGCATAGATTTAGTTTCTGTTAGTTAAACGGTACATACACCAAAATATTTTTTTTTACAATTTTTATCTGTATGTTTGACTTTTTGTTTCTAAAAGCTTTAATATACAGGTAGCGGAAACCGTGTGCTGGGTGAAACTCGATCTTACATTACCGCACATTCAAAAGTACTGACCGTAGTGATCTTTAAGTGCGAAATTATCCGTTGTATATGTCATGTAACTTTGTAGGCCAATCCCGGCGGCACTGCAATGCCGGGCCGACCCGTGACGGGAGTGGAGCGAGCCCCGAACATCCCATCGGCTTTCAAAAATCAGTTTAATATACTGGTCCCTCAGTGAGGGAACTTTCAGATATTAAGCTGAAAAGAACAGATACTACACTTTGATCTTAGCCAAAAGGCCGAGAAGCGATACCGCGCAGGCGGCGCCCGGGGAGGGTCATGCCGCGGAGAAAAATCTCGTCACCGCGATGTAGACGCGCGTTGGGGTGCGTCATGGTAGGCGACATCTAGCGGTGCTCGAGGTGATGATTGTTGGAGACTGACGTCACCTCTGAGTAGAGTTTATATATTCTCGATGATACAGCTTATGGCGGTGGACCTTCTTACAATACATTTCATTTTTATTTCTAACTAGCTGTGTCGGCGACTTCGTTCGCGTGGACTTTAATTTGAATTTATTTTTTCTTAAATAAAAATAGCCTATACTTTATTAGATCCGCTACCTGTATATTAAAGCTTTTAGAAACAAAAAGTCAAACATACAGATAAAAATTGTAAAAAAAAATATTTTGGTGTATGTACCGTTTAACTAACAGAAACTAAATCTATGCAACGGAATGCTTGAAGTATGTATTAAAACAAACATACGTGAACTTGCTGCGGACGTGGTTTTAGAGGTTTCAGGTGAAGACGAATTAGATTGAAGATCAACAAAATGGTAATGTAACTTTGGTGTTTCTACAGAAAACCTAAAACCATAAAAGAATCATAAAAATCGGTTCTATGATTCTTTTTTTATTGAATTGGCTATAGTAGAAACTTTTTAAATTAGAGTTTTAGACAAATATAATCAGAAAGCTCCGGACTGCTAAGCTATTGGAAGTTATACGTGTTATTGTGAGTCAACCATAAAATATTGACATAATTATGTTGTCGTGGGATACATCTCATCAGCGGACACCGGCATATATGATTTCTGTGAAGCTTTAACCGTTATAGCTGCTACCGACCGGCCTAAATAACCGTTATAGCTGCTACCGACCGGCCTAAATAACCGTTATAGCTGCTACCGACCGGCCTAAATAACCCAGCGAAGTGCGAGTCGGACTCGTGCACGAAGGTATCCGTACCATTATCTATTCAATAATAGGCACAATATTAAAACCTTTTTTTTAGTTTCCCCTGGCCTGAAGTCTGTCTATAACTAACATCGAGCAAAAAACGGCTAAAAATAACGTTTGTTGTATGGCAGCCCACCAAGAATATTTGTTTTATTTAGTTTAATTATTTCTTTTTGAAAAAAATATACATTCAAATATTCTTTGAATATTTCAAGCGTCCAACAACAGTTTCTATTAATATCGAACAAAAAATTAAAAAAAGATCACGTTTGTTGTACGGGAGCCCCACTTAAATAATTATTTTATTTTGTTTTTAGTATTTATCGTTATAGCGGTAAAAGAAATTCATAATCCGTGCAAAATTCAACTTTCTAGCTATCACGGTTATTGAGATACAGCCTGGGCACAGACAGACAGACAGATGGACAGATGGACAGGCGGACAGGCGGACGGGCGGACGGACGGACGCACAAACGGACGGACATGCAGCGAAGTCTTAGTAATAGGGTCCCGTTTTTACCCTTTGCGTACCGATACCTAAGAATGGAGTAATTTCTCCTGTTTTCCCAACATTTCCCTTCACTGCTCTGCGCCTATTGATAGTAGCGTGATGAAAGGTATACAATAACCTGCCTAGGAGAATAAAGAATAGTTGCACCAAATTTCGTTAAAATCCGTCGAGTAGTTTTTGTTTCTATAAAGAACAAACAGACAGACAAACAGACATAAATTTTACTGATTGCATTTTTGGCATCAATATCGATCACTGATTGCCCCTTGCTAGTTATTTTGGAAATATGTACATATATTTAACGTACAGAAATGACCTCTTTACAGATTTAATATAAATATAGATTATAATCTATATTTATATTATTAGACAGGTTATCGTAAAGTTTTGCTTTATAATTATAAAGCAAAACTTTACGATAACCTGTCTTTTAGTCAACGTTTAAGTCTTTTAGATGATCCCTTAGCCTATTTGTATCCACTACTCGCTTTTCCACTGTGTTTCTGTGTCTACTATGTAATTTTGTGGGCCAATCCCGGCGGCACTGCAATGCCGGGCCGACCCGTGACGGGAGTGGAGCGAGCCCCGAACATCCCGTCGGCTTTCAAAAATCAGTTTAATAAACTGGTCCCTCAGTGAGGGAACTTTCAGATATTAAGCTGAAAAGAACAGATACTACACTTTGATCTTAGCCAAAAGGCCGAGAAGCGATACCGCACAGTCGGCGCCCGGGGAGGGTCATGCCGCGGAGAAAAATCTTGTCACCGCGATCTAGACGTGTGTGCAGCTTTGGCTTTGTAGCGACATCTAGCGACGGACTAGTGGTTGAGTTAGTTTTGATACTCGGCGCTATCTAGTGAGTGTTGAGGGAACTTCTTCTTACTACCCTAGGTAGGTAGGTTAGGTATGACGAAACTCTACAATTTATTTTTAGAAGAAAACACAACATTTAATTCTTTTGTAAATTAAATCAAAATATGTAATTAGTTCAATTGAGCGCATCATATAATTTAGAGATTTTAAATATGTAAGTTAAAAATTTTTCAAAGTTATAATGTGAGCTTGTTAATTACACTCTACATGCAAAGATTTACGACGTTCATGTGTCTAGCCCTAATTTTTAAATGGCAAATGCTTTAAATGCTTTTTTTTTTTAAGTTTAAAAAAAAATCACACTCAACTAAGGCTAGCTTCACATTTCTATGACCAGTAAAATAATCTTTTACCAGTGAAACTGTTTTTTTTTTTGTTAAAATAAACATAAATCAATAATCACTGACGCGCTATCGGTCAGGGTATAAAAACTATCAGGATTTTCAAATAAAAGTAATCTGTAATTATGTTCATGCTTTTGGCACTCTGCAATTTAATTTGTTTTAAAAGTGAAACAAAGTAAAATCCTTATTTATTTCATTATCTTTCTTGCTTTCTGCATAAGAAGGTACGCCTTTACAAAATTAGTTTTACACTTTTTATTTATAATTTTAACAATTATAAATGAAAAGTGTAAAACTAATTATTATTATTTAATTAATTTACTAGTATCTGATTTTAAGACTCTACATTTCGAACACAATATTTTTCTGGAATGCCTAAAGTATTTTGGGAAAATTTCAGATTATTGTTCATACACATATTACTTAGGCATAATCCTAACTTAATGTTTGCTTGGAATGCAATAAAATTCATAAAGACATATATATAATACGCTTTATTAAATCACAAACTCCACTCCTGTTACGTCATCTTGCTGTGTAATAGTGAATCAAGGCCCAATGTCACATTTTTTAAATTTCCGACATTTCCGATAGATGGCGTTGATTACCATAATTAAACACACCCTAAATGTAGAGACAAAAGTAAGAAAGACAGGTTTCAAAAGGCTTACTTTTGAATAATTTATGAATAATTTAAAAAATACCACTACTTCGATAGTTGGTGTTTACATACAGATTGTAAATTATAATAGCATAAAATTAATAAATCTAATAAAACACGAATGTTTTTTAACTCTTTAAAATAAGAATAAGAAGATATTTATTAGCACACACAATCAATATATACAGACATTAAAGCGACACAAACAAAAGATAAAGTAAAAGTGAATTAATAAAAAAAAAATAAACAGAAAACATTATGATTGCTTGGCTAATTAGGTCCCAACCTCAGCATGAGCTTGCACGCGAAAATGCCACGCATATTTTGTTTTTCCATTGAAGAATGAAGTTGTAATAGCCTATTCGGTATAGTCTTGCACGTAACTAAGTCTCAGTGATTTTATTTCTAATAGTATACACTCAAGGAAATTGAAGAAAATAATTCCTACAGATGGCGTTAGGCGTTACGGCAATTATTAACTAGCAAAAGCCTGGAACAAGAACTTCAAATAAAGATAAATTACTTGAATTTCAAATGGCAAAGCTCGCTCATTTAATCAATTGTTCCGAAAACCAAAATATTCATAAAATGTTGTTTACTAAATTTATCTCTACATTTGTAGAGTCATATTTTGAAAACATAATTTATAGCTTTAAAATAAATCCAATGTCTGATAAACGTATTTAATTAAAATATGCGTTCAATTTATTTATCTTAATGTTATACTGAGTGTTGTAACTTTCTTATAAAATTATTTGTAGAGATAATCAATCCCGAAACAAAGATTAAGTTAGTGATAGATAGCGCTGGTTTTTCTATTCTAATAACGGTTATTTTTCTAATCATTGATATGATTTTTTAACCTGTTATGGCTAGTTTCAACTTAATATTTTTGTTATGATTAACTCTCTACTATTTATTTGTTAACGCCATCTATGTCCACTGGCTGTGTAATAAGCGAAGACCACCGAATGGGACATTCTTGCTATTTCAAACTTGACTGAAATAGCAAGAATGTCCCATTCGGTGGTCTTCGCTTATTACACAGCCAGATGTCGTGTGCGTTTCATAAAACAATTTAATTAGTTTAACAGTGTGCACAAACCACCTCATTTTAGTCCCATAAGTCAATGGATTATCAATAAATAATAATTTATGGATTGACATTGGTTTGACAAGCCAAGATGGCTTAAGTTCTTTTGTAAAACACAAGCATGTCTTAAATTTTTGCAAGTAGTGTGTACACTTTCACAAGTAATAAAGTATTTAACAGGCTGATTTTAGACTTGGGTATCTACCCAGTACATTAGAAATCTTTCTAATGTACTTCAAATTATAAAATGCGGTTAATGGTGCATTCTAATTAAGATGGTTCTAAATGTTATTTAAAAAATGAATTGTAGAGTTTCATCATACCGGGTAATTAGAAGAAGTTTTCTTAATACTCACTAGATGGCGCCGAGAATCAAAACTAACTCAACCTATAAAATCTATGTTTTTTACAGAATGGATATAAAACAAAGTGTTGCATAATAATTATTAAAATTATAAATAAAAAGTGTAAAACTAATTTTATAAAGGCGTACCTTCTTATGCAGAAAGCAAGAAAGATAATGAAATAAATAAGGATTTTACTTTGTTTCACTTTTAAAACAAATTAAATTGCAGAGTTCCAAAAGCATGAACATAATTACAGATTACTTTTATTTGAAAATCCTGATAGTTTTTATACCCTGACCGATAGCGCGTCAGTGATTATTGATTTATGTTTATTTTAACAAAAAAAAAAACAGTTTCACTAATGCGGCCAGTGTGATGGGCACCTTTGCGCCGGGGACTAACGGGTTCGGATAGCAAAATTTGTGTTTTTATTAGTTTTTGTTAATAGTTTTTATATTCCCATTGTAATTAATTATAATTTTATTATTCTTAATATTAATTCAATTAAACTTATAATTTGGACAGATATCATTGTTAGATAGATGGTCACAATTGCATCACGCTGATGAATTCATGTTTACATAACTCAACTTAATTAATTTTGCTCTAAGACATAGGTGTCTAATTGTTTCACTGGTAAAAGATAATTTTACTGGTCATAGAAATGTGAAGCTAGCCTTAGTTGAGTGTGAAATTTTTTTAAACTTAAAAAAAAAAGCATTTAAAGCATTTGCCATTTAAAAATTAGGGCTAGACACATGAACGTCGTAAATCTTTGCATGTAGAGTGTAATTAACAAGCTCACATTATAACTTTGAAAAATTTTTAACTTACATATTTAAAATCTCTAAATTATATGATGCGCTCAATTGAACTAATTACATATTTTGATTTAATTTACAAAAGAATTAAATGTTGTGTTTTCTTCTAAAAATAAATTGTAGAGTTTCGTCATACCTAACCTACCTACCTAGGGTAGTAAGAAGAAGTTCCCTCAACACTCACTAGATAGCGCCGAGTATCAAAACTAACTCAACCACTAGTCCGTCGCTAGATGTCGCTACAAAGCCAAAGCTGCACACACGTCTAGATCGCGGTGACAAGATTTTTCTCCGCGGCATGACCCTCCCCGGGCGCCGACTGTGCGGTATCGCTTCTCGGCCTTTTGGCTAAGATCAAAGTGTAGTATCTGTTCTTTTCAGCTTAATATCTGAAAGTTCCCTCACTGAGGGACCAGTATATTAAACTGATTTTTGAAAGCCGACGGGATGTTCGGGGCTCGCTCCACTCCCGTCACGGGTCGGCCCGGCATTGCAGTGCCGCCGGGATTGGCCCACAAAATTACATGTCAACTTATTATAGTTTAATGCGAAACTTTCTAAGGTTAAGGATCGGATCTTAGGTAAAGATAAATATATATTAAGGTGCACTAATTCAAGATCGAGTCCTTTCTTGAAGCCTATTCGCAGAAAATATTTAATTACGTCATGAAAATAAACTCAACTGGGGTCTCGAACCATTGGTATGATTCCATCATAACTTGTAGTTTGAAAGCGATGTATTTTGGAACTCTAATAATACGCTGTTTTTTATAAAGAATAATCTTTAGGAAATCGACTCCCAGTTTTAAACTTGAGATTTTGATTGAGGCTCAAATCGTAAACAGTACACTTTCGGATAAAACTTTCATAACGTACATAAATCCATTTTCTCATTATTTTGGTTCTGGTTCAATTCATAATTTAAAGCTTGTAGAGTTGGTGGTGTATTTAAAGGTAGAAATAAAAATATGAAGTCAGTAAAAAGATAGTTCTTATATTTTTGTACACCAGATATCCACAGTATAGAAAGATATTTAAAAAGAGCAGAGTGGACAAAGTAGACACAGAAACACAATGGAAATGCAAGTAGTTGATACAAATAGGCTAAGTGTTATCTAAAAAGACTTTAAGATTGGCTAAGAAGACAGTTTATCATAAAGATTTGCTTTATAATGAAAAATAAAAATGAAAAGTATTGTAAGAAGGTCCGCCGCCATAAGCTGTATCAACGAGAATATTAAACTCTACCCAAAGGTGACGTCAGTCTCCAACAGCCATCACCTCGAGCACCGCTAGATGTCGCCTACCATGACGCACCCCAACGCGCGTCTACATCGCGGTGACGAGATTTTTCTCCGCGGCATGACCCTCCCCGGGCGCCGCCTGCGCGGTATCGCTTCTCGGCCTTTTGGCTAAGATCAAAGTGTAGTATCTGTTCTTTTCAGCTTAATATCTGAAAGTTCCCTCACCGAGGGACCAGTATATTAAACTGATTTTTGAAAGCCGATGGGATGTTCGGGGCTCGCTCCACTCCCGTCACGGGTCGGCCCGGCATTGCAGTGCCGCCGGGATTGGCCCACAAAATTACATGTTAAGTTCTGCGGTAGATGCACCTATATTTCATCAGGATCGGAACGAGCGTCCAAGTGAGTGTGAAAGTGCGTAGTAAGCGCGCTGGTATCCTTGAATAACGCTGTTACGTCAGCACACTAAGAATGAGCCAGCGATCCCGTTGCACGGGCAAAGTCAGCCTAATTTCAATCTGTTTCTATAGGTAAATTTCTAACTCTTAAATAAATAAAATTTATAATATATAGGTATTATGTTTTTCATGTATAGTTGTTAGTTGTTGTTATAACATATTCAGTAACTTTTACTATAGATTTTCAGAATAAATGCCTGTGCAAAGTACAAAATTTCGGAATCAAGTAAAAATTTTTTTTTAAGCGCAGCCTTTCGATTCCATTCTAACAGCACAATTGGCAAGGAGAATGAAATTTGTTTTTATGTCTCCAATCCTATATTTCATTGTGTACTTTTAAGGCGCTGTGTTGTGATGTGTTTTAGTAATAAATACTTCAAATAAAACACTAGTAAGTTATATATATATATATATATATATATAATATCGTAACTATAAGTTAACGGGTTAAAACGCGACAACGGTTTTTGAGTCAGCTCGTGTCCACGGTTGTTGCAAACTAACCGAAACGTTGGGCAGTAAGTAGTTCGTATTTAGTGCTGAAAAATGTTTTCACGTTTAGACCTGTTATTGTCGGATTTCAAGAATAATTAAAGTTTTTTACGAATGTACATAATGCAGTCAAAGATTAATAGTGACGTTACGGTTAAATTATCAATTTCTTAAAATAAAACAATGGTAATGTATAAAAAGTGTTTATTACTGAATACTGTGGCGGCCTCACTGCCCGTCGCGTCACGACACCGGCGCAGGCGCAGGCGCCTCCTTCGCGCTAAGCGCCGCTATTTGTTCGCTATTGCAATATTCTGCAACAATAAAAAAATTGCTTAGTGGTTTTCTGTAAGCAATAATGGGTTATTTTTGTGTACATTTATTTAAAAACGTTATTGCACAAAAAAAGTACAAAAGGTGCACTTAATGCTAGGAGCATTCTATGCCAGTCAACCCAAGGTCTTCCAGATAGTTTGTTTATGGGTGCGATAACGGAACTAATGTTGGATTACAATAAAATATATATTTTAATCACAATTCTTGCCGATCCCCATTTGATCTGTACCTAATCACAATGTAGTAAGCTCAACTAGAAAAAGTCGTAACGTACCTACTTTAAGCTCGGGAATCGAACCCACGAGACATCGAGTCCAATTATAAGTGCCAGTTACAAAAAAAAGTAAAAAACATCACACTGTTTAACCTCGACAAAGTATCTTAAGGAGTCGAATTTATACCTATTTATATATCCTTAATTAATACCTATGAATCTTTATCCTTCTTAAACCTTTATCCAATACTATCTTACGAATTATTTACCCGGCCTTAAGACAACTTACGTATTTTACTAGACTCCCATCCTATATGCTCGCCGGTTCTCTGGTTCTCCGCAACCAGCCACTCGTATAAAGGCTTGAAGTACTCCAGCAAGCCGTCAGCCTTCATCTCTCGCTGGCCTGTGAGCACCTCCATGGCATCAGGCCACGGCTTCGACGAGCCCATTTTGAGCATGTTTCTGGAAGAAGTCATGTCATACGGTCAAATCAATATCACATACATTCCGTTTATTGCATGGTAAGTAGCTGAAGCACTTGTGTTACAGCTTACATTAAAACAACGGCATCACAACACCCAGATCCAAGACAATATAGAAAAGTCCGATTCCATTTTGATCCGACCGGGAATCGAACCCGGGACCTGAGAAACGCTGCGATGTCAAAGTCCCGCACGCCCCTCGGCTACGGAGGTCGTCAATCAAAAGTGGAGTGCATAATAATTGCTTTATTTTTAACTAGCATATCGCCCCCGTTGCTTATGTATAAACCTTACTCAGAAATTATTATATCGCGCTTTCACTCATCAAAACAAAACTATATGACTTGATCCAATGTGAGCTACACATAGCAATAAGTTAGATAATGCTACTGTATCAAATCTACCGAGTTTTGCATCGGTGTCTTCTTTAAGTTTGAGCCGTAAATCCAGTTCCGTACTTTATTCCCCCTACTTACGACAGAGCATTCCCAGCCTCCACGCTCTGGTAGATGTCACAATCCACCAGCTTCCTGGTGAGGTCCTCGGGCACGTACTCCCCAGCGAGGCTGCAGAGCGCTCGGTGGAACTGGAACTGGACTATAAACGACACGTAGTATCTGAAACGAGACGTAACCAATCAATCAACCAGTTCTGTGAAACTAAGCGTAGGGCGTCTAACCACCAAAATGTATGTAAATAGTTTTTGATGCCAACCTCTTTGTACAAATGCCTATTCCTTTCGCCTTTAAAAAGACAACGTTTTTCCTGTCATATTTTGTACATATGTCACTCGGTTGATCTCTCTTCCCTACAGTAGCAACAAATCAGACGGTCAAAACGACTTCATATAAAACGCTTAACGAGTTCTGTGAAAATCAGCGTAGCAGGTCCGGCAAGAAAACAGACAAGCCAAGCGACTTCATGAAAATCGGTTCTCAATAGACCATACTGGAAATCCTAGTAGTAAAATAATAAATGATAATAATAAATAAATGTTAGACAACATCACATACAATGCTCTGATTCTGTGGTAAAGTAGCTTAAGCAATTGTGTTACAGAAATCAGAAACAATGACGGTATCACATCACCCAGAACCGAACCGAGACAATATAGAAAAGTTCGTTTCCCATATTGACCCGACCGGGAATCGAACCCGGGACCTCAGAGAATTGGGACCTCAGTGGTTGTAAACTAAATAATTTAAATGTATTTTTAAAAATAATGCTAAATCTATACTTATATTATAAAGAGGAAAGATTTGTACCTATTATTATATGTTTGTAATGAATAGGCTCAAAACCAATAGAATGCTACATTCTTCCAATTTGACATAGGCCACAAAATTAGGGATCATTGGTAAAATTTGAAAAATTTTAACAGAAAAGCTGGAAAAATTCTCTAAGGCGAAACGAAGTTCGCCGGGATCGCTAGTATAGCAATATTTTAAGAGAGGTAGGGCAGCCCAACCGGTGAAATACATCCACCTTACAGAAGACCGCAGCCAAATAACAATCACTTGTGTGTTGTTGTGTTCCTGCGTGTGAGTAAGATTTCCAGAGCTCCTGAGGGGATGCTATTTTATTTATTTAAAAACTTTATTGCACAAAAAAAGTACAACAGGTGGACTTAATGCTATGGGCATTCTCTACCAGTCAACCTTTAGGTCATGCGGAGAGTTAGTTTATGGGTGCGGTAATAGTTAGCTATATATAGGTATAGCTATTATGTTAGTATCATGGGCCAAGCCTTTGAGGTAAGGACGAGTCCAGTAACAGCTTTATTATGCTTTACTTATCCTCATTACTACTTAATATCATTTGACCTAATCAATTTATTTCTTGTCTATATGTCTCGGATTTAATGGATCCTACCACCAATTATCACACAGATATCAAATACTCCTATTAATTTACTATAATTTCATGAGTCAAACGTGATAAAAAAAACTGCTGTCTCGAATATCAATGGGAAATTCACACACATACACACATACACACACTCATCCTGCCCGTAGAAGGTGCAAAAGTATTCCTTCCTGGAAACGTAGAAACAAACGTGTTCTTCTCTCACCTGGCATATTCAACGTTCGCAGACACGTGGTATTTGGCTGCCGCATCAAAGTCCTCCTCAGTCCTGTTCACTGGCGGCTCGACACCTTGCAGCTCCTCCCTCAACCTCCAGAAGTGGCAGTTGTAGTCCTCCGGAGGCGTGGTGCCCCGGAACACTCCGTACCGGAATAGGTCCAACGTGTACGCGAATGGGAGGAATACGATTTTGTCTATACCCTGGAATCGGAATTTTTACACATTTATAAAAAAATAAGAAAAAAATTAAGGCATGTATGAATTAAGGTACAAGATCACATCATTTAACATTGGCTTTATTGGCATTTTATTATAAGGATTTAATTTTTGAAATGCTCGGAAGACGTTAGTTTAATTAGCGTGTTTGTGACATTTATTTATTAGAAACAAAAAAATCGCAAGATGAAGCTCTAATTGCCGAAAAATTAATTGATGGAAAAATTGCTTTTTATATTTTCTTACCATTTTATAAAGCTGATTGATTTCCGTCTGTTCGTCTTCTGCGTCGCCACTAGAGAGCCCGACTCGACGCAAATGTTTCGGGGAAGACACCGAAAGGGCGATTGTGTCACCGACCGCTTCGTGAAAACCTGGATTTGAAACCACAAAATATTACAGCTAGAAGACATTGTAACTGAACAGTTTCAGTACATATAGGGCCTTAAACTTTCGAGTGCATAAAATACGCCGTAAGCTTGAAATATAGCTTAATTTAATTGCAGAAGTTAATAATCTTTTGTTGATTAAAGCTTATCATTATGATAAAAGACCGCCTGGAAACCAGCACATTTTTAAGCGTATCTCACAAATTATGAATATCGTGTTTAATGTTACAATAGACCCTTGGCTAAGAAACCCACAATCAAGCTCACCAGTAACCTTAGCACCAACAAAAATGGTAAAGTATTACGTAGTGTGAAAATAGTATGGAAAACGGAGAGCGCCGCAATGGTGCCTATCCGAACTACTGTTATTGCCATACAAAGTCAAAGTCAATTCATTTATTCATGTAGGTTACAAGTAACACTTATGCATCGTCAGAATGAATACAAACCAAAATTGAAGCTATAGCCGGTTACAAAACTATAGCTCCACATAAAACGAATCGATCACCATCGTTCGTGCTAGGGGCACATGTAACAAAAAAGTGCTAAGATAATAAATTACTTAGGCTCATTTGTACCAACTTAACTGACAAGTTGACGGTTCTCAAATTTAAAAAAATATACAGATGTCAGTTTTGACAGTTGTTAAATAATCCGTAAAAGTTAAGTTGGTGTACGTGTTTATCTGAACACTTCACATTATCGGAATTACTGCGTTGTTTCTAAATGCGGGACAGAATCTATTAATAAAATAAAAATAAAAAGTTAGTGTAACTGAGTCCTATGCCGGGTTCCAATATTTGAAAAACGAATGGTTTTAGTTACGGATAGTAATAAATTATACGAGGTGTAAGCTAAAAACGACCAACAGACGACTGATAATAGCTGAAATAGAAAGAAAATTTTAAATTATGTCATTTTTGACACATTTGGAATCTTAAAATATTGGAACCGGGCATAAGTGATTATGAAGGGCGTGATATTGTCGATATATGTATTTGATGAGCTAAGCCTTTCATGAGCTTGGTGACTCTTCGATAGGATGCATTCCAGAAAATTTGTCTTGTTGAAATAGTTGATAGGCTCTGCATACCAGTCCCACTAGAAATGTTCAAACCAGCAAGTGCATCAATATGAATACTCTATGACTGAAGTTGGTGACGATGATATCAAGGATACGAGATGAACATGACCAGTGCATACCATGTTATCCTCAAGCATGTATCGTTCGCAAATGGACCCAAAATCATCACCTGAATTAGCCCCTTCCCGGAACACAACAGGTTGGTCTTTATACTGCAAATAATACTGTATATGCCCCATCTCATGATGAACTGTCTTGAAATGCTCTCCATTCACCGCAGTGCACATTTTGATCCTGTATTCCAAAAAACAACTCATGAACACTACTTTAGTTACCTGGGTTCGCTCCATCCCTGAATACCACCGGCAGATGTTTGTACTGAAGGAAGTACTGAATGTGGCCCATTTCGTGGTGTGTCGTTTGGAAATATTCGTAATCAACTGTCGTGCACTGTTTGATCCTTAAAGCCAGAAATGGAAGGTGTGAAATTTTGAATAAGTGCTGAAATCAAACTCAATATTTCCAACAACACAAATAATGACACTCGTATAGAAAACGATGAAAAGGAAACCAAACGAAAGAAAGAAAAACTACAGCAAAAACATGATTAAACATGGCATATTGCAAATAATCACCTTAGTGAGGTAAAAAATCCAAAATAAATATGCCACTATTATCAACAGTAAAATCAACTTATAATTATGTAAATATACTATTAAGTTAACTTCAATTTATAATGTTGATCTAATAAGTGCCAAATTCGAGCCTCTTTGTTTGTTGATCATTTTATAGCAACACCACCCACATTAAAGCTCCAATTAGGTATTTTCAGATCCATTGCCTTCATTAACTCATCTAGTGCATTTTCAAAAACTCTTTTTTTGTCAAGAACTTAAGACTGAAATTCCCACCTGCAACTTTGATCTGAAATGACTACTTACCTAAAATCTTCACCATCATAAAAGTCCCAAGCCGACGCATGGCAGACAATCTCTCTATCATCAGGCTTCAAGATGATGGAGTTCTTCCAGAACTTCTCCGGCATGGCAGTCAGGTTTATCGACCTGAAGAATTCATCCGACATCTGGAACATCTTCAGGGCAGTGTAATTCTGGTCCTTCATCGCTTGAGTGATGTCCACCTCCTTCTTGTCAGGGTAGGGACGTGTGAAGGATTCGATGTTGTTCCACGTCTGGGCCCACATATTACCTTGGAATATTCAATAAGATAGTTACGTACAATTCATCGCCCACAGATTGGTTTCTTAAACAAACTAGTTGCTTTTGACTTCGGTAGCGTTATTGCGGGATAAAAGTACCCAAAGAGTAATAGTAGTAGTAGAGTAGGTCTATCAAATTTTATTTAAATTAATTCAGTAGATTATGAGCAAAAGAGTAAGAAAACACAACAAATATACATCGAGATATCAAGACATCTATACATTCTTATGGCGCTTTTATCGCTAAAAGTGAACTCTTCAAGACATCCGTTCATAGAAGAAATAGTGGATACCAAAAAATGGAGATAGCTAGTTGAGCTTGAAACTCATTACAATAATAATTGATCTCCAGTTTTTATAAAGTATCATAGCAGAAATCCTCAGCTATGTGTAATAAAAATACTCCAGTATATTTTCAGATTGGCAGTCATTCAATTCTTCATACTTGTCCCTCATCTCTACTAGTGACAGCTCCATATCACATCTGAAACTCACCTAACAAATGAGCGGGGATGGGCCCCTTGGCCGACACGACGTGGTCCCCGTACTTGTCCCTCAGGCGCTTCCTCACGTACGCGTGCAGCTGCTGGTATAGTGGCTTCACGTCCTGCCACAGCTTCGAGAGCTGCTCCTCAAAGTCAGACACTTCGTAGTCCGCCTGCCACCAGTCTGCGACGTTTTTGTAATCTGGAACAGAGTCATCGAGAAACTCAATTTCTGTTGCACAGCCGTACCCATTTCTCTTATACCTAAAGGTTGTCGCGACACCACCTAAACCACAGTCAGACCACCTAAATCTATGCTATTCATCAGTCATCAATAACTCCCCTTACGGGGATCTATCCCACCAGAAAATATGATATCTCATTACTAGGCGTGAGTAACTTCCGACTTAGAACAATTTATCGAACAATTAAACATCTGAACTAGTCAAAACATTAACTACGTGATAGACAAAACAAGTTATATTGATTTTAGCCAACCTGATAACGAAGATATATTAAGAGATGATAAATTCTCATAAAGACCAAATTGAATACTAGACCATTTTAATCCAAGCATGACGCATGCACCGTGGTTGCTTTATGAATAAACGAACGATTCGCAGAAATTTTGAAAATTCTCGAATACGTTTGTGCAAATTTCAACTTTATATCGCGTCGTTTGAATCATGTGGATAATCTTTTCCTGTTGCATATATTGGAGTTCTAACAAGACGCAGAAAGTAGTTTCTGCAACTCACAGCCTTGATTAAGATCAGTGTGTCAAGTTACAAGTACAATGATAAATTAAAATTGCATCGTGACTTATTCGTATGTAGTTTGACACACTATGGACTAGTAGGAACAATCATGAGACCATTTGTGAATATTCAACAGGAATGGTCGATTATAGGCTGATTTTGTAAAAAAATTAACATAAATATTGTTATATCTATTGTATCTATTTAATCTAAATTGTTTACACACACCTAAGTTCAAACTAATTGACTTGTAGCAATGAGATATCTTATGTTAAGGTTAACAGGCTTAGCGAGGAAAATTGCGTATCCATATTGACTCTACTCGTGATCTTGAATAGTTTTTGTTCCACGCCTTTCCAAAAGATACAAAAAAAGTTTATCTTCATCAGAATTATTTAAGAATATTAAAATGATGACACCTGTTCTATAACGGCCTTTTTGTAATATCAGAAAACTTCACATCTCGGTCTAGAGTTGTGTTACGAAATTAAGTATCACCGGTTTATATAATAGGTAACACATTAAACTTCAATATAGATTTAACTCCTAGACGTTTACTATCCTAATTTCATAACAATGGAGCCTGTCCAACGAGATACAAAGATAATGATATAGGATATCCAAGGCAATTTCCTGTGATATATTAACGAAAAATTCGTCACCTACAAAATCTTACGGCCACCTCAATTGGAAGAGCATCGCGCGCGAAATGTAAAGATTGTGAGTTCATGTCCGCTACGATAAAGGAAATGGAATATTTCCGTTTCTTTAAAATAAAAACGATGACTGACCATCCAAGAGATACAGTCTGTAGGAGCCTGATAAAACCACACCACTTTCCTAGAAGTTGCGGTAACCATAATGGATTCCTTCCGGGAAAACAACTACAATTCACGAAGATGATAAGAACGTACCATTAAGTTGGGCAGCCTCATTGTAAAGCTGGACGTATTGCGTGAAGTTGGCACGAGCCTTGCTGCCGGCTGCCTTGTGCCACTCTATCCACGTGTGCTTCAACTCCTCAGGATCCTGGCTCTTGGAGAATATTTCTGTGATCTCTGAAAATCACAAGATGGCAACATTAGGTTAGTTAAAAAAAGGAAAAGCTGCAATAATCGGGGATGAATATAGGCATTATCTACAAGTCAACCCGTTGGAAGACAATCCGTCAATTAATCTAAAATATCTTAATTAAAGTAGGTTACTTAACACGGTATTATCATCAGCATTGAATGCAGTGATTAAAAAAGATTTACCGCGGCTAAAACGATCTAAAATGATGCCCGAAACTGTCAGTGTAGTGTAACGCCATCATAAACATTTTAGATAGTGGATGAGGATTCACAAGTTTCCCGAGAAACCGAAGACGAGAAGACGAGCGATACCAGTCAACTCATGATTACGGTCGGTGAACCTGACCAAAATGTCGGATAGGTCATTTACAATTAACTACGTAACTTATGGCATTTTAACATCGTAACACTTCAGCGCATGTAAAATATGAAAGTCATGGATTCAAGTCCCATCTTTGGCCTTACAGAAATTAAGATATTTGTATTTTTAAAAAGTAATAATTAAAACTAAACAAAATCTATATTATATCTGATGCAGACTAGTTTACCCATAGCCATACGATAAGTTTTCATTATAATAAAAATAACTAACTTTCTCGGCAGTGTCTACCTCTATAGTTTCCGAACCGGAGCTTCTTTTGGTAAATATATAGATAATAAAGAAATATAAATGACAAACGGACCGACACGCGGCTTCACACGCTTACTATTCTTGTTTCTCACACATTTTTCATTGATTCTTTTCTGCTTTAGATCGCAGCGTAATGTTATAAAACCTTATAGCCTTCCTTAAATAATTAACTATCCCACACACAACGTATTTTTTAATTAAAATCAGTAGTTCCTGAGATTAATGTGTTCAAACAAACAAACAAACAAACAAACTATTCAACTTTATAATCAGTATAGATGTAATTTACATTATAAAAAAAAATACTAAGTCTGAACGTGACCGATATCTTCCAAGCTGAAACATACTTCAGTTCAAAGATATTTATCCTCTTTAAGACATTGTCACTTACATAAGAACTTATAACTAAAAGATATATATCTGCATATTTGTTAATTAATATATTAGGTACAGATTTCACCATAGGACTTCAGTGAACGAGATGAAAAATGTTTAATTTACTAATTATTGATCATTTTTTATGTATTTAACTAATTTAAACTTATAAGCTAAGGATTCTGCATTTTTTATGTCTGAAGGTAGTTTATTGTATATTTGGGCTCCTTCATAAGTTACTGACTTTTTTCCATAATTGGTTCTTGTTGTACTATGTGACTTTACTTAAATTAGTATGCCACAAGATCAAACTTACCTGGTTCCAACTCTAAGTCACACTTGGTTGTATCCTTAAACGAGCATATCTTCGAAGTGGCATAGTTAGCCTCCATGCCTGACACAGCTCTCATCAGGTGGTCGTACTTGTCATCTGGGAGGGCAGCCACGCCCAGCTCACTGTACTTCTTGAACATCCTCTTGAGGGTGTTGTCTTGGAAGCCCTGCCATTTGTACATCTTCGTGTCCTCCCACGCAGTCTTTTCTTGCTTTGAGATCTCTAGTCTTAATTTTATCTGGAATTAAAATAAGCTTTTGATTATGCTATAGAGATGATAATGGGCTAGTCAATACAGACATTTTTACTAAAACACGAATTTCTTATAGACTAGCGACCACGCCCATCTTTGAGAGATAAAAGGGAGAAGAAAGCGATGGAGAGTATTCCTCATTTTTTTCCACATTTACCACTGTATAATTCGCTCTTATTACAGCGTGTTATAAAGCCTAAAGCCTTTCTTGATAAATGGACTATCCATAACAAAAATATTGTTTATTCGAATTAGTTCTTGATATTAGCGCTCTCAAACAAACAATCTCTTCAGCTATATAATATTAGTATAGATGTATAAATTAGCTATGACAATACGAAACGTTGACGTCATGAGCTACTTATTGACCAATAAATAGCGCCTGTGGGTTTCACAATCGCTTTTGAAAACTTATTTGCATAAAAATTGCAACGTCATCTTTTACGGCATTGATACCATACATTTTAAGTAAATGTTAAAAAGATAAAATAAAAGTTCAGCCATTCAGGCATAGCATGCGCAACGCGAGTAAATTTTATCGCACTCTTCAGAAATGTCAAAATCAATGCGTCAACTGCTGATTGGTTGAAAATACGTGTACGGTGTACGTCTACTATCACCCAATCAACCATACTTATAGAAAATTTTGTCATCCCATGCGAGATGTATTGCGCATGCTAGGCCTGATTGACGACACCTCCTTGAAAATAGTTCACACGTTTACAAAAATATTTTTAAATATAAAAAAGCCAATCAATTCCGTTCTAACTTCAACAAAACTATTTTTGTGCACACTCGTAGTATATTAGCAAGTTATCATTGAAAACAAACATGATATAACACGGATGTTCCTAAAATAATAGATGACTCGTTGAGGTTAGGTAAACTATGATAACCCTTTCATTAAGGGAATAGGTATCTTGATATTTAATGTGGTCGTTGTATAATTGTTTTCCTAGTGCCGGTATTGCAAAGGTCCTACTGCTATGAATAGTCATATCCCACGTCGATCGCAGGACGGTAAAGCGGTCAGTTTAAATATGATATCTGATAGAAAGGCCCTTGCCCAAGAGAAAATGGTTCAGTTTATAAATGCCATGTTCCAGAAATGACACACTTTTCTTTTTTTTTTGGTTGCGTTGATGCACCGTACCGTCACCCCGAGGAAGGGTGTGAGGGCGTGTGTGGGACTCCCTGCCCTTGAAAGGGCAGAACTACCCACTAAAACCCCCCGGTTGGACCTCCATCGCCTTAGTGGCGGTGTTGCGGGAATTCGGCTCAGCCTTTAGAAATGACACACTAGTCTAAAAACGCCAAATTCTATAAATGACGATCTTAAACGCCATGTCTATGAAAGACATGTGTTCTATTTTAGATCTTTTTTATGAATTGTCTGATCAACTTTAATTTACAGTTATAATGATCAAACAAGAAATAAAAATATTGAAAACATTGAATGGCTTTTTAATAAGCATCATATCAGCTTGACCCTTTATTTCACAATTATGTGTCAGTTCCAAAATCTGTCTTTAGCGGAATAAGTTGATAATAAAATGTGGCATTTTTAGATGTTGTCATTTATAGAAATTGTCGTTTTTAGACTAGAGTGTCATTTATATAGGACATGGTATCGTTTTAAATCAGACCTCATCACATATTAAATCTCCACACCGACTGCTTTACCGTCCTGCGACCGACACTGGATGCGACCCCCCCTAGCAGCAGGGTATTTGAAATACCGGCACTACGAAACACATGTTTCGTAGTGCCGGTATTTCAAATCACTCACGACTTTGAGTGACATCACTCACACGCAATATTTGATCAAAAATATTCATTATCATTCAACCTACTCGATTCTCGTCATTCTCCTTAGTGATATTCGCAGCATACTCCCACTCCGCGATGCTGACTCTGTTCTTCCTGACTCCAGAAGCTCTGTCCAACTCTTGTATGTACTCCCGGCCCTCCTGCTCGAGGGCCTCCAATTCAGGATCCCTGCCCTGTGTGGCCACCACGAACACGGCAACTATGGCCGCTACCAGCGCGGCGCCGCCACCGATCTTCAGCATCGTCTGGAAAGAAAAGTCACCCTGATAAAGTCATGTCATGGGAACTATTGTACCATATCTTTTTTTATAGAAGCACACTATATTAGCTTCTTCCAGCCTGACGGTAGGCAAGTAAGGAACCCAACGCGCTATATAAAAACAATAACGCTGCTATATAAATCATCGCCGCCGGTATATAATACAACGCCGACGCTATATAAAACAACGCCGACGCTATATAAAACGACGCTGCAGAGCGCCAGAACGCAAAGTTGGGAAAAACCGGCTTCTATTCACAAAACGTCGGAATCAGATTCGAAAATGGAAACTATGCTTTATCTCTTCTCGAGTGTGGTCAGGATCTGGCACTTTCTGAACAAATTACTGTCCATAATATAATGCTTCGATGGTCGAGTGGTTTTAGTTCTTGATTTTAAAAACATAACTCGCCGATCCAATCCGCTATTAGCATAGCAAGCGTGGTAATTAAATTAATTGAATTATTGTAACAATTATAAATCAAACGAATTTACGTGCAAAGGTCAGTAGATTAATTAATAAATAGCCAAAATAATCTTTAAAATAGACAAAGACATTATATATAGTTACCAAAGTAATTCTTAATAAATAGAGTAAAATTTTCCACTAAGCAACTACAAAAGCATCGCAAATGCACGCGTGCATAAAATTCTAATTAAATTAATTTAAAACTTTATCTAAAACTTTAACTTTCACTAATATGTTTGAAGTTTTGTCACTTTGACATTTCACGTGACATGAAAGATGATATTTCATTATTTTGTGTGAAGAGTTTATGTGTAAAAACAGATTTTATTAACCTTAAACTGTTGAAGTGGTGGCCGTTTCGCTCTAGTGACAAAACTTATAAAAAGTCCATAGTTAAAGGTTGAACGATAACATAAAAACAAATAGAACTTTTATTTTACGATTTTTTTCTGTCAAAACAATTGAACATCAACGAACAATCTTGACCACGATAATGTCAATGGTGTAACGTTATTCAGTGTCGTTATTAATAACGTTATTGTTAGCTATAAACCAGCGAAGAATAAGAAACGATATCGTATTTATCAACATACAATTTGAAGTCCAAGTTTCATAACTTGAACTAATACCGTATGTTAATAAATTGAGTGCCCCCGTGGATTTTATTTCATAGCTTTAGCATTGAGTGGGGAATTCATTTATCTTTTAGAGTTATTGTTTTAAAAAAAGGTGGCTGCTGTTGCTGGTTTATTCTGTATCTAAGTATTTTATCCTATTTTAAGTAAACTCAATTTGTAAGTCTCATATATTTAAGCATAAGGGACAGATAAGGGGCATCCATAAATTACGTGAGACGTTTAAAGATGGGGGGGGGGGGGTCGAGTCAAATCAGACAATTAAAAAAACACCACACGTAATTTATGGACGTCCCCTAAACTTACATGTATACCAGTCAAATCTTAACTTTATTGCCGTAGTCAAATAAAAATCCGACCCTCACGTTGAAAAAGATTGTTGTTGAAAGAAAGTTAATGGTAATTTAAATCGTTGGACGCCTTTTGGTTTAGTATTTCAATGCGATTTCATTAAGCCCAGTCAAATGACTTATACTCTATCAAATTATCGATTATTATTATTTATTATTATTATTATTTATTATTCATTCATGTAACCAGTGAACAGATAACTTAAGAAAACTCGTATTATTGTAAATTGAAATTGAACATATTAATCGAAAACTAGAATAAATAAATATGATTGAGATTAAAACCCACAACTTCAGAAACCGGACACTAATTAATACCACGTGCAAATATATAATAACGATCACAGTCTTTGCTAGAGCCAGTGCTTGTCACAGCTGTGAGTAATGAGTCCTATTCTGATGCTGGCCGCCAAGCAGAACCGTGTGCAACGACCCGAGACCCAGAAGGACGTCACCGTATTATGTTAGACGCTTCTCAGTTAAATTTGTACTCGTATCTAATCTATTGTCTATGACTGGAACAAGTTTTGCGCCAGATAACTTAAGAAACCACGCCTTAGCGAATAAGCAAGCTGCATTGAGGTGGTCATGTACAAATCAGGTTATCCCTACTAATATTATAAATGCGAAAGTAACTTTGTCTGTCTGTTACGCTTTCCCGCTTAAACCTTTCAAGCGATTTTGTTGAAATTTAGCATAGACAATCTTTAGACCTTGAGAAAGGACATAGGCTACATTTTATTGCGAAAAAAAACCCTGGAGCCCACACGAACGAAGTCGCGGGCACAGCTAGTAATAAATAAATATTGGATAACATCATGGACATTGCTCCGATTCTTTGGTAAGTAGCTTAATCACTTGTGTTACAGAAATCAGAAACAACGACGGTACTAGAGACGAACACCCATACCCTAGATAATGTAGACAAGTTCGTTTTCCATATTGATACGACCGGGTATCGAACCCTGGATCTCAGAGATGGCACGACGCCAAAGTCCGGCCCGCTCGCCTCTCGGCTATCATATGGAGTTCGTCAAATGGCGTCGTTTGAATTACGGTTCTGAAGATAGCTGATATTCGCACAGGTACGATATGGCTGCGTGGGATACCTTTCGATGTCTAAAATTACATTATGTACGATTTTCAGAGCCGTCAAACCAATCTTTAAATCGTTCAAACTGTACCAATTTCACAGAAACAGGTTAGTGAATGAAGACTGCAAAACGGCAAACGCTGTGTAACTAGTGATTTAGTGGACAATATTACAAACATTGATTTTATTCTGTGGTAAATAGCTGAAGTACTTAAGTTACACAAATCAGAATTAGTACAAAACTCAGTACCGAGACATATAAAAAAGTTCGTTTTCCATTTGACCGACCGACCGGGAATCAAACCTGGGACCACAGAGATGGAGCGTCACCAAAATCCGGTCCACTTGCCTCTAAGCTACAGCGGTCGTCAAGAAGTGGAACTCTGATATTGGTAGGGCAAAGACAATGGAGAAAAGCTGCGCAGTAAGTATAGGAAGCAGTTTCGTGGTACGGGATAAGTAACATCCATCAGTTGACTGACTCCGAAAGACAAATTATCCAAGTTTCGTAAGTAAACCCAACCTCAATTATTTTGTCTGGAGAAAATGCCCACGCACAGTCATTCTGCCACGGAGAGTCCGAGAGCCACTTGTATCTCACACAATATTATGGGTAGTTAGTCGTTTCGCCCCACGTCCGATTCGGACCGCGGGGCGAATCACCCAAATACTGTTTCTGAATGGGTCTTTTCGTCCCGCGAGAAGACTTCTTGCGTGGGGCGAAACTATTAACGACCCAATATTAGTTGACGAAGCAAGGTTGGTCATCTTACTTAAAACTGACACTACTTTGAAAGAGTATTTAAATACTCATTAGTTACACTCATGCTAATCTGTAGTGGTATCTCATTGGATTTACCCAAGTCTCCAATACGAGCAGTACCTACATACAATCGGTTTGCCTGAACCGCGACTCATAAAGCGTGAAATCGTTTCTGCTACAACAGTTTTAATTTTTAGTGTATCTCAGACACAAATCCTTTGCCTGACTCTTAACAAAGTTATCTTACATCTTCAAAGATTTAGGTTAATTATATATTTGGATGTGAACCAGAAAAGAAATAATAGGTATGTCGGATCCGATGACGTATTGCAATTTTTAATTATCCTAATGAATGTAACCAAGTAACATCCAATTGAGCGTTTTCAAGAAACAAAATGTTATTTATGCAAATAAAAACGTTTTGATACCCGAACTTTCGATTAATATTAAAAAATAAAAACCTTTTATACGTTCAAAACATTTAAAACAAGTTAACGGGTCAAAACGCGATTTTATAGTAGTTAATACGATCTACTTACAACCCGATGTCAAAGTCAATTTTAAAGTCAAAGTCAAAATTTTTATTCAACTGATTACATAAGTAATACTTATGAATAGTCTCTATATAAAGCAAATGAAGCTACCTCCGGTTCTTTGGATGTTTCAGGTCGGTTACACCAACCGTGGTCAAAAGTTGATTTTCATAATGTTCGTTTCGTTTTAATTAGCAGGCCTACAAGACGATATTTATATGTTTCTTAGAATGTTCTGATACCTTCAAGTAATATTATTTTATAACTTCAAGTGTAAAGTAGGTCCAAGCCAACATAATTTTTTGAAATTTTAATGATTCAGTGGAGTAGATTAACGCTGCAGGCCGTTAAACTGGATAGAGCTTAATAATTATTTTTAACCAACTTTCAAGAAAGGAGGTTATTCGATCATTTTTGATGTGTATTCTTTGGCTACCTACCAATGAACCGATTTTGATGATTTTATTTTGGGAAGAAGATATTTTAACAATTGTACCATACCAACGAAGTACCGAAGACCAGGATCTTATTATCAACAAGAAGTTGGTTTTTTCGCTTAAAATTATTATAAATCTACTCTAGTATATAAATAATTTGATGCATTTTATAACATTATATATTACAAGCTGTGCCCGCGACTTCGTTCGCGTGGACTACATCCTTTCATGGTCGGTTTTACCCCTATCTCCCCTAATATTCGAAACAAAAAGTAGTCTATATTTTAATAGAGCTATATTTGTGCCAACTTTCATATCTCTAACTTAAAAAATAAACATTTTCCCATATAAACTTTAAAAGGTGGTATTACCACCCCCCCCCCCCTTACTTTCTAACAAAAAGTACCTATGTCCGTTCTTGAGGTTCAACGTATACCAAATTTCATCAAAATCGGTTGAGAGCTTTAAGCGGGAAAGCGTAACAGACAGTAGGGATTTAACGTTACAGCACGAAATATTCAAGTACATTTCAAAAATATAATTATTTTTTTTATGTTTACCTATATATATTTAAAAGTTACTCATATAATAGTAATAGTATTAGGTTTATTGTTTTTTATGTAATAATTGTTTTCTTTATTCCTAAGGCACATTTTCACTGTCCTCACACCCACAAAGAAACTTTTTGCAAACACAACTTAAGCATTGTCTGGTAGTGAATGCTCCTAGCATTTAGTCAACAAGTTGTACTTTTCGATCACTTAAGTTGTTCAGTAATAAATAAAACTAAAAAGTTAGTGTGGTTATAATTCAGATCAGAACTGTGATTCTATGCGCTTATGTGAGGTCTTGCAAGCTTGCACTTCGTTGGTCGTTGCAATATGATTTTATGATATTTCCTAAGCTTATTGCCAATGCAAGTGCATGATCGGATGGGCAGGTCAACGACAACCTAGGCACTCTCCTTGCATAATAAACGGCAGATAATGAAACTGGTTTTGACGTCACAAACCGATCGGAATGCGAGCCGTCCCGTGGGGGCAAAGCCCTGTGCAGTTTTCCTTTTTTTAGGCGTCCGTTGCACTAATCGAAAACCCCTAACCCATAAAAAAATACTTGTCAAAAAATCTCGAAAACTGAGTTTTTCTACCGTAAAAAGTCGTGAGATCCATGTTATACCCAGTTGATTATTCATCATCCAGTTCCTATTCAAGAGATCTTCTTTTTTTTTTATAATGCAATCCAAGATTGACCTCATCCTACCTGATGTTAAGTGGTAATGAGTTCCTAGCTTAAGGGTGAAAAGTATAGCATAGTACAACTGTTACTAGACTTGTCGCCCTTACCTTGAAGGCTTGACCCCTGCTACTAATGTAGCACCCCCCCAAGAGCTCTGGAAACCTAACTCACACGCAGGAACATAACAACACCGGAGTGATTGTTATTTGGCTGCGGTCTTCTGTAAGGTGGAGGTATTTCACCAGTCGGGCTGCTCCAGTTCGAGCGATAAATCGCTTTGCCCTGCCTCTCTTCTTCCTTTTTTACGGAGTTTTTACACAATAATGCAATCTAACATCTTAAAGTAACCAATCAATATTTAAAATAAATATATCGATACGGTCATCGCATGCAAACACAATATACTCATAACTTCACTACATAGTATAAAACAAAGTCGCTTTCTCTGTCCCTATATCCCTTTGTACGCTTAAATCTTTAAAACTACGCAACGGATTTTGATGCGGTTTTTTTGATAGATAAAATGATTCCAGAGGAAGGTTTTTATGTGTAATAAAGAATAGAAAAGCCAATATTTCTAAGTATTTACATTACATCCGTGCGAAGCCGGGGCGGGTCGCTAGTTTAAATATAAATTAGATTGTTTACTGCGATTGCCAAGTGGCACAAAAGTGGCATTTCTTAACCTTTTAATAAACAAAGTTATACAAAAAATAAGTATACATATTGGACGCCATTATATACCTACATTAAAATTTAAATTCATGTATATTTTTTGATTTACTTCATAAAACAATAATGATGCTTTTCGCCGGCTAGAACGCTACGCAAAACGTATCACTACATCTCGACTTATGCAGATATCTCACACAGTCCACCCACATACCCAATAAGATAAATAATAGTTTTCTTTTGTTTTACATATTAGATAAACTAATTATAAAAATACAGAAAATGTGTATTTTTCGCACCAACAAGCACATTCATATTGTATTGACACATGAAACTATATCACAAATACTATAAAACAGTATGCGAAGAAACAAGGCAAATAAAATTGGTAGGTAGTTGTAAAATTGCATAGAATAAGTAAATTTACCAAAAATGAATCCAGTGAAAATGTACAGAACCGCAAAAATTAACACTTTGAACTCAACCTAACGATAATTTAGATATGAAACCTTTCACGGTTAAGCGAGAAAAAATACCTCGCATAATCTTCAGGTTATAAATTGAATATGCCAAGGTTCCAAATAAAAAATATTAATTCAAGAATGCAAAGCGATATAGTGTCGTAAATATTTTTTTTACTCGAGTCGCATCAAGATATTAAGTAAGATGACTACAAACTTTTTCTCTGATTTTTTTCCTTTTTTATCTGCATTAAAATTTTATAGGCCAATAATATTTGACGTTATGTATATGCGACTGGCTCAATGGTTCGTTGGTTGGCTCTTCTGACTTTTGAAGAAAAGTTCGTGGATTCGAAAAAATATTACTGTAACGCACATTTGTGCTTGGGTGGCTTTGGCGTCAGACTACACAATTTGTACTTTTATTATTTTAGTATTTGTGCCCTGAACTTAAAGGAGGTACCCTTTATGTACCTCCTTTAAATCCAGGGCAAGGTAAAAATCCAACTGCAAGTGTTTACATTGAACACAAACACTCCTTTCTTTGAGATCATGTCACTTATAATACTTCTATTAATATAATATATTTTTGGTAACGCCTGAACGCTCTAGTAGTTTGAGTACTGGATTTTGATTTCGGGGTCCTAGGTCTCGGGTCGGGAAAAACTAACACGCCCGTAAAAAGCGCAATGATTGTTTTAAAGACGACTCGATTTACATATTTTCATCGATTAAATCGTTTGTTATAATACAACATCAGTTAAAGAGGAGAAAAAAAATATGAAAAAATTACATTTTCATTGAGCGCAATATTTACAATAGCATTTTTCAATAAATAAATTGAATTTTGATTAAAATTAAGATCCTAAAATTATATTTTTGCTTGTATGGCTTTGTTCTAGGTATGTTTTTTTATAAAATAATGTCAAATATTATGACTTAAATTGTATGGACAACTAATTCTAATAAAATCTGTTAATATATGGTAATCTTTTTTTTTCAAAAGTCGAAAACACACTTTAACATTTGCTGTACTAAGTGTATTTTAATTTTTCAAAACACAGAGTTGTTTTTTATCAATTTAATAAATTAAACGTGAAAGCCCGTAATACCAACTTCATCAAATTAATATCACTCTCGGTATGAATATTTATATAATAAGTGAAACGGTTAATAACCGTAATAATTATATTTACGCCGAACTGCGTAAACATAATATATTTATTAAAAGCGGCATCTCAGACACGTCCGTTATCTAACGGGAGGCGCAGGGTCAATGAAATGCTATTCTATCTGTTTAAATAAAACTGCGATACGAGTTTGCGAAACTGGTAATTTATCTACTGGTGTGATCAATTATATTTATTTAATATAGCGGCCCGCTGCGGTGAGCATGTGTACTATAATTTAATTTAAGAGAGTATTGTGTATTTAGGAGAGGTAGGGCATAGCGATTTATCGCTCGAACTGGAGCAGCCCGACTGGTGAAATACCTCAACCTTACAGAAGCCGCAGCCAAATAACAATCACTTTTGTGTTGTTGTGTTTCTGCGTGTGAGTAAGGTTTCCAGAGTTCCTGGGGGGTGCTACATTAGTAGCAGGGGTCAAGCCTTCAAGGTAAGGGTACGACAAGTCCAGTATTAGATTTATTATGCTGTACTTGTCACCCTTAAGCTAGGACCTCATTACGACTTAACATCAGGTGGGATGGTCAATCTTGAAGTGCAATATAAAAAAAAAGAAAAAAAAAACTATGGCCTCTTTTACTATTCCTCGCTCCTATTGGTTGCAGCCTGATGTTATTTAGCTTCTTTTCCTGGATAAATGGACTATCCAATACAAAAAAATAATTAATTCCAACCAGCAACTACCGAAATTAGCACCTACAAAACTCTTCTTTATAATATTAGTCCTAGATACTAACGGCTGCCGGCGACTCCGTGCGTGAGGAGATAGTCGTAAAAATATTATACGTGTTTTATGAATTTCAATAAAACAATGCTTGCAATTATTTTTAGAATAGAAAAATAACAAAAGAAAAATATTTTGCATGTGTTGCATGACTCTTAATGAGGAACTTTCGTACTGATTTTGATTCAAATAACTTAAGAACGGCAACGTTTCATTCTAACTTTGAACCCCTGTTATACCCCATTAGGGTGTAGGGGGTGAATTTACAAAAATGCCTACGCTATAAAAAAGCCGCTCTGCACCATTTCAAGTTTCTTATAATTCCAAATGGGCCTGAGTAGATTTAGATTGAATTTTTGCATTATGTTGTCTTTACAAATCAAAGTGACTGGAGTTTAAGCAATCAGTACCTATTTATTTATTATTATGTCTGCGGGTAACGTAAACTCTGTTAAGTAAGCATATAATTTTTGCAGCAACAAGTTTACATTTAATTGTATCATACTTGATACGATTATCATGATACAATCTTGCACATATTTATGTTGTACCACTTTAATAAAGCATCTATATGCTGTAAAATAAAACACAAGGAAAAAAATCTAGGTGTTTACGCCGAACCGGGTCCAATAAAACGTGATTTCAAGAATTTCAACAAAGACATAGGCGAGTAAAAATTGTAAGTACATCTCAAATGTGCAATGTGTTTGTTTACTTCCATTCGCATTGCATGAACGGGGAATGAACCTTGACACCATTGCTCAAACAAATGCCGATTTTGTATTGAATAAACAGAAAACCCACAGAATTAGGTATTTTGATCACCGATATGATGTACGTAAGGGGTTTTCAAATAATTTATTTTGATATGGTATCGTAAAAAAACAGTCTAAGTCTACAATGTTAGCAAAAAAATGTATAAGCTGTCACATTTAAAAAAAGGTTTAACCAAGAGATATTTATAAATTATTTGATTTATTACTAAAGATCTAGTTATAAAAATATTTCTAACCTTATTTTTATTGTTAAAACTTAACTATTAAATGTAATGAAACTTGAAACAAATTTGAAATTTATCAAAATTTTAAAACTACTCACACGGTTGATTTTATTATATTCGATAATAATTACACCACATAATCAGTATTTTATTCTGAAAAAATTATTGATAGCATTGTTCTAGTAAATCAAAAGTTTTTAATGAAACCTTACGTAAGAAAAACAATAACGTATAATCCAAAGTAACCGCTTTTATTACTTATATTAAAAAAATATATATATATGAAGCTGTATTCACCAAAATAAGGTTCATTGTGTATTGTGTATTATTTGCCCTGTTCTTAGGATAAGTATCATTAAATTAATAGAATATATCAGAATTTCAATTTTGAGGGCAGAGCAGTAAATTACTAAATACATCGCTGGTCAATGTTTTAATCAAGTTAAATGCATTTTCTTGGTTTTTCTTTCAATTTACAATTGAAAAACAAGACACTACAAATATAATGTGTGTTCTAATATTACGACCGATTTATACGCTGTTTGTAGAAATTTTAAAATATCATAAAAAAGGGTAGTTTTAAAATCGATAGCAGAAAAAACGATCACTTAATTTTTATAACAGGAATATATAAATATTTGTTACAATTATTTACTTCTTGAAAGCTTGACAAAAATTAACACATACTTAATAAACTTTTGTTTAGGAAATGTTTTTTTATTTGCTAACATAAATAAAATAAGGCTTCGGACATTTATTATTTTGCAAGCCAAATAAGAAAACTCTTGTTTTTGAAAATCGATTACCAACCATTTTTTTTTGTTTGACCCATAATTTCAGACTGTTTAATATGACGAAAACCTGTAAAAAATATTTAAAAAACCACAGAAAATCAGTCACATACCTGGCTGACTCGAAGTCACTTAAAAATTAACAGCTTAAAATTAAAAAAAAGAACAACTCGCGGATTTTAGCCGTGATTTGAAATTTCAAAATGGCGCGGCCTCCCGTCGCCGTCCGCCGGGCGATGACTGAGCGTCTGCGCGGGCGCACAGTCGCGCGCTTCGATAAATTGGCTTCGGCCATAGATACTGATTGGCTGCAAATTAATGCAGATGCGTGATTTTTTTTTCTTGTTCAGCGCAGAGGTTTTAGTTGGGATGCAAATACGTAATTACGTGGGATTTGTTTGTTGCGATGACACGAATTTGTATTGCAGCTTGGTTAGGTTTGCATATGAATTTAAACAAGAGTAGTTCTGAATAAATAAACCACGAATTTGTAAGTGATCCATTTCATTGAGTGTTTGCCTACCCACTATAGTGAAATAGAAAGACAATTTAAACTCTCGATCCTTCGAACCAAAGAGAACGGGTTAAACATTTATTTACTTAGGTCAAAAGCACGTTTAGCTATACATTTTGGACTTTGTATCGCCTGTATGCCGTAGGCATAAGAACTGATACGGAAATACTACTGTTCGTTATACTGTGCTGTCGTTTGTTATTTATTTATTTAAAAACTTTATTGCACAAAAAAGTACAAAAGGTGGACTTAATGCTAGGAGCATTCTCTACCAGTCAACCGTTGGGTCATGCAGATAGTACGTTTATGGGTGCGGTAACAGTAAAAATGTGAGTATGGATAACAACAAAATTAATAATCATAAATAGCAGAAAATTACACACGAGAATAGAATATTCATACATAAGTTCATGATAAATAAATATAATATTTAAACAATATAATATAAATATATAATATATACTTTGAACATACATATTAACAGGAAAATGCAATGAAGAATATAATTTACACAAAAATGAAATTTCCATGAAACCGGACCATTACAAAATGATTTTATTACGATATATCCTTCTAATATTTTAAACATAAGAGTTTGTTTCTCTCTCACACAAAAACTACTGAAGCAAATTGTATGAAACTTGATAGCTAGAAAGATTAAATACCAAAGTAGGTAAATAGTGGTATATTTTTTATCCCAACATAACGCAAGCAAAGTCGCGGGCTACAGCTAATTCATGATGTCAGTTGCCATGCTATCTCTGGCTCGTAGCTACGAGTATGTGGTCAATGCTCGTGCATGTGACAACTTGCAAGCTGTCAATCGTGTTATTGTACATTCACTCACAAAATCTGATGGGGAAAAAATACTGATTTTTCTTAAGCTTTGAGGAATAAATAAGTAAAAGGCGATGTTTTTTATAAAGAAAATAAAAGAAAGTATCGTCTATAGACAATCCTGTTCAATTCACCTATTTAGACTAAACTAACTACTTGTAAATTTACAAAAAAAATATGCTTTTGTCTTGTACTCGCATGTACTATGATACTAGTGATTTTTATTTTTCCTTGTATTAATAGTACAAGTATGTAAATGATAATTGAAAACCTTCTTGAATTATCTAATTTATTTAAAAAATACCGCATCAAACTGGATTCGTAGTTTTAAAGAATCAAACACATAGGTAGGCAGAAGCAACTTTTTACTAATGTAGTGTGTAACTTGGTAATTACATTTAAATTAATATATGAAGTTAAAAACGATTCACAGAACGCTTTTTATAAAATACCAACGTTTCAAATGTACCACCTTGAGTTAATAAAGCATTACACAGATGTGCAAGAACTCCACATCAAATTGTGTCATATTAATGTGACACCAAGTTAACTTTAATACATTTATGACATTTACGCCGCTGAGACAATATTTACAGTAGCAAAGTGTAGGTATACTGTAATCCATGAATTTCATTATTAGCTAAAACATTCTTGAACAACGACAAAGTGGAAAATGTAAGTCATTATAAGAAGTTAAAGTTTTTAGACTTTTTAATACCACACGTAGTAGTTGACGTTGTCTATTCTATAACTTTTTTATTAGAAGCTTGTTATTTTCTTTTATACTTAACAATGTTCCCGTAAAACAAATGTAACTCAAACAAATAGGTACAAGTGGAAAGTGGAAATCTTGTTTTGCTTTTTTACTTAATAAGTCACATTGATCATAAGTTTTGCATCACTGTAAACTTTAAATTACATATTTACTAATGGTTTTTTTATGGTAATGTTCTGTAGGTTCAACTTCAAATTCATATATTTTTGAGACATCCTCCTTTTAAATTAACTTCACTACATAGTATAAAACAAAGTCGCTTTTTCTGTCCCTATATCCCTATGTACGCTTAAATCTTTAAAACTACACAAAGGATTTTGATGCGATTTTTTTACTAGATAGAGTGAATCAAGAGAAAGGTTTTTATTTGCAATAAAGAATAGAAAAACCAATATCTAAGTATTTTACATTACATCCGTGCGAAGCCGGGGTGGGTCGCTACTACTTTAATAAAACAATCCAAAAAAAAGATTATTTTTTAAAAGTACGTAAGTAACTCAATACACTTAGGACTTTGCACCGCCCTTATGTCGTTCGCATAAAAACGAATATCGAACTGCAAGTGTTTACCTTGATGAGTCATTGATGGTATGTAATACATTTTTTTAAGTTAGTCCTATGCTACTAATATTTTCAGCTTGGCATTTTGGATTTGTTACTAATTACTCATATATGCAAAAACTGTTGAATAGGTTTGAAAGAAAATAAGTCATTAGACAGATTAGGTACTATAACTAGGCATATAAGATGCTACTAATATAAAAAATTCAAAAGTTTGTATGAATGTGTCTGAATAATGTGTCTGGAAATATGTTTGTTACTCCAGGCATAAACCCATGAACTTATCGATAATTTTTGGTGGGAACAGAGACAACATACCAGATTCACATATAAACTAGATTTACATATAGGTACTAGAACAACATAGGATACTAATTATCCCAAAATGACACAAAGTCGCGGGCTAGAGCTAGTAATTAATATTGCCTATTAAAAGCTTCTGTGGGCAAGTGTACCGCTCAAGCTCGTCCACCGCTGAGTCACCGTAGTTACCTCTAGCGGAGCAACGGTACCGGCCGCGACGAAAACAGCTAAAAGATTAACATACTTACATATATTATGTGATACGATTCGCAACTGCACTGTGTATATGCCTATTTATGGTATTGAACATTATTGAAAATCGATAGAAATGGAATTTGACAGATATAGAATAGCGTTTTTTAACCCCCAATACCCCGGGGGAGAAATAGCGGAATGTCGTAAAAAGTAAAAATTTTATGTTTAAATTTAACGCGTTGGGGAAATAGGGGTACGGGGGTCTTCGGGGGAGAAATGGCAAAATACCGAAAAGCTATTAATGTTATGTTTAAGTTTGACGTGTCTGTTTGTGGCATTGCAACTTCCGTATAAATTAATCGATTTTGATTTTTTTTTGTTTGTTTGTAAAACATATTAGTCAGAAGTGTTTTTAGCTAGGTTTAATGGAAATCGGTCCAAGATGGCCGCCTATTATGACACGCCTCACTCAATATGGGTATTCAATAAAATTCACTTAATTAGTAGATATCACTTTATTGCGATTTAGCGATTAGAAGTACATAATAATAGATTCAGTCAACTTACCAGTTTAGACTTTGACCGCTATGACCTGATTTTTAAGGCTAAAATCAAACTGTACGGGGATTTTAAAATGTATGGTAATGGAAGGCGATTCTAACGACACTTAAGAAATTTTGACGAGCCAGAATAAAATTCATACGGACTTACCGAGTTAAAACCATAACCATCCTTTTTGTTTCGCTATAGTCGGTTAATAAAACTACTTTTGCAATTAAGGGTGAAAGCTCTGGATGCCTACTACTAGAAAAATATATACGTCGGATCCAATGACGAATAGCAATTTATGATTCTCATGATCGCAATAAACTAACTTCGAACGCGTTTTCAACAAACAAAATATTATTTATGCTTACCAAAAACGACGTTTTAATTACTATTACGTTAGCTATAATTACTGAACTTTCGATTTATGTTCAAAAACTAATGCTTTCGTTTGTTCGTGTCTTTTTTTATTGACTGGTGAAATACCTCTACCTTGCAGAAGACCGCAGCCAAATAACAATCACTCCGGTGTTGTTGTGTTCCTGCATGTGAGTAAGGTTTCCAGAGCTCTTGGGGGGGTGCTACATTAGTAGCAGGGGTCAAGCCTTCAAGGTAATGGCGTAAAGTCTAGTAACAGTTTTATAATGCTATACTTTTCGCCCATAAGCTAGGAACTCATTACCACTTAATATCAGGTGGGATGAGGTCAATCTTGGAGTCAATTATAAAGAAAATAAAAATTAAAAAGTATTTGCTAGTAGGTACTGCGTTCCACCGCAAGTTTGGTGAAGCTAATTGCAGCCATTATTGATATGTATCGTATATATTTTAACGGGGTTAGTAAGGATAGTCTCACGCACTTATTTAACTTCTTTTCCTTTTTTTCTTGTACCAACAGTCGTGTAACTTGTTTGTTGTGTGATTTTGTTTCCATGCAATGCAAAAAATCCCTACTAATTTTATAAATGCGAAAGTAACTGTGTCTGTTACGCTTTCCCGCTTTAACCTCTCAACCGATTTTGATGAAATTTGGCACAGACAATCTTTAGACCTTGAGAAAGGGCAAAGGCAACCTTTTATTTCGAAAAAAAAACCCTGTAGTCAACGCGAACGAAGTCGTGGGCAAAGCTAGTTAATAAATAAATAACTTATTGACGACAGACCAACAAGCAAATTACACAATGCCCAAACAACCGGCGGCTTCGGAATAAAAGGGAAAACAATGAACCTCATTATGAAACGCCAAACGTAAATACCCGAAGTCTTGTGTCATACAAATACGTTGTTTGTCTATTCGTCCCACTCTTGCACATTTACTGGGACCAATTGATGAATACGTTTCAAATATATATCGCAACCTTATTAGTTATGAATCTATTTACGAATTCCTGTCCAGAATGTCGACACGTTAACTCCCAAAACGGCTAATTCATCATTCATCAAGCTGATGAATACATCACCCTCGAGCAAGCCTCTTAAAACTTTTGATATCAGTGCTAAACTTATATATTTGAAACAATTTTCCGTAATATTCAACAAAGTTTATTTTGAGTTCCTAAATATGCAGTGAGTTTATGCGCGAAAGAGTAATGTGGAGGACATTCAAAGTATTAGGTTAAAAATACACGTACTGTATTCCAAAAACATTTATACCTTATTTACTAAAATTATTTAAATATAAGTAAATATTCGGTGTTGTCTTCGGTTTCGGTAATGATTTTATATGAAACCTAAAATAAACAAAGATATTTTTTTTGTGTTAAGTTAGATTGATAATATTATCATAAGATTACTTTACAAACTTGAGAAATAGATTTTTAAGGTAAGATTTGATGCTCTTCTTCTATACATTTGTTTACTAAATTAAGCACTAATTACATTGTTCACAAAAACGTATTTTAAATTTAAGTTCTTAATGTAGGTATTTAAATAAGAAAGTTGTTGGCAAGCCGAATAAACGTAATTTATTAAAAATTGCACTTGCATAAATATCCACAATTCGGCACTTATTAATAAAGCGCATTAATTTCTGTCGCATACATTAACAAGTGAAAGTTAAAAAAATCCAGTCTCGTATACACTCCAAATACTGACTGGCCATTATCATAAATTATGAATAGGCAATAAAAAATAAAACCACAGTTCTAAATTTGAACTAAAACTTACCAGTAGAACGAATTTATTTGAAACAAGACTCGTATCAAAACTGATGCATCACTCGCCACTTAAAACCACAAAATGAGATGAAACAATTACAAAGTTCACTACAATAGCTGTCACTTTAAAATACCCACTTTTATTTGTACACAAAACGAATGTACGTTTGAGAACATGGTAGTGCAGTGAGAAGGTATTTTAATAAGTCTTCTATTCCATATTCGACGTCAGGTGCGCGACGAAAAAGCAACTACACTGAATGTGCTAAGTTAAGGAAGTCTGGCGTTGCGTATGCGGCGATTTAGGGTGCGGCATCTACCACACCTATCCATGGGGAATTTGTATGAATATCACATTTGATTTTATAACATACATAAATAAATGATAATAGCCTAAAAATTGAAAGGTTCGGTCCAAAGTTTGTTCGTAATATTGTATTACCGTCGAAAAGATTACACATTATAACTGTTTTAATACAAACAAGTTTAAAGATGGAACGTTTAAGCAAGTTGGCTACCTGGTTTTATTTTTTAATTATATGCTTTGATTTGATGAAACATGGGTCTATTGCACTGTAATCGATTGAGGAATCTTAATTAGTACTTCAACAACTAAAAATGTTACATATCAATTATCATAGACAAACGACTACCATGCCATCAAGAAATAAATAACCTTGTTTAGGTCTCCGCTAACAATAAAATGCCCAGAATCTTTAAGGTATCTACATAACATTACAATGCGCGAATCGTACTTGACTAGCAAATGTTATTAAACGGTGACACACAAAAATCATACATTTGTTCAATGAATCATTTAACAGCTGTTTCTGACTCTAAATTATCGACACGTTTCTTACGATTTTTCCACGCATATGTGTATTTAGTGTTAAACACTTATATAACTAAATCTTTGGAGGTGTTTCATAGACTACGAATTATTGTACGGTCTTCAAATTATAGTCAATAATTATTTATTGTTATGACTCAGGGCTCCCATTGTTTTTAACTAAATATTTTTTTGTTTTGATTTACAATATAAAGCCAATTTACAGCTGGTTGTATATGCACCCTACACACGATGTGCCCTGATAATTATCTTGTAGGGCAATTGCTAGTGTCTAAACCATGCGCAGCTGTGGTGGGAATAAAACTTTTGCACGACCGCACCGTTTCTCGAAATCTACAATTTCCTCTACCTAAAGGTTGTCCGGAAGAGATTGCTAGAGATCTTTCTAGCAATAAGACCGCCTAAATTGTACTTGATTATGTCTGTAAAACCAATGTCTGTGCAAAAAAGTGTATCTATCTATCTATCTATCACGTAAAAACTAAGTGACTAAGTTATAGAACAGTTTTCATATAATGTTTTATATATTTTTTATTTAGCATAAATGTCAAATGTTGCACATATTTTTTTAAAACAATATGACGATAGTCATATTTACTATAATGACCATTTAATCCAGATGTAGTGAGAGATGGGTGCCTTTGTTGCCTTTAAAAAACGTTCAAGATAATAAGGCTTTGAATCCCTTATCCATAGTCAGATAGGATAAAAAACATAGATGTAGAGCATTTTGGTTGAATTCGTCCGTTTCTTTGGCATTTATTAAGAAATAGTTGTTAATTCAATCCGATTGTTTCCCAGTCTTGTAACAATATCTGTACTGGTAATTGTGTTATTCTGCTGCAGCGACTCAAGCAATTTCACTAGTTTTATTTACTAAAAAAAGCACAGATAATTATTATTATATGTCACGTCAGCAAAAACCAATGTAGCGTACGTAAACTACGAAAATTGCATCTTTTTCAATTATTGGATACTCTTGAAACAATATTAATGTAGACTGTCATTTTAAGGTGTTCAGCATAATTTAGCGAACGCATCATCTCATAATGTCAAGCAGTTCCCACGCAGCGCTCGAGCGCTCTGCAACTGTCCGCACTCGGGAGATGGTCTCGCAAAAACTGTAATGGAATTATTCGAATGATTTGTTAACTCGTTTTTTTATAATAACTCATCAATTTATTAAAACTTTGTCCCATTTATAAATAAAGTTGTACTAATGGCAGCCGTAATGAAATGAGTCAACCGCTAAATGATTAAATATTCATATATTTTTAAAACTGTGCTTTGAACTTGAAACTTTTTAACTTTATTTTTACTAAACGTTATGTTATTATTAATAAAATAGAGGTATAAATGTAAGTTTAAAATAACCACTTCAAATAAAAACCGATTTTTTATTCACTGGATATGGACGAAATATCTAAGATACTAGGGAAACCTAATAAAGAATTGGAAAGAAGTGGAAGTAGCACAAAATCCCGGGCGACTGCTTATTTAGATTTCTACACTACAATAATAAACAAAAATAAACCAACCTCGATTTCTCTAGGGTGCTATCATCAGACCCTAGTCTCCGTATCGTGGTACAACCGTCGGAGTATTTCCTTTCCATCAAAAATCATAAAAATCAGTACAGTCAGCAGCACGTCAAGGTTTTTTTTATAGTAGCGCAGTATATTGGCTCCTCCTAGCCTGATGGTAAGTAAGAGAGGAACCCACATCGCGATGACAACGGATTTGATATCGAAATATCGTATCCGTTAGCATCGCCATACTAGCCCGCAAGATGTTTCTTCACGCTCCTTTTGAAGGAATTCATGTCAAAGGAAGGAGGAAACACATGAGCCGGCAAGATGAGGTAAACACTTTCAGTTCGATATTAGTTCTTATGCGCTCGACATAAGGGCGGTGCAAAGTCCACAGTGTCTAGTCTAGTCTGACGTGCTCTTGTCTGTACAAATTATACGGTCCAATTGAGGAACGTCCTTCTTTTCTTGGAGTCGGGTAAGATTAGTTCTTATAATATAAATAATTAAAAAGTATTATACCTACTAATATTATAAATACGAAAGTAACTCTGTAAACGATTTTGATGACATTTGGTATAGGTATACGTTGAACCTCTAGAACGGACATAGGCTACATGAAAACATGCAGTCGACGCGAACGAAGTCGCGGGCACAGCTATTCATTGATAAAAAACCCTACCCGGCTGTTTAAGCTTAGGCTTATTACTTAGATTCAATTAGGTGATGACTAAAAGCTGAGATCATCGTACAAAAATAACAACAAAAACTTTTATTCGTTGAAACAACGAACACTGCGAGGAAGTTTGAAAGCTCAAGGTTATCGATTAAGGAATATCGAATATCCAATAATCGATTAAAATATTTATTGTAGGATTTTAATCCAAAGCAAATTAAGTCCTGAAGTTCTTCTTAAATTATTGAAATTCCAAAAACGAAATATCTCGGCGCCGATGACGGAAAGCAATTTTCAATTCACAGAACCGTAACCAACGCATTTCGGATGCGAATAACGCCCGGTACCAATATTTGAAAAACGATCCGTTCTAGATACGGATGGTAATAAATTATACGAGACGTACGATAAAAACTGACTGACTGACTGATGACAGCTGATATAGAAAGTAAATTTAAAATTAGAATTAACGACACGAGAAAAACGGATAGTAATTTTTGACACATTACCAATCGTAAAATATTGGAACCTGGCACAAAGAGTCTTAAAATAAAACCAGTCAAGTGCGAGTCGGACTCGCGCACAAAAGGTTCCGTACCAATCTATTCAACATTAGACAGAATTATCCATTTTTGAAGTAAATTTATAGCATGTTGTGAATATTTCAAGCGTCTACCTGTCGCCGTTATTAAATTCGAGCAAAAACGGCTAAAAACACGTTTGTTATATGGAAGCCCCTTGAATATTTATTTTATTTTACCTTTATTATTTATTTTTTAAGTAAATATACAAACAAATACTCTATGAATATTTCAATATCGAGCAAAAAACCGTTGTTATTGTTTTTTTTATTGTTGTTGTTTCAAAGAGAGCCCCCCTTAAATAATACATAATTATATTATGTTTTTAGTACTTAACGCAATATACAATAGCAACATAAATACATCTGTACAAGCTTGAGCGTCTTCAAAACTTTTGTATCCGCATCATCTTCGGCCTACGCAAGTATGACCATGTCTCTGAATTTCGAGCTCAGCTTAAATGGCTTCCTATACGTCGACGCCGTGACCTACACGTTTTATCTCTCCTATTTAATGTTCTATTTAATCCTCTTGCTCCTCCCTATCTTAAAGAACGATTTTTTTGCAGCTCAACCAGGAACGTGACATGCGGTCCTCCCGTAAACTTCTCCTTACTTTTCCTACTCATTCTTCTGAATATTATTCCCAATCCTTCACTATCCAATCAATTCGGAATTCTTTACCTTTATCTATCAGATTATCTGAGACCCTTCCCATTTTTGAACTCAGGGTTAAATCGTACTTCCTCTCACTTAATGAATGTTAATTTATGTCCTCTATCTATAATTCCAGCTGGGCATGTTGGTTGTCAGTAATTTTCATACACTTATCCTACTTATTAACATTATTATTGTTATTATTATTATTATTTTTTTTTGAGTCAAAACTCTTTACTTGATTTTATATATTTTAAATATGTTTATTTTGATTTTGATTTTGATTATATATATATATATATATATATATATATATATTTGTATATATTTATAATGTTGTATATTTATGAGTTTATGTATGTTTATCATGTTAAACTACGAAATAATTCTAAAATAAAAACTGTATTTATGTTGCACGCCCGTACCCATTTCTCGCCATCTACTATTTCCTCTACCTTAAGGTTGTCTGGAAGAGATCGCTTTCTAGCGATAAGACCGCCTAAATTGTACTATAATTTTTCTGTAAAACCTATTTCTGTAAAGATTTTGTGCAATAAAGTATATCTATCTATCTATCTGTGAACATTTCAACTCCCTAGCTATCAGAGTTCTTGAGATACAGCCTGGTGACAGAAAGACGGACGGACGGACGGACAGGCAGCGAAGTAGCTTCAGCACTTGTGTTACAGAAAACAGAAACAACGACGGTACCACAACACCCAGACCCGAGACAATATGGAAAAGTTCGTTTCCCATATTGACCCGACCGGGGTTCGAACCCGGAACCTCAGAGATGGCGCTAACCAAAGTCAGGCCCGCTTGCCTCTCGGCTACGGAGGTCGTCAACGTCTTAAGTGTTAAGTGTTCTTGCAACAAACCCAACAATGCCGCTAATTAATTACAACGCTCCGTTTTAAGCCACGCAAAACTCACCTTATGTTGAAGACATAAATCTCAAATTGCTTCCAATTAAGTATTTCGAAACAACCAATCCATTTAGATAATAATAGTTACATTAGGGAGCGACTTTGGTGATTGCAGACCATCCAACGTAGTTCAGTTGTACTGCAGTTCTATCTAAATTATGTATTGAATTAATTAGTAATCGGGTCCCGTCTTTACCGTTTGGGTTCGGAACTCTCAAAACATAATATTATTATTTAGGCAAATCAAAAATCACGAATTAACTCACAAACTTTCGATTCATCTTCAAAAACGAGACCTTTCGTTGATTCATTTCGTTTTTGAGATTAAGCCTGAAGGAATCGAATCCCTCGAGGCTTGCACATCACTTTTTAGGGTTCCGTAGCCGAATGGCAAAAAACGGAACCCTTATGGATTCGCAATGTCTGTCCGTCCGTATTTCACAGCTACTTTTTTCCGTAACTATAAGAGCTGTACTGTGGAAACTTGGTAAATATGTATGATGTATTCGGTGAACCGCATTAAGATTTTCATACAACAATAAAAAAAAAAAATTTTTTTGGAGTCTCCCATACTAAGAACTGAAATGAACTCAATACTTTTTTTCATGAAAATCATACGCCTGGGGTATCCTATGGTATGGTCTTCAAAAATGATATTGTGGTTTGTAATTTTATTTTTCTAAAATGAATAGTTTAGTAGCGAGGGATGCTTCCAAAGTAGAAAAATGATGGTCCCCTCCTCTAACTTATAAAATTAAAAAAAATATATAATACAATGTACATTTCCATACAAACTACCAGCGAAGATTTGTTTGAACGAGATTCAGTAAGTAGTTTTTTGTTAATACGTCATAAATCGTAATCAACAATTTAACTTTAATTCAATCAATCCACTCCAACTCAGCCGTGTAGGGATTTTGAGTTGACTCCGTTTAGATCTAGAGGTGCGTTATGTTTCTTGCTACTACGGAACCCTTCATGGGCGAGTCTGACTCGCACTTTGCCGGTTTTACAGCTTATGTTATCAACACTATTCACACAAAAGCAGGTAGAGTCGTTTACTTCGCACAAACACATAAAATAACAATAGTCCGAGTTATTACTCGCATACAAAACGTATGATTTACTGTTTCCTCGTAGTAATTCATTCATGAGGACTGTGAATGGTTGCGTAACGGAGTAAATATTTACTTTTGACGCGGAGCGGGTTTGTTGCTCGTGTGTTTTAGTTGTTCAATGACTAAGAGTGGTTGTTATTAATTCGATCAAAACATCACTTAAAAACCTACTATACTATACTTAAAGCACATTTTTTTTTATATTGCACTTCAAGATTGACCTCATCCCACCTGATGTTAAGTGGTAATGAGGTCCTAGCTTAAGGGTGACAAGTACAGCATAATAAATCTGTTACTGGACTTGTCGCCCTTACCTTGAAGGCTTGACCCCTGCTACTAATGCAGCACCCCCCAGGAGCTCTGGAAACCTTACTCGCATGCAGGAACACAACAACACAGAAGTGATTGTTATTTGGCTGCGGTCTTCTGTAGGAACAGCGGCATGTGTGGATCTCCCCCGTTCAGATAAGTGACCCACTAAAACTTCCCGCACCTCCCATCGCTTAGTGACGGGGCCATGGGAATATAGATTTTCAACCATTTCTAACGAAATCCATGGCACCTCTTTATCCTTGGTACCGAAGTAGCGCAATAAATAAATACATGTTGGATATGGTATATAGCGGAAGGTATTGTGTTACAGAAATCAAAAACAAAGACAGTACAACAACACCAAGAACCATACAAAAAAGTTAGTTTTCCATACTGGCACGACCGGGAATCGAATCCTAACAAACGATTGAGTACCTACTACCTTAGTTTTAAGAAGAGACAGTCAAGTATGGCAATTTCAGTACTCGCCGGTGTTTCGCTACCTACTAAGATGTTAACTTTTGTCCATTTTAATAATGTAAAATGATATTTTCATAATATTTTCTTCAAAGTTTTAAAAATTAACATGAATGATTTAAATGCATATTTACTATAGGCAAACTTTATACAAGTACTGCACTCTATCGGCTAATGGTAGAACTAAAACTTGAAGTGCGGATACTCATAACTAGATGGCGTTACCTGCTCATGTTTTCATTTCATTGCAGCAGGCTAAATGTAAAATTGAATATAATTTGTAGATTTGTTTTAAGTTGATATCGTTAAATTTGAAATAAAAACGACAATCATTTAGGATTATGTATTGACAGTTTAAATTGCAAACCCAATAGTTTCTACTATAAAAACAATATAGGTAGGTGGGTAATGTGTCGGATCGTTCGACGAAAGGATAACAATTTTTAATTCTCAAAATCGCAACCAACTCTCTTCGAATGAGAATAAAGCGTTATCAAAAAACCAAATATTATTTATACAAATAAAAAACCACGCTTTAATTCGCAAACTTTTGATAAATCTTCAAAAAAAAAATCATTCATTTGTCCGTTTCGTTTTTGCAGTAACTTATAATCGTAACTAACTTACATCAACTGCTAATAGTGTATTTAAAATCAGAATTATTATTTATACAGATCAAAAAACACATTTTCACTCGCAAACTTTTGATTAACTTTCAAAACGTAGTCCTTTCGTTTGTTTCTGTTGTTTTTGGTAGTAGGACAAGATGCGGTGTTATTTCAGTTTTATATGATTTATTTACTACACGAAACGAAACTATAACCGTTGTTACCGTCTTTATACCGCTGACATTGCCGCTAAGATCTATTATATAAAAATGAATCGCAAAATGTGTTGGTAAGCGCATAACTCGACAACGCATGCACCTCTGTGCAATTTCAAGTCCAAGGATGGTTTTTACGGCGGGAAAATATCGAAGAATTGCCGGGAAGATTTTTTTTCAATACAAACGTTTTCTAACTAAAATGTACAGTCAAGCCACATTCCATATTTTTTAGACAGGACGAAGTCTGTCGGGTCCGCTAGTTTTATCTAATACCAAAATGAGATATAAAATAAGCTAGATGAATTAATTGCTTACAAACAAACAGAGGGATATTGTCGAAAGAGGTATTCGTGTGAAAACATAATAACATTACAGATATAATTTATTAGTACAACTCGTTTCTAAATTACATGTGCCCGACCTTACCGCAGTCTTGAGACCGAGAATACGAAGATGCCGAAGTACGAATTTACTGTCCCGATTCAGTCATAAAATACAGTTTCGTTAGACGTGCACGATAAAACATCCACCCTCCGTCTGTCAATACATAAAACATGTTCACGTGGATGCAACATTAACTCATCCAACATAGTTGCAGGTAGGTACGATATAGTTATTGTGCAGTGTGCAGTAAGGTATGACCGAAGGGTAATTGCTGCAAAGAGCCAATTCAATCGGCTATTTGTGACTTTGAAACTTTTAATATTTCTTTGTGTTTACTGGCTGAAAATGGTAAATAAATTAAAAAAAGCAAATAAAAAAGTTATTTAAATGGTGTTGACAGTTTTATATGGGATTTCACTAGCTGCGCTACTTGAGCGCATTATAGGGATGGCAGCAGTTATATTTTGAGAGAGGTAGGGTATAGAGATTGAACTGGAGCAGCCCGATTGGTGAAATACCAACACCTTACAGAAGACCGCAGTCAAATAACAATCACTTCGGTGTTGTTGTGTTCCTGCGTGTGAGGAAGGTTTCCAGAGCTCCTGGGGGGAGCTACATTAGTTGCAGGGGTCAAGCCTTCAAGGTAAGTGCGACAAGTCTAATAACAGCTATTATTATGCTGTACTTGTCGCCTTTAAGCTAGGACCCTCATTACCAGGTGACGGCGCCGTGGCAGTCATGGGTCGTTTGATATCCCATGGCTCCGTCAATAGGCGATGAGAAGGTGGGGGGAGGTTTTAGTTCGGATAGTCCCCGCCCACACACGATATGGTGCAAAAAGAAGGCATTTTTTCCCCCTAAAAAAATAAGGACCTCATTACCACTTAAAATAAATTATCACTTAAAGCAAAATAAAAATAACCTAGCGGTCCAACGCGGCACGCGAGCTATTCGCGTTTATTCCACTTATTCTTCGCTGTTATTGTTCGCAGCGGAATATTATTAAGCTTACCTAAGGCCACCGCAATATAAACTAAACTTAGAGCTTTAGCATTGAAGATTAATAGATATAAAATTTATATATGTATGTATTTTGTGTACTCACGGATAACTTCGTCTTTTATAAATCGAATTTGATACATTTGTTGGAATGGAGACATGCTGACTTTGGTACCGTGGTACGGAAAACAGGGTGATAGTTTAAAGAAAACGAGCGGTTTTAATAATCTAGAACTGATTATTCGATGAGTATGATCAACAAACCTCAAATGTTTCATGAAAATATAATATTACTTATGCGTCTTGGCATTCATATGTCCAACTAAAGCTCTACCTAGAAAACAATGTTATTATTTTTGCTCAATGCTTAGATAAAATTCTCTATTATCCGCCTCAGATTATAAAGTATATATGTACATACTGTCGAAATAAATTTCTTTTTTTGAAGTCGGTCAAATAACTCTTCAGCTGCGACAACCCTGATCTACGCCCCGTTACTGTGCCGCTAATGATAATGTACGTTCGACCGCCAATAGAGGTGATGTAACCGACGTTCTAATAAGGTGCTCAATCTGTCGGGTTTTGCTTTGATAAATAAAATGAGCCATTGTTCGAACTCGAACTAGCTTTTGCCTGTGATTTTATTCACGTTATCTCTGACTAAATAGTTGTAGGTGTGTTGATTAATGCTCGGTTCCAATATTTGTAAAACGGTCCGTTCTCGTTACGGATAGTAATAAATTATACGAGGCGTAAGCTAAAAACGACCGACAGACGACAGATAAATAAATAATAAATAAATAAATATTGGACAACATCACATACATTGCTCTGATTCTGTGGTAAGTAACTAAATCACTTGTGTTACAGAAATCAGAAACAACGACGGTACCACAACACCCAGACCCGAGACATACAGAAAAGTTCGTTTCCCATATTGACCCGACCGGGGATCGAACCCGGAACCTCAGAGATGACGCGACGCCAAAGTCCGGCACGCTCGCCTCTCGGCTACGGAGGTCAGATGACAGATGATATGGAAAGTAAATTTGAAATTAGAATTAACAACACTTGACATTGGCGGAATCATCGCGTTATCTAGAGACGCGAGAAAGAGTCCATTAATAAAAAAAAATAGAATTAACAACTCGCAGAAAAACGGATAGTCATTTTTGACACATTACGAACAATATTTTACTTTTGGAACCGGGAATTAGTAGCTTTCTTTTGAGGACCTCCGTATCCGAGAGGCTAGTGAGTCAAACTTTGGCGTTACGCCATCACTGAGGTCCCGGGTGCGAATACCAGTCGTGCCAATATAGGAAACGAACTTTTCTTTTTTGGGTCGGGTCTGGGTGTTGTGGTACCGTCGTTGTTTCTGATTTCTGTAACACAGCTGCTTTAGCTACTTACCACAACCATAGCAATGTATGTGGTGTTGTCCATATTTATTTATTTCACTTATTTATCTACCATCATAATCCATTGGGTAGTTTTTGCGTTATAAAGAAAAACCATCCATCTCTCCATACAAATATTCACGTTTATATACTACTGATGCTGTCACTACATTATACTACCAAACTACTTAGTTTCTTGCAGGTAGTTTCTCTATATAGAGATACTAGCGGTCCCGGCGAACATCGTTTAGCCTAAGATAATTTTTCCCGCTTTTCTTTTGAAATTTTTCAAATTTTACCAAGGATCCCTAATTTTGTAGCCTATGTCAAATTGGAACGATGCAGCATTCTATTGATGAAAGAATTTTTTAAATCTGCCCAGTCCTTTTTGAGCCTATTAATGAATAGTTTTATTTATCTTTACGAATTTTTTTTTGTAATGACAAACATACAAAAATAGGTACAAATCTTTCCTCTTTATAATATTAGTATAGATAAGGTTTCGGTTTCGATTGAATGTTTATATACACAATTCATAATTATTACCTATGTTATTAACATGAATAAAATATAATATGAAAATTAAACTTCCGCATAATTATTTGTCTATGTGTACCTTGCCTTACAACACAACGCTTTGACACGTGCGTGTTATTAACACCTTTTCATATAATGATCAAAGAAAATGAGAATTCTATTCAATTCTTGACGAGAAAATATAAAAGGCCATTACAATAGCTGCCTCTCGAATAATGCAGGGTTGTTAGCGAGGTAAATTTTAAATAATGATTCTTTAGACACATTTAGAGATCTCGTAATACTAAATTGATTTAAAGGAAATAATGCAATGCCAGCGTGCTGGGTACAATGCCATAAGACTGTGAACTTGAGGGCGTGTTTATTTTATAGATAGATAAATACACTTTATTGCACAGAAAAATTTGTTTTACAGATATAATTAAGTACAATTTAGGCGATCTTATAGCTAGAAAGCAATCTCTTCCAGACAACCTTTAGGTAGAGGAAATAGTAGATATTGAGAAACGGGTACGGCCGCGCAAAATATTTATTGAGAAAATATTAACAGGAAATATAAATACCATAATATGATTAGTACAAACAAAACATAAAAAATAATAACACAAATAAATAAATAAAAATATAAGAATAAATAATTTATAAGTTATTTTTTTATTTCTTTTATGTTGATTTGTGTATTTGTTCGTGTAATGTAGGATTTATTTAGTTTAAATTTAGATTACCATTTTCTCAATTGTAAATACAATTATCTTAGGAATATATTAAAACTAGAAAAAAAAATTTAAAATCCCTACGCAAAAATGTTGAATCCTACTTACAACAATCCTAAAATGTAAAAAAACATTAGGTATCTATTATATTAGTCGCTAGAAGCCAAATACCTAATTATCGATGTCTGTTTTTCAACATTCCGAATTTAACGATATTTTACATAACACAATGAAAGTAACTGAAATAAACTAGCCTTGCCGTTTCAATATCATTCAAATTTCGAATTTTTCTTATAGCGTATGCAGCTGAACTAAGCCTTCCTGCCAGGGCAACAAATTGAGGTCCCCATTGCAATTTAGAGTCTAATATGATGCCGAGAAATACTGTAGAATTAATTATTTCCATAGGTTCACCATTCATAGACAATTTTGATGTTGACTTTTTTAACATTCGGCATTGTAAATTTGACACATTTCGTTTTCTTAGTGTTAAGAAGGAGATTATTATTCGTGAACCAATGTAGCACTTGTGAGAGAGAACTATTTACATCTTCAAATGATTCTTTACATCTATCTTTGAAGATTAGAGAAGTGTCATCAGCAAATAACACAATCTCACAGAGATCCTTCGCAAAGTAAGGAAGGTCGTTAATATAAATAAGGAATCTCAGAGGTCCCAATATTGAGCCCTGGGGCACTCCCATCGCTAGAGGTGCACCAGAAGAGTTAATTCCATTCACATTGACCCTTTGAGTTCTGTCAGAAAGGTAAGACTCTAGAAAACTCAGTGAAGTGCTTACAACACCATAATGCCGCAACTTCATCAGCAACGCTTGGTGATCAACGCAATCAAATGCCTTTGACAGATCACAAAAAACTCCAATGGCGTCCTGTTTTCTCTCCCAAGCATCGAAAACATGTTTGATAAGTGCCACACCTGCGTTCGTAGTAGATCTACCTTTAGTGAATCCAAACTGCTTACTATGTAACAGAACATCAACTGTAAGATGAGCTAATAATTGATTGAAAATAATTTTTAAAAAAATTTTGCTAATTGCTGATAATATGGAAATTGGTCTAAAGTTAGATGGATCACTTTTATCACCTGATTTATAAAGTGGAATAATTTTACTTAATTTCATTAGATTAGGAAATTCACCAGCGTCAATACATTTATTAAATATGAAGGATAAATAAGGTGCAATTCCATGAATTATATTTTTGAGTATATCAATGGAAATGCCCCATAAATCCTCAGTTTCTTTCATACTTAAACTCTTAAAGCTCTTTATGATTTCTGCAGGACAAATATGAGTAAAGTCCGCTTGACACTTATCTACATGAGATTTCAGAAGAGACTCAGCAAGACGGGGGCTGGAGTTTAAGCTACTCGTCGTAGTCAAAGGTAATTTTGTGAAGAAAGATTCGAATACATTTGCAACATCTGAATCGGAATCAAAACGCCTATTGTCTAATTTGAGAGAGAACTTGTTGATTTGTGTTTTGTTTTTACAAGTCTCTTTATTTATAATCAGGCTGGGACAAGCCAATACATATACGTCGTTTTTCCATAGGGGTTATAATAAGCGTATTCACATGAGGATATAACATAAAAATTGCATAAATGGACCTAACCCCAAGGTACGGTCGACAGCACTTCAAGGTAAACACTTGCAGTTCGATATTAGTCCTTATGCGCACAGCATAAGGGAGGAGACAAGTCATCATTCCTTCAAAAGGAGCGTGAAGAAACATCTTGCGGGCCAGTATGGCGGTTTAAATTCCTCTATGTAATATATTTTTTGAGGATTCTTTTTTCTTTTGTCTTAGTATGAACCCTAGTCGATAAGTAGGTTGTCAATAGATTGTTACTTATCATAATTGCAACATAGATTTTGTTCGTGATGCTAAAGGCAACGTGATTATGTAGGTGCATACATTGAAGTCTGTAAAAAAGCTTTATGTTTTGGTTTCTGAACATGTTTAATTGCAAATAAGGATATTCATCACATCTACACTAATATTATAAAGAGGAAAGATTTGTACCTATTTTTGTATGTTTGTATGTTTGTAATGAATAGGCTCAAAAAGTACTGGGCTGATTTAAAAAATTCTTTCACCAATAGAATGCTACATTCTTCCAATTTCACATAGGCTACAAAATTAGGGATCCTTGGTAAAATTTGAAAAATTTCAACAGAAAAGCGGGAAAAATTCTCTAAGGCGAAACGAAGTTCCGCTAGTTACTTGATATAGTACTACACGCTGCACTAGCGAACTCGTAAGTATTTTAAATAAACAGAATAATATTTAGCTAAGAGGTTTATGCAACAGAGAAAATTTCATCGCCTACGATAACTTACGGTTAGCTCAGTTGGAAGAGCACGCGAGATACGTGAAGGTCGTGGGTTCAAGCCCCACACCGCAAGGGGAGATTAAAATTGTCTGTGTCTTTAAAATATTAAGTAAGTAGTTGAAAAAACTTGTGTTATTATAAAGAATAAATATTGAACAACATCACATACATACATACATACATTAAGAGAGGCAGGGCAAAGCGATTTATCGCTCGAACTGGAGCAGCCCGACTGGTGAAATACCTCCACCTTACAGAAGACCACAGTCAAATGACAATCACTTCTGTGTTGTTGTGTTCCTGCGTGTGAGTAAGGTTTCCAGAGCTCCTGGGGGGTGCTACATTAGTAGCAGGGGTCAAGCCTTCAAGGTAAGGGCGACAAGTCCAGTAACAGATTTATTATGCTATACTTTTCGCCCTTAAGCTAGGAACTCATTACCACTTAACATCAGGTGGGATGAGGTCAATCTTGGAGTGCATTATAAAAAAAAAATTGCTCAAATTTTGTGGTAAGTAGCTAAAGCACTAGGTGTTATAGAAATCTGAAACAACAACGGTACAACACCCACACTCCAGCTAATTTAGTATAGTTCCTTTTTTTAATGACAAGACCAATAATTCGATTCCAGGACCTCAGAGATGGCGAGACGGTAAGTCCGGCCCACTCGCCCCTATGGGAACCATAAACGATGGACCAACAAAAAACATTTATAAACTAGGTTGCCAACATATATATACACACCACAGAAATTTTTGTCTTGACTAGGAATCAAACCTAAGTTCGACCGCCCAATTCACTAAGTCAACGAAGAAACTGAATGTATCAATGAAACGCCTCGTACAAAATTCAATCAACTTCCACAAAATGCACAATCAGCTAATTATTCTCTCGAAGCAAGTTTTAATTCCCTCTCAATCTAGATACGAAGCACGAACGAAGCTTTTCCAATTGAACTTCTGAAAGCACTAATCTGCAAGCTCAACCCATTCCGAAGTTCGGCCAGAGAACCCATTGTTCAACGGCAGAGCTATTGTGCTACCAAACTCTATGTCAATCGCCTTCAATAGGTAGGGATTTCTAAAGCGAATGGTTATTTTGTAATATATATATATATTCTCAGAAAGTAAGGAAACAATCTTTTGGAATTTTTATTGCAGCCGCTTTAGAACTTTTTGTATTTTTCATATTTTGGACAAGCGTATTGTCGTAAGCACCCATCAGATCAGTTAGTGAAACCATTTTTTTTTTATTTAAAACAGGATCGATTTAAAGAATTTAATCCTTTGTGACTAACGTGTGCGTATTTGTTATTTTTTTTTATGTTTATTTGCATTTTGTACCATATAAAAAATCGAAATATTGGTCTAGTATAAAAAATTATAAATTATAATAAATTGTGTTTGAAAATTAAGCAGCCAGCATTTTAACAGAAACAATTCCGATATCAAAAGTCTATATTTTGTCTCTGCCAATCGTTCAATTTCGGTAGAAAGCTCTTCCAGTTCACCTTCTCAATAGGTAATAATAAATTAACGTGAAAAATATAAATTGAAAAAAAAAAAAAACAATAAAAATACCGTAACGTAAAGAATAATATCCGATTTCGTATCACTTTCCAACGGTTTGTAAGATTCAGTACACTAAATTTGTTTTGACATTAATTTAACAATAGGTAATAAAAGTTTGGTAAAGTTAAAGGTATACCAAATCTCCGCGTAACTACAGCAAGTCAGATAGTCAGTGACTTAATGTGACAAAGTACAGAGTTGTTCACGAACTAAAGCTACTGACTGTATATATACATATACACTATACTACCTGGATATCATCTGGAAGACGTCTGTCACGTGTAAGAAACTGTAATCAAAAGTCATTAACATTCGAAAGCGTAAAATCAGCAATCCCTTTCAACTGTCATAATTGAAAGCGATTGCGAACGTCACGTCACGTAGTACCCCTGTAGAAACAAACCCGGGTGTGCTTGACCTCTCTTCATTTGGGTTGCTTTGTTCCCCAGAGCGTTATTTACCCACCTACCCTCATGGAAATACGGGCAAAAGAGTATTGTTTTAGGAAGTTTGAGAATTCTTTTGAACGCTTTGTTGAAATCGAGTGAAGGGCTGCGGAAATATTATTGGAAGTGGCCGTTCAAAGGAATTTATTTGTCATGTCCCCTCTCACACAATTCGATTGTGGAGGAGTAATGTAATTAACAATCTTTGGGACGAATTCATTAGCCGCGTCTGAAAATGTTTTAAGAGTCCGTGGTGGTCCGTCAATATTTGAATTGTCATTATGAGTTGAATTGTCTACCTGATGCTAAGCTTAAAATGCTGAATCCAAACCAGAGCTATGCTTCATCTAGTTGATAAAAACAAAACATAAACTGTATGGGAATCGATTATGAAGATTGAGAATAAGGAAACGCGGGGAAAACATGGTTTTAGTTAACCCAACATTTATATCTATAAATAAATGATACATAAATATTTGACAACAACACATACATTGCTCTAATTCTAAAGTATGAAGCTAAAGCACTTGTGTAATAGAAGTCAGAAACTTCGACGGTGCCACAACATCCAGACCCGAAATAATAATAAGTTCGTATCTTAAATTTTAAATGTATTTACACGTCTTTGAAGACAACATTCTCTGAAAACTAATATACAAGTGTTTTAAATCACGCAAATTGTTCAGCTTTACTAGTAGGCAATCAGAATACAGCTACTTTTTTGTTTACAATACTTGCCATTTTATGACTATTTTTGTAAACTTTTCAAATGGCTTCAAAACGTCCGTAACATTGACGCCTGACGCAATCGACTCCTCTCAAATTACCCATTCAGTTTCATACTCCCCGCATATCGGGAAATTACCCACAAATAGAAGCACAGCACCGGAAATAATTCACTATTGGCCAACTTAGTACGTTAATTACACAAGTGTAACCATGCACGTATTCAGACAAAATGGAACATAAAAATCAATCTGCAAGAGAAAACGCACCGCAACACAAAAGGAGAACAGTCAATATTTATAATGTCGCGTTGTTGAGTAACTGCGGGCCGCGATAGTAAACACTTTTATGACAGTATTGTACAACAAACAAGGTGCTGCCCTACTTAGGGTGAATTGATAAATAAGATTATTGCACACGTTTCGAATTCGATACCTGTGCCACAGAAAAAATAATATTAGTACTGTGCTGAAGAAAGTGAAAGCCTACAGACATCAAACCCTCCAAAGCCTAGAAGCGAGTGGGCCGGACTTTGGCGTCGCGCCATCTCTGAGGCCTCGAATCTCTGCCTCGGGTCACTACCGGTAACGTACATTTCTATAATGTCTCGGGTCTGGATGTTTTGTACCGTCGTTGTTTCTGAGTTCGGTCACACAAGTGCTTTAGCTTCTTACAAAAGAATCAAAGAAATGTATGTGATGTTGTCCAATATTTTTAATTTATTTTTGTAGTGCACCTCGCCGCACTGACGAACTTTGTTATTTCCCCTTGCAGGGTAGGACTTGGACGCACGACCTTCACATATGGTTCACATACGGAACACCTAGCAAGTCCAGCCAGGGTGTCCCAACACCCAAGGCCGGGTGATCTCCGATAGGCCATGACTTCCACATGAATTCACAATAACGGAAAACTCGGGAGCAACGTTTGGCGAAGACTGCAACCCGGGTCCAGCTGGGCTGAGATGATGAGAATAAATCCTACATGTCATTCAAGTATCTAGTCTAATTACCGAATTTTATCTGAACCCAAATCTGTATACCTAGAACGAGTATTAAGAAGGTTTCTTAGGATTTTAGCTCTAATATACTGTATCCCAATATACACAGTGATGTAAGGGCCAGTGGGCGGGACGAAGCTGGTTTGATTGGAGATAACCGCCGGCCCTACGACTATGTGTTATTGAATATCCTGTGCGCAGAACACTAGTCACGTGCCGGTCTCATCAGAGCGGCACAGCACGACTTTTCATCGGTCAGCGGTGAACCGGATGAGCTGGAAGTCTTTTAAGAAATTCTAATTGCAACGTGGAAACTTAAACGACTATATTTATTCTCAATTCACATATTTAAGAGAGGTAGATCATAGCGATTTATCTCTCGAACTGGAGCAGCCCGACTGGTGAAATACCTCCGCCTTACAGAAGACGGCATCTAAATCGGACCTATGTCAACATAAACCCGAAATACCTTATTAGTTCCATTTTTAAATAGTAAAATACCTAAAATACAAACGTACGTAACGGGTTATGATACTATATAGACACACAGATGTTTTTGCGTCGGAGTCTTCGGAGAACACAAAGAAGTTCGATACTCAACAGGTTAACTAGTTGTAACTGACTGACAGAGGGCGACTGTACCACCCACTAAAACCCATGGTGGGTCTCGTCGCCTTATTTTTTTTATTTTTTTTTATATTTCACTTCAAGATTGACCTCATCCGTTGTCCTCAGGTTGTCTGGAAGAGATTGCTCTCTAGCAATAAGACCGCCTATATTGTACTTAAATATGTCTGTAAAACCAATTTCTGTAAATTTTCTGTGCAATAAAGTGTATCTATCTATCTATCTATCTCATCCCTCCTGATGTTAAGTGGTAATGAGGTCCTAGCTTAAGGGTGACAAGTACAGCATAATAAATCTGTTACTGAACTTGTCGCCCTTACCTTGAAGGCTTGACCCCTGCTACTAATGTAGCACCCCCCAGGAGCTCTGGAAACCTTACTCACACGCAGGAACACAACAACATGGATATGATTGTTATTTGGCTGCCGTCTTCTGTAAGTTGGAGGTATTGCACCAGTCGGGCTGCTCCAGTTCGAGCGATAAATCGCTATGCCCTGCCCCTACCTCTCTCAAACCCTTATGTCAACCTTGGACTCACTAATCTACTCCTAGAAAAACAAATGTTCATGACATGTAAAATACGAGGTCCTAAAAATAACATCTACATAAGACCTTGACAGACGAAGTCTTGATTTCATTTTTAAAGGGATAAGAAACACTAAAACGATTAAGAAATCACAATTAACGTAATGCAACATAATTAAAATTATTTTTATGAGAAGTACGTTAGAATAAAAACAACTATAGATATGGGCACAAACTAATTCGTCATTAATTAATATATTTTCACATATAACTTTTAAAAAAATACCATCTAGAAATTATCATTCATTCACGAAAATGTGCTTTTCACGGTAATTGTTATTTAACGCTTAGGAAATACAATAACACCTGTTTATATACCGTACTACTACCACTATTTGGCAAAGTAAATAATTATAAATGCCTCGAAAATTCGCGATTGTGTTTAAACGGAATAAATAAATTTACTCGTTTCTTCTTATGAGCAAACTAAAGACGACATCATTATAGGTATAGTATTTAGTTAGAGAAGGTTTATTTAAAATTGTTCGATATTGATTTCAATTATTAAATATTGTACATTATTTTTGACGTAATATATAGTTACAGATAATAACAAGCATATCTTTATTGATATAACATTACCAGACCTGTCAATAATCAAATTTCATTACCAGAAATGTCAGTATTCAAATGATATTACCAGACATCTCAATAATCAATTGACATTGCCAGACATGTCAATAATAAAATGTCATTCCTAGACATTCAATAATAAAATGTTATTACCAGAAATGTCAATAATCAAGTAACATAGCTGGACATGTCAAAAACCACCAATCACGTAGCAGCTGGACCTTATGTCTACATACTGACACCTATCGGATTAGTCATGCGCGATAGCAGCCATTACATTTAGAGACGACCTCAGTAGCGCAGTTGCTGATGTAGTGACACATAGTGTAACATTTCCCGAATTCGATTCTCGGTCAGATCAATTTGGGTAACAAACTATTCCAAATTAACTTAAGATCGGTGTGCTGTGTTGAGGATCTTAGTTAGAGTCCATCGTCTGATACTCACAATATTTAAGTTTGATACCAGTTAAAGGGTCCGCGGCAATAATGATAAACGTCCTTTGTTTTTTGTTTCAAGATATTTAGGTGTTAAGTTTATAAACGTTGTCCAAAATTCAACCTTATTGCCGTTAATACCTGGGACACTGAGCGTTCAAGGCGTGTAGTTAAATATCAGAAACGGTATTATCTCAGGACTGGAAGCGATATTGCCTACTTAGTAAACGAAATCAATAGCTGCATGTATAAAGTGACCAAATGACGTTAAACACATAGATTTTAATATATTGGACATTCATCATAATTGCCGTGTACCTTTCAGTTGATACATGTATTTATCTGGCGAATATATCTTAAGAAGAAACCTAACAGTGAACTGTTTAAATTGATTTATTGACCCTAATCCGTAACTATCGTAGTTCTTCCTGCGATTTAGTGCATGTCATTGACCTAATGAAGATCAACGCCCCGCGAGAGGAATTCAAAACAATAGGTACCTACGTTATAATTTCTGCGTTGGATGATTTGACGGGAATGTAACCAACTGGACACACGCGTGCCTTTTTGGGGAAACTCCAAATTAATATTATTTTATTTACGAAAAAAATACTGCAGGTGTACATAATATAACATACATTAAATCAGTATTCGTTTTCTTTTTACTACCCATTTACTACGTTTTACGCACAAGATAATTTATAACCTGACGGTTACTTCTTTTAAAACAACGAGTGTGTCCAGTTGTCGAAAACATAAAAGTGATTTTAGTTTCACTATGTGGACACAATGGCACATTGTCAACAACTGGATACATGTGTATCTAGTTGGTGAAACTCAAAATTGATATAACTAAATGTTTCGTCACCTGGATATGCTCAAATTAATGCAGGTGTACCTACATGGAACTGACTGTACCCCCTTTGCAAAAAACCTGACTGTGTCCAGTTTACGAAAACGTACAAATGATTTAAGTTTTACTAAGTACACACGTAAATATACGTAAACATTAGCTTGTCCAGGGGACAGATATGAGGGTGAAATACTGAATTTTGATTCAACGTATCATTGTTAATTTAAATTTAAAAATCTCACTGATCAATAAAATAGAATCACTCCTTTTTTACCGAGTATAGTAAGTTCCTATTGAAAGCCTGATAAACATTTTTTTAATACACTTATGGCACAACGTAAGTGTTGTATTTTGAAAATTCTAATTATCAGACAAAACAAAATCTTTTTTTATAACCCAGTGACCATTTCTATCGCCGCATGTACAGTCACAAGCAAAAAAGTTTAAATACTCAAACTCTTATAACGTTAACATAGCATTCAGTTTGCAATGCGCTTGTATACATATAACTGCGCGTGACTGTACCACATGTAGCCATTCTAATGCTAATATTTGACGGACAAACGACATGACGATTTGTTCTTTTTCACACGTTGCGGTTTAAATAGCATGACCAGCACAAAGCCTATACTGTTATAAATATCTGTGGACAGCGATCTATAAAATATTTATTACAACTACATATAAGCTTGGTACATTGGTACATTTAACTACTACTACCGGCGCGCCGCGGCTTCGCGTACTTTCCCAGGTTTTCCGCGTTTTTTCCGAGATTCTTTGCTTCTAATTGTCGCAGCGTGATTTTATATACTTAGCCGAACATTTCCCCAATCAATGACTATACAACAAACTAACTGATATTAGGTCGTAAAAACAAAAAAAAACAAACAAATTTTTCAGCATTACAAATTACACTTGGTATTTTCCAAAGCAATATCATAGAAATCAAGTCGGCGACAAATGAGTGTTGGCTTAATCACTTGCCAAATACAAAATCCAAAACAAAATGTAAAAACTAGTTTTCCATGAGAATCGCAGTGCATTAAAATTTAACGCAATGTACAGTCGAAAACACAGTTTTTACGAATTAGTTACGTAAACACATGCCCACTCACTGAAATTTGATGCGGTGTGTCATCATCAATTTTTATTATTGGTTCAACCAAAAAAATACGTTTTCATTGTACTTTAACTGAATAAAATCATTTTTGACACGTTTTATAAGCTTATACTGTATGTATGGCTGCATGTATATTCGTATCCCAAATTGACGAGACCGATAATCAAACGCGGGACATTACGAGCTTCGAAAATCGCGCGAAATGCCTAAGGAGACTTCCATGGCCACTACACCACCGCGTCCATCGCAAATGACAGAACTGTAACAGTCATACCACCCACCACACTTGATAACCCTTACAATTTAAAGAGGCATGATCACACTTTAGTGTCAAGCGTCCCCGTTAAACATTTGCTTGTTGCCGTTCAATGCTAAGGTCATGGTGATTGTGAAATGAACACACGCGATGGTTTCTTGGAAGAATTAAAGAGATACGCATTAACTATTTCACACACGCAGTATTCAGCAGATATAAATGTATTTTGTACTAGACCAAAGAAATTAATAAGTTTATCCTAGGATAATCTTGTTTGGCCTAATAATTAAGCAAGTAACATAAATTCGTAATGTGCAAACAAAATACATTACTAAATAAACATAATACGGCCAAACGATTCCTTTTAAACAAAATATATAGACAGATAATTTTTACTGATAATCTTAAATAATATGTAACATCTGTGTTGCAGAATCAGAAACGACGGTACCACAACACCCAGTCCCCTGATAATATGTGTCGAAAGTTTAATTTTCCATATTAACCCGACTGGGAATCGAACCTTGGATCTCAGGCTACGGAGGTTGTCAAATTTATTTGACATGGTAATTTTTGAAGAAACAATGTTAGTTCACAACATCATTCATCAATCATTTTTGATTGCCTCAAAATGTCAGAATAGATAAAATTAAGTGCGTCAGCAGCTGATTGGTGGAAATACGAGTGCGGTATGCTATCAGCCAATCAACAGTATTGAAACTTTTGTCGTCTCATGCGAGAAATTTGACTTATTGCGCATATTAGAAGGCAGGCCAGCAATATAACCGTTGGTATTTTATTCATGTCACGTGACAGGTCACGTTCTAATTGTCACCGGTTCTTGGCACGCGATATTTTTTTCAAGTAATAAACACTTTCCTTGTAACTTTATCCTGTTCGTTTAATATTAATTACATAGGCAGAGTGGAAGATCTTGTTAGTAGGCCCAGCACGTTGGTCTGTGGCCTAAGGGCTAACTCACGTATCTACCCTCAAGGATTGAGGAAATTTATTACTGCAAAACAGATAATACGACCTGTAATTATCTCAGCTGGATCATACCACACTCGATTTAATCATTAAAAATATAAAAAATCGCCATTTATAAATTGATTAGGCTGAGCTACCTTTTTTTTTTGAGAGGGGGGCAATACTTTTGCCTACCGTACCATTAGCGTAAGGATGACAGCGGCGTTTATGATATTTCCCCGTAGGATCGAGTATTCTGACTAAACTCACCTTCTTATAGCCTCACGACGGTGCTAGAAAAAAAGGGAGACCAATAACTGCCACAGCGTGGTCAGCAGCTAGGCCGAGCCTAGCACAAGGCAATGGGTTGTTCCGTATTCATCCCATTTCACTCTTCCTAAATTAGTATTCCTTTTTTTGTCAAGGGGGAAATGCCTACCGCACCGTCACTTTCAGCGGGGAACAGAGAGTGGTGTGTCGGGCTCGCACCGACTAAAACCCTCTCAGTGGGGGAGTCAGAATTCCTTGCAGATTCTACATAGACTCCCATAGCGCCTACCGCCAAGCGGCCCACCTTGCCGCGCAATACGTAGCTGGAGCGTATCAGGCCACCTGACACGCCCCACCCCCTTGGGACCGAGGTAACGGACGCCAGGCTTACCCCACGCCTGGCATCTCCGGTCCCAACAGCGGATATGCTGTGCGGCTCCGCTGCCTACCACCTCAGCGGACACCCGAGATTCTCAATCCAGCTCTCCCTCTAAGAGGCAAATGGAGTCCTGAGACCCACCGGAGGATAGGGAGACCGGCAAACGTAATACCGTATCCTCCTTTTCCTCTGATGATGATGATGATCATTATTTTTCTCTGAGGGTGTACTTCGGAACCTTTCGTTAGTTCGTTTCGTTTTTGGAGAATAATCAAAGAGAATTTAAACGTGGTTGTTGATTAGAATAATTATTGTCGACCGTACAAGGTACCTACTTAGATAATCGTAGCAGTTTGACGTCGTTGTTTTCGCGAGTATCGCGCACGAGTTTAATTAATTAAACGAAACGCTCTAATAAAGCCATAAAAACTACACAGCTAACAAGCCATAGTTTATGATAGCTTCTGTCTGCGTGTAAAACATAGTTTTGGGAATGTAATGAGCGAGAAGTAATTAAAGTCGACCAAATGGAATTGAAATTAATATTGGTTTTTCATATACTGACAGGTCGGAACGTTTATTGTTACCCGACTACTACATAAAGAGGGTCATGTTTTATTGAGATGTATTTTTACTGTATAGTCCACGCGAACGAAGTCGCAACTAGTCTTTAGTAAATACTATTGTACCGACATCGACTATCGTGTTTCAGTAGCTATTCTAATTTCATTCAGGAGATACAAACGCACAGAACAATTTAACAAGTATTATTGTTGATCGCTGTTAAAGCCGCTGCTATCAAACGCACGTTTATATAGCTGCAAATAATCGCAATGTGTAAGGGCCCTTAGCCATATACTAGACACTGTCTAGTATTTCATCCAAACTTCATTGCCCAGTTGTACAGTCAACGACCATAATTACCTAATTAAAGAGCCCGAATCGGTCTACGAATAAAGCTATAAACGGTGCTTGGCCACCAACTCGATATTTTGTAATGGCGCATGCACAATGGACTTTTGGCATAAAAGCAAGCCTAGCTACATACGGTGCAGGTGGTGCACGATTAAATTATATTGTGGTAATTTAAAAACAAAAATATATAGATTTTTATAAAATTAACTTCACGCCGCACTAGCTATTTTTAAATATTTTAAAGTAATAGAAAAAATCCACACCGAAAGGGGAGATGAAATTTTTCTGTTTCTTTAAAATTTACAAAAGACAATTTTAAATGGATAACTTCATTTTTCAACGAAAAGAACTCTCCACCGACCCTAATACGCGTCGAAACCAATTTTTATTTTTTATTCTATTAATGAAAAGTCTGTCTGTGTGTATTTCTAAATGTGTGTCTGTCTATGGTACCAAGCAGATGAACCGATTATGATTTTCTAATTTTTTTTTTGTTCAAAAGGTCAGGTCAGGCGTGTTCTTAACTATGTTTGATAGAAATCGGTGCCTAGATGGCAGCCGCCACAAAATGGACACATAACTCCATTGGCCTTCAGAAATGCTATACAGTATAAAAAATCCAAGAATCAACACTAATATTGATCTGTCGGGAGATTTTTTTAAAAGTAATTTTAGATAAAAGATAGAAAGATACGGTGCCAAATCTGGACTTTAAGGATAATGCCCCGAATTTCAACCGGTGCGTTGTTCAGGAAGTCGTTTTATATGAAAACATTTATTTGCATTTTTTTCTAAGCATCGGTACGTGTATATAAAGGTGAATCAGAAACATATTAACTGTTCTTAACGTAGTAATGTTATCTCAATACACGTGTTACGTCGAGATTTTATCGAACTTCATGGTATAATAACAAAAATGAATTAGAACAGAATTGAAAGGTTATTATTTTTTAAATTAAAAAGCTGTCTAGCTACATATTGCTCATTGCTTAGTAGTCAGTGTTAAAGAGATTAAAACCAATAGATAGGCTGTTAAGTGTTAAAGTTTTTTGATGCTTGCAGGAAAAATCAGAGGTTCGGGCTGTACATTGTATACGAGTATATGGATATACTCAATACTCAATACTTTATTGCACAATAATGTTTCATTTACAAAGTAAAAGATACATCAGACCCTGTTAGGGCACAGCATATATACATGATTAAATATAACGCACATAATATAATATTTCGACGACCTACGTCGGCAACAGGCTCGAGGGCCGAACGTTGGGTGTCGCTCCATCTCTGAGAACCCGGGTTCGATTTCCGGTCGAGTCAATATAGCAAAACGAACTTTTCGACAAAGCATTGGGTCTTTTTCGCCAGTATCTACGGCGATTAAATGACGTCTGACGTGCTTTTTGCTAACATATCTTTTAAACCTTGTACAATTAGAACGCGGATGTAAATTATCCACAAACAAACATAAAAAAACATATACTGATGCAATAACTTACAAAGTATCGTTTATTTTATCAGTTCATCGATGTGTTTCAAAAATCGTGCAAATTACATAATGTGTATGTGTCTTTACAATGTAGCAGTGAGAGCCTATTAATGACCCATTACGGGCCAAGCGCCTCCATGATTGAGAACAAGTCATCCACAATGATGACGCTCCTCAAACATATATATACAGGAATATTTTTTAATTACCAGAAAAATTTTAACCACAGTATCAGTATCAGTTACTTATTACATTTATGTATTTATAAATAAAAAAACGGACTAAGTAATTTATCTCTTTAAAAGAAGTAAATAGCAGGCAATCTATCATTTTACTACGACTAGCGCGCATCAATACTACGTTTTCATTGAATAATCGCATCGTTTCCCTGTTTACGCACACACACTCATAACGCGGGTGTGTGGCGGGAGAGACGCAGCGGGGGCGGCGAGGCACGGCTCGGGCGCAACCCCTCAACCCCGCGCCCGCGCAACCTACTAGTTTCGTCTTGACCGTTGACCGTGACCTACTTAACGTCACATGACACGCGCGCGCGAAATTAATCACTGGACTGAGAATTATTTCTTGTGGCCCAGGCCACACGGTTCGTTTTACGTGAGTAGACATGCTCAAGGACGAGGAAGACCGGCGCTCTCACAACACTTGTACGACGACGTGGTTGCGTACTTCGAAGAAGACCCGCGAGGAAGCACTAATGATGCCGCTCGTCAGTTTGGAATATGCTCATTACTCCGCCTGGAAAATAATTCATTCGGACGGCTTGCATCCATACTATTACCAAAAATTACAACAACTGACGTCCGTGGACCGAGCGCCAAGGATTGCTTTGTGTAATTGATTGTTAAACAATCCTAACGCCAATGTATCGTTTTCGAATGAATGCCTGTTTACGCGGATTGGAGTCAATTTTTTATTGAGATTAAGTGAAGTGTTTATGTTAGTGAACCAAACACAGTTGAAGTGTTAAAGCAGTGAATTTTAGACGCTTTTAACCAAGTGCGACAACAACAAAATGTCCTTATTTCTGTAAAAGGAAACTGACATAAAAGGGCGCGCCTGTACATCGATAATGAAGGTAAACATTTTTAACAATTATTAAAATCCGTGTAGGTAGATGTTGTGTAGATTTTAGGACAATACAAAAGTAATGCACACACTAAATAGCTCTTTAAATACGCCAAGATTCGTTTCAATTGTAGGTTAGTAGCTACCTAGTTATGAAAACGTGATATTTTCGACAAATAAGTAGATACCTAATAACTAAAACGTAACGTAACGTGTTGCAAAACGTAACGTGTCTTTCCTAAGCAAGAAAAAGTATTAAGGGAGAGTTAGATTACAAAATGAAAGTGTTTTGACTAATTTGATTATTATTACGCTTACGCGCGGAAGCGCCCTTTTGGGGAACTCAGCTGAGTGGGCGTTGTCAGTGCACTCTCAACCTTATTCCGATTCTATGTTAATTTGTTTTTCTTTGAGAAAGGTAGTAAGGTAGTAGGCAGTAACCTGCGATAGTGAAACAAGATGTCGTGCGTATTTCATTGACATGTTGCGTGCCAATAGTTTCATTGAGTAAAAAGACGGATGTCCACACATTTTTTGTCAATTTCAGTAAAAAACAAAGCGTAATAACTCAGTCTATTTTAATCGAAAAAAAAATCGGTTTGCACTTTTACAATTAAGACCTTTGTCTACATACGTGATTAAATTTTTTATGGTAAATAAAAAATAACGGTGTATATGTCACATGCAACACTCGGGGTGTCACTCCTATACCTCGACATATGCTGAGTATTTGCCTTTTTATACCCGGTTCCAATATTTGAATAACGATTCGTTCTAATAACGGATAGTGATAAATTATACGAGGCGTAAGCTAAAAATGATCGACAGACGACTGATGACAACTGATATGGAAAGTAAATTATGGAACGGTATTAACGACTCGTAGTCGGTTGGAGAAAAACAGATAGCCATTTTTTACACATTACGAATCGTATAATATTGAAACCTGGCATTAGTGACATAATCTTAATAAGTTGCTGTTCTTTAAATGCTGTGTCATGTTACTAAATAAACATTTCTTTCTTTCTTTAACAAATGCACGTATTCGTACATATTAATCGTATACAAGAAACGTTTCAAAAATTAATAAACGCAAAAACGTTTAACGTGAGGCCAAATGCACATTTAAAAGCCAGACACAATTTTATCACTGTATCTGATTTTCTGCGTCTTACTACGACCGATCTAGAAATCACCCTGTAATTTCATTAGAAATAATATTTTTTCTCTTGCGGCTAACGTACGAAGTACTCACCTATTAAACTTTTAAACCTTACGCATTTCCAAACTAACATGTAACTTTGAAAAAGCTTGTACAAAAATTACCCTGAAGGGGTTTTTCAAATTTCCTCATATCAGTCTAACGACTGCTGGTATTCTCGACCAGCCGACGCCAGATATCTGTCCGAATAATCATTGAAAAGGTATTTTTCAGAGTCGTAAATATTACCTCAGTCTTGAGACGTCCTTCTGTCCGTATGCCCGTATTTTATTACGCGTCTATTCAATTGTCTATTGATCTTGAGTATTGATCAACGGCGTCTGTTTGTATTCGTATCATTGCGCTACAAGTGAATGAAGTGACTATCTAAATCAGTTATGAATTCCCAAGACACGAATTTAAATAATAAACAAAAATTTAAGGTGGCAAAATTGGAGAAAACTTTATCCATACTAACTTAATATTGCAAATGGGAAAGTATATGTGTCTTTGTTCGTCTTTTTCGGGAAAACGGAGCGACAAATTGTCGTGATTTTTAAGTGGTGATAGTTGAAAGGATTAAGAAGGACATGGGCTACCTTTTGTCTCTTTCTAACCCCCACTATACTAAAATAGGCGATGGAAGTATTGAGCATTCCGCAATTGTCAAGGTAGAAAGCTAAAAATTGTTAAGCTATCTGTGACTAACAAAATAAACGTGCGTAATTTTTTTTCCTACCTACCTTTTGAAAAGAAGGGGTGAAGTTTTATAAGGAACTTCTCGTAATTTTCAAGTTAAAGAGCTAAATCATTAATAATGCTACTCAAAGTCACATATCCACGCGTACGAAGTCGCAGGCTCAAATAATGAAATCATAAACATATTTGTATTTATTTACCTCTTTTTAATAAACTAAATAAAAAAAATGCGTGCATTCAGTTTTAAGGCACTGGCATGTTAGTCAAGTCAAGGTTGCTACTTGTTTATGAAAGAAATAAAGGTAGTGAGATTCCCACAAAACTGTTTGCACAGCTTGTACACTATATCTGTAGGCCTAATACCAAAAACGAAACGAACAAACGAAAGGTTTTTAGTTTGAAGATTAATCGAAATTTCGGGAATTCAAACGTAGTTAATAATTTGCTAAAAATAAAATTTAATTTAATAACGCTTTTCGCCTAACCGTTTATGAGAATTCAAAATAACTATAAGTCATCGTATGCGACAGCAGGCCTACCAAGTCTAAACATTAGCATAATTTTATAAGGGTTTTTTGTAATGGAGCACACAAAAATAGTAACCTAAAAACCGCATTCGGATCATTATTTTAGAAGATAGGTGAGAACCACGTGGGAAAATTACTTTGCACAAACGCACACACAAACAAACATCTCTCACCCTAAACGCATATACCCGCTCCGATCCGTCGGTAATAAAAGGTTGAACACAAATTTAAAAAGTAAGCCACTCGCTCTTGGGTGACTTGTGGCTCAGTCAATATTTCTGTCGTCCAAATTAATAAAAAGGCGCCGGTGAAAATGTTTCATCTCATTTTATAATCATGAATGACCATCACTTGTTCAATATTTGAAGTAGATCAACTATATACTTAGTTACTTTTTAACGATAGATATTAACAACATACATTTTACTAAAGAGAAAACTACGAACAGTCTAGAATCTTAGAGCAATCGTGTAATGAGATAATTAAAAAAAATAAACAATATTTTCCACAGTTAAAAGGTGTAATAAATTAACATCGTTTCCACATCCAATGATATTGTAACAATACTGAGGTTAAATAGATCCACTCATAAAAATATGCAACTGAAAACTATGTTACTTAGTAATCTACCTTGGTAAAAAGTCATACTTTACAAAAGTTTTACAACACATATTCAGAACCTTTGTAAATATCAGATTGTTATGTTTACTTAAAACCAAATATAATTTACAAAACTACGACAATTGCAACTGTACCGCGGTAAATAATAAATAATGAAACAAAACGAAAAGGTACATACGGTAGGTGTATTGGGTACTGCTTTCTTCCCTTTGCCTTTCTTCATTACTGAACACACATTTGTTTAAATAACCTTATCCTTGTATTATATTTTTACGTTTTAATTTAAAAAAGCACTATTATGATTATTTTTGATTTCAATTTAAAAGCCTGTCAAACTGAGCTGAGCTGCGTTACTTTCAATGGCCTGTGTAATTTAACGGATTCGTTTTAAAATCAAAAACTACCTTCAATATTGAAGGTAAAACAAAAACTTTATTACCGACAATGATTCTAAATAAAATTTACTTAGATGCAAAATAAAGAGGGTAGATATTTCCATTCTCATCTTCAAAAGCGTAATTTTGGTGAAAAAAAATATTGTCAGCCGACTAATACAATTTTTCTGCACTTTTCCTTACGTTAAAATGGTGTTTTGAAACATTTTCTCTAATAATAATCAACAGACTGATCAGACAGCATGCAGTTCCATTTATTTTACTGATTGTGGTGTAGGGTATCGATTTATTGAATAGTCTATGTCTCGGTGAATTTTATGCCCACAAAGATGCAATATGTTAACTATGCTACTAATCTTTGGGCTCACGAGTAAGTGAAAGTCCTACGAATTCTAGTAAACTCGATAAATTTTGATAGATGGCTGTTGCTCTTTCACACAAAAACTATTGAATAAATTTGGTAAAAATATGGATGAGATTCATCGTTAAAATAAATTATACTTTTTAACCGAATATAACGCGAATATAGCGCCTGTAACAGCTTGGATTCATATAAACGTTTTCGTTAAAATCTTAACAGCACTTCAGAAACTGGCTAATATCAGATACACATAAAACAATAAAAACCGGGTGTATATGATTCGTGCAAAGTTTTACATACCCAGAACAGAAATAATGGGTCATCAGTTCATCACCTTTGATACTCACCCATTATCCAAACTCCTTAGTTTAAGTAAAATTAATTAATTTTTTACATAATTATTGAATATACAATCCAGTTGACAAAAAATGTATCAGTTTGTTTTCATACGTATATCAAATTATTGTGGGTGATTGATTATAAGAGTTTGGTATCGATAAATTGCTAAAAATGCATGACCTTAAAAAATAGCACGGATGATGCGGAAACAGAATAAAAAATCTCGAATAATTACCATATATGTTTATGCATTGAATAACAAGAAGATACCTATTTTATGATGCGAGGATTCATATTAATCGGAATCACAAAGGAACTTCAACCGTGTAAACAGGGTCTTGGATGTGCAAATAAAATTTAGCGTTTTTCTTGTCTTTTTACCACTTTGACTACTTTTTACAGTTTCTGGAAATTCGTTAAGGTTGGAGCACACTATGTTAAAAGTAGCAGGGTCAGGTCTATAGACTGAGTTTTGAGGGCCTAGATTATCTTTCATAGTACTGCTTTGTATGTGTATAAAACTACTGCAGTTAAAATTCCATGAGCAATCTTTCGTTGCAACTCGTCGATTGTTTTCAAGAACATTCAGCTTTCTCCACTCCGAAACTATTCACTCTAATTTCAGAGAGAGCCGCAAAGAATTACTTTCTTGATACGAAGTTGCAAGCAAAAGTTAAAGAAAGTAAGTATCGTTAAATTCTAATGTATTTCATGTAGGTATTTTGTTTTATACCGTTCAAACGATTTTCCTCACGTTCACATTGTTAAAAAACTTTTAAAGCCATGATATTTTAGTGTCATTGCAACATTACATCTCCGACATATCATTTTGATAAATTAGAAACTAAAAACTGGTGTATTAAAGTACTAAAGTGCCCTAATTGTCTAGTTCCAGAAGATCGCAACAGCCATTCCTAACTTTGCTCCGTTCACCGATACAGCGGCACAATAAACAAGTCATCACAGTGGGACTGTTCCCGGCATGTACGAAACTGTATCAATCTCGTTACCTTGACTTTAGACATGGCGATCGTCTGCTGTCCACACTCGCACCGCGCGTCTGGTCCGCGCTCACGCACGCTTGCCACTGACGGATATCAGCCAAGCGGCCACACGAAGTGTCATGTCAACACGAGCAAGGAGTATTTTATCAGCTTTGTGTTAGAAGCAAAGACTCGTTCTTTATACGGCGTTTGAATGCAAACGCTGTATGCTAGAAGTATAAAGCATGGAACATCGCAGTTAGTAAATTGATACGGACATTTGGATCCTCTTGCATGGCCCTTTTATGTAAGTTTTGAAGGGCCAAAACGCAAGAATTGTTCGAGCGAAGCGTCAACACGAGCAAGCAGTATTTTATCATCTTTGTGTTAGAAGAAAAGACTCGTTCTTTATTCCGCGTTTGGATGCTGACGCTATAAGTGCAGGATGGAAAATAGGTACGTGCTGGTAAATTCATCCGGACATTCGAATCGTCTTGCAGTTGTCGTTTTATATGAATATTTAGTAGTTGAAAACCTAAGGATAAGGTTCGATCGACATAGCTGAATGCAACTTAAATACTTTTTCGAGTACATTTTTGCAACTGGCTGGCCAAGGCAACGTACCAGCATTTATTATGTGGTAACCATGGACTTAATATATTAATATATTAGTCCATAGTGGTAACATAGTTGCCATGACAAATACCCTTCGCAAATGTCCTGATTCCTTTCCTTCTAAAATGCAAATAAAGACTGAAAGAATAGTTTACCATTCTGGTAACATAATCTACATGCACTTTCGTGTCGGAAACTTATTTTCACCAAATGTTCTTGATCACAAAATAGACTTATCCTACATGATTTACATTTCTTCTATGTTCTTTTGAGGAAGCCGTTTTTTATATGCTCTGAAGAAATGACTGGCAGAACTAATTGTCTTCTCTCTCCAGACAGGATATCATCAATTTTCCTAGTCTTTTATCTACATTCCATGTCTTCGTATTAAGCAAGTTCGTTCTTAGAAACAAACTACTCAGTTGTTACGTGGTCAGCGATCGTCTTACTTCTGTGGGGGCGGAACGTGGAGTGCACCAAACCAAGGGCAATGTAACTGAATCTTAATGGGACACGTTTAGCTTAAACATTGCAGTCTAGACGCAGGTCAAAATGCAGATTTGCTAGAGATTATGTCTTCTTCCTTTATAATAGTTTGTTGCTTTAGGAATTCTACGTGCTTCAAGCCTGGTCAAGTCAGGAAGCATTGCAAAATAAAAAGACTTCTTGATATATTCGTATTTTGAAACGTTTGGTGTTTTTCTGTAACGATGTTTGATGATTTGAATCCAACAACATTTTGTGAAAAAAATATTGTAGGTATCACTTCCTGATATTAATTTTAATCGGTACCTTCTATTCGTGTAGATTTAGGATTTAGGGAACGATTTTCGAAAAATTTAGTGGTCATTTCTCAACAAATTCGTAAACCAATTTTTAACTACCACAGTTCAAGATTTCACCTTTTACAATGAACGGATAGAAAACCATTCGCATTTATAAAATACGGTAGATGAATGTGTGCACCAACTATTGTATCTCCCACGCAGCACATCTTTACTAAGCAGATAAAAAACGCTCGGTTAGGCGACAATACTGATCAAACCAATTTGATGCGCGCGCGCAGTATGTAGACATTAGTTCTGGATGACTGGTCGCGCGTCTCTTTGTCTGAATCAGAGTTTGGAGCGTGTACGTTTTTAATATACCCGTCTAGTTGGACTGATGTACTATTCTATACAATTGATTGTTAAGTTTTTTCCACGGAGTTGAACTTGAGCTTCTCACGGTATAGGTATGCACTTAACAATTTTGTAAAAATATTGAATCTATTAGAAGTATACCACATGCTGCCCTAAGATTGTAAGAATATGTAGACGTCTGGATGTATAGATGTGTGCGTTTCAAGCAAAAACTACTGAGGGGATTTGGATCAAAGTTGGTAGAAAGAAAGTCGAAATCATAGATTTCCATAAATCTGCAAAGAACGCGTGTTGATTCGCAGGCAACAGCTAGTTCCCAACATTTAGGTAATAATATGGACCCGGTAATGCCCTAGCATTTCCGAACTTATCAGATGTCTATGTTTTTCCTATTTATATCTCTTGTATAAAATGGTATCGTAAGTTAATTATAAAATATTTTTTTAAATTGTTATGTAGATATGCGCGTTGTATAGGTACTGTGTGAAGACCAGCAATACAGTAGTATCTCATTCCGAGTCAGGCACCTATGTAACCTTTTTGCACATCATAATTTATTTGCGGTATTTACTGTATGTTTTCTTGTATGGTCAATATATTTTTTCTTTCCTTCTTTCTTTCGAAGGTACAAACTGACGATGTCTAAATTAAACTAATAGATATAACTCTTAGTAAAAAGGGCAATTATTAAGCTACGGTAATAGTCGTTCCAATTCACCTATTATCCTCGTTTTTTCTTCATTTTCCACAGATTCTTCGCTCTAGCTGCAACCACAGCTTGATGTTATAGCCTAAATCCTTCCGCGGTAAAGAAACTATCCGGGATAAAAATATTTTTTCGACACGAACCAGTAGTTCTTGAGATTAGCGCTTTCAAACAAATTTTAAAACATCAGTATAGATTTGCTGTCCATAGATTTTTTCTCATGAGGCTACAAAGTATTTGATAAATAATTTCGGGGACTTAGATTTTTTTTTACACCTAGTTTGCTTCCCGTATGAAATGTCCTAATAATGTTGCTCCCAGAGAAATAGAATCCTCGACCTCTGGGTCATCGTAACACTGCACCACAGAGACTAACAGAGGCCAAAGTATCAATACAGTCAATCAGTTCAATTTGTTAACACTCCGCGCGTCACGAGCGAAGTGGACACACGATACGTCCATGTATCAGAACATGTATCAGATCATGGGCCGTGAAGAGTTTTGCAGAAAGGTATACTTGTAATATTAGAAACAGAAAAATTTTATCTCCTCTTGCGGTGCGGGAATTGAAACCACGACCTTCACTCTTGATCTTGAAGAGCAGCACGCGCGATATTCTGTTTCTAATATTTAAAGTTCGCTAGTACGGCGTTTAGTACTATAAAAATAATAAAATCGATTGAGGTATACTTGTAGCTTAAAGATTAACTGTTAAAATTAATTTTAAGGGCCTTATACAGTTGGTGAGAAGTTTTTTTAACTGAGATCTAGGAAGGCAATATTTTTTCGTACGGTTTTCAGGTTTCAGTTTCTTGGATCACTGTTCTTACACTGGTATTACTGGTAGCAAAATTTGACCTTCCTGCAGGAACATATCTTAATTCTTTGATGCGAACATAGGAAAATAGTACTAGTTCGATATTAGTACTTATGCCAGCGACCTAAAGGTGGTCCAAAGCGTAACTGACATTCTTTTGACTGTACGTTACTGTTACCAGTAATAACTTTTAAAACTGGTAAGAGATGATGGGTGAATTATTTTATTCTGACTGTGTAAAAACCGAAAACAAGTATTTTGCATATTTGATAGTAGGCACCTTATATACGTATCTATTTATGAAACACAATTTCGATATCATTCTTCTTCTTCTTTTTTGTGGCTATCGTTCCACGAGTAGGTACCTTTTTTGACATTTTATGTCTGCTCTTCCTAAAAACCCTACATTCTCTTTTCATTTTATATTCAAGGCATTTGAAACAAAATGAGAGAACGGGTATTCATAGAGGATTTGACGCGATTTTTTGGAATTTCAACTTTGCCACCTTGTATTACCGCTACCGCGCCGTAATTTTCATGACGTCTTGTTGCACTACTTATATTTTCAAACTACAGTAAATTTCCCACTATCTCAGTGCCTATAACTGTTTCGTAAAATCAATACTTCGGCATGCAAGCGTCACAAAGCATAACTTCTCGTGCGTTTCGACCTGTATTACTAATGTCCATATATGCTAGTATTATACATATAACCCTTGCACTTTATTTTATTACATTGACTCCCCCCGTACCCCATTGATGCTTACATGGAGCCTACATCGCATGCTGGCTAGCTGAGCGCGGTGAGCGGCGACCACGTGATTTTTTTCTAATACTTGCATTTATAAACTCGTGATACTCGTATCTTCCGAATGAAATGTCCGTATTGAATAATTCAAAAAGTTATTTAAAGGTATTGAAGCCATCTTGAATATAAAGTAATTTATTTTGATAAGGATTAATACCAAGGTACAAATAAAGAGCCTATTCAAGCGGCGGTATATAATTTAAATTTTTAGAATAAAAAACCGCTTACTGTGACATAACTATAATAATTATACTACATAACTATAATATACATATGCTGTCGCTACACTTTTTGTAGATAAGTGATAAGAGAGGTGGGGCAAAGCGATTTATCGCTCGAACTGGAGCAGCCCGACTGGTGAAATACCTCCACCTTACAGAAGACCGCAGCCAAATAACAATCACTTCTGTGTTGTTGTGTTCCTGCGTGTGAGTAAGGTTTCCAGAGCTCCTGGGGGTTGCTACATTAGTAGTAGGGGTTAAGCCTTCAAGGTAAGGGCGACAAGTCCAGTAACAGCTTTATTATGCTCTACTTGTTGCCCTTAAGCTAGGACCTCATTTCCACTTAACATCAGGTGGGATGAGGTCAATCTCGAAGTGTAATATAAAAAAAAAAAGATAATGATGAGTTCTACAAAGTCGTTGTACATGATTTTATACTACCATCAATAGTTTTCGCAGCGCATGCGATGTAAGGAATTTTTCAGGTCTTTTTTTACACCTTGGATTACATTATTAGAGTTTTTGTAAGGATCCCTAATTTTTTCGAAAATATAATTTAGCTTATGTCACCCGAAGATAGTGTAGCTTTCCAATGGTGAAAGTATTTTTGAAATCGGTCCAGTAGTTTCGGAGCCTATTCATTACAAACAAACAAACAAATCTTTCCTCTTTATAATATTAGTATAGATGAGGTATTTTCTGTGATTCACAATCAAATGCATTTTCGCCCTTACCAGAGACACAATACGTTTGGTATCTGATCCCACAATAAAACCGTAATCTGTAGCATTATCTGTTATATAAATAAGCTGTATGCAACGTAATGATAAAGCAATTATTTAAATTGGCCCTTACTGCACTATACATAGGAGATCGCACATGCACACAATGTAATTTTGTTTCCTCTTGTCCGACTGAATTGTGCCTTGCTTTTATGATAGGGATAATTAAAGCATTTGTAAAAATAATAAAGTAGTTAGGAATGTATGATGCTGTTAGAGATGCTCTGAAAGTGTATCATATTGTATACTAGCTATGCTGTGACTTCATCTGTATGACATTTTTACTTAATTATAATTGATTGGTACTTATAATTAATAAAATTCAAGTAGCCTCATTTACTTCTTACCAGACTAGTTATTGCAAGTCCCGATAAAATAGATCCAGCCATTTCAGAAATGTCTGTAAACTTTCAGTTAACAAAAGGCCCTGCTTGCACAGCGCAGAATTATTAGTTTTTTTTATACATTTTAAAGTACATCACTAGGTAGAAATAGATACCAATTCTATTTTATATGTATACATAAACCTTTAATACATGGGGACCTGTTGTATAAACGGATACGATAGCAGACACTTGGCTTGGTGCATGTTCTTTTATATAAAAAATGGAATTATGGACCGACGAAAAAATTCCTCTTAGGCATCGTTTACACCAAACGTATTGTCCGCTGCTGACTATGAGCGCGCGTTACGTAGTTTATTTCTTTTTCATATATTTTTAACTTGTCGTTTAGTCCTCATGCCAGTATAGATTTATGGTATTCAGCTATGGGGCTGTGCCAAATACACAAACATTTAAACCATCCAATGTTTTAAAAGTAGACTTTGTCAAAGACATTATTAGAAACGCCTAAGCTCATGAGCGACGACTACATCACCAGGTGAATGTTGAGGTCAACCAGCTCCTTGATAACACGAACATAGTGAGCAGGCTCAAAAGGACAAACTTGTCGTTCACACCAAACTACAAAGCATACTCTTACAGACCTAGCATGCGCCACGCGACTGAATTTTATCGCGCTCTTAACAAAATTAAAGTCATTGCGTCAGCTTTTTTTTTACATTACCTACACTTCAAGATTGACCTCATCCCATCTGATGTTAAGTGGTAATGAGGTTCTAGCTAAAGAGCGACAAGTACAAGGTAATAAATCTAGTACTGGACTTGTCGCCCTTACCTTGAAGGCTTGACCCCTGCTACTAATGTAGCACCCGCCAGGAGCTTTGGAAACCTTACTCGCACGCAGGAACACAACAACACAGAAGTGATTGTTATTTGTCTTCTCATGCAAAAAATTTAACTTAATACGCACGCTAGGCTTAACAGTCGGCGGCGAACAATACGTTTGGTGTGAACGATGCCTTAAAACAACGAAAGGTAATTTAATTAAGCAAATCGTTGAGTGTCAGTTTCACAAACATGGAACTTTTCAGAGCACCGGAGTTTTCAGCAACATAACTGGACTTAATTTTGTGTATTTAAGCAGAAGCGACGCTTTCAGTCAGCATCAAATTAATTTGCATTTTAGTCGACGCTGAAATAAATGGTACGGTCGACAAAAAAGTTTGTTATGGCCAACTTAATCCAAATCAATAAATATAGAAATCAATGCTACTTTTCGTTGTTATTTTAAAACTCAAGAACTAGGCTTTAGGCTTTGATAAAATATTGGACAACATCACATACATTGTTCTGATTCTGTGGTAAGTAGCTTAAGCACTTGTGTTACAGATATCGGAAACAACGACGGTACCACAACACCCAGACCCGAGACAATATAGAATAGTTCGTTTCACATATTGACCCGACAGGGGGCGCCAAAGTCCAGCCCGCTCGCCTCTCGGCTACGGAGGTCGTCAAACTGCGACTATTTAGTAGATAATTTATATTAAGTTTGCACAAAAGCGGTCGAGAGGTTCTTCATTTATCAATTTTTTTTAACGAATTATGCGTGCTTGCGTAGCTGAAGAGTATGTTTGTTTGTTTGAACGCACCAACCCCAACTACTGGTTCGAATTGAAGAAATATTTTAACCGACTTCAAAAAAAGGAGGAGGTTCTTAATTCGACCGTATTTAATTTTTTGTTAAATAGTCCATCTATGCTCGGTTCCAATATTTGCAAAACGAATCGTTCTAGTTACGGATAGTAATAAATTATACGAGGCGTAAGCTAAAAACGACCGACAGACGACTGATGACAGCTGATATGGAAAGTCAATTTGAAATTAGAATTAACGACTCGTAGAAAAACGGATATTAATTTTTGACACATTACGAATCGTAAAATATTGGAACCGAGTATTAACTGAAAAAGAAAATGTAAATCTGGAATAAACTGGGAGAGTACGCAAAGCAGGGGGTCTACTCTCATAAACGAAATATATCGGATCCGACAATGGATGGCAATTTTTAATCCTCATAATCATAAAGAAATCACTTCGAATGCAAATTAAGCGTTTTCAAAAAACAAAAATATTATTTATGCAAATCAAAAACCACGTCTTCATTTTCGTCCCAAACTTTTGAATAATCTTCTAAAACGAAACCTTTTGTTTGTTCGTTTCATTTTTGAAAGTAGGTACCCCTCCTGTAGCGGGGCGGTAGTTTTTAATTAAATATTTTCCATCGCCTTATTTGCTATCCGTACCGGCTCGATGCCTCTAATTTTACGTGTTTAGGCTCGTTTAAAAGCGGACACCTCGGTGTTATCTCCGTTCATTATCTTGGTCTCCCGTGGACCCTCTGGTCCTCACCAAACACACCTTTCAATGATCTAAGACTAAGTCGTCTTTGCTATGTGGAGGCTTTTGATGGTTTTACATTTTATTTTGAACTTTATGTTTCACTACGTAAGGACTACATGGATAAGCGTATCTTCTGACAGTCAAAATTGAGGTATGTGATGTTTGTTTGTACAGCCAAGTGAAATTTATAAACGACCTCTTGCTAAAACGGTCAGCAGCACGCCAAGGTGAACACTTGCGGTTCGATATTAGTTCTTATGTGTACGACATAAGGACCGAGCCAAAACCAAAGTAGTTTTTTATATTGCACTTCAAGATTAACCTCATCCCACCTAATGTTAAGTAGTAATGAGGTCCTAGCTTAAGGGTGACAAGTACAGCATAATAAAGCCGTTACTGGACTTGTCGCCCTTATCTTGAAGGCTTGACCCCTGCTACTAATGTGACACCCCCCAGGAGTTCTGGAAACCTTACTCACACGCAGGAACACACACAGTTCGAGCTATAAATCGCAATGCCATAACTCTCTCCTATTTGGTAAAAGGGTATTATTTAAAATTACAGACACTATACTATTTATAAAAAAAAAAATATCTGTATAACCTACGGGAAAATACTTTTTTTTTTTGACGGGGGAAAAAGCGTTGATGCAACGTACCGTCACCCCGAGGGAGGGTGACGGCGTGTGTGGGACTCCCTGCCCTGAAAAGGGCAGGACTACCCACTAAAACCCCCGGTTGGACCTTCATCGCCTTAGTGGCGGTGTTATGGGAGATCGGCTCAGCCTTTACTTCCACAACACCGCCGGCGGAAAAGCCGCTTACGCGGCTCCGTCTGCTCCCCCCATAGTGACGGCAAACTACTTGATTAACGTTTTTGAACGTGCTCAGCCCAGGGTTTTAAACTCAAAAGAGACTTCTTACGCACTGAAACCCTAATTACCTACTTAAGTATATTAGTACGAAATATACACTTATCCTCTTATGTAATGTAACCTTAAGGTGCAACTACACATGCCCGACCGGCACAGGCCGGCGGCACGTGCATTTTTTCTTGCAGCAGGACGTTCTCGACTTTTTCAGATGAAATGCACTTACTCATTCGTCCACAAATTATTCGTATAATTTTTGGGGGACTACTCCCAAAACCCGAAAATGTCAGATCCGATGACGGATAGCATTTTTTAAATAATCATAATCGTAAACAATTCATTTCGATTGCAAATTAAGCGTTTACAAAAAAAAAATATGAGTTATTCAAATCAAAAACCACGTTTCAATTCGCAAACTTTTGATTAATCTTTTAAAATGTAACGTTTCGTTTGTTCGTTTCGTTTTTAGGGGTAGAGAGAGAGAGAGAGTAGATTTAAGGGCCATCTTTCACTTATGTAAAAGAGGCTCTGGGTGCATTAGAATAATAAGCCTCTATGATCATAATAAAGTTCAAACTTTGCGTTTTATACTTAAAATTTTCGCTTCATTTGAAAGTAATCACTACCATAACTATTGTTAATCAAACAAAAATTGATCAAGTATGATTTTCATTGCTGTATTAAAATATATATTATTTTATAGATGAATTGAAATGATTAAGCGATCGTACAGTAGTTTTCGGTTATTGTTTAATAATCAACTTGGGACTAGGGGCCTCAATACATCGCGGGCTCTGGCCACGTGAAATGTGTGCCCAGTGGGCAAGATGGGTCTGGGCAAGGTAACCAGTCCGAAAGCCTGTGCCAAACCTTCCGATAAGTGTGGATCCAGCATTACATATAAGACAGCAGTCAAAACCTTGTCTCTTCATTAAAAACAAAAGGAAGTAGAATGTGCCTTGAATAATATTAGACAAGAGATGACACAACATTACGTTTAATAAAGTAAGTACAAATATTCGTTTATCTAAGTAGGTACCTCTAAAACATAAGCGAAACTTCTTCAACATTATCACAAAGGAATAGAATTCAAAATGGCACGTTTTTGCATCTGGTAATGCAGAATATTTTAGTAGCTAGTAATAGGCTTTACATTTATAACTACCTAAGTAGTGTTCTAATTAGGAAAGATAAGTTTCTTTGACATTCCGAAGCTATGTATGTACTAACTACTGAATTAGTTTTTAATTTCATGCTAATTAATATAATCTACCTACATTATATTTAATGTGTTTTGTTAAACGTTAGTAAGTAAGTACTAACATAATACATAGAACGTGGGCATTTTATGTTTCTAAATACATAATTTAACATTACTTAAAATAATAGGAAGGGTAGGATTTCAGAAGTTATGAATACCTACATAAAGATATATTGGACTTATAAAGCACTTGCGTTACACGAATCAGAAACAACGACGGTACCACAACTCCCGTACCCGAGATAATATAGAAAAATTCGTTTTCCATATTGACCCGAACTCATCGAACCTGTGATCTCAGAGGTGGCGCGTCGCGCCTAAACATATGGCTTGGCCTCACAGAGGCCTTCTCCAAAAACGAAATACCTATGTTGAATCCAATGGCGGCTAACAATAATAATAATTAGACTTAAAAATTCGATTATAATCATACCCAAATGCGAATTAAGCGTCTTCAAAGAACAAAAAATATTATTTATGCAAATGAAAAGCGAGGCTTTAATTCTCAAACTTTTAATAAATCTTCAAAAACAAACCCTTACGTGTGTTTGTTTCATAAAAATGCTATCCGTTCACTTTTTCGAAAGATTTCGTAAATTTCGTTTTTGGTCTCTGTTAGTATTTTGACGAAAAGTGACATCTAGGTATTAGTTATCTTTTAAAAAACTACGCTGGAACCACCGAAACAGCAAGGTCCAGTGATTTACGACAAAGTTCTATATTGCGGCGTTAGATGGCGCTAAAGGCGTTGCAAAAGGGTCGGACGCTTCAAAAAACGCCACAGCGCCACAGTTTGGTAATGGCCGCCACCGGGGTGGTCGGCTAGTGATATTGTCATCGCGAGCCGTGTTCACTGATTGTTTACATTATTTACGTTGCATTTGTAGGCAATTAAATAATCGTGTTCAGTGTTTACCTATTGTCATATTGTGAAAAACACCTTACAGTTAAACGGACGAGTGTGTTTACGAGTTTTACGACACTGCTGCGTGCGGTGAATTCACGCGGTGTTGAAATGAGAATGCATCTCTCTGTGTAGTGTTGTGGTGTGCTAATTGGGTTCCCCTGGCCAAATGCTGGGCTACAGATCCGCTATGTGCAGTCGTCAGCATTCCCAGGCTTGTTTGAACACATCCCTGTCCATACGGCAGGAGATACAGCGGTTCGAGAGCGTGCATCCTTCGATTTACGCTCTCTACGACTTGGTGGAGTTGGTTCCAGACCCGTTGCTGGCTCAGCAGATACGGGACCACGTCGTGGCAATAGAAGGTAGGTTGTTAGTTGGTATTCCCCACGTTGGGACCTTTAGTCACCCATTGTTTACGTCCGCGAGAGCCGTCTCTTAGGCGACGCGTTGTGGAGTAAATCACGTTCGACTCGGTAACCTGTTTCGTGGAGATAACTGGCGTGCGATTAGAGAGCTTTGATTTGTTTAATATTGACATTGAATAACTTGTAATGATCATATTCTTAATTAAAACAAGAGAAAAATAGAAAAATCTAGCAAAAAATTGTCAGGAGTGGCCTTTTTGTATTGATTGAACCAATGACGCAATTGTACAAAATCAGTTTAATCTTTGACAGATTGAATAAGAACAGTCCAATAAATATCTTCACTTCTTAACCTTAGTTATTAATTGTGAAATGCACCTACGGATTATCATCCTGATAAGAAGTAATTTACTCAAGTGTACCTAGATTTTACGACATACCGATAGTGTAATATTATTATTAAAATAACGGCTGTAACTTATCACTATTAACTGAAATATAAGTGACAACTTAATGTTAACCTTAGCCTTTTTATTATTGATTGAATATATTTGTAAAACAATTTAGGTAATCATTTTAGAAACCTACCAAATTAAATACCGATGCTTGAGAATTTAACTAACATGGGTAAACCTGATAGATACACGCGAACGAATTAAACTTAAAATTAGGGCATTGGTAAATCTACCTCCTTTATCCATGAGAACAAAAGCCTCCAAGCAAATTCTATTTTTAGCTAATAATTATAGCTTGAATCAGTGTGAAGGACGATTCTGGTTATCAACTAAGATTAGTTGATGTTTGATACTCGACGTGACATAGGGTTGTTATTATTTGAGAGCTAATATTAGCATCAATCCGAACGTATGTTTGCCTGTAAAGCCGAATCTTCACACGTGCTGATTTCAATGTTTCTCTAAAACCAAGTCTCCACTGAACAATTGAAACTTTTGTGTTGTAAACACGTGTCGGTGACCATTTTTTCCGGTGTAATCGCGCTTAAACGCCTGCAAACTTTCCGTAAACATCGACTTGCTCAGTGACCCGTCTTAGTTTGGAACCACAGTAAACCACTATTTCCTATTAATAGTTACACCTGCTAACAGGTATTGCGTTGGTGGATGAACAATAGCAAATATAAACGAGCCGTTGAAGAGGAAAAAGCATCGCAAAACGAACGCCTACTCCCCAAGAATGTGATGTCAGTATTCGTAATACATTACAGTAATGTAGATACAAACTGAGTTAAACATACCAATAGCTCCACTGTAAAGTACCTATTTCATTTATGTTTCAATTCATATAGTCAATTTATATCGGGTTATTAATCGAGCAGCAAAAATTACCAACCTAACAGAAATAACAGGTTGGCCACAATTTTAATAAGTAAGCTACCTGGGCTTGGGAAACTTGTGGCTCAGTTAGTATTTCTGTCGCCCAATTTAATAAAAAGGTGCCTGTGAAATTATTTCTCATTTCTATCTTTAAGAAAATTTGCTTTAAGTGAACCCAAAAGTACAAGTATCTTTTTATAGTATCCCAGTAAATAGTCGTCTTAAAATTAAGCTTGAGAAATATCGAAACTTAGTTCGATAACGTGATTAGCTGCGGGCTGCGGCACATTGCAAAATGGCTTTAATGGTTTTAAGAGCCCTAAATCAATAACAAAAAAAAACCTTTGTTGGTGTGCCCTAACTAACGTTTCTTTTTAATGTCCTAGCTATTCTTCACAAACTATTCATCCATCGTAAAGATGCCACTAATACCTACGCAGAGTGCACCATCATCATGTCGGTTCATAATTTCAGACTATTTTTAACAATTGACACTTCGTTAAAGTTACGACTATGTCATAAATACAAAACTAACTATAAATAAAAAACTAGGAAGTCCATTTAACTGCGACGAACCACTTGACTCACGTACAATCAAAAGCAAGTCAGACTACACACAATTTGGATTTTGTATCTCCCTTATGTTGCGAACGTAATAAGGACTAAAATCGAACTAAAAGTGTTTCCCTTAATGTGCGGTTCACTGTACAATGACAATAAACAAAATCCAAAAAACAAAGAAACGTAATGGAAAAAAGGTGAAATTCGAAATTTAAAAAGGTTCTGTAAAGATTTAAACCCTACTTAAAGGCCACCTTGTAAGAAGATTTTATACAATGTCTTAAATGAGGTTTAAAACCTCGGCAACAACATAGTATAAGTAGTAAGTCGGGCAGTAAGTAGTTCGTATTAAATACTAAATAAAAATGTTGTCGCGTTTTTACCCGTTCATTTATTTTAAATGGAACACGAAAGTCTTTAAGTTTATACAACATAGTATCTACAAGCAATTGCCTATGTGTCTCTATGCTTCCTACATGTATCTAATCATATCCTTCAACCTTTCAGAGAACATCAGATTCATCCACGAAGCCGTGACTGAAGCTTATCCGAGCTCTATCAGGATAGCAGGGTCAATTTGGCAGAATTGAAAAAAAAATATTCCTGAATTTGTAGCTAATTAGTTGCTAATTAGTTACCAAAACTACGATTTTGTTGCTCAAGCCGATCAGGAGATATCGCAAACCATGCTATCTTGATATCAGGATAGCAGGGTAACTCATTAAATTGCATGTTTTTACTATGACTATGGCGAATGATTTTGTTGCTAATTTGTTGCTATAAGTTGAACTTGCCAAAAATTTGAAAATATATTTTTTTCTTTTTTAATTGAAAATTTTTCAGACCATGCTATCTTGAACACGGTTTTACTTCGAAATAAAAGAGCTTTGAATTTGTTGCGCATTGAAACAGTACTTAAACACATCCGAAGAAACAGCAACAAAATAATCGGTACCGATCGGCCGATTTTTACAATTTTTATATATTTTTTCTGTTTCTGCTATCTTGAAATCGATTTTTTCTTGAATAAAAATTGTTTTAAATTTGTTGCTGACTAAAATAATGCTGAATTACTGGTAATAAACCAGCAACAAAATAATCGGTACCGATCGGCCGATTTTTACTATTTTTATATATTTTTCCTGTTTCTGCTGTCTTGAAATCGATTTTTTCTTGAATAAAAATTGTTTTAAATTTGTTGCTGACTAAAATAATGCTGAATTACTGGTAATAAACCAGCAACAAAATAGTCGGTACCGATCGGCCGATTTTTACTATTTTTAACACGCTTTTATTAGCTCGGGTTGTATGTATCTATGTATGTAACGGAATCTTTGAATCTTAATTTGACCCACTTCCCGGTCTTTGATTAAGATGAAATTAAGAAGAAAGCGTGGAGCGTTTATGTTATCTTTACTCTTTTTGGACAAAACGCTCCACGCTTTCTTTCTTAAATGTCTGAATTATTTTGTAATTTTTAGTGCGAGCTAAAAGCGTGTTTTTTAGTTTTTTAAACTATTATTTTTATTTTTTTCTTTTTAGTTTTCTCATGTATCAATATTTATATAATTCTTTTTCGTATCCCATTCAGCAAACCCTTTCTTTTGATACCCATATCATGGAAGTGCATTTCAAACAGTCAGTTCGCCATCTTGGGGAGGCCGCCATATTGGATTTGTAATGACGTTTCTTAGCTAGTCATGTATTGTCATCAGAACTCAGAGCGTGTGCAAAATTTCATCTTAATCAAAGACCGGGAAGTGGGTCAAATTAAGATTCAAAGATTCCGTTACATACATAGATACATACAACCCGAGCTAATAAAAGCGTGTTAAAAATAGTAAAAATCGGCCGATCGGTACCGACTATTTTGTTGCTGGTTTATTACCAGTAATTCAGCATTATTTTAGTCAGCAACAAATTTAAAACAATTTTTATTCAAGAAAAAATCGATTTCAAGACAGCAGAAACAGGAAAAATATATAAAAATAGTAAAAATCGGCCGATCGGTACCGATTATTTTGTTGCTGGTTTATTACCAGTAATTCAGCATTATTTTAGTCAGCAACAAATTTAAAACAATTTTTATTCAAGAAAAAATCGATTTCAAGATAGCAGAAACAGAAAAAATATATAAAAATTGTAAAAATCGGCCGATCGGTACCGATTATTTTGTTGCTGTTTCTTCGGATGTGTTTAAGTACTGTTTCAATGCGCAACAAATTCAAAGCTCTTTTATTTCGAAGTAAAACCGTGTTCAAGATAGCATGGTCTGAAAAATTTTCAATTAAAAAAGAAAAAAATATATTTTCAAATTTTTGGCAAGTTCAACTTATAGCAACAAATTAGCAACAAAATCATTCGCCATAGTCATAGTAAAAACATGCAATTTAATGAGTTACCCTGCTATCCTGATATCAAGATAGCATGGTTTGCGATATCTCCTGATCGGCTTGAGCAACAAAATCGTAGTTTTGGTAACTAATTAGCTACAAATTCAGGAATATTTTTTTTTCAATTCTGCCAAATTGACCCTGCTATCCTGATAGAGCTGCTTATCCGTCCAGCTGCATTCCTTTTGTTCTTTCCTATTACAACACTTATTCCTATCCAAGATATTGTAAATATTCCAATGAACCCAGTGGATTCACGTGGTTTGCAGTATAAAAAACATGATTCATCTAAAGTTTATTTAGTTGGATGCAATGCAAATATATATTGGTTTATTAATTCGTCCTATATAGTACCAATAAAGGAAAGTTCTATAGTTGCTCTTTAAAATATAGACCAATCATAGCACTTCCGTTTATTTCTATTTATATAGTATTATTTACTATAGAGCCACCGTCGATGAAACCTTGTTTATAATGTGGTTCTATACACAGTTGCAATAAAAAATAGTTATATTGGTTGCTCTTTAAAATAAAGATTACCATATAACGGTCATCACTTACAGTTTTAAATTAGTTCTTATGTCAACGGATTAAAGGCGGTACAAAGCTCAAAGTGTGTAATCTAACGTGCGTTTCACTGTACTCTGGTTCTAAGTTTTATAACCTCATACAACATTACCATTGGGTACTTCAATACTTGGTACTTCAATAAGTACCTACATCGTAACCACCACGAGCAGTTAGCCTAATAAGAAAGTTCCTGATGTCTGTATCCGTCTTTATTTTGTCCCTTCCTTTCCTTATCTCTTTAAGGAAGAATGTAACATTGTTGTTACGAAGTATTACTTAAATACAGAAGTCATTTAGATCAAACATAGGCAAATAACACTTACCGCTTAGACAAGGTCTAAATACTTAAATATGAATGCCGTATGTGTGGAGCCTGCTTAAAAATCCTAATTTATTAACACCTACGCAAAAATGACAGTGTGTTATAAGTTTGACGTGTATGCACGTGTATGTGTGTATGTTTGTTTGTCTATGGTATATAAAGCTCAAACACATGAACAAATTTGGTTGTGTTTCTTGTGTTTCAATAGTAACTTAGAGGGGAGTGGTACACAATTTCACAATGGACTATGATGGGATGTTCGCTGCTCTGTAGCTGTAGCACGGATTCCGTGGAGGCCAATGATCCAGTTTTAAGACCATTTCTAGGTATAATTCGATCTAACGTAAGTTGTACACATGGATACATAATGCACTTTTCAATGTGATCCTCTTAACATAGATCCTATGAATTCAACACTCTCCCTATTAAACAGACAGACAAGATTAAAATTGACACACTAATGTACATTAAATCGCACCTTCGGTAGAACAAGGGCACAATTGTCAACGGTTTTTAAAACAAAACTAATTAAAAAAATGAAAGTTCCAAATTCTTGTAAAGCACATGTCTAAAAAGAATATAACTAATATAATGGTTATGTCTTACAAAGGAGGACAACTGTAGAGTAATAACAGGCTAGACCAAAAAATATTTTAAAATGGCTTTCCTGTAAAATTGCAAAAACTATATAAACTATCTGCATGACCCAAGGGTTGACTGGTAGAGAATGCCCCTAGCATTAAGTCCACCTGTTGTACCTATTTGTGCAATAAAGTTTTTGAATAAATAAATAAAAACTGCAATTGTGCCCCTGTTCCACCGGAGGTGCGAAATGATAAATAAAAATCAAATCGATCATGCCGTTTGTCTAAATGACTTTTCTACTAGAGATTACACTGTAGAAAGAGGCTTCTCTCTTTCTACAGTATTGTCTCCATCATATTACTCGTTTGTAAAGTCGTTTTAGCGTTAAAAGCACAAGATAAGAAGCAACATAAGGCAATCTATCAAAAGTCACTACAGACCAATTCGCTTTTTTCATACCACTTAGACAAAAACAAAAAAAAACCGGCCAAGTGCGAGTCGGACTCGCCCATGAAGGGTTCTATAGCAGCAAGTAACATAACATATACCCATACAGGATTCTTGTATAGATTATAGTCGTACAACTTGTTTGTTTTATGATTTTGTTACAATGTTATGCAAGAAATAAATAAATAAATAATATAAAGGTTTAAATATCGGAGTTGATTAAATTAAATGTAAGTAAATTGCGGTTTACGATTTATGACGTAATAAAAAAACTTCTATTAGAGCTCGTTCAAACTAATTGTCGGTGGAAGTTTGCATGGTAATGAACATATATTTTTTTTACTTTTATCATTCTCTTATTTTAAAGTGAGCTGACCAACATTTTTCTACTTTGGAAGCATCTCTCGCGCAAACTATTTAATTAAGAACGAAATGATAATATCATTTTGGAAGACCTGTCCATAGATACCCCACACGTATGGATGTGAAGTACATAAAAACATTTCAGTTTTTAGCCCCTAAAATTGATTGTTTTATTTTTGTAAAAAATCGTAATGCGCTTTATAGAATTCATCTTTAAATACCAAGTTTCGACAGATAGGTCTTATATTTTTGAAAAAAAAAAGTGCATGTGACATACGGACGGGCAGACAGACAGAGAGACATGACGAATCCACAATCGCCGCGCTCCTTGGCGAGGCAGCGCGTACGCACGTTCTTGACATTTACCTTCGAGAGTTCATTGTTTCATTTTGCTCGCTTGAACGGGGGCGAGGGAACCATTGTGAGGAAAACGTGTTACAGTAGCGCTTAATAGTTGTTTGTTAATAAAAATGACAGAATTATAACTATAGACCGCATTATATGCATTTGCATTAAGCAATTTTCAGCGGTAATTTTATATTTTACCTAAGATCTAGATATGTTGTACATTATTGGTACATTTACAATATATTCTCGAGTACAGTACAATGCAAATTCGACCCCGAACGCAGAGTTAGTAGCCACACGCGTCTTTTGTTTTGACAGTTACGATACTAAAATGAAGAGACTGAAGAGCACCCTAGTTCATCTCTTCATTGTAGTATTGTAACTTTCCGTTTACAAAAATATCTTAAATGATCGGAGACACAATTTTAGCACTGAAAACTGAGAAAAACAATTGATGTCATGTAATTACTACTTACTTATTATCTCTTATCAAACAAACATTTCCTAATTGTATGCTGATTTTGAATGATGAAAACTGAATTGATAAAAACTTACTTTTTTCTGTTTTACTTACTCGTATTTTGGGTCTTTCCTAAAGATCTATGATTAAATTTTGCATGTTTTGCCAATTTTCGTGCATATTTTAAGCATATACAAGCTTTTTATGTTGCATATAATCCGGTCTCTAAAAAAACTATTTAAATAGAAGTTTCTTTAAGGCCCAATACGAAGAGAATTAGCGAAACTTCATGTATTTCTGTTCACTACAACGATGACCTCAAGTAATTCTAAGCATTAAATCACTTTTTGTACGTTTATTCAGATATTTTACAAGGTCGCCGCCTTCTTGAAATTTTAAAATAAATGAATATATAAAAATTATACTGTTTTTAAAAAATGTTAAAAAATGATTTCTTCAAATTATTTTTCTTCCAAAACTCTGTAAATATATACTTAGAAAAAAATATTTTTACTAAAAAATGTTCGGATTGTGATTCCAAAGGTCGCCGCCTTCTTCATTTTTTATATAATCTATTAGTTATTAAAATAATTCATTTTAAACACAAACGCCTGATTGAATTGCACTGAATTGCATAATTCTTAGATATGAAAGTTTGCCGTTCAGGTGCTTCGATGTGTACTGTTGACAGTTGACGGCAGTTAGTTGTCTGTTTTGAAAATATTAAATAAATTGGTTTACACGCGTAGTCTTTACTATAACGGTGAAATAATGTTAGGAAAAGAAATAAATATTACCTAAGGGCTAAAATAAAAAGAGTTTATTACAACAACGCAGCTCGAATTGCGAAAATTCCATTTTGAGATTATATTTTTTGTAAAATACTTTTTTGTTGGGAGGCTGCTTAGGCTGCATTTTTAGGGTTCCGTAGTCGACTAGGAACCCTTACAGTTTCGCCATATCTGTCTATCTGTCTGTCCGTCCGAGGATAATCTCAGAAACCGTTTGCACTAGAAAGATGAAATTTGGTACAAATATGTATATTAATCACGTCAACAAAGTGCAAAAATAAAAATAATAAAAAATTTTTTTTTTAGGGTACCCGCTCTGCCGGTGATGTTGTGGTGGTTCTTAAAAATTTTCCCACAGCATTACCATTAAGGCGATGAGGTACCCCGGGGGTTTTAGTGGGTAGGCCTGTCCTTTTTAGGGCAGGAGAGTCCCACACACGCCGTCACCTCCCTCGGGTGACGGTACGGTGCGCCAAGCATTTCCCCCCGCACAAAAAAAAGGGTACCCCCTCTACACGTAAATTGGGGTGTGATTTTTTTATTTATTTCAATCCCAACATGTGATGTATCGTTGGATAGGTATTTAAAAATGAACAGGGGTTTACTAAGATCATTTTTTTATATTTTTTATATTTTGGGAAATAATCGCTGCAAAAGAAAATAAAATTGTGTCCCCCCCCCCTCTAACTTTTGAACCATAAGTCAATCTGGAATATAGAACTGCATAAAGGCTTTCTAGGAAAATTATTTTGAACATCAGGTTCCAGATAGGGTTTAATCGTTTTTGAAATTTTTTAAAAAATATTTTTTTCACTAAAGTTGTAATTTAAGGATACTTAAGTATTGTGATGCTTTAAAAACTACGGAACCCTACACTGAGCGTGGACCGACACACTTTTGGCCGGTTTTACTTATTTACAAAAGCCAAACTGATCATTTATACGTTTCTAGGCAAGTGAGAAACTCAAAAATGCAAATCGTCGACGCGCGTGCAATACCGCGTATGTAGCATTTGCCATAAAGATTAAATTTGTCTGTTATTTCATATTATTTCAATCCAAATTAGAACTTACGGGTAAATGTCATTACACGGTATTGCACGCGAGTCGACGAAATTCACATATCGGAAAATAATGAACAGAGGAAGTGCAAACACAGAGACGGCAAATAATGTCATATATTGTCATAGGGGTATGATTGACTGCTTGGAATTGTCTAGTAAGAATTAACACACTCAGGACCTAACCCTCACTATGGAGAAAACAGAATGAAGTTTTAAATTTTTTATTTTTGCAATTTTTACAACGACATTTTGTAAGAATCACAAGAACAATAATTTCAAAGTACGTAAAGTTATTTTTCGTACGTAAGAGCTCTTGCCCAAAAATTTTTTTTCGTTTTTTTCGTTTTAATGGCCTATGATACGCCTACACATTTTTTTTTTTGTAAATTTTGGACTTAAAATAATACTTTTATAGCACAAAATTCGTTTATTGTAGGTAAATTAAATACCTTTATATCACATGAATAACAAAACACGCGTCTATTGAACATAGCTGGGCACCGTTAATCAAATAGTTAACTTCGTTAATCGTTAATCCGTTAATAAAAAAGTTAGCTTCGTTAATCGTTAAAACGTTACATTTCTGAAGAAATAACGCAAGTTAACGTTAATCGTTAATCCGTTAAAATATAATCCAAATACATCTATTTGGATCTATTTCATCAATGAATGGTTATCGATTCTCACCAGGACCTGGAATCCGATTCCATGTCTTTGATTATCCGAGTCCATGGGGTTTGATCACTGCACTGCTCAGTACATTTTTTCAATTTACCTAATAGGTACTAGCTGTTACGACTACGTTCGCGTGGACTACAGGGTTTTCCATATATATGTCGCAGTCATTTGGTTGAAATAGCTATTTGATTGAATCACTAGCGTGTTTATTAAATGACGACATTTAATTGAATGACTAGGCCGAACGTTGAATGAATAAGACTCACTGAACGTCTAACAAGTTAGCGGATTGTAACATAGCCCTTTGAACATAGCGGACGTAATCAGTCAGGTGATTGTAATTTAGTTTATTTTTTTTCCACTGCGGCGTTAGTGCTCATCAAAACAAAGATGGCGTCAAACAGCTGGTACAGATATAATCGAATAGCACTGTGTTGATAATTTTTAGAGTGAAATTGAGATATAAAGTGATTTATTCGTAAAAAAAATATTTTTTTAGCCTAATTGTCTTAAGACTTAAAATTGTTAAAACATTAAAAATCTTATTAGGGTGTGTTATGTCTATGTAAAACGTTACGAAGCGGTCCAATAAAAACTTAAGCCAAACCGTACGGTTTCCGGAGAAACCTTCCCGATCCGACATGTTGAAATCAAATTAACAAAATGAATCTATTCGCAGCTTTCTCACTCGCACTCGCTGCCATGCAGTGAATAGTAGGCATTGGATGAACGATTAACGGACTTCCTGATTATTAACGGAAGTTAATGAGTCCGTTAACGGTTTTTAAAGTTAACTTAAAAGTTAATCCGTTACTCAAAATGTTAACTTCGTTAATTAACGATTAACGGATTAACGAGTTAATGCCCAGCTATACTATTGAATATATTTGTTTCTTTGAGTACACCAAAATAAACGTGTTAAATCAATCTGCCGCTTGTGTCTAACCTTTCCTCTGGGTAATAACTCCTTTAAAAAAAAAAGACACGGTTATTCGTGTAAAAATGGAAGCTACTTTTATTAGTTATGCTTCATTGCAAACCGCAAAAATTTTAATACAGCTATCCTAATATAGAATTATTATCTTTTACTAATCTGTAGAATAACCGTGCACCGTTTTACTACACTTGTTTATGCTTCATTTATGACACGAATAAACGTGCAGTGATACATTTCTGTTAACAAGTCACAAATTTTTCACTAGAATAATAAAATTATATGTTTTTTCTTGAATACTGAGAAAATCGATAGATTTATTTTCTTAAAAAATATATGAGCTGAAATATGTTTAACCTTTAATATAATTTATACATTAAATATATCTATTCATTACGTCATTAAAGTAATGTGATTTCAAACGTTTTTATGGTTTCCTGAAAAGTTGTAGTTTTTCGTTTGCACGTTTATTCGTTGGAGCCATCGATATGTTTGTATGTATGTAACGAATAAAGTACAAAATTGATAATCTATTGGTACTTACTAATATTACAAAGTAGTAAGATTTAATAAATTAATACGTACGCAATGCTGTCTCTATTGTATTAGTACTACATGGCATTCGCTCGTACTAGCACCGCACACTCGTGCTGCGCTAGCACGAGCTAATGCCAAATGCGTTCAATAGATGGCGCGCGGTTCGCCGCGAAACGGGTAATGTCAATTGCTTCGTATTGGGCCTTAAGCAAACTAAAAACCGTATCTTACAGATGTAGGCGATGTGATCTTTGACGTGTTTTTGCAACAGCGGTTTGTTTATTGAAATGATTACTAGAATGCGTGTTATTTCCTGCGAGATCATGTTATTTGAGCTGCGAGTTATTTCCGACACTAAACTAGAATAAAAATAAATAATTTTGCCGCAGCCGCACGTTTTTCATCTGGTTTCAAACTAGGAATATTTCTTGTAAATTATTTAATTTCTGAAAGTTTTTTTGCAATCCCATTGCATGTGATAATTACTTAAGTGGTACTTCCGATGGATCCATAATCATAAATCAACTATTACGTTGGTGATTTGCAATAAACGATTTACTTACTTAGTACCTATCAAGTAATCCTCAACTAAGGACAAGGGTCTCTCCGAAGTTCGTAAGCTAAAGAGCTAAGCTTCTATCCTAAGCGAAGTTCGTTCTGTAACTAACAAGTATTATGTAGAGATTGGGCACTCAACGAATACCCAATTAGTTATGTAACATAACATGAGCCTCTAATATGCGGGTCTACACAAAATAGTTAAACCTATTTGAAAAGACAGACTACATTCTGTAACTAAGTAAGTTTACATTTGAGAGTAGAATATCATTGTAGAAATCAATAAGTAGGTAGGTAACAAATGTATTCCGTATTATTTACTCTTGTAAATCGATCTTTTTGTTTTCTCCTAATTAACAGTATTTAAAAATGAACCTTGCTATAAAAACACGTAAAGAAAAAAGAACCATAATACGCGAGTGAAAATGATCACTTCTATACTTATCGTAGGAAGTGGTGTTCTAATAGAATGTGTATTCGTAAAAGTAAAAGCCTCCTGAGAGAAAATACGAGTTTAACCGGTGTTAACTCCTTTTTATTTTCACAAGTTCGTTCGCAAGCTTAAATCAACTACTTAACACATTAGTGTTGATATAAATAATAATAAGTAACAAGTACCTATTTAGAGTTTAACAAAAAATCCTGATTATTATTTGAACCAATATCAATGTGAAATTGTTCGAGAAATCTCTTATTTCAGTCGACACTTTACTGGGTCATAAAATTTATGATGTCCCGGAACATTTCTTCCCAATTCAATTCCTTTGGGACAAGGCACTTCTCGATTATGTTCAGCCAATTTACTCTAATACGTTTAAAGCAATCATATTTTATTTGATTTCTATTATCGTTTTTGAAGTCGCTAAGTTTTAGTTAGATTAAAAATTGCTACAAGATCGTTGTCGGAACCAAGAAATGGCGGAAACATAACATAGTGTAATTTAAAGAGTAAAATAGGTATCATACATTAGACCAAATCTCAAGTATTGTACAATATACCAAGACAGCGAAAAAGTCACAAATAAAACCGCACTCTTCTCAAAATACGTTGTAACAATAGAATTGAAAGTCGTAAATACATTAATCATTGCACACGAAGCTTTCCACCATAATCAGATGTGTAAAGAATGGCCTATTAAAAATATCTCCTGAATAATCTTCAAACTTGAAGAAACAACCAACAGAAAATTTGATAACTCCGAACAGAAAATTTGATTACTACGTTTCATTGCGCCTCCCTCAAATGATTACTCTGATTAATTGATTTTCGGTCTCATTCCAACGGCAATATGATGGATAATTGTTAAAATTAAAGCCACCGTCACATTTGTTTCCAGATTAAATACGAAATTCTTCGGAACCATTAATCTCCGTGTAAAGGTGGATGCGTAACCCTCTTATTTGACGTTACGATAACTAATTACTGTCAGATGTCACTGGATTCAATTTAGCTGGAATCCGGTAGCACAAGTAGTAGAATGGGAGGGGACGACAAATTTTGTAGCGACACCGAAAATGGATGCGCTCATTTTATGATAAGAGACAATTAATTGTTGACATCCCGAACATGTTTCTCTCCAGGAGCTTGATGAAGCATCAACTCATTGGATCCAGTAGATCACGCACCTGCTTGATAGGTAAATTTAACAATTTGTAGAGGAAAGTAACCAAATATGGAATAGATTCTTAATATGGAATACCTTCATTTCTCTCAAGTGCAAACTCACACACGCAATAAACAGTGATCTACTGTCTCATTCTACTCCCGTTCACGCGTACAAGTAGTGGCAAGTCAGTCGAGCGAGTCCTGTCGCCGCTGAGAGAGTGTTTAGTTTTGTCGCTCCCGCATAACTTTATAAGGTATGTACAAAAGAAATATTTTTCGTACAGAAAGTCCACATAGTATTGTTCTTTTAGCTTTTAGAGACCGTTTAGATGTTCTTTTGGTTGTTTTAGCGGTATTAAATGGTATTACTTTCTTATATATAAAAACGTGAATGTCAGTTTGAAACCGTTGGAAAATCCAAATATGGACAGATCACAGTATCCAATTATGGAATAGTCCATATCCATTAGCGATATTGTTAATTATATATTTTTTGTTTTATCAGAATGGCAGGCGTGATATTAATCGGCCACTAAGCTCTTATGATGTTGTCGAGCTATTTCGCAGAGCTTTTTTAAAAGTGCAAACTGGTGAGATTTCAACAAATGGATTTAGAGTAACTGGCTTATGTGAAGACTAAGCCTGAGTCAGATTCAGACGATGAGGAGGTGATGCTTGATACTGACAGTGAACCCGATGCTCTGATAGGTTATACAGCTCCAGACTCTGAAGATTCGGAGTGTATTTAGAGTAACTGGCTTATGTGAAGACTAAGCCTGAGTCAGATTCAGACCATGAGGAGGTGATGCTTGATACTGACAGTGAACCCGATGCTCTGATAGGTTATACAGCTCCAGACTCTGAAGATTCGGAGTGTATTTAGAGTAACTGGCTTATGTGAAGACTAAGCCTGAGTCAGATTCAGACCATGAGGAGGTGATGCTTGATACTGACAGTGAACCCGATGCTCTGATAGGTTATACAGCTCCAGACTCTGAAGATTCGGAGTGTATTTAGAGTAACTGGCTTATGTGAAGACTAAGCCTGAGTCAGATTCAGACGATGAGGAGGTGATGCTTGATACTGACAGTGAACCCGATGCTCTGATAGGTTGGTTATACAGCTCCAGACTCTGAAGATTCGGAGTGTATTTAGAGTAACTGGCTTATGTGAAGACTAAGCCTGAGTCAGATTCAGACGATGAGGAGGTGATGCTTGATACTGACAGTGAACCCGATGCTCTGATAGGTTGGTTATACAGCTCCAGACTCTGAAGATTCGGAGTGTATTTAGAGTAACTGGCTTATGTGAAGACTAAGCCTGAGTCAGATTCAGACGATGAGGAGGTGATGCTTGATACTGACAGTGAACCCGATGCTCTGATAGGTTGGTTATACAGCTCCAGACTCTGAAGATTCGGAGTGTATTTAGAGTAACTGGCTTATGTGAAGACTAAGCCTGAGTCAGATTCAGACGATGAGGAGGTGATGCTTGATACTGACAGTGAACCCGATGCTCTGATAGGTTGGTTATACAGCTCCAGACTCTGAAGATTCGGAGTGTATTTAGAGTAACTGGCTTATGTGAAGACTAAGCCTGAGTCAGATTCAGACGATGAGGAGGTGATGCTTGATACTGACAGTGAACCCGATGCACTGATAGGTTGGTTACACAGCTCCAGACTCTGAAGATTCGGAGTGTATTTAGAGTAACTGGCTTATGTGAAGACTAAGCCTGAGTCAGATTCAGACGATGAGGAGGTGATGCTTGATACTGACAGTGAACCCGATGCTCTGATAGGTTATACAGCTCCAGACTCTGAAGATTCGGAGTGTATTTAGAGTAACTGGCTTATGTGAAGACTAAGCCTGAGTCAGATTCAGACGATGAGGAGGTGATGCTTGATACTGACAGTGAACCCGATGCTCTGATAGGTTATACAGCTCCAGACTCTGAAGATTCGGAGTGTATTTTCTGTCGCATGCTGTTTTCTAGTGATACCCATGGGGAAACATGGGCCCAGTGCCTCATGTGTGGACTTTGGGCACATTATGATTGCGCTGGACCAGAATTTGTTACCTGGATTTATGATTTTTGCAAATAATTAGTGTTAATTTCAACATTATACCAAAGTTTTCAATGAGTACCATAAAAGTTAAGGTTAATTTTTGATAGTATTCACAGCATTCCATGTTTGGGGTACCTATTCCATATATAGGTACCTTCCTCGTTATTTAATTTTTAATACTTTATCATACCTTAAACTAATCCATATAAGCTAAAATTATTATAAACTTAAGTGCAAATATATAATTATTAATAATTGCCACAAAAAGTTTTTTATTTAAAACACTTGTGCAAATTATGCCCAAAAATCAAAATGGTATTCCATATTTAGTTACTTACTTTCCTCTATTATTAACATGACCCCACAATGTCTAACTGCAGGGTAAATGTCTCTTTAGCTTCTTTCCATCCTTAGCGGTCTTGTAAAACGGCATAGCAATCTTTTAGAAATACCTTCACTATTTATTTTGGTCTACCGCGAGGTCTTTTCAAGGGCATCTACAACGTGGCTACTTAAGCCCAAAGGTTATCTGGCATGCGACAGTCTTTTTAAATGAGCACCCTTTTGCGGTGGCGAAGTAAAAAGTACGAAAGGAAAAAGAATGAAGATACATATTTCACAATTATACCATATTGTTTCAAGCTTCTTGTTTCAAACCATTTCTGAATAGAAAAAACCGAATTAATTGAAGAAACAAGCTGATCCCTGTTTATGAAACGGGGAATTATATGCGGCCGCAAATGGTACGGCGTTTTCTTCGGAGAATGTTTAATTTTTCCTCAAAATTTATCATATTTTGCGAAATATCGCAAGATTATGCGGACTGGTTCATTAAAATTCACCGTAAGTATACGGGTGTTGTACCAAATTTATTTGTGAAACAATCAACTTGAGCACCCAAATATTACGGTGGTAAATTAATGTTTCTCTCCGTTGATGCTTTTCGATACGAATACTATTACAGCGGCCATGAGTCTGCATCGAGTAATAATCCTCCTATGATTTCACGGAGGGAATGTCAAGCAGAAATTAGTTGGAGTGCTCTGTTTTTTTATTAATGTCGGTTAAATCAAATCGGTAGGATGCCACATTTAGTGCCACGCCACGCCCCATTTCAAGAAAAAAAGGAAGGAGGTCATTTTAACTAGGGGATAATAGGTGCTAATGTTTTGGGTATAGTAATTGGTAGGTAGGTACTGCCGCTTCTTTTCATGCGCTGCCTGCGCTGTAATATGGCCACATTCTAAACTGTAGTATTACCAGCGCTTTTGTATCTATTTTCGAGTTGATGGATGTTTTAAAAAATAATTTGAAAGAAAAAGAAAGAAAGGAATACATTTATTGACATCACAAAATTTACATACAAACACAACGCAAGACAATATAACAAATTATTTTATAAACCTTGTGAGGCCAATTTGGGTTCCACCTCAGCAAATGCCGCTACGACAATTTTAACGCCGCAGCAGCGCTGGTATTCTGGTGGAACCCCCTGCTTGGAAAATTAGCAAGTGCCCTGGCTCTTGCTCGTTCCCCAATTTCTCCTTCAAAAAGGCACTGACGGGGACTATCACTTTTATGGTTCTCCTTTTTATGTGTCAGTCAAAACTAACTAAGCGGTAATCATTAGAAAGTGAAAAGCGAACTGATGGTAGTACCAAATATTAAATCAATTTTTAATTGTAAGATTAAGTTAAACTACCGCCGTGTTCGGAATGTTGATTCTATGATTCTATCAAAAAGAACCGGCAAGATACTCGATATTTTCACTAGGAAACCAACCAGAAATGTACTAATTTATTGGGGCTCTCCACCTAGGTAGCCAGAGCTAACAATTCTCTCGATACGACATTGTATTTTTGCGTTAAAATCGATCAAATCGTAACAATGACCCACACATACCGGTTCTTATGTAAACAGAGTCTACGGAGGCGGAACGGCAAACTGGATTAAGTTTAGGTAAGGCCACGGTCAGTAGATTATCTAACGGTAGACTTACCGTAATATGATCTAATACTAATGAAGTTAGCATCGGAGTTACGTCGAAGATTGTTTATCAAACTAATTGTGGGTTGAAAGAGATTAGTAAAACGGAATGGATTACATTTGATTGTCGTACTGACTGTGTTACTGGAAAGAGACGGAATGGATCATGGCTGTCGAACTGACAGACGATGAAGAAGGGTCCTGATGAATGATGAAGAAGATGATGAACCGGTGGCGCAGCGGCTAAGATGCAGGAAGCGGAGAGGTTAAAGGTCTCAGGTTCAATTTGTTAAGTTTGAAATTAATCTTAACAACATTTTTAAAATTGGCTGGAGTCTGAGAGTGCTAGGTTGAAACCCTTAGTACCTAAGCAGATGCTACTGTCGTCTGGTACTTAGAGTATTATATTATTTTTAACCCCGTTCATATTGAAAAAAAACATAAAGTGTTTAATCAAATTTGAAACCCCAATGAAAACTAGTTAAAAAAACTAATTTGAGTAAAATAATGTTTTAGGCCTTATTTACCGCTTCCATTTTTTACAACTGTCTTTTTTTTTTTACTGCAGTCCATAGTTATTTTTTTTTTACGATCAACTGCATGTCATAACAATATCTTGGCACCACCCTTATGCAGTGCGCATAACAATTAATATCGAATTACAAGTAACTACCTGCTGCTGTACAAAAGTCGAAGAAGAAAATCATTTAAGTCCAAATCGGCTCTGATGTCGCTTTTCGCTAAGGTAAACGATGATACGAAAAATGTATTTGTAACATCGATTTTGACAATTGAATTCATATTATTGTCTTCGCTGTTTATATAACGCTTTTTGAATTCAGTCCATGGACTTAGTATATAATAAACAGACACAATGAATACAATTTCTATTACACTTAAATGTTTTTGTTTTGTTATTTTTCTGTCGATTGAAAAATCAGCCCTTGATAGTCCGTACGCAATGACCGTGCTATACTAATTGGAAACGTTAATCCAATACAATGGACAGTCTTTGAAAGGCGAAACAATGCGAAACCTAACAAGGCTCGGCATAATGTGGTATAACTACGCCTGTCGGGTTGTCTGTTCAATGTTCACGTCTTAATGCGATCACAATAGCTGCCTTGTGAATTGTAGCGAACTCCTACTGTAATGTTCGATGGAGAGAGCAGTGAGGATACCCTTTTTTTGAAAGACATTTTTTGACTAACCTTCCCCACATCTGAGGATGACGGCGTGTGTGACTCCTCTGTTACCCACTAAAACCCCCTGGTTGGACTTCATCGCCTTTTAATGATGGTGTTGTGGGAAACTTGGCTCTGCCAGAACGACCACAACACCAACGGTGGAATGTCCGCTAAGACGCATCAGTCTTCCCCCCGTATTGGTGGGGGGGGGGGACAACCTGGTCTTAACTATTAACTTTTGGGTAGCTTTTTTTTTTTTTTTTTTTAATTTATTAGTTTTTTATTTGTGGTAGTTGTACAACAAAAATCATGGAGCGCTTGATAGTAGTCCTTATACTTAACTTAGGACATAAGAGCGGTCAAAGTTCAATCTGTTACGTTGAACAAATCGATGTATTGTATATGATTTGAGTATCTGTTTATCTGTGTGTCTGACTGTAGCGTCATATCTCCCGAACGGATAATCGATTTTGGTTTTTATGTTGTAGGCTGGTAAAAAAAATTTTCGGCAGTGTTTTAACTATGTTTGTTGGAAATGGTTCCAAGATGGCCGCCGTGTCTAAACATTGGATTCCGTATTTTGACACAGTCCCATCAAATTGGTATGAAATAGAGAATACAGAAATAATTTCACAGGCACCTTTTTATTAATTCAGGCGACAGAAATACTGACTGAGCCACAAGTCGCCCAAGCCTGTGGCTCACTTATTAAATTTGTCGCCGACCATTTACTTAAGTCAGTATTTTTTTGATGCTCGATTTAAGTAATAGAATCCAATTAAAAAGGCTTGAAATTGAGGATTGAAATGAACGGCATGAGTAGTAAAATAAAAAAAGTTCAAAATTAAACTCACATTATTAATTTTGTCATAATTTCTATTTCAGTAAATTATGACTTAAATTAACTTGTTTAAAACTTAATTTTCTTTATTATCAACGCTACCATGCTCACACTATCAAAATCCCACACAAAACACTAAGTAAAACCTGAACAATTATGGTAAAAAAAAACCTTCTTATCTTTAGCTTCACTGTGTTTCTTGTTTCGCTGACTCAAATGGGTCTCTAGTTATAGAACAATAGTTCTAGACTGACGTTTCAATTAATTAAAGTCCCTCTAAGAGCATTAGAGAACTTTGTACTTTAAAATTTACCTCATTAGAGCCACTTTTGCAAGCATGCCCCTCGTTTGTTGCAAGTACCTCTCAAAGAGACTTGAAAAATGATATGTAAGTGGCCTTTACAACAGAGCTCTTTAGCTAACTCAAACAGACAGGGTAATTTAAATTAAAAAAGTTTATTATTTAATTTCTCTGAAAGGAGTCGTGAAGTTCATTATGGTGTTTGCTTTGTAAGATTGGTTGTAGATTGTTTCATCGTGATAAAATGGTTGTTTCTGCTCAGCAAGTGATTTCCCGACGTTTAAGAATATAAAACAAATTTTGTAACAATAATTGCGAAAATTTACAAAATGACAATTTTTTGTAATGACATTGACAGGTATGTCGAAATTCACGTGTGAGCTTATACGTACATTATTACCATCAGTCTATTTTTCATACGCTAAAGTCGATAACAATAATCATCCCTACTAATATTATAAATGCGACAGGAACTCTGTCTCTCTGTCTGTCTGTTACGCTTTCACGCTTAAACCTCTCAACCGATTTTGATGAAATTTGGCATAGGTATACCTCATATAGGTTGAACCTCAAGAACGGACATAGGCTACTTTTTGTTAGAAAGTAAGGGGGGGGGGGGGTAATGCCACCTTTGAAAGTTTATATGGGAAAATGTTTATTTTTTAAATTAGAGATATGAAAGTTGGCACAAATATAGCTCTATTAAAATATAGACTACTTTTTGTTCCGAATATTAGGGGAGATAGGGGTAAAACCGTCTATGAAAGGATGTAGTCCACGCGAACGAAGTCGCGGGCACAGCTAGTAGTATAATAAATTTAAATACGATCTTCACCTGCTACCAAATAATTATAAGCAAGAAAAACATTATCTTAAAATGTTAAACTGGCAAATATTTTTTAACGAATTACCGTTAATTTTTTAGATAGTATTGTTATTGAATATTATTAAGGTTCAAATTAAAAAATATTTTTAAAAATGTGTATAATATTTAATTTACTTAATGGTATCTACCTACTTTTGTAATTTAATTTAATAATGGTAAAAACAAAAAAAAATTAAAATGTGAGGGTATATAACACAGAATAAAGTTGTTTCTTTTAGACCTACTTAAGTAATAATTAATTTAAATCAATCTGGGTTCGCTCATAGAACAGGTGAAAGCGTTGCTTAATAAAGGATCTTGTAAAGAAAGAAATTAAAATAAATCAGAATCTGCATCCCACTTGCCATGTTAATGCTGCACAAATATTTTTTCCTTCCCTTGCAATAACGGCTATCTCTTTCTGCAATGTTTAATTTTAATTAACTCTCAGGAACGTTTCTAGTACATTTGCACGTTTAACTGCTTTTGTTGACTGTTGTTAAACAATGAGTTTACTGGGAATGGTCCAAAACTCCAAAACTGTGAACAGTCGACCTCAATAATGCACGTACTATACGTACATGCGAGCTTGCTCTGAAAATGCAATTTTTAAAACCTTGTCGAGTGAACAGCACATGCAGTTCGATATTAGTTCTTATTCCGGCGAAATAAAGGTGGTACAAAGTCCAAAGTGTGTAGTCTGCCGGGCTTTCGGCCGTACCTCATACAGTTTTGTAACGATGAGATTTTTGTCAGGATACGTCGCAGTTTTGCAGCACATGCATCATTTTATCACTCTCTCTTTTGCTGCTCTTAGATGAAGATTGTGAATTATAATTTATTTCTGTAAGTTTTTAATTTCTTCTCTAACTCAAATACAAGTTGTATATTATATATTCATTTAAAACAGTCGGAGGTTGTGTTAAATCTCATAGTGGATATTTTTCAGAAACGTGGCAAAAGACTTTAATGGGAGCGGAACTTGGAATTTGCACTATCCTCCCTAAAAGTGGATTATGACGCCTCATAAGGCCATCAGATTTATTATTGCTAAAATGCTATTTTGTCCCTTAAATTGATATCAAGTTGTTCAAGATCACCTTTATTAATAACCACACACAAGTCTTTCTTTAGGCGGTACGGTGTGCTAGTGCAATTCCACTCTTTGTCAATTTGGGACATGAACTTTTTCATTGTTGCCGTCCAATTTACGTCTACTACTCATAGTAGCAGCGAAAACCCTTAGTTCAAGACCAGATAATTGGTGTCTGTTGCATTTATTTATTAAAGGAAGACTCTGAAACCTCACCTCAGTGTAATTTTTTATCTGAGTAAAGCATCCAATTTTTACTCGCAAAATCAAAACAAGCTCAACAATACCCGTAAACATTCCAGTCCACATTCGTGGATGCAGCAGCGCGGCCGTGGACGGGTAGACTCAATAATGCAGCGCTGTTTGCACAGCCGGCTGCAGTCCTATGAAAAATAACGCTGTTAATACATCTACTTGCATCTAGGCGGTGTGGCGCCACTGCCATGCGTCGTGTGTGGACCTCAGGTGTGTGTTTACATACCACATTTCATTCGAGAGCCTGATCTTACCTGTATTCCATTTCTATGTGACTATTTTATTTATTTTATGGTTTTAGTTTTATTAGGCTATTTTTTCAGTGATTATATTTTAAAATAACCCGCGTTGCATTGCATGAGCAGACGTTTTCTGCTTGCTGACGTTTCAGGCTCTAATAGATATCTAAATACATAATTTATTTTTTCTTAGTGACGATCACAGCTGCTTCATGATGGGTGATCTGCATTTCACGGTTACATGTCGGTCAAGGTTAAGTTAAAAATAACTTATTACGTAGCAGTTGGACCTTACGCCCACTTATTGCCATCTAGCGGATTCATAGGCGATTAAGGCCCCCGTAATATTGGACTGTCGTTTTGTTCAATTTAGGAAATGAAGCAAAAGTTCGAACAGACAACTCCTACGAATGGGCTTACAAGCTGGCCGCCTTATAACTTTGCTTCTACAATAAAATAAGAAAATTTTTGTTTCATAAAATAATTATTCTCGTCTATAGATAAGCTCTAGATGTAAGATATAGGAAGTCCGGAACATCAGGCGGCTGAGAATTATTATCTCGATGAGGCAAGTTGTGTCGAAAATTGTAATTGGTTTTCGCCGGTAAGTTAAGGTCATAAGGTTCAATTTGAAGTGTTAACTATCTTCCCATTAGCCGATTAAGGGTTATTTTAGGTTTACTACATATCTCTTCCAAAACGAGTAAGTAATTTAAAAAAGTTTTTTTTTGGTAATTATTTGAAAATCTTAACAAGTATTCTTGCGATTAATCGTAACCACGCAAGTCTGTCGCGACTACGTTTATTCGAACAGCTCGCGGTTATTTGCGTCATTTTTTATTAACAACCATTGGGACCACTAGTGATTCTGTGGCAGAACACATGTAATGAATTATGTATAGGACTTTTTGCCATGATGATTGATTCGGCTGGAATAGATAACGGTTTTTGCCCCCGATACAGTACAGAGAGACACAGTAAAGTTACTCATTAGTACTCGCTTGGAATTCCTACTTTAAGAAAGATAGATATGGTACCAACTCAGTGTTTAATTAGGCATTTGTTTTATTTTTGGTCGTATATTGCATTTAATCTGATTCACCAATTAAACTTATCTTCTTTAAACAATCTTTCAAGTTCCTTAGTCACCGCAAATAGGTGTGGAATTCGTTTTCGAATTGAATCTCAAACACTTATACCAAAATTCATAAATGACCGATTTTTTTCCCATACATCTTATCCATTCCATATAGCTTTCCACATCCCTTATATGTAAGCCTTCGTGGGAATTGGATTTTAGTTTTTTTAATTTACGCTTTGACTGTCCGATATACCTGTTGCCGAATCATATATCGGTATATGATATAACACCTTATTTATAAGTTAAACTTACATTTTACTAAGATATCTTAAAATAGCTCATCACTACCGTTGTATTTGTTAAAAGTTTTTATATACAGACATACTTACATCATTTCATTATATTGATTTGATGGCATGTAGATACTTCACGGCTATTTAATTTAGTGTGACCGATATTGCGTATTAAGCAATGAGATCTGTTATTAGAAACAGCGTAATAATGAATATTGATAACGAGTCTACAATTACGCCAATCTTTTAGCACCTGGTATTCGATATATCAGTTGTAATCTGACAGTTTTGACGTGATTTGGAGGCGAAATTATCCAACACCAATTGTACTACAAGAGTCTCTCTGAAACTCGTTAATAAAAGCAACCGCTTCAATTTAGTGTGTTACGTAAAATAATCGGACGAAATCTAATATGAAGGCACGTTTGGAATAAAAGTTGGTTTTTAAATATGAAAAGTGTATAGGTATGTACATATTAAACTTTGGAAACTTTGCTGATTTAAGTGTTAAATTAAGTGTATTATTCAATCTGTAATTATAAAAATTGTTTGTTTCCCAAATAAAAAATAAAAAAAATAATTAATAAATATAAAATATAATAACGCAACCCAAACTATACATGCAAAATTTAAACAGAAAAACGCGTGACACGGAGCGGGAGTAAGAAGAAAACCAATACAACATCGATGATTTTCGAACATTCCTTTTTTTTTAGAAATAATAAATTGTTAAATAAATAAATAAATATACTTAAATAAATAAATATTCGACAACATCACATACATTGCTCTGATTCTGTGGTAAGTAGCTTAAGCACTTGTGTTACAGAAATCAGAAACAACGAAGGTACCATAACACCCAGACCCGAGACAATATAGAAAAGTTCGTTTTCCTATATTGAACCGACCGGGGATCGAACCCGGGACCTCAGAGATGGCGCGACGCCTAAGTCCGGCACGCTAACCTCTCGGCTACGGATAATGAGTATTACGTGTAACCTGCCTGCCGTTAACAGTATGGATTTCGATGCTTTACTGTTGAGAGTTAGAAAGGGAGTAATTTTCTGATTTTTTTTTGCACTTGACCTCATCCCCTGATGTTTAGTGGTAATGAGGTCCTGGCTTAAAGGTGACGAGTACAGCATAAAAATAGCTGTTACTGGACTTGTCGACCTTACCTTAAAGGATTGACCCTTACTACTAATATAGCACCCCCCAGGACCTCTGGAAACCTTACTCACACGCAGAAGCACAACAACACTGAAGTGATTATTAGAAACAGAATAATTTTATCTCCCCTTGCGGTGCGGGAATCGAAATCACGACCTTTACGTATCGCGCGTGCTGCTCTTCCAACTGAAGGATTTCGCACCGCTAGGGGAGATAACATTTTTCTGTATCTAATATTTAAAGTTCGCTAGTACGGCGTAAAGTACTATAAAAATAAAAAATCGACGGAAGTGATTGTTATTTGGCTGCGGTCTTCTGTAAGGTTAAGGCTGCAGTGCTCCAGTTTAAGCGATAAATCGTGCCCTACCCCTCTTAACATCCATGAACTTAGCAAACCATAACCATTGTGCCGCTTTAACCACATCCAAATGTAGTCTCCAGAAAGTTGGTTCGTCTTAGATTACGGCAATAAGCTTAATGAATTCAAAGTTATTCAATAAGATACGAAGCGTTCAACATGAAACCGATAATTGTGTTATTATCGTCGAGCGTTCTCCGAGAACGAAAGTAAAACCGATCAATATTTAGAAAGGTGTGACAGTTAGTGTGCACACAGTAGGATGAATAAAGGTATGATAGGCATACTGTTTGTACATATGTTTTGGACTCGCCTGTAGTATAAATGCATACAGACAAACTGACTTTTGCCAGGTTCCAATATTTTTCTACGAGTCGTTAGTTGTAATTTCTAATTTACTTTCCATATCAGCTGTCATCGTTTTTAGCTTACGCCTCGTGTAACTAGAACGATTCGTTTTTAAATATTGGAACCTGGCATTAGGCACTAGCAAACAGTAAGCAAAGATTTATAGTTCGGAGAATTCCTTTTTTTCATTTAGCCTATATTTCCCTACCACTAGGCTGAAGCCTCCTGTGAACTCCTCGAATGGTCTCTGGTTAAAACCTTTTTCTACCTAACCATACTGTACCGGACGTACGACAGAAGATATAATTGTTTTGAAAAACAATCTGGATAATGAATGTCATAACATGTGGATTTATTCTATAAATACGCGAAAATCTGTTTTCGTAGAGCTAAAAAATGTTGCCAAATGGATTATTTACTCGTCCAAAACTTGGCATCCTTTGCGATCTCATTGTAATATAATGGCAGCGATGATAAACTAACTGCCGAACTTGGCCCGGTTTATATTTTTGGTTGGAAAACAAATAATTTAGGAATATTTAAATTAGAAGAAAATAAAGAAAATAGACAGTAGCAATTTTAATGTTGGGTTTACTATTATACACACTACTTACTTGCAGCCCTTGCGATAAATTTGTGGTTATATGGCTGAAGCACTTATGTTACAGAAACAATGATGATACCCCAATACTTAGCAATAAATATAAGAATGACAACAATAATGACGACCTCGGTGGCGCAGTGGCTAAGGTAGGCGGCCAAAGTGCGAATGGTCCCGGGTTCGATTCCCGGTCGGGTCAATTTGGAAAACGAAATTTTCTGAATTGACTTGGGTCTGGGTGTGCTTGGATGACGCCCCTAGTTAGTATCCGTCGTTTGGTGCTCATAGTACAAGGGAAAACCTTAGTTTGAGACCAGGTGATTGATGTGATTGTCTGGCGCATTTAATTTTAATTTTTTATGCTAGACCCGGGACAATATGAAAGTTCTTTTAAAATAATTTAACGTGTCAAAACGCGACACCATTTTTATTTAGTAGTTAATACGACTAATAATAGGTGTCGCGTTTTGACCCGTTAAATTGTTTAAAATGGAACGCGAAAGTCTTAAAATTTATAATATAAAAGTTCGTTGTAACGTTTGCTGTTTAAAGTTCCTATAGTTAGTGTAGTAGTAGCTGAAAAGTCTTTAATGTTGCTGTACCTGAAAGAACAACACTTTTCTCATTAGGTACTCACGTCTCAAATCTGCACGAAAATGTTCAACAGTGAAAAGAGAAGCGCAACCGAGTTTCCATAATCGGAGTCCGTCATATGTCACCAAGTTTCGAGCAATCAAGGACATTCGCATGTAAAGGCATTGCCCTGACATTTGATATCTCTCTGTGCTTCGAATCGATCGACATTGAAAACCCACGACATTTCCTTATCTCGCCTGTCGATATTTGATATTGGAAGTTATAAAGTAATTTGAAATTCACTTAACGCTTAATGTTTTCTTGGCAGTGCTATTAACAGTCTTTGAGTATTTTGTTCAGCAGTTTCTCATGAATAGGTATAATACTAGAATAGTCGCTCTAACGATTAAAACGAGGTAGGCTGATGGAATGGATTACATTTATTTTTATTGCTGTTTACCTCTGAATAATTTTAAGAGAGCTAGGGCATAGCGATTTATCGCTCGAACTGGAGCAGCCCGACTGGTGAAATACCTCCACCTTACAGAAGACCGCAGCCAAATAACAATCACTACTGTGTTGTTGTGTTCCTGCGCGTGAGTAAGGTTTCCAGAGCTACTAGGGGGTGCTACATTAGTAGCAGGTGTCAAGGTGTAAGGCCGACAAGTCCAGTAACAGATTTATTATGCTTTACTTTTCGCCCTTAAGCTAGGACCTCATTACCACATAACATCAGGTGCGATGAAGTCAATCTTGAAGTGCAATATAAAAAAAAATCATTCTCCCGTTAGAAGATTTGCTATAGGCTCTTGTCAAAGTTTCTAATTGTGTTTAGCATAAGCAGCTCGCAGAACTGATGTGTCAGAAAAGTGAATGATGACCACGTACCGGAAAACTCAGTGTCAGACGGTACACCACTAGAGACAGACGACCTCTTCTTATGATGCAAGGGAGGTGATGGGTGTAAGCGGCGCAAAGCCGAGAATTGTATAAGTCTTAGGAGAAGGCCTACAGCAGTGTATAGATAATGGAGTTAGTTGTACCTTCTTTATAATACCAACGGAAGTTTCGTTCAAAGACGAAAGTGAGGTGTATGTGTGTGCTTCGTTGCTGGTTATGTGACTCTTCGTGTGTGAAAAAGACTGATGTCGCAAACCTGGATATTTCACCGTATTTGGGCTCTAGTTTAATAAATAACAAAAATTACTGGACGATACATAACAATACAACGTAAAAATATACAAAGTGATCCTAAAAAAAGACAAATGTACTCAATCCTCAATTAATAAATTCATGTAAGTATACGTGGAGGCGTGACGAAGCCGGTCGTAGAAGCCATTCCGCCGGCGATTTTTTGGTAGTCCAAGGTTGACCCCGGATACATAACCATTTGAGGCGATGAGGTCCACCGAAGTTTTAGTTAGTAATTGCTCTCCTTTTCAGGTTGGAACCAGGGTAGGGTCTGTCCCTGGGAGGCCCACACATACCGTCGACTTTCCTCAGCGGCAGTACGGTCTGACAACGAATTCCCTGCTGTTTAAAAAGTTATATGTAACACTCATGCATTATCAAAATCCTACCGGTTCGGAACTGAATCATAATCTGGCAAGAAACTTTAGTCAACCTAGTATTTCTCTGTTTTATGTATAAAACATGATGATTTTATCTTGTAACATGAGTATCATCTGAGTTGAATAGGACACGAAAACGCGCAACTAGGTAGGTCTAAGGTCGAAGAGTTACGTTTATAAACGAAATCAGAACAAACAATGACACAGATAAACTAAAGCACAAACTAGTTTCCGAACTGACACAATTATTATGCACGGTAACGTAACTAACAGGTATGCAATGTTCTTCAAGTTCAAGGTATGTAGTAGTCAGTAGTAGCAAATATCAAGCGATAACAATTAACGAAAACGATATCATCCTAATTTTAAATCTAATTTAGTAATTAAAATGCTCTGATCTATTAAAGGATTTGGTGACCTCCGTAGCTCAGACGCGAGAGGGCCGGACTTTGGTGTTGCGGCATCTCTGAGGTCCCGGGTTCGATCCCCGGTCGGGTCAATATGGGAAACGAACTTTTCTGTATTGTCTCGGGTCTGAGTGTTGTGGTACCGTCGTTTTTTTCTCATTTGTGTAACACAAGTGGTTAAGCTACTTAACACAGAATCAGAGCGTCGTATGTGATGTTGTACAATATTAAAAAAATATATTTAGTTTGGATACAACTCAGTACCTACCTTGTCACATTAACTGTCTAACTGCCGTACTCTTTTATTTTTATTTGTATTGCACAAAAAAGTTACAAAAGGTGGACTCAATGCTAGGACCATTATCTACCTGTCAACCGTTGGGTCATGCAGTTAGTTCGTTCATGGGTACGGTAACAGTAAAAATGTGATTTAATTACAACAAAATAAATAAAAAGCTTTAAATATAAGTACTACTTACGAGATTTAATCTGACAATACGAACTAATTATGCTGACTACCGTCTCCAAGTCATAGCTAAATATCGACATACCGAATTTCGGACTCAAGAAGTCAAACATAAACGTTCAACAGTAAATGAACAAGCAACTAATCGCCCAATTACCGCGGCAAACAAGAATTACGTTGTTTGCGGTGAGATCTCTGAAGGGCCTTTACACGGCACGACCGGGATTTTAAGCCTTATTACTTTAAGTCTTAGCTAGTATATATTTTTTTATGTAACAAAAACGCTTTACTGGAACACGAATGCATGATCAAATTAAATAAATGAATAAATATTGGATTAAATCACATACATTACTTTGAGTCTGTGCTAAATGTTACAGATATCACAAATTGGTGTCAATAAAACTTGATGAAATATTATTTACGAGCATGGAGGTAAAATTTCTCTATAGTCTTACTTTCCTTAGTACGGCAACAACACGTCAAGGTTAACAGTTCGAAATTAGTTCTTATGCCCACGAGATAAGGGCGGTGCAAAGTCTAAAAAGGGTAGTCTGACTTGCTTCTGATCGAAAAACAACATTGTTTTGACATCAACACAATGGAATATCGTTAGACATTGTAAATTAAAAAAAACCTCAAAACTAGTTCCATAAGCATGGTGAATTAAGACCCGTTCTATCTTAAATTTACCTAGTTAAAATTATGCCATTTTCTAGTAATAAAATAAAATAAAAATAGCCTTTATTTTCTCTGACCTTAAAATACATTACTTATTTAGAGTATTAGCTTCAATACTTTGTAACATATAGTTAATTAAATTCTAAACTATCAATTTTTATTTTTAAACTATATCTATACTTATTTCTTCTATATGTGTATTGTATATGTATTTTTTTTCTCTTTATATCAGCTACCAGGTCAGGTTATCTTGCGACATAGGCGTATCCTGAAATGGAAATGGACAGGGCATATGATGAAAACAACAACAGGAAAGTGTTCCAAAAAAGTTACTGATTGATACAAGGGATGGAAAAAGACGTAGCGGAAGGCAGGTGAAAAGGTGGGAAGACGATCTTTCCAAGGGCTAGAGGCGAACAGCGCTGGATCGGGAAAAGTGGAGGGAACTTGAGGAGGCCTATGCCATTTTCTAGTAGTAGGACGTAAATAGATGAACTTGTTGTTTTTCGTTATTGCTTTACCATTCAGAAATTTACGAACTCAATTGTTTTTAATTAATGTAAAAACTAAATCGTCACAAAAAATCGTACCATTTAAATGCCACCCAACACGTGGGCGTATCTTATTCATCCGAGACGAAACTTCGCACGCACGCACTTCTCCCTTCGTCCACCAAAACGGACCTTATTCCGTTATCATAAGAGCCTTTACTTTCCGTTTTTAATATTTACACCATTTGGCGATTACAAGGACATCAGTACCGTAGTGGTACCGGTTCCTCCCACATGTTTTGCAAAAGGTACCATTTGCCTTTTATCCTTAAAAATCAGGATATTCGTTGTACCTTTGATCTAATGTACTAAATTTTACCGCACAATTTTAAGAACTTGCATTTTTATGTTTGAATCTAATTGCCATTATTATTGGTAAGTAAAAATTTTAATAAAATGTGATGAAATGCGTTTTATGAATCCAGAACCGTTCGTGGCATCACGATTTATTTAAATATAATTTATAAACAACCAGACAAAAAACAAACACAAATATTTGTTTTGGCTGAGATCGAAACAAATAAAAAATTAATTATAATCGAACAACACTCACACTTGGTTTTAATCGAACTTAAACTCAAACACTTCTTTATCATAATATGTATAACAATTTCGATAGTCAAAAAGAAAACATCTTATTTTACTCGCGACAGTCAGTACATCATTAAGCTGCGGTCAACGAACCCATTCGCGTAATCAAAAGTAATTCTGATCTTGCGGGTTAATGATTGATTGTGTCAGAATTCGGGATCATTGATGTCGAAATCGAATCTTAATTTACTAATGTGTAACTGGGAAATTAATCGATTTTATCGGATGCTCGAAACGTATCAATATTATTGAATGATTTAAAAACAGTCCAAGTTATGTGCGTACTAAGGCTCTGTTTCATGAACATCCTGGCTATTTGACAGCTGTCAAAACTGTCATGCCCATATCTTTTTTGCATTTTGACAACCGTCAACTCATTGATGTCAGTTACAATTTAAACGGTAACTGTTGCAGTTGGTGCATCTGTGCCTAACTATCGTGTCTACTATGTTATAGTTAGACCAGCTGTTGCCCGCGACTTCGCCCGCGTTATTTTGGGATAAAAAGTATCCTAAATTTTAATTTAGTATGTCAACTCTGTTGCTTTCAAATTTTATCTAAATCTGTTCCGTAGATTTTGCGTGAAAGAGTAACAAACATAGATCTAGACCTCCATACACCCAGACATTCTTATAAATTTTCGCGTTTCAAGCATTTGAAGGATAATTAAGCTATTTTCAGAGGTTATGTTGAATATTTGCCAACACTATTCCAGGTTGCATAATAGTGCATAAATTCATGGCTCAATATAATATACCCATCATTAACTAAGGCGGTTTCAATTCGTGAATAGATCTACCTAAGCACATCAACCATATTTGTTCCCACATCCCATACCAATTACGAAAAAACGGTATCTGACCATACAACTCGATCACCGTACCAGAAAGATAAACCGCGGGCCCAATTCATCAAGCTGCCATAACGAAACGGGTTTGAACCGCAAAGCACATTAGCGGATTGAAGAACCGAGAGAATAGCATAACAGTAAACTGCTAATGCATTGGACGCGGTCGTCCAAGAAACTCGCAGATTTCTTTTTACACCTCGATGGCGCGAACTGGCGTATGAGTTGCCTAAAACCCATAAAACATATACATTATTACAAGTTTTAGTGATACGAGACGAAACCCTCCCGTATAATTTGGTAGATGTGTGAGCTCTCCGCTTCCCCCCAAGCTCGCTGAAGGTGAAAACGTTTAGTTTTCACGCGTCAACGTATCTATAAGACAAAGTCGCTTTTATCTGCATATCTATCCCGCTTTGTTTGCTAAGACTTTTAAAACTCTGCCACTGATTTTGAAGCGGTTTAATTGATACAGATAGAGTAATTCAAGAGGAAGGTTTATTTTATATGTACATTTGAAATAATATTATATGTATATCCGAAAAGTTCATCAGTATTCACATTGAACCCTTGCGAAGTCGTGGTGAGTCGCTAGTTCACGTGGACTACAAGTTTTTACCATAGATAGGGTTTTATTTGTGCCAAATTTCATATCTCTAACTTAAAAAATAAACATTGTCCCATATAAACTTTCAAGGGCGGTATTATCCCCCCCCCCCCCCCCTTATTTTAAAACAAAAAGCAGCCTATATCCGTTCTAGAGGTTCAACGTATAACTATACTAAATTTTAACAAAATCGGTTCTGCGGTTTAGGCGTCAAAGCCGGACAGACAATTAGACAGACAGAGTTACTTTCGCTTTTATAATATTCTAGTATGGATGCTTATGTCATGACATTTAAGCTTTCCTAATTTTTTGCAAACAGAAAATATTATTTGCAACAAACGTTGCGTTTGTACCAGCATGACATAAGGCGAACAGTTCCTGGCAATGATCCAAGTAGGTCTGGTTCCCCTTGAAGGGGTTGCGAAGGTCGGATAACAGTCATTCCATTATAAATAACCGGGCGCCAAATCAGGATCATATTCGTAGCGGGTCTTAGGCTCCATAGTGGATGCACATCCGGGATACACGCTAGGAGAAGGAAGACTAAAGAAAGGTATCAATTTAGACTTGCTGTAAACATAAGCTTTAATCATGCCAAAGATACATCAATCTATTTGTGGATGACTACTTGCGTAACATAATCTACTTGTGGATGAATACTTGCGTACCTGTATGGACTGAAGAAGCTTAGCAGGTTTGAGTTCAGTGTGGTTGCTAGAGCCCTAACTGGACACTGCTAAAAGAACACCAATTTCACATGCAATTGAGTGACTTTGACGGATGCCGATATTGCGAGGAGGAGAAAGATACACTCTTACATTTCCTATGTGACTGCGAGTCTTTGATTCACCAACAAAGCATTAACCTGGTACGACATATAGCCCAACCGAAGTAATGAGAAACTCTGAAAGTCAGGATGATTTTTTAGAATCCGATCGGTTACTTTAAATTGGAGTCGAGACATAATATATCTTACAGGACGCAGTGACATCAGTTCACTGGAACTACAAAGGCCCAAATACTTGTACAATTAATTTCAAAAAATAAGTACTTTTAACTGTTTGCTGTTATGCTGCCTAAGGCTGTCTCCAGTTATAATGCTTCAAGTAACAGCAGTCACGCCGGATGAAGACTATAACAACTGCTGTGTAATCGTGGCATTGCAGAATTGCATAGTTCGTAATTTCACCTTTGCTAGTTTCACACGAAGGGGAAACAAATGATGAGGCTAGCTGTGTCTATAATTGATAGCCAACAAGCTGTTTGAGTGATTATCCGTGGAAACCATAGAATACACTTTGTGAATTAATATCAAAGTAAATTCGCGGGAATTTCTCCCCGTTACGTGTAAATTGTTGAATGGTCTTTCGCCTGGGATTTTCACAGAAGAGGCGATAAGATTAATAAATATAAATTGTTTCGAGCCGCTGAGAACCTGACATGTTTATATTAAATACATGGAAATGAATGAATAAATAATAAATAGCCTTGAGTACAAAATCGATTTGCGTTTATGACAAGGGAATCTACCAGTATGGCTATTCTGCAAATGTAAGGAACGTATGTTCTTTACTAATAATGGAAGTACTTCCACCGAGCCAAGTGTTATCTGCTCGTGGACCAAGGTCCAACTAACAAACTTAGTTTTTTGTATATAATAGTTTGTGGCGATGATCACTCTGACATCGCGATGTAGGATCGATGTATTGATTGGTTAATCGTGCATTACGTAGGGAGCGTTGTTTAACCAATTATGCTAACGCTGTATTTGTGTCGACTTGTAGGTAACGTAGGTCGGCAGATTTCTAATCTACAATCATTGTTATTTATTCTCATAGGAGTCTATGATCGGTAAATACAGTTAGCTTGATTCATTTGCAATCCACCTCAGTGCCTTGTCATATAAAACATATCAAATTAAATATGTAGTCACTTCATGTACTCATAGTATGACAAAGTACTCAGTTATTAACAAACTAAAGACGCCAACGGTACAAGTAACCAATTTTCTAGATTGTCTTCTTCAAACAGATGTACAATGTCTTGAAAAAACTGTTGAAGCAGCATTTTTAGGATCATTTCACTTTATAGGTCTCATTTTCCAGAGGCAAAAAGTTCCAACTTCATAAGTAGCAAAAGGCGACCAGTCTAATTTATCCAATAATTTCATCGTTGTGAAAGTTCACGGGTCCGAAACGGCAGGTAGGCAAAGTTTAAGCGATTCCACTTTAATGATTTAGTGAGTCCGAAAGAATCTGGAACTCCCTCAGGAGGAAAGTGGAACAAAACAGATTTCGTTATTATTGTAATTAGGCTAAACAGAGCGACAGACGGGGCAGCGGAATCTCGTTTCAAATTGTTGGGTCTAAAGAAAAAACAAGTTCACGAAGCTGCTGCCTTTGTTTTTAGGTAGTTTACATTAAACGGAATAACATTGTTGGTGACTCGGTAATCTAAAGAAGCTCTGTACTTAGATTTACGGCGGGATAACCTAATCTTAAACAAATAATTTTCAACTGGAAATTTCTTTCATCAACAGCTTTTGTATTCTTATTACATTTTTGTCACTGTCGCTGCGTGCGGCACTGCTCAACACTCGAAAAGGCATATACGGAAGACCAGTGTGCTCCGATACCTCGACAAATGCTGAGTATTTGCATTTTAATGTTTCAAGAATTCGATGGATGGCACAAAAAGTTTT